>CM048647.1:3300743-5736368 GCA_026413185.1 Pueraria montana var. lobata
TTATAACTAAATAGTCCTCTGTGACATGGAACTGGGTTCAATTCTTTTAAATAAAGTCTTCAATTTGAACTTTGTACATGAAAAGATGGAAAAAAAAATGGTTGAGAGAAGATTCCGTTAAAGGTGATCAGTTAAGTTTTTTGACGAAGATTAGTCATCGACATGTCAATGGATACTTCGCACTTGATTCTAAAAAAAGAAAAAAAAGATAGTACTGTGTACTGCTCCCTAATATCTAAAAAGTGAGGCCTCCCACAATAGAAGCTCTTCCACTAAGTTTGGAACCCTCTTTTAGGTTCCATATACATCACCAAAAGGCATGCACAACAAAATTTTCCAACTAACCAAGAGAGATAGCTAGAGAGAGCACAAACCTGCTTGTCAAGCCAGACTGAAGGAGTAAACAAGTAGTGTTGGGATGAAGAAATATTACTGGCATGGCATTCTGTGAAGCTACACACACATATATATAACATAAGCTCACCCATCCCAAGAATTAATGGTTTCCAGAGTCAAAAGAATATACTCAGCATCTACAGTATATGCTCAAGCTCAATCTTGAGCATTCACATCCTTTAATGTCAACGCTTCACAAACAAACTAAAAAAATGTTAGTTTATTTATTGTCAACCAAGGCAATAGAACTGTCAGACCTGACATATTGATCCTACTTGGAGAAAGAAACAACTACTCAATAATGTTACCTATACATATTTCCTCACCCAGCATTATCTCAAATTTATAAAAAATTTATTAGTTAATTATAACTGGTTTCACTTTCACTTTATTTTCTATACTCACAAGTGAACTAATACACTTGATGTTAATGTGCACCAACCATTATTCTAATCCAGTACAGTAACTTTTCAAAGGCTAGGTTGGTCACAATCAGATTAAGTTTCAGTAAATATATTTTTGGTAAAGCAACTGTTGAAATTTTAAAGTAACAACTAACACATTATATACTTTTTGGTGCACATTTCATTTTCGAAAAATATTCAACATATAGTTATTTTTTTTCATCTCATTTTTATTTTATTTTTTTCTATTTTTTATTTTTAATTATATCCCTTATCACATCTATTATTTTCTCTTTTTAATTTTTTGTTCTTATCTCTTTCTTTTTTTCCATGCCAATTTACATTAACATGGGATCAAACATTATCATTACTCTTCTTTACCAACCTTTTTTCATGTCTTGTGTACTAGTTGGGGTATTCGGCAACACATACAAACCGAATACCCCCCGACAGTAGGATCAGGTGTTCGGTACCCGAAGCATAGCCGAACACCCCAACGCTGTATGATCCGTTCGGCAGACAGAGTATTCGACATCTATAAATCCGAGGATCCCTAAACCCCTCATCTCGGGCCTAGATGATAGTATTCGGCACAAATAGGCCGAACACTGGTAGAAATATATGCATCATTAAGTAACTAAAGACAACGTAAACATAAGGTTAAAAGGTAATTAAATACTCTTAATTACCACATACATGATTAAGAAAAGGGCTAAGGTCCTTCAGGGCCAAAAGCCCATGAAGGCCCAAGCCCAATAAGAATATGTATAAATAGGGGATCCGCTCCCCAAGGTAGGGAGGAGAATTCTCATTTATTACACACATTAAATGCTCTGTGCCGAACCCTAACTTGAACGTTGGAGTGTTTATTGCAGGTACCCCACCTTTCGGATAAATAACAAAGATATCATAACACAAAGAGACAACGGAAGGCCTCCCCTTATCCCACGACAGGAACATAAGTTGTTGATTTTACTTTGTATCTTTTTCTTGATGAAAATCCTTGTATGGTTACATCATTAAGGGTGTGTTTACAAAAAAGTTAAAACCATTGTGAACGGACGTTCAGCCAACATAAGGAGAGACTTCCTTCTATGTTTTGTGCCTAAGAAAGTTTTTCTCCTATCTCATACGGCAATCTAAACATACATTAAGATGTGTAGGTTTTTTTTTTTTTTTTTTTCTCACATATATATTTTCTTTTGGAGACAATTTTTTTCACGTACGGTTAGATATTAAAAATAGACACTCCTTTTAACGAAAATTTAAACCTTAATTTGTCAAATGATGAGGAACTACTCCCTTCTATTATACCCAAGTCTGTTTATATTAAGATGTGTAGTTTGATTGTCTACTGTATTAACGATGCCACAACATGACACATGCAATGATGCACGGTATCATTGCTAACACCGGATTTAATAAAGAAGTGAAACAGCTCATGTTTATGGTTCGACACATTAGCAACTTGCAATTAAACAAATATGTTACGCGGGATTAGTGGGTGATAATTTATAAGTTAAGTCATACAATATAAATCGCGATTTTTTTTATATAGAAATTCGTGATTTATTTTAATTACTTAGACTTAATTCATATCCGATTATTCATCAACTATTTTTCAGAGTAAGATAATTGTTATCAACAACGGTTAGTTTAAAAGGTAATTTATTTGGGAACATTTAAATTTTTTCAAGAACGGTTTTTTTTTATTTAGAAAAAAATTGTTAGAATCTCTATTCATATATGTTTGGCAATTGTTTGAAATTCAGCTAGCTTATAATCTTTGATTAATTTGTTTATACAAAGAAAACAACTTTATAAGATAAACATAATTTTGCAGCTTATGACTAAAATTTATCAACATATTTTGTAGGTAACTTCTGTTTTTCTATTTTATTCTCGGTAGTTTATTAATTCAAATTAAAAAAAACTACTATAAGTAACTTTATACATTTTTCTTGTAATTTTTTATTATTATTTATAGGAATTAAAGACAGGTAACAAGGAGTTTACAACAACTAAATTAGACTCCTTGGTTTCCCTGCTCAACAACTGAATTAGATCCCTTAGTTTTTTTCTTTCTTTTAGTTTTTTCACTTCTTTATTGAAAATCTTGGTATAACAGTATAAAAAATTTTATTAAAAATCTTGTATTGAAACTAGTGTTTAGTCTTGAAATTTTTTTTTTCACTTCTTTATTGAAAATCTTGGTATAACAGTATAAAAAAAATTATTAAAAATCTTGTATTGAAACTAGTGTTTAGTCTTGAATTTTTTTTTTCACTTCTTTATTGAAAATCTTGGTATAAAAGTATAAACCAAGTGAAAAAATTATGTTCTTTATTGAAAAAAAAAACTAAAAAAAAAATTAAAATCATACCAAACCACAATAAAAAAAAACAATTTTTTTTTCAGTTTTTTTAGTTTTGGATTTCATCGATTTTTTATTTTTTTAATCAGTTTAACAGTATAAAACAATTTATTCAATTTTAAATACCCCTAGATCCTAGTGTGTATATTATACTTTTTTATTTTTTATTTTTTTTGAAAAAAAAGTTGTATTATAGAAATTCATTCTTGAAATTGTTAACTTGTTAATCAGTTTTTTTTTTTTAATGAGCGTATATAGATAAACATTTATAGAGATTATAATAACACATATAATAATTTTTAGCCAGCGACCAATTTTATATTTACTAAATAGTACTAACATACTACTAAATTTAAAAAAAAAATCACAAAAAAAGAGACTAAATTAAAAAACCAAGATAAAGTACAAAACGTACAAGTTTCAAACACAGGCTTGCTTATGACATATGGGGCCACAAGTAGCACATATAAAAATAATTTTACCAATATACAAGCCGAAAACATTGTTCTTTCATTATTTATTAATTTTGTGCTTATATCATATTATTCGAGTCAAATCATATTATTCTTCTCAAAATCATATTATTCGAGTCAAATCACGCGCTTACATTTCATTGCTGATTAATTATCTTGTTTTAGGTCGTTGCCAATATGTTATCAAAAAAAAAAAAAAAAAAAGGTCGTTGCCAATAAATATCTTAACGCCTATGTAACATGTATCAAAAAATTATTTGTTGTAATTAACAATCAATAAAAGTTACATTTGATGGAAATATTTTATAAACTTAAATGCTATTAATATGTATTGGGATCTCTCCCTCCCAACAATGTTTTTTCAATCTACAAGAATATAATCCAAGACCTTACTGAAATAGACCAAACCTAATACTACTCAGACTAACAATTTGTTGATAACATTTATACTTTATCTACACATAGTCATTCTCTTTTTGAACTCAAATATAAACAAAATTAATTAACTTTTATGTTAATTAAGAAAGCTAATTTATATCATTTAATTTTACTAATCACATTTTTTTTTCTAAAGTACCTTCATTAGAACTTGATAAAACTTTGTCCCTATCTGCAGCGTTGGCTCCTCCACCGCTTTTGCCACTATGATTACCGTACTTGGGCTACGGTAGTTCTCCTTTGGGCTCATTGTGACATAATTGGGCCGGTTTCATTTCTCAAGTAGGCTTTATTGGGGTCTAGATTTCTAAGTTCAACTCATTTGAATTTTTGTATAGTAGATTAGGTCCATAACAAAAGTTAGAAAATAATAATAAATATAAAAATAAGAAAAATAGAAAGAAAAAAAATACATAGTACAAAATAAAAAAAAATAAATGGTTGCAAATAAAATTTCTTTTTTTAATTAATAAATAAGAATAAATAAGTTTAAAAATAAGGAAATAGAAAATACAAAAATATAGAAAAACAGAATTAAAGCACGATGAAATATACTACAAAAACATTCACCCTCCACCCCCTGCATACTACGTATCAAACATATGATTTATACACCGTTCACAATTGATAACTTACATCATGTAACCTCCCAAAAACTTAATTATATTTCTACCCAAAACCACAAATTATGATAGATTTAAGGCCCACCAAATATAGCAGCAACGTCCTGTGGTACTGCACCTTGCTTCCTTTACACTATTGATTGCCACAAAACCAGAATACACCCAACTTGAATCACGTGAAATTCATTATCGCCACACACATACTTCGTTAACAAAACCAGAATACACCCAACCTGAATCACGTGAAACCCATGATCGCCTCATACATACTACGTTAGCTAGCTTGTAAGCATGATATAGGTTGTTTTATAAGCAAGACAATGCGTCCACCAAATGAACTTGTTTTGCTTAAATCTATTTTGGTCTCTCTCCCGATTTATTTTCTTTCCTTCTTCAAGGTACTGCCAGGTATAATTTCCATCCTTGAATCTCTTTTTAAACAGTTTTTATGGGGGGAGGGGATGAGAGAAAAAAAAAATTAGGTGGCATGCAGTGGCGGAGCCTGGGAAAAAAATTGGAAGGGCCAGGATAATTAAGGTTATAATATTTATAAATTATATATAATAATTTTGATAATTAATATTACTTTTTATAAGTGATTTTAGACTTTGATGATATTTTTCAAATATTTACTATTTTCTTAATTAATTTTGTTTTTTTTATTGAGGAGGATGGTGATGGAAAATTATAAAACAACATATATAGATACAAACTATAGCATGTGTTTATAGCGATAAAACTTAAGAAGATTATCAAATACTAACCTGAATTTGCGTTCATCTCCATGATAATACTCGACGTAGTATAAATCCTTAATTGGCTTCTTGAGTTGAGTGGATTACTGCCCACTTTCTAGGGAACTTTCTAAGAGAATGTAAGTGTGTAAATTCGCTTAATGGGATAACAAATTTATAATTCCCTAGCAGCAGGTAGGGACCTCTCAATAGGATATTTACTAAATGATTGACCCAACTCATCACAGGATCAATCTTATCATAATCTGATCCAAGATATTCTTAATTTTCATATGATCGTAATCATATCTTTGATTGTCTAATTGATGATATTAAAAGATATAATATAATGATTATTGATTGATACTAATACATAAATAAAATTATGTTCAATCAATAAAATATATTTTTCCTACTTTTTCTCACTACTCAGTTTTTTATGACTTTTATACCTTCATCTACTACTAAATAAAAAAAATTGAAAAATTTATCCGTAGTAAAAAAATTTACAAGAAACATTAATTTTTTATACAAAAAAATTGCATGAGAATACAATAAAAAAATTAAAATTTTCTATGAATTTTTAACAAATTTAAAGAAATAATTACATTTTTATCAAAATTATAGTAAAAATTGTACAAAAATTTTGTAAGAAAACCAGAAAACTAATAGTGGAAATTTGCATGAAAATTTCACAAGAAAATTACTCAAGTCATATTATATAAGTTTTTATACCAGAATGACTATATAAATAGTAATAGCAAATGGGTTTGAAAAATGAAAAAAAAAAAAAAAGTATAGCTTTATACTATGAAAAAAATTAATTAATGAAATAAGTAATCTCTAAAAAGTGTTACTATTATATTAACAATGAGGGCTGATTTCAAAAACAAAAACCATAAAATGCAATGCAAACATAAAATTGTCTATAACTAAATATTACTCTTTTATGTAGTTCAATAACTAAATATATAAATAATTTTTTTATATTCTTTTAATGACTTAAAATCATTAGTTATTGAAGAACAAATAGCTTTAAATTAAGAGTATTATAAAAGTCTTAGATACTTTAAAATATAAATAATTTAAATATATGTATATAAATTTTTTTTATAAAAACTTTGGGGGGGGCCATGACTCCCCTAGCTAGTTCCTTCAAAGCTCCGCCAATGGTGGCATGGAATAAGGTGTGTTTGGATAAGGAAAGGTCATATTTAAACAAATGTTCATTTTAGAAAAATATTGAGATAATATAAACTAAAAAGTCAATGACATTTTGGCTTTGGGAGGAAAAAAAATTGAGGACTTTAGAACGGGTGAATTACTATTTCATATATCATATGCAAAACTATCTTTAGCTAATGTAGATCTTTTTCTAGTTGCATAAACTTTTTATTATTATTACTTGATTTTAGTTCCGAGATTTTTCTCTGGTTTGGGTTTAGGTTTGTATATTTTCACTTATTTGGCTTTTGGTCCCTGAGATTGAGTATTGACCCATATATTTGGGTTTTAAGAAATAATAAATAATAGAGACCATAATCTGAATCAAGAAAATTGTTAAGACTGATTTTTTTTTTAAACCTTTGTCTTCTTTGGTCATTTTCATGTAAAAACTTAAGAATACAATTTAGATTGTAATATGCATATATCATATATATGAGGACATGTCAGATACAATATATGCTTTTGATCTTTACAAAATCTTTAATTTCATAAATATTGAAAAATAACAATGTTAATATGGTTAGGTACAACACATAGAACTGCTTAGGCTTAAATCATTTTTGGACTGACTATGCACAGTAATCACTCCCACCATTCCCTACTGCAAATTGTGTGCCAATAATCTTTCTTGAATGTAGTTATGCTAGTCAGTAATCTCACCTTATGTCATTAGCAACAACATGAAGAAACTACCAAAAAAACTATTTCAATCATTGCTCCAACATTGTCAAACTCTCCACAGTAGTTAGGTGCAAAAAAGATAGTCACAAGTTGTCTATTAGCAAAAACCTCATATCCATCTTCAACAACCTACAAAAGAAATCACACAGGGTATACTATACTTGAACTCTTCCTACAATTGCATACTCAGAACTTCATAAAATGGTATACGAAACCTGGTGTGCTCTACAAATCAAGTCAAGATCATGCTTTTCAAAAAAATTTGTCACCCTGCTAGCACCAAAAGTATATGAAATTCCGTGTTCATTCTCTCCCTAACCCTCAATGTCTTTACTAGGACCAGACCATAAGAGAACACATAGTAGACTACTCTCAGGTACTTCAGTTGGATGCGACAAACTAATTTCAGGTGAGAGTCCACAATGCATACAGAAAATCTTTCCTGGCAAAAGCAGCAATTTTGACGGTACTGGGATTCTCCAAATGCCTCTGAACATGTCTTGCTCTGCATGCAGACTCTAAACCCGTAATGTTTGATATACCTCTCTCACCAAATATACTCCCTCCTCATAAGACTTCCACACTCACTAATCACTTGTTTCCTTCTTTGGTATTTTCTGTCGTAACACACTCTTAAACTCTTCCTCCAACTCCACCTCCCACTATAACATAGCCCTTCTCCACTTAAATTTCCAAGCCCAACTATCCCCTTTCCACTCTCCCATATCCCTAATGACACAACCTTTTTGTTCTGAGATTGAAAACAATATAGGAAACCTACTCCGAAGTACTTCCTCTCCAACCCACACATCATTTCAAAAGCTAATATTTTTCCCATTTCCCAACTCCCTTTTAATAGATTTTTTAAACCACTCATCTTGACTTCTTATCTCTGTTACTAACCCAAGATCCTTCCACCAAACCGAGCCATGTAGAAAATTTGCTTGGTTAACGGCACCATTTTGTTTTTTATACTTTGCTTTTAACACTTTGACCCATAGGCTTTCACCTTCATTTAGAATCCTCCACCTCCATTTCCCTAGCAACGCTCTATTGAACACCCCTAAATCCTTTATACCCAACCATCCTATTTTTTTTTTTGTTGACATACATTCTCCCAACTAACCCAAGCTATCTTCCTCCCATCCTCCTTGCCACCCCATAGAAAATTCTTTTGTATTCTCTTTAGTTGCACTTCCACCACCTTTGGTATCTTAAAAGAAAAATAGAAGAGAGGGATCCCTAGGTATAGAAAAGGTATTTCCATAGTCTTACAATTCAGAAAATTTGCAAAACTCACCACTTCCTCTCTTTTAAGAGCATCCTTGCTAGTTTACTTTTTAAAAAAATTCACTTTTAGCCTAGAAGCCAGCTGAAACATGGTGAGAATACTTTTCAAAATTAACAAACTCCTCATATGTGGCTCCATGAAAAAAACTATGTCATCCGCAAACTAAGATGTGTGGCGGGGTGGGTGAAGATTTGTAAGTGCATTAAAAATATTATTTGTTTTTTGTTCTTATTTTGTTATGATTAAATTTGTGTGGAAGAAGGGTTTTTTGCACTGCATTGGTTATAGTTATGCAGCAGTTAGATAGATGGTGGAATTGCAGACTTGGTATGCATATTTGGGAATGACTTTTTCCAGGGGCTGGTTATTAGTCTTTTTGGTTTTGCATAAAACATTTGTATCTTTTTGGTTTTTCAGAGATGTGGGATGTTCACAATAAATAGTACTAAATTTGAGTGTGGAAATTTATTTAATTCATTAATCGGAACTAAGCCAACTGTTAGTACTATTTCTTGCCAACATGGTTTTTGATAACCTTAGTTATTATTTTATGTATTTTAACGTTGATAATTGTATTGTACTAAAAATTTTTAAGCTTACAATCTTGCGGGAGGTATTCAAGCAAATCCCCAAGGGCTATGGTATAGGGCAAACGTAACTAGTGTGCAGGGTTTCAGCCCCAAAGACTATGGCATGGGGATATGCTGCTAGTATATAGGGGTTTCAGCTCCAAGAGGTATTGTATGGGGAAAATTTTGCTGGTTTGCAGGGGATCCAGCCTCAACCACTTTCAACCATAGCAATCATCTTGTCTCCTGCAACCATTTCCATATTCAGACTTCTCGAAGAAACTTACTAGTAAAGATTTAAAGTCTGGGGAAATTACATTGACTGCTAAGCAAGCCAAGTCCTTCATTCAGAAAAAGCTACTTGGGATTCAAGATGAGGATATGCAGTTGCAAAATGGTGTTGCTATTATCCATAATACATTAGCTGTACATGTATTGAAGCAGCAAGGTTTAGGGCACGCGGAAAAAATATTGTACAAAAAAGATAAATTTATCACAAAACATCCATAGCATGTGCTTATGTAATATTTTTGACATACATGTTTACTTGAGTTATCAAATTTTGTTAAACTATGGTCTTTACACATTTATGGCTGGCCGGTTCTGTATGATATATTGGTCTGAATCTGTCAAGTTTGCTTAGTACATGACATAGCTTGGAAAGATATAGGGAATATTATTGTCAGTTATGTGGCATAAGGGATATGTTGCTGGTATATAGGGGTTTCAGCCTCAAAGGGTATTGTATGGGGGGAAATTTTGCTGGTTTGTAGGGGATTCAGCCCCAACCACAGGTGTAGTTTCAACCACAACAACCTGTACCAGACTTTCATGGCATCACATCCAACAATTTCCATTCAGACTTCTCCAAGAAACTTACTGCTAAAGATTTAAAGTCTGGACAAATTATGTTGACGGTTAGGCAAGACAAGTCCTTAATTCAGAAAATGCTTCTTGGGATACAAGATGAGGATGTGCAGTTGCAGAATGGTGGTGCTATTAGATTGCTTGATGTTGATATACGACATGTACATCAGTTGACATTTATCCAGAATGCTAATAGGTCCCTTATTTTTCAAGGCTAGGACACAGTTGTTCAGAGTAGGGGCTTACACGTAGGGGATGTTGTAACCCCCTTTTTAATAAAACAATATATATTTATATATATAATAATTTATAATACATTATATTAAAATCCAAAATGTATTCAAAATTTACATCATTAAAAATTTTCATAATACAAATAAGTCTAAGTATTATAAGTATTGTCTACCCAAAATATTTTCCCATCCTACAGCTCTGGCGAATCTCTGCATCTTTTTCTTCTAATTATTCTTCCAATTTACCATGCATTTACATTTTTCTAGAATCTAGGGACAAAATTTGCCTGATCACGCATTTAATTTCTCATACAATTAAAACAATATCAACCATGTTCATTTCATATAACAACTAATAAATCACATAAATAAATCAAATGCAATATGATTTATGCAAATGCAGTTTTGACTCAAAATCATTTTGACCCTGCTCCATGGAGACTTTCCCTTTGAGTGTTTAGTAAGAAACTGGCCTACCATTACGCACTGCAATTAAGCTATCAGCTCCTACTAAACGCGAATGAGCTAAATAGAATTAGGAGATCAGGATACCCAGGAAGGCCACCACAATCGCAACTCAGTCCAGTTTCCAGCCACATGTGAAATTGTCAATATCCTTCACCCCACATACTATACAATCCTGTCTAACTTACTCTACTCACCCCAAAGATTCATTTCTCATATGTCAAAATCATTTCTCGTGACTACTGCAGTCCCGGTTACTCAACATTTATTCTTTCTTTTCTTTCTTTTCTTTTCTTTCTTTTCTTTTCTTTTCTTCTTTTTCATTTTCATGGCTACCGTAATCCCGGTTAGCCAACATCAATTATTTTTCACTTGAATCTTTGTAAAACCCCCAAAAGGACTCATGTATGCTTATGCCATGTGATAATAATCATAAGTAATTTTAAACAAGCATATAAAGAAACATAAACATTCAACAATTAGCATTATAACATTAATATTTTACTAAATATCAATTTGGTCATTATTATAAAAATTTACTAAATTTCCCTTGCTCTTTTTCTAAAATTCCAATTTTATCCTTTAAATGTGAAATTACCAAAATACGCTTACTCTTTTCTATTATTTTCGATTTTGTCCTTGATCTTTTCATAAAATTCCTAAATTATCCTTAAACTTTCTAGAATATGTGAAATTACCATTTTACCCTTATACTTTTTATAAAATTCCTAATGTGTCCCTACATGTGAAATGACTATTTTGCCCTTGATCTTTTAAAAATTTCCACATAGTATCCCTTACTCATTCACCATGGCCGAATGACCTCCAACCAATTTCAATCATCATTTCAACATCAAACAAACAATTCCAATCAAGAGCAATCCAATCAAACTTCAATCCATCACAACATATCAAAAATTCAAGCAAAAACATGGTTTCAATAATCTATTCCACTGTTCTTGATTCAATCTCCAAATCCAAACTTAAAGACATCTTTTTACTACTTCCAATTTGTCTAAATTGAAATTAAATGCCAAGATCCTTACCTAGAATCCTTAGTTTGAAGAAGAAACCCTTGAATCCTCTTCTCCCTTTCTCTTTTGTCTTCTTGAATTTTAGAGCTTTTCTCCCAATTTCTTCTCTTTTGGCCAAAGCTATATTGAAATTTGGGAGGTTTTGGTTGGTTTAATTCTTGATTTTAGAAGAAAGGATGAAGGTTTCATGGAGGGGCTGCAGTTGCCCAACTCACGGTTGTTGGAGTTTTGGGGGAGCTAGCTTTTTTTTTCTTTTTCTCTTGCTTTTTGGTTTCTTATGTTTTTATAAAAAATTTCCTTCACCCAATTTAATTATATGCACACGTCCAGCTGCAGTCCAGGGTCCAAGGGCAGTCCATTTGGTCAAGAATCACAGCCACTTGGACGGCCAAAACAAGTCCCCTACGTTAGTTTCTAAGTTCTTGGTCAATTAGTCAAAATGTAGAAAAGTGTGGAGGGTTCTAGAAGGTATTTAGGATTTTTAATTATCTTACAAACTAATTAAAATTTGAAGAAACTAATACCACCATTGAATTCCTCACTATCAAAAACCTTGAGGTAGTGTCTTAATTATCTCTTAATCAAAGTCTAATTATCTTAATTTAATCACATTAGAAACATTGAGTTATCACATTTTGATTGGCTAAGACTTTAAATTTTATTTTTCTTAGTTAAACAATTTTAATAATTATTCTAAGTATATTACAATTAATAGGAAATTCCATTGATGTCATACAAATTTTATCTTAATTTTCTACCTTAGAATTTTATCGTAATAATTTCTTAGAGTTCTAACTTTCAGAAAATCCTAACAATTTAAAATTAGCATTTTAATTTCTCAACTGTATATTTTCTTAATCTATATTCAATTATCTTTTTATTACGTTACAGTTTATTCCAAAATGTTATACTGGAAAATTTATCCTAGACAGCTGTCTGACACAACTGTCCAGTCAATAAGCAATTCAAACAAAAACAAAGATATCAAAAGATTTAAAAAAAAATTCTGAATAGAACTGTATAAATTTTATTGTGAAAATATGTACAGAAAGTTTTATTTAATTACAGTACATAATTTCTCATAATATTTATATAAAAATATTTACAAATAGTAAAATGAGGGTGTTACAGATGTGGTTGGTTTTGCTGTAAAACATGACAGTGTATTTTTCCATGTATTGAAGTAGTCGGGTTTAGGGCATGCAAAAAAATATTGTACTAAAAAGATAAATTTATCACAAAACATCCTATTAAAGAGTATGTGCTTGATGTAATATTTTTGACATACATGTTTACATTATGGGTTATCAAATTTTGTTCAACCAGGGTCTTTACACATTTATGGCCAGTTCTGGTATGATATATTGGTCGGAATCTGTCATGTTCGCTTTGTACATGACATAGTTTGGAAAGATGTAGGGAATATGATTGCCAGTTATGTGGCATAGGGGATATGTTGCTGGTATACAGGGGTATAGTCACATAATTTGCAATACACTGCAATACGTGGTACGGGTACGCGGTACGCGACCTTACAAATAATTGGTACATGGGGGGTATACATAGATGGTACGTCTCGGTACGCTATTTAAACTTACTGTAGATTCTATTATATAAATTAATATTCTACTAATAATTTTTTTATCTAGTTAAAAATTATAAATTACACAGTTAATTATAAACTTTTATAAATAATTATTAAAATATGTTCATTAATATAGTTTCCCAATTACAATTTAATCAATAGATTTTTTTAGTTACAATAAAAATATAAAATAACTTATTTTTATAAATGAAAATTAAAATTTCAGTTTCTATGAAACTTTTTCCAAGAAAAGTGCTGGAGAAACAACTGTGAGTTCATAGCACAATAATCTATACAAATAAATGTGAATTTTGAAACCAACAGCCACACCTCTTAAGACTCAAACTAGCACCAGTTTATTAAAAAAAATAAAAGAAAAAGCCTTTCATCTTTCCGTTTCCCCATCTTCTGAGTTCTGACTTCTTAGTTCATCTTTTTCGTCTCTTTTCTTAGTTCTTCTTTTGCTATTTTATGTCTTCTTGTTGCACGGATTTCATTTACGCTATTCCTCCATTCTCAATTTTCAAGCGATTTGTTTCACACTCTCTAAAGTTTTTCAAGTTGCGACCTCTCTCCTGGTTCGTCTTCTTCACGAATTCAAAGACGAATTATGATGACCCAGTATGGAAATGAACCGCAAATTGGTATGTACGAACCAATTCGAGGTTGTATGGTAGGGTGAACGAATTATGTTACTATGTACAACGATTTCAACCTCAAGGGGTATTGTATGGGGGAAATTTTGCTAGTTTGCAAGGGATTCAGCCCCAACAATAGGTGCAGTTTCAACCACAATAACCTGTACCAGACTTTCGTGGCATCACCTCCAACAATTTCCATTCAGACTTCTCCAAGAAACTTACTGCTAAAGATTTAAAGTTTGGAGAAATTATGTTGACTGTTAGGCAAGACAAGTCCTTAATTCAGAAATGCTTCATGGGATACAAGATGAGGATGTGCAGTAGGAGAACAGTGGTGTTATTAGATTGCTTGATGTCGATATACGACATGTACATCAGTTGACTTTTATCCAGAATGCTAATATGTCCGTTATTTTTCTAGGAGGCAGGGACACGGTTGTTCAAAGTAGGGGCTTACACGTAGGGGATGTGGTATGTGGTTGGCTTTGCTATAAAACACGCCAATGTATTTTTCTGTGTATTGAAGTAGTTAGGGTTTTGGGCATGCAGAAAAATTACTACAGAAAAGATGAATATCACAAAACATCCTATGAAAACATGTGTGCTTGATGTAATTTTTTTTTTGACAAGTTTGCTTTGTACATGACATAGCTTGGAAAGATACAGTGAATATGATTGCTATTTATGTGGCATGGGGATACGTTCCTGCTATACAGGGGTTTCAGCCCCAAGGGGTATTGTACGAGGGAAATTTTGCTGGTTTGCAGGGGATTCAGCCCCAATCACAGGTGTAGTTTCAACCACAACAACCTGTACCAGATTTTCATGGTGTCACCTCCAACAATTTTCATTCAGACTTCTCCAAGAAACTTTTTGGTAAAGATTTAAAGTTTGGAGAAATTATGTTGTTTGTTAGGCAAGCCAAGTCTTTAATTCATAAAATGTTTATTTTTATTGGGATACAAGATGAGCAGTGGCAGATGCATATATATCTCAGTTGCACCCCCTCACTTTTAAAAAATTACTTGTAAATATCTTCAATGTGTATATTTTGCTCCCCCTAATTTTATATATTTGAAACCTTTGTCCCTAATTTTCTATTCCTTTCCTATATTTATTATTTTTTATTTAAGTATTTATTTTAAAAGTTTAATTTATCTTCATTCCAATTGATTCAATAGGATAGGATAAAATAAGATAATTATCCTCTCTTATTACAATCTCATAACCAGTTGTTTATTGTATCAATACGATATAATAACGCTATATACAGGGGTGAATGAATTATGTTACTATGTACAGGGTTTCAGCCTCAAGGGGTATTGTATGGGGGAAATTTTGATGGTTTGTAGGGGATTCAGGCCTAACCACAGGTGCATTTTCAGCCATAACAACCTGTACCAGATTTTCATGGCATCATCTCCAACAATTTACATTCAGACTTCTCCAAGAAACTTAATGGTAAAGATTTAAAGTCTGGAGAAATTATGTTGTTTGTTAGGCAAGCCAAGTCTTTAATTCATAAAATGTTTCTTGGGATACAAGATGAGATGAGGATGTGCAGTTGCAGAATGGTGGTGCTATTAGATTGCTTGATGTCAATATACGACATGTAAATCAGCTGTCTTTTATCCAAAATGCCAATAGGTCCCTTGTTTTTCAAGGCTGGGACACAGTTGTTCAAAGTAGGGGCTTATATGCAGGGGATGTGATTGGTTCTGGCGTTCTGCCGTAAAACACGACAATGTATTTTTCCATGTATTGAAGTAGTCAAGGTTGTCGTAAAACATGACAATGTATTTTTCCATGTATTGAAGTAGTAAAGGTTTAGGGCACTCGAAAAAATACTGTAGAGAAAAGATGAATCTATCATAGAACGTTCTATGAAAAAATGTGTGCTTGATGTAATTTTTTTGACATATATGTTTAGATGAAGGTTTATCAAATTTTGTTAAACCAGGTCTTTACACATTTATGGCCAGTTCTGTTTACTGGTATGATATTTTGGTCTGAATCTGTCAAGTTCGCTTTGTACATGACATAGCTTGGAAAGATGTAATGAATATGATTGCTAGTTATATGGCATGGGGATATGTTGTTGGTATACAAGGGTTTCAGCCCCCAAGGGGTATTGTATGATGGAAATTTTGCTGGTTTGCAGGGGATTCAACCCCAACCACAGGTGCAATTTCAACCATAACAACATGTACCAGACTTTCATCATGTCACCTACAACCATTTCCATTCAGAGATTTCCAAGAAACTTACTGGTAAAGATTTAAAGTCTGAAGAAATTATTTTGACCTCTAGGCAAGCCAAGTCCTTAATTCAGCAAAAAAGATTCTTGGTATTGGGAAACAATTCAAATTTCTAATTTCAAATCTCTAGGATATTGTTTAGATTTAAAAAGATATTATATTATCTATGGGATGTTTAGATTTAAAGATATTATCTGTAAATTAGAGATTAATTCGGTTCCTCTTTTAATATTAGGATGCTATGTCTATAAATAGAGATTCTTGATATGAGAATAATCACCCCACCTGACCACTCTAGATGAGAGAAGGGTTATATGAAGGGAGAGTTTACAAGTTTTTCAAAAAACTTGTAATGTAGATGAAGATATACAAGGGTTTACAAGTTTTCCATAAAAACTTGTAATGAAGATGAATAAAATATTGATGAAGCTCCTCCATACAATATATCTCCTTCTTTTACAAATATATATATATATATATATATATATATATATATATATATATATATATATATATATATATACTAAAAACCCCATCACTTGGGATACAAGATGAGGATGTACAGTTACATAACGGTGTTGTTATTAGATTGCTTGATGTCAATATACGACATGTACATCATCTGACTTTTATCTAGAATGCTAATAGGTCCCTTGTTTTTCAAGGCTGGGACACAGTGTCGCAACTAGGGTCACGGTGGGAGGGCAAAAAATAACATTTAAAAATAGAAGAGTCGTCACCATAGTTTATTAAGGAAAACTATGGAAAAACCCTTGAAAAGAAAATGGTCTTCGAAACCAAATTTTGAGTTTGGGAGTCAATTACGCCTAAGGAAGATGTTAGCACCTACGACGTCCGTCTTAAGACGGTTACCCCTAACTAGATAAGCAAATTATTTTTAACTTTTAAAATATTTATCTCACCATAAAAATAAAATTATGACAAAGATTTATTTTATTTTTTTAACGAACATCAAACCTTTTTTATTATTTTTGAGAAAAAAGAGAGTTAATGTTTTGTTATTTTTATCTTGTATATTAAACTTTAGGATTTTTTAGCTGTCATAACTCATACGTCCTAAACTATAAAATTGATAGAGGTGTACAGCCAAGCTAATTCTTTAATGCAATTTTGTCAAATTAAATTGTAAATACTTAATTATGAAATATTATTTTTACCTAATTATATTATAGTTATTAACATTTTTATCGATATTGTTTATTTATCTACTTTATTATGCCAATTCCAATGCTTTAGTGCCTTTTGAATAAATCTCAAAACTTTCTAGCCCAAAAGTGACGTACCAGACGCATCAACATGATGATGCTAATAAAAAAAAAAACATTAAAACAATGTGAACCAAAACTTAGCAAAAAGAGAATAAAAGAAACTAATGCAGCAAAGATAAACGTGACCCAAGCAAAAACTTAAACAATCGATAATAATTCACAGCAAAACAAAATTTAGGATTTAATCATCCATATATTAACCAATAAAAATAAGGCTAAATTGCAATTTTGATCTCTAGTTTTCCAAATTCATGATTTTGGTAACAAATTGGCGATTTTAGTCCCTTATTAGATTATTAACTAATAATTATGATTAGTAGAGTTATTAATTCAATTATAAATTAATTAAAAATCATTAATTATTAAAAAACTTTAATCAAATATTATCAACCCTAACCTCTTCTCCTCAACCTCTCTTCCCCAACCCCTCTTCCTCAACATAAACTTTAATTATAAAGTTTTTTAATAATTAATAATTTTTAATTAATTTTAATTAACTTAATAGCTCTACAAATTACAATTATTAGTTCTAACAGGGAGACCAAAATCGCCAATTTGTAAAACTAGGGCACCAAATGTTACAATTAAAAACTAGGGGGACCAAAGTCATGAATTTAGAAAATTAGGGGGACCAAAATTATAATTTAGCCAAATAAATGTAGTAAAAGAAAAAGGACAAGACTAAGTGAGACTTTAACTAAAATGGATGAAGGATGAAGAAAAGAATATTGACATAACCAAAATCCCACTGAGAATTAAAAGCAATAAATGCAGACAAAATAACAGAGAGCCATTGATCAATGTATGCATTTTATTGAACCAGTAAAAAAGAAAATCTCCAACTCAAATGTATATAGGACAGATACGCACTCAACATGAGTTCATTGAACCCCAAACAATGAGAAGGCTACTGACAGAGAAGAAGAAATAGCTAAGAAGAGCCAAAATTTTGTCAAATCCATTAGCTTAGTTTAGACATTTTATCGAACAACTGGATAGCAAGAACAAAATAAAACACAGCTAAAAACAAGTGATATTATCAAAGCTAGCAACAACTCAAGACTCAAATCAAGAAAGATAATTCAGGGGACATGAAAAGAATACCAAACAGAAGACATGTTCTTTACATAGTAATTACACAATGAAAAATTGTCAAAGGAAATCAAGATGGATTACCAAATTGAAGTCTACCTTCTATTAACAGTTCAATACCTAAATACAAGCCAAATTCTTCTTTAAGAAGAGAAAATTACAACAAGTTTCTCTCCTCACAATTCCCTTTCCCTTTTTACATAAAACACTCAGATAAACCTTAAGCAGAAGTAGAAAATTCTCTCCTTTCAGAAATCAATTTTTCCTCCGAAAAATGGTCCCCCCCCCCCCCCTCTTTGGTGTATGTCGGCATAAGTTGTATGATATTGTAATTATTATTAGGATATCTCTTTTTTTATTACTAGATTGATTTTGTGATTAATTATAGAGTTCTGATTGGTGTCCAATCTTGTATATTAAAGGCAGGAATATTTGTTTCCCTTTAAAAGTAGGATATTTCCTTATTTCCTGTTTTATAGGGATTAATTGTAATACAGCGATTGCTGTTGATGAAAATATACAGTACTTTCCAATACTATTTTCTAACATGGCATTAGAGCAATTCTAATCTTGTAATGAAACCAATCGAACCAAATCTCATATTCTAAAACTAAATTGTAACCTTTTTTTTTCCTTTCCTTTCTTTTTTGAAACCATATGGCATATCCAAGCACCCCTACACCATCTGAATCACACCACTCACCACCTTCAATTATTGTTCACCAAGTTGTATTTCCAAACAATATTACACTAGATGAGACCAATTACTCATTATGGTCTCAACTCATGGAAATGCATATTGGTGCTCGCAACAAAGCTAGATATCTTACCGGAGACATTAAAAAACCCGCACCCGGAGATTCCAATCTTGGATCGTGGATTACTGAAAATCACAAAGTGAAAAGTTGGCTTATTTACTCAATGAGTCTGTCACTGATGCAACGATTTATTCGCCTTCCCACTGCACATGAAATTTGGGAGGCTGTATCAAAAACCTTTTATGAAGCCTCTTCGAACTGAATTAGCGTTCCTTTTCTACCAAACAGCACGGTTGACCTTTGTCCACTTTTTATAATGAACTTGTTGCCATTTTTCAGGAAATTGATCACAGGCCTATTTCTCAAGAAGCAACTATTGTAGGGGTGGTCCAGCTGCACTCTGCAATGGCTAGGCTTCTAGTTCATATATTTCTGAGTGGCCTTGACTCTGAATTTGATCAGGTTCGTGGAGAAATCTTGCGGAAAGACCCAAAACTTGACTTGGAGAGCACATATGCATATGTTGGATGAGAATATCAGCAAAGGCAGATAATAGGGGCTCGCGTCCAATTTTTGAGAACTCTGCCATGCTAGCTAATCACACTTGACAATCGAGCTCTTCAAAGAATTGAACCAATCAATTAACTGGAAAATCTACTGGCTTGGTTTGTGCTCACTGTGGTGAAAGAGGTCACTCAAAGCAGCGATGTTATGAAATCATTGGTTATCCTGAGTGGTGGGATTTCACAAAGAAACCTAGAAAGAAGATTACTGGGAAAGCCATGGTTACCTCCACACAAGAAGAATGCCCACAAGAAAGCCTACCACACCCTACAGCAAATGTTGCCCACACAAGTATAGTTGGTAAGGTCTTTGTATTCTCTACAACCTCTAAGAATAGTACTTGGATTATTAATACAGGTGCATCTGATCATATGACAAGTGACTCTGGTCAGTTGCAATCTATTTCATCCTCCCCTAAATCCATTATCTCCATTGCCAATGGCAGTACTTCTATTATTGGTGTAGGGTCTGTAATCTAATCTGAAAATCTTACATTAGACAGTGTTCTTGTTATCCCATCCCTTGAATATAACTTGTTGTCTGTCAACCAGATTACCTCTTCTCTTGCTTACACTGTAACCTTTTGGCCATTATATTGTGTTTTCCAGGACATTGTAACTTGGAAGATTCTTGGTTGTGGTGTTAGGTGGGCAAACTCTACTACTTGGAGTTGACAGACAATGTGGGATCAAAGTTTAGTCAAGCAAATCAAGTTAGTAGCGAAGACAAAGCAAGAGCAACTATATGGTTATGGCATCAAAGATTAGGACACCTCTCTTTTGAATATTTGAAAAGATTACAACCAAATTTGTTTTCTATTTTGAATGCTTCAAATTTTCACTGTAACACTTGTGAATTGGCTAAAAGCCATCGTGTTCCTTATTTGCCAACTTTAAATAAAAGTTCATAACCTTTTACAGTCATTCATTTTGATGTTTGGGATCCTGCAAAGATCCCCTTTCTTTATCAAGCTTGTTATTTTGTTACATTCATTGATGAATGCACTAGAATGACTTGGGTATCCTTACTTCACCAAAAAACCGATATTTATGCAGTGTTTCTAGACTTTTATGTTCACATGAAGACTAGATCTCCTAGCTTTTTATCTAGTTTTGGTTTTAATTGGTCTTAATTTTTTTTAAGTATGCCAAACATATAAAGATGTGGCATTGTATTGATTGTTTTAGACTTAGGCTTGTGAGTGATTAATTTTAAATATTAGTCTTGCCTAGAGTCTTAACCAAAAATCTAAGAAAGCAAATTGATTGATCCTTTTTGATAAACTCACTGTAGTAATCGATTACATCATTGATGTACAGATTACCACGTTTTCTTTTATCTGGGAAAAGCTAAAATTCTAAGCGTAATCGATTACACCTCGGGATAATCGATTACACAAGGCATTTTAGACTTTGAGTCTTGTTTCTGAAAGAATTCACATTGTCTCTGTTTTAATCAATTACAACACGATTTAATCGATTACTATGGATTCAAAAAGTTGTTTAAGAAAGAAGAAAGCTCGTTTTAATCGATTACATGAGTAAGTAATAGATTAAAACGAACCTAGATCACCTTAAGAGATCATTAAGATCAATTTAACAAGTTACACTTTGATGTAACAGGTTAAATCAGTTTTTGCATAGGACCCAGGTGTGCTGAAGAATGATTTAACAGATTACGTTATTTACGTTATAGATTAAATCAGTTATATCTTTAAAATTTTATAAATACCTGCACTCCCCCTCTCTCTAAAATATGCTTTTTGAAAATCAGTTTTAACATTCATTGAGAGAAGAGCATCAAAAAGGTTCTAAAGCAAATTGATCTCCTTCAATTCAGAAATGGAAGAATCAAAAAGGAAGATCACTCTTGCTTGATGAAGAAGATGAAAGGAATTCAATGAGCTGAAATGTTCTATCATTCACTAAAGGTGAAATCGTTCCATAACCTTGATCTTTTTTTTAAAAAAGATTGAATTGTCTAAAATAGGGTTTTTCATAATCTAATAGTAGTGTTCTATTAGATAGTTTCTTTCTTTACTTGTAGGGTTCAAGTCTAGAAAGTATGAATTTCAAATTTCTTGTTTGAGTAGTGTGCATGTAACTCAAAATTTGAATTAGTGAAAGATCTAACAGGGTGTTGGATCAACTAGATGTAGGTCTTTATGACCGAACCAGTATTCACTTTCTTGTTCATCCAAGATATCAAGGTTAATTGGTTAAGTTTTCCTAATCAACATGTTTTTAATTGAAATAAAACTCTGATTTCTTAACCTGACCTTAAAAATCTCTGTTCAACTTGTTTCATAAATCTTTCTTTGAATAATTGGATTTTTTTGCAAGAAGAAGGATGGTGAAATACATGTTTTGAAAAAAAAAAAAGAGATTTTAGTATTGAAAGTTGAAAGATCTATTCACCCCCCTCTAGATCTGCTGCTTTGATCCTACAATTGGTATCTAGAGCTGGTATCTTATATTTTATTCAAGATTCTTTTTGAAAAATAAGGATATGGCAGCAGATCAATTGCCCTTCACTGAAGGTGCTTCAATCAACAGACCTCCAATGTTCTGTGGAGTAAACTACCCTTTTTGGAAAGTGAGGATGAAAATCTTCATGGAATCTGTTGATAGAGGCATTTGGAATGCGGTAATAAAAGGTCCAACTATTCCAAAACATACCATTGATGGAAACTTAGTTGAAAAATCATTTGATACTTGGACAGATCAAGAATCTAAGAAAGCTCAATATGATTCAAGAACCATGAACATTATACATTCTGCTTTAAATTCTAATGAATTCTTTCATGCTTCTCAATGCACCTCTGCCAAGGAAATATGGGATCTAATACAAGTCACCCATAAAGGCACGTCCGATGTAAGGAGAGCGAGGAAAAACACCCTCATTCAAGAGTACGAGACCTTTAGAATGTTGCCAGGCGTAACCTTGAATGATGTTCAGAAGAGGTTTACACATATTGTAAATCTCAAAGGCTTGGGAAAGATCTTTGAAGAGGAGGAACTAAATGTGAAAGTCCTCAATTCTATTAACAGAACATGGCAACCAAAAGTGACAACAATTTCAGAGTCAAAAAATCTTGCAGAAATGACCAATGCAGAGCTATTTGGAAAGCTAAGAGAACATGAAATGGATATGACAAGAATGGCAGAAGAAGAAGAAAAGGATAGAAAAACAAGAGGCTTAGCTCTTAAGGCAGCAACTCCATCCAGTGGTGATGATGAAGATGAAGGTTCAGATGCTGAGAACTTAACTCTCCTAGTATGGAAATTTAGGCATTTCCTCAAGAAGAAAAACGGAAAAGGAAAATGAACTCAACAGAGAAAATTTGTGAAGAAAAGTGAAACCTCATCTCCAAACTTCACATGCTTCGAATGTGGAAAAATAGGGCACATTAAATCGGAATGTCTTGTCTATCTCAAGAAGCAACAAAATGGAGAAAAGAAGCCTAAAAGCCAAGGAAAGAAGAAAAGAGCCTACATAGCTTGGGAGGACAATGCATCTATTTCCTCAAGTGATGAAAGCAATGAAGAGGAAGCTAATCTCTGCCTCATTGCCAAAGAAGAAGAAGAAGAAAATGAAAGCATTGTAAGTATTACTGACCTTGAACATGATGAATCTTATGAACAATTGCTTAATGCTTTCAATGAAATGCATGAGGAAGCACAAAGGCTAGCTCTTGCTAATAATACACTAAAAGGAAAAATTAGATGGCATGTGGAAAAATTAGCTAATATGCAAAAAGAGCTTACTAATTTGAAAGGTAAAATTGAAACTCTTGAGAAAGAGAAGCAAATCTCTCTTAGCAATATTACTAATCTTCCCACTGATTCCTCTTCCCCATGTGAAAATTGTAAGGCTATTGAACTGAAAAATGAATACTTACTGAAAACCTTATCAAAGTTTACAATGGGAAGAAATAATCTTGATGCACTCCTTGCACAACAAAAATGCATGATAGAAAGAGCCGAAATTGGGTACACTATTGGCAAAAAGCAGAAATCTTAAAAGAACTTTTTTAACTTTGTCAAAGCATCCAGCTCTCCATTCGTGTCATGCCATTATTGTTTGCATAAGGGACATTCTTCTAATAATTGCATGATCAAGAAATTTGGTGTTCCAAATGGAAGATACAAATGGATCCGCAAAGGAACCAAGAGAATCACTAACCTCAAAGGACCCAAAATTACTTAGGTACCTAAATCCTCTGCTTAATCTATTTTGTAGGTGTGTTTGAGAGCCAAAGAATCTCTGTGATACTTAGACAGTGGCTGCTCAAGACACATGAGTGGGGATAAATCAAGGTTTATCCGGTTGACAGCAAAACAAGGAGGATTTGTGACCTATGGTGTTAACAACAAAGGGAGAATTCTTGGTGTAGGAAATGTTCGTAATCTTCTTTCCACCATTATTGAAAATTTGTTGTATGTGGATGGATTAAAACATAATCTCCTTAGCATTAGCCAACTATGTGATAAAGGCTTCAAAGTATCTTTTAATGAATCATGTTGTATGATAAGCGATAGCCATGATAATGTTAAGTTTGTAGGTAAAAGGGTTCAAAATATCTATATGTTAAATATTGAACATGCATCCCTACCTCATGAAACATGCTTAACTAGTAAAGATGATTTAGCTTGGCTATGGCACAGAAGAATTGCACACATACACATGTATCACTTGAATAGGTTAATCTCAAAAGAACTGGTTCACGGTTTACCTAAACTCAAATTTGAGAAAGACAAAATATGTGATGCATGTCAGAAGGGAAAACAAACAAAGGTATCTTTTAAAGCAAAGAAAGTTGTTTCAACTTCAAAACCCCTTGAACTTCTGTACATGGGCTTATTTGGTCCCTCTAGAACTATGAGTCTAGGTGGTAGCTATTATGCTTTAGTAATTGTGGATGATTTCTCAAGATACACATGGACATTGTTTTTATCTTTGAAAAGTTATGCTTTTAAAGCTTTTGCGAAATTGGCCAAAAAGATTCAAAATGAAAAAGACTTGAAAATCAAAGCCTTGAGAAGTGATCATGGAGGAGAATTCCAAAATGAGGATTTTGAAAAATCTTGTGAAGAATATGGTATAGATCACAATTTTTCTGCACCTAGAACTCCTCAACAAAATGGAGTTGTAGAAAGGAAAAATAAATCTCTTGAAGAACTAGCTAGAACAATGTTAAATGAAAATGATTTACCTAAATATTTTTGGGCTGATGCAGTAAGCACTACATGCTATGTTCTAAATAAGGTCTTAATCAGACCTCTTTTGAAACTAACTCCTTATGAACTTTATAGAGGAAGAAAGCCTAACATATCACACCTCAAAGTTTTTGGTTGTAAATGCTTTGTGTTAAACAATGGTAAAGAATCTATTGGAAAATTTGATGTGAAAGCGAATGAAGCAGTATTTCTTGGATACTCTCTTTCTAGTAAAGCCTATAGAGTCTATAACAAAAGGACACTTACTATTGAAGAATCTATACATGTTGTCTTTGATGAGTCTAACCCCCAAAAAGAGGAAAAGGTACCTTGTGATAATGATGATGCAAGTACAACTGAAGAATTCCCTCAAGTTGAACTGGACTCAAGGGAAAAATCATCAATAAGGGAAGATCAACAAGAGGAAAATTCCCTACCTAAAGAGTGGAGGACTCCTAGAGATCTATCCTTGGACAACATAATTGGAAATATAGAAAAGGGGGTAACTACTAGAAACTCTTTAAATTGTTTTGTGAACATGTTGCATTTGTTTCTCAAATAGAACCCAAAACAGTAGAAGAAACAAACTTGATGAATCCGGCTTCATAACTAAAAACAAAGCTAGACTTGTTGCTAAAGGATATAATCAATAAGAAGAAATTGATTATGATGAAACCTATGCTCCTGTAGCTAGACTAGAAGCTGTGAGATTACTTCTTGCCTTTGCATGTATTATGAACTTTAAATTGTTCCAAATGGATGTGAAAAGTGCCTTTTTAAATGGCTTTATTGGTGAAGAAGTTTATGTTTCTCAACCTCCTGGTTTTATAGATCATAAATTTCCAAACCATGTATACAAGCTCAAGAAGGCTTTGTATGTGCTAAAGCAAGCCCCTAGACAATGGTATGAAAGATTAAGTAACTTTCTCCTTGATCAAAAGTTTGAGAGAGGAAAATTTGATAAAACCCTTTTTATAAAGAGATCCTCTAAGGACATTTTGTTAGTACAAGTATATGTTGATGATATAATTTTTGGAGCTACTAACAATCTTCTATGTGAGGAATTTGTAAGTATGCAGGGGGAGTTTGAAATGTCAATGATGGGCGAACTAAATTTCTTCCTAGGATTACAAATCAAGCAATTAAAGCAAGGCACATTTCTCCATTAAACAAAGTACTGCATAGAGCTCTTAAAGAAGTTTGATATGGAAAGTAGCAAAGAATTAGCTACTCCAATGGCAACAAACTGTTACCATGATACTGATGTCAAAGGTAAATCTGTAGATCAAACAAAATGCAAAGGTATAATTGGTTCTTTACTTTACTTGACTGCTAGCAGACCAGACATTATGTTTAGTGTTTGCATGTGTGCTAGATCTCAATCTAATCCTAAAGAATCTCACTATATTGCTGTAAAAAGAATTATGAAATATCTAAAAGGAACTTTAGATGTGGGCCTATGGTATTCCAAAGGTGTTGAACCTACTCTAATAGGATACTCAGATTCAGACTTTGCCAGATGCAAGCTAGATAGGAAAAGTACTAGTGAAACTTGTCATTTATTTGGCAATGGCTTAGTAACATGGCACAGTAAGAAACAAGCATATGTTGCCTTGTCTACTGCCGAGGCTGAATACATTGCAGCTAGAAGTTGTTGTGCCCAATCCTTGTGGCTGAAACAACAATTATTTGATTGTGGTCTTCACTTAGATCACATAACACATAGATGTGATAACACTAGTGCCATAAACCTCACTAAGAATCCTATATTGGACTCTAGGACTAAACACATTGAAATTAGGCACCACTTTATCAGAGATCACATTCAAAAAGGTGATTGTGATATAGAGTTCGTTGAGACAAATTCTCAACTAGCTGACATTTTCACCAAACCATTAGCTATAGATAGATTTTACCAATTAAGAAATGATCTTGGCATACTTAGTGAGTCAAATATCACTTAATCCAACACAAGAAAAGTAAAACTCTCTTTTATAGCTTTTGATTTGTTAATTGATTGTCTTGTAAGTTTGTGACTATGTGAAAAATGTTGTTCCAAAACTCGTGTTTATAACATTTTTTTTTCAAAAAGTTGCATTAGTAATCGATTACCCTTCGGGATAACTGATTACATAGTTTAAAAACTTGCATTTTCATTTGAAAGAAAAATTGCATTTACCACTGTTTTAATCGATTACCCTTTGGGATAACCGATTACATACTTTACACTGCATAAAATGTTTTCAAAATTACATAATTTTTAAAAATAATCAATTACGTCTATATCGTAACCGATTAAATTGATTTGGGATGATTGCTGGTCTATTCTGGAAAACTGTAACCGATTACATTTGGGAAAGTAATCGATTACACTCGTTCTGAAGTGTTTTAAAAACCCCAAAGATGCGACCCTTAAGACAAACCACCTCAAAACTCTTCAAACCCATTCCTCTCCTTTAAATCCAAAACCCTCTTCAACCATTTTCTCTCACACAAACTAAATCCAAATCCAATGGATAATTCACAAAGACCCAAAAGAACGAAGAGCATTGCTAAGAAAAATGCTACCCCTCCTTCACCTCCAACAAAGACCAAGAAGAGGAAGGCCACTTCCAACAAAGAAGTAGGGTCCAGCAGAGGAAAGGAACCTGCTCCTCCCTCTCCACCACCTCAACCCCAATCTCGTCTAAATCCCTGGTTCATCAGGAAGCCTCCTACATTCACACATTCACTGGAAAGGAGTTGGTGACCCCCAAGTTTCTGAACCTTGAGTGGCTCAAAGGTCAGAACTTTTCCTTCCCCTCTATTATGGAAGAACAAGGGCTTAGAAAATTCACCCAACTACATGGCATCTACTACCCTGATTTGGTAAGGGTCTTCTATACTTGTGCCCATGTAAATCAATTTGGAGTTCTCTGTTCATCTGTGAAAGGTGTTAAGATAGAGTTAATTGCTTCTCTATTTAGCTTTATTGGCGGTATTGAAGTTGGCAGAACTAAGCCAAATTTAGAGGAATTCAAGAAATTAGAAATTAAGTGTAACAAGGTTTCTACTTTTATGGATTGCATGAGGAACCCATTAGAACCATTAAAGAAAAGATTTAACATTGGTCCTCTTAAGGTAGATGACAGGTTGCTTGCTTATGTTATATCATGGATTCTCACACCCATGGGGAGCAATCATGCTCAATTAACTGATGAAGATTTAATGCTCATATTTGCTTTGAAGAACAAGATTAAAGTAAATTGGATGTTTGTGATAATTGAGAATATGCTGAAAACCAGAAGATTGGTAGACTACAAGTGCCCCTATGTTGTGTTCATCTCAAAAGTGATTGATCACTTCAAGGTGGATACATCAACTGAAACCTCTGAATTCACTAGGGACATTCATGAAGTCAAGACCAAAGCCCTGACGCAAATGAACTTGGTTGTGACTGATCACGGCTGGTTTGCCAAGGAAGATGCACCAGTTGAAGTTGAAGAAAATGAAGAACTAGAGGAACAAGCTTAGCCTGCACAAGATGAAGGGAAGCCACTGACTCCTTTTGAAAAGGCTGTTTTGGCTAAATTAGATGAGTTGATAAAGATACACAAGGAAGACTATCAAGAACTCAAAGACAGTTTTGAAAGCATCTCTACAAGGCTTGATGAACAAAACATTCCCTATCCTGAAGACTAGATCAACAACCACTCCAAAATAAAAATATTTTTTTTGCATAACTAATCTCTTATTAAGTACTCTGTTTTGAAGCATCTTTTGAACTCTGTCTTTAATCTCTGTTTTTAATTTTAATTCTAGTTCAAAAATTTGGATGACTATACTTAATGATATACACTGTTGTTCTGAACAGATTTTTGATTAATTGTGTACACTATTCTACTTCCATCTTTCATCTTTGTTCACTGTCTAAATTTGATGCTAGTTGATCATAGCCTTTTTGGCTTTTGTTTGCCAAAAGGGGGAGTATATTTGATGAATTGTATGTTCAATGATTGGTATTAAAATTTTGTAAATATCTGTTTAACCAGTCCCTGGACAAGTGTACATGATCAGAAACAGGTACAATGTAAAGCACGATCAAAGAAAGGTTTGGCACAATCAAAACCAAAAAGGGGGACATTGTTAACATGAAGACTAAATCTCCTAGTTTTTTATCTAGTTTTGGTTTTAATTGGTCTTAATTTTTTTAAGTATGCCAAACATGTAAAGATGTGGCATTATATTGATTGTTTTAGACTTAGGCTTGTGAGTGATTAATTTTAAATATTAGTCTTGCCTAGAGTCTTAACCAAAAATCCAAGAAAGCAAATTGATTGATCCTTTTTTATAAACTCACTATAGTAATCGATTACATCATTGATGTAACAGATTACCACGTTTTCTTTTATCTGGAAAAAGCTAAAATTCTAAGTGTAATCGATTACACCTTGGGATAATCGATTACACAAGGAATTTTAGACTTTGAGTCTTGTTTCTGAAAGAATTCACATTGTCTTTGTTTTAATCGATTACAACACAATTTAATCGATTACTATGGATTCAAAAAGTTGTTTCAGAAAGAAGAAAGCTCGGTTTAATCGATTACATGAGTATGTAATAGATTAAAACAAACCAATATCACTTTAAGAGATCATTAAGATCAATTTAACAGGTTACACTTTGATGTAACAGGTTAAATCAGTTTTTGCATAGAACCCAGGTGTGCTAAAGAACAATTTAACTTATTACATTATTTACGTAACAGATTAAATCAATTATATCTTTAAAATTTTATAAATACCAGCACTCCTTCTCTCTCTAAAATATGCTTTTCGAAAATCAGTTTTAACATTCATTGAGAGAAGAGCATCAAAAGGTTCTAAAGCAAATTGATTTCCTTCAATTCAAAAATGGAAGAATCAAAAAGGAAGATCACTCTTGCTTGATGAAGAAGATGATAGGAATTCAATGAGCTGAAACGTTCTATCATTCACTAAAGGTGAAATCATTCCATAACCTTGATCTTTTTTTTAAAAGATTGAATTGTCTGAAATAGGGTTTTTCATAATCTAATAGTAGTATTTTATTAGATAGTTTCTTTCTTTACTTGTAGGGTTTAAGTCTAGAAAGTATGAATTTCATAATTCTTGTTTGTGTAGTGTGCATGTAACTCGAAATTTGAATTAGTGAAAGATCTAACAGGGTGTTGGATCAACTGGATGTAGGTCTTTATGACTGAACCAGTATAAAACTCATGAGCATTCTTTCTTTAATTTTCACTTTCTTGTTCATCCAAGATATCAAGGTTAATTGGTTAAGTTTTCCTAATCAACATTTTTTTAATTGAAATAAAACTATGATTTCTTAACCTGATCTTAAAAATCTCTGTTCAACTTGTTTCATAAATCTTTCTTTGAATAATTGGATTCTTTGCAAGAAGAAGGATGGTGAAATAGAAGTTTTGAAAGAAAAAAAAGAAAGAGATTTTAGTATTAAAAGTTGAAAGATCTATTCACCCCCTCTAGATCTGCTGCTTCGTCCTACATTTTATAATATGGTTAAAACTCAATACCAAAAACATATTTGTGTTTTGCAATTTGATAATGGTACAGAGTTTGTCCATGCACTTTTTTTTTCCAAATTTCTAAGTCAGCAAGGGGTTCGTCATCAAACTTCTTGTTCCTACACTCCGCAGCAAAATGGATTGGTGGAGAGAAAGAATAGACAACTTTTGGAAGTTATAGGTGCCTCTCTCTTTGGCACAAACATGCGACGAATATTAGGGAGAAGCTATAAAATCTGCTGCTTATCTTATTAATCGCACTCTTTCTCGAGTGCTGAATTTTGAGACTCCTCTACATAAGATGCATTCTTTGCTTTCAATTCCTCATCTCCCCAATCTTGAGCCACGAGTCTTTGGTTGTACTGTTTATGTTCACATTCCTAAGGCTCGGCGCATTAAACTTGATCCATGTGCGAAGCGCTGCGTTTTTGTTGGCTATTTTGATTTTCGAAAGGGATATAGGTGCTATGATCCTGCAACTCGGAAGTTACATGTGACTTTGGATGCTTCTTTCAATGAATCTAAACCTTATTACTTAAGCGACATTTCTAGACCTTCTCTTCAGGGGGAGAGTTCTAATGAAGAGAATGTGATACATGAAAAAGTAGGAAGAGATGAATTTAGAGAGTTAGAAGAATTCGATGAGTTCTTTAATCAAAGGATTGAGAATGGTTGTGATAGTATTGCTGAAACTGAGGGTGACTCATTAATACTTCCTGAAAATGAGTCAAGTGTTCCTACCATGGAGGAGTCAATGAATGAAGAATTGCCTATGCCTACACCGCCAACTATAGAATTAATCCAAAATGGTCCACCACAGGTAATCTCAAATCCTATTTTTGATCAATCCCATGAAACACATGTTCCTATAGAAAATGTAGCTCCTAGATATCCAAAGATCAAATAAGGGAATCCCAAAGAAACAATATGAACCTGATCCTAATGCCAATATTAAATACCCTATTAGTAACCATGTGTCATCCCATAGATTATCTGAATCATATGCACTTACTGTTAATCAATTATCCAATGTTACTATTCCTAGTAGTGTGCAGGATGCATTGTTAGATCCAATGTGGAAAAAAGGCAATGAACGAAGAAATTGAGGCTTTACAAAAGAATGCTACTTGGGAGCTTGTTCTTTTACCTGAAGGAAAGAAGACAGTTGGATGTAGATGGGTGTTCACAGCGAAACTCAAAGCAAATGGCAGTATTTATAGATATAAAGCAAGGATAGTTGCAAAGGGGTATACACAAAGGTATGGGGTGGATTACCAAGAGACCTTTGCACCGATTGCCAAGATCAATACGATTCGTATTCTTATCTCTATTGCAGCAAATCGGGATTGGCCTTTGCAACAATTTGATGTTAAGAACACTTTCCTCAATGGAGACTTAGAGGAAGATATATATATATATATATATATATATATATATATATATATATATATATATATGGACCTGCCACCTGGAGTTGAGCACAATACTTCATGTAGAAAGGAAGTATGTAAGTTGAAGAAGTCATTGTATGGGCTAAAATAGTCCCTTAGAGCTTGGTTCAGGAGGTTCTCTATAGCAATGAAGAGTTTTGGATATAAGCAAAGAAATTCATACCATACTTTGTTTATAAAACACAAAGAAGGAAAGGTAACAATTTTAATTGTATATGTTCATGATATGATTGTGACTGGGGATGATCCTTGTGAAAGGAGAGCATTACAAGAGTATTTGGCTGCTAAATTTGAGATGAAGGACTTGGGGCAACTTAAATATTTTTTGGGAATTGAGGTAGGAAGATCAAAGTAGGGGATTGTTCTCTCACAGAGAAAATATGTGCTAGATCTTTTGACTGAAACCGGTATGCTTGCTTGCAAACCAGTAGAAACACCCATAGAAATGAATCATAAGCTTGGAATTTCCCCACACCAAGTCCCTACAGATAAGGATCGTTATCAGCGGTTGGTTGGGAAACTAATCTATTTGTCCCACACATAATCGAATATAGCTTATGCTATTAGTGTTGTAAGTCAGTTCATGAAATCACCAAGTGAAGAGCATATGAATGTTGTTTATCAAATCTTATGATATTTGAAGAATGCACCAAGTAAAGGACTATTGTTCTCAAAAAATGGTGTCTTGAACATTGAAGGATATACAGATTCTGATTGGGCAGATGACTAAACAACTAGAAGATCTACATCGGGATATTTTACCTTTATGGAAGGTAATCTTGTCACTCAGAGAAGCAAGAAGCAAAAGGTTGTGGCAAGGTCAAGTGCATAAGCTGAATTCCTAGGTATGGCCTAAGGTGTGTATGAATTTTTGTGGATTAAGAATGTTCTAGAGGACTTGGGAGTCAAGTATGCAGAACCTATTAATCTTTATTGTGACAATATGGCAGCCATTGAAATTGCGCAAAACCCGGTACAACATGATCGCACCAAACATGTTGAAGTTGATCGTCACTTCATCAAGGAGAATCTTGACCAAAAGATTATACAATTTCCATTTGTCCAATCAGAGAGGCAACTAGTTGATGTACTCACAAAAGCTATTTTAGCAAAGATTTTTCAAGGCATAATTGACAAGTTGGGCATGATAAACATCTATGCTTCAACTTGAGGGGAAGTGTCAACATAAGTTGTATGATATTGTAATTATTATTAGGATATCTCTTTTTGATTACTAGATGATTCTGTGATTAATTATAAAGATCTTATTGGTGTCCAATCTTGTACATTAAAGGCAGGAATATTTATTTCCCTTTAAAAGTAGGATATTTCCTTATTTCCTATTTTATAGGGATTAATTGTAATATATATATATATATATATATATATATATATATATATATATATATACAGCCATTGTTGTTGATGAAAATATACAGTACTTTCCAATACTATTTTCTGGCAGTGTCTTCCTCTTCTTATATTAGAACATGAGAGTCATTGTTGACTCTGCCACCAAAGGGTCTTGCGTGTTGCAACTTCTATTCAACCTTGAGTCTTTCATTTTCCTATTTCTAAGCCATGTTTTGTTTCGTTTTGCCAGTCCCAACTTCTTCCATTTTTGGTTTGCCACCATATACATCTTGGAGAGAAACCCTTGAGCCTGATGTGCAGGGCAGAGGTTGCGTGGAAGTTGTTTGCATGTGGCAGTATGTGGGGTGATGGGAATACACAATGGATGAAAGGTGAGTGCGTGTTATCATAACAGCAGAAAGGGGCAGGAGACTGTAGTTGCTAGGGATTCATTAGAATAGATTGGGCTTCCAAGTGGGTTTGGGTCATGGGTATTCGACTTGAATTGGTTTCAGTCGGTCAAGGGTATTTTTTTTTCTTCTCTTTTTTTTAACTCTCCAATTTTCTTTTTGTCATTTTTTTCTCTCTTCTTTTTTCATTTCTTTTCTTCATTCTTTTCTCTCATTTTTGCATTGCAAGAAATGATACTAATGAATTCGGACAAAATTAGGCGTTTACACACAGTTTATCAAAGTAAGGGCTTACATGTAGGGGATGTGATTGGTTTTGTTGTAAAACACAACAATATATTTTTTCATGTATTCAATAGCGGATCATAGTAAAAGAGGATAATTATCTTATAGGATAAGAGATATAATAATGTTATCATATCTTATTGGCGCAACAAACAATAGATTATAGTAAAAGAGGATAATTATCTTATCTCATATCCTATTGAGTCAATTGGAAAAAAAAATGGTTTGCAGGGGATTTATCCCAAACCACAGGTGCAGTTTCAACCATAACAACCTGTAACAGACTTTTATGGTGTCACCTGCAACCATTTCCATTCAGACTTCTCCAAACTTATTGGTAAAGATTTAAAGTCTAGAGAAATTATGTTGACTGCTAGGCAAACCAAGTCCTTATTTTAGGAAAAAGCTTCTTGGTGTTGAAACAATTCAAATTTCTAATTTCAAATATTTAGGATATTGTTTAGATTTAAAAAGGATATTATATTATCTATAGGATGTTTAGATTTAAAGATATTATCTGTAAATTAGATATTTGTTTCCTCTTTTAACATTAGGATATTAGGTCTATAAATAGAGATTCTTGATATGAGAATAATCACTCCACGTGACCACCCTAGATGAGAGAAGGGTCATGTGAAGGCAGGGTTTACAAGTTTTCCAGAAAACTTGTAATGCAGATAAAGATATCCAAGGGTTTACAAGTTTTCCATAAAAACTTGTAATAAAGGTGAATAAAATATTGATGAAGCTCCTCCATACAATATATCTCCTTCTTTTACAAATATATCTATGCACAAAAAATCCCATCACTTAGGATACAAGATGAGGATGTGCAGTTACTATTAGATTGCTATTAGATTGCTTGATGTCGATATACGACATGTACATCAGCTGACTTTTATCCAGAATGCTAATAGATCCCTTGTTTTTCAAGGTTGGGTGATGCGTAAAAATATGATTGCAAAAGGGCAAGCGTACCCTACGCGATAGTTACAGTAAACCTAAGTCCGGATATCATACCTAAAGGACTAGAGGAGTTCCCAAATAATTCAAAAATTGTGTTAAACTAAACAATTTATTCAATTGGCAATTTGAGAAAATATGTTCAATTACCTGAAGAAAATAGAATTCAGAGTACGAGCAATAAACAATTTTCGAGATTAACGGATAAGAAAGCCTAGGGGTCATGATATCAATTATGCAAATAAATTCCCCAATTCCTATTCTAATTGATTTCTTAATTAATCTTCAATTGTTAACTTCTCTTTAAATTGCTATCAGGTTCTGGTTAAACACTACTAATAGTCTTTCCCTTAATTTAATTCCTATTTGATCATTTAGGGTTCAAATTGGGAGAAAGCATAATCACATAGAGAAAGATTAAAAATTATTAATCTGGTCAAAAGTTCACAAAATACGTTTGGCCATTCGTTATTTCATAAACCCAATTGTTCTACATTTCCGTCAATTATACGAAGATGGTCACTAACGAATAAAAGACTAATGATTTAGAGTGGTCAATTCTAAAATAATTAAAAGCAATAGAACAAAACAATTGTCTAAATAATCATGACCTTCAATTAAAAATAAGGAATTAGGGTCTACAGGCACAATTACATCATGACCCTAGAAAGGGGAAAATTAGCTAGCAATAGGCACAGGAAGGCAAATGAACAACCCAAATTACATGAAGAATAAAAGAGAGTAAGAAATATTACAATTTAGAACCCCATGTGATGTTCTTCACGTTCTTTCCTACCCACTAGAGCTCCCTCAGAGTCCCTCACTCAATCCTTTCTATTTTAGAACAGAGTAAAAAGATGTCCCAACCCTCACTTCCAACTTTCTATTTATAATACAAAAAGTGTAACTGTCATGCGGAAGTCAGTACGACCATGCTCAGGGGAACACAGCCATGCTCTTTGAGCGGGTAAAATTCAAAATTCAAATATTTGCTTCAGCACGGGCCGTGCTCAGAAAAGCATGGCCGTTCTAGGAAAAGGTTGACGTTGAAGGCTCTTTTTGTGGAAATTAGAGCACGGTCATTCTTTGAGGAGCATGACCATTCTCGTAAAATGATGATGTTGATAACTCCTTTTGTGCAAATCAGAGTACGGTCTCGAGCATGGCTGTACTCATTTAAGCACTGTCTTGAGCACGGTCGTGCTAATTGAGCATGGCCATGCTCTTCGGAAGAGGCCCAAATATTCTTCAAATCATCCCTTTTTAGGCTCTTTTCATGTTTATTCTCTTGGGGGCCTTCCTGTTACACACTTAGCATAAAAATGTGAGTTATGCCAAAATAATTTACATAAAATAAAGTATTTTAGGGCCAAAACTCATGTCCCATTATGTACAAAATATGGTTTATCATTGGGACACAATTTTTCAAAGTAGGGGCTTACATGTAGGGGATGTAGTTGGTTTTGTTGTAAAACACAAAAATGTATTTTTACATGTATTGAAGTAGTCAGGTTTTATGGCACACGGAAAAAATACTGTACAGAAAAGATGAATCTATCACAGAAAATCCTTTGAAAGAGTGTGTGCTTGATGTAATAATTTTTTTGCTGTACATGTTTACATGGTTGTTTATCAAATTTTGTTAAACTAGGGTCTTTACACATTTATGGGCAGTTCTGTTCACTGGTTTGATATTTTGGTTTGAATCTGTTAAGTTCGCTTTGTACATGACATAGCTTGGAAAGATATAGGGAATATGATTGCCATTTATTTGACATGGGGATATGTTGCTGGTATATAGGGGTTTCAGCCCCCAAGGGATATTGTATAAGGAAAAGTTTGCTGGTTTGCAGGGGATGAAGCCCCCAATTATGTTGACTGCTAGGCAAGCCAAGTCCTTAATTTAGGAAAAAGCTTCTTGGGATACAAGATGAGGATGTGCAGTTGCAGAACACTGTTGCTATTAGATTGCTTAATGTCGATATACAACATGTGCATCAGCTAACTTTTATCCAGAATGCTAATAGGTCCCTTGTTTTTTGAGGCTGGGACATAGTTGTTCAAAGTAGGGGCTTACATGTAGGGGATGTGGTTGGTTTTGCTGTAAAACACGACAATGTATTTTTTCATGTATTGAAGTAGTCAGGGTTTAGGGCACATGGAAAAAATACTGTACAGAAAAGATGAATATATCATAGAACATCCTATGAAAGAGTGTGTGCTTCATGTAATTTGTTTTGACATACATGTTTACATAATGGTTTATCAAATTTTGTTAAACTAGGGTCTTTACACATTTATGGCCAGTTCTATTCACTGGTATGATATTTTGGTCTGAATTGTCAAGTTCACTTTGTACATGACATAGCTTGGAATGATATAGGGAATATGATTGTCAGTTTTGTTCACGAGTAAAATTAAAACTCATAAATTTAACATGATGTTGAAATACTGTTAAACTAGATGGAGAAGAAAGGAATGAAACCGGATTTGGTGACTTAAAAGCCTACCTAACTTTTTTTTTGAACCTCTTCTATAGGTGAAGAAGCTTTTGGAACAAGACTAGTGTTCCTATTTATGGACTTGGTAGCTTCTGGGTACTGTTGTTATTGTTGTTGTTTACAAAGGCTAACAATTTGGATTATGTATAACATTCTAGCTTATATGTTCCCTTATCTGAATCTGAATTATTGGATTGGAAAATTATCTATTCTGTTTGATGTGAGTGTTTAAATTTTAGTCTAGAGGGCTTTTAGGTGTAGGTGGTGGTAAGGCTTTAGTCACTTGGTGAGCTGGGTTAGGTTTGTGGATTTGTATTTTGTATAAAACTAGTATCGCAAAGAGTCAGGGTTGTGCAAATACGATAATGACCTTGATGGTTTGCTGCTAACAATTATTATTTGTTTTTTGTGTTCTAAATACATTTGTGGTTTCGTTGAAGGCTGAAAGAAAAGAATGTTTCTTTGTTAGTCAAATACGGTAGTACAAGTATTCCTTGAACTATAAAGAGGGCAATTTAGTTTAATTCTAGATATTCTAAGTTCTTATTGGAATCTTTTTTACCAAGATGAATAATATTATCTAATAGAAAAGTAGCTAATAGAAAATAGAAACAAAATACTATATTATATACAAATTGTTATATAGCACCGTATGAATTTTTTTTATTTATAACACAACATGGCAAAATAATATAAGGAATCACAGACAACAATTTCAAGGTCTTGTAGGGGTGGGAAGCAGAGACAAAGAAGGTTGGGATGCAATTTGGTGTGTAGGGATTTGGGCAATTTGATTGGGAAGAAACAAAATGGTGTTCTAGCAGAAGGAGATACAAATTCTAGAAGTTTTCGAGACTCTGAAAGTTTCAGTATGGAAGTAGCTAAGGTTTAAAAGGAAGGAATTTGTATATTCACTAACATCATGGATATTAGTAGGTGAAAAGGAGATATAGAATATGTATGATAACAACTGTGTTGAAATGGTCATGAAAGCAAAATTGTAAGGCATGAAATTGGTGGTGCTTTTTTTTTTTTTTTTGGTGTTTTAATGGATGAGTTCTAGTGTGATGGGCTCAACATGAAACATAAGTTTTTTCTTTTTGGGTCATGAGTAATGTTACGAAGAAAAATGTGTCGAAGGGGATTGGGCAATTACTTAATGCACCCCATTTTTTGCTTGGTGCACCACCAAAATTTATAAAATCCCCATCTTACCCTTCTTGTCCCAACCAAACCTAGTCGTCTCTCCCCCAAACCTCCATGACCACCTCACCTCACCTCCACCCAACCACCCAACACTACCGCCCCCAAACACCACCACCGCAACTACCCAACGCCACCTCCACACCACATCAAACCCACCACCGCGCAGCCACCCAACCACCCACCACCACCACGAGCATCACTGTGACCAAACCCACCATCACATGTTTTACGGATTACTTTATCAGTAATACATTATATGGGGGTGATGCGGCACGACAGTGTTGAGGTTTTTGGGTCAGTGATGCACGTGGTTTGGTGGTGGCACAGTGGTGGGTTTTGTTCGGTGTGGTGGTGGCGTGGGTGGTTGCGTGGTGTTTGGGTGCAACGGCGGTGTTGGGTGGTTAGTAGAGGTGGGGTGGGGTGGTCATGGAGGTTTAGGGGAGAGGCAACTAGGTTTGCTTGGGAGAAGAAGGATAAGAAAGAAAGGGTAAGATGGGGACTTTACAAATTTGGGAGCTGCACAAACAAAAAATGGGGCGCATTAAGTAATTGCCGAGGGATTGTTTTTAAGTTTTGGAATTAATTTTCGTTTATGCAAGAAGGGGGTTATTGTTTTATGCACCACTATTATATACAAGGTGTTGTTAATTGTAATTTTGGGTGGTGACAAATTAGGCACGTCTTGTGCTTTATTTAGAACTACTCATATTTTAATAAAATTCTTTTGGTCTTTAAAAAAAAAAAAAAAGGGTCTAAAAACATTTTAATTTCTTTCAATCCTCCAAGGTATCGAAAGTCGTCAAAACTGACAAGTCTCAGAACAAATACAAAAGTTAACTTTTTGGAGTTTATTTTAAAAAAAAAAAAAAAGATGAGATTGTTTCTTTTCTTTTTTTCCTGATACTTTATCATGCAAGAATTTTGTCCTAAAAAAAGATAGGAAATTGGATATTTCTTGAAATCAGTGCAAAGAAAAATAAAAAAGAAAATTGATCCCACATATTTTAAATGTAAAAGTCAATTAATGGACATCCACAAGAAATATTGTAAGATGTTGGACACACTGCATCTTCCATAACCTAGTCTAGATTTATTTATATGAAGATAATATAAGTTATTGATTTCATGACTGCAATATATAGTAAAAATATAATTTATAATTTATTTATATTTCAAAATTAAATAAAATATTATTAAAAAAGAATATTAATATTAAAATTTTCTAAAATAAATAAATAATATATTTATATAAATATTTTGACATATTAAAAAATTATTTGTTAAATTATTTTTTTAAATAATTTGGCATATTTAAATTGTTTTGACAGAAGAAATTCATATATGGTTATTGCCATAATCCTAAGAAAAATTACCATTTGAAGATGGACTCCATAAAACCACTAATCACTTAGTGAGAAAATTGTCATAAAACTTTAACATATGAAATGTAAACAAAGTTTAAGCAGTACCTACTAGCCAACAAAGGAATTCAGGTAACTATTTCGAGAAAACAGAGAAAATAAAGCTGGCATTTCATAGTATTGCCCTTGGATCAACTTTGATTCATTTAGACTTGTAGGTGATTTGCATTCAAAACCTTTACTAAATCTATCAAGAAATGGAAATCCCATATTTCCTCTAGGCATTGAACACATTGAATGTATACAAATGCTTTTCCATAATTTTCATTTTGAATTCCAGTACAGGTTCCCCTAGGAGACAAGAACTTTATGAGTTCGATAGGCTTCTATGATATAACCAATAGCATCATAGATATCAGAGTACATTGAACATATATGTTAAAGACAAAAAAAACTTATGTATACAATGCTTGGTTTTCCAGTTAAAACTGCACAGAAACATTCAGTACAATACTTGGTTTTCCAGTTGACACTAAAATTAATCATTATTTTAAAATATAATTTTTCATTTTTAAATTAATATTACATTATTTCTTATTTTATTAGTTTTCTCTATCTCTATTTAATAAATATATAAAAGATAATAATTATAAAAATAGTATATCTTTATTTTAAAAATTAATCATAAGAAAAATAATCCTCCATTAATGTTAGATCAATTTGAAATTCAATCAATGACTATTGTTAATTGCAACTTTCGATCAATGGTTGATATTAGTTCAAGTGAAGTTGACATAATCAACGGCTATTATTAATTACAACTTTCAATCCGACGGTTCATATTAGTTCAAGTGAACTTTACATGTATACTAGCCTCTTTTAAATCCTAACCTGAACTCGTCTAGACTTTTGCGGGATGGGTATGGAGAAAGCCAAACCCGCCCTCAACTTATCCTATTGGCATGCCTACCTTATATATAGATATTTATGTGTATGTAATTTTTTTTATGAGACATAAATTGAATGATAGACAATAACACAAGACTAAATTGAATAAAAAATGTTACATATCTTCTTGAGATTTGTTAAAACTATTTTATTCATTTAACATAATAAAATGTATCATTTTTAATATAATTATGTGTCTATTTGTTTTATGCAATATATATTTATATTTTAAAATACAAATATAAGAGAGCCTTATTTATTATTTTTCCCCGGACTCATAAAATCTTAGGACCGACCCTATCTTCAAGAGCTCATTCTGGTATCAAAGTAGCATGTGTGAAACTTGCCTACAACCAAAAGCACATGGAAAGCGTAACAAAGTCTTAGATAAGAAAAACCTAAGAAATATGCATAAAACTAAACCTAATTCATTAACAAATGCATGCAAACCACTAATGAAAACCATATAAAATATGCTATGTAATGCAACACATCATTTAAGCTTAGATTCCATTGCTAAAATATTTAACTAAAGATTAAGAGACTTAAGAAAAAGATTGTAATGAAAAGAGCTTAATCTAGCATAGATTTCGATAATAAATTCATAATTATATGAGAATAGGGCAAAATGATAATTTCACTCATCTAAAAATGATATTATGATAAGAAATAAATTAATTTCATGGTAAATTAATGTGAACACCCAAATTTGTCCTTTATTTATATTTATTTTTCACTTTTTCTATTTTATTTATTTTTTGAATAAATATAAATTTTATTCTAACTTTATTATCTTATTTTATGTTAATATTCTTTTTAGAATATTATTTGGGCTTCTAAGCCCAACATTTTTTTTGTGCTGGGAAAGTTCAGGAGTAAGTCTGAATGGGAGCAGGAGAATGGTGAACCAAGAGAGTTTCATTGCACATAGTATCGTGAAGGGTACAGAAAAGCTCCAGAAAATTGTGAACGACAACAAGGAGAAACAGATGGCCATGTGGTTCAGTGCTTTAATACAAGAATGTTTCAGCCATATAATAACATTTGGAGATACTAACCTCCGTGCCTAAGCTGGCTTTTGGCCTAATCTGTTACCTTGAAAAATGCATGTGCTCGGTAGCTGTAGTATTTGGGGATCATGTTTTAGTTCAACTGTCTTTGGCTTGGTTTGTTTTTTAACTGTCCTTGTGTGTCAATGTGAAGTCATTCTTGTCTTGTTCTTGTCTTCTTATGTTTATTTCCTACTTCTAGAAGTTGATTGATCAATATGGTTTATGAGTGTTTCACTTTTCAAAATGTGTTGGTTTAGTTGTATAAATAAAGTCTTTTGGTGTGTGTTGTTACCTCATGTTGTGGTACCCATATCAAAAGTTCTTATTTGTTTCATAGCATATTATTCATTTCTAAATAATTCATATATTGTCAACTTATTAGGTAATAAGGTTTTATTTTAAATCAAAGTCGCTTTTTGATTGCAGTTATCAAAATTAAATTACAAAAAATAACAAGAAATGGAGCTAATGCAGTCACAAATATGATATCACTAGATGTAATACTCGTGTGTTGCATGGTTTATTTAAATATAAAAAGATAATTTAAATATATAAAATGTTTAAAATGAAATTTTTAACAAGTTATAATTTATGTTTAATTACTTTTTTGGTCCTCTAATCTATTTTTTAGGTTCAATATTTAATTCTCTTGTTTTTTAAAAGATTCAATTGTTTTATCAATTTATAATTTATGTTTAATTTTTTAGTTCTCTTATTTTTTAGGTCCTTTATTTTTTTAAAATAGGTTCAATTTGGTTCGTATAAAACCAATTTTGGTCCTATGTGATGAGAGAAAAATGGGATCAAATTGAACCCATTTTAAAAAAATAAAGAACCTAATTGAACCTTTCAAAAGTAAAATACCTAATTGAACTATTTTAAAAACACAAACCTAATTGAACCTTTAAATAATAAAAGAATCAAATTGAACCTAAAAATAAATTAGAGGATCAAAAAGGTAATTAACCTATAATTTATTATAAACAATTCATTCTAGATGGTGTTTTTAAGATATTATGTGTATTCTTTTTAATTAAGCATGTTAGTTGTCAATTTTTTCATGAGGTTATCATTATAAAATAAAATATAACAAATTTTATAGTTTATTAAAGTAACTTATCAAATATTTCCTTATAAACTATATATTTCATATTTATTAACATTTAAAAAAGAAAAAAAAAGAGAAAAATAGAAAATAATTAACCTAACTCTAAAATCATAAAATAATTAAAGATACGAGTCTAGTTTTATAACATATAATCATAATAATGGTATGAGTAATTTCACACTCACATAAACAATATGAAGTAAGGGAAAAAAACATGATCAAACATTTCTTTTTCATTTTCAAGTCTACTTTTCCTATATGAGAAATATAAATTCAAAAAGAATCTAAAAATAATAAATATGAATATATAATATATAATTATTAAAAATTGATTGCTTATTTTATTTATTGTTGATGTAATGTTAATATGTAGTAATTTTTAAATGCATTTATTATCAAAATTAAAATTTATGTGTTGGAGATCCCATATTGACTAGTGATATGGCATAAGTGGGGGGCAACCCTTACCTTACAAGTATATTTTGTAGGGTTGAGCTGGGTCCAAACCAAATTTCTAAGATGGTATCTGAACCTATCATAGTGATTCTTTGTTGGACCTATTATGCCTTATTGTGGACCTATCGTGCCACCCGCTATCGGGCCACTATCGGACACCCGCAAATGTCCAGTCCTGTCCTCGCCTTACAAGCCAATTTTGTAGGGTTGAGTTGGGTTGATTTTTGTCTGTAAGTTGGGTTTCTCTCCAATTCTTGGACCCCATCTTTCACTATTTCAGAGACTTCTTGAAAGCGAAATATGACTCTCATCTAGATGCACCACCTATCATAGTTCTTGCTAGTCAATACATGCAAGGAAGATGGAATTCAAACAAAGCTCTAGATATCACTATTGATGCAAGATCACCAACCACACTCTTGATGATGGCGCGCACACACACTGAAGAAAATAATGTGTTAGACTTTATTATTGATCACCGCAACTGCTTTTATACACTTTTAAGTAATAATAGCTAACCACCTTTTAAAAGAATTTTAAACCACCCAAACCACTAACTAATAATAACAAAACTGAATTACACTCAACAATACAAGACTTTTTCCTAATTATTCTAGAATTATTTGCATTAATGAATTTACTACACGAATCATTTACATGAAAATGAATGATTGTGACATTGTAACGTGTCAATCTTGGTGTGGTTCAAGGGATTCAGGCCAACCCTGGTGAAATATAGATGCATTGTATTAGTTTCACCAATTTTAATATAGTTTTTGCTTTGTGCGGGAATTTATGTTGCATGCGAATACATATATGTGTAGTCCGAACTTTGAAAAGTTGTAGTCTTTACTCTTTTGTGATCTTATGCTCTGTACTCAAGAGAATTGCAGTTTTTTCTTATCAGCAAAGAAAATGCAGTTGTATTAATAAAAAGATGGCACAAGGGGTACTACCCATTTACATAATTTTACATAAGTTTAACAAATTATATCACTTCATTCTTCAAATTTTGTAAGATGTTAGACACACTGCATCTTACATTTCCTAGGCTAGATTCATTTATACGAAGATAATATAAGTTATTGATTTCATGACTGCAATATATAGTAAAAATATAATTTATAATTTATATTTCAAAATTAAATAAAATATTATTTAAAAAATATTGATATTATTTTTTTTGGCATATATATTTATATAAATATTTTGACATATTTAAAAATTATTATTTGTTAAATTATTTTTTAAAATAATTTGGCATATTTAAATGATTTGTTTGGCATTTTTGGCATATATATAAATAAAAAAATTGACATGGATGTCCCCGAATTTATATGGAATTTACAATTTGATAAATGCTAATATGATTTGTTTAATCTATGCAACTTTGCACAGGTTAAGCTTCATTAATTACCCACTTTTAATTAGTTACAAGGTGTTAATTAATTATGATTGTTTAAAATATCTCTCTCCTTTTTATTAAATCTCCATATAATCTTTCTCCTTCTAAAAAGAATATTAATTAATTACTATTTTTTCTTATTTATTTTATAAATTCTCTATCTAAAATAGTACTACTAGTAGTGAAAAGTAATTAATACTCCTTCCGTCCCAAAATGAGTGTCGTTCTAGATTTTTTTACACAGACCAAGAAAAGCTATTAAATAGATGAAAGAGAGATGTAATTTTACAAAACTAATCTTATTATTAATATTACATTGAAAAGCTAAAATAATACTTATTAGGGGTATTAGTGAAAACAAATAATTAATGTTACATTAAAAAGTCAAATACGATATTCATTTTGAATTTTTTTTTCAAATGCGACACTCGTCGCAAGACTGAAAGAGTATTCTTTTTAGAAAGAGAGATTATATGGAGGTGAGTGCATAATAAATATGAATTGTTTGAATTGGACGGTACCTTAATAAATCGGTAGGTGGGGAAGGATGCACATAATATGTGGGAAATTAATTTGTGAAACGGCTGCGGCGTAACATCAGTGACAAGATTGAGGCGAGGAATAGGTGGGTTATCATTCTTTTGGTATTGAAAATTCTAGCATTATGTCGAACAACTGGTGAGTATTGTTTCATATGAAATGGATGTGTAGGTGTGGCTATGTGAGTAGCTAAACACGAAAATAGTGATACAGGTCCTTCTGGAAGCAAATTTTCGGTTATGCCAGCATGGTTTTTATGTTTTTGTATAGAGGTTGCATTTGCCTTGTTGGGATCCTTTGAATATTATGTAGCAGCACGTGACAGTGTAGCGTGGTCTCGATCTTGGAATATTACAAGTTAGTTACCCGCTCAAGTTGTTTTGATTTTTACGTATTTTTTTAAATAATTTACATATATCACAACTTGTTTAAAAATAAACATTTTTTTTATATTACTTAAAAGTAAATATTATATATACATTTGTTGCTCAACAGTAATAAGAAACCAAAACATAAATGTTTAATATGAATGATAAAGCAAGAATAGTTGACCTAGTTAATGTTGTATAAATTGTATTAAAATAGTAACTTTAAACATATTAAAAAATTAATCTCACAATAACAAATGCCTATGAAAGTGTTAATAAGAAAAAACACCAGCAAAAATAGCACAAGATTTCATGCATTTGCACGGGTCGTTTTCATGCATGTTTGAAATACACATGTTTATAAAATTAAATTTTTATATTGAAACAAATGTAACTAGTTGTCTAAATTCTCCAAAAATGAAAAAAAAAAAATAGAGTATTCAAGCAGAGAAAATATATTTAGTTATATTTCCATAGATATTTCTTATTTCATTTAAAATATTTATAAAATTGTATGAAAATTTTATGTTTAAAATTTTAGAAAGGATTTAACTTATGTTTAATTAAAATATTTTTGTAATTTTAAAATGTGAAATGATAAAATATTCCAACTATTTTACAACTATATTGCGAATAAAAAATTATTAATTTTATAATACTTATAGTTTATAAACAATACTTCAAATAATTTAAAGGCTAAGAATTAATTTAATTAAATGCAAACTTTTGAAATCAAATATTATTTGCCAACATGTCATTGATTCGAGTAGAATTAAGATCAGATCTCTCAAGCAAAGTCTTATATTCGAGACTTGTAGTTGAAAGAGATCTCACTAAAGTCAATGGATACTAATAAACTATTATTTTATTCTCTAATAGACAAATTATTTTTCATTAGTAAGTACTTATGTAAGATGAGTGGTTATAAATTTTTAGTATTATCTTTGACTTGTGAGAAGAAAATGTACTAAGTTAAAAAAGAATAATATTTTTGTCTAAATATTTAAATCAGTTTTTCATGAAGGATTTATAACAATATTATATGTCGTAACTAGTAAGCATGTTAAAAATATATTTAATAAATTTATTATAATATATTTATTATATATTTATGTAAAAAAAGTTAACATTATTATTAAAATATTAATCAAGAAAATTTCCATAACTGAAGTTATTAAACATATATAGAGTCAAAATATTATTTTGTAATAAATATATTAACTAATTAAATTTAAATTAATTTTTAATATAAACAGTTTAACCTCATAAAATAAACATTATTCAACAAAATATTTATTTATGAAATTATTTAAAATTATTTTATACGATTTTTAAGTAAAAATGATTTTATTGGATTTAAGAGTAAAAAATAAATTGTTGAGTCTTGAGTATACAATTTTGTTAAATACCCAGAAAAATGCATTTGACGCCCATAATAGTCTTACCTTACTCGAATAAGATTGTCTCCCTTAAATGGTACATGTGGACTCTAACATAAAAAATTAACAAATATTTAATTTATGATATTATTGATAAAGTAATTTAAAATATTTTTTTTAATAAAAATATATTCAATAAATTAATATATGTATATATATATATATATATATATATATATATTATAAAAATTTAACATTATTAAATAGATATGAATCAACAAAATTTTCGTATATGAATCTTTTAAACATAGAGTCAAAATATTATTTTATAATAAATATATTAACTAATTAGATTTAATTATTTTAAGTACAAAAATTTCAACCTAATAAATTAAATATTATTCAGCAAACTATTTATTTATGTAATTATTTAAAATTATATTATATAATTACTAAATAAAAATGATTTTATAGGATTTAAAAGTAAAAAAAAAATTATTGAGTCTTAGGTATGAAGTTATGTTAAATACTTGAAGAAATAGATTTGTCGTCCATAATGGTTCTACCTGACTTGGGCAAGATGGTCTCTTGCGAATTATACTTTTAGTCTCTACCATTAAAAAATAAAAACTAGTTCAATTTATGATATTATTTATGAAATAATTTAAAACTAATTTGTAATGAAAATATATTTAATAAATTAATTTTAATATATTTAATATATATACAAATAAATAAATAAATTTAACATTCTTATATACGTATGAATCAACAAAATTTTCATATACGAAGTTATTAAACGTAGAGTCAAAATATTATTTTGTAATAATTACATTAACTAATTAGATTTAAATTATTTTTTAGTATAAAAATTTAAACCTCATAAAACAAATAATCATATTATAAACAAATAAATTTATGTCATTTAATATAAAAAGAAAGAAAAGAAATAAGCATAAAATTTCAAAAAGAAAAAACTAAAAAGAAGAAAAAAATAACCTAAAAAGAAAAAAGAAATGAAAAGGAAAAGGAAAAACTGAAAAAGAAGAAAGAAAAAAAATAGAGTATAATAAATAATAAAAGAATTTATTTCCTTGTATAAAATAAATATATAATAGAATAGAAAAATAAAAAAACAAAAAAATTTAAAAAAAAACTGAAAAGAAAAACAAAAACAAGGAGAGAGATTAAATAAAAGACAAAAAAGTAAGTAAAAGACAAAAAAAAATAAAAAAAAAAGGACATGTGTTCCAAAATGGAAAAGGGTTAATACTGTCTTTTTTCTAGCCTAAAAAATTATTAATTAGATAGTAGATAGATTCTTGGTAAAGTTAGGTAGAGAATGTTTTTTATTGTGCTGTAATAGTCTTTTGTAGAAAAAGACTCGTTGTACTTTTGGGTGGTGGAGAATAAGGCACACCTTGTTCTTTAGTCTTGTGTCAGGTAGTGTTGTTTCAAGTGAAAATGAAGAGATGAAAGTGAAAGTGGGACAACAGATGAAAATAAAATTTGCATCATGTTTGGATGGGGGTTGAAAGTTGAGATGGAAGTAGTTATTTTTTGTGGGACCCACAGCTTTATCTTTCGGGTAAAATATTTTTTGTCCCTCATTTTATTTTGATTTCTGTTTTTAGTCTCTCATAATTTTTTTTTCTATTTTTAGTCCTTCATAAATTGTTTTGTTTTATTTTTAGTCCCCATAAATTGTTTTGTTCTGTTTTTAGTCACTCATAAATTGTTTTGTTTTGTTTTTAGTCTCTGACATTAATTTCAACTGTTAAGTAATGACATGGAGGACATAAACTGTGTGTGTGAAAATTTTCTGATTAAATTTCTAGTGACTTTTAACCGCTACAATTTTTTGGCGGTAAAAAATGTTTACTTTTGTAACATTTCTTATGATTTCAGAAAATTTGGTGTTCGAGGTTTTGATTTTTTTTAACATTTCTGATGGTTTTAGTCTGCCAGAAAATTTGTAGCAGTTAAAACTGATAAAAACTTAAACAGAAATTTTCAAACGCAAATTCTACTCGCCACGACATCACCTAACAGTTGAAATTAATGTCAAGGACTAAAACCAAAATGAAACATTTTTTTAGGGACTAAAAACAGATAAATAATTTATGAAGGACTAAAAATAGAAATCTAGATAAAATAAAGGAACAAAAACATATTTTACCCTCATCTTTCATCACATAAATGGTGTGTGAAACACCAGTGAAATGAACAGTAACAGCAAGAAGCACACATTCTTTTTTTTTTCTTTTGATAACACAGCAATATAGCCCCCTAAGCTGATTATGGGTTCACCATAATCGGATATCCCCCTCCCCTATATAAAATTATATATATTATTTAATAATAATAATAAAGTAATAACAATAATAATAATAAATATTATTAATAATAAAAATAAAATAAATATTAATAATAATAACAATAAATAATAAAAATAAATAATATTATTAATAATATTAAATTACTTTTCTTTCTTTTTTTATCTACCAAATCACTTTAATTCAAATTTTTCATCTCTATCAAATAACCTCACTTTTCACCATATTTCATCTCTCTTTCATATCTCTTTCATCCATTTTCATTCCTCACACTTTCATTCCTTTTCATCCCTTTTCTTCCTACTCAACCGAACACAGGGTTAATAAATTTCTGTTTGCATTTCAAAAAAAAAATTATAATACAAAATATGAAAAGGGGAATTACATAACTGTCTCTCACATAAAAAAAGCTGAAAGAAAAGAAAAATGAAACCTGACCCCTCATTTTGTGTTGGCAGCATTGTACATATTGAGAATGTGCCAGCACAGAAAAACACATCCATGTATACTTAAAAGGAAAAGCAGAGATAATTTTCCTATATTCTTCATAACTCTTTAAGATATATTGCTAGTTGTACCCTTCCTTCACATTGAAGTGAACACGGATATCACTTTGTCCAAACTTTATTGATCTAAGTCAGCTCAATGGGGTCATACTCTAGCGGCATCAAGAATTGCCTGCTTGAACAGAAAATAAAAAAAAATGGCAAAACAACTTAGAACATATGGTACAGGTGTTTTAGATAGTACATAATTCAAACAAAACCTGTCTTCATGATATTTTTTCTCATTATGCAGTTAAATTTTCACAAAAGCTAATCATTCATTCATATCTAAATATGTAACCATGCTTAATTATAGATTCGGCAACATCACAATCAGACATATGTAATGAATCAAACATCAATTGTATAAATGAAGTATTCAGTATGAAAATTTTTTGGTCAAGACCACGAGTATTTTCTACGTGACATCATTTTGCTCAAGCCTTCTATATAATGGATAGCAAAAGTGTAATGACAAATACACTAATTTCATGATCCGCATCAAAACCAGTATGAGAAATTGTAGCAACTAAGCTATATTAATAGCACTCTGAAGCTAACTACTTTAGAACTTCCGTCTCTATTTCTTAAGCACACTCAATAACAAGGATTGTATTATTTGCACACATAATTCTATACACCACTTTAGCACTTGTCTTATTTGGAAATTGGAATATGTTGTTTCTCTTGTTTTATTATCGGCAAAAGAAGTGATGAAGAATGGTATATTGAAAATGATGTGCAAATATCATTACTGTAATAATAAATTTGATCCTAGTTGGAATAATTTTATAGTTGCACTGCACAGTTAAAATCAATAATAAACATGATATTGTTATTAGTACTCGTTAAACTTCAATAAGAGATAAATTATATATAGAGATAGGTTGATTGAATCCAAATTTAACATAATGTAACTCAATTTCTATCATTTTATCAAAATATTGAGATAATATAAACTAAAAAGTCAATGACATTTTGGCTTTGGGAGGAAAAAAATTGAGGACTTTAGAACTAGTGAATTACTATTTCATATATCATATGCGAAAGTATCTTTAGCTATTGTAGATCTTCTTCTAGTTGCATAAACCTTTTTTTTATTACTAGATTTTAGTTCCCAGAGTTTTCTCTAGTTTGGGTTTAGGTTTCTATATTTTCACTTATTTGGCTTTTCGTCCCTGAGATTGAGTATTGGCCCCTATATTTGGGTTTTAAGAAATAATAAATAATAGAGACCATAATCTGAATCAAGAAAATTGTTAAGACTAATTTTATTTTTTTTAAATCTTGTCTTCTTTGGTCATTTGCATGTAAAAACTTAAGAATACAATTTAGACCGTAGTATGCATATATCATATATATGAGGACATGTCAGATACAATATATGCTTTTGATCTTTACAGAATCTTTAATTTCAGAAACATTGCAAAATAACAATGTACAAATCAGAGAACTGCTCAGGCTTAAATCATGACCGATTATGCACAGAAATCACTCCCAACATTCCCTACTGCAAATTGTGTGCCAATAATCTTTCCTGAATATAGTTTTGCTAGTTAGTAATCTCACTTTGTGTTATTAGCAACAGCATGATGAAACTACCATTCATTACTATGCAAATTCTGGATTCAAGAACTAAAATACCAAGATTTTTGTTAGAAGTACTAGCCTTGAATGTAGTTTTTCTCCCAAAAGGAAACTTAGGCTTTCTTAGTTCCACAGGTCTTAATATCTGAAAAGAGCACATAAGTGTCTCATCAACAGTCATCATTGCTCCAGCATTGTCAAACTCTCCACAGTAGTTAGGAGCAGAAAAGATAGTCACAAGTTGTCTATTAGCAAAAAACTCATATCCATCTTCAACAACCTACAAACACACAAGCAGGTTATACTACACTTGAACTCTTCCTACAATTGCATACTCAAATTCAATAAAAAGGCATATGAAACCTGGTGTGCTCTACAAATCAAGTCAAGATCATGCTTTCCAAGAAATTCTGTTACCCTGCTAGCACCAAAAGTGTATGAAACTCCGCGTTCATTCTCTCCCCAACCCTCAATGTCTTTACTAGGATCAGACCACAAGAGATCACATAGTAGACCACTCTCAGGTACTTCTGTTGGACGCGGCAAATTACTTATCTGACTTAGATTGTGCAATTCAGGAGAGAGTCCACCATGCATACAGAATATTTTTTCATCAATGATAGCTGCCACAGGCATGCAGTTGAAGCAATCTGCAAATATTTTCCATAGCCTGACGTTGAATCGCCGTTTACATTCGTCATAGAAGCCGTAGACACGGTTTATGGAAGCACATTCATGGTTGCCTCTAAGAAGGAAAAAGTTCACAGGGTACTTTATCTTGTAGGCCAAAAGAAGACATATAGTTTCAAGACTTTGCTTTCCACGGTCCACATAATCGCCTAAGAATAAGTAGTTGGAGCGAGGAGGCAATCCACCATGCTCAAAGAGTCTCAGAAGGTCAGAATATTGACCATGGATGTCTCCTGGTAACATAGTGAAATGAAACAAGATATTAGTTCCTAGTCCTACCTGATATTAATAAAGAAATGTTTTGTTTTGACAGAAGAATTTCATGTATGGTCATTGCCATATTCCTAAGAAAAATTACCATTTGAAGATGGACTCCATAACCATTAGTCACTTATTGAGAAGATTGGCATAAAACTGTAACATAAACATTTGAAATGAAAATAAACAAAGTTTAAGCAGTACCTACTAGCCAACAAAGGAATTCAGGTAACCATAGTTATCAATTCGAGAAAACAGAGAAAATAAAGCTGGCATTTCATGGCATTGCCCTTGGAGCAACTTTGATGCATTTAACAATGAAAACAGGTGATGAATAGTGTATTTAGTCAGAGGAAACAAACAATTTAGAGCACATCAACATTTTCTAGATGTAGTGAATATTAAATGGACAACTTTCTATTTCAGAATATTATACAGAACAACCACATAACTTAAAAGAGAATATGCATATGTAATTATAATAAATTAACCCCTTCAGTTAAAATTGCACAAAAACATGTAGTTCTAGAACTCAATGGCTAAATACCCTTCAGCTTAAATATTTTGAAACTCCGAGTATCTTTGATGATACAAATGAATACATTGTATATGGTAAAAATATAACAACAAACAGAGCTTATCAATTAGAGTGAGATACTTAAATTGTAAAGGTGCAAATTTCTTGTCTGATTATTTACAAGTGAAAATCTGCAATACATTTGCCAAGAAAGTAAAAGAGGCAATTTCATTCCCTAAATGGACATCATTTATTAGTATACTTCATTTTCTGGAAATTTTCTTAATTAAAGTCATTCTGAAGACAATTAAATTTCTATCTTGCTGGGTAGTTGGTATAGATATAAAGTTTTGAGAATATCTCAAGTTGAACTGAGAATAATTTTGTGAAGCAATCAAGAAAGCTAAAGTGGACGATTCAAAACGTGTACAACAAACAAGAATCAGAAGTGACAACTTAACATTCCCAAAAAGTAAAATATAAGTTGTATAACTAAGCCCCATAAAATTTAGAGGTTATCTCAGAAACTAAATATTCTAATTGTTCTGGTTTCCTAGAGTATTCTGACTATTCTTCCACTCAACAGGTAAGAGATTAATCCCTAACTATTGTTAGGTGCTAAAGTGAAAACCCTTCTTAACCATATTCTTTTTCCTACATGTAAATCTCGAGATAAAATCCAGGACCACATGATTAAAAGACATGAGTTGCTTCCAGTTCCTTCAATTTAGACCAACACATGATGTTCTAAATATTCTAATTTAGACACGATACTCTACAATCAGTGGCACTGCAATATCCAACAATCATGTTTAGTTGTTCCATTTGCCGATAAATTAAAGCAACCATGGACCATATTACTTTGAGTTCAATTATTTGAGCATAAAAAAAGGGACACCCGATGTGATATTATATATAATTATCTTTATCGCTCACTTACTTTTATTTATCTTTTCCATAATAAAAAAAGAGTATTATTTTCTTGACATCTCAATAGTGCAAGCACTCTATCCACACTCATCATTTCTTTTAATTTTTCTCTATTTGTCATGTTATATCACTTAATATATCTATATTTTTCTTTTTTATTTCACTCTTTCTCTTTGGATGTCAACTAACATGAAGATGTTCATATGTATTATTTTCCCATAAAATACACCTCAAAATAAGGGGCAACTTTTTGTTATCCCATTTTATTTTAAATATAGACCACTGATATCCTCTGGTTATCCTAGATTTGTATTCAAAAACCATTTTCCTATTATTTTGAATGAAACTAAAACTTTGTTGTCTATCACTCCTCTAAAACCACATAAGTAAGCATGGCTATAGACTCACCAGGGTCAGCCTAGTAGTGAAGTTTGAATACTATGTATGAAGTCATAGATTCTAACTTCAGTACTATATATTTTTATACAAAAAAATAAAAAATACATGAACATATACTGAAATTGACTAAGAAACTAATAAGTGACTAAAAACATAAAAAAATAAAAAATGGGTTGGCAAATAAATACCACATATCTTAATTGGTGCCTCAAGTTCCAATAGATTGGGCTGCCTCAAAAAGATATCTCTGGAAACCAAACAAAGCTGCCTGATTTCTGCCTCTGAAAGCTGCACCTGTTTCCCGGGTCTCCCTCTGACCTGAAGCAGCCTATTGATGATACCATCAAGAACCCCACGTTCCATTACTTTGGCCCTCAAAGATAAGCAAAGCAAAGAACAAAAAAGAAGAGAGGAAAAAATGCTTATAGAAGAATAAAGACCAAGAAATTTATGTTGTTGAGTCTTATATAAGTAGCATATCATTTTAAAAAACGCGGACGTAACTTCAACTCAAACAAGGGAATCGATGCTTTGGTTTTTGATATATAATCTTTTGAGGGTCACTTTTGGTTCTGTTGCTGGAGGTTCTTGGAAACGACTGGTGGCAGTTGAATTGGGAAGGACAAGAATATATTCTGTTGGAGGAAAGTGTAGACTTTAAACAAAACTATAACACATATAAAGACGCATTATGGAGGGAAGGAAAGAATGAAGAATAAGTTGAAGGGATTGCGAATGAAGAATAAGTTGAAGGGATTGCGAATGAAGAGCAAAGTGGAGTGTGGGTTAGTGGTGCAAGTAATAAGTAATTACTAAGAAATATTTAAGGTATTCTTTCTTATATACTCTTGAGAGGAATGCTAGTGACACTTTTTGATGAGTTACACTTCTAAATCAGAAAAGAAAATCATTAATTAAAAATAAAGACTTATCAAAATGGGTATTGTCAAATAAATTTCAACACAAATAAAGTCTTAGAAAGAAAGTGTCAGATAGAGTATCGCTAGGATATCTCTACTCTTTATTATTTGTTTTAATTCATTAAAATTATAAAATTACGAGTATGACTCCTGAGGTGAGACCACAAAATTATGTGAATTATAATAAATTTTAATTAATAATAAAGAATATGTTTAGAAGAATATGTTACTATTAATAAAGAAAAAAAGTGTTATTAACATTTCTTTTACTTGTAGTAAGTGGTGAGTGGGCAGTAGCGTGCAAAAGTTAAAGAAATCACGCATCGTGTGAAAGTTTTTTATGACCCTTAGATGTAAGGTTAAAATGTTTAACGGTAGAGATTGAGAGGGTGTAAAGTGTACATAAAGTACTGAATATCACACGCGTATTGTATTATTGAGTGGGTAAAATATGTTTTTAATCTCTGTACTTTCAGAAAAAATTGGTTTTAGTCCATGTACTTTCGAATCAACCATTTTAGTCCCTGTACTTTCAGAAAAACTTGGTTTTAGTCCCTCTCCTCTAATGATATTAATATTGTTAACTGAAATACAGTTTTCGGTGGCTATAAACTGTCACAAAATACACATTCTTCATATATTTAAACTCAACATCATTGGCGGCTAAAAACCGCCACAGATTATTAAAGAAATAGACTCAAACTCAACGAGAAACTTGTCTCTTCCATTACCAACGACACATTATGTGTCTATTTTTTAATAATCTATGGCAGTTTTTAGCCGCCAATGATGTTGAGTTTAAATACATGAGGAATGTGTATTTTGTGGCAGTTTATAGCCACCAGAAATTGTATTTCCGTTAACAGTATTAATACCATTAGATGAGAGAGACTAAAATCAAGTTTTTTTCTGAAAATACAAGACTAAAATGGTTTATTCAAAAGTACAAGAATTAAAACCAAATTTTTCTGAGAGAGTACAGTACCAAAAACATATTTTACTCTTATTGAGTCTGTATATTCTCTCTCTACACTCGACCAGATTTCTTTTTCCATGCAAGTTGCGATGCGAAACTGAACTCCACTAGTCCAGAGTTCATCCTCCATTGCAAACTGAGTCTAGAATTCTCCCGTAACCCTGTTTGTACCATGAGTAACTGTGCATGTGCAGCATATCACCTTCCCCATTTCACTATTCCATCTTATTCGATGACTGATGTTCTAAAAAAAATTTTGTTTTAAAGAATTTTAATCCAAATTAAAACCAGAAACCAAATAAAAATCGTTTTTATAAAGTTTTTATGCTTCAAAATGTTCTGGTCGGTGTCAAAAATGATAATATACTGTTCAGATTTTCATTTGGATGTAACCAGATATGAAGATCCGGTTCAAGATTAAAGATGATTGTAACATAAGGGGGTTATAATACATTATATATGCTACGACGCAAGAAAAGTGCTTGTACTAAAGTGGTGCAGCGGCATGCTGTTGTTTTTGCTAGGCGTAGGCGCTAGTTCGATTCCACGGAATGCCATTTTTAATCTTGTAAAGGTTCTTTTTTGTTAACATAAAAGGAAGAAAAAAAATTAACGCAAAATATTAAAAAGCAAATAAGCAAAGTCAAACCAATGATGTCAGGTATGCATTGGCTTGTAACAACAACCCTTCTACAACAAATTTTACGTTTATAAGTGATTTATAAACGTATATATGCTATCTATTATGTTTAATTTTACTTAAAAATAACTATGATTTATTCGGTATGTTTTAATTAATTATTTTTTTTAACATTTATTTGAACACGTAACATTAACTTAAATATTTTACATACATTAAAATTAATTATTTAAAGTTACTTTCTTTGGACTCGTATATAAGTAAAAATAACTAATTTCACACTGTTTAAAAAAATTAGTTGACATTATTTAATTTTATTAATCTCAAGTAAAAAATAAGGTTATTTCTAAAATACCCTTCATTGGAACTTGATATTATGAATAAAAAAGAATCATTGAAAATAAAATTACAATTAAATGAAGGGCATTTTAAGAATAATAGCATTAAATAGGATTAAACTAGTTAGATTTGTTTATATTTAAGTCCACTATACAACACAACTTTTTTGCTTATACTATTCATTGAATAATTGTAGGCACAATTTATTTGTTTTTTTATTTTATTTTGTGTTTATGAATTTATGATTATTATACAAAGAAAATTATGTTAAACAATATTCATGTAATGTTTTTTTTTTTACAAAATATTCATGTAATGTTATTATTAAGATATTATGCAAATATTTGACTCTTTATTAGGAATTAATTAATGTTAACTAATTCATATAATTTTAATAAATAATGGTCACAATATGTTTAATTATTTAGGAAAATTATTTGTAATTACTCATCTATGATATAATGAAATAACCCACAAATATTTTTTATATTTGTATGATTATTTAGAATGAAATATCATATTGTATATTCTAAAATCTACCAATAGGAATTGAGAAGAAAAAAAACATAATTTGATAGTTTTGTTATAAGGTTATGTCATGAGTCTAATTGAGTAGTTAATTAACTCTGACTATAATTAGCTCATGCCATGCACCTCAAATACCTAATTGCCTAATTAGTTAACCCGCCATGGTTAGTTCGTGAAGCCTTAGATACCCATTTATTTAGGTCCAAATAATAGGGGAAAAGAAAGGGAAATTTTGTTTTGTCTTAACCAAAGTAATTTCACCTCAATTTAAGTCGAAGTATCTTCACCTCTACCTCAGTCATAATGTATTTACCTCTGCCTTAACGAAAGTATCTTCACATTTACATCAACCAGAGTATTTTCAGCTTTACCTCGAGTAGAATATTTTCACCTCTGCCTCAAGCAAAGTATCTTTACCTATGGTTCGGCCAAAGTATCTTCACCTCTACCTTGGACAGAGTGTCTTTGACACATTCTTAGCCTTAGACAACGTATTCTTAGCTCAGCCTCGACCAAAGTAATTTGACCTCAGCCTAAGCTAGAGTATTTTTACCTCTGCCTTAGTCATTGTATCTACACCTTTGCCTCGATCAGATTATCTTCAGCTCAATATTAGTTAGAGTATCTTCACCTTGGCCCTAGTTAGAGTATCTTTACCTTAGACTCATCCTTAATCAAAGTATCCTTAACTCAACCTCAACCAAAGCAATTTGACCTTTGCCTTGGTCAATGTAATTCGACTTCATCCTTCTCATTTGACTATTTATATTTTCTTTATATATATTTTATTCATTTTTTTTAATTATGAGTTAAGTTATGTATTTATTATCAAGTATTGGATATTGTCTTATGTGAATGAAAATATGGTGCAAGATGAAGATGAAGATTCTATTAATATGCGTGAGAGGAAAGACAAGACCGTGGATAACAAGATTAAACCTTCAAACAATAGTAAAAATGTAAAAAAAAAAATATTAACTTTGTGAATAAATTCATATCTGGTGTCTTAGTTTTCAAAATAACTAATACTATTGATGAAAAAAATTAATAATTTAGGACAATTTTATTTAACTATGTAAATAAGTCCATAATATGTAATTGATTAATAATTAGGAAATATTGATATAAATAATAATATACATCAGTTTTCTATTTTTTAATTTTTTACTTTACTTAAAATGTAGAATTATACTCAATTAATCCATCATCCAAGTATAATAATATACATGTAAAATAATTTATGATTATATTTGCATAATACCTTAATAATAACATTGCATGAATATTGTTTAACATAATTTTCTATGTATAATAATCAAAAATTCATAAACACAATTTTTTTTAAAAATAACAAATATATTGTTCATACAATTATTCAATAAATAATAACTTGTAAATAATCAATTTTAATGTATGTAAAATATTTAACTTAATGTTGCATGCTCAAATAAATGTTAAACATATAATTTTAAAAAAATAATTATTTTAAAGTAAAATTAAACATCTTAGGTAGCGTATATAAAATTTTAAATCGCTTATAAATAGTAAATTCATTATGGAAGGGTGTTTGTTATGTGCCAATGTGTCAATACATACCCAATATCTTGTGTTCGATTCTTATTTATTAACATTTGTCTTTATTTTTTTTTTCTTCCTTTTATATTAACCAAAATAACCTTTAAAATATAAAAAATGGCACTCAGTGGAATCAAACTCGGCGCTTCGCATAGCCAAAACAACAGCATGCTGCTACACCACTTTAGTACATACACTTTTCTACGCAGTCATATAATATATGAGTTAAATATGTTTTTTGTTCTTAAACTTTTGTTAATTTTTATTTTTAGTCCCTAAACAAATATTTGACCGGTCTTAGTCTCTGAACTTTTTTTTCCGTCAATGTTTTTAGTCCCTAAACAAATATTTGATCGGTCTTAGTCCCTGAACTTTTTTTCCGTAAATGTTTTTAGTCTCTGCCTTCAAAAAAATCGTTAAATGATAACGTGACAGTCACATTTTGCGGTGATTATTTTTCTGGCAGTTTAAAACCGCTATAATTGCTTGACTTAATAGACCATTTATCAAAGGTCGAACAAAGTCGTAAACAAGTAGTACTGATACTCCACCATCCACGTCATTTTGGAGGACGGTTTCAACTTCGAGTGTGTCCGCTCCGTTAACGGCAAGATAGGACACGCAGAAGAGGAGGCAGACTCCATGGTGTTGGTCATGCATATGTCCATGGCGAAGCAGTTTCTGGCGGTTTAAAACAGCCAGAAAATGTAAAATACCTACTAAACACTTAAGTCAACCAATTCTGGCAATTTTAAACTGCCAAAAAAATAATCGCCGCAAATGTGGCTGCCATGTCATTATTTAACGATTTTTTTTATGGCAGAGACTAAAAACATTGAAGGAAAAAATAGTTCGAGACTAAGACCGGTCAAATATTTGTTTAGGAACTAAAAACATTGACGAAAAAAAAATTCAAGGACTAAAACTGGTCAAATATTTGTTTAAGGACTAAAAATATTAAAGGAAAAAAAGTTCAGGGACTAAGACCGGTCAAATATTTGTTTAGGGACTAAAAAAAATTGATAAAAGTTGAGGGACTGAAAACATATTTAACTCAATATATAAGTTATTAAAAGTCCTTACGTTTCAATCATCTTCAACCTTAAACCAAATCCTTAGATCCCTAGATCTGGTTACGACCCAAATGAAAACCCAAATAGTATACTATCATTTTTGACACCGACCAACGTTTTGAAGCAAAGAAACTTTAGAAAAATGATTTCTATTTACTTTCTGGTTTTAATTTGGATTAAAATTCTTTAAAACACAATTTTTTTTAGAACATCAATCATTGAACATGCTATAATGGTGAAATGGGGAAGGTGATATGCCGCAAACACGCACAGCTGCTCAAGGTACGAATAAGGTCAGGGGAGAGTTCTGGACTCAGCTTGCAATGGAGGATGTACCGTGTGCGAATTAACAGGATTCAATTTCGCATTGCAACTTGCTTCGGAGAAGACTCAACAATACGCGTAGAGAGAGAATATACGGACTCAACAATACCATACGCGTGTGTTATTCAGTACTTTATGTACACTTTACAGCGTCTCAATCTCTACCGTTAAATATTTTAACATCACATCTAAGGGTCATAAAATTTTTTCGCACGGTACGTGATTTCTTTAACTTTCGCACGCTAGCCTCCGTCCAATGAGGAAGCCGAAACTCAAAAAACTCCTTGGATTACACTTGCCACCGAGTGGGGCCAAACAAATCTCTCAAATAGTTCAGATTTAATCTAATAACAAATGTTATTATGTTATGCGACGCGTGAAAGAATTTTATTTTCTGACTGTCATTAATTGATGTATTTTTTTAATTTCATTTTATTGATCAGGTTGGTTCAGTTTAAGTTTAACTAGTGGTCTCAGGTTTGAAGTCTAGATGTACAATTTCATTCAATATTCTAAAGCAGAATTACCTACAATGTAGGATACCTGAATTTTAAAAAAAAATTAACTCTTTGGATTATCAAGAGTATCTGCTGTGTAAGTATATGATTACATATTTGGATTATAAAAAAAAAAATACATATTTGGATTTAACCAATAAGAAATATTATCGTTAACCCTTTTAACCTAACTTTGACTAAATAAAAAAAAATTGCAAATATAAACACTACATGATTAATTTTGTTTTTTACATACTATCTGCAGATTAATCTAATACTAACATAAAAATAAATTCTCCATTAGTAATTAATGACCAGAAATGCAAAATTCAATAATAATAGAATTCAATAAAACTATATATTAATGATTTAATTCTTTTAAAATAAAGAATCATGCAACCATAGGCTTGGTGGTGTAAAGTTCTGTTGTGTTCACATGTGGAGAACGATCTATTTAGCAAGAACCTGTGTTCGATTCCTTCCGTGCGCAAAATTTCTTTGGATCAGTGGGTTGAGAGACACTCGTGATTTCTGACCCAGGACCAAAAAAAAAAAAAGTAAAGAATCATGCACTTTAAAAATTAAAATGTGAAAACTAATAATAATAAATAAATAAAAAAGACCATTACTACACTTAATATCCCACGCCAAAGACAAAATTTGAGGAATGGGTCAAACTTTCATCAAACTGATCATTGATTTCAAAATGGATTAACCTTATCCTTCATTTCATTATATGAGTACAAATCAAACAAGAAAATCTAGATCTTAACCTTGATTGCAATGCACCACCAACAATGCATTAAAAATGACACGTATCATTAGAAGATAGGTTGATCAACCCTATAAAGTGGGCATGATATTGTTTTTGTATTTGCACCATCACTCGAACATAGAAACCAAGTAACACTTTATAGCCAAAATGTCTCCCAAATACATGTCCCTTTGGCTCCTAGTAATACTAGGGATGGCTTTTCTGGCCACTACTTCCCTAGCTGATCGTCGTTTACTTTCGGTGGAGGATGGTCATCATCACCATCACCACCCACCCAAAAAACAATGGCCTTCTACCACACAAAATGAGCCTTCAAAAGTAGAAAACAAGGAGCACACTAAGGTGGAGGATGGCCATTATAAGCCTCCCTACAAGAAGCATCCTCCTTCAGGAAACTAATCTAGTGAAGTTGCTACTTGCTACGTACTATGCGTGCATGCACTCTTGTGAAATACTATATGGTTTAAGCAATTAGAGTATAATCTCTTGGCTCTTGAAATAAATTAAGGCATGCATTTGATGTTATTTTCTTGCATTAGAATGGTGGTTTCTGCTTTGGTCACTTTGGATTTGTTGAAAGAATAAAGATGCACATGCTACATGCATGCAATCATATATGATATATGTAATTTCCTTTTCTTTGCAGCTGTGTGAACTAGGGTGACAAACTGTTATTTATGAAATATAATGAATTATGTATTTCCTTTATCGTTGATCTTGTGAAAGTATTAGATCGTGTGTGCAATGTTTATGAAACTAAAAATATGCGTTATATTCAATCTCTGGATGTTCCTTCACTATTAGGACTTGGCAACACAAGTTTAAAAAAGTTAAGCCGAGATATTAATTAAGGATTAAGAGTGCTCATCCGAAGGATCTATGGTCAGGAACTCAGAATACTTAAGCATCAGAGAAAAAAAAGTAAAAAAATAAAATAAAACGGGATTAGAAAACACACACATCTACCGTTTGGAATATAATTAACTGCATGGGAAAAAGGAAAAGACAATATAGCAATGAAGGGATATTTCCATCTCTTGCATCCTAAAGAAGAATTAATTATTTAATTCTCAGCATCATATGATTTTGGTCAATCTCCACATAACTATAATTTTTAATTTATGAAAAAAATTAATAATATGTTGCATGAATATTGATCAGATCACATGATTCCAAACTATATAATAATTTCACACTAACTAAACCTTTATTTGTTACAAGAATAGGGACTTAATTTCGGTCTAAGGAATGTTTGCATAATACTGTGTAACACATTTATTCCAAAATATTTATTATTATTGATAAAAATTTATTAAAAATTATAAAATCATGAATGAAACTTATTAAATAAGTAATATCTACAAGTTTTTTTTTATATATAATTTTCAACAAATTTTAATCAATAAAAAAATAGTGTAGTTCATTAAAAAAATGAATTACTAACATTTCCATTTCAGTCCAAAAAGCTTGCTAGGAAGTGAACTTAGAGCTAGCACAGTAGAGGAAATGGTTGATAATGAATTGGCTAAGAGTGTCCATTCCTTAATTCTCCTTCAAAGGTAGGAATAGGCCAAGTTTCCTTTCGAGCTTTATGACCTAATTTATATTAACTCATAGGCTTAGTGAAATCTATTTATTAAATAATTTAGTCAAAATCTTCCTAAAAGAGTAAATATGTTAGGTTATAAGTTATTCAAGTTTTGATCTAATATAGATTAATTGGTTAATAATAATAATAATAATAATAATAATAATAATAATAATAATAATAATAATAATAATAATGGATTAAATTTTTATTATAATGAGAATATATATTTGTAAATACTACGAGAAAATATAAAATTTGCAAAGAAAAATAATTTTCATCACTAAATTTGGTCACTATCTCATTACTTTTTTATTGTGCTATATATTTAAAAATTTAAGTTTGTTAACTTACATATAAGTTTATGTTCATTATCTTATGTTCAAGTAAGTTATGTTGATTTATCTAGGTTTTCCCTTAACTTTTAATAAATTTTTTATCCCTTCAATTGAGTTTTTAAACTTATATTTATTTTTTAATTAGGTCATGTGGATCTAATTAAAAAACAAATATAAGTTCAAGAATCCAATTGAAAAAAAAAATGTTTAGGAACCTATTTAAAAATGACAAATAGTTCAAGGACCTAACTAAAAAATTGGAACCTCTACAAGCTAATATTTTCACCCCTGCAAATTCTAAACAGGTTGAACTCAACCTAAGAATACTGAGTTTAGAACTTGCAAAAGTGAGAATACTAGCTTGCAGAGGTGAAAATATTGACATTTTTGACATGCAGGGGTTGGTATGTTTTTTAATCATGTCCTTGAAGTATTTGTCATTTTTAAATATGTTCCTTAACTATTTCTTTTTCAATTGGATCCCTGAACTTGTATTTATTTTTTGATTAAGTCCTTGTTGGGTCCCTATTAACCTAATTAAAAAATAAATATAACTTCAGGGACCCAATTGAAAGAAAATAAAGTTTAAAAACTTCATTAAAAGTTTAGTAAAAATTCAGGGACCTATAGAATAATTAATTAATATAAACCATTTATTTATAAAGTCTTTTAAATAAATAAAGAAGGCTAATACAAAATTTTGAAGAGGCTAAACCAAACCAAAGCCTTAAAAAAAGACTTATATGAAGTAGCTAAACCACCTTAAATTTGAGAAATGGATTAAGCTTAAACTTTACAATGTGAGGTCATAGTTTGTTATGTATATGAATGTATTTAATTACAATCTTAACGGTTGATATTTTAATCAATGGTTATGGCCAGTTTATTTAAACTTAAAAAAAAGTGTTTCTACAAAAAAGTGTTTTTTTAAAAAGTAATTTTTCAAAAAATAGATAGAATTTGTTTCTTAAAAAAAAAGTAAAAAACTATTTTTTTTTAAAATAGTTTAAATAAACACATTAAAAAAACATAAAATTACCTATTTTATTAAAAAAATATTTTTTTGAAAAAAAAATTAAACAAACACATTAAAAAAACATAAAATTACTTATTTTATTAAAAAAATATTTTTTTGAAAAAAAAAAACTTAAACAAACAGACCTACATCTATACTTTATCGTTGTGCATTTCTTCACTTTAGAACAATCAAATCTAAGTTAACATACGCCAACCCTATTCTCTTTTCGAATTACCTTGTAATAAAGTAACCAATACTTAATGAAACACAATACATACAAGCTACCTATCACTTCTAGTAATAAATTAAACTTTGTATAGTCTCCTAATTTTATTTCCAAACTTTTGTACAAATTAAAGATCTTGCTTGTCTGTTAGTGAGAGTAAGTAGAGAAATTGAGATTAGCGTGCCTTCTAGACTGTATGCTTTAAACAATTAGCAACTTCTTGCACTGAACAGTTTTGAAATTTCATCCAAACGACTTCGAGATAATGAGCTTGTGCTACAAATTTTGATTTTCTAATATTGGCAGTTGCAGAGTTGGAGTGTACAAGTTCATTTTACATCTGCATATATCCGTTTTTTGAAAAAATCCACGGCTAATAATCAATTGATCTAAAAGAATACTTTTTATTATTAAATTAAGATATGTGGGGATAGTAAATCTTCTTAATCACATTTGATCCAGATCAATCACTATGGCCCAGTCAATCATATGCCTCGATGATAATTAATAAGGTATATGAAAGTGTTAATATATAGCTTCACTCCAAAATTAAATCTATTTATGTAATTTTTTTTAATTTTTTTAAAGTATTCCACATAATATAGGGGCACTTATTGAAGAGAAAATTAATTATAAGGAAACCGATACTAATTTATCAAGCAAAACATTTTTGAGATGTACACCCGACGATGAAGATGTAGTTACTCGTGTCCTTTTTGCGTTGAGGTGAGATGAGATACCAAAGACACACGTGCACAAATGATAATTGCCTTATTTACTTAATTGTTAAATGATTTTTAAGGTAATTATCTCACTTTCATCCTCATTTAGTTGTAAATTTTTAAGTATTTAGTTTCTAGTTTAATTAGTTGTTTAGTTTCATGGTTGCATTTTATATTTTTTGTCTGCATTCTATGTAGAAATGGAGAATTGAAAATTGAGAGATTCATTTGGATCTTTATTTTGAAGCCTTGAAGAATTACCTTGAACAACAAATTTTACTTAAGCCATCTCAGTTGGCTTAAGCGAAATTACCTTTTTGTGAATAGTAAAATTTGGCAGTTTGGCTCAAGCGAAAATTAGAGAGAAAGCATCAGATTCAAAAATTGGCTTAAGCAACCTCAGGTGGCTAAAGCAAGATTCAGTTTCAGACTTACCATTTTGCAGTTTTGCTTAAGCGAGCAGAGATAGCTTAAGCGAACTATCACTTAAAGTAGAAAACTTTGCTGATGTATAAATAGAGTTAGTAGTCATTTAAGGAGAAGGTTGTACAGAGGGGCACGGATCTTCACTGTTCTATTTGGGAGAGAAGCTCCTTCTTGCTCCATGGGAGCATCTTCTTCCATCCTCCATGTATTTTGAGGCTACCGATGGAAATGGGTAGCTAAATCCTCCATTGTTGGGGTTAGATGTAACCAAACTCAAACTCTCTTGTATCTTTTGATATTTATATATATATATATATATATATATATATATATATATATATATATATATATATATATTTAGTGTATTCAATGTTAGTATTTGCTTCTTTGCTTAATGCTTGTTGTGGATTGATCAACCATAGCTTGTTTTTATGACATGATTGTTGTTGAAAAATGTCTTCATTGTCTTGAACTGAAGCAAAATACCCAATGAACTTGGTATCTCTAGGAATGGAGCTTAGTTCATTGGTTATCTTGTGTCACTAGACTTAAAGCTAGTCCCTTTCTTAAGTTTTTGAGGAATCGAGACTTAATAATGGAACTAAGACTCTTTTCACCTAAGGGATTAGGGTTAAGAAAGCAATGTGTTGGCTGATTTTAACATTGAGTTACAACGGGTATATATTGTGCATTCAAGCAAGAAGAGAACTACAAGAAAAAGGCCAATTATCGACGGATATTTACCTACGGATTTAAATTCGTCGGTATTTTAACGTTACCGACAGATATTTTTCGACGGATTCATATCCATCGGTATTTTAAATTTACCGACGGATTTTACCGACGGATATAAATCTGTCAATAATTTTGTGATTTACCGACGGATTTTTTCGACGGATTTAATACCATAGATAATTTGCATTACCGACAGATTTTACCGACAGATAAATCCGTCGGTAATAAAATCCGTGGATAACATAAAAATCTGTAGATAACATTGAAAACAAAAAATAGATGCCACAAAGGTATTAAATTAATGGTTCAATATATTGAGATTTATCATTTTATATGGCTATATTTATTGTTGAATAATCCATATCTCTATTTTAGTATTAATATGTGAAAACATAAAAAAAAATGAATTATGTTTTATACTTAGGAATGACATTGTGCGAAGCATATTACTTCTACGATTCTACTTGACCAATTTCAGGTTACTGAAACAACTTGATTTTTTTTTATTATTGTAGGTTGGAGAGTGACCAATCCAGAAATTTTCCTTAGTGGGGACAATAAATAATTTATAATATTTTCAAGAAAAATATATCACAAGCCTTTATAAAATACATAATAACATGACAAAAGAAATCCAATATATTTAAGCTCTGTGTGGATGTCTATTAGAGGAGTTGGACAATTAAAAATTAAAAAGATAAAGTAGTAAGATTAGCATAAATTTATTCTCTTTTTTTATTCCTTATATTTTTTACATTCATTTTAAAAAAAAAAAACTTATGGGGCAAATATCTATTTTTTATGGGGGGAAAAATAAATTTATTACACATATATAATTAAAAAAAAAATCTTGTGGGGACAATTGCTCTCACACCCTAATAGATGGATCCACTAGTGGTTGGAGGTATTGATGAGGTCATAGGATCTGGCTAGGGTGAAGACCTCACAATTATGTCTCTCACCATGGGAAAGTAATATCCACCCTTGGATATATAATTTTTAGATAGATGGTTTAGATTTTTCATTTTTCCCCTTTTTTGTTTTTCTTTCTTTTTATCTTTTCCCCGTTTTATCCTTATCCTTCTTGTTTAATGATATTGTTTTAGTACACCAGCAAACACAAACTTGTTCGTCGGCACTGGCATTGTTAACTGCACTCATGATATTGTTTTAGTACACCGGCAAACACAAATGTAGATCTAACAACAACTACTCATTAGGACTCGCCAAGGATAAAATAGGAAAGAGAGAAAAATAAAGAAAAAACAAAAAAGGAAAAAAAAAAGAGAAAAATCTGAGCCATCTATTTAAAAATTAATATATCCAAGGGTAGACATTGTGAGGTCTCCCACCTAAGCTCATATTGCAAAGGTAGAAAAGATTGTTAGGAATGTCGCCATCTCAAATCTTATTTGTGATAATTCCTGATTTTCTTGTAGTGTTGTAAACATTAACGATTTAGAAAATATTGTCATTAGAGTGTTTGAAAGTAATTAAAATTTAAAAATCAATAAGATCATATAATTGATTTAATAAGGGAAAATTAATTTAAAAAATGTTCAAGAGTAATTAAAATTTGGGAAAATTTAAAAATATAAAAAAATATTTTAAACAAAGATGTTGCCATGTTTTAATGAAGAAAATAGTACAATAATAAAAAGCGGTTTGCCTAAAATAAGAAATAATCACACACTGAAATTAAAAAATTAATACAAAAAATTAATAATATAACATTTATAATAATTAATTTTTATAATATATTTTCATGGTATTAAATTATAATAATGTGGTATATTATTAATTATTGGTATTAATTAATTATTATAAATGTTATAATTAAGTAAAAATTAAGTTACTTTAGAAATTCAAAATTAATACTCAATTTAATAATATATTTTTTAAGGGTTAACTAAGTTTTTAGTCCTTAAACTTTTTAAAAATTCGGTTTTTAGTTTCTAAACTTTAGTTTGACCGGTCAAGGTCCCTAAATTTTTTAAGGGTCTTGCTAACCAGTGCCGAGCACTGGTTAAGGAAATAAAAGGAGAAAGTATTTAGAGTGGAATTCATAGGAGAACGCAAAAAAAATCATGGGCAGTGCAATTTTTCGCCTCCCAATCACTGGTTAGCATTTTCCATTTTTTAAATATTCAATTTTTAGTCCCTAAATTTTTAAAAAAATTGATTTTTAAAAACTGAATTTTTAAAAAGTTCAGGGACTAAAAATCAAAATTTTAAAAAGTTTAGAGACTTTGACCGGTCAAAATTTTGTTAAGGGACTAAAAATCGAATTTTTAAAAAAGTTAGGGACTAAAAACTTAGTTAACCCTTTTTTTAACCACAAACTGAATATTAATTTATATAATATGCATATTATTATATTTTTAAAAAAAAAAACTGCACTGAAACGACGTCATTCCGAATTGGGCCTCATTCCTCACCACTTCACTGGAAACAGGCACAGCCTCACTTCCTCGTGGCCTCACTCAAACCCTCACTCCGTCACTCCCTCACTCCTTCACACCCTCACCAGCGCAGCCAACTTCATTGCAAACAGGCGCAACCTCACTCGCTCACTCATCAGCGCAACCTCACTCGCTCGATAGTGTGCTTCTCTTTCAATTCCTCTTTCGGTTTCTACTTGTTCGGTTTCTACTTGTTCGGTTTCTCCTCGTTGAAACTCCTCGCAAATTAGGGTTTTCACCTAATTTCCCAACTCGCGAATAGGATTTGCGATAGGCTTCCTTAAGTCCCCAACTGGCAAGAAAGATGTTGAATAACATGCGTTTCCTATAATTATTTTTTCTGCTTGAGTTGTAGTTTGAAGAAAGGTATATTTGTATGTGTATGAGTATGACACTATGAGTAGATGATAATGACAGTTTGTATAGTTGACAATTCAGTGGGAAGCTTGGTTTATATGTTTCTTTTTCGTTCATTTTTGGATTAGATTAGAATATCCCAACAATACAGTGTTGGCTCGAGAATTCAAAACTACCGGAAGTAAAAAATTGTAGGAATATTCAGTATTGGTCCTCTTGAGGAATATCTGACATGCATGTGTCTGGAAAACAATTTGAAGTGTTTTAAAGTGTCTATGCTTTCCTGATTACTGTCTCTGCCAATGTGTGACAATTTGTGTGTTTTAAAGTGGCTCAACTTTGTTTTTTTTTTAAAGCCTTGCGTTGAAAGAAAAAAGTTTATTACTCAAAGTTAGAGATAAAAGATTCTGCTTAGAGGTGATATAGGATTCTGTTTTAGAAAGGGTCAGTGGGATAAGGGAGTGAGGGTAGGCAATATTAGGACTTGTTTGTTGTTTCCTTTTAACTTTTTGTCCTTTTGACACTATACAAATTTATTTGTTTGTTGTCTTTCCATCAATAGTTAACAGGGAGCGCTTGAAGGAGAGGCGTCTTTCCTTGCTTGATACAGATAGTAAGTGCACCACTTCAATTACTTTGTTTGGTCTTAGATCTCTCTCTGAATGAACCTTTGCTCTTTGTCTTGTTATAGTTGCTGGCTACGCGAGGTGCCCAATACAGAAGTTCTGTTTTCCATTTTATGTTTCTACTAATAATTGCAAATATACCTTGTTTTCATTTTCACTTCAATAAATGGGTACCTCTGCTTGTGAGGAGCTTGGTCTCCCTTATTTCTACTCTTCCTGATTCTGGGAACTGTCACAATCATTTCTCAATCAAGCTCCACTTAATAACCCAAGATTAATTCGTAGTTAATCACCCTTGCTTTTGGGGGTCAAATTCACAGGACTTGCCTTAATAGATATTCATGATTCTATGATCTTGGTGTTTTTTCCTCTCTTTCTCCTCTCGTGGCTTGCTTCTGTCTGGTTTGGCAATATATACTTAATATATAAATTAATTTATTCATTTTATTGGATATTAGGAATTAATTATTGCCTGCTACACAAACCTACTACTTCTCTCTGTTTCTCCAGTTTATCCTATTAGGATTATGTAGGATGCAACGTATAATGTCTATATTGAATTATCCGCATAATTAACAATACCCAGTAATATATAAAAATTAATTTAAAAATCAGCATAATTTTTCTGAGTCGATATAAATGTTAAAGCGTGCAAAATTTAATTAAAATCCAAAAAAAGATAAGATGATTTGGGTGAGCTTTCACTGTGACTTATGTCTATAGTGAAGAGAACTACACTGAAAGCTTAGGCCTTAGGAATAGAGCTATAGAAGGCAGTGTGTCCATCTTACACGTAGTATTGGTAACTTATAAGTGAATATCGACACTATTCTGAAACCTGGATGCTATCACTTATGAGCCACATCTTCTTTTGAATTATAAACACTGCATCATCATCATCTTTACCTTGATCTACGTCATATATGGTCACAGCCTCCCAATGTAATGCTGGCACTTTTAAGATAAGGTTATTGTGCATTATTTGGTCGAGTGCATCAATTTACTTATGACCATATTATATTTTCAAAATGTATGCTTGGCCATTAAACAACCAAGCATGATAAGCCCCATCATGCTTTTACTAATGTTATTATTAAATGATGCTGCAGGTATATTTACAACAATAGGACTCCCTTTGAGAAGTTGCCCGGTAATTGTTCCTCACTACATATATATATATAATTAAAATAAAATTATTTTTAATAAAAATAAAAATAATAAATAAATAAAATATGAAAACCATATATATTTAATTAAATATATATAGTTTTCGTATTTTATTTATTTATTCTTATTAAAATAATTTTATGTTAATTAAATTAATTTTATAGTTTTCTCATTCTCACCAAGTAGTATGAACTACAAAGTAGAGACATTTTTATTTCAATTTTTTGTTTTTTGTATTGGTTTTTATTTCTGCACACGTGTCACCTATTTGTTATTTACCATTTTTTAAGGTTTTAAATCTGAAATTGAATCTTTTTTAAGAAAAAAAAAATATGTTAAAGGGGGAAGAGGCATATTTTGCGGTAACCCTATACCCAATTTGGAGCAGTGGTTGTTATTTTGGATATCTAACATAGCAATTCATGTTTAATAACATCAGTGCAAACCTTTGAAAACACATTAATTTAGATCTCCAAGTTGAATTACTTATGCCTTTTAGTTCTTTCTTTGAGTATCTAATGTGGTTATGTTATTGCTAATTGTTATTGCAGCAACTGTTGTACCTTTGGAGACAAAAGCACTGCTTCTTCAATAAACAAAAAACCAGTTAGTCAACTATTAGTATTAATTAATTAATTTCTATATTCACACATGCATTACTACATATGTGTCTGTATTCTGTTTTGCTATATATTTTTCAATCTGTGTGTATGTGTGTGACCCTTTGCCTCTGTTAAATTTTTGCTATTTATTTTGAACAGTTGCAGATATACCTTATTTTCTTATTTTATTGGTTGAAGGTGTTAACTTTTCAACTGCATAGTATAATGGCCAATGTTTTTTAAGTAGCATAGTATATTTTGAACATTTTTCAACAGCAGCAAAAGGGCGATCAACAACAGGAGAATGACAACCAGCATCATGATTCTTCGACAACCATGATTCTTCGACAACCACCAGCAGGAGGAGGAGGAGCAGCTGGAGGATGGCAACTAAGCAGGATGGCGGCTAGCAACATGATTCTTCGAGAAATTCTGATTATTAAATTGTATAAGGAGATAATATTATCATATATCGTTTACTTTTTCAAATCTTTATTGTCTAAAGATAATATGTTATGGCTGTTGAATTTTTAGAAGGATTTTTTTATTGATATATACATTAAGCGTCTTGTTGGATTTATGAATCTTTAAGTTCTGGCTATTGAACTTTTCCAAATGTTTAATTATAGGAAATTTATGAATTTTAAATGTGTTTTTTTATTTTAAATAGGGAATAAATAAAGAAAAATAAAAATATTAAAAAAATGTAATAGTTACAGACGGATTTATCAGTCAGTAATTACTGATGGATATCAAACTTCTTAGATGATTACCGACGGAAATTTCCGTTGGAAAATCCGTAGGTAATTTTCGAAGGATAAATCTGTCAGTAATTATCTACGGAATTTTTTACGGTTAAATCCGTCGGTAATTATCGACGAAATTTTGACGAATAAATCCGTCGAAAATTACCGACGGATAACAAATATCCGTCGGAAACTATTAGCTATGACCATTTTATCGACGGATTTTGGTCCGTCGAAAATTCTCCATTACCAACGGATTTTAAGCATTACCGACGGATATCGTCTGTCGGTAATACGAAGATTTCTGGTAGTTAAGTTTGGTAAAGTCTAACCTCGACAATACCTTTATCATCTGAAATCCCTTTTATTTTTTAGCTTTGTTTTAACTACAAAACCACAAAAAGAGTATTTTAACTTTGTTTCTTCACTTGTTCTGTCTTAAAGTCCTAAAATATCAACCTAAACATTCATGTTTTATTACTTTTTTTGGTAGTTATTAGCTAAAGTTAATAAATTTTGTGAAGTTCACCTAATATTGCGCAAGTCTCTTGGAAAACGATACTTGGACTTTCCATTTTACTACTTGTACGATTTGGTACGGTTGCTAAAGAGATAACAACAAACTTAGTAGATTGAAACTCTAATTTGTGATTATTAATTATATGGTTTGAGTAAAGGAAAGTATGCATAACTAAGGTTTTTGAGAGTTTTGTATTGGTATAGTGTGATAAAGAGCATGATGAGAGGTGAGGTAAACTAGACACTAGACAGGGTAGTTGAAGGAAGTTTGTTGATTAAGTGAACTGCTTGAGTGAAGCTATATTATGGTCCCAATATGTATCAAAAAAAATATATTATGTCCCAATAAGTGTAGGGGATGCGTGTGCTAGTGAAGCTAATTCTATTTCTACCATTTGTCTATGTTTTCTTTCAACTGATCTATTTTATTTGGATAAGGGGTGAAACTCCCCTCCCCAATCAATTTGAATAGACTATAATACTTTGGTATTGCATTATGTTTCTATCAATTTTAAGAAAAGTTTGAAGGCAGTTAAGGCATCAAATTTGTACTTGAGAAAAAAGATCCATTGTGTAAAAATCAATATAAAGCCATTGTGCACGTGCGCATCGAGTGAACATAAGCATAGTCCAATTCTCTGATATATGAGAACTATGTACGAACAGAATTTGACTGAATTCCACTCATCTTGGAGAGAATCCAATTAAATAATAATCTCAAGGAAACTTCGAATGTAACTATACAAGGAAACTTCGAATGTAACTATACAAGGAAACTTTGCCTAATATATAACCGATTTACAGCTATTCACATGTGTAATGAAATAAATGCAATAAATAAATCAGAGAATATTGTAGAGAAATTATAAGGGAAGCAATAAATTAGGGATTAGCTAATCCCGTTGACATGTACATCTGGCAGTTAACCAATTAATTCTTTGATTTAATCTTAACATTCTCCATCAATTCTCCTTCAATTTCTCCTTCAATTGCTCCATATGATATCTAATTCATTTGATTGGAATATGTGTGCATTCCTTGCCATTCAAATTTCCCGTTTGATAGCATACCATAATGCTTTCGTCACTAGACTACATTGAATCAGACCCAATGCCCCACAAACTGAAAGAAATTAGTTTGGCAATCATGATATAAAGCTAAGGAGATACTCACCCCCTTAGACAATGCATCCAAGCTTTGAAAAAGAAATCACTCTCGAAGAATAAATGATTTGTTGATTCTTCCTTTTGTGTGACACCGTTAACACAAAGTATCTGACATTGACACTACTCTTCTATAAGATAAATTGAATAAAGAGTGGATTCGATTCATTAACAACTCATGTTGATTTTACAGAGTAAATAGTGTTTGCATTCTAAACCCACTTATCATTCTCTCCCTTCATTATATTTTCTACACACAACAAAATTTGCAACACATACATGATACATGTTCTCTCATTAAAAAAGTGTTCTCCATATTCCACTTCTTTCACCAAAAACAATTTACTAAACCTATCTTTTTAACAAATTTCCTCCTGCCAACAATCTATTAAACCAACCAACCACTACACTTAATATGACATGCTAAATACAAAATTTGAGGATTTTAATGGGTCAAATTTTAATTTTCATCAAACTAGTGCAATATATATGGATTAACCTTATCCTTCATTCCATTAATTATGTGGGTACAACTCTTTGAAAATCTAGACCTTAACCTTGATTATAGTGCAGGACAAACAATGCAGTAAAAAAGGACACGTGTCATTAGAAGATAGGTTGAACAACACTATAAAATGACCATGCTATTGTTCTTCTTGTATTTGCACCATAACTTGAAACATAGAAACCAAGAGCCAAAATGTCTCCCAAATACATGTCCATGTGCCTCCTAGTAATTCTAGGGACGGTTCTTTTGGCAATCACTTCCTTAGCTGATCATCGTTTACTTTCAGGGGATTCCTAGAATCCCCTGTGCCGGATGACGATTATCATCACCATCACCATTACGATCATGATCATGATCACGATCATGATCATGATCACGATCACAGTCACGATCACGATCACGACCCACATGATAAAAAACATTGGCCTCCTACCACACAAAATGAGCCTTCAAAAATTGAAAACAAGAAGCCACAAGAGGAACACACTAAGGTGGAGGATGGCCATTATAAGCCTCTCCACAAGAAGGGTCCATGGAATTAGAAGCATCCTCCTTTGGTAACTAATCTAATGAAGATTCTACGTACCATGCACTTGTGAAATATATGGTTTAATTAGACTCAAATCTTGGCTCTTGAAATGAAGGAATTTAATGTTATTTTTATTTCTTGTAATAGTACGTTGGTGTCTGCTTTGATCAGTTTGGCTTTGTTGATAGAATAAAGATGCGCATGCTACATGCATGCAATCATATATGTAATTTCCTTTTCTTTGCAGCTGTGTAAACTAGAATAACAATAACATTGATCCTGTGTGTTTATTACTTAGAGTGTGTGTCCAATGTTTATGGAACTAAAAATATCTGTAATATTCTCTCTCTGCATCTTCCTTCACTCTTCCGTGTTGGCAACACAAGTTTAAAAACTTTTACCATAATTATTATATTCATACGCCTACATAAATTTAATTAAGCCGCAATTCAAGCTATTAATTAAGAGTACTCATCCGAAGGATGTATCTATGGGTCTGGAACTTAGGATATTGCACGTAGGGAATTATTAATTCATTATGTAATAGAAAAGAAATTAAACGGGATATAAATTAACTGCAAGCAAAAAAGGAAAAGTTAATATAACAGTGAAGTGATATTTCTGTCTCTTGCATCCTAATTAATCTCTATATTGTGAAGCCGTGGGCAGTATAAAGCCACTTTTGTGGCATGTAAGTCAAAAAGAAACCATGGAAAAATTACCTCTCATGGCTAGGCTTGCAAATTGGTTGAAAGGTGGAAATTTTGCCATGGCATTTAATGTTTACGTTCCGATTTGTGCCTATAAATTGCAAGTCATCTTGCTCTGCTTTGCATCCCACTACAATTGTACTATTTTCATTTGAGAGAGTTAGCAACATTAGTGTTGTGTGTGTTCTCCTATTATAAGAGAGAGTGTAATTGTTCTCTCATTATATTTAGAGAGAGGTTGTAATTTTCTTCCACTTAGTAAAATATTTCTCTGGTCTTGCCTGTGATTTTTCCCTTATTCGTTGAGGGTTTTCCATGTTAAAATATTGTGTGTCAATTCCTATTTTTCTCATCTCTTATTTTAGTTGTGAGTTACTATTTTGTTACTCTAGTACCCAACAATGGTATCAGAGCCAATAGGTTCTGATATTGTTCCGCTGCGATACACGCTGGTATGTTGATATAGTGCCGGAAAAAATTCTTAGTATGCTCTGTGGTTGCGGTATAGTTTGATCTACCACATCAGAAAAGAATTATTCTTGTTACAGGATATAGAGTGAGGTAGTGTGAAAGTGCATGTCTAGGAAAGTTCTGGCTAAGGAAAGACTTGGTATTTAAGCGTGTCCGTTGGTGACCCACCTCTCTTTCCTGGGAACTTACCTGGTGTACTAGTTCATGGTCTACAGTCACTGCTCCAGTAGGCAGTACTATATACGGTAGAAATTGTGTAAGTGGTTCTTTAGTGTGAAACTATGACAGCAAAATACGAGATTGAGAAGTTCAACGGGAATAATTTCTTCCTATGGAAATTGAGGATAAAGGCAATTTTGAGGAAGGACAATTGTCAAGATGTAATTGAAGGCAGACTTACGGAGATCACTGATGAAAGGTGGAAAGAGATGGATGACAATGTCGTTGCCAATTTGCACTTAGCAATGGCGGATTCGGTTTTGTCTAGTGTTGCAGAGAAAAAGACCACGAAGGAGATTTAGGATACTCTCCACAAATTGTACGAGGTCAAGTCACTTCACACCAGAATATTCTTGAAGAGGAAACTCTACACTCTTCAAATGAGTGAGTCCACTTCGATGACAGATCACATCAACAATTTGAATACTCTATTCGCTCAACTTTTTGCGTCAGATTTCAACATAGAAGAAAATGAGAGGGCAGAACTTCTACTTCAGAGTTTACCAGATTCGTATGATCAACTCATCATCAACATAACGAACAATAATATTGTCGGTCGTCTAACCTTTGATGATGTCGCTAGAGCTATTCTTGAAGAATAATCAAGGGGAAAGAATAAGGAAGATAGGCTGGAAAATTCCAAGCAAGAAGAAGTTTTAACGATGACGAGAGGCAGATCAAAGGAATGTGGCTCTGGTGGGAGTCAAAATCATGGTAGATCAAAGTTTAGAAGAAGGAAGAACATCAAATGCTACAGTTATGGCATGAGAGGGCACTTGAAGAAAGATTGTTGGCACAAGAAAAATGGAGGAAAGAATTTTGAAGCATCAACCTCTCAAGGTTGCATTGCAAGTACCTCAGATAATGGAGAAATCCTGTATAGTGAAGCAGCAATTAGTTCTAAAGGCAGAAGACAACTTCATGATTGTTGGATATTGGATTCGGGTGCAACCTGGCACATGAGCCTACCTCGGAAGCATCCGTGTTCATGGAAAATGATCATGCCTTGGAAATTGCTGGAGTCGATACTGTCAAATTAAAATGTACGATGGTATTGTTCGCACACTTCAAGGGGTACGACATGTGAAAGGCTTGAAAAGAACTTATTGTCCGTTGGGCAATTGGATGACCTCGGGTGCAAGATCCATACTGAAGGTGGGATCTTAAAGGTAGTGAAGGCAATCTTGTAGTAATGAAAGCTAATAAGATCACAGCTAATCTATACATGCTTTTGGAAGATACGTTGCAAGAAGCAGATGCATCAGTTGCAGCAGCAACGATGATGTGGCATCATAGACTTGGACATATGTCAGAACGAGGCCTGAAAGTCCTTGTTGAACATAATCTCCTGCCTGGGCTCAAAACGGTCAATTTACCATTTTGTGAGCATTGTGTGATAAGTAAGCAACATAGATTGTAAGTTTGCTAAAGTAACTACTAGAAGCAAACACATACTTGACTTGGTCAATTTAGATGCGTGGGAATCACTAGAGGTATCTCTGGGAGGAGCAAAGTATTTTGTATCATTCATTGATGATTATTCCAGGAGATTGTGGGTGTACCCAATCAAGAAGAAGTCGGATGTGTTTCTAGTATTCAAGGAATTCAAAGCACAAGTAGAGCTTGAAACTGGAAAAAGCACTAAGTGCTTGAGGATAGACAATGGAGAAGAATATGTAGATGGTGACTTTCTAGCATTCTGCAAACAAAAGGCTATTTTAAGACAATTCACAGTTCTACATACACCTCAGCAGAATGGTGTGGCAGAGCGGATGAACAGAACTCTCCTAGATAGAATAAGAGCTATGCTGAAAACAGCGGGAGTAGCCAAATCTTTCTGGGCAGAAGCAGTTAAAACTGTCTGTTTTGTGATAAATTGATCACCATCAACAGCTACTAGTTTAAAGACACCGATGGAGATGTGGAAAGGCAAACCAGCTAATTATTCTTCCTTACATGTGTTTGGATGTCCTGTGTACGTGATGTACAACTCCCAAAAAAGAACAAAGTTGGATCCAAAATCCAAGAAATGTATATTCTTGGGTTATGCTGACAATGTTAAGGGGTATCGCTTGTGGGATCCCACTGCCCACAAGGTTGTTGTTAGCAAAGATGTAGTTTTTGGAGAAAATGAATTGCAAAGTGAGCAGAAAAATGACAACACTACCAAAGACACTACTATAATGCAGATAGAGAAGATATCTGGAGAAGATGACTTTTCTGAAGTAGAACAGGAGCACGAAGAACAAGAGCCAAATGAGGTCAATGACGAAGGAGGTCTTCGACGATCAACATGACAAAAATCTAAACCAAGTTGGCTCTCATAGTTTGTCATGGCAAGCCATGATGCATACTGTCTTCTAACTGAAGAAGGAGAACCATCAACATTTCAAGAGGCCTTGAGTAGTTCGGATGTTTCTCAATGGATTGCAACAATGCATGAAGAAATGGAAGTCTTGCATAGAAACAATACATGGGAACTTGTTGAACTTCTAAAGGGTCAAAAAGCCATCGGAAACAAATGGGTATACAAGATCAAACGAGATGACAATGATCAAGTGGAACGATATCGTGCAAGACTAGTAGTCAAAGGATATGCTCAGAAAGAAGGTGTTGATTTCAATGAGATATTCTCGCCAGTTGTTCGATTGACAACAATTAGAGTTGTTCTGGCTATGTGTGTTGCATTTGATTACATCTTGAACAACTTGATGTAAAGACTGCTTTTCTCCATGGAGAACTTGTAGAGGAGATATATATGCTCCAACCAGAAGGCTTTAAAGAACAAGGAAAGGAAAACTTGGTTTGTAGGTTGACCAAATCTTTGTACGGTCTAAAACAGGCGCCAAGATGTTGGTAAAAGAGATTTGATTCCTTCATTATTAGCTTTGGTTACAACAGACTGAGTTCAAACCATTGTACGTACTACAATAGGTTTGATGATAATGATTTCATCATTTTGCTGTTGTATGTGGATGACATGTTGGGGGTAGGCCCCAACAAAGATCGACTCCAAGAATTGAAGGCAAAGTTGGCTAGGGAGTTTGATATGAAGGACTTGGGACCAACAAACAAGATTTTAGGGATGCAAATTCACCAAGAGAGAAAAGATAGGAAACTTTGGCTTTCTCAAAATAATTACTTACAAAAGGTCTTGCGGCGCTTCAACATGCAAGACTGTAAGCCAATTTCTAACCCATTTCCTGTTAATTATAAGTTATCCTTAAATATGAGTCCTAGCAATGAATCAGAGAGGATGGAAATGTCTCGAGCACCGTATGCATCAAAGGTGGGAAGCCTTATGTATGCCATGATTTGTACAAGACCAGACATTGCACAAGCAGTGGGAGCGATTAGTAGGTTCATGGCAGATCCTGGTAGAGAGCACTGGAATGCTGTTAAGAGGACCCTTAGATACATCAAAGGAACCTCGAATGTTGCATTATGTTTTGAAGGATCAGAATTTGTTGTCAGGGGCTATGTTGATTCAGATTTTGCAGGTAATCTTGATAAAAGAAAGTCTACTACTGACTATGTGTTTACACTTGCAGGAGGGGCAGTAAGCTGGTTATCCAAATTACAGACTGTTGTAGCTTTGTCTACGCAGAAGGTTACTGTGTATTGTGATAGTCAGAGTGCCTTGCACATTGCAAGGAATCTAGCCTTTCATTCCAGGACAAAGCACATAGGTGTTCAATATCACTTTGTCAGAGAAGTAGAAGAGGAAGGAAGCGTGGACATGCAGAAGATTCACACCAAAGATAACCTAGCAGATGTTGTGACAAAGCCTATCAATACAAACAAGTTTGCATGGTGTCGATCCCTATTTGGCCTATCAAAAACGTAAGCAGCAAGGAAATGACAAGATAGAGAGATATTTGAAAACACACAAAAGTAGTTTTAAGTGGGAGATTGTGAAGTCGTGGGCAATATAAAGCCACTTTTGTGGCATGTAAGTCAAAAAGAAACAGTGGAAAAATTACCTCTCGTGGCTAGGCCTGCAAATTGGATGAAAGGTAGAAATTTTGCCATGGCATTTAATGCATACGTTCCGATTTGTGCCTATAAATAGCAAATCATCTTGCTCTGCTTTGCATCCCACTACAATTGTAGTATTTTCATTTGAGAGAGTTAGCAACATTAGTATTGTGTGTGTTCTCCTATTATAAGAGATAGTGTAATTGTTCTCTCCATATATTTAGAGAGAGACTGTAATTTTCTTCCACTTAGTAAAATATTTCTCTGGTCTTGCCTGTGATTTTTTCCTTATCCGTTGAGGGTTTTTCACGTTAAAATATTGTGTGTCAATTCTTATTTTTCTCATCTCTTATTTTAGCTGAGTTACTATTTTGTTACTCTGGTACCCAATATATATAACAAGTAATTGAGTATTATTAATTATTTTTTATAAATTGAAAAACTTAAATACATCTATTTTATACAGAAATTAATTGGAATCATAAACATTTGATAGTCCAAAACTACCAAATAATTTTTCCCTAGAATTTTGTAACCGGAACATTAACTTAATTTCAGTCCAAAAGCTTAGTGGGGAGGTGAACTCGATCAGAGCATCGGGGAAGAAATTGTTGTCTGAGAGTGATCATTCCTTAGTTCTCCTTCAAAGGTAGGAATAGGCCAAGTTACCTACGGGATGTTAATAGTTTTGGTGTCCATTTTTATTTAGTCAATAAAATTATAATCACTGTGTAATTGTTGTTACTTTAGATTCAGTTCATTAAGTGATCTTAATAATTTTTTAAAATTTGTATTTTGTCTCAAGATCTTTTTTTGTAGTTTTTGTAATTTTTATTTTATTTTTACACGGTATTGTTCCATCTTTATATTTGACTAACGTACAATAGAGTTTGTGATGAGATATTTTTAGAAATATCATACAACATCACATTCTAGTTCACATACTTAAAATAAAAATATTACATTACCATTATATTTGAGTAACGAAGACACATGCAAATTATAATTTAATTGATTACATAAAAAAAAAAGTAAACCAAAATCCTGTAAAACTAAGAGGCATCGCAATGAACACCTATCTATATATTAGGTGATAGGCCGTTCAGTCAAATTTATTTACGATACAAGTGTAATCAAAATTTTCTTAATCTTAAGAGAAATACAGAGTTAAGTTTTAAGATTCTTCTAGACTTAATAATAATAATAATAATAATAATAATAATAATAATAATAATGTTATTGTTATTAAAATTTATTATGATGAGATTATATGTTTAATGATTTATTCAAAGATTTAAGTTTTTTTATCATCAAAAACAAATTTTATTCATAGGCACAAGGGGTGCCATAATGTGTTCAACGTGCTTCCAGTTAGTAAAGTTCCATAGTAGCGGCCCCCTTACAACAAAAGGATCAAGGTCCCTCCCTAACCTCGAATAAATAATTCACCTAACTAAACTAACTACTTAACAAGAGCTATCATTAATCACAAAGAGTAGGTAATTCACACTCTTTTTTTAATGGTTAATTAAAATTTGTTCAAAATTATAAAAATATAACTATATTTAATAAATTTTATTAATGATGTTATAATTTTGAAACCTATCATAAATTGTGTGTTCAAAAAAGAATGTGTTAAAAAATATATTGCTAATATTTTTTTTTGTTAAACAATGGTTATAACTATACTTTATCGACTGAAGTGTATCTCTCTTCATGTTAGAAAAATCAAATTTATGCCTAACATACACTGATACACTAGCCCTATTATCTTTTCAAATTACGTTGTGAGAAAGTGTTAACCGTGAAAATCGTCAAACTACTTTCTAAAGGATTTTGATCTAAAACTAGGTTTTTTACGTTTAGATTCTACTAACAAATAAATTTTTATCGTGAGACATAGAATCCATAACTCGATTGTAAGTCCTTTTTCGTCGAACAAGCAATTATAGTATTTCAACTTGAGAGAATTTCGTTAGATACTAGACGAAAAAAATACAATCCAGATTTTGATAATGAAGGTAGTATCCATAGTAATGACATAAAATATTTGTGTTTTTCGTTGTAAATTATAAGAAATGGGGATTGGATAGAATAAAGTTTCGAGAAGAAATGGAGATTGGAGAGAAATAGAGTTTTGAGAAGAAATGTAGAAGAAGAGAATTGCAGAAAATTAAACAAAAAGCAAATTTATTAAAGTTGGGATTAATACATACACTGCAACCTTGGAACCGATAGCCATTTTGTGTGTGCGGCGTATGGTGTTGACAGGATTTGAATGGTAGTGATTCAATCCGAAGAAAATGGCTGTCAGAACCCTTATTTATGGATTTCTAACACTAACGGTCGAATTCTAGATTTTCGACAAGCGTACAGACAGTTAAATAACTTCATATTTCTAACAGCGACACTTGTTTTGTTTTCGTTTTCATCATAACCACTACAACTGCTCCTTTTGAATTTGAATTTCTTCAAACTGTCTTCAAAACACATCAGCAGATCAACATAAATAACCAACCAACTTCTGTCGAAAAGATTTTTTGTAATGATATTTAGTAGGATCTTCAGCATTATCTTTTCCAACAAGTTTCTTATCGAAAACAAATTTCGACAATAATAATAATATATATGATGAGCAACTCATTATTTTAGATAAAATATTTCTTTAAAGACCATTCCTTTTCATCGAAATCATTCATATCGAAAACAACATTTTCCATACTTGAAAAATTTTACTTAATGGAGATAACAGAAAGTAACAGCAAATATAATTAATGAGATATAAACATATAAGCTACCTATCGCTTCTAGTAACAAATTAAACTTTAATGATCGTCTCTTAATGTTATATTTTGAAATTTTTGTACAAAGCTTGTCTGCTATAGTGAGGGTAAGTAGAGAAATTGAGGTTAACGAGCCTTATAGTCTTTGAGCTTTAACCAAGTTCGATACCTCTTGCACTAAATAGTTTTGAAATTTCTTCAAAACAGCTTCAAGAATGAGCTTGTGCACACTCAGTGTTATATACAAGAAGAAGAAAAAAATTGCCTTTCACAATAATTCAACTAGCTTGTGCACACTCAGTGGTCTCGGATTCGAGTCTTGAGTATGTATGTAGCTGAGTTAAATATTTGGAGAGCTTCGTTGTCTATAATAATCCTACCCATTCGAACAAGATTGCCTACAATAAAGAATACTTATGATCTAGAAAGAAAAAAAATCCAACATTTGCAAAAGTTTGGAAGAAATCGCCGCCAATATACATTTAATGATTGGCAATGTTGCGGTGGTTATTTCTTTATTGTAGAAAGAACCATGATGTTCATAATTCTTAGGAATTTGAAACAATTACCAGTGACGAAACAATATAATGACATTAATGCCCCCTTGTAATAAGTTGATATTTTTTACTATTTACTCTTTTACAAGACAGTGGTTGAAAAATTAAAAATGCCTTTCAATCCAGTTACAAGGGTGGTTGGTCGAGTTGGTTCGAATTTAGGAGATATTTATATTCAAATCAATCAATGTTAATTGGTTTGGATTAGATCAATTTTTTTAAAAAAAAATAATTGGCAATTTAAACCAAACCAATCCGATCACATTCAAGTTGGCTCAGATGGAATCATCAGATTATCTAGTAAAATATTTAAAAAGATAAAATAAAAATAGAGAAAAAAATAAGATATTGTGATAAATGAAAGAAAATTAATTAATAATATCAAAAGTCAGAGTTATTGACTTCCACAACATAAAAATGATAGAATTACATAATATATAATTGTAGAATTAAACAATATAATTTTATTTTTTTAAATAGCATGAGTTTGTTTTTCTACATTTCAAATTCGATATACGAACTCATATCATAAGATTTGTAATTCTAAAATTCGAATTGACTGATGATTCAAATCAATCCGAATTTAATTTTCTCTTTAAATTTAGTTCAGAATGATAGGGTTATCAGGTCAATTCGGATCCATGTAACCCCTTTTTTTGTCAGCCTGTGAACCTATTAATAGTTGTAAAATTATTTCTAAAATTAACATTAAATACGTAACATTTTCTTAACTGTTAACATTTTTCCTATCAACAATTATAAGTTTTTTTCCAAATAGAAAATAGACAACATTTTTTTTATTTGTTGACATTTTTCTTAACAATATTTTTAATATTGTTAAAATATAAATTAGACAATATTTTTAAACCATTATTAATTCCTCTAATCAAAAATTGTAAATTGTTCCTAAAACATAAAATATACAACAATTTTTGCCACGAGCAGGAGAATCGATCACATGAAGGCCCTGATTAGACTAAGCACCCATTTTTGCCAAGAAGTCCACACATAAATCACAACAGTTTTTAACCACTAGTCATTCTTCTATTATAACGGTTTGTGAAAGTAAAATGTGAAAACTAACAAATAACACACAATTACTATACTTAATATCCCACGCCAAATAACACTAAAGTACTATACTTAATATCCCACGCCAAAGACAAATATTTGATTGATGGGCCAAACTTTCAACAAACAGATCATTGAGTGCAACATGGATTAACCTTATCATTCATTTCACTATATGAGTACAAGTCAAACAAGAAAATCTAGATCATAACCTTGATTGTAATGCACCACCAACAATGCATTAAAAATGACACGTATCATTAGAAGATAGGTTGATCAACCCTATAAAGTGGGTATGATATTGTTTTAGTATTTGCACCATCACTCGAACATAGAAACCATGTCTCCCAAATACATGTCCCTTTGGCTCCTAGTAATACTAGGGATGGCTTTTCTGGCCTCTACTTCCCTTGCTGATCGTCGTTTACTTTCGGTGGAGGATGATCATCATCACCATCACCACCCACCCAAAAAATACTGGCCTCCAACCACACAAGACGAGCCTTCAAAAGTAGAAAACAAGGAGCACACTAATGTGGAGGATGATCATCATCACCATCACCACCCACCCAAAAAACAATGGCCTTCTACCACACAAAATGAGCCTTCAAAAGTAGAAAACAAGGAGCCCACTAAGGTGGAGGATGGCCATTATAAGCCTCCCTACAAGAAGCATCCTCCTTCAGGAAACTAATCTAGTGAAGTTGCTACTTGCTACGTACTATGCGTGCATGCACTCTTGTGAAATACTATATGGTTTAAGCAATTAGAGTATAATCTCTTGGCTCTTGAAATAAATTAAGGCATGCATTTGATGTTATTTTCTTGCATTAGAATGGTGGTTTCTGCTTTGGTTACTTTGGATTTGTTGAAAGAATAAAGATGCACATGCTACATGCATATGCAATCATATGTGATATATGTAATTTCCTTTTCTTTGCAGCTGTATGAACCAGGGTGTTATTTATGAAATATAACGAATTATGTATTTCCTTTATCGTTGATCTTGTGTATGTATTAGAGCGTGTGTGCAATGTTTATGAAACTAAAAATATGCGTTATATTCAATCTCTGGATGTTCCTTCACTATTAGGACTTGGCAACACAGGTTTAAAAAAGTTAAGCCGAGATATTATTTAAGGATTAAGAGTGCTCATCCGAAGGATCTATGGTCAGAAACTCAGAATACTTAAGCATCAGAGAAAAAGAAAGAAAATAAAAGAAAATAAAACGGGATTAGAAAACACACACATCGACCGTTTGGAATATAATTAACTGCATGGGAAAAAGGAAAAGACAATATAGCAATGAAGGGATATTTCCATCTTTTGCATCCTAAAGAAGAATTAATTATTTAATTCTCAGCATCATATGATTTTGGTCAATCTCCACATAACTATAATTTTTAATTTATGAAAAAAATTAATAATATGTTGCATGAATTAATATTGATCAGATCACATGATTCCAAACTATATAATAATTTCACACTAACTAAACCTTTATTTGTTACAAGAATAGGGACTTAATTTCGGTCTAAGGAATGTTTGCATAATACTGTGTAACACATTTATTCCAAAATATTTATTATTATTGATAAAAATTTATTAAAAATTATAAAATCGTGAATGAAACTTATTAAATAAGTAATATCTACAAGTTTTTTTTTTATATAATTTTCCACTAATTTTAATCAATAAAAAAATAGTGTAGTTCATTAAAAAAATGAATTACTAACATTTCCATTTCAGTCCAAAAAGCTTGCTAGGAAGTGAACTTAGAGCTAGCACAGTAGAGGAAATGGTTGATAATGAATTGGCTAAGAGTGTCCATTCCTTAATTCTCCTTCAAAGGTAGGAATAGGCCAAGTTTCCTTACGAGCTTTATGACCTAATTTATATTAACTCATAGGCTTAGTGAAATCTATTTATTAAATAATTTAGTCAAAATCTTCCTAAAAGAGTAAATATGTTAGGTTATAAGTTATTCAAGTTTTGATCTAATATAGATTAATTGGTTTATAATAATAATAATAATAATAATAATAATAATAATAATAATGGATTAAATTTTTATTATAATGAGAATATATATTTGTAAATACTACGAGAAAATATAAAATTTGCAAAGAAAAATAATTTTCATCACTAAATTTGGCCACTATCTCATTACTTTTTTATTGTGCTATATATTTAAAAATTTAAGTTTGTTAACTTACATATAAGTTTATGTTCATTATCTTATGTTCAAGTAAGTTTTGCTGATTTATCTAGGTTTTCCCTTAACTTTTAATAAATTTTTAATTTGGTTCCTAAACTTTTTTATCCCTTCAATTGAGTTTTTAAACTTATATTTATTCTTTAATTAGGTCATGTGGATCTAATTAAAAAACAAATATAAGTTCAAGAATCCAATTGAAAAAAAAAAAAGTTTAGGAACCTATTTAAAAATGACAAATAGTTCAGGGACCTAATTAAAAAATTGGAACCTCTATAGGCTAATATTTTCATCCCTGCAAATTCTAAACAGGTTGAACTCAATCTAAGAATACTGAGTTTAGAACTTGCAAAAGTGAGAATACTAGCTTGCAGATGTGAGAATATTGACATTTGACATGCTGGGGTTGGTATTTTTTAATCAGGTCCTTGAAGTATTTGTCATTTTTAAATATGTTCCTTAACTATTTCTTTTTCAATTGGATCCCTGAACTTGTATTTATTTTTTAATTAAGTCCTTGTTGGGTCCCTATTAACCTAATTAAAAAATAAATATAACTACAGGGACCCAATTGAAAGAAAATAAAGTTTAAAAACTTCATTAAAAGTTTAGTAAAAATTCAGGGACCTATAGAATAATTAATTAATATAAACCATTTATTTATAAAGTCTTTTAAATAAATAAAAAAGGTTAATACAAAATTTTGAAGAGGCTAAACCAAACCTAAGCCTTAAAAAAAGACTTATATGAAGTAGCTAAACCACCTTAAATTTGAGAAATGGATTAAGCTTAAACTTTATAATGTGAGGTCATAGTTCGTTATGTATATGAATGTATTTAATTTCAATCTTAACGGTTGATATTTTAATCAATGGTTATGGCCAGTTTATTTAAACTTAAAAAAAGTGTTTCTACAAAAAAGTGTTTTTTTAAAAAGTAATTTTTCAAAAAATAGATAGAATTTGTTTCTTAAAAAAAAGTAAAAAACTTTTTTTTTTTAAAAAAAATAGTTTAAACAAACACATTAAAAAAACATAAAATTACTTATTTTATTAAAAAAATATTTTTTTGAAAAAAAAAACTTAAACAAACACATTAAAAAAACATAAAATTACTTATTTTATTAAAAAAATATTTTTTTTGAAAAAAAAATACTTAAACAAACAGACCTACATCTATACTTTATCGTTGTGCATATCTTCACTTTAGAACAATCAAATCTAAGCTAACATACGCCAACCCTATTCTCTTTTCAAATTACCTTGTAATAAAGTAACCAATACTTAATGAAAAACAATACATACAAGCTACCTATCACTTCTAGTAATAAATTAAACTTTGTATAGTCTCCTAATTTTATTTCCAAACTTTTGTACAAATTAAAGATCTTGCTTGTCTGTTAGTGAGAGTAAGTAGAGAAATTGAGATTAGCGTGCCTTCTAGACTGTATGCTTTAACCAATTAGCAACTTCTTGCACTGAACAGTTTTGAAATTTCTTCCAAACGACTTCGAGATAATGAGCTTGTGCTACAAAGTTTGATTTTCTAATATTGCCAGTTGCAGAGTTGGAGTGTACAAGTTATCATTTTATATCTGCATATATATCCGTTTTTTGAAAAAATCCACGGCTAATAATCAATTGATCTAAAATAATACTTTTTATTATTAAATTAAGATATGTGGGGATAGTAAATCTTCGTAATCACATTTGATCCAGATCAATCACTATGGCCCAGTCAATCATATGCCTCGATAATAATTAATAAGCTATATGAAAGTGTTAATATATAGCTTCACTCAAAAATTAAATGTATTTATTTTTTTAATATTTTTAAGTATTCCACACAGCATAGGGGCACATATTGAAGAGAAAATTATAAGGAAACCGATACTATTTATCAAACAAAACATTTTAGATATGTACACACGACCATGAGGATGTACGTAGTTTCTCGTGTCCTTTATGTTGAGGTGAGAATAAGTGAGATGCCAAAGACACACGTGCACACACTTAGTAGATTGAAACTCTAATTTGTGATTATTAATTATATGGTCTGAGTAAAGGAAAGTATATACAACTAAAGTTTTTGAGAGCTTTGTATTGGTATAGTGTGATAAAGAGCATGATGAGAGGTGAGGTAAACTAGAGAGGGTAGTTGAGGGAAGTTTGTTGATTAAGTGAACTGCGTGAGTGAAGCTATATTTTTTTTTATGTGTAGAAATCAAAGACAGTAACAAGAAGTTTACAATAACACTCACGCACCATGTTCAACTAACTGTGCTAGATTCCCTTGTTGAGTAAAGCTATATATGGTCCAATAAGTGTAGGGGACGGAGGCGTGTGCCAGTGAAGCTAATTCTATTTCTACCCTTTGTCTATGTTTTCTTTCAACTGATCTTATTTAATTTGGATAAGGGGTGAAATTCCCCTCCCCAATCAATTTGAATAGACTATAATTACTTTGGTATTGGATTGTGTTTCTATCAATTTTAAGAAAAGTTTGAAGGCAGTTAAGGCATCAGATTTGTACTTAAGAAAATAGATCAAGTATACTGTGTGACCATGCATCTACAAAGGTAATTATAAACACCGTGTGTTAAAATCAATAGAAAGCCATTGTGCACGTGCGTTTCGAGTGAACATAAGCATAGTCCAATTCTCTGAGATACGAGAACTATGTACAAACAGAATTTGACTGAATTCCACTCATCTTGGAGAGAATCCCATTAAATAATAATCTCAATTCGTTATACCAAGGAAACTTTGCCTAATATATGACTAATTTACAGCTATTCACATCTGTAATGAGATAAATGCAGTAAATAAATCAGAGAATATTCTAGAGAAATTATAGGGGAAGCAATAAATTAGAGATTAGCTAATCCCGTTGACATGTACATCAGGCAGTTAATCAATTCCTTGATTTAATCTTAACATTCTCCATCAATTGCTCCATTTCTAATTCAGTTGACTGGAATATGTGTGCATTCCTTGCCATTCAAATTACCCGTATGATAGCAAACCACAATGCTTTCGTCACTAGACTACATTGAATCAGCCCCCACAAACTGAAAGAAATTAGTTTTGCAATCATGAGATGTATCCAAGCTTTGAAAAAGAACTAACTCTCAAAGAATAAATTATTTGTTGATTCTTCCTTTGTGTGACACCCTTAACACAAAGTATCTGACATTGACACTACTCTTCTATAAGATAAATTGAATAAAGAGTGGATTCGATTTTGAGCTAATTATCCACTACACAGCCTCATATAAGAGTTCATTAACACCTTGTATGTTGATTTTACAGAATAAACACTGCGTTTGCATTCCAAACCAACTTATCACTCTCTCCCTTCTTTATATTTTCTACACACTACAAATTTTGCAACACATACATGTTCTCTCATTAAAAAAGTGTTCTCCATATTTCCACTTCTATCTTCACTCTCTCTCCACTCACCTACATCCCTGGTTAAATCCCTTTTATTTTCTTTCACCAAAAATAATTTACTAAATCTTATATCTTTTTAACAAATTTCCTCCAGCCAACAATCTATTAAACCAACCAACCACTACACTTAATATGCCACGCTAATTACAAAATTTGAGGACTTAATGGGTCAAATTTTAATTTTCATCAAACTAGTGCAATATATATGGATTAACCTTATCCTTCATTCCATTAATTATGTGGGTACAACTCTTTAAAAATCTAGACATTAGCCTTGATTATAATGCAGGACAAACAATGCAGTAAACAAGGACACGTGTCATTAGAAGATAGGTTGAACAACACTATAAAATGGCCATGCTATTGTTCTTCTTGCATTTGCACCATAACTTGAAACATAGAAACCAAGAGCCAAAATGTCTCCCAAATACATGTCCATGTGCCTCCTAGTAATTCTAGGGATGGTCCTTCTGGCAACCACTTCCCTAGCTGATCCTCGTTTACTTTCAAGCTCAGGGGAGGAATCCCCTGTGCCGGACGAATACTATCATCATCATCACGATCACGACCCACATGATGAAAAACATTGGCCTCCTACCACACAAAATGAGCCTTCAAAAATTGAAAACAAGAAGCCACGAGAGGAGCACACTAAGGTGGTGGATGGCCATTATAAGCCTCTCCACAAGAAGGGTCCATGGAATTAGAAGCATTCTCCTTTATAGTAACTAACCTATTGAAGCTGCTACGTCCCATGAACTATTGTGAAAGGGTAATATGGTTTGTTTAGAGTCGAATCTAGCTTGGCTCTTGAAATAAAGGAATTTAATGTTATTTTAATTTTTTGTAATAGTATATGTTGGTGTCTGCTTTGATCAGTTTGACTTTGTTGAAGGAATAAAGATGCGCATGCTACATGCATGCAATCATATATGTCATTTCCTTTTCTTTGCAGCTGTGTAAACTAGTGTAACAATCTGTTGTTATTTCTTATTAATGAAATGAATTTGTTTCGAGTCCCACATCGGGTGGTTAACGAGCCTGGCAATTGCTTATATAACTGGGTAGGCCACCCCCTTATGAACCGGTTTTTAAGGGGACCTTTCGGATGCCTGGCTGAATTTGATATGGTATCAGAGCTGGTTCTGTCCGTTGGTGTGGATAGTGCCGCTAGCCCTCGCTTGTGGTGACGAGCCCAGGCTCGAGGGGGCGTGTTTCAAGTCCCACATCGGGTGGTTAACGAGCCTGGCCGAATTTTATCATGGTATCAGAGCTGGTTCTGCCCGGTGGTGTGGATAGTCCGCTAGCCCTCGCTTGTGGTGACGAGCCCAGGCTCGAGGGGGCGTGTTGCGAGTCCCACATCGGGTGGTTAACGAGCCTGGTGAGTGCTTATATAGCTGGGTAGGCCACCCCCTTATGAACCGATTTTTAAGGGGACCTTTCGGATGCCTGGCTGAATTTCTAATAGAATTTGTGTTTTCCTATAACATTGATCTTGTGTGTGTTTTAGAGTGTGTCCAATGTTTATGGAACTAAAAATATCTGTAATATTCTCTCTCTGGATCTTCCTTCACTCTTCCGAGTTGGCAACACAAGTTTAAAAACTTTTACCATAATTATTATATTCATACGCACACAAAAATTTAATTAAGCCGCAATGCAAGCTATTAAGAGTACTCATCCGAAGGATGTATCTATATGGGTCAGGAACTTAGGATACCGCACGTAGGGAGTTATTAATTATGTATTAGAAAAGAAACTAAACGGGATATAAATAACACACACATGGACATGGACCCTTTAGAATATAATTAACTGCAAGCAAAAAAGGAAAAGTTAATACAACACTGAAGTGATATTTCTGTCTCTTGCATCCTAATTAATCTTTATATAACGCATAATTGAGTACTATTAATTATTATTTGTAAATTCGAAATTTTAAATATATGCATTTTATATAGAAATTGATCAGAATCATAAACACTTGATAGTTCAAAACTACCAAATATTTTTTCCCTAGAATGTTGTAACTGGAACATGAACTTAATTTCAGTCCAAAAGCTTACTGGGGAGGTGAACTTGATCAGAGCATCGGGGAAGAAATTGTTGATAATAACTTAAATTGTCTGAGAGTGATCATTCCTTAGTTCTCCTTCAAAGGTAGGAATAGGCCAAGTTACCTCTGGGATGTTAATAGTTTTGGTGTCCACTTTTATTTAGTCAATGATATTATAATTACTGTGTAATTGTTGTTACTTTAGATTCAGTTCATTAAGTGATCTTAATAATTTTTTAAAATTTGTATTTAGTCTCAAGATCTGCTTTTTTGTAGTTTGTATAATTTTTATTTTATTTTACACGGTATTGTTCCATCTTTATATTTGACTAACGTACGATAGAGTTTGTGATGAGATATTTTTAGAATTATCATACAACATCACATTCTAGTTCACATACTTGAAATAAAAATATTACATTACCATTATATTTGAGTAATGAAGACACATGCAAACAATAATTTAATTGATTACATAAAAAAGGATACCAAAATCCTCTAAAACTATGAGGCATCGCAATGAGCACCTATCTATATATTAGGTGATAGGCCGTTAAGTCAAATTTATTTATGATACAAGTGTAGTCAAAATTTTCTTAAGAGAAATAGAGAGTTAAGTTCTAAGATTCTTTTAGACTTAATAATAATAATAATAATAATAATAATAATAATAATAATAATAATGTTATTGTTATTAAATTTTATTATGATGAGATTATATGTTTATTGATGCATTCAAAGATTTAAGTTTTTTTTTATCAGCAAAATCAAATTTTATTCACAGGCAAAAGGGGTGCCATAATGTTCAACGTGCTTCCTTTTAGTAAAGTTCGGTAGTAGTGGCCCCTTACAACAAAAGGATCAAGGTCCCTCCCTAACCCCGAATAAATAATTCACCTAAACTAACTACTTAATAAGAGTATCATTAATCATAAAGAGTAGGTAATTCACACTCTTTTTTTAATGGTTAATTAAAATTTGTTCAAATTATAAAAATATAACCATATTTAATAAATTTTATTCATGATCGATGTTATAATTTTTAAACCTATCATGAATTATATGTTCAAAAGAATGTGTTAAAGAATATATTGTGAACACTTTTATGTTTTTAATCAATGGTTATAACTACACTTTATTGTCATGTAAAAAAAAAAAAAACTACACTTTATCGACGTCAGACACCAAAGTTTTTGAAAATTATCCTATTTATAGAAAGTAGAAAATATATTTTTTACGATCTATATCATTTTCTAAAAGTTGAATAAATGCATTCACTACAACCGAAATGTTATCTTTTTCTTTGTCTTGAATGTACTTTGATACTCGACGGAGTTTTCTTTTTTTTTTTTTTTTGAGAGAATCGACGGAGTTAATGTACATGATGATGGAACATTTAATATTCGTACTTTATCGACTGAAGTGTATCTCTCTTCACGTTAGAAAAATCAAATCTAGCCCTATTATCTTTTCAAATTACGTTGTAAGAAAGTAACAGTAAATATAATTAATGAGACATGAACATATAAGCTCCCTAGCGCTTCTAGTAACAAATTAAACTTTAATGATCGTCTCATAATGTTATATTTTAAAACTTTTGTACAAAGCTTGTATGCTATAGTGAGGGTAACTAGAGAAATTGAGGTTAACGTGCCTTATAGTCTTTGAGCTTTAATCAAGTTCGCTTTGCACTGAAAAGTTTTGAAATTTCTTCAAAACAACTTCAAGAATGAGCTTGTGCAAGTTTGATTTTATATATTTGTCAAAAAAAGTTTGATTTTATATAGTTGCAGTTTTATAGTTTGAGTGTACAAGTTATAAACTTTTTATATATATGCATATAGCCTTTTTGGAAAAATATCCCCGGCTAATAATTTGAATTGATTTCTCTAAGAGTAGTTTTGGAATTATTGGGGTGGATAGGTGTGACAAGGAGAAGTTTGCGGAGTTATTGAATTATAGAGTGCTTACCTTGTCTTTTGTGTATTTAGGTGTTCCAATTGAGGCTAATCCAATAAGAGAAACTACATGGGAGCCTATCATCCAAAAGTACAAAAGGAAATTATCTGGGTGGAGACATAAAACCTTATCATTTGGTGGGAAATTGTGTTTAATTAATTTTGTTTTAACCTCATTGCCTCTATTATTTCTGCCTTTCTTTAAAATGCCATGTGGTGTGATAAAGAAAATAGAAAGTATTTAGAGAAATTTTTTGTGAAGGGGAGAGGAGGCTAGGAAAAAGATTTCTTGGATGAGTTGGGAGAGGGTGTGTTGTCCAAAGAGTCAAGGGAGGGGTTGGGACTAAAAAATTTGAGTTTGTTCAATGAGGTCTTACTTGCAAAGTAGAGGTGGGAGTTATTTCATAATACGGGAGCTTTTTGGGGTAAAGTTTTGGAGTCGAAATACGGGCAATATGGAAAGGATTACTAGAAGTGGAAGTCGATAATAAAATGTCTTTGTGGTGGAGAGACTTGAAAAAGGTATGTAGAGAAGATAACCAACAAAATTGGTTTGACTTGATGATGAAGTGGAACATAGGAGATGAGGAAAAAATGAGACTTTGGGAAGATAAGGGGACGTTTACTTACGATTCTGTTTTCTGTTTTCATTTTCTGTTTTCAGTTTTTAATTACAAAACTGTCACCTTATTTTCATTTTGTTTTCTGTTTTCTAAGATTTGTACAGGAAACACTGAAAACAACTTTTTTTTGTTTTCTCTGTTTCCTGTACAAATCTTAGAAAACAGAAAACAAAATGAAAACAAGGTGACAGTTTTGTAATTAAAAACTGAAAACAGAAAATGAAAACAGAATTGCAAGTAAACGCCACCTAAGTGGTTGGGGGAGGATAGCTTGGTAAATAAATACCCGAGATTCTTTTTAAACTCTGAGCAGAAACTAGATATGGTGGGGAGTATGGGGAGGTGGGAGGACAATAGGTGGATTTGGGAGTTAAAATGGCATAGGAGGTGGTTTGATTGGGAATTGAGGTTGGTTGCAAGCTTGGAGCAAGAACTGACAAATGTGACACTACAACAAGGTAGAGAAGACAAGTGGTTATGGATTGAAGATGGGGAGCAACGATATACAATAAAGTCAGCATACAACGGACTACGAAGGGAAAGGTTCGGGAGACAATTTGACCCATCATTACAGTATATATGGAAGTTAAACATCCCTCTAAAGGCTGCATTTATGATTTGGAGACTCATGCTCAATAGGCTGCCAACAAAGGAGTGTCTCTCGAAGAGGAATGTTGTTTTGACTAATAATGACAGGTCATGTTCTTTTTTGCCATGAAAGTGATGAAAATGCTGCACACTTGTTTTTTTCTTGCACAGTGGCGGATTCTATTGGAAGGAATGTTACGCATGGTTAAATATCACAACAGTCCTCCCTCAATCTCCAATGGAACATCTTAGTCAACATGCACAAACACAAGGGTCCAATGTTAAGTCTAAAAGGTGGGGTATTGTTTGGTGTGCGGTGGTTTGGTGCATTTCTTTTTTGGTTCTGGGTCAAAGACCACGGGTGTCTCCCAACCCACTGGTCAGAGACTAATCCAGCTCGCAATGCGTGGCGCTGCTGATCCAAGGAAATTTTGCACACGGAGGGAATCAAACACGGATTCTCCTGCTAAATAGATCGTTCCCCCCTCATGTGAAAGCAGCAAGACTTTGCACTACTGCGCCAACCCTTTGGATTGGTGGTTTGGTGCATTTGGTGCCACCGAAATAAGATTGCTTTCAGAGATGGGGAGTTCAACAGGCAAAGCATTATAAATAATGTGTTTGTTTACTGTATGGATCGATCTGGCTGAAAAGAGAAAAGCAACAATTTCGTCACCCTTGGTTGATATGGTCACTTAACCCAGGCAAGTGTCTTGGTGGATAAACAGCGTTATGGGATAATGATTACCAAAAATACAGCTCTCGGTATATATGTGGAAATTATTGTTATATGCTTTGATAGTATTATGTTATCATTGTCTGGATGGGGACACATCGGATTTGGTGGTAATTGCAGGGGGGGTACATATAGTAATTTGAGTAAGTTTTTTCGGTTTACTTTACGTGAATGATATGATAGTAGGGACGGCAAACTTTTGTTAACAATATAGTGGGATAACTTTTGAATTTTGATATTGGGAAACCGATGTTATGTTGGGTTAGAGGATGGTCAAGGGTGGAACTGTTAGCAGGTTCATGTATCTTGTTACAGCAACTTGTGATGTAAGGGATGGGTACCCCTTGTAACCATTATCCTCTTTCTCAATAAAATTAGTTTGCTTATAAAAAAAAAAATCCCCAGCTAATAATCAATTGATACAAACGAATATCTTTTTTATTATAAAATTAAGAAAAACAAGAATGGCATTTGATCAGTAACAATGGCCCATTGGCCCAGTAAGTGACTAGATAACAATGAGGCCCGAAAGAAGTAAAACCACCATATATGGTGATGATTTTTAAAAGAGAAAAATGACTATACACTTACATTGTAAAATAATTTGACGGTGACATCCAATCATGACTCATCATGTATGATAAGCTTGTTGACTTTTACAAAATTATCTTAAAAGTCATATAAACGGTGATTTATAATTGGATGACAGTGTAAAATTGGTTTACACTGTCAATGCATCATTATTAAACTCATTTTAAAATAGTTATCTTAAAATGGCTTAAATATCTTTTTAGTCCCTGCAATTTAGTGTTTTTTTACTTTTCATCATTGCAAAAAAAAAAATTAGTCCTTGCAAATTATGTTTGTTTTGTTTTTCGTCTTTAAAGCGGTTTAGATAGTGCTTTTAAAATAAAAAAACACTTTGAACAGTAAAAAAATGCTATATAAACCGTTTTAAGGACGAAAAATAACACAAACATAATTTACAAAAACTAAAACAAAAAAAAATTGCAAAGATGAAAAGTAAAAAAACGCTAAATTACAAAGACTAAAACAAATATTTAAACCTCTTAAAATTTATAAATGGTGAGGCCCAAAAGAAGTAACAGTTTTCCTATCAACAACTATAAATTTGTTTTCCAAATAGAAAATAGACAACTTTTTTTTATTTGTTGAAATTTTTTCTTAACAACATTTTTAAAATTGTTAAAATATAAATTAGACAATATTTTTTTTTAACCATTATTAATTCCTCTAATCAACAATTGTAAATTGTTCCTCTAAAACATAAAATATACAACAATTTTTTGCCACGAGGAGGATAATCGATCACATGAAGACCCTGATTAGACGACTAAGCGCCCATTTTTGCCAAGAAGTCCGCACATAAATCACAGCAGTTTTTAACCACTAGTCATTCTTCTATTAACGGTTTGTGACAGACTGAAAGTAATATGTGAAAACTAACAAGTAACACACAATTACAATTACTATACCTAATATCCCAGACTGAGTTCATTATTAGCCTTGGTTACAACAGACTGAGTTAAGACCATTGTACGTACTACAATAGGTTTCATGATAATGATTTCATCATTTTGTTGTTGTATGTGGATGACATGTTGGTGGTAGGCCCCAACAAAGATAGAATCCAAGAATTGAAGGCAGAGTTGGCTAGGGAATTTGATATGAAGGACTTGCGACCAGCAAACAAGATTTTAGGGATGCAAATTCACCGAGACAGAAAAGATAGGAAACTTTGGCTTTCTTAAAAGAATTACTTACAGAAGGTCGCACAGTGCTTCAACATGCAAGACTGTAAGCCAATTTCTACCCCATTTCCTGTCAATTATAAGTTATCCTCAAATATGAGTCCTAGCAATGAAGCAGAGAGGATGAAAATGTCTCGAGCACCGTATGCATCAGCGGTGGGAAGCCTTATGTACGTCATGATTTGTACAAGACCAGACATTGCACAAGCAGTGGGAGCTATTAGTAGGTTCATGGCAGATCCTGGTAGAGAGCACTGGAATGTTGTTAAGAGGACCCTAAGATACATCAAAGGAACCTCGGATGTTGCATTATGTTTTGAAGGATCGAAATTTGTTGTCAGGGGCTATGTTGATTCAGATTTTGCAGGTAATCTTGATAAAAGAAAGTCTACTACTGGCTATGTGTTTACACTTGCAAGAGGGGCGGTAAGCTGGTTATCCAAATTACAGACTGTTGTAGCTTTGTCTACTACAAAAGCTGAGTACATGGCAGCTACCCAAGCATGCAAATAAGCTATTTAGATTCAAAGGCTATTGGAGGAACTTGGGCACAAGCAGCAGAAGGTTACTGTGTATTGTGACAGTCAGAGTGCCTTGCACATTGCAAGGAATCCAGCCTTTCATTCCAGGACAAAGCACATAGGTGTTCAATATCACTTTGTCAGAGAAGTAGTAGAGGAAGGAAGCATGGACATGCAAAAGATTCACACCAAAGATAACCTAGCAGATGTTATGACAAAGCCTATCAATACAAACAAGTTTGCATGGTGTCGATCCCTATTTGGCCTATCAAAAACATAAGCAGCAAGGAAATGGCAAGATAGAGAGATATTTGAAAACATACAAAAGTAGCTTTAAGTGGGAGATTATGAAGTTGTGGGCAGTATAAAGCCACTTTTGTGGCATGTAAGTCAAAAAGAAACAGTTGAAAAATTACCTCTCGTGGCTAGGCCTGCAAATTGGTTGAAAGGTAGAAATTTTGCCATGGCATTTAATGCATACGTTCCGATTTGTGCCTATAAATAGCAAGCCATCTTGCTCTGCTTTGCATCCCACTACAATTGTAGTATTTTCATTTGAGAAAGTTAGCAACATTAGTGTTGTGTGTGTTCTCCTATTATAAGAGATAGTGTAATTGTTCTCTCCTTATATTTAGAGAGAGGTTGTAATTTTCTTCCACTTAGTAAAATATTTCTCTGGTCTTGCCTGTGATTTTTTCCTTATCCGTTGAGGGTTTTCCACGTTAAAATATTGTGTGTCAATTCCTATTTTTCTCATCTCTTATTTTAGTTGAGTTACTATTTTGTTACTTGGGTACCCAACATATATAACAAGTAATTGAGTATTATTAATTATTTTTTATAAATTGAAAAACTTAAATACATCTATTTTATACAGAAATTAATTGGAATCATAAACATTTGATAGTCCAAAACTACCAATTAATTTTTCCCTAGAATTTTGTAACCGGAACATTAACTTAATTTCAGTCCAAAAGCTTAGTGGGGAGGTGAACTCGATCAGAGCATCGGGGAAGAAATTGTTGTCTGAGAGTGATCATTCCTTAGTTCTCCTTCAAAGGTAGGAATAGGCCAAGTTACCTACGGGATGTTAATAGTTTTGGTGTCCATTTTTATTTAGTCAATCAAATTAAAATCACTGTGTAATTGTTGTTACTTTAGGATTCAGTTCATTAAGTGATCTTAATAATTTTTAAAATTTGTATTTTGTCTCAAGATCTTTTTTTGTAGTTTTTGTAATTTTTATTTTATCTTTACACGGTATTGTTCCATCTTTATATTTGACTAACGTACAATAGAGTTTGTGATGAGATATTTTTAGAAATATCATACAACATCACATTCTAGTTCACATACTTAAAATAAAAATATTACATTACCATTATATTTGAGTAACGAAGACACATGCAAATTATAATTTAATTGATTACATAAAAAAATAAAAAAAAAAAGTATACCAAAATCCTGTAAAACTAAGAGGCGTCGCAATGAACACCTATCTATATATTAGGTGATAGGCCGTTCAGTCAAATTTATTTACGATACAAGTGTAGTCAAAATTTTCTTAAGAGAAATACAGAGTTAAGTTTTAAGATTCTTTTAGACTTAATAATAATAATAGTAATAATAATGTTATTGTTATTAAAATTTATTATGATGAGATTATAAGTTTATTGATTTATTCAAAGATTTAAGTTTTTTTATCAGCAAAAACAAATTTTATTCATAGGCAGAAGGGGTGCCATAATGTGTTCAACGTGCTTCCAGTTAGTAAAGCTCCATAGTAGCGGCTCCCTTACAACAAAAGGATCAAGGTCCCTCCCTAACGCCGAATAAATAATTCACCTAATTAAACTAACTACTTAACAAGAGCTATCATTAATCACAAAGAGTAGGTAATTCACACTCTTTTTTTAATGGTTAATTAAAATTTGTTCAAAATTATAAAAATATAACTATATTTAATAAATTTTATTAATGATGTTATAATTTTCAAACCTATCATAAATTGTGTGTTCAAAAAAGAATATGTTAAAAAATATATTGCTAACACTTCTTTTTTTTTTTTTGTTAAACAATGGTTATAACTATACTTTATATCTTTTCAAAACAAAAAAAACCTATACTTTATCGACTGAAGTGTATCTCTCTTCACGTTAGAAAAATCAAATTTATGCCTAACATACACTGATACACTAGCCCTATTATCTTTTCAAATTACGTTGTGAGAAAGTAACAGCAAATATAATTAATGAGACATAAACATATAAGCTACCTATCGCTTCTAGTAACAAATTAAACTTTAATGATCGTCTCTTAATGTTATATTTTGAAACTTTTGTACAAAGCTTGTCTGCTATAGTGAGGGTAAGTAGAGAAATTGAGGTTAACGAGCCTTATAGTCTTTGAGCTTTAACCAAGTTCGCTACCTCTTGCACTAAATAGTTTTGAAATTTCTTCAAAACAGCTTCAAGAATGAGCTTGTGCACACTCAGTGTTAAAAACAAGAAGAAGAAAAAAATTGCCTTTCACAATAATTCAACTCGCTTGTTCACACTCAGTGGTCTTGGGTTCAATTCTTGAATATGTATGTAGCTGCGTTAAATATTTGGAGAGTTTCGTTGTCTATAATGATCATATCCGTTCGAACAGGATTGTCTTCAATAAAGAATACTTATGATGTAGAAAAAAAAATCCAACATTTGCAAAAGTTTGGTAGAAATCGCCGCCAATGCATTTAATGATTGGCAATGTTGTGGTGGTTATTTCTTTATTGTAGAAAGAACCATGATGTTCATAATTCTTAGGAATTTGAAACAATTACCAGTGACGAAACAATATAATGACATTAATGTCCCCTTGTAATAAGTTGATATTTTTTACTATTTACTCTTTTACAAGACAGTGGTTGAAAAATTAAAAATGCCTTTCAATCCAGTTACAAGGGTGGTTGGTCCAGTTGGTTCAAATTTAGGAGATATTTATATTCAAACCAATCAATGTTAATTGGTTTGGATTAGATCAAATTTTTCAAAAAAAAAAATGGCAATTTAAACCAAACCAATCCGATTGCATTCAGGTTGGTTTAGATTGAATCATTAGATTATCTAATAAAATATTAAAAAAGGTAAAATAAAAATAGAGAAAAAAATAAGATATTGTGACAAATGAAAGAAAACTAATTAATAATATCAATAGTCAGAGTTATAGACTTCCCACGACATAAAAATGATAGAATTACATAATATATAATTATAAATTAAACAATATAAAAAAAATTATTATTTTTTTAAATAGCATGAGTTTGTTTTTCTACATTTCAAATTCGATATACGAACTCATATCATAAGATTTGTAATTCTAAAATTCAAATTGAGTGATGATTCAAATCAATCAGAATTTAATTTTCTCTTTAAATTTGGTTCAGAATGATAGGGTTATCAGGTCAATTCGGATCAATGTAACCATTTTTTTTTTTTTTTGTCAGCCTGTGAACCTATTAATAGTTGTAAAATTATTTCTAAAATTAACATTAAATACGTAACATTTTCTTAACTGTATGCCAACTCAATGCAAAAAAATTGGAAAATTACAGAGTTGGGGGTGTGGGAAGGGGAAATATGGAAATGGAACCTTTCTTGGTTCCTATGGGAAGAGGAAATGGTTCGTGTGCTTATGGAGACCATACATAATCTCTCACCTTTGAAAGTTGGGGACGATGGCTGGTATTGGATGGGGAGCAATGTTATGGGGTATAATGTTAGACAGACATACTGCATGCTTTTGTTAGCTGATGATACGCTTGAGCACCACTTGAGCCCTTCTCTGTGGAAGATAAAAGCACCGTCAAAAGCTTTTCTTCGCAGCTGTGTAAACTAGTGTGAGAATTTGTTATTAATGAAATGAATTTGTGTTTCCTTTATCACTGGTCTTGTGTGTGTATTAGTGTGTGTCCAATGTTTATGGAACTAAACATATGTTATATTCACTCTCTGGATCAGAGTACTAGTCTATGCAAAAAGTAAAAAACTAAGCTTTAGGTTCATTAATAAAAAAAAATATTTATTATTTTTTGTAAAATAAAAATATTGCATATGTGTTAGACGGATTGGCAAGCGCACCAGTCGCACAAGTAGTAAATGGATAAGTCCAAGTATCGTTTTTTCAAGGGATTTGCTTGATATAGGCAATGTTCACATAAATATTAGCTAGACTGAACTGGTTTTTCACAAGAAAGCGATAAAAACGTAAACTTTGGTTGGTATTGTGAAAGATAAAAACAGAACTAATGCAGAACAGAAATTAAAGAAGATATTTTTGTGGTTTTTAAGATAAACACAGTAGTAGACAGAGGTTAAAACAGATAAATGAAGATGTTGCAGGGGTTAGACCTCACCATTCTCTACTCTCTTCTTGCATGCACACAATATACATTCTATTTGCATTTAAAAGTTAAAATCAGTCAATAAAAACATTCTCAGCCTAATTCCATAGGTGCAGAGAGTCTTAGATTACTCCCCCAAGCCTTGATTCCCCAACAACTTAACGAAGCAACTAGCTTTAAGTCTAGAGACTACAAGATAACCCATGAACTAAGCTCCATTCCTAGACACGAAGTTCATGAGCTATATTGCTTCAGTTCTAGACAACGAAAGTGTTTCCCAACAACAGTCATGTCCAAGGATCATGCTATGGGTGATCAAGCCACAACAAGCTTTAAGAAAAGAAGCAAAATACTAACTTTAAACACAAATATGCAGAATATATATAGATAATATCAAAAGATACAAGAGAGTTTTGAGAATGGTTACATCTAACCCCTAACAACTACAGAACTCGGCCACTCATGGGTGTGAGCAGCTGAAAAATACACATGGAAGGGAAGAAGAAGAAGAGAAAACTAAGAACTAAAGAGAGAGTTTTTCTCTCTCACTAAACAGTGCAAACGAGCTACAGAGAATGAGTTCTCAAAAATGTTCCAACCCCCTGGACTTCTGAAGGTCAATCCTTTATATACATGTGCAGAATTGCTCTTAAGTGACATTTGGCTCAGCCTGAAATTTTGGCTTGGCTGATTTGAAATTTCTGCACTTCAACAGATTTTTCTTGCAAAGGACCTTCCACTGCTTCCAAAGCTCAGAATGCAGCTCCCAAACGTGTTCTTCAACTTCAATCTTCATTTCCTACAAAAAGTGGGGCAAAACTCTAAGATATAACCATAAAACTAGAAAAACTAAAGAAATTCTAACTAATTTGCAATATTAACAGAAATTGAGTAAAACAACACTCCAAATGAGAGAAAATGATAGATAATTGCCTCAAAAATCACTTGAAAAGTAAGTAATTATAGCAACTAACAATATGTCAGCAAAAATATCCGACATAAAACTCTCTCATTTAAATTAAAATAATCTCTTTCAATTTTTTTTTAAGTCTCACTCACTTTTGAATCGGTCTGTTCTAGATTTTTTTTTTTTTTCTTCAGCAAAATGAATATATATATATATTTATATAATATGAGTAAGCTCTGTTCTAGATCTTATTTCACTCTCACGAGTTGGCAACTCACAAGTTTAAAAAGTTAAGCCGTAACGCAAGCTATTAAGAATTGTTAAGAGTACTCATCCGAAGGATTTGTTGGTCAGGAACTCCGGATACAGCACGTAAGAAATTATGTATTGAGAAAAATTAACAAACACACACATCGACTGTTTAGAATTTGATTAACTGCATGCAAAATAAGGAGAAGGTGATATAGTACTGAAGTGATGATATTTCCCTCTCTTGCATCCTAACTAGAGCTTCGTAACTAGAAACTTAATTTCAGTCCAAAAGTTTAGTGGGGGCGGTGAACTCGATCAGAGCATCGGGGAAGAAATCGTTGATGATAGATAAGTTGGCTGAGAGTGTTCATTTCTTAATTCTCCTTCAAAGGTAGGAATAGGCCAAAGTTGTTTGTCCGAGGTTTATGACCTTATCTAGATTAGGCCATAGGTTAGTTCAAATCTACTTATTAAATAATTCTAGTTAAAATTTTCTTGAAAGAGTTAAAATGCCTAAGTTTTGAGCTATTTAAGAAGTCTTTTTGATGTAATAAATCGATTCATAATAATAATAATAATAATAATAATAATAAAGATATTATATTATTTTTTCTATGATGAAATTATATATTCCCAATTTTTAATTTTTGGACGAATTTTATCCTAACAAATTAATTTAGTGCATTTTACTTCCAACTTTTTAAAAAATTTGTAAATTTTACCTTCCACCATTTTGTTGATATTGGCATGTTAAAATAATTATATTTTTTACCTCCAATTTTTTATTTTTTGACAAATTTTATCCCTAACTTTTTACTTTTTGATGAATTTTACCCTCACATTTTATGTCTATGTCATCATGTCACGTCAGCACAACAGTAAAAGGTAAAATTTGTAAGTTTTTTAAAAAATTAGGATAAAATGTGCCAAATTAATTTGTTGGGGGTAAAATTTGTCATAAAATAAAAAAATTGGGAGTAAAAATTGTAATTAAACCCCTTCTTTATTATTTTATTTTTGGTCATGGTTAAGAAACTACGGGTGTCCCCAACCCACTGGGTCAAAGACTAATCATGTTCGTGATGCGTGACTACTGCTAGCCCAAGAAAATTTTGCACACAGAGGAAATCAAACACAGATTCTCTCACTAAATAGATGTTTCTCTCATATGAACGCAGCTGGACCTTTTTTTATTATTATTTTTTTTTTTTGCTGCAGGGACCTTTCTTTATTATATTATATCCAGAACACGCATAAAAAAAAATATTATATCCAGAACAATAATAAGATCCCAGTCAATCACGTGGCTTGATGATAATAGGCCCAAAGAAGCTGTGGCCTCCAAACATTGAATTATCATTATATTGCTTCTGAACCTTTTATTATTGTCAATACCGATTATATGATTTGCATAATTCAAAAGAAATAAATTATATATAATTAAACATTTCTTATGCTACATGCATGCAACATCATACATGTAATTTAATTTCCATTCCTTTGCAGCTGTGTAAACTAGTGTGAAAATTTGTTATTAATGAAATGAATTTGTGCTTCCTTTATCACTGATCTTGTGTGTATTAGTGTGTGTCCAATGTTTATGGAACTATAAAAAACACTAGCCTCTGAGGAGGGTCGATTCAAGAGTAAAGTACTAAAGTTCAAGTTTTAATTAGTCTCATTAATAATAAATTATTTACTATTAGTTTTTGTAAAGTAAAAAAATCACATATGTTAACTAAAAAGAATTAACATATAATTCTTTCATTTAAAGTAAAAAAAAAAAATCTTTTAAAATTTATTGGATAAAATATGTTTTTGGTCCCTCATTTTATCTTGATTTCTGTTTTTAGTCCCTCATAAAATTTTTTACTATTTTTAGTACCTCATAAATTGTTTTGTTCTGTTTTTAGTCCCTCATAAATTGTTTTGTTTTATTTTTAGTCCCTGACGTTAATTTCAACTGTTAAGTGGTGACATGATAGACATAAACTGTGTGTGAAAATTTTCTAATTACGTTTCTAGTAACTTTTAACCGCTACAAATTTTTTGTCAGTCAGAAATGTTTACTTTTATAACATTTCTTGTGATTTCAAAAAATCTGATGTTCGAGGTTTTGATTTTTTTTATATTTTTCTAACATTTCTTACAGTTTTGTTTGTCAGAAATATGCAATAATTAAAAACCGCTAGAAACTTAAACAAAAATTTTTCAAGCACAAATTATGCTCGTCACGACATCACTTAACCATTAAAATTAATGTCAGGGACTAAAAACAAAAGAAAACAATTTTTGAATGACTAAAAACATAAAAAAAAAATTATGATGGATTAAAAATAAAAATTTAGATAAAATAAAGGATAAAAAACATATTTTATCCAAATTTATTTTAGGTCTCACTTGTTGGTGTTGCTCTAGATTTTACTTCACTTACGAGTTGTCAAATCACAAGTTTAAAAAGTAAAGCCGTAAAGCAAGTTATTAAGAATTATTAAGAGTACTCATCCGAAGGATTTGTTGGTCAGGAACTCCGGATACAGCACGTAAGAAATTATGTATCGAGAAAAATTAACAAACACACACATCGACTGTTTAGAATTTAATAGCTGCATGCAAAAAAAACGGAAAAGGTGATATAGTACTTAAAACTGAAGTGATATTTCCATCTCTTGCATCCTAACTATAGCTTTGTAACTAGAATAGGAACTTGATTTCAGTCCAAAAGTTTAGTGGGGAGGTGAACTCGATCAGAGCATAATCGTTGATAATAATAAGTTGGCTGAGAGTGTTCATTTCTTAATTCTCCTTCAAAGGTAGGAATGCCAAAGTTGCTTCTGCGACGTTTATGGCATAATCGAAATTAGGCCATAGGTTAGTTCAAATCTACTTATTAAATAATTCTAGTTAAAAATTTCTTGAAAGACTTAAAATGTTACTACTCCGGTCTCGATATAATCACACAAAAAAAAACATATTTCATATTTATTAAGAAAGTTAGTTAACTATATTAAATTGTGTCAATTCCAATTAAAAAAAAAGTACTTTTCCTAGATTATCCTGTATTGAAATTTGATATCAAGTATAAAAAATGTATTTGGTCTTATTAAATGAATGGTATTTTGAAGATAATATCATTAAATAACACAAAATTAGTTGAAATTTGTTTATATGTGAGACAAAAAAAGAAGTGATTTTTGTTGCTTATATTCGTAACCAGAGAGAGTAACTTTTAAGCTATTTAAGAAGTCTTTTTTACATAATTAAAAAAGTGACGAACAAATTTCATTTGCTGAGAATGTAATAGAAAGATGAGCTGTAACAGGAAAATAACATTTAATGAGGAGCCTACCATGAAGTTATTTATTCCCACTGTTCGTATTTACTTTCATAACAACTGGATTCGTACTAATATAGCATTACTCAATTAATAAATCGATTAATAATAATAAAGATATTATATTAATATTTTCAATGATGAAATTATATATTTCCTTATACATTTAAAGATTTAAGTTTATTGATTTACATATAAATTTAAGTTCATTATTTTTTATATAAAAAAAAAGTTTGTCGAAAATTAAAAACACACTTTATTATGAGACATGAGAACTACAAATATAAATTATTAGATAATATTTGAATAGTCAAAATAAAAAATAAAAAAATACACATGATTCTTTTAAGTAATCAAATGACCACTAACTACTATTTAATCTTGAGTGTCTATATATGATTGTGTAACCTAAATTTATATAAGAAATGTTTTCACTTGAAACGCACAAAATTAACTATTCAATTTTTTTTTAAACAACGGTAATACTCTCTCTGTCCGAAAATGAGTGTCGTATTTGAAAAAAAAAATTGTCCCAAAATAAGTGTCGTATTTGACTTTTCAATGTAATATTAATTAGTTTTTTCTATAATATCCTTAATAAGTGTCACTTTAGCTTTTCAATGCAATTAATAATAAGGTTAGTTTTGTAAAATTACTTCTCTCTTTCATTTATTTAATAACTTTTCTTGATCTGTGTAAAAAAATTTAGGACGATACTCATTTTAGGACGAAGGGAGTAACTAGATACATTTTATTGTCTTGCACTGCTTTCCTTTGGAAGAATTAAATCTTGTCCTAACATACTCCATCCCTATTCTAGTTTTCAAATTACGTACCTTGTAAGAATATAACCATAAATTAATGAGACACACACATATAAGCTGCCTATCACTTCTATTAATCCGTGTGTCGTCTCATAAAATAAATGTTATTTTGAAACTTTTGTATAAATTAAAGAGCTTGTCTGCTAGTGAGAGCAAGTAAAGAAATTGAGGTTAGCGTCCATGCCTTCTATTCTATGAGCTTTAACCAAGTTCGCAACCTCTTGGACTGATAGTTTTTGAAATTTCTTCAAAACGACTTCGACAGAGAATGAGCTTGTGCACAGTTTAATTTTCTAATAGTGGCAGTTGCAGAGTTTGAGTATAAAAGTTATATTTTTATATCTCATATAGCCGTTTTGAAAAATATATATCCACGGCTAAAAATATATCTTTCTTTAGGTTTAATTACAATTTTTACCCTAAACTTTTTACTTTTTGGCAAATTTTATCCTCAAAAATTAATTTGACGCATTTTACTTCCAACTTTTTAAAAAACTTGCAAATTTTACATTTTACCATTTTGCTGATGTAGGCATGTTAAAATAATTATATTTTTTATCCTAACTTTTTTATTTTTTGGCAAATTTTACCCTTAATTTTTTACTTTTTGGTGAATTTTATCCTCACATTTTATGTTTATGTCATCATGTCACCTCAGCACAATAGTAGAAAGTAAAATTTGTAAGTTTTTTAAAAAGTTGAAATAAAATGTGTCAAATTAATTTATTGAGATAAAATTCGTCATAAAATAAAAAGTTGAGGATAAAAATTTTAATTAAGTCCTTTCTTTATTAACCTTTTTTTTTTTCTTAGGTCAGAAATCACGGTGTCCTCCAATCCATTAAGTTAGAGACTAATCTTACTTACAGTACATAATTATCGCTGTCCAAGAGAATTTTGTACCCTAATAGAATGAATACGGATTCTCACACGCATCTTTATTATATTATATCCAGAACACGCATAAAAAAAAATTATATCCAGAACAATAACAAAATCCCAGTCAATCACGTGCCTTGATGATAATGAGCCCAAAGAAGCTGTGGCCTTCACTCATTGAATTATCATTATATTGCTTATGAACCATTTATTATTGTCAATACCGATTATATGATTTGCATAATTCAAAAGAAATAAATTATATATAATTAAACATTTCTTTTAAAAAAGAAAATCTTATCAATTAAATCATATTAAATCTATATAAGTGAATAATATAAAAGAAATATTTTATATGGTATAAAGATTTAATATATTCAATACTACTTCCGTCTCTCTGCACAGACATTTTTAACTACTTTACAGGATTTAAGAAAGTTAATTAATTTAATTTGTTCTATTAAATTTATTAATAATGTGTATTATTTTTCAAATTTATTTTTATAATTACTGAGAATTTTTTCATTTATTACTCAATAACAACTACTCCCAATAAGGGCATTGCATGGAAAAAAAAAATTTAATGCTTTATTGATTTTGTAAAATAATAATTAATTTAGAACAAATTATTTTTTCTAATACGTTATATAAATTTGATAAAAAAAATATAATTAATTTGAGATAATTTGATGATTGGGGTCCGAAGTAGTATTAAATTAATACTATTACTCAACACACGACATAGCATCTGACATTTTTTTCCCTTACAGTTGAAACATCTCCATTCATCTCCCTTTGTCTTTTGATGTGCAAAGTCCGAACTCTAAACCTCCAAGAAATTCTTGTCCTATCAGCGTGATTGCCCCGTCAAAATTAAAGTCACAAATATGTACATGCTTCGAAGGTAGCTTTGCTCTATATCTTTTTATTTTCAATTACGTGCTGCTCTTTCCCATGACCTCAATAATTATCGAATTAATTTGTTATATATGATTAATGTAAATTCTTTTTACTACAAATGTGGGATGCTTGCTTCTACACTCATATGTCCCCATCATTTGCCAGAGTACCTTTAGAGGAGGGCCTTGTCCTCATACTACTGCCAGGTTTTAAGGATCGCAAAAGAAAGCACTTTCAGTTTGTTAGTGATGCTTGCTTTTCTTTTGAGAAACTTATGCATGACTGAACACAAAAAATTCTTACTCATTTTCGTGAATAAATTAATAAGAGTTTTATTTTAAAATTGAATTTCTTCAGAGATTACCTGCAACTTTGCCATTTAATAAGCCTAACTTTGACAATCATTTAGCACAAAAGGCTAGCCGAATAAGCCCATGGACTTATGGAATCTATTTTCCAAGTTATGTCTATTAAACAATTAAATATTTGATGGATGAAAAAGGTAAAATAATTAAATATTTGATATTTCTAAATAGCTCACATTAGACGACTTCTCCTAATTATTCTTTTCTTTGGAAAAAAAAAAAAACAGTTGGATTAGTGATTTAATGATTAGCATATAATGAGAATACTTGAACCATTTGTACTTCTCTTTCGAAATGGTAGCCAAATTCACTTAATCATGGAGAAATCATGTACAATCAAAGTTAAATCATGGATTTCCACTAAGTACCAAACTTACCGTGCTAATCCTATATGAAACAAATACCTTAAATTGGATCGTTTCACATGACTTGGACCGTTATTAGACCATGACCTTGAAATTTATCGGTGATAATAATGAATCACGTGGCAATTAGTAGATGTTAGTGATTGTTCTGCAAATAACACTGTGAAACCACTCAAACAAATTTAAAAAAAAAAAAAAAAAAAATTGAATGGTACAAAAATGCATTGCATAAAAAATATTTTAGCTACAGTAAAAAAATTAGCTATTTCTTTTGATTTATCATCATAATTTACCCAAGAGGAAGTAACTTAATTAGATCATCAAGATAAAATATTCAGCATAAACATCAGGTATATTTGCATGAAAAGAATGTGAATTTTAATTTTCGGTTACCTAACATTTTCTTCGGGAAACCATATGTCAAATGTATTCCGAAATTGTGTAAAAGTTCACAGATAGAGGGTATGCCACTCAAAATCCAGGAAGTTTCCTCTAATACAACAAAATTGATATATTTTCCATTTTAAGACCACTGAAACTAGAAACCCAGAGAAAATGGTAAAACATTAAAAAGGAACAGAATAATCAAGAAACCCACGTGAGTATTAAAATTCAAATAAGTCACAATATTTAGTATTTTGGTCCAAGTATCCAACCATTTCAGTTAGACCATAACCAATTGCAACAAGAAGCTTCTTTTGCTTCAAAAGTTGGACTCAAAAAAAGTTGGCAAAGAGTTTAATATTAAACTTACGAGGTTGGGATTTTATAACATTTTTAGATATCTCACCAACTTAGTAAGGCTCTTTCCTTCCCCTTTCCTTTTTCATTTTCTTTACAATATTGCTGATGACATACTAACCTTTTTTCTCCTTCTTGCTATTTTTAATTCCCTTTTCATCAATTAAATTTTGGTACTTGGGTCCCTTTCTTACCAATGTGCTTTTGAGTCTTTGTTTTGCAAATAATTAGTTATGGTCACGAGAAAAACCTAGCCAAGCCTCTTACCATTGCAAGCTAGCTATGCCACTTGTTTTGAACAGAACCAGATATAGAGAGAAGTTTGATAAACTATGCTCGTCATACTCGTCACGAAAAGGATGCATGTACCACGTCATATAACATGTTAAAAAAATACAAGTGTTAAATCAATTGGACCCTATATCTTGCATCATCGATCAAACATTAGTTGGAATTATTGTGATCACTTTTTATGATCATTATCATCATAAAATTATCATATAATAAAAACACTACTACTTTCTTGTTCTTGCTCCATCACAAATTACTGCATAACTTTGTTTCCATGCTAGAAGTCTGATATTTTACACACTTGAAGACAAAAGTTATGCCAAAAGGCATAAGAAACCCCCGTGTGTGGTTACGCGTGGCTTAAATCGTGCAAAATTCGACCATGCATATTGACTTAAAATGTGATATGAGCTAAATCTACAGTCACGTTAACTAATTTAGAAAAGCAAACTCTTACCCTGATGAATGTTTAAATTATTTTTTTATTTCTTTTAATTTTAGGAATTATAATTTTTAAAGATGAATTTTTTTTTATCAACAAAAATATATATTATATGTAAAAAATGGCACGCACCAGAGGTACCTACACAAGATGAAATATATTATATTTTAGTATATTAAGGACAACTTTTTTTTTTCTTTATATAACTATTAGAGTGATTTATGATTTAATTATGAACATCTTATTATTAATTTAGAATTTAAAAAGATAAAATGTAATTTTAAATACTCAAATTATTGATTTCAATCCTTCACCCAGTTTTCATTTCGTTTGAATTTAATACCAACAAAAAGTCCGAATAGAGATAGCCACGCATTGAAATTTTTTATGGAAGGAATTCATCTTTGATTGTCAAGTAGAGAATACACTTAGGGTATGTTTGAAAGAATGATTTTAAAGAAAGAAAAAAAAAGAGAGGAAGGAAAGACAATTTTTTGCTTTTTAAATTAAGAGAATTATACAACATTTATAAAAATAAAAAATATTAAGACATTAAATTTATGTTAATTTATTATTTTATATCTTTTACTATAAAAAAATCAAATTATTTAAAAAATATTTATTAAAAATCTAAAACTTGTCCTTTCTTTCAAAATTTATCTCCCAGGCATATTCTTAGTGTACACCTAATAAAAAGTCTTAATTTCAACAGTAAACGTTTAAAATAAGTCACTGATATCAAGAGTATTAAAGAAAAAAAAATATTTTCGAGAAGCTCACTTGTATTAAAATATATATTACACATTAATCTCTTAAGAAAGCATGCATTAAGTTTTTTAAAACAATAAGTAGAAAAGTTGTAATAATTTATATATATATATATTTATCCAAAATAGACAAGTGTAACATACTATAATTAATTCCTGTACCAAAAAATACTATAATTAATTCAGCCACAAGTACTGCTAATCCTTATATGTTCATCTCTACAAGACGGCAAAAAAGAAAAGGTCCCATTACATATTTTGCACTTAAAAAGGGAAAAGCAAAAAACGAAAAGATCAACTCAAATATACATGATATGATCATTCTAACATCAGTAACATGACATTATGATAAGTTTTCTTTCTACCAAAATAAATGACAAAATACAGGAACAAAAGAACATAAGACTGTAATTTGTAGAGATATATTGGGGTTTCAATAACAAAACCAATGACCTTAATTATCATGGTCACAAAAAAAAAAAAAACATAGGAAATATAACTAAAAAAACATTAACAAATAGCTTGAGCTATGCTGCACTCATGAAAGATTAAACAATGGTTCTACTTCTACATAATTAGAGATTCACCAAGTACATCTAGTATCATCAGAGCACATCAACAACTGTTCCAAATACTCTGCCCCTAAGTCTTCAAACACGACCACATTCTCTAACCTAACATCATCACTCTCTTCCACCTTCTTCTTCTTGGCAGCCATTTTGCGTCCCAAGGAGTGTTTCCTCTTCAAAGCTACCACAGGAGAACACCCATCAAGCTGAGAGAGAGTAGAATTCATGTCACTTAGTGACTCCTTCACCTTCTCCACGGGGAAGTTGAGCACCGCGGCAGAGCCCCTCATGGAGAACGCGGCTTGGTCATACGCCAGCGCCGCGGCCTCGGCGCTGTCGAATGTCCCAAGCCACACCCTTATGCCGTGCCGCGTGGAGTCCCTTATCTCCGCCGCGAACTTCCCCCACGGCCGCCGCCGCACGCCGCGGAAGCTCTTCTTGTCATTCTTATTCTTCTTGTTGTTATTTTCTTGTGAGTTCACTTCCTCTTCCTTGATCACTTTAGCTCCTTCTTGGTGTGATGTGATCATGCCGTAGAGGAGCATCTCTTCGGGGTCGTTTTCGTTGAAGGGGAGGTGGTGGTGATGAGGGGACCCGAATGAGGATTCTGAAGAGAAAGAGGAGTTTGATGACTGGAGGATGGAGGAACTATCCATTGAAAGTGTTGGGTTTAGAGGGACTCGAGAGAGTAACAGAGTTGCTCTGTTTTTGATTAGTTTTGGAACCCCCACTCTTTGCTTATATAGGCAAAGAAAATGATGCATGAAATATAAATATCCATATGCTTCTTGACACTTTCATATATGAAAGAGAAAAAAAATTATTTATATCATTATACTATAACCAACCAAGAAAATGTTCATGTATCATTATTTATATATATATATAAACTGTCCAGAAGTTGGACAGATGTCACTTTGTAACATTTTTTTGTCAATTTTTTTATTATGTATTTTTCTCTTTCCTCCTTTGTTTTCTACAATTTTTTTATTGAAAATATTTGGTACTTACCATGCAAAGCACAGGTATTGTTGCTGGTATTAATAATTAAGTGATTGATCTAAGTAAAAATTGCGTTTAGATCATTTAAGCAAGATTTAAAATTTGAATCTTGTAGATACAAAATATATGATTAGGAAGGGAGACCTCGTGACGACAATGTGGGTAAATACTATTAACCAATAAAATAGTGGGAAAAAAACTATAAATTAATATCATTACTCTATAAGCAATTGGATGAGGCTAAGGCATCCTAAAAGTGGCGGGTAAAGGCTTAGAGCCAATGGGATAGCAGTTAACGGAGGGTGGTGTGGAAAGAGATTGAATCAATCGTTGTATCTCCTTGACTCGGTATTTATGAGGGGAAATACCGTTGGCTATCCCTATTCCCACACTTCTATTTTTTATTTTTCTTTTACATATGGGGTACAAAAAGAAATTAAAAATCACCATAAAATTCTCATTTAGAATATTATGTTTATGATAAATTAATGAAACAAAGTTTTTTTTTATTGTTTTGTATGGGAAAATGAAAGTAACATGTGGTGGATTATTTTCTTAAAAGAAATGTTAATTTGTTGTCATTTATTATTGTATGTAATTTTAGGATAGAGAGATTGAAAGAAAAGTGTACATGTAACAAAATAACTAATGTGACAGAGAGATGATGAGAGAGAAAATAATACGATTATAATTTGTTTATTCATCTAATTTAATTAGGTTGATAGTTGTTAATAAATATTATTTTGATTAGGAACAAATTATATCATTATTAATTAATGTTTTTAATTTGTTAAAATGAAGTTTAAAGACTTAAACCTTGGAAAATATCATATTTTTTTTTGGTGAATTGGAAAATATCATATTAGTACCATTGTAATTGATTACAAGATTTATGTAATAGATTAAATTGCTTTTGATCAACTTCCTATAAACTTTGAACAAAATAATCAACTGTAAGGATGTGTGGTCAATTATAGAAATAAAGGAGACTAATGTCATTCTTTGTTTTAATTGATTACAGTATGATCACAGTCGTTTACATTGTTCTTGATACAAACTCGGGTTCTTTTATGAACACAATAATCAATTATAAAAAGGCTGATAAAAAAAATTATAAAAAGCTTATTCTCAATTACACTATTGCTTAGTAACGGAAATAATAATCATTCTAAGAGTGTTTGAGTTTGTTTCAAGCTTCAACACTATATTTTCTTATGGCACACACACATATTGAAATTTAGAGTTATAATAAGAAAAACACTTTTACGTACTCTATAAAAAAGTTCAAAGGGCTCAAAGGCTTATTTCTATTATCGTGTTGAACAAGAGATGTATGCTATCAAGATGTCTATCTATGACAGTTAAGTGACTTTGTTTTATTTTCCTTGTAAAAGGTTGGTGAGTGAGGAATTTCTCTGTGTTTGTGCTTGTAAGTAAGAGATCCTACAAGATTTTAAGCAAAGGCAGTGAGGTATCTACTTGTTGACTTAGAGAGTGCAAGAAATGTTGGTCTCTTGTGGCGTGGTTGCAAAAAAACTTGCATGATTAATGGAAAAATCTCAAGTAATCTTTGAGGATTGGATGTAATTTTCTATGATTGAGAGTAAACTGTAATAAAATTTATAGTGTACATATTTCTAATTTGGGAAGATAATGCATAGGGTCTGGGTAAGATACTATAGTACCCGTCCCCATACCTGCTTTAAAAAAAAATATTCGTACATGTTCCAATAACCGTGTTAGTAACAACTTTAATCATCATCCTCATACCCACTGGATACTTATATGCCCATATTCATATCTGTTACCCACACTTTACTTATGTATAAAATTAATAAATAAGCAGGAGGTGTTGGTGATAGTTTGTAGAAAAAAAAAAAAAGGCTAGACTCAATCATGAATAAGAATGGATTCATTTCAATCCTTTTCCATTAAAATTATTGATGAATCAAACATGTTGAGTTTTTTTTTTTTAAGCAAGATGCTACTTTATTAAGAATAAAATGTGAGAAAACACAAGGAAATAAACATGAGGCACCATTAATCAAAGAATCCACCTTACATACTTGTTCCTCCCTGTACGTAGCAAATGAACTATCAAAGCAATATCTTTTCAAAAGTTTTTCCGCCCACACCCAAAATAAACCAATATATTTTCTATCAAACATGTTATGTTTAATCGGAAATTACATAATATTGAAAATAAAAATATATAATTATTTTTTTGGTACAATATATATATATATAGGGTGCCAAAAATCTATTTTTTATAGGAAAATATTTATAAAAAAAACCCTAAAAATGATTTAGAACTAGAAACACTTGTGTCGGCAAGCTTACTATTTTTGGTATCAACGATCATAGTATAGTTAGTGGAATTTCATTCCTACCTTCTATTGGGAAGACTTCAACTGTAATCTGCTGGGCTACCTTAGTTACAGATTTAGATAATCTTTCCTTTCTTTGCATGGGTTTTGGTCCTTGTTCTCTCATGTTTTTGTATTTGTTTCTATTTTGTTAACAATATCTTGGCGTGTTGCAAATGATTGGAAGGATCTAAAATGCCAACATAATTGGGATCTTCTATTCTTTCGTATTGTGATGCTTTTGTATGCTCTTTCCAAAAAGAAAAAAAAATTATAACTAAAAATTGGATTCAAAAACCAATTATGCATAGGGAAAGTGCTAACATTGTATGATGTTTGTTATAAAACCCTTAACCTAATGTATAAAATTAATTATTATCTTACCTCTTGCTTATAAAATTATTAAAATTATATTTATTTTGTTTTTATGCACATATTTTATTTTTGGGGAAAGATAAAAAAAATTATTTTTGAATTTTATTTCATAAAAAGAAATTTATATAAAAAGTGGAATTCTTTTCTTTTTTTAGTTTAACATGGAGTGAACTTGCTCCTATGTATCTACTAGTGCAGTAAAAAAACTCAAAGTTACATAGTTCTTTTAATTTTGGTTGTTATGATTTAACTTAAATATGCAAAATATTCACCTAATTTTAATTAAGGGATAATTGGGACATCATATCCAACTCTATCCCCAGCACATGGATCACCATAGTAGATATAATTTCACGTATTTAAAAATTTATACTTTCTCTAGTCTTTTTTTATAAGATCCAATTAACTAATTCAACGGGATTAAAAAAATTAATTAGTTTAGCTCTTATTTAAGCAATGAAAATATTTAAGTGTAAACATTAAATTAAAATTAATTATTCATATTGTGTGTTTTATTACAATTTTTCCGTAATTGAAAAAAATATTTTTCTATGAGAGTTTTCTATGGGAGTAATACAAACATTTAGAGTTTGCATGTTGATATTAAAATGTTTGAGTTTAATTTTTATGTATTATTAATGTAAACAATTTTACATTGTCAATTAATCATAAATCATGGTAGGTATGACTTTTAATGTAGTTATTATAAAAGTTATAAATAAACATTTCATACACAACAATTTGTGAATGAATGATAATATATAAAAAAACTCTACTCAAAATTATACAAGTATACTATTTTAGAATATATACGTGATTTTTAAATAATTTTTAATTTTAATCATTTATATATTATATTATTATTATAATTTACCCTTTAAATTTTATATAAAAACAGTAATCATTTTCACACAAAATATTAAAACGATCCTCCCTGTTTTGTCTGCTTTTTATATTTTAAGGTTTAAGTACGTTCCAAAAGGAGTGTTCTTAATTATTTTACTTTACCATACCAATTTAAGTAATTGTATCTTTTAAGGATATACCCTACAATGACTTGGCAAACTAAGCCATCGTTTCTAATAAAAAGAAACATATATCTTGAAACATAAAATGAACCCACTTTGTATCACGGAAGATGATGTGATTGTCAAATAAAGAGATGAAATAACTAGAGATAAAAGAATAATTTCTTAAAAAGCAGATATCATTTGAAATAAAATAAAATAAAGTAACCATTTAAATGAATAAAGTATGAGATAAAATCACAGAAAAGAATTTGCAATGATTGAAATGAGTAAATTGGAGATAAAAAAATGGTCATGTTTTTATTATTTCAAAAAAAATATTTAATAAAAAATAATAAATTTTTTTATACTTTTAATTTATTATATACTTTTATTATCTCAAAATTAAAATAGAAAAATTTAATAATTTATATATAATTGCATAAAATAAACATTTGTGAGATATAAAAATATAAGATAATTTATAAGACATATTTAATATGTTTTAGAATTACACTATGAAATAGAATAGTTACTTAAATTGGAAAGAATTAAAAAGACGTAATGTATTATGTTATGAGGCCAAGGCTACGGTGGACCACTTTCACAAGTGGTCCACCGTGAACAATTATTATTCACCTTTAGATATATCTAGGTTTCATAGTTATATACTATGTCCACCACATGGGATTATTTCTCTCCCAATCACTTCCTTCCCCTTCTCTGTCGTTTAGTCCGCCAGTAACAGTGTTACTGTTCGTTCCTCTCCTTCCTTCGTAGGTGCTCTCGATCCGCCGTGTTCTGACTCTCGCACGGCAGCGAGGTGCCTCAGACCTTAGATCTGTCTTGCTCGTGCTCTTGAACGGTGGCGAGATCCTCACAGACGGGAATTACCTGTTCACGACGTCACGGAAGGCAGTGAGGGGGGGGGGGGGGGGGGGGGGGGGGGGAAGAACGTGGACGCGCGCGAGCTACGGCAGAGGACGGTGACATTTACTCGTCGGATCTGAAGAACCATGGACTTCAGTTTTGGATCCTGTCACGGATTATTCCTCCTGCTCCGAGAATGACGCCGCGACCTCCTGCATTGGGACGGTGAAATTTGGACCTGCATTCCAACAAAGTAAAGAGAAGTTGTCTCTACGGTTTTTGAAAATCAATTTGCAACTCCAATCCAAAACTAGTTATCCGAATCTAAATTTACAAATTACCAAATATGCGATTGTTAATCTGAGATCCATTCCCCTATTTTCTTCTATCGTTTCATTTCATTCACAATTTTGAGGTACTATTGCGAACACACATTACTCAACACTCAGTGTAATAGTTGAACTAGAAATCTTCGTTTCTGGTGTAAGATCTGAAGTGTCTCTTTTAATTGTGAGATCATTGTTTCACTTTTGGTTATGTTTATGTATGATTTATGTATTTCAAATAAAATGAAACAACTTGAACAATGTCGAAGGGAGCGTGAGATGGAGAGGGCGTGATGAGGGTGGTTGTTGAGGTTGCACACGGTAAGGAGGGAGGCCTATGCGACGGGGTCGACAGTAGCACCATTTTCGGTGGACCAGTCAACGGGGAGGAGGGGAAGGAAGTTATTAGGGAGAAATAATCCAATGTGGTGAATGTAGGAAATAACCGTAGAACCTAAATGAATCTAACGGTGAATGAAAGTTGTCCATTGTAAATCACTTAGGAAAATGGTGCACGTTAGCCTTCGCCATGTTATGATTCATATGATACTTATTAAATACGTAAAGTGCTCTAAAATCGTTCAAACTTAACAAGTTGACAAGTGGGAGCGAAAAGTATAGTCTGAGTGGGATCTTTGACACGTCAATGGGTTATCATTGACAGTTGGAGACCAATGAGAACCTTCATAACCAACGTGCCACGTGTTAAACAATTGGGTGTTTTTTATGGCAACAATAATAATGGGTATTTTTATTTAGACTAATTTTTACGTCTATTAATTAAAATAAATTTTCATAAGGAAATTTTAGAAAACGTACTCTGACTTCCATTTCCCCTAATCCAAACACAGTGTAAGTCATTTATTATTTCCGTAATTTTTTTTGCAAAAAAAAAAGTACCTAATAATTATGTGCACATGATGACAGTTAACTAAAATTGAAAATTGAGAAGAGACAATTTATTTAATCATTATAGATGTCAACATTCTTTATCTATGTATTAAATGTAGTTATAGATAAGGTTTAATCTCAAGATCACTAATTAAGATGAAACAACCTTATAGTAATTGATTAACATGTTTAATGATTAAGTGTATATAAATAATAGCTAAAATTGTTTCACTACTTATATAATCTTTTATAATTTAAACTTGCAATTTAATTTAATACTTGACACTAAGAATATAGTTTTAAGATTCAATACATCTTTGTTGAATATATATTTATAGAGTTAAATATTTTTATTAAAATTATATAAACTTTTGGTATTTATATACTTTTTATAATTTAAATTATTATATCAAAATAAAAAATATTAAAGAATTTTAAAAATTACATGTAATTTTATCACAAGACTATTTTTGTTATTTAAATATAGTTTATATCATATTATTATATAATCTATCTAAAACACATAATAAAAATAATATAATATTATTATCTAAATTTACTATCGAGTGTGTATCAAGTACATAATAGAATAAGCACTTATTGTATTCATACATAATAGGAACAGCACATATTATATTCATGTATCTTATCTTGCTTTCTTATTTTATCATTCTTTATCATATAGTATCCGTCAAACATGCCTAATGGTTTACTACGACTAGGTCAAATTATTGAAATGATGTTTTAAAAATTTTAGCATTAAAATTTTAGCGTCTAACAATTTCTCGAATATGATTATTTTTAAAAGAAGATAACTCTACACTCTAGGGAAAAAACTATAAAATAAGTGTACTTGAGCTTTTATAAATGTAAAATTATATAAAAAAAAAGGACTAAAGATGGACATAAAGATGACTATTTTTGAATTATCATGTTATTAGTGTGAATTATCCACCATTTTATTGATGGTTAATATCAATTATAAAATTTGACTAGTTATTTTTAACATTTTAACAGAGTCTTTTTTTTCAAATACGTTTTTTTTTTTTCATTTACAATACTCAATTCATTAACTTACTTAAAGAGTCTAAATCCAGTTCTATTCAAATCAACAACACGTTAAAAATAACCTTTTAAAAAAACTTAAATAAATCACTAAAATACTAATCATGTGTTGTCTATATTTTTTTTTCTAAAGTACGTTAGAGTTTGTTATAAACTTTTCATAATTAAAACAGAAAATATAATATATTATATTTTTGTTAAACAATAATGTATATATACCTAAAAAGAATTTAGGTCATTTTTGCCAATTGTAGGTGGAGTCTGAAAATTTGTGCTAATTAATATTTTTTTTTTGTTTTTATTTATCTCTCACTTTAAAAATTAAAAATAATACTAATTATTGTTTTCTTAGTTATATTATATCTGTATACTTAATTATAATAAAAAGAGAAAAATAATAGTAATATATAAAATATTAAAATTATTAGTTTTTTAATGAAAAATATTAATTATTATAACATTAAATGAAAAATAAAATAATTGAAAAGAAAGAACACACGCGTCAAAATCAGTTCAGAAAACGTAGTCCTTGTCAAGCTCATACATAAGGACATTCTAGATTTCTAGGTGACCTCAATTTATGACGTCATTTATATTTTTAAATATATTGTTCTGTCAGTGTAAACTGACTAGTTCTCAGTACGAATCCTATTAATGCCAAAAATAGCAGCAAATTGGATTCCTCCACGTGGATGTGTTAAAAAATTTATCATTTAATTTTTATTTGTAAAAAAATTTAAGCATTTATGCGCCCAACGCCCAACAGTCTTTAAACAATGTCACAATCTTACATAAGACCTGCACCCAAAAAAAAAAAAATCTTACATAAGACATTTTAAACTAATTTTTTAAAAAATCCAAACGGTTAACGCAATGGTGTAAGGTCATGTTGTGTTTACATGAAGGTGTTTACATGAAGGAGAACAATTTATTTAGCGGGAGAACTTGTGTTCGATTTCCTCTGTGTGCAAAATTCTCTTGGGTCAGCGGCAGGCACGTATCGCGAACGAGATTAATCTCTGATCCAATAGGTTGGGAGACACTCGTGGTCTCTAACCTAGGAAAAAAAACTACTTTTTTAAAAATTTTAACAAGACATTTTAATAGAGTTTAATGCGTGTGCACCAAGGGTCTATTTGATAGAGAGAAGAGAAATATGATAGATGAAAATAAAAAAATATAAGTAAAAATATGTGAGAAGTAAAGTGAAAATTAGAGGTATTTTTTTTAGGTTTAAATACAATTTTGTTTCCTTTTTTTGCTCAATCCACAATTTTGGTCCCTTTATTTTAAAATAAAAATATTTGGTCTCTTTATTTTAGAAAATCCACAATTTTGGTTTAATTCTTAATTTTGCCTACGTTTTATTTTGTTTATTTTGGTTCAATTGAACCCTAGACCTAACATATTCATTTAAAATATCATCAAGAAGTGATTTAATTAATTAAATTGCAAGAAAAAAAAGAAATAAATGTAGACAAAATTGAGGATTGAATCAAAATTGTGGATTTTCTAAAACAAAGAGACCAAATGTCTTTATTTTGAATATTTTGAAATAGGAGAACCAAAATTGTGAATTTAACAAAATAGGGAGACCAAAGTTATATTTAAACTTTTTTTATTTTAAGAAATTAAAGGTGTTTAATTGAAGAGAAATAGAGTTGAAGTGAAGAGAGAGAGATAGAGAGACAAGTGAAAATAGGTAAAAAAAAATAATAATATAATGAATTTAACCATTTTTAAAATTATGTCTACCTTTTTTCTCATCCTCCAACACCCAAAATTGTTTTCATCCACCATACAAAACAAGGGGAATAATGTAAAAGTCAACAAATTTATTATATATAATAATTTGTAATTGAATGACCGTTTATAGGTTAATTTCTTTTTTTTATTATTCACTTTATTCTTTTCTAGAGAGAAATTTCACATACTACTTATGTAATTAGAATAAAAAATTCTCTTTCATGCATCTTAAACTACTTTTATTTTTCTGAAAAAAAGCTACCTTTATTTTATTTTTCTCTATATATTTAATCTTTTTAATTTTCTATCTCATTCAATTTTCTCTCTTTTATTTCTATCTTTGGATTAAATTTTCAATAGTTTTTTTTTAAATTTTAATAGTTAAAAATAATCTTATAATACAATTTAAATGATTTATTATAAATCTAAAATATAATTTACATATTTAAAAATATTTATTTATTCTAAATTTTTATTATAATATAATTTATATATTACAAAATAGTTATTTATTATTATTTTTTATTATATATAAATAAACATTTTTCTTGTACAATGCAAAGTTAAAATATACTCAACTTAGAGATATAAAAAACATGATATTATATTTTTAACTCATATATGTTTAACAACGTATTTTTTTTCATCCTAAAAAACAACGTATTTTATTAGTTATAATAATTTATTTATAAATATGTATGTTAAGGGATTTTGTTATTTTTGTAAAGTTCGTTAACAAAGAAAAATCAAAGAAATTAAAAAAATGTTTATCAACAATTCTTTCCAGGAAACAAATTATGTTTTTTTTTTGGACTGTGGAAACAAATTATGTTAATTAAGTCAATTTTAAGTCACTTCACTCTCATGAAGCGTTCATTGTAAGGATGATATTTATCATTTTTTTTTTATATTGAAAGATGATATTTATCATAAGTCATGTATATATGTTAGTTTAATAGTTTTCTTTGCAATTGTTTGGTCTATATAGAATTGTGGGTAGAAAGCAATGTGTCTTTACTCGTAGAGGACAAAATGGTTGAAAAAGCTCAGGCAATGACATGGTGGGTGGGCCTGTGGCTTTCTTTAAATGGGAAGGTGTTGAGTTGTTGAGGTGCTGATGGCCCATTATTTGCAGAAGCTACGGCTGATTAATTAAATTAGAGTTTTATGTTTTTTTTTAATCTTATTATAAATATATTATTTAGGAGAGTGAGAAAAATAAATATTAATCATTAGATTTTATCACAAGTGAATAAGATTAAAACACATGAGTCATGAATTTTTGAAATAGTCACGTTACTTTTTAAAATTGATTACGTACATGAGATTAAATCTTAATCCTTTATTTAGAGGTTTCAAATGGATATACAGTTGTATTGAAGGGAGAGTTTTGTTGCCTATAGAAATCTTACCTGACTCGAATAAGATTATTTCCAACAGAGAATATATGTGGTCTTAAAAAAAAGAAAAATCTTAATCCCTTATGAATGATTATATGGCTTATATTCATTCTTGTCACATAAAAATTATCATCTTATATACACACACATGGTTCTTTGATGTTTAAATTTTGTATTTGGTTTTATTTAAACTTTTCTTTTGGTTTTTTGGACAGAACTAATTAGCAAAAATTGCCTGAAAACGTTTGACTGCTACAACTGTTGCATCACTGTAGGTCGTTGCCATATAGATGTGTAAGTGTAAGGCTACTTCATGAATTTGTCGATCAGTCATCTTGCACAATTAACAGATTTCATCAATAAAAAAGTGTTTAAATTCTTAGGTTCAATGAATACTGGCGCAAAAGTGAGAGGTGTCATGATTAAATGAAAAAAAATGTAAACAACTCTAGGTGTTCAAATCAATTTGAACTTCTATAAACATTGCATCATTCCAGAATAATAATATTATAGGGGACCTCACAAATTTCTACAATCTTCTTGACTTGTTTTCAGTTCACTTCAGATTGAAAACTTGTCATCAAGAATGATAGCTACATAGTAGGCTAGTACCTACATTCCTAGCATTTTTACTTGCGCAATTTTCGAGCAGTAATCGTCTAATTGACGCTTGACTTTACTTAAATCTATGTCTAATCTTCTATAACGATATGCATTTGTAGTGTAAATATGCTGACAAAAAAAGAATAATGTGATATCCTCTTATAATATTAATCATTCTAATATTTCATAAAATAATTATTAAATCAATAAAGAAACTATGAGTTGGTGCAGTGGTGTAAGGTCTCGTTGCATTTACATGTGAAAAACGATCTATTTGGCGGGAAAATCTGTGTGTTCAATTCCTGCAAAATTCTCTTGAGCCAACGGCAGTTACGCACCACAAGCGGAATTAATTTCTGACTTAGTTAATGAACATTCATGATTTCTGACCCAGAATAAAAAAAAATCAATAAAGTAAATGGTATATGGAAATGTATACTTATGCCTCAGCATGTGGTTTATTTCTAAAATTGAATGTTAGCCAGTTATTGTTTGGATGTGGGTGAGTCATTATTAGGACACTCAAACATGTCCATATAATATTTTACGCTGTGTTTGGTTCAGAGGAGAGAAATAGGATAGATAGAAATAGAAGAAAAATAATTTGAAAAAGAAGAAATAGAGTAGAAATAAAATTGTATGTTGTGTTGTTTGTCTTAAGAGAAATGAGTGAGAAATAGAGTAAAAATAATATTGTAAAGTTGTTTGGTATAGATGAAATAGAGAGGAGAGAATTAAATAAACACAAATTTTTTTATTATGATACACAAATTATCGATTAAAATGTGCAAATAATCGATTATGATACACAAATAATCGATTTTTTTGATGTTGTAACCCTTAAAATCGATTATTATGTACAAATAATCAATTAAATTGGTAAATCGATTATTTAAGTGAAATAATCGATTTTTACTGTTTGAAATGATTTTTTAGAAGATAAAAATTTATAACTTAATTCTCTTCAAACTCTTTGATAACAAACACTCATGTCGTATTTCCGTGCGTGATATTTTATTTCCGTCTCTGAAACCGAACATAGCCTTAGAGTCCCTAGTATGCATATGTTACAAGAATCCTTTGTCAGCTTTACAAAGCAGCATGGGATGCAAAGCTACATGACTTAACGAGTCTTTTTAGTGGGTTTCAATCACTTTCTTGACTCAATAAGAATTGTTTTTGTATGTATAAGTATAACAATGACAATTAGGATCAAACTTAAAACCTCATCCTAATTACTCCAAACTGCCACCACTAGTTAAGACTTGAATGTGAGAGTTCACTTTTAGATTTTTTTTTTTTTTTAGATTGGATTTAATGATGTAGATCCAGAACATAATTATTCTAATTTATAGAATATGCTAACAGTTTTGGACCTTAATTGCGTTGCTTTGACTTTTCCAAGATGAAAGGGGGTAATGTTTAGTTTTGTAAATTGGACTTAGTTTTATTAATTTGGTTTTTCAACATTAGGCTTTAGTTCATCCATGTTCCTTTTTACAATTACAAAAGTAATAGAGAAAATTGTTCACAAAATTATTCTTTGTTTTCTACGTTCCAGATGAGTTCTAATCAACGATTGTAAGTGCATTTTATCTTTTAAAATGTACTCTCTCATTCTAGAGGAGCCAAATCCTTTTTTAATTTCTTGCCAGTATGTGAAGTATGTGAATTTCTGGATAATGTTAATTTTGGTTGCAAAGGGTTAATGTGAAAGGTTTTATTATAGATCATGCAGCCCTGCAGATATAATAAAGCCAAAATGAAAATGACCCTTTATCTTGGTCCTTGAGCATGAATGAATTGTCTACGAAATTATTGTGTTGTTTTAGTCTGTGATGAGGAATCATTATCTATAGAACATAGCATACATAACTTTCAATCACAATTGGAACTGGGTACATTGAATGGTCCAGATGCACTCCCCCTTGAACCCACTGTCCCAATGTCGCCAAAACTAAGATTTTGGCTAATCTTTTAATAGTCCTCTGAATAGAATTGATGGATAATTTTATTTGATGGATCTATCAACATCGAACATTAGCCCATCCATCAATAGGCATCTTTGAAATTTAAGACTTTCAGATACGCATGCAGCTACTGAGAAAGCCCATTTTGAGATTAATGTTCTTCAATCTTAGTTTCACTAAAATTATTAACAAATCAATTGATAATAAATTAGAGTATTTACTCTTAAAAATAATATAATTTATTTATTTATCAGCCAAAAAAATTATAATTTCTTTACGTATTTTTTTTTCTTTATCACTAAACGCAAATTTCTTCACTAAAAACGTGCTTTGTTTTCTATTTTGAATTTTCTTGTACATTTAAATTCTCAATTCACTATCGGCTCATTTCTAATTCTTTTTATGAATCATAAATTTTTTTGCTTATATAATTATTACCAACAAGTAATTGGTCCGAGTGGTACTGGACTCGATTCCCTTAAGCAAGTCCTTATTAAATGTCTCATTAATAAAAGAACATTATTATAATGAGTAAATAATATACTTAAAAATATTTTCTTAATATTTTGAATTAATTATAATTTTTTATTCAAATTTAATTTAGTATTTTAGATTTTTACTTTGTAGCTAAGTTTTTAAATTTTTAATTACAACAATATATTTATTAAATATATTTTATATTATTTATTAAATACTAAAAAATATAGATATTACGAAACAACTTCTATTCTAATTTTAAAGCTCTTATTTTGAGACAAGGGTTAATCTATTTTTTCTTAACAAATATTTCATTCTTAACTCTATTTTTAAAATCTTAAATTATAAGTTTTTAAATAAACTATACGTATCTTTTTTATATATATAATTTTAAATATTTATTCTTTTAATATATATTTTAATATTTTTATTTAAGTTAATTATGTATATCTTTTTTATGATTTTTATTTTTATTAAATATTTATATAATTTGAAGCTTTTTAATTTAAAATAATACTCGTCCAATACCAGACTAGTTTCTTTCAAATTTAGGTTGATCACGGTACTAGCCTTAACTCTCAACTTTTCCTTATTATATTCTTTTTCTTAATGGCCATTTCTTCAAGCTAGTGATGGCTTAAATGGTAATATCAAGTAAAGAGAAGGATTTTCATGGCCAATGATGTATGCATAATGTGAAGAAAATTGAAGGAAGATGCCTTTCCTCTTGCATGGGGACAAGGGTGCAGGTCCCTTTTTCAGTTCAATTTCCAAATGAGACTAATTGTGAAGATTTTGACTACTATCGCTGTCGTTTCTGGGTGGTTTGATTCTATGGGTAAAGTAATGGCTGTTGATTGATTGCAAAATAACATTTTTGGCTCTGAGGTTGTTTATCTGTCGTATTTGGAGAAATCTATGATATGTGCTACTCAGGTATATTATTCTTTGGCTAATGCTTTTTTTTTTTTAAATTTTTTTATTCATAATGCTTTTTTTAATTTGCAAAAGCAATGGGTGAAATAAAAAGAGAGTAAGGGTCAAGAAATCAAATTCTATACTTATTTTGTGCATTTATATATACGATTTGTCAATATATATATACTGTTTGAAGCTAATTGATTTAGCGTATGTTTGGATACACGGTGCGATAATGCGAAATTGATTTTTTTTTTTCATGGTTATGCTGAAGCAACCCTTTGTTGCTTCTACTTTTTCAATTATCCACCACGATTTTGGCTGCTTGAATCGATTATGTAGGGTATCCAAACGTATACTTATTTCATATGATTTTACATAGGTACCGAAATTGTTGGAGGAATTTTGCTGGCACACCCTTGTCAAAAATGTATGTCTATCTCAAAAAAGAGCATGTGATTTTTCTTGCATATGTATGCATTTGGAAAAAATGGTTCTCATTTTTATTTTATTTTATTTCATACAACAATGTTTATATCAAAGATGACCGAGGAGAAAATTTCTACTCTATATTGAACAAAAGAAAAGGCTTAAGCAAATTAAAACTGGAATTGAATTATTTATTAGTGGAAAACAAAATTTATTAGCTTCTGTCTAAGATGTATGATGATGAATTATGTGTTTTTAGTATAAAAACTATGCATGTATTTGTCAGATTAAATTGTTTGTTAATGAAAATCAGAACTCAACAAGTGTCATTTTATTTGAGATGTAGGATGTTGGATTGTGTATTGATAGTTAAGAAAATATGCATGTGTTTGAATAATTGTATTGCATATTAGTGAAGAGCAAACTATTGCATATTAGTCATGCTCATCAAGTAAACTATTGCATATATTAGTGTGGTATCTACAAATGACAAAAGATTATATGCTTGTTTATAAGTTGATGACTTAGAGTGTTATTGGGTATTCTAATGTTATTCATTGGATGTTTTGATGATGAAAAATCTACTTTTGGATGTCTTCATGATGGCTAGTGGTTCTATATCCTAGACGAGCGTTAACCAAACTCTGACAGCTTCATCTATAATGCAAGTAGAGTTTGTGGCATTGTATGGTGTTGCAACCGATGCAACGTAGTTAAAGAATTTTATTTCTATTCTTGGTATAGTGGACTTGATTTCAAGACCTTTGAAAATATATTGTGATAATAGTTCTATTGTCTTTTTTACCAAGAATAATTAAAATATGTCTGCTTCTAAACATATAAGTATTAAATTCTTCGTTGATGGGGGAGAATCATTACAACTCTTCATAAGAAGGTTTATTGATAAATCGGATTTTCATTGTATTTTTGATGTGAGTTTAGATGTCATTTTCATAAATTTTGAATATATTTTATTGGCAAAACTCACTGTTTGGTGTAAGTTGGTGCAAAACAGGTACTCAAGAGGCTTCATGAGAAAAAGAGTTGAAAATTGTACTTTTTGGAGCAAAAATGCCACTGTCTGGAGGACCAAGAAAAAAAGGTCAGAATTGAAGTAACGCAAGTAACCATACCATGGCCATGCTGGTTGCGTAGCAGAATTGGACCTTTATGCAAGGACCACAGCCGTGGTAAGTTGCGCTGTCAGCCCATTTAAATTTTGAATTATTATAAATAGGAGGAGAAACCCTTTTAACTTTTATCTTCTGTTCTATTTTGAAAATTGAGGGTTCTGGGGGAGAAAGAGGTCTTGTAAGAGACTCTGAGCTGCAGGAGGACGTAGAGAACACCATTGGGGATCATCACTGTAAAGTTTCTTCCCTTTTGTCTCTTTATGTCTTCTTTTGAGTTTTCTGGCTTAATCATGAGCATGAGTGGCTAGTTTCTCTTAGCCCCGGATTGTGATGTAACTGTACCTTTGTACCCCGGTTCTGATTTTAATAAAACCTCGATGTTATTCAATTATTTGTATCTCTTCACTACTTTTATTGCTTTTAGGACCGATCAGTCTAAACATAAGTTAATCTCTTGTCTATGATCAATTGCTTGCGATTAACTGAACTGTGAAGTGATTGAATTTGTACAATTTGCATGATCAAACTTATTGTATGAATTTCCAGTAGATTAACCTGTTAATCAACTTCTCTGAGATTTATCATTTGCTCTAAATTAATTCACCTATGATCAATTGAGAATTAAATTAGGAGAAATAGCGTTATTAACTATGATCAATTGTTAATTAACGAATTTAAGAGTTCACTGGCAAGTAACACATTTAGGGATTTTATTGAGATTAGAATTGGGGGAAAAAGGGGTACATGTGAAATCACAATCCTAGGCTTTTTTTATCATAATTGTTCTCACATTAATCTTTCTACTCCGATTCTCTTTCTTTTGAAAAGAATAATTGACCACAATTCCTCTTAATTTGATTTTGTATTCAGGATTGCTTAGTTATTTGTGAAATTGATTATTTGGGTGACTGGTCCTTTGGATTCGATATCCGGACTCCTAGAGTCCACTGTTACTACTGTGTAGGGTACGCTTGCCCCTTTGCGAACACATTTTACGCATCAAGTTTCTGGCGCCGTTGCCGGGGACTAGTTGTGTAGTTCCTAGATAATTTATTTTGTGAAAATTAAGCAATTCTTGTTCATATTGTTTATAGTTTTGGTTCCTTTTAATTTTTTTTTATCTATTTTATTTTAATTTTAATTTTTGTTTTGTTTTGTTTGTTTGTTTAATTTCTGAATTTTTATTTTATTAAAAAAAACTCTGTTTATTTTAATTATTCATTCTCTTTTGCCATTTGCGTTTTAATCCCTTTTTCTGTGTTGACAGTTTATGCTAACCAGGTCCCAGAGGCCAGAGCTTGTGAACGAACTTGAGATTGAAAGGCTTGCCTGGAAGAACAGAGCGGAACAGAGAAGAAGAGTAATGGCGGAAGAAAATGACCCACCGGTGGAGCAATCTCTGTTAGACTATCTCACTCCTCAAGTTGGGGTAGCTAACAACATCCTATTGCCAGCACTGGGGGATGTCAATTTTGAATTAAAACATGGCTTCCTCCAGATGATAGAGAGTAACCAGTTCAATGGGCTGGCTATTGAGGACCCGGTGGAGCATCTGAGAAGATTCATGAGGATGGCCAGCACTGTAAAATATCCTCGGGTGTCTGCTGAATATATCAGACTGGCTGCTTTCCCATTCTCACTCAACGGGAAAGCTCTTAATTGGTTGTGCTCACTTCTGGCCAACAGCATCACTACCTGGGAGATGTGCACCAACAAATTCCTCCGGAAGTATTATTAATTCTGTAGTGAAGACAGACCAGATGCAGAGAGAGATAGGCAATTTTGCTCAGAGGGAGCAGGAGAGCCTGTCAGAAGCCTGTGACAGATTTCAGGAGCTGCTTCGGAGTTGCCCACATCATGGGTTTAGTCAGCAAAGAATCATCCAGATTTTCTATGGAGGTGTGTCCAGTCATAACAGGACTAGCCTCGACGCTGCTTGTGGAGGTTCCTTGATGGCTAAATCACCAACAGAGGCAAATAGAATCATTGAAGCCATGGCCTCCAACGCCTACAACCACACTGCAGATAGGCGTATTCTAATGAAACCTGTGAACCAAGTGGAAGCTGGAACCTCTAGCTCAAGCATTGATCAGAAGCTGGAGAAGTTGTCTAAGCAGATGGAAACCGTGATGAAAGCACAGGTACAGCTTCTGACTGCAGCTCTTCCACCACCCACTTGTGATAAGTGTGGGGAAGCCCATAGAGGAGAATGTCTTGTGAGTAATGCACTTGCTCAAGCTATGGAAGAGGTACATTATGTCGGTGGGAAGAGTGCAGAATATGATCCCTACTCTAGCACATTCAACCAAGGATGGAGAGATCATCCTCACCTTTCTTGGAAAGACCAGAGGGACCAAGGCTCCAGGCAGGAGCGGAATCAAAATGTGTATAGGCCTCCACATATGCAAAATTAGAGGTTAAGACAAGAAGAGAGAATGCCATCACTGGAGGATGTCATGATGCAATATATAGCCAAGAGTGATGAGTGCATGAAGACTATGGAGTCTTAGCATTCTAGCATGCGAGCTTTGCTATCCCAGAGAGCTCCTGGTACCCTTCCTTCTCAAACTGAAACTAATCCTAAGAAGGAGGAGGCAAATGTTGTGATGACTAGGAGCAAGAAGGTTAAAGAGGAGCAAAAGAAGAAGGAAGAGTCAGCTCCAACTCCAAAAGAGGAGATTCTTACTGAAGAGAACCCAACTGTTGAGAAAGAGAAGGAAAAGGAGGTACTGACACCTCCTCAGGTAAGTGTTCCTTTCCCCCAAAGGTTGAAAGACAAGAGTGAGGATAGATATTTTGCTAGATTTGTAGAGGTGCTGAAAAGTTTGCATATTAATATCCCCTTCGCTGAGGCAATTGCTCAAATGCCAAAGTATGCCAAGTATTTAAAAGAAATTCTTTCAAATAAAGGAAAGTTGGCGGACTTTGCTACAATTGGCCTCAACGAAGAATGCTCTGCTGTGATTTTAAAGAAATTGCCTCCTAAACTTAAGAATCCCGGGAGTTTTTCAATTCCCTGTACTATTGGCAATTTGCAATTTGATAGAGCATTATGTGATTTGGGTGCTAGCATTAATCTAATGCCTTATTCTGTTTATAAGAAGTTGGGGTTACAAGAACCTCAACCCACTGACATCTCTATTTTGCTTGCAGACAAGACTCTCACCTATCCGTGAGGAGTAGTGGAGAACTTGTTGGTTAAGGTTGGGAAATTTATTTTTCCTGCTGACTTTGTGATTCTGGACATTGAGGAGGATGAGGAAATCCCAATTATTTTGGGACGACCCTTCCTCAACACAGGAGATGCCGTGATTGAGGTCCAAAAAGGGAGATTAACCTGGCGGCTAAGTGATGAGGAGGAAGTGATTAAAGTGTATGATACTACAAAAAGCTCCTCCTCTTTCTCTTCCTGTAATTTTGTGCAAGCCATTGACAAGTTGGAGATGATTGATACTGACCTTCACCCAAGTGAGGGGAAGGAAGCTCCTGGCTATAGAGTGGATGGGCATGCTGAAGGTTTACTGCAAGAAGGGAATACCACCTTGTTTGAGGGAGGTTGATTTTCCTTTCACCCGTCAGGCTCGGGACGTTAAACAAGCGCTGCTCAGGAGGCAACCTGTGAAGAGTGGGTTCATGAACCCACTGTATCCTTTTAATTATTTTATTTTGCATTCTAGAGCTTAGGAATTATTTTTATTTTTGGTTATTCTTGCATGTGGGGACCATGGCCGTGCTAAATTGAGCACAACCGTGGTGGTAGAAGCAAGGCTGTGATTATATTTGACCACAGCTGTGCTCCCAGCATCCCTAAACAACGTTATTTACGACCACGGCCGTGCTAAATTGACCATGGCCGTGGTCAATGACCATGGGTGTGGTAAATGGACCCTGAAAGTGGAAATTTCACAATTTTTGTGAAAATCAGCGTCAAAATTTTTCGACCACGGCTGCGGTAAATTTTACCACGGCCATGGTAAAAAAAAACTGAAAAAAAAAGAAATTTCTTTTCCTTTTCAGGTTCATGGTCCTTCCTCACCAGAAGCATTACCAGATACCTTAGAGTCCCGCATTTGAGGAGGTTTTTCTGTTTTCTTTTCCTATTTTTTGTTAGTTTTCTTGTTTCAGTACTTTATTTTATGTTTCCCTTTCAGTACATTTTATCTTTATGTCTTGTTGATTTATGTTTTTGGATGCATTGAGGACATTGCATACTTTAAGTGTGGGGAAGGGGTCACGAGTTTTCTCCCTAGCTTTGAGATGCTGTGATTTGTGATTATGCCAGTGCATTGTTCTGTGTTATTTTTGAATTCTTGATAGTTATGAAATTTTGTTTTCAAAACCCCTTTGAAAATTTTTTTTACAGCATTGCAGTGGGATTTTCTTCAAGGAAATGAACATTAGCACTAAACATAATTGAATAAATTGTTTTCCCTTGAGCTTAGCCATAGAAATGTGAGTTTTGAGCTTCTAATTCTTTCAGTGTGTGATTCTGATCCACCCTAGGTTGCATGTTCTATTTTTTATCCTGAAATACATATCCTTGATTGGCATTTTATTTCCTGAAACTGTTGAGGCATTGGTTAGGCATTTTTCTGGATTCAGATTTTGTGTTACATCCCATCTAGTTGCCTGTTTTGAGCCTAATTAAATATTCATTTGTCACCTTGCTCTGTGAAATTGTGTACATTTGTTTATGCTTGGTGATCTGAAGGATGGGGGAAAAGTCAATGTAATGCGGAGCATCCAAGTAAAAAAAAAAAATTCAGTGTCTCTCAACTTCCTCTCCTGTGAATTGAATAAAATAAGGTCAAAAACCTTCAAAAAAAAAAGAAGAAAAAAAAGAGAGAAAAAGAATAATGGGAGAAGAAGTGAGAGCTGAAATATGTGTAGTGAAAAAGTGGATGAAAGATGGCATTGGCTCCCTTTGATTTTAGATCACTGAGTGTGAACGACCATTAGAGCCCTTTGTTGTCCTTTCCTTTCAGCATCTACCTATCACTATAAAGTTGGCCCCATTACACCCTGTCATGCCTCATTTGTTCTGTTTGTGAAAAGTCGATTGAGTTGAGTTGATTGATGAATAGATTTGTGAACATGCTCAATTAAGTGTGATTTGAGAGAATTTCTGTTGACCTTGAAACACTGAGAGAATGAGAGATGAGTGAACCAGGTTCATGGGAAATTGGTCATTTATGCGGGTGTTTTAAGCCTAATGGATTCTTTGGAAAAATTCTGCTGCATTTTTGTTGCTTTTATTGTTGCTTATGTTTCATTTTCCATTCTGAATAAATTGGGGTTCTATTACAAGTTCTTAACTAGAGGGAATTGGTTTTGATATTTGACTCAGAAGAATTGCTTGAGGGCAAGCAATGCTCAAGTATGGGGAGGTTGATAAATCGAATTTTCATTGTATTTTGATGTGAGTTTAGATGTCATTTTCATACATTTTGAATATATTTTATTGGAAAAACTCACTGTTTGGTGTTAGTTGGTGCAAGATAGGTACTCAAGAGGCTTCATAAGGAAAAGAGTTGAAAATTGCACTTTTTGGAGCAAAAATGCCACTATCTGGAGGACCAAGAAAAAAGGCAAGAATTGAAGTAACGCAATGACCATGGCCATGGTAAATTTACCATGGCATGCTGGTTGCGTAGCAGAATTGGACCTTTATGCAAGGACCACGGCCGTGGTAAGTTGCGCTGTCAGCCCATTTAAAATTTGAATTATTATAAATAGGAGGAGAAACCCTTTTTATCTTTTATCTTTTGTTCTATTTTGAAAATTGAGGGTTCTGGGGGAGAAAGAGGTCCTGTGAGAGACTCTGAGCTACGGGAGGACGTAGAGAACACCATTGGGGATCATCACTGTAAAGTTTCTTCCCTTTTGTAATCTTTATGTCTTCTTTTGAGTTTTCTGGCTTAATCATGAACATGAGTGGCTAGTTTCTCTTAGCCCCGGATTGTGATGTAACTGTACCTTTGTACCCCGATTCTGATTTTAATAAAATCTCGATGTTATTCGGTTATTTGTATCTCTTCACTACTTTTATTGCTTTTAGGACCGATCAGTCTAAACATATGTTAATCTCTTGTCTATGATCAATTGCTTGCGATTAACTGAACTGTGAAGTGATTGAATTCGTACAATTTGCATGATCAAACTTATTGTATGAATTTCCAGTAGATTAACCTGTTAATCAACCTCTCTGAGATTTATCATTTGCTCTAAATTAATTCACCTATGATCAATTGGGAATTAAATTAGGGGAAATAGCGTTATTAACTATGATCAATTGTTAATTAACGAATTTAAGAGTTCGCTGGCAAGTAACACATTTAGGGATTTTATTGAGATTAGAATTGGGGGAAAAAGGGGTACATGTGAAATCACAATCCTAGGCTTCTTTATCATAATTGTTCTCACATTAATCTTTCTGCTTCGATTGTCTTTCTTTTGAAAAGAATAATTGACCACCATTCCTCTCAATTTGATTTTGTATTCAGGATTGCTTAGTTATTTGTGAAATTGATTATTTGGGAACGCAACTGGTCCTTTGGGTTTGATATCCGGACTCCTAGAGTCCACTGTTACTACTGCGTAGGGTATGTTTGCCCCTTTGCGAACGCATTTTACGCATCATTTATGTTGAATAGTTGTGACTTTTTATGAAAGGGTATCTTTTGAATGGATATGGCTCTTGATGAAAATATGTGAATAATTCGTTGTGACTTCTCATGGAAGGGTAAGTCCCCTTTCCACTTTCTCTATAAATATGTCTTGGGCGTATGAATGACAACAATTTTTTTCGATCATCATACTTACCCATTAAAGTTGAGAAAGAAGGAGGAGAAGATCCTATCCTGTATATAAAATTATTTCATGTGTACTCAAAGGCATTCAAGTAGATTCAAGAAGACTCAAGAGATCTTCAAGAACAATGGCATTGGGAGGTAAGTACCATAAACCTTGTATATATTATTTTGGTGTCCTAATTCATGCAATTATGATCTTACTTGATATTCATGATGAGTAAACTATTTTAATCATGATGTATAAAAATATTAACAATATTGACCCTAAATAAGATTACTTTGTACCTGATTATTATTTTGTTTGAAGAAATTTCTCCATAAATACTTATAGAAGAATAAATAAGAAGATAAAATGAATTGAAATTTTCTCTTAAGTTAAAATGAATATATGCACTTAACTTTTGTAAAAGTTGTTTTCATTTAACTTCTACAAAAGTTAAGTTGCATAAGTTTATTTTATCTTATGGAGAAGTTCAATGTATTTTTATCTTTTTATTTTCTTCTCCTATAAGTGTTTACAAATAAGTTTATCCAAACAGAATTTATATGTAGAATAAATTTTAGTTAAATGGTTTTATAAAATAAATTGTTGAAAGTGTATATTTTGAAAGAATTAATGTAAAATTAAGGAGGGTATGTTTGAATAAACTTTTCCATAAGTATTTCCAGGAGAAGAAAATAAGAAGATAAAATAAATTGAGTTTCTTCCATAAGCTAAAATCATCTTATGCACTTGACTTTTATAGAAGTTGTTTTCATTTAACTTCTACAAAAGCAAAGGTGCATAAGTTGATTTTAGTTTATTGAGAAGTTCAATGCATTTTATCTTCTTAATTATTTTTCTTCTCTTATAAGTGTTTACAAAGAAATTTATCCAAACAAAATTTATGTGTAGAATGTTTTAGTTAATTTGATTTATAAAAGAAATTGTTGAAAGTGTTTATTTTGAGAGAATTGATGTTAAATATAGGCTTCTTTGAATAAACTTTTTCATAAGTATTTATAGAAAAAAATTCTATAAAGTAAAATTAACTCATACATATATAAACCAATTTGTAGAAGTCTTCTCATACTAATTTCTCCAAAATTTAATTGTTAACTTATACATAAAATAGTTTTAGTTTATAAATAAATTTATTTTATTTTTTAGAAATATTTATAAATTTTTTTATCTAAATATAAAAATATCTGAACTAATTAATTGTATGTCAAATCAAGTCTCTGAACTTGTTTAAATTCAAGGACTCCGTCTATGGTGGGAATGTACCGTAGGTCTCCCACCATGGGAAAGAATTATACACCATTAGATACATTTATTAAAATATTGAATGGCTGAGACTTTTTCTCTTTTTCTTTTTTATTTTCTCTTCTTTTTCTTCTCTTTCCAAATTTGTCCCTCTAACCACACCACACTTTCCACCATGCACCTTCCTCGCCACCCACCTGCTTCCACAATGACCACCACAACTCTTCCACTCTTTCTCCGTCACTCTCATATCATTTCCATATTTCCCCTCAACAACACCATTAATCCCACAAAAACAAAATCAAAATCAAACCCAAATCATATAGGAATACAATCTCCAAATCCCATCAACCAACTAAAGCATCGAGATAAAACAAAAAAATTGGGAAAATGTTGTAAAAAATATGAACTGAAAAGATGAGAGAACATGTTACACTGAAATTATTGAAATTAATTGCATGTCAAATCATGTCTTTGAACTAATTTCAAGTTTAACTCTAATTTTAACAATCACGTTTTTCTTTTCTTTTTTATTTCCCTGCATAACAAAGTCCAGCCAAATGTGATGAAAGAAAATGGGGGAAATCACGTTTGATGTTGAACGTCAATTCTAAAAGAATGTACCGTCAAGTTGGATGATTAATCAATGCAACTTTGAATCATGTTCATACGTAAAAGGATCAACATTCAGGTTTCAGGAACGTCTTAGCAAAAACAATTGCTTATAGCGAATATTTTAGGGTATGGTTGTTGAGCATTTTAAGCTATAATTTTTTTTATTAGTTGAAAAATTGTATTTGATAAACTAGCAGTGTTTTATATTAAAAAAAAATAAATTAAAAAAAGCTAGCAGTGGATCCCAAGGCCGGTCCTATCCAGAGATGTGACGGCACAAAGTCTATATGATTAAAAAGGGTCCAATTTTTTTTTTTAAAAAAAAATGACCGTGTAATTATTTTATTTTTAAATAGATTGAAATTATTATTTTATTGGGTAAATTATGTTTTTAGTCCTCAAACTTTTCCACATTTCAGGTTTTGGTCCTTATACTTTTCGGAGACTGGTCAAAGTACCCGAACTTTTTTTCCGTCCACTGATTTCATCCATTCCGTCATTTTCTCCGTTAACCGCTTACGTGTCGAAGCACGTGCCAACAACTATGTTGCCATGTGTACATACTTTTGACATGGCATGATCGTACTTGACAGGTGGGTATTTATTTTTGTTTATGCTTTTTTAATATGTTGTTAAATTATAAACGGTGTCGTTATGTAAGAGGCAGTCAAAGATAGGGTTTGAGTTCCCAAATATCCGTTTCCAAAAGATGACATGAGGTAAACTGTGTGGTTTATAAGAGCCCTATTCGTTGATGACCATATTCATCCGTTCTGTTGAGTGAAAAGGTTGTCCCGAATCCCAAACTGTAACCCTAGCGAGTGTGCTTTTCCGTAGTGTCGAGGAGAACTTGTTGGACTGTAGCAGAGAACATGGTCGACTGTTTATAGCAGAGAATCTTCAGTGGTCCCATTTGGAAAGAGACGTCAGACACAAGAGAGGTAAGTTTTCGTTGTTTAATGGTGCTCTATACTGTTATTTTGCCTCGTGGGTGTTTGGTGAGTGTGTAAAAGGTTTTCTCTGGTTGGTGTCATTACTTTATTAAATGCTTGTCGGGTTGGGTTGGTATTTATATTCAAAGCATGAGGGGTTGGGTTGTTGTCTGGATTCAAAGGTGGTGGGGTCAGTGTGTTCCTTTATTGGTTTTAGGGTTTCGTATACGTTTTGTTTGCTTGTGTATTATAGTCATTTAGCATTTGTTCTCATGAAGCTATGTCTAACTTCATTACTTACTTTTTGTGCACATGTGAGTGCTGTTGTGTCATTTTTATATTGATTTTAACTATTTTTTTAATTTTTTTTTTTTTTTTTGCAGAAATGAACTTTACTTTTGTTATCCATCATAGGGGGACTTTTGGAATAGAACCCCATCTTCACTATATAGAAGTAGATGAAGATGCTATTTATAATCAAGATGTGGACACTTGGTCCTATTTTGAACTAGTGAATGTGGTCCATGATTTAGGATACCCTAAAGAGAATTTCAAGTTGTGGTGGAAGCATAATGATGAGGATTTCGAAGATGGCTTGAATCTAATCAATGAAGACAAGCAAGCATTGGAGTTAGCAAATTATGCAGTCAACAACAATGTTGAAGTTCATATATATGTCCAACATATTCCTCATGGTGAAGCTAAAATTATTGAACATGTGGAATGGGGAAATAATAGACAGGAAGATGTCAATGATGCTGCTGATGCGGAATTGGTGGATGTGCAACAAGCAACTAAGGAGGATGGTGGTGGTCAGGATGGTGCTGGTCAAGATAATGGTGCTAGAGCTGAGGATAATGTTGGTGGTCAGAATGGTGCTGGTCAAGATAATGGTCCTATTAAGGATAATGGTGCTAGTCAAGATAATGGTGCTGATCAGGATGGTGCTAGTCAAGATAATAGTGCTGGTAAGGATGGTGCTGAACAAGTTAATGATGTTGAAGTGCAGAAAAAGGGTGCATAACATGTTGAAGTAAACTTAGAAGCTGATGTGGGAGTAAATATTGAAGTTCATGAAGAGGGTGTTGATGCAGATATTGAATCTGGGAGTAGTGATGATGATGACTTTAAGCCATCTATGATGGATGATGATAGTGTGCAAACAAGTTTGGAGATCGAGACTCGGTCTGATATTGATGATGATGCATCTACAGAACCACAAGTACCTGGCATAGATGAGCATGAGTTTGCTGAATTGGAAGACATAGTTGATTTAGATGAAGACTACTTGACTGAAGAGTTGCAAAGTGATAGTGATGGTGAGAGAGAATTTGCAAAGAAGCCTAAGTTTTGTAGATTCAGACAACAAGATATGAGCAAGGACTTCCAATGGGTTCTTGGAATGGAATTCAGTACACTAACTGAATTCAAAGATGCCATGATGGAGTATTCAGTGCTAATTGGTAGGGAAGTGAAGTTTGTGAAAAATGATAAAAAAAGAGTGAGTGTTCGTTGTTCACAAAAATGTGGTTTTGAAGTGTATGTTAGCAAAGAAAAAGATGACCTTACTTTTATTCTGAGGACATTACATCCGAAACACAAGTGTGGCAGGGTCTTCTGGAATAAAAATGCAAGGTCAAAGTTGGTGGCAAAGCAGTTAATTGAGCCTCTTAAGTCTAATCCGAAGATGACAATCATGCAAGTAATTGATGACATGAAGAATAGGCTTAGTGTTGGTATAACATCTTCAATTACTGAGCAAGCGCGAAAGATGGCTTTGGAAATAGTTGAAGGGGATGCTAAGAAGCAGTTTGCTGGCCTGTGGTCTTACACTCATGAGCATAAAAGAGTCTGCAAAGGCAACACAGCTTTAGTTGAAGTACACAGACTAAGTCTGGATGTTCTTCCTACCTTTGAGAAATTTTATTTCTGTTTTGATGGGTGTAAAAGAGCATTTAAAGAAGCATGTAGGCCCTTCATTGGACTGGATGGTTGCCACTTAAAAACTCAGTATGGAGGCATTATGTTGGTGGCTGTTGGGAGGGACCCCAATGATCAAAACCTCCCAATTGCTTTTGTTGTTGTGGAAAGTGAAACAAAGAAGTCTTGGAAGTGGTTTTTAACACTGTTGTTTGATGATATTGGACATCCATCACACATTCCATGGGTCTTGATGTCAGATCAACAAAAGGTAAATGCATTTCATTGGTGTCAATTAATTAACAGTGTTTGTGATTTTGACAGTTTTATTTTATTCATGTTTGTTGTTGACACAGGGATTGGTGCCATGCATCCAAGAAATGACCAATGGCTGTGAATACAGATTCTGTGTTAGGCACTTGTATGCAAATTTGAAGAAAAACTTTGGTGGGGGATCTCTGATAAGAGATTTGATGATGGGTGCATCAAAGGTAACATACTATGAAGCATGGCAGGAAAAAATGGAGCAGATAAAAGTAATCAAACCTGAAGCATATCAATGGTTAATGGAATTACCTAGGTCAAGTTTGTGAAGATATGCATTCAAAATGTGATGTGGTCATCAACAACCTCACTGAATATTTGAATAGTGCTCTGTTGGCATGTAGGGACAAGCCCATTTTGACAATGCTTGATTGGATCAGAATGTATTTGATGCGTAAGTTTAATGAATCAAGACTGAAACTATGCAAACAACCAGGGGACATAATGCCTAAGCCTTTGAAGAGACTGAATAGAGAAGTTCAGTATAGTGGCAATTGGTTTGCAACTTGTGCTACAAGAAGGAAATATGAAGTAACTCACAGCTTGTTCATTAATAAGTTTGTTGTGGATCTTGATAAGAGAAGTTGCACTTGCAATTTTTGGGACTTGGTAGGAATCCCTTGCAGGCATGCTGTTGCAGCCATATCAAGCAAGAAAGAAAATCCAAAAATGTATGTTCATCAGTATTATAAAAAGGACATGTATAAGATCTGCTATGATAATGTTATATCACCCATTAATGGCCAACCAATGTGGCCTCAGACAGGTTACCCAGACATCTTACCACCAAATTACAAACGTGGTCCTGGCAGGCCCAAAAAGCTAAGAAAGAGGGAGCCTGATGAACAAATGTCTAGGACAAGATTAAGGAGAACAACCAAGACACTTGTTATCAAGTGTAGGAATTGTGGTCAACCAGGCCACAACAAGAAGACTTGCAGAAGTGGGCCACTAAGGCAACCTATTATTGCACAAGAGGTTTAATAAATAACACTTTGAGTTACATTTATGTACATACTTTACCCTTTATTAATATTCCTTTGTTTTTTGGTTTGTAGCACACTACAGGACCAAATGTCAATTCTGATGGCCAAGTTGAAAATTCTGAACCATCAAATACTGCACCAAATGCAGCAGTTAATGGTCCTTCTGTTACTGCACTGGTTGATACAGCAGCTGCTACTTCTGTTACTGCACCAGATGCTCCTTCTATTGATGCAGTTGCTGCACCAAATACTCTTGTTGTTGCTGCACCAAATACTCCTGTTGTTGCTACACCAAATACTCCTGCTACTGCTACACCAGTTCATGAACAACCAAGTACACCACCAACAATTCAAATGGACAATTTAACCTGTGGTAAAGAACCTGCTGTTGTTAATTCAACAGTTGGGAACAAAAGAACAAGGGCATCAGTCAGTAGGGTAAGGATTATAATGTGTAAATTAAATTATTGTCTAGTATAACTTTACTTAATTTGAATGTTTTTGGGAATTTAGGCTAAGACAAAGGGCAAAGCACCTATGCATGATTCTTATGCAGAGCTTGCAAAGACAGTGATGGATGTGGCAAAATCCTTGGTAACATGGTTAACATTAGATTGGGTAAAATGACGATTTTGACATTAAACTTGTGCTTAGTAAAATGCTTATAATTCATGTTGCAGGTAGAGAAGGGTAAAGACAAAGCAGATGAGGCCATGGACTTTGCCATTGCATTTCAAGAAACTTATGTATGTTTCTTATTTTGTACTTATAGGTTTGATCTTAGTTAATGGTTGGTTTAATATGGTACTTGTGTATGGCTAATTTGAATGGAATTTCTTGATTGTGCAGGAAGTGATATCAAACTCTAAGATCATAAAGAAAGCAAAAAGGCTGGAGAAGTAGATGTGCTCAAATGTTGTTGATAAGGATAAAGATGTTGCTTATTTTATTTAACTATAAACATATGATGGTCTAGTGTATTTTGGTATTTTGGAAACTTTAACTAGTTAATCATGTTGATGTAATTTTTTTGGTGTAAATGATTTTTGGCATCATTATTATTCTGACCGAGTAATAAAGATGCTATAAATTATATTTTGGATTGGTTGTAATTAATGGTACAGAAATGACCAAATTTGGAATATATGTAAAGATGCTATAATGCTTGTTGACACTACATTTTGGGTTTTTATGGATGCAATTACTTATTACCGAAGTTGACAGTAAAAAAGATTGTCCCTTTTTTCAGATATGCAATGTGCCAAACATACTATTTTGAGTTGTGTTGTACCAGTTGGGCCTCATTATTGGTACAATTTCTGTGGATGCAATTACTTATCACTGAATTTGACAGTTAGAAAATTGCTTTTTTCAATTACGCAATGTGCCAATTTGGTTGTTATCACTGAAGTTGACAGTAAAAAAACGTTAAACCAGTACTAACAAACTGCATTACTACATTCCAATGTTACATAGATCTTCAAACTTCAAAACATTCCAACTACAATTGGCACTTGGTACCTAGGTGAAGTTTTCCTAATCTAAACTAACCCAAAATACATTGACTTGTGTTACAGAATCCTACCCTCTAACCGCGCTGCAATTCATTACACACATCATCCCTCCAAAGAAACAAAACAACCAAGACAGGAATGCTACAGCCAACATGATCCATCCCTTCTACCTTTCCCAGTTAAGTTTCTTTTGCAGCCTTGTAGTCCTTTTCCTGTGTTCCTCCACAGCTTCCGCAACAAGTCCATCAATGCCATCATCAATTTCATCAGCCCAACGGAAATGGTTATAGTACATTCCCATTACCCCCCTCTGCAACATTAACAAAACAAAAACCTAAATCAAAAAAGGGTTGCAAAAAAAATTAAAGATGGACAAAGCCATTTCACCTTCCAGTTGGGGCAACCCCAGAACAATCATCCAGGATTCTTTGAGCTATGCGAAGTAACAAGCACCTTCCTATCCTTACACAACCATTTTCTCCATTTGGGAATAATGGGTGTCGAGGAAGATGACGAAGATGCTGCACCACGATCAGCTGAAGAGAAGCCTCTTGACGCTGACGAATCTCCCCTACGAGGTGGCATGGTGACTTAGTCGTCACCCCTTAAACAACAACAACAACACGAAACAGACAAAATAGGGTGCAGTGAGTTGGAGAACCACGTCAATGGTGGGGCTCGTGGGTCAACTTCTTTGGTAGGGATTGGGATGCTATTTAAAACAAACATTTTTTATTAATTTAAATAATAATTAATAAAGTATATAATGAAAATTAAAATGAATCATACAACTGGGTTAAATCCACATCAGCGTTATTACAGCGTGCCCTTATGTCACAAGCCAGGTGTACAGACATGTAAGCAGTTAACGGAGAAAATGACGGAATGGACGAAATCAGTGGACGGAAAAAAAGTTCGGGTACTTTGACCAGTCTCCGAAAAGTATAAGGACCAAAACCTGAAATGTGGAAAAGTTTGAGGACTAAAAACATAATTTACCCTATTTTATTTCATGTCTTTTTTCTTTTTAAATAATAAATAACAATTTTGGTTCAATCCTTAATTTTGCCTACATTTATTTTTTATTTCTTACATTTTAATTAATTAAATAATTTCTTGATGGTACCTTAAATGAATATGTTAGGTCTAGGGTTTAATTAGACCAAAATAAAAGAAATAAAATGTAAGCAAAATCAAGGATTTGACCAAAATTGCGTATTTTCTAAAATAGGAGACCAAATGTCTATTTTAAAATGGAAGGACCAAAATTGCCAATTGAGCAAAATAGGGAGACCAAAATTGTATTTTAAGTAAAATTAAAATAAAAATAATAGGGGGTGCGAGTGGAGGGGAGGGTTGCCCAATGTTATACAGGGCAATAAATTAAAACTTGGCTTAAATATCAAATTGGTCCTTGTAAGTTGGCGCTTTTTCACTTTTTGTCCCTGTAACTTCATTTTTTAAATTTTAGTCCATGTAAGTTGGCGTTTTTCCATTTTTAGTCACTACCATTAGTTATCGTCACAAAAACTGTTAACGATAATGTCATGCTAATGTCATCATGTGCCACATTAGCAAAAAGATGACATCATCACATGCCATGTCAACATAATGCCACATCATCAATGCCACATCAACAAAAATGACACGTCAATGATGATGTCATCATGTGCCACATTAGCAAAAAAATGACATCATCACATGCCATGTTAGCATAATGCCCCATCATCAATGCCACATCAACAAAAATGACACATCATCAGTGTCACATCACTAATGGTGCCACGTCAACAGTGACGTTAGAGGGACTAAAAAAGAAGAAAAAAGAAGAATTTACAGGGACTAAAATGAAAAAAAAGAATTTGTTTGTCTACAAATATGTCACTTAAAGTTGTGTAAAATCCCATTTTCAAATATTTATGTGTTGCAAAAAATATATATGACGATTCTCATATTAAAAACAACTAATGCAAAAGATAATAGCAAAAAAATCTAACAAACTTGTTAAGATATATTTATTTGGCCCACTTCTCAATGCCCACTGAGTCAAGGTGATGGGTTGGAAAGGGTAAGGTGAAGAGATGTTAATTCATAAGACAAATCAGGACCCTCAATAATTTTGATTGTATGCAAAACAAATATTAAGTAAAAATATTGCGTCTTATAAATGCCAACAGACGAAAATGTTGCATCTGCATCTGTAAGATACAGATGATACGCAGATAGACGCTTAAGTCTGAAGAAGCATTTAAAGGCATAGTAAATGCACTATCGTTTTGTAATCTGTTTTGCAGGGAATATTCATAGAACATTCTCCTAGGATCTATCGAAGTGCACAAAGGGAAATAGAAAGAAGAGTCAAAGTATCAGAAGTTTCCTTCGCCTCAAAAGACACGCTACAACTAGCAATGAGTACTTGTCTGAGCAAGCGATGTGACCACTGCAACAAAAGGAAATGGAGTATATCTCAAGAAAGATAAGTAGAATATTTTATCAGCTCAGAATGACTAGTTGGTGACAAGCATTTAATGCTCGCATTAAATGCCCTTCAACCACTCTCCTTCAGACGATGGTCAGACGCAAGAAAGAATTCCATTTAGAGACAACAGTTACTTCCTCAGCAAGTCTATATATAGAAGAAGATTTGAAGTGCTGAATAGAACACACAAACTGAATTCATAACTCAAGCATTCTTTCAAGCCTTCATTCTTTCTCCTGTAAATTCTATTTGTAAAGCTCTCAAACCACTTTGTGTATCCTAAGAGAAAAAGACTGCGATCTTAACCTTGTATATCCGTATGTAAGATGATAGTTAAAAAGTCTGTGTGCCCCTTACAAAAACAAATCTTGTGATTTATTTTAGAGCCAGAAGTGACTTGGTAGTAAAGAATACTTGGGTTTGTAGCTTGGAGAGGCTAAGTGTGAAAAACTACTTGGGTGAGCCAGAAGTGGTAGTGAACAATACTTGTAACTTGTGAAAGTTAGTGGAACTTAGTGGTTTGCCAAGAACTAGATGTAGTCTCGTGGTGAGACGAACTAGTATAAATTCTTGTGTTGTCTTTCCTGATCTTTTATCTCTTATAACTGCTTGAACTGACTTTGTCTTTTGATTTAAACTTGCTTTCTTAAAAAGGCTTTCATCTATAAGTTATCGTCTGTTAATCGTTTTCTACAAAATTGGCTTCTTCTGTTATACAGACGTTATACTCTTTTTATAGAAAGTTTGCGAAAATTTTTACAAATCACAATTCAACCCCCTATTCTTGTGATTTTTGCCTTTACAGTTTGGTATCAGAGCTCAGCCTCTAAGGGTTGAGCACCTGACCGTGTCTAGAGGAAAAGATCCAGATGGCTAGTCACGACAATAAGTTTATTCCCGAGGGAGCCTCTCTAACAAGGCCTCCAGCCTTTCTTGGAGATGACAATCCCTACTGGAAAGACCGCATGGAGATGTACATCAAGTCCAATTAGTATCAACTATGGAACATCATCATGAATCAAGATATTCCCATTACAAGGCCCAAAGGTCAATGGACTTAAGAGACTACAACATCCTTCAACTCAACAACAAGGCCATATATACTCTGACCTGTGCTTTAACTAGAAATGAGTACAAGAAGGTTCGTAGACTAAAATTGGCCAAGGAGATTTGGGATTCTCTCTGCACCAACTATGAGGGAACAGAAGATGTTCAACTAAGGAACACTCTGACTAGACACTATGAGAGTTTCTCCATGAAAGAAGGAGAAAGTGTTGATGACATGTTTGGGAGACTTCAGGTTCTTCTCTCAGACCTGGACTCTCTTGGGCACACGTACACTAAAGCTCAGATCAATATGAAGATCCTTGATAGTATGCCCTAAGTGTGGGAACCCAAAATCACATCCATCCAAGAGGCAAGGAACATGAGAACCTTGTCTTGGGATGAGTTGCTGGGAGTTCTACGAGTGCATGAAGTGCATTTGCAGAACAGAGACCAACTGTTTGCAAACAACGTAAACAATTCCGCTACTCTTAAAGTTGGTGAAACTAGCACCAAAAATGAAGAAAAGAAAAGAAACCCCAAGGCTCTGAAGGTTCAAACTATCCAGTCAGATGAATTAAACGAAAGCTCTGTCGGATCTATAGACGATGAGGTTGTCCTTATGGCAAAAAAGTTTAAGCAGATGCTAAAGAAGAAAAACAAGTTCAGACAATCCTCCAGGAAAAAGGATTCCAGATTCAGGAAGAAAGATAAGGAGGACAGTCAGGAGATCATCTGCTTTGAGTGCAAAAAGCCTGGACACATGAAGTCTAAATGTCCAAGGCTAAAGAAAAAAAAGTCCTATGGTGGTAAGAAGAAGAAGAAGAAGAGTCTGATGGCCACATGGGATGACTCAGACAGTGAGCAAAGCAGCAGCTCAGAAGATGAACAAGCAAATATCTGTCTGATGGCAGAGACAGAAGAAATAGTTGAGGTAAAAACTTGTTCTTAATCTGAAAGCTCATCTAATTCTTCATAAGACGATGAAGAAGAGATGCGTTATGACGTTTTACTTCATAACTGTCATATGATCTCTCAGCAATGTAAAAAATTTAAACAACAACTCAATAGTCTATTTGTGAAATAGAATTGCTGAAAAAATCAAATGCAGAATTGGAAGAAAAAGTCAAGACTCTTGAAGAGAGCCTAAGTCAAACCAGTACCCCAAGTCAAACAAACGATTCATCCATAGTTGAAAAACTAAGGGGAGAAGTAGCCTGTTTAACTAAGGATTTTGGGAAGTTTTTGGAAAGCTCCAACACTCTTACTATGCTTTTAAAATATCATAAACATCCCCATGATAAATCTGGTTTAGGCTTAGAAAAAGGTTCATCTGCTTCTACTCAGTCTGATCCAAACAAATGTGACTTCTGTGGAAACTCTGGACACTCTAAGTTCAGATGTATACACAAGATGAAGCAAATGTCTAAGGACACTAATGCTGCTGGACCCAAGAATATTTGGGTACCAAAGTCTCAGATTATTCCTATTTCAGACATCCTTGGTAGGAAAAGGCACGGGTTTGAGCTGGTACCTGAGCAGTGGTTGCTCACGACACATAACAGCAGAAAGGTCTATGTTCCTAGACCTAAAGCCAGTTGAAGGCGGAGCAGTTGCCTTTGGAGGTATGGGAAAAGGACGAATCACAGGCGTAGGTAAAGTTGGTATGTCCTCCCTAACCTCCATAGACAACATCCTATATGTTGAAGGTCTGAGGTATAACCTACTAAGCCTAAGTCAATTGTGTGACAATGGTTATAACGTCTCCTTTAACAAGGAACAATGTATAGTCAAAACAGATGATGGCAAGTCTGTCTTTTCTGCCAGACGACACAACAATCTGTATGAAATTGATCTTATAGATCTTAGCAAGCAGAAGGTAACAAGTCTGTTATCCAGAGAAGATGAAAGATGGATTTGGCATAAAAAGCTTGGGCATGTGAATTTGAAACACATTTCAAAAATTTCGAATAAGGGTTTAGTAAGAGGATTTCCTGAGATTTCTTGGAAAACTCACCTTCTCTGTGAAACATGTCAAAAGGGGAAACAGATTAAAACATCTTTTAAATCTAAAAATATTATTTCCTCCTCCAGACCGTTGCAACTCTTGCATATGGATTTATTTGGTCCTACTAGAACGTTGAGTCTAGGCAGAAAGAAATAAGGCTTAGTTATTATTGATGACTATTCAAGGTCTTTGAAATATTTTGTAAATGAGTTCAAAATGAAAAAGGATTTTGCATCTCTAGCAGATCTTGAGGATGATTTTGCAGATATGTAGATAGGTCTGCCTGTAGCTCCAAAGTCAGACGAAGTTCAAACTCCTCAGGAAATTCTTCCTCGGATTGAAAGAGCGTTTGGCTCTCAACCATAGAAAAAAGACTAAAAATTTGTAACCTATCATCCACAAGATCAGATCATAAGAGATTAGAAAGAAGGCGTAAAGACCAGATCATCCTTCAGAGATCAAGCATCTTATACTTTCGTCTCAGAAATAGAGCCAAAAATGATAGACAAAGCCCTGACAGACGATGACTAGATCTTAGCCATGGAAGAAGAATTGAATCAGTGTACCAAAAATGAAGTCTGGACTCTAGTTCCTAAGCCAAAGAATAAAAGCATCATTGGAACAAGATAGGTCTTCAAAAATAAACTGGATGAGCAACGAAAAGTGGTAAGAAACAAAGCTAGGTTAATAGCTTAAGGCTATAACCAGCAGGAAGGTATAGACTTCACTTAAACCTTTGCTCCTATAGCTAGATTAGAAGCTATAAGAATCATCCTTGCATTTGCTGCTCATAAAAACATTAAGCTTTTTCAAATGGAAGTTAAGAGTGCATTATTAAACGGTTTTATTGAAGAGGAAGTTTATGTTAAACAACCTCCTGGTTTTCAAGATTCCACTCTTACAAATCATGTTTTTAAACTCAAAAAGGCTCTATACGGTCTGAAGCAAGCACCTCATGCTTGGTATGACAGATTGAGCTATTTTCTTTTAGAAAATGGTTTTATGAGAGGTAAAGTAGACACTACTCTTTTTAGAAGAGAAGTTGGCAAAGATTTCATTATAGTTCAAATTTATGTTGATGATATTATCTTTGGAGCTACTAATGAATCTCTTTGTAAGGATTTTTCTGATATGATGAAAAACGAGTTTGAAATGAGTATGATGAGAGAACTTAAGTTCTTCTTAGGACTTCAGATCAAACAAGATAGCAAAGGAATCTACATTCATCAGCAAAAATATACAAGGGAGCTTCTAAAAAAATTTAAAATGGAAGATGCTAAACCTTTGAAAACACCTATGCATACTTCCAGTCCCTTGAGCAAAAATGAATCAGGTAAACCAGTAGATCAGATGATCTACAGAGGTATGATTGGCTCACTTCTTTATCTTACAGCTAGTAGACCTGATATTATGCATAGCGTCTGTCTATGCGCTAGATTTCAGTCAAATCCTAGATAGTCTCATCTCAAAGCTGTTAAAAGGATCTTGCGTTATCTAGTGGGAACTACTAACCTTAGTCTGTTCTATAAGAAAAATCAATATTTCAGGTTAGTTGGATACTGTGATGCAAACTATGGAGGAGACAAAGTTGAATGAAAAAGTACAAGTGGAGGATGTCACTACATTGGACCCTGCCTCATCTCATGGACAAGCAAGAAGCAAAACTCAATTGCTCTATCAACTGCAGAAGTTGAATATGTGTCTACTGCCAGTTGCTACTCACGGCTTTATGGGTAAAGTATTAGTTAGAAGATTACTCTAGTTTTGAAAACAATATACCTGTATATGGTGACAACACTAGTGCAATCAATTTATCTAAAAATCCCATACAACATTCTAAGGCAAAGCATATTGAAATTAGATATCGTTTTATTCGTGATTATGTTCAAAAAGGTGTTTTTGATATTAAGTTTATAGATACAGATCACCAATGGGCTAATATCTTTACAAAACCTTTGTCTGAAGAACGTTTCGTCTGTATTAGGGATCATCTGCATATGCACATGCTTTCAGATTAATGTTTACTTTCATCAGACGATACCCTTCATCTTATCTATTTTCATTAATCTGTTGGAACTAATATGTGTTCAAGTGTACAAACGATGAAAGCCCCATGTTCATAACGGTTACAAGTCTTTTCGTTTCTCTCAAAACGTGCGCCACCCTTTTCACCATGATGAGACATTTTTCGAAAAGTTTTTAATGCCTTTAAATTGCTATTTTTATGATGTTTTCTCTCCCCTCTCATCTCCTCTGGTATAAAAGGACGAAGTGCCTAAAGAAGAAGGTTCCTTTGATCTTTCTAATCTCTCTGAAATTCTCTGAGTTTCTCAAAGACTTTAAAGATCAAAACTTTCTCATCTTCTCTTTTCTAAAACCTAACCTCCTGTGAACTAAAATGGCACCAAAGAAGCAAGCTTCATCCTCTGCTACTCCTCTCATCCGCAATATGGATGAAGCAACTGCAACTTTTCCATAAGAGCTTTTCATCCCTGGAAAGTGGGCAAATCTGAAGGAGCTAGCAAAGGAAGGTTTTGACGTTCAGGACATGTTCGCCAGAGTTGGGTGGACCAATTTTATTGGGAAGCACAGTGTCTGGTACCATGGTCCTTATGCCCTCTTCTGGGGGACTGCAAAGATGGAAGACGACCAATGCATCAAGGGTACCATTGGTCAGACAATGGTGGAGATCAGTCCTGCAACCATAGCTAAGACTATAAGGTGTGCTGAGGAAGGACTGGCGTTTGATAAAGATTGGGAGAAAACCATCACTCAGGAAATAATGGACAAGGTCCTATATGATGGAGTAAGGCCTGTAGACGAAGACCCTAAGAAGCGCGCTGCAGCCATGAAGAACTTCCTTAGGTCTGCAAACATGACCCACATCTGCAGACTTCTCCATAACATGCTCTTCAACATCGTGCTCCCTAGGACAGAGTCAAGGGACCACGTAAGCGAAAGGGACAAATTATGCATCTACAACATAATGGTAGGAGAGAAGATCAATCTCCCTGATCTAATCTTCTATCATCTGGAGCAAGCTTTCAAGGATAGGTTCTCTTCGAAGAAATAGAAAAACTCCATCCCATACTACATGTTGTTCACACAACTAATGAGGGATGCTGGTCTTGATCTGATAGAGTTTGAAGCCTCTGGAGGACCCACACAGGTGACAGGAACCACCTTTGTGAGAATAAGGATAGCTCACAAGTTCCTTGAGTGGGTAAATAAGCAAGGAAGCAAGGTGAAGAAAGAGCCCAAGGAGGAACCGTCTGAAGAACCTGTGTCTGAAGTAGATACATAGACCCTACCCCAGCTTCAGCCTGCACAGACATAAACCAAACCAACCACCAGACGCACCCAACCTTCATCCTCAGACCAACCCAAAAAGCCCAAACAGTAACCATATTCAGATCCTCCCTCATCCCTTAAGAGAAATGTTGCAGAAACTTCTTCTAAAACCAATCTTTGAACCTCCACTCAAAAAGCCCTTCACTAGAACCACCAAAATCCACATCATAACCAAAGCCAAACTCACCACCTCACCAGAATCACAACCTACACCTCAACCTTCACCTTCCCAAACCCAAGAATCTAATATTGAGATTCTTGATGCACCACCTCCTAAACCTCAAACCTTTTCCAAGCCTAAGTCTGCCTCCAAGCCTAAACCTTCATCTTTTCCTCCACTTGCTGATAAGAAGGAAGCAGCAGCAATCAGGAAAGCTCAGGAGCTGTCATGGAAGGAGGCTGCCAAAAAGGCCAAGATAGACAAGAGCCTTGAGAAGAAGGAGCAGATTGAGTTAGAGTGATCTGTAGTAGAGTCTATTAAGACTCTATCACCTGAGGAATCGAATAGGAAAACTGATGAAGAAGCCATGGCTCCTGCAGATGATGCTGCAGAGGAAGAAGCCATAAAAGAAGCTGTTCTTGAGTCTCTCAAGACTCTGTCTGACGAAGAACAGAAGCAGGCAGCTATGGAAGATCTGACGAGAATAGAATTTGCACTAATCCAAATAGCAAAAATTGTGTCTGAAGAGATTGCCTCTAAACAAAAAGAGTTTCAGATGCTGACAGTAGATGAAGATGCAGACGAAGCTGAAATAGAAGAATTAAATGAAGCTCTTCTTCAGTCTTCTCTAGAGGCAACTGCCCAAGGTCTTGACATTGGAGAAGACCTAGTTGAAGTCGATGACTCAAGTCCTCGTGCCATCTACAGTCCAATCACTGAAGAGGATGAAAATAAAGTAGACGAGCATTTGACACAGTCTGAAGTAGATCGCTCTGCCAAGCAGATGGTCATTTATGGTGGCACATCGTTTGTCTCTACTGACGCCGTTCAGACTCAGACTGTTGAGGAAATCCAGACTCTAACTGAAGATGAACTTTTTAGACGAAGAATGTATGTTGCCAAGGCCACTCTTTCTCAAGGTTACATCTATGGAAGTCTAGCTCTAGACTTAGCTCCAAAGTATAGAGGCTATGACTGGATTATCAGAGGAAGCCCCAACATTCCACTCCTTCAAGTAAAACCACCAACAGACCCTGATGTCAACGTCAGATACTATCGTGGATGGAAGCGTCCAAGGGTGAATGAATGGGAATGCTGCAACAGGAAATGGAGGAAGAAAGATATCTGCACAAATGAGGATCAAGCTTTCCTGCTTGATTCCATTAACTTCATTGAGTTGTGGAAGAAAGGTGTTCCTAGGATTGATCAATTCAATCTTCCCAACTATGAAGTCCTTCTAGAAGAAGAACTGCATGCTCTCTCATGCTATAAAGAGGAACCTCAGTTCAAGATCTTCCCTTCTTGATAGACGTCACCACCTACTCTTAACACATTCATCTTTGAGCATAACCCGCGTGGTAGACGAAGCTACCCTCCTGAAGCCTCAGTTTGGCGATGGCTCAAAGTGTTAATTGATGAGGTACCTTTCTATGAGCCTGTCAACCTACAACAAATGATGGGCCTGCTCGCTTATCTCAATGTGATTCTCCCCTTGAATCATGTTGAGTCTGGACGTTCTGTCTACTCTGAAGATCTCAACTTGGACGATCCAGAAGCAAGTCCAACATTTAATTTATGGGAATCTTTAGACTACTTTGCAGAGTTGTGCATGAAGCTGCAGACGTACAAGGAGGAGATTAAGAAGAGGGAAAACTCCTTCAGGCAGATCCAAAGAAGAACACAGACGATGCCTCATTTCCTAGGTACACAATTTCACTATGTGGCCTCCAAACAAACTCAATTCAAGCTTGCGTTGGACAAGGTCATTCCAGTCCTTCCAATCCTGAACTTTAAGGGCAAGGAGAAAGCAAAAGAAGAAGAAGACGCTCCCCAAAGGAACATTCGCTTTCACAGAGGCAGGCCCTTTAGATGAGAGATTGAGGTCATTCTTCAGAAATCAAATGTTGAACGAACATATGAATATTTGAAGACCATCAGACGAGTCAAGAAGTTTGATGCTTTCCGCTCTGGTCTGGAGCCTGTAGACAAGCCTCCTGCAGATGGGTATCATCTGAAGATAGGAAGATGCTATCATTGCAAAGGACATCAACCTTTCCCATCCTCATCTAGTCCTTTAGAACTCATGCCTTGGAAGTCCACCTTCTACTATCAGTCTGATAAGGACTTCTCATTTGTTATGGAGCTGCCATATTCAACCTTCTTCTTCTCCAAGCTTATTTTGGGCATAGTGCAAGAACCCGAATATGCCATTGCTCCATACAAACCTCCCATCTCTAATGAAGAAGTCTATGATCTGTATGCTGAACTCTGGGTAACCAGAAAAGCTCTGCGTCAAGCTTTGGAAGACAGGAAAGCACTAGAGTCTGAGCTCAAAAAGTGGATCAACATTGACGCCTTCTTTAGAGGACACCATCGCAGACGCACTCCCATTCCACCAGGATCCCCTATGGTACTCTCATCAGACTCTGACTCTGACACCTCTGATTCTGACGGTCCAATTCCCGAGGAACCGGGTTTTGCTTATCGCCATGCAAAAGAGGGAGAAAGGAAGAGCAAAAAGAAAGCATGAAGATAGGGATGCATTTGGGGGGGAGCACAAGCTGACAAAGAAAGGGGGAGAGTATTTTTTTTTGTTTTTTTATCTACTGTCTGTAAAACACATCATCTTGATGTGAAAATCTTTCAATAAGACGAGTTGTTTGATTGCTCATCAAACCTGAGTCTTCTTTTCTCTCTGTTTATATTCTATGCTTATAGTTTATGTTATAAGTAGCTTTGATACATCCTTTTAAAATATTTGTTTGGCATCATCAAAAAGGGGGAGATTGTTAAGTCATAAGACGAATCAGGACCCTCAATAATTTTGATTTTATGCAAAACTAATATTAAGTAAAAAGATTGCGTCTTATAAATGCCAATAGACGAAAACATTGCATCTGCAACTGTAAGATACAGATGATACATAGACAGACGCTTAAGTCTGAAGAAGCATTTAAAGGCATAGTAAATGTACTATCATTTTGTAATCTGTTTTGTAGGGAATGTTCATAGAACATCCTCCTAGGATCTGTCGAAGTGCATAAAGGAAAACAAAAAGAAGAGTCAAGGCATCAGAAGTTCCCCTCGTCTCAAAAGACGTGCTATAGCTAGCAATGAGTACTTGTCTGAGCAAGCGATGTGACCACTGCAACAAAAGGAAATGGAGTATATCTCAAGAAAGATAAGCAGAATACTTTATCAGCTCAGAATGACTAGTTGGTGACAAGCATTTAATGCTCGCATTAAATGCCCTTTAACCACTCTCCTTCAGACGATGGTCAGACACAAGAAGGAATGCCGTTTAGAGACAACAGTTACTTCATCAGCAAGTCTATATATAGAAGAAGATTTGAAGTGCTGAATAGAACACACGAATTGAATTCATAACTCAAGCATTCTTTCAAGCCTTTATTCTTTCTCTTGTAAATTCTATTTGTAAAGCTCTCAAACCACTTTGTGTATCCTAAGAGAAAAAGACTGCGATCTTAACCTTGTATATCCGTTTGTAAGACGATAGTTAAAAAGTCCCTGTGCCCCTTACAAAAACAAATCTTGTGATTTGTTTTAGAGTCAGAAGTGGCTTGGTAGTAAAGAATACTTGGGTTTGTAGCTCGGAGAGGCTAAGTGTGAAAAACTACTTGGGTGAGCCAGAAGTGGCAGTGAATAATACTTGTAACTTGTGAAAGTTAGTGGAACTTAGTGGTTTGCCAAGAACTGGACGTAGTCTCGGGGTGAGACGAACCAGTATAAATTCTTGTGTTGTCTTTCCTGATCTTTTATCTCTTATAACTGCTTGAATTGACTTTGTCTTGTGATTTAAACCTGTTTTCTTAAAAAGGCTTTCATCTGTAAGTTATCGTCTGTTAAACGTTTTCTACAAAAATGGTTTCTTCTGTTATACAGACATTATACTCTTTTTATAAAAAATTTGCAAAATTTTTTATAAATCACAATTCAACCCCCCCCCCCCCCCCTCTTCTTGTGATTTTTGCCTTTACAAGAGATAAGAGATATTAGCCATGGGGGACATCAAGGCCAAGAATGAGGTCTTTGACATGGGTAGGTAAGGGAACATATAGCCGATCAATATCTTAGACTCCATTTGGATAAAATGAGATGAAAATCACTAACATGCCCATACAACACCATATACAAATAAGGGGGCAATAATATGCCAATTTGAAAACCAGAGGACTGAACATTGGTCATCCCCTAGATGATGTGTGAAGTCACTATAGAGAACATGCAAGACTTTAAGGGTACTCTGCCATGCATAAATCTTTTAATTAATTCATCCTTACTTATTTTATTTTATATTAATTTTAAATTAAACTTGTACATGATATTTGTTTGTGTCTATAAATTTCACTTTTTGTTTCCTTTTAGTCTATGTATTTCTTTTTTATTTTTCTTCCTGTAAGTTCTTTTTTCTTTTCTTTTTTTTTTCATTTTTTATCCCTATAAGTTTGTTGTTTCATTTTTAGTTTCTATAATTTATATTTTTTTTTCATTTTTAGTCCCTGTAAATTCTTTTTTTTTTTCATTTTTAGTTCCTGTAAATTCCTTTTTTTCGTTTTTAGTTCCTCTAACGTCACTGCTGACGTGGTACTATTGTTGATATGGCAATGGTTGACCAATGTGGCAGTGCCACATCACCCTTTGTTTGTCACATCAGCTATTTTTTAACGGAAGTAAACGACAGGGACCAAAATTGAAAAAAAGTCAACTTACAGGTACTAAAATTGGAAAAATGAACTTACAGAGACAAAAAATGAAAAAGTGTTAACTTATAGGGACCAATTTGATATTTAAACCTTAAAACTTTTATATAAAATTACAAAATGGAATAATATCGAATGTAATAAGTAGAAACCTAATAAATCTGGATAGTTTACTCTGAAAATTTTCAACTTCTGAGATCTCGGGGTCTCTGCTACTCCTCATCTGAGAATTAATGAAGAAAACAAACACGCCTCTGCTAAATATATGGCAATAACATTAAATCAGGAAAAAAAATTAAAATTAGGCAACCGACAATACCAATAAAGGAAAGGAATATCCTAATTGGTAGGCAGACCAATGATACGGAAACAGATTAATTATTTTGATTGGTCAGTATTATTTGTTTAATTAACCACCTTGATTTCCTTCAAATCAAAATAATTACTTGCTATTTCTTTAAAAAATTTACTCTGTACAATTTGTCAAACCATTCTTCGTAGTTCGTACTTAATAGAAGTACTGTAAAAACAATTGTCAACGGCACTAATCGGTAATACCCATAATATATCAATAGTATAACAACTAGACAACAGGATTACAAATAGCATAAAAACATTACGAAATAGCTTCAATACAGACGGAACACTGTCCAAAATTGGAGGACATGCACTACAATAAAGGCTAGACGACCAAAACTTGTCTACGTTTTTATCATAATGAGCATCCTTTGCTCAAATACGATATATCATAAGATGATGAACAATACACTATATTCTTTGCCACTTACTCTAGCACTATGATGAAAGGAAAATTTGTAAAACTTGAGAGTAATATAAACTAAAAAGTGAGTCCACCAAAAGTATAATCCATTTGCACAAAATGTGGCATAAATGGCAGTGTGCAAATTCCCACGAAAAAACCTGACATCAAAGACACAATGTGAAGTGAAGCTTGCTTAGACTTTCTAAGCAATTGGACAATGAAGGATTTTCTTCTTTTTTTTTTTTAGTGATTTTGGTTTGGTATTGGATCGTGATCAAAGAGCTAGGAAATTAAAAGAAAAGGAAATTACAAACAAAAATAGGAAGGGTACTCAACACTCAACCTTTGGGAGCCTTCTTCTCTTCAAACTCAAGAAGCTCCTCCAACACCTTATCATCCAAATACTCAAACTCAAAAACTTGCCTTTGTTGTCCACCACCGGCTAGAGTAATAATGGAAGATGATGATGATGATGATGATGGTGATGCTAGATTTGGAGAATAGCCCCTAACATGAGAATGGTACTCATTAGGAAAATTCAAAATTGCAACACGACCCCTCATGGTAAAGGCTGCATGATCATATGCTCTAGCTGCCTCTTCAGCCGTCTCAAAGGTCCCCAACCACAACCGTGACCCTTGCTTAGAAGGGTCTCGGATCTCCGCCGCATACTTGCCCCACGGCCGCCTTCGGACGCCACGGTACCGGACTTCCTCCCTTCTTTTCTCCTTCAACTTGTCATGCTTTTCCCTTTGGGTCTCCTCCATTGAATATGCTTGGCTTTGGCTAATCATCAATGTTCTTTTTGTGACTTTTTTATACACCCTTTACGTTGCTATCTAGTTTTGTTACGCACTTTGTGTCCGTCTAGACCGAAGTACTTCGTGAAAAATGTGACAAAGGAAAATTGTAAGTCGTCTATCTTAATAATGAAAGTACATGGTAGATATTTTTTAAGAGATATACTTTTTTTTCCTTTCACAAATATATCTTTAGAAAGTAATTCTATTCTATTTTAGATAAATTCTATTCAAGATTAGTCGTCATAATTAAGCCACCTTATCCCTCTTTAAAAGTGTGTTATGTAGAAATCGAATTTCTAATTCTCCTGTAAACCAAAAATTATTAGATCGTCCAGAACTATTATGTTCTCAATTAATTTTTATATACAATCGAGTGTTATTAATTCTTTTTTTTGTAAATTGAAAAATTTAAATACATGTAGTGGTTTGAAACTATCTAATAATTTCCAACAAATTATCTATGTGCATGTTTGGATTAAAGAACTTAAGTTTGCGTTAAATTTAAGTTTGCACAAATACCTCAAATCTTACTTTTTCTAAACAGTTTCTAGGCAAAAATCTATTATTAAACATATTTTTAAGGGGTAACCAACATGACCCAAACTGATTATACTCTCAAACATATTTTTTGAACCTTCTCATTGAAAATCCAAACACATCCTATGTTGTCAAATGCCAAGTAAATCACATCCATGTTATCTACATAAATTATGTAAATAACATTAATTAATAAATAACATATTATCCTTGTATATCAAATAGTTATAAATAAGAATTTAATGGTGATGCACTGACAGTGTAAAATAGTTTTATACTGTTATCCAACCACAAATCACCGTTTGCATGACTTTTAAGGTAGTTTTGTAAAAGTCAACAATCTTATCATAAATAGTGGTTTGTGATTGGATGACTGTGTAAAATAGTTTTTTCTCCAAAATAATTGTATTTAAAATATTTAATAATGTGTTATTTATTACTCCTGTTAGCTTGTTAGGTGTTAACAAATTCTACACATGCACGCCTCTTTCCGTACATTGACAAAGACTTATCCTTTATATAGAAATGTCTTTTTATTCAGGTTCCAATGTGGAAATGGATTCAACTATATATGCCTCTATTTTGTCATGAATCGGAACAAATAATGTGGACATGGAGAAATATTTGTCGCCCTTTTTTTTTCTTTCAAAAGTTTAGGTTAATTGGTAGAGCTTATTAGGACTAGGACATGCCTCCAAGTTCAATGAACGTTTATAGAAATACTTATATATTACTCCATCCATTTCTTTTTAAGTGTCGAATTTTTGGAAAAAATTTATTTTTATTTATCTGTCATTTGTAAAGTTCAAAATCATATTAATTACTCTTTTATCAATTATACCCCTTAGTTCTCTCTTAATCTTTAATGAATTTACACATTCATTTATTGTATAGTAGAAATGAAAAGATGGTAAAATAGAAAATCCCATAATTACTTTATTATAATCAAGAAAATTTAATACATTCCTTAGTTTCTACAAATAAACCTTAAACGACAGATAAAAAGAAACGGAGGGAGTACTCTTTAACAAAGTCCTCCCATGAACAGTGCAACTCAAGCTCACGTCCTTATAAAATATAAGTCCAGTCCTTACTAACTAAGCGTGGGTAATGAGTTGTGACTACCATGAAGTAGTTGATTAGGTGTCTTGTTGATGAGGAGTCATTTTTATGATTCAATATAATAATAAAATTATCAATGGTTTAGATCTTTTACCAGTAACTTGTTGAGAAACATTTTAAAATTACATATAATCGTATTAAAAAAAGTTTAAATATGTTTTTGGTCGCTGATAAATACTCAAATTTTGTTTTTGGTCCCTAAATTTGTTTAGATAACACTTTAAATAGTGAAATAAAATGATTTAAATAGCGATTTAGGAATAAAAATAAAATTTTAAATTTATCAATAACCAACAATGAAAAAAAAAATTATCAATAAAAAAAACAAAATTCAGTCATTTATCAAGGAGAAAAACATATTTAAGAAAAAAAAATGTGCAGTACATCCTCCCACTTGTGACCTTTCTGCCATGTGCCATTGGCATAGGCGATTTCTAACAATGACACCTCCTTCCTTTTTCACTTAGCATTTTCAGAGTGTCCTCCCTCAATCACGTCCTACCTGTTTCGGGTTAGGCCTTCAAATATATTCACTTAGCATTTCGAGAGTGGAAGGGCACAATTGAGGGAAAGGGAGGAGGAAGTGGAAAATTGTACATAATGACTTCAAATATGTTTTCTCAAATTTTGAGATTTTGGTTTCTCATATATGAATTTTGTTTTCAATATTTCGTTTATGCATTAACAATCTTTCTTGCAAAACTTATTGCAAATTTTACCATCTAACTTTTATTATTTTATGAATTTTACCATCTAATTTTTTTTTGATGAATTTTATTACTCAAATTTTTAATTTTTGCACATTTTACTATTACTTACATGTCACAAAAAAAGAGTTAAAGAAAAAACAAAACGACATCATTTTGTTACCAATTTTTTGTAAAATGATGTCGTTTTGTTACCAACATAATGGTAAAATGTGCAAAAATCGAAAATTTTAGTGATAAAATTCTCAAAAAAAAAAAACTTGGGTGATACAATTTGCGAAATGATGAAAGTTGGATAGTAAAATTTGTAAAAAAAAAATGGGGGGTAAAACTCACAATGATAAAAATTAAGTAAGAAAATTTGCAATTAAGCCTTTAAAGTTATAATATATTAACAGTTTGATTTCTGTTAGACAAAGAATATATTATCAAACGCTAATCTAAACCAAATTAAAATTATTTGTAAATGGCATTTCTTTTACAGTATAACAAAAATTAAATTATTATAAATTATATATATTATATATTTACACTAATAATGTGATGAGTTTAATTTTCATACACACACGGTGTAATTGTCAACCAACCAGAATCATCGTTGTATGACTTTTAAAATAACTATTTGTAAAAATCATAAAAAAATTATCATATATAACAATATATGATTAGATAATAAGTAAACATCTTTTACATTGTGAATTCAAATCCAGGAGATGCCACATTTGGGACTTGAGAGACTGCCAGAAAAGCACAGGTTAATTTTTGTACACTGCCCGTAGCCGAACAGAAAATTAGTCCCATAATAAATCCAAACGATCTAAACTGTGGGCATCCCAGAGTACCGTTCGGATTAAAAGCTCTAATTATGATAGTTAAAAAAAATATACGAATAAAGCAGGTCTAATAACTAATATTGGCTTCATATATAAGTGTGTGTGTGAAAGTTTCATATATTTCATTTTTTTTCTGTCAAAAAAATATTTCATATTTTTTAAAAAGACTTACAATTTAATACGATGTACAGTACAAAGGTGTTCCGGGAATAAAATAAGGAAAATATTTCGTAAACACCTAATGTGTTATGTAACACCTAGAGAGAAAGATAAAAATAAAGATAAAAATATAGATATGATAAAGTTTATGATGCGATAGGAAGAGAGAGATAAAAAGAAATGAAAGATGTTGGTGAGATGTTTAAAATAAAGAATAATTTATGTATAATTACTGATAAAACAATGATGATTAATGACTGTTAATCCAAATAAAAGGAATTTGAGTCTTTTTTTTTTTGTACATGGGAATCATAAGACGAGAAGCTAAAGCACTAAAACAGAGGATAGATCATTCCTCAGCAAAATGAGCATCCGGTGGCACCAGCAGCCAATAAGCATCCATATTAGCCGAGCCTTAATTTCGAATATAAAATTTATATAAATGAAAGAATACTATTGAAAAAGACTTTTCTTTTTAAAATATTTATTAATTTAATATTTTAATTATCAAATAAACACTCTAAGGAAAAAAAAAGTAATACATTAGTGATAAAAAAGAATAAAAAACCACACAAACATGAAAATATTTTAAAATGAATCCTATTATTTGAATATTAAATTTTAACTATTGCATTTAATATATATATATATATATATATATATATATATATATATATATATATAATTTTTTATTTAACTTTTACCTTTTCAATATTAGCGCATCTACACCCTCAAAAAAATATACCCACATCTTAAAAATTTTCAAAAAAGATGTGATACACATATAATAATTTATATAACATTATTTTTTTATTTTCATCTCTCTATTATTATGACATATAATATTTTTTTTGTCCTGGGTCAGAGACTAATCCCATTTGCGGTGTGTGGTTGCCGCTGGTCCAAAAAAATTTTACACACAGAGGGAATCGAACACGGATTCTCCCGCTAAATAGATCGTTCCCCCACATGTGAACGCAGCAGGATATTACACCACTGCGCTAACCCTTTGGGTGTGGGACATTATACCACTACGCCAATCCATTTGAATTTATGACATATAATATATGATGTGGAGGAGAGAGACGGACACAAAAATATTATTGTATGAATTATTGTAAAAATAAAAAAACATTTCTCTTTTGAAAAAATTAAAGTAAGAATAAATGTCTCAAAATATCACTACAGTCTACACTACAGCAGTGCAGTACGGTACTAGTAGTGTTTTGAAACGGTGCAAGAGGTGATAATTCAAACTTTAGGGAATACCGCAATTGACTTATATATGCATGCCACGCACGCTTGTACGATTGAAAACCAAAACCGGGACACTTGTTTTGTTCTGTTCTGTTCTGTTCTCTTGCGTGACACACGACGCACAACGTTCTTGCACATGTTAATCGTGAAAATCACTTCCTCCATCTATTCCAATTCTACTTATCATTGATATGCTGGGCCTTTGAAACATCTTTCTATAGCAATAGCGCAAGATACAAGTTGAGCACAGTTTCCGGTTTTGGAATAAGATATGTGTGTGTGTGTGGTTTTTTTTACAAGAAAAACAATCGATTGATATTAGGCTTAAATATCAAATTGGTCATGTAATTAAGTTAGCGTTTTTTTTATTTTTTGGTTTTCTATAAGTTCATTTTTTTTCAATTTTAGTCTTTGTTGGTTTGGCATTTTTTTCAATTTTGGTCATTTGCCGTTCAACTGCCGTTACAAAAACCATTAGGCTAAATATTTTGGTCATCTAATTTATTTTCGATGTTCGATTTGGTCCTCTAATTATTAAATGATTCAATTTGGTCATCTAATTCTTTAAAATGGTTCAATTTGGTCATGCCGTCTAAATTGATTTAACAACGTTAGGAAATGCTCACATTAGCGTACTTTTGTGGCGGTTTTGAAACCGCCACTATAATAATTTAAATACATTTAGTGGCGGTTTTAAACCGCCACAAAATGCGATGACGTGAGCATGACACATGCATTTACTAACACCGTTAGTTCAATTTAACGGTAGGACCAAATTGAACCATTTTAAAGAATTAGAGGACCAAATTGAATCATTTAATAATTAGATGACCAAATCGAACATCGAAAATAAATTAGAGGACCAAAATAGTAATTTAGCCAAACCATTAACGATGATGTCATCATGCTGACATCATCGTGTGTCACATAAGCAAAAGATGACGTCATTACATGCCATGTCAGCATAATGCCACATCATCAATAACATGTCAGCAAAAATGACACATAATGAGTGCTACATCAATAATGACGTCAAAGAAACTAGAAATGAAAAAAAAATTACAAGGACTAAAAAATGAAAAAAACGATATTTACAAGGACAAAAAAATGAAAAAATAGAATTTTATAGGGACTAAATATGAAAAAAAAGGGAATTTACAGGGACTAAAAATGAAAAAAAAAATTGTTTGTATCTACAAATATGTCACTTAAAGTTGTGCATATTCTTGTTTTCAAATATTTATGTGTTGCAAAAAAATTACAATTGTCATATTAAAAACAACTAATGCAAAAAATAGTAGCAAAAAAATCTAGCAAATTAAATCCTACGATTTTTTTTTTTGGATGAAGTATGAATACAAAAAGCAAGAGACAAGAAAGCCTAAGACACCGCAAGAGAGTCTTTCATAAGTTTCTCTATGATGGAATCAAGAGCAGAGTCGCATCTTTGTTCCAAAACACTTGAACACGTACCTTAACTACCCAAAGTATCGCCACATGATTAGAATCACGTGGCATACATGCATGCAACAAGCAGAATCCTACCGTGGATAGCTGGATCATACAGTAGACATGATTAAGAGACCAAGGCTTAGTTTCAAAAATTTTGTTGCATCTCCACCTCCATGTCCACCAAGTCAAGGTAAGGGGTTGGAGGGTCAGGTGAAGAGATAAGAGATATTAGTCATGGGGGACATTAAGGCCAAGAATGAGGTCTTTGACTACGGAGAACATGTCCAACTTTAAGGATACTCTGTTATACGCAAATCTTTTAATTAATCCATTCTTACTTATTTTATTTTATATTAATTTTAAATTCAATTTGTACATGATATTTAAGACTTAAATATTTGTTGTGTCTACAAATGTCACTTTTTTTCCTTTTAGTCCATGTATTTTTTTTTAATTTTTCATCCTATAAGTTTCATTTTTCGTCCCTATAAGTTTGTTTTTTAATTTAGTTCCTTTAAATTTCCTTTTTTTCATTTTTAGTCTATGTAAGTTAAGTTTTTTTTTTTCATTTTTAGTCCCGATAAGTTCTTTTTTTTTTTTTTCATTTTTAGTTCCTCTGATGTCATTGCTGACATGTAAATTTCTATAGAAATTTTCTATAGAAATTTTCATTTTTAATTTCTATAGAAATTTTCACAAAAACTCAAATAGAAAAACAACACATTTCTAATTAAATCTCATATAAATTTAAATTTCTATTGTAATTACTTTTAATTACTTAATCAATGCTACTTGTAAGGTGTTTGATGGAATGCCCCCACAAAAACATGTTTTCTTGGACCGTCATGATTGTTGTGTCCAATGAACATGGCTACTACCATGATGGGGGTGGAGTTGATTTGCATGATGTTAGACCAAGGTGTGTTGTCGAATACTCTCTCTGGAATATAAGCAAAAAAAACTGTTTCACACTAACTAAGAAAGTTGATTAACAACATTTAATTGCATCAATTTCAATTAAAAAATAAGTTGGTTTCCTAACCTGCCCTTCATTGAAATTTGATATCAAGAATAAGAATGAATCATTGGAATTAAAACCCCTATTAAATGAAGGGTATTTTAGATATGTTCTCATTAAATGAGGTAAAATTAGTTGAGATTTGCTTATATTTAAATTCAAAACTCAAGTCAATTTTTTGCTTATATTTGAAGCAAGAGGGAGTAGGTTTGTTTTCTCCTTTTTTCAGTCATGTGTGGGGTTAGATTAGATTGAGTTAGGTGAGATGTTGTGTGCCTAAGTTGTTGTCATGGATTTTTTTTTTTTTATGCATACAATTGTTTGTATATCTCTCTTCTCATGTATTCAAAGTTAGGAGAGAGTGAGAGTTGAATTAAGATATCTAACACTGTTGACAGGGCTTAACATTTTTGTAAAATTACTTATCACGAATTTTAAAGTTATGACATAATTTTGTGAAAGTGGATTTTTTTTAACTTAAATAATGATATATATACGAATAATTCTTCACTGCAAACACTTTATTAATTACACTAATCATTTTTTTATCTCTCTCAATCTATTATATTACATCATTTATTATATTAATATTTTTCCATTTCTCCTTTTCTCCTATTAGGTGCCAAATAGATGAGAGGTGTCCATAAATAATTTTTCTTTTCACATTTATACGGAATAAAATTATTTTACAATGCAATATCTATAAAAAATTTAAAGAACTTATATTTTCAAAGTGATTATGTTCTGATCTTTAAAATAATTTTAATTTAATTCTTCTAAATTAATTTTTGAATCATTGATCTCCAATACAAACTAATTCCTTTTGTTTTAACTACTTAAAAATTATTTCAAGCTATTGAATATTTAAAGGGTAAAATATGTTTTTTGTCCCTTATTTTATCTTGATTTCTGTTTTTAGTCCCTCATAAATTTTTTCGCTGTTTTTAGTCCCTCAAAAATTGTTTCATTTTGTTTTTAGTCCCTGACATTAATTTCAACTGTTAAGTGATGTCGTGGCGAGCAGAATTTGTGCTTAAAATTTTTTTGTTTAAGTTTCTAACATATTTTAACTGCTACAAATTTTCTGACAAACTAAAACTGTAAGAAATGTTTAAAAAAACAACAAAACCTCAAACACCAGATTTTCTAAAATCACAAGAAATGTTACAAAAGTAAACATTTCCAATCATCAAAAAATTTGTAGCGGTTAAAAGTCACTAGAAACTTAATCAGGAAATTTTCACACGCACGGTTTATATCCGCCATATCATCACTTAACAGTTGAAATTAATGCCAGGGACTAAAAATAGAACAAAACAATTTATGAGGGACAAAAAATAGAACATAAAATTTTTTAGGGACTAAAAACAGTAAAAAAAATTGAGAGACTAAAAACAGAAATCAAGATAAAATGAGAGACCAAAAACAAATTTTACCCATATTTAAATTGTCCTTTATGTGGCAGTTTAAACTGTTGTCTTTTCGTGCTTGAAAATTAGGGTCCTAGAGGTTCCATGCAAAGGGCATGTTTGCTGACGCAAGTGTGTAGGCTTTCAACATCTGTAAGTAACTAAGTAGCTTTGCAGTAAAAAAAGACGAATTCTACCTTGCGAAAGTGAAAGTTTTTTCACACGGTACGAAAGTTTTATGAGCAATTAGATATCCTTAAACATTAAATTTATGGTTAAAATTTTTCTATTTTTTCTTTTTCTTTTTTCTCTTTTTTTCCAATTTGTCCCTTTGGAAAACCCCTTCCCTCTGTTGATTTCTATTCTCCCTCAGAAGACCTAGCATTTCTCTTCATCTCCTTCCCCGACGACAAACCACATCACCACCGACCTTCGTCGGAGCAGAGAAATCCATTTAGATCTGATTTACAACACCATATTGGGTTTGATTGAAACATATTTAAATGGATTTGTTGTTTTGACTGCTACTTCACAAATCTGTAAGTGTTTGCCATCGATCACGGGAGTGACCTTGACGACAACGGCACTAGTGCCGACCTAGACAGCGACGCAGCGGTTGGAGTCGAAGAGGCAGAGCTCGAAGAGGGTCTTGGTTGGGGACGCGGGAACATTTGAGAAGGTAGAGGGAGGACTGAGTCGCGGGTTTTGGGATTCAGAAAATGTGAAAGAGTTTGGCGGTGGTTGAAAATCAAAGTTTGTGTTTGTGCTTTTTCTTGTAGATATGAGAAAATGGTTTGTGTTTTTTTTTTCTTGATTTAAGAAAGAGAGGAAGAGTCATCGTTCCCGTCGGCGTTGCGATTGTTGCAGCGGGTTAGTGGTGTTGGTTGGTGGTGGGTTTCTTGGTACTTCAAGGTGGTTTTGCCATTGTCGTTGCAATGGTTGGCTTCCATCGATGACATCATTTTGGTGGTTATGGTGGTGTCATCGTCATTGGCTCATGGTGGCGACAATGCAAAGTGGTTGTTGCTGATGGCTGTTGGAGATGGTGATAGAGGGACAAAGTGGGAAAAGGAGGAAAAAAAAGAAAAAAGTGATAAAAATCTTAACCTTTGATTAAAAAAAAATCCAATGGTTTAAAAAAACTTTCGTACTGTGCGAAAAAACTTTCACTTTCGCATGGTAGAATTCATCGTCAAGAAAATCTATAAGTAACTTAATTTACAAAATATTATCAATAATTTTAAGTTCTTATACAAACATCTTATTTTTTATAGTAAATATGTTTTATATTTTTGGCTTAAATATGTTTTTAGTCCTTCAAATTTGAGTAATTGCTTTTTTTAGTCCTCCAAAAAAAAAAGTTGCTCTTATATGTCCCTCAAATTTTTGAAAATGCTGCTTTTAGTCCCTCTCTGTTCATTGCATTCATGGTGTTATAATTTGTGATGATTTTTCACAGCCAAAATTTATTTTTTTAATTTATTTTAAAAAATGATTTCTGATGGGAAAAAATGTAAAGAAAAAAATAAAAACATGGATGTTAAATTGTGGCAGTTTTTTTATTTATTTATTTTTACATATTATGGCAGTTTTGAACCGCCATATATCATTTTTAAATAAATTAAATTAAAAAATAAATTCTGACAGTGAAAAACCGTCACAAATTGTGACGCCATGAATGCAATGAACAGAGAAGGACTAAAAACAACATTTTCGAAAATTTGAGGGACTAATAAGAGCTAATTTTTTTTCTGGCGGATTAAAAAAATAATTACCCAAATTTGAATGACTAAAAACATATTCAAGCCTATATTTTTTTTTATACACATGACATTGGTGCGAAGTATCACTAATCTCCGCCAGGAAACTTTGCTGGCCACCTATATGGGGTCTCCCCTCCCAACCAATATTTTTGCATCTACAAGGCTCGAACCCGAAATCTCGCTTAAGGGGTTATATTTTTAAAATGCTAAATGTATTTATTTTTTATTTAATATTTTTCTTTATAAGAAAGTAGGATAAAAAAATAGTTAAAGAATGTAATATTACTCATGTTTTAATATAAATTTAACGATTGAAATTAATTTAAAATTAAATTTTAATCATATTTAACGATTTAAAATGAACTACTATAATGTGATATCATATTATTTGAATATCTAAAAATTGACACCAGATATAATTTATCTCTATCTTTATATCTTTTTTTATATACTTTTTATAAATTAAAAAGGAACAACATTTTAAAAACATTTTGGTTAAAAAAACTAAAATATAATTTTGGTTTCCCTATTTTAATTTACTTAATCTGCAATTTTGGTCCCCTTTTTAAAATAAATAAAAACATTTGGTCCCCTTATTTTTCAAAATCAAGAATTTAGGTTCAACCGTCAATTTCAGGACATTGATCATTAATAAAAAAAATGTTAATCGCTAAATCGCTTACATGGCACTATAATATTGAGTTTTTTAATTATTAATTTGATTAGTGGAGCATTTAATTTAATAAGAGTTTAATTAAAAACTATTAATTATTAAAAAAACCTCTTTAAATTACCTAAGATTTTCATTAAAAAACCAAATATTTGTTGGGTACCAGAGTAACAAAATAATAACTCACGATTAAAATAAGAGATGAGAAAAATAGGAATTGACACACAATATTTTAACGTGGAAAACCCTCAACGGATAAGGGAAAAATCACGGGCAAGACCAAAGAAATATTTTTACTAAGTGGAAGAAAATTACAACATCTCTCTAACTATAAGGAGAGAACAATTACACTCTCTCTTATAATAGGAGAACACACACACCACTAGTGTTGCTAACTCTCTCTCTAAGATTACTACAATTGTAGTGGGATGCAAAGCAAAGCAAGATGGCTTGCTATTTATAGGCACGAATCAAAACATATGCATTAAATGCCATGGCAAGATTTCTACCTTTCAACCAATTTGCAGGCACAGCCATGTAAGGGTAATTTTTTCCACCGTTTCTTTTTTACTTACATGCCACAAAAAGTGGCTTTATACTACCCACGGCTTCACAATCTCCCACTTAAAGCCACTTTTTGTGTGTTTTCAAAATATCTCTCTATCTTGCCATTTCCTTGCTGCTTATGTTTCTGATAGGCCAAAGGAGGATCGACACCATGTAAAATTGTTTGTATTGATTGGCTTCATCATAACAGCTGCTAGGTTATCTTTAGTGTGAATTTTCTGCATGTCCACGATTGCTTCCTCTACTACTTCTCTGACAAAGTGATATTGAACACCTATGTGCTTTGTCCTGGAATGAAAGGCTGGATTCCTTGCAATGTGCAAGGCACTTTGACTGTCACAAGACACAGTAGTCTTCTGCTGCTTGTGCCCAAGTTCTTCCAATAGCCTTTGAATCCAAATAGCTTCCTTGCATGCCTGGGTAGCTGCCATGTACTCAGCTTCTGTAGTAGACAAAGCTACAACAGTCTGTAATTTGGATAACCAGCTCACTACCCCTCCTGCAAGTGTAAACACAAAGCCAGTAGTAGACTTTCTTTTATTAAGATCACCTGCAAAATCTAAATCAACATAGCCCCTGACAATAAATTCTGATCCTTCAAAACATAATGCAACATCCGAGGATCCTTTGATGTATCTAAGGGTCCTCTTAACAGCATTCTAGTGCTCTCTACCAGGATCTATCATGAACCTACTAACCGCTCCCACTGCTTGTGCAATGTCTGATCTTGTACAAATCATGGCATACATAAGGCTTCCCACTGCTGATGCATACGGTACTTGAGACATTTTCGTCCTCTCTGCTTCATTGCTAGGACTCATACTTGAGGATAACTTATAATTGACAGGAAATGGGGTAGAAATTGGCTTACAGTCTTGCATGTTGAAGTGCCGCAAGACCTTCTATAAGTAATTCTTCTGAGAAAGCCAAAGCTTCCTATCTTTTCTGTCTCGGTGAATTTGCATCCCTAAAATCTTGTTTGCGGATCCCAAGTCCTTCATATCAAACTCCCTAGCCAACTCTGCCTTCAATTCTTGGATTTGATCTTTGTTGGGGCCTACCACCAACATGTCATCCACACACAACAGCAAAATGATGAAATCATTATCATCAAACCTATTGTAGTACGTACAATGGTCTGAACTCAGTCTATTGTAACCAAGGCTAATAATGAAGGAATCAAATCTCTTATACCAACATCTTGGCGCCTGCTTTAGACCGTACAGAGATTTGGTCAACCTACAAACCAAGTTTTCTTTTCCTTGTTCTTTAAAGCCTTCTGGTTGGAGCATATATATCTCCTCTTCAAGTTCTCCATGGAGAAAAGAAGCCTTTACATCAAGTTGCTCAAGATGTAAATCAAATGTAGCACACATAGCCAGAACAACTCTAATTGTTGTCAATCGAACAACTGGCGAGAATATCTCATTGAAACCAACACATTCTTTCTGAGCATATCCTTTGACCACCAATCTTGCACGATATCGTTCCACTTGATCATTGCTATCTCGTTTGATCTTGTATACCCATTTGTTTCTGATGGCTTTCTATGCAAGGCTTCCATTTCTTCATGCATTGCTGCCATCCATTGAGAAGCGTCTGAACTACTCAGGGCCTCTTGAAAGGTTGACGGTTCTCCTTCTTCAGTTAGAAGACAGTATGCATCATGGCTTGCCATGACAAACTGTGAGTGCCAACTTGGTTTAGATTTTTGTCGTGTTGATCATCGAAGACCTCCTCCGTCATTGACCTCATTTGGCTCTTGTTCCTCGTGCTCCTGTTCTGCTTCAGAAAAGTCATCTTCTCCATATATCTTCTCTATCTGCACTATAATACTGTCTTTGGCAGTGCTGTCATTTTTCTGCTCACTTTGCAATTCATTTTCTCCAAAAACTACATCTCTGCTAACAACAACCTTGCGGGCAGTGGGCTCCCACAAGCGATACCCCTTAACATTGTCAGCATAACCCAAGAATACACATTTTCTGGATTTTGGATCCAACTTTGTTCTTTCTTGGGAGTTGTACATCACGTACACAGGACATCCAAACACATGTAAGTAAGAATAATAAGCTGGTTTGCCTTTCCACATCTCCATTGGCGTTTTTAAACCAATCGTTGTTGATGGTGATCGATTTATCACAAAACAAGCGGTTTTAACTGCTTCTGCCCAAAAAGATTTGGCTATTCCCGCTGTTCTCAGCATAGCTCTTGTTCTATCTAGGAGAATTCTATTCATCCGCTCTGCCACACCATTTTGTTGAGGTGTATGTGGAACTATGAATTGTCTTAAAATACCCTCTTGTTTGCATAATGCTAGAAAGTCACCATCTACATATTCTCCTCCATTGTCTGTCCTTAAGCACTTAATTCTTTTTCCAGTTTCAAGCTCCACTTGTTCTTTGAATTCCTTGAATACTGGAAACACATCTGACTTCTTCTTGATTGGTTACACCCACAATCTCCTGGAATAATCATCAATGAATGATACAAAATACTTTGCTCCTCCTAGGGATACTTCTGGTGATTCCCACACATCCGAATGGACCAAGTCTAGTATGTGTTTGCTTCTAGTAGTTACTTTAGCAAACTTCAATCTATGTTGCTTACTTATCACACAATGCTCACAAAATGGTAAATTGATCATTTTGAGCCCAGGCAAGAGATTACATTCCGCAAGGACTTTCAGGCCTCGCTCTGACATATGTCCAAGTCTACGATGCCACATCATCGTTGCTTCTTCTTGATTTGTTGCTGCAACTGATGCATTTTCTTCTTGCAACGTATCTCCCAAAAGCATGTATAGATTAGCTGTGATCTTCTCAACTTTCATCACTACAAGATTGCCTTTCACTACCTTTAAGATCCCACCTTCAATATGGATCTTGCACCCGAGGTCATCCAATTGCCAACGGATAATTAGTTCTTCTTCAAGCCTTTCACATGTCATACCCCTTGAAGTGTGTGAACAATACCATCGTACATTTTTAATTTGACAGTATCGACCCCAGCAATTTCCAAGGCATGATCATTTCCCATGAACACGGATCCTTCCGAGATAGGCTCATAAGTGCAAAACCAATCTCGACGTGGAGTCATGTGCCAGGTTGCACCCAAATCCAATATCCAACAATCATGAAGTTGTCTTCCGCCTTTAGAACTAATTGCTGCTTCACTATACAGGATTTCTCCATTATCTGAGGTACTTGCAACGCAACCTTGAGAGGTTGACGCTTCAGAATTCTTTCCTCCATTCTTCTTGTGCCAACAATCTTTCTTCAAGTGCCCTCTCATGCCACAATTGTAGCATTTGATGTTCCTCCTTCTTCTAGACTTTGATCTACCATGATTTTGACTTCCACCGGAGCCACGTTCCGTTGATCTGCCTCTCGTCATCGTTAAAGCTTATGCTTGCTTGGAATTTTCCAGCCTATCTTCCTTATTCTTTTGCCTGGATTCTTCTTCAAGAATAGCTCCAGCAACATCATCAAAGGTTAGACGGCCAACAATATTATTGTTCGTTATGTTGAAGATGAGTTGATCATACGAATCTAGTAAACTCTGAAGTAGAAGTTCCGCCCGCTCATTTTCTTCTACATTGAAATATGACGCAGAAAGTTGAGCAAATAGAGTATTCAGATTGTTAATGTGGTCCGTCACTGAAGTGGACTCACTCATTCTAAGAGTGTAGAGTTTCCTCTTTAAGAATATTCTAGTGTGAAGTGGCTTGATCTCGTACAATTTGTGGAGAGTATCCCAAATCTCCTTCGTGGTCTTCTTCTCCGCAATACTGGACAAAACCGAATCCGCCATTGCTAAGTGCAAATTGGCAACAACATTGTCAACCATCTCTTTCCACCTTTCATTAGTGATCTCCGCAGGTCTGCCTTCAATTGCATCTTGACAATTGTCCTTCCTCAAAATTGCTTTTATCCTTAATTTCCACAGGGAGAAATTATTCCCGTTGAACTTCTCAATCTCGTATTTTGCTGCCATGGTTTCACACTAAAGAACTGACTTACACAACTTCCACAGTATATAGTACCGCCTACTGGAACAGTGACTGTAGACCGTGAACCAGTGCACCAGGTAAGTTCCCAGGAAAGAGAGGTGGGTCACCAACAGACACGCTTAAATACCAAGTCTTTCCTTAGCCAAAACTTTCCTAGACATGCACTTTCACACTACCTCACTCTATATCCAGTAACAAGAATAATTCTTTTCTGATGTGGTAGATCAGACTATACCGCAACCACAGAGCATACTAAGAATTTTCTCCAACACTATACCAGCGTACCAGCGTGTATCGTAGCGGAACAATATCATAACATATTGGCTCTGATACCACTGTTGGGTACCAGAGTAACAAAATAATAACTCACAACTAAAATAAGAGATGAGAAAAATAGGAATTGACACACAATATTTTAACGTGGAAAACCCTCAACGGATAAGGGAAAAATCACGGGCAAGACCAAAGAAATATTTTTACTAAGTGGAAGAAAATTACAACATCTCTCTAACTATAAGGAGAGAACAATTACACTCTCTCTTATAATAGGAGAACACACACACCACTAGTGTTGTTAACTCTCTCTCTAAGATTACTACAATTGTAGTGGGATGCAAAGCAAAGCAAGATGGTTTGCTATTTATAGGCACAAATCAGAACATATGCATTAAATGCCATGGCAAGATTTCTACCTTTCAACCAATTTGCAAGCACAGCCATGTAGGGGTAATTTTTTCCACCGTTTCTTTTTTACTTACATGCCACAAAAAGTGGCTTTATACTGCCCACGGCTTCACAATATTATAGTGTCACGTTAGCGATTTAGGCTATGTTTGGAAAGTCATTTCAGCTAACTTCTAACTTTTTTTACTAGCTAAAAAGCTTGTTTGATTGTTTGGTAAACAACTTTTTTTTAGTAGCTTCTAGCATTTTTTGAAACGCTACTTGAAGTAGTATTTTTTAAAACGTTAGTTTCTAATTTTTTATATTTTATTTCCTTTTTATCCTTAAAATATTTATTAACTTTTTTATTATCATTTTTAAATAAAATAGGATTTTTTTTTGCACTCATTCACGTTATACTTCATGAAATTGACAATGATAAGTGTTAGATTTATTTTATTTTTCTATTATTTTTTGAATAATTTTATATTAGACAATTTATTTTAACTATTACACTAATTAACATAATAAAAGTATAATGTCTACTTAGGTGTATCTTTCTTCTTTTTTCTTTATTTTGTCTCATTTGAAAGCTAAGAAAATTATATACAACTTTTATTTTTACCCCGAGACCTAGTTTAGAAGTATATTATGCATAAAATCATGAACAACGAAATATTTACCAAATTTTGCCAATTTGACATTTGCTCACTAATTTGATCATATCTAGAGTTGTAGATATTATTTTTTAGTCAGACTAAAGTCATTAGTTAGCTAATATCTAGTGCTACAACTTTAATGAATATCACTTTTCCAAAATCGCACTCTAAAATTGAGTTTTAGCTATTGTAATCAATTACATCTTATTGTAATAAATTAAAATAGAACCCAAATTAAAGAAACAACACCTAGGACTCGAAATAATTGATTACAAACCTATGTAATCGATTAAAACAAACCCATGATCAACAAAAAACCCCTAAGACTTAAAATAATCAATTACAAACCTATGCAATCGATTAAAACAGACCCAAAGCCAAAAACAACCCCATGTAGCTCATTTTAATCAATTACAAAGCCATGTACTCAATTAAAATGAAGCAAAACTGCATAATACATTATTTTTCAACCCATATTTTCACTTTCACCAAAATAAAAATCATTCCATTCAACCCAAAATTTTCAACAACGAATTTAATCTTCAACAAAGCATTTTATACCATTAAAATACATCCACAAATCAACCCACAATATCAAATCAACATACCAATCTTAAAATCAATTATCTCAAACATCAAAACACCAATAAGCATATATGACAAAAGATCACAACCATATAACCACCCAATATTCATTCCCACATCACAAAATCCATCATGAAACAAGAAAAGAGTGAACTTCCCTTACCTATTCAAACTTCAAATTCAAGCTTTTTGGAGGGAAAAGGAAGAAAGGAGGAAGTTTTGAGCTAAATGAGGGAGCTTTTCTCTACCCAACCAACATCCCACACTATAAGGACACAAAACCAAACCCAAACCAATCTCCAAGTCAGATGTTGAACTATATTTCATAATTCTATGGAACCCACCATGGGTGCTTCAAGGAGGAGAGAGAAATGAAACAAAAGAGGAAGTAGAGGAGAGATATGAACTTACCACAACTAAGGAACAACTATGGAACTTCAAGGGAAAAGAAAGGATTGTTCCTTTAGTAGATGATTCAGATTCTTCAATCCTCTAGAGAGGAAGAAGAAGAGAAGTGAGAATAAGGGTCTTGGGAGATTGTTTCAAATTCTTAGGGGTTTAGAGAATGGTTTTAGAGACCTTTGGGCCTCTCTCTCACTCTAAGGCTTTGCTAGACACACACCCCCCTTCACTTATCTCCAAAAGCCCAAATCTAAGGCCCAAACCACAAAGAGACAAATAAACACCTCAAAACACATAATCAAATTACTATTTCTAACCAAATTAATTATTAAATGGCATAAATTAAATTTAGTTTCTCTTGTATTTTAATTAAAACACTTGGTCACACAATTAAGAAAAACAATAATATTACACAAGTTAAATAAGAAGTGAGAGTGAAAGTGTGCTTAAAAAAATATGTTGCTAGAATTTCTCTTCAATTTACTTGTAGTACTGCTACTTCTGCACAATGGTAGATGCTATATATACGTGCTTTAATTTTGTGAACAGATTTGCATTTGTGACGGTTACTTTACTCCTAGCCTTACTAGTTTATCTAGACAAACAAATTATCAATGGTTTAAGGAAAAATCTTCATCTTGTTAACTGTCTAAAGTAAGGAGCTGAATATAGCTTAATTAATTGAATTGCTGTAAAATCTAACTATTGAACTGATGCATATGAACTAGTATTTAGCTGTATCACAAGTGATTTGATCGTGCTATTTAATTAGTTAGAGCAATAGTACGGGTTTGAGCAAAATCAGTATGAAAGGTATAGATGCAGCAAAATAAATAAGTTTTTAGCTAATGAGATAAAGCAAAACATAATAACATACTATAGCAGTTTAAGCAAGTTCAAAAAAGAAAGTGTTTTGAATAACTTCAAATTAATTTCCAATATATTGTCAGCTTTAGCATAAGTAGTTATGGTTCCAGCTGAATTATTAATTTAGCTTATATACAAATTAGGTTAATAGATACAAGTCTACCATTATATAACTAGACACCGCTGAAGCCATCAAACATCTAACTTTTCACTAGTACATATTTGAAGCACAAAAATTTTGAGACATGGAGCTTTGGAAATGTAACTTGTTTTGTTGGTCCAAAACAGATATCATTGCACAGGGCAATGCTTAGCTAATGAAAGCAAGCTTTCTTAGCAAAAGACAAAGACAAAGACAAAAAAAAAAAGCATTGAAAATGCTTACTTGATCACCCCTGAATGCTAAAATTTGGAGATGACAGTTTATAGCCAGATGAAGCCACCAAGCTTTTAAGAAATGCCTGGTTTCAACTGGAAAAAAAATGGCACATGCATTCTTTCTAGTCATATTAGGGAGAAATTATTGAATGGTCGGATCTGATCAATCTTCACCTGACACGTTATTGACATATTTAGGAGTACATACATACAACATGTTTCACTTGTCATGTTTATTTTTGTCTTCATAACCAAGAAGCTCCTCCAACAATTTGTCATCAAAGTACTCAAGCTCAATCACTTGACTTGCTTGCTCACTCCTTCCTCCTCTTCCTTCCACATGTCCATGACTTGAAGAGGGTGCAGATGCTGATGAAGCCGAAGCCGAAGAAGTATTGGAAGAAGAAGAAGAAGAAGAAGAGGAGGGAACACCAAGTGCTAAAGGGGGGTATTCATTAGGGAAATTGAGGACAGCAAAGGGACCCCTCATGGCATATGCAGCTCTATCATAGGCCCTAGCAGCTTCCTCTGCAGTGTTGAATGTTCCAAGCCACAACCTTTGACCTTGTCTCATCGAGTCACGAATCTCTGCTGCAAATTTTCCCCATGGCCTCCTACGTACCCCTCTGTACTTAACATGCTCTTGATCTTCATCTTTGCCTTTTCCTCTTGAACCCTCTTCGTCCATGCTAATGTTCAATTGCACGTTTAGTAGAGACTCACTTTGAAGTATATATATATGCATATTAGAGAGTTTCAAATCATAAGCTAGAGTGACGTGTGCAAAGGACTTAGGGTTCTAGGGTAGGGCCCTGCCCCCTCAATTTTTTTAGAAAAGTATGAGTAAATATGTATTTTTATAATTTAATTTGAGTAAATAATGTATCTATTGATAAAGAGTTTTTACACTCTCAATCAATAAAAAATTATTGAAAACCTACATAATAACAGATAATTCAAATGCAAATAATTATCTTATTCTATACAACCTATAGAATAACAGATAATTCTGTTAGTCTGCTACGTTTTCAATTATAATGCATGATAATTTCTTTTTTACAATAATTACGTCATAAGTTATATCTAATGTGATTTTTAAATGGTTAACAACATAAAAAAAATTATATGGACAATGTTTAAAAATTAAATTCATTTAATATTATAATTATGTGTAACAATAAAAAAAATAGAATTATTTTAACAACTAGTATGAATTTAATTTTGAGATTCGTGTGTGTATGTGTGTCATTCCAAATATTATTTATTATTAGATTATATGATATTTATGTTGGACTTTTTAAATGTTAGACTAACATAAATTTTATTTAAGATTAAAAAAACGTGTTAGACAAAAATATCTGAAGTTTCCTTGATATTTGTCTATACATATAGATGGTTGAAAGAAAATTTTAACTTTTCCACTTCCTAGAGTAGCAGTTAAACTTTTAACTTGAATTTTTTTTTTTTACTGCTTTTTTACTTGAATTTGACTACTACTAGACTTATCTTTTGACATAAGGGAGAAAGAAAAATGAATGTTTGGTTTCATTTTTCCATAAAATAGGTATAGAAAAAAAGTAATAAACTAAAAGGAGAAATATTTTTATTGAAAGGAGAAAAATTACACTATCCATAATTTTTTTTACACTCTCTTATTATTTTCACATTGAATGCTTTTTTATTTTAATTCTTTAACAAATGTCTTTAGGATCAACAAGACCCAGAAAAAAAAAAAAAAAAGGGAATAAAAATTGAAGTACAAGAATACCGTTGTTAGATGTTGAAAAATTGGGCTCAACAGCGTTTGGCACGTGATGATGAAGGGAGCAAGTGCATTTGTGCTCCACGTTGAAAAGTAGAGCGTCCATTGTATCTAGACGGTCAAGGAGGTGGCTCTTTGCATGTTTGGAAACCCTTTTACTCTTCTCACTTTAATATTCCTCTCTTTTTTCCCCTTTTGTTGTTTCTGAATTCCATATACGGTTATAAACCCACAAGGAAATAAAGTGCTTCATGGCCCAGGAAAAAAGGAAATGAAAAAGAAAAGAGCATAAAAAAAAAAAAGGAAAATCATTTTTTTGTGAAAATGTCAAACACGTGCTTATCTATAGTAGTATTGGTATGGGTATTTTTTTTTTGGTACTCATTACATCGGTATTGGTACGGAGTATCCACCAATTTTACTCATGATTAATCTCTGCTGAGAAAGCTGACTGGTCATCTTTAGTGGGGTCTCCACTCCCAACCACGACTTGTTGATTGGTATGGGTATTTTGTGGCGTCATATATATTGCTTGTTTTCCTTTGCTTTGCTTTGCTACTTAATATTCGAAAAGATGACACATCTTTTAAAGATGAAGTTTTCAAAAAAGAAATTAGGCATCCAAAAATTTTTATTTTAGTCTTCCAAAATCTTTTTATTATTTTGCTAGCTCCTTATAAATTTTAAAATATTCTAAAATGATCCTTGTTATGGCATACTTTTAAACGTACGTATTACCTCAAAATATATAGTTTTTTATGTAACATTTTTGTATATAGTATACATATCATGACTAAGTGATAAGAATTACTTTTACAAAATTTAAAATTTATAAGAAGCAAAACTAATATTTTTTAAGAATTAAAACAAATTTAATTACATTTATATAAACAGAAACATTTTTTTTTTTGTTGAACTCAGAGTACTACATGCATCTCCACGGAAAATTAAGAAACATACTTAAACGTTATATTGAAGTTTAATTTGATTTCATGGTAAAAGTCTCATTCTCATCATTAAGATTTACAACTTTTTTCTTAAGCAGCCGCAAAGCGTTTATTTCATGTGTGAACCTACATGCCCCAGAAAGAACCTCGGTCCAGCGTTGTCAAATCACCCACCAAAATTACAAGTATTCAATTTAAGAGTCATACCTTAAACATTCTAAAACTATTTTACATGACTGTTTAATTATAAATTATCGTTGATATAATTTTTAAAATAATTGTTATAAAAATTAATAAATTTATTATACATATTAGTTTATAATTAGTTGATTATTTTATACTGTTAGTGTATAATTTTTTTTTTCCAGTAAATGTGAAAGAACTTTGTAATTATAATTGGGTGGGTCACTTAAGTTTCAGTTTGTTTATATATTTACCTTCCAGCTTATCAGCAAAAAGATAAAACCGGGCAAAAAAAAACAAAAACTATTTACAAAAGAAGGGTTAAAAAAAAGATATTATCTGCATGTGTTGTTTTTTATACGTTACAGCATTAGACGCGAACTGAATGCCAACTCAGTTGACGTCTCTTGAGTCTTTTTTTTTGTTTGCTAATAGGAGGCGTCAACCCGTTGTGCACTTTTCGGACTTATGCAGTCTGACTAGTAGGTGTACAGGTTGCAGAGTGGGAGATGTCAAGTTGATTGTAACCTCTCATTGGGAGGCGCCAACTTGATAGTTACCTCCTGTTGGGAGGTGCCAACTCATCTGACATCTTGTGTGCTTTTTTTCTGCCCCTAACGAGACATGTCTATGTCTGTAGCAGACAACCTTTTACAATTTTCGATGTGAATATGACGATAAACATTTGAATGATACTGTTTGCTCGTGCTGGTACAAAATTTTCTTGTATAAATTGAAGTTTTGTCTAGTTTGTAGTTATACCTGCCTTTAACAATTGAAATACACTTTCTCTTTCGTTGTTATGTTGTCTTAGTTTACTTTTTTTTTTTTTTACTAATAATAATGAATTCTTCAAACTATATATATTTTAATTTATTATAATGAAAAAATCATCTCTGCTGCATAGGCTGCTGTACCTGCAAGTAGCAACTAGGATGTCACACTTGACAAAAAATTCAAACCCATTTCGACTGGACATTGCATTGTCATCTGTGGGCTCCATCCTTCTTCTCTTCGTGACCAACCTTAACAGCAAGATTTGTGTAATTCATGTTGCACTCATTAATATTATTCCTAAGTTATTATAAAAGTTAATAAATTTATTATACATATTAATTTATAATTATTTGATTATTTTATAACGTCCGTATATAATTATTTTTTTTTCAGTAAATGTGAAAGAACTTTGTAATTATAATTGGGTGGGTCAATTAAGTTTCAGTTTGCTTATATATTTACCTTCCAGCTTATCCGATACTTTATAAATATTGACAAGAAACGGAATGATAATCGGAAAATATTAACTTGCAATGAGACTCAAGTGAGTCAACATACGACAAAACCGATGACGTGGAGGAAATGTTCCAGTTCAATGAATGAGGACATTATTTGTTTATTTTTTTTCTATCAGCACTTTTGAGCGAATAACATGGCCAACACCTTTGTCTAATAATCAAGTTTACTATGTCAAGATTAACCAAATAATGAATGATAGGAATAATAAGTAGTTAGGTGGGTTCTTAATATAAGATTCCCAATAATTAAGCATAAGCCAGTAGGTAGTTTTCAGCCCGGATTTTATGAAATGGTTTTTTTTTTTTTTTTTCATTTAACCTTATATTTTCCTTTGAAATAATGAGATTAGAACTGAGGAAAGAAATATAATGTCTCACAAACAATTCCCAAAAGAACAAATATGAGAGAAGAAAAATAAAAAGAATACAAAGAATAATGTTTTTTTTAAGGGTACGAAGAATACAAAGAATAATGTTAAAAAGAGAGAATATTTATTCTTCTCAAAAAAGAGAGAATATTTATTAGTGTTTCTCAAAACTTAAGTTTTTAGTGTTCATTGATCTATTAATAAAATAAATAATCTTTAATTCTCAAATTAATTATAATAAAATCAATATAATGGGATGTAAATAAATTCATTTGTTTGCAAATGTAATTATTTACCGTCTTTAAAATAGTAATAACGAATTATAAAGAAACTATTGTAAAGAAAAACAAATGATACTCGAATATTCTGTTCACACAATGAAACATTGTAATTATGTCAACAATGAAGATTATAAAATAGCAAATAAAATATTTATCTTAAGAGAAAATAATATATCATTATCATCAAAGCAAAGACTAAATCATTTGTGAAAGCCTTAAATAACTATCATTGTTCATCATTTATTATATTTTTTCTTGAAAAGGATAGTAGCTAGAGAATGAATAGGATTGAATCAAATAATTATTTTTAAAGTCTCTATCAAACAGGTGGGAGGGGAGAATCCCACTAAAGGTGGTCAATCAGGTTCCTCGATGGAGATTAGTCATCGACAAAGTCGGTGGATACTTCGTACCAATAACATGGTAACCAAAAAAAAGTTAAGCTTCACTTTATAATTTTATAAAGACCTAAAAAAAATTATTTGACTCCCATTTTTGTATTTTTACACACTTTTATCTTTTCAAACTACTTATTCGTCTCAATTAGCTTGATTTATCTTCAATCCTCACAATATAGCTAGGAGTTAAGGTAGGAGGATTGTGTGTTTGAATTGCTTTTTGAGTTTCCTTAAAGTGAAAGTATTAGTTTAAACAAATTATACCAACACTTCATGTGATTTTTTTTCAAGATTCACACAATACTTCTAATTTTTTAACTTTATATGTTCCTTGGATAATATGGGGTGTTGGTGTCATGTATTTCAAACAATTAAGGGAGAACATTGTAGGAGAAATAAACGCAGGGGTATCAGGTGAATTTTAAAAAAAAAATCAAAGGGAGTATCAATTTAATTGCTCTATTAGTTTTAATTATTTTGGCTATGAAGGCTTTACCTTGAATTTATTTGCTTGAGATACATAATTTAAATGATAAGTGCTTAAATAATATGTTTCTACTATGTGTTGGGTAAAATTTTCATTTGGGTAAATCCTTCTTGTCAATATTAAAATTTTATAGGTATGGCCTAGCTAGTGTTTTTGATTGTTTGTGTTGAAATTTTGAGCAAATTATACTAACATCTAATTTCTTTGAAATTTACATGATAATTCTATCATTTTTTTCCTACAATAACTTTTCTTAATTGTTTTAAATATATTACAATGATATCTCTTGTTATCCAAGAAACACATTACACGTACCAACAAGTTGTTGATCCAAGTGGAACTAGACTCGGTCTCCTTAAGTAAGGTCTTGGGTTCGAACATTGTGAATGGAAAAAATATGGTTGAAAGGGGAGATCCCACTAAAGGTGGTGTAAAAAAAAAGTAGGGAGGATATTGTGTAAATTTCAAAGAAAATATAAGGGGTATCAACTCTAAAATTTTGTATCTAAAGTTTTGTAAAATTTTGTATCTAGGACATAAGTAAATCTTGCATAAATTTTATGAATTTAAAGTAGAGGATGTGTTCCTAATTTAAATCTTGAAAATAGAGTTGTGGCTATCTCTGATTTGTCCTTTTGACTTCTAAACAAAATTTGTATCTTGATTTACAAATTTCATAAAGAAGTGAGATTTCTTGCATTTGAAAGTTCATATGTAAGAGATTATTGGGTAAATTTTTCATAATTTAAGGAGATATGTAGTTGTCCCCGTTTGATTTTGAATAGAGTAAATGTTATCCCAAATCCCATCCAGATGGCCTCCACTTCAAATTTTATATCTTGGGGTATAGAACACATTTTAGGATCAAACCAAGGCCATTTAAGAGTGACATTCAAGCCTATAAGTGATCAAAATTTTAAAAATTATGACCCTCTATAATTCTCTCAGTCTCTGTCTAAAGCTGATCCAAATTTTGTTATAACCAAATTTTGGTAATTAGCCTGTGTAAACTTGAGCTACAAATCTAAAAAGTTAGGCGTCCCTTGTGTAAATGGACAGATGATAAAAGGGGTCGAAATTGTTCAAATGTTGAGAAGTATAAAAGGGGTCATTTTTAAGTGTAGGGATAAAGATAGAGTTTACAACTATAAAAATCAAATGAAATGAGTAATTTTTCTATTATTTTTAGACCTCATGATTGAATCTCGGTTGATTTTCCTTTCCTGCATATCAAATGTTCGTTCTACACACATTGAGTTGATATCAATTATGACACGCTTTTGTGTTTAACAAAAAAACAAATTTGGGATAATGCATTTGTAAAATGGCCATTGTGGAAAGCTATGATAACGTGATTTTGCTTGGTTGGCCGAGTAGACTAAGTATATGTTTGAGAATCAGTTGCGTTCAACGTAATAACCGTTAAAAAACAAAAATTACTACTCTCATTACTTTTGTTTTTGTGTCTTAGAACACGTGTTTTTCTGTTGAATGTATGTTCAAACGGCTAACCAAACACACACTAAAGTATATGACGAAGAGGCATATGATTATTAATTATTAATGAAAAGCATGAACACCTGATTTTGTCGTATCATAAAAAAATAATAATATAAAAAACAGAAGTCTTTCATTCAAAGTAAGCACTCAAAGGTCCAATTTGATCTACAACTCATTAGCCCATTTCTCTCTTGGAAAATATACCAAATCAGATCCACCCATTAACCCATATTACTTTTTATCACTTTAGCCACTTAAAATGGGTAGACCCGTACTCTCGGCCCCAAAATCCAGGAAGCATCTTTTCTTAAACCAAACAAGAAGACCCACCAGGCTTCTCTCAAAAAAAAAAAAAACCACGAAGAAGAAGACCCACCAGGCCAACACTACACATATGCGTGATTTTATTCAACCATTTCTTTATATATATAAAAATAAAAGTCATGGATATCTATGTAATTTTCTTTTTTTGCCTAAAATAGGGGTCTTTATGTAATTTTATTTGTTTTCTCAATCTTAATTAGCATTGTGTAACTTTCATAAATAAGCTAAATTAGTGGATTACATTAAATTACATTAATGCTACAACTATATAATTAATTTAATATTTTTAATAGATTATATAGTCAATTCATATATCAAATTATATAAAAATACAAAATTATCTAAATCTTAAACTTAGCAAATAATTAATATATAATACAACAATTACTGAATAGTTATTGTTCATAAAAATAAAAAGTTATTTAAATCCTAAACTTAACAATAATTAATTTATAATACAAAGAGTTTTATTAAATATAGTGATATATTGATATATTCTTTTGGATTAAATTATGTTATCAAGTTTTAATGTAATTTGTGAATTTTTATTTGTAATTTATCAAGTTTTATTTTTTTATTTTTGCTATCTATTAAGTATATGATAACCAATGACCGTGAGCTTGATTTTAAATTTAATAACGGAAATTCTCATTCAAATACTAATCTCTTAACTAATCACCTAACTAATAATATAAAATAATTAAACATATATCCTTCCTTATATCTTCAAACTAATATGGTAGTTAGTGTTTTCTTGAAATATTATTTGTAATTATAAAGCTTTAATATGCTTAGTAAATAAAATTATTTTTTAATTAATTAGATATATTAAAACTGAGGAATCCAACTATAGTAAATAAAACTATGTTGTACTTTTAGTGAATCAAATTATTTTTTATTTCAAACCAGGAAAAATCAATAAATTTAGAAATTTTCATAACTAAAATAATAAAAAGATCAGTTGCACAATTTTAAAATATCTATCTTAATAAATAAAAAAAGATCAATGTTACAACAATCATTTTAAAAAAATTAAAAAAAAATTATAATAATCATTTTAAAATATATTTATTGTTAATTATTTAATTTTAAAAATTGAAAATTGAAAATAATTATCTTTATTACTTCCCTTTATTTGGTTAAACAGGAACCTAAAAGTAAAACGATTAGTTAGTTTTTTTTTTTTTAACCAAACATAATGGAGTTTAGAGATATGAAAAAAAATTGTTTATATTAAACTCATTTTGAGAAGTAAAAAAGATAACTATAAAAGATTTGTTTGAAAAATTGTAAAATATTTAGCAAATGAAAAGAATTATAAAAGTATATATTCTTTTGTTATCGTATAGACTTCGGTAACAAATATATATATGATCCCAAAATGCATTTATATTTTTTTATTGCTTTAATTAGTATTTTTTGTATATTAACCATGTAACTTTCCTATTTTGTTAAATTTTAATATTTATTAATTCTAATTTTGCTTGTACATCTTAAGCTCTTTATATATCTCATGTTGAATTCCGGCTATGGAACAACTTTTAAAGTTTCAAATAATCCAGTTTTACTTAACTTTAACTTAAAGAAACTTTTAAATAAAAACTTAAAACAACTTTTATTTTATTTTCAAAGTTTTAAAATTAGTTTTAACTTTTAAGTTTTAAGTCATAATAAATTTGGGTCCAACATAAATAGTTCCCTAAATATAATATAACAAATGGAGATTAATATTTTTCATAAAAGTATGAAGAGAAATTTTGATTTAATTTTCATATAAAATATAATACACATAAATGAATAGTTTCTTATGAAAATAAGTAGGAAAATTTACAGTGAAGACACAGAGATAAACTTTTTTACTAAATATTTTTGTTGAATAAAAGTAAAATTTTCTTTAACATAATTAATATATATTTTAATTACATAACAAAAATTAAATTAAATCAACATAATCACTATTATTTTCTCCAGACAAAATTAGAGTCTAAAATTAAATTTTAAGCTAATAATTATTTATTTATTATCTTCTTGCTTAAATAAATTATTTATGATTTTCTTCTACATAGAAATATTTAAATTTTCTTTTAGACATTGATATTGGATGCCTATATATTAAAATATAACTTATATAATAAAATATAACACACTGAGATTTTTCTCTGATAAATGTAAGTGAAAATTTTCACTTAATTCACGGAGATGAACAATTTAGTTGAAGTCACATTAATATCTAAATTATTATGGTGAAATTATATTTTTTTATTATTATAATTTTAATTTGAATGTATTCTTTTATAGATGTCTCTTTCTTGATTTAAATAATTTATTGAATGCTTTATTTTACGATCATAGAGAGTATGAAAAAATATAACAAATAGGGATAAATATTTTTCATGTAAGTATGAAGAAAAATTTAGACTTAATTTATCATATAAAATATAACACATGTGGGTGATTTACGGTGAATTTACAGGTATTAACATTTTTATTAAAGAATTTTTTCCAATCAATGTTAAATTTATTTTTACATAATTAATATATATTTAATTACATAAAAATCAAATTAAATCAATATAATCACTATTATTTTCTCCATGCAAAAATTAGTGTCTAAAATTTATTTTTAGGCAAATAGTTATTTGTTTTTATTTCTTATCTTCTCACTTAAATAAAATATTCATGATTTTTTTATACTTGGACAAATCTAATTTTCTTTTATGCATTGATATGTATATGCCAATATATTAAAATAAAAATTATATATAAAATATAACAAATAAGGATGAATATTTTTTATTTTATAAAAACATGTAGAAATTTTCACTTAATTAACAGGGGGAGAACAATTTATCTGAAATCACATTAATATCTAAATTATTACGGTGAAATTCAATTTTTAATTATATTAATTTTAATTTCTTTTATGGCTGTCTCTTTCTTGATTTAAATAATTTACTGAATGTTTTATTTTACAAGCATAGAAAATATAAAAAAAATATAACAAATGTATATGAATATTTTTTTATGAAAGTATGAAGAGAAATTTAGACTTCACTTACCATATAAAATATAACACATGGGGATGGACAATTTTTATGAAAAATAGTAGAAAAATTTACAATAAATTCACGGGGATAAATATTTTTACTAAAGATTTTTGTTCAATCAAATTTAAAGTTTCTTTTGCATAATTAATATATATTTAATTACATTACAAAAATCAAATTAAATTAACATAATAACTATTTTTTCTTAATGCAATATTATTGTCTATAATTAATTTTTAATCAAATAATTATTCATTATTTTCTTCTACATGGATAAATTTTAAATTTCTTTAGGCAATGATTTATATATGTCAATATATTAAAATATAAAATATATATAAAATATAACATATAAGGATGATTTTTTATTTATTTATAAAATCAAGTAAAAATTTACTTAATTCACAGGAATGAACAATTTAGCTGAAGTCACATTAATATCTAAATTATTACGGTGAGAATATATTTTTTATTATTATAATTTTAATTTGAATGTTTTTTACGGATGTCTTTTTTCTGTTTTAAATAATTTATTGAATGTTTTATTTTTCGAACATAAAAAGTATGAAGAGAATATAACAAATGAGGATGAATATTTTTCATGAAAGTATGAAGAGAAATTTTGACTTAACTTACCATATAAAATATATAAAATATAACACATATGGATGAACAATTTGTTATATGAAAATAAGTAGGAAAATTTACACTAAACTCACAAGAATAAACATTTTTACTAAATATTTCTACCCAATCAAAGTTAAAGTTTCTTTTGTACAATTAATATATATTTAATTGCATGAAAATGAAACTAAATCAACATAATAACTATTATTTTCTCCATACAAAATTTGTATCTGAAATTAGTTTTTAAACAAATAATTATTTATTATTTATTTATTATCTTCTAACTTAAATAAATTATTCATAATTTTCTTCTATCTGGATAAATTTTATTTTTCTTTTATTCATTGATATGTATATGACAATATATTAAAATACAAATTATATATAAATTATAACACATAGGGATGATTTTTTTTTCTTATCAAAGCAAGTAGAAATTTTCATTTAATTTACGTGGAAGAACAATTTTACTAAAGTCACATTAATATCTAAATTATTACGGTAAAATTATATTTTTATTATAATAATTTTTATTTGAATGTATTTTTTTTATTGCCTCATCCCTTATTTAAATAATTTATTGAGTGTTTTATTTTATCATCTTATAAAGTATGAAAAATATAACAAATGCAGATGAATATTTTTCATAAAAGTATGAAGAGAAATTTAGACTTAACTTATCATATAAAATATTTAAAATATAACACATAGAGATGAACATTTTTTTATAAGAATAAGTAGAAAAATTTACACTGAATTCAAGGTGATAAACTTTTTAACTAAAGATTTTTGTCCAATCAAAGTTAAAATTTTATTTACATAATTAATATATATTTAATTACATAAAATAATCAAATTAAATCAACATAATCACTACTATTTTCTTCACAAAAAATGGTGTCAAAATTTAGTTTTTAGACGAATAATTATTTGTTTTTATCTTCTAACTTAAATAAATTATTCATTATTAAATTTCTTCTACCTGGACAAATTTAAATTTTCTTTTATACATTGATATGTATATGCCAATAAATTAAAATAAATATTATATATAAAATAGAACATATAGAGATGAATATTTTTTTTCTTATAAACACAAGTAGAAATTTTCACTTAATTCATGGGAATGGACAATTAGCTGAAGTCACATTAATATCTAAATTATTGTGGTGAAATTATATTTTTTATTATTGTAATTTTAATTTGAATATTTTTTTATGGTTGTCTCTTCCTGATTTATATATTTTATTGATTGTTTTATTTTACAAACATAGAAAGTATGAAAAAAAATATAACAAATGAGGATGAATATTTTAAATGAAAGTATCAAGAGAAATTTAGACTTAACTTACCATATAAAGTATATAAAATATAACATACAACATAATTTTTTTCTGGCTTAAACATGTTTTTAGTCCCTCAAATGTGAGTAATTTGTTTTTTAGTCCTCCAAATTTGAAGTTGCCTTTTTAAGTCCCTGGAATTCGTAAAAATGCTCTTTTTAGTCCCTCTCAACAATGTGAGTCAAACAGAAAATAAAAAATTCGTAATTTGTGACAACTTTTGATCATAGTAATTAAAATATGAAGATAATTTGTGAGTCAAATAGTTAAATTAAGATAATTTGTCATAATAATTAAAATTTGAATGCATTTTTTATGACTATCTCTTTCCTGATTTAAATAATTTACTGAATGTTGTATTTTATGATCATAAAAAGTATAAGAAAACATAATAAATGAGGGGTGAATACTTTTCATGAAAATATGAAGAGAAGTTTACACTTGAATTACCATATAAAATATATAAAATATAACATACGGGAATAAACATTTTTTATAAAAACAAGTAGAAAAATTACATTCAATTCACAGGATAAACTTTTTTACTAAATATTTTTGTCCAATCAAAGTTAATATTTCTTTTACACAAATAATATATATTTAATTACATAAAAAATCAAATATAAAAAATAATAACTATTATTTTCTCCACATAAAATTAGTGTCTAAAATTTATTTGTAAGTAGATATTTTTTATTTATTTATTATGTTCTCACTTAAATAGATTATTTATGATTTTTTAATTTTTTAAGAAATTTTAATTTTCTTTTATACATTGATATGTATATGCCAATATATTAAAATAAAAATTATATATAAAATATAACACATAGGGATGAAATTTTTTTATTTATAAAAACAAGTAGAAAATTTTTACTTAATTCACAAAGATGAACATTTTACATGATGTCACATTAATATCTAAATTATTATGGTGAAATTATATTTTTTTTTACTAAAGTGTGAAGATAAAAATATAACATATTACATTACATATAATACAAAATCTAAATAAAAAATCTTAAACTGTTAACCCCATGCATCGCACGGGTCAAAATTTAGTTTATATAATACTAGATTTATAATTTTTTAAATATTTTCAGCTTTATAATATTATTTTATTATTTTGATAATAATTTTATTATTATTTTGATTTTTATTGTGTTTATATTCTTTTTTATCATATTATTCTTTTACTATTTTAGATATTAGATTATTATATTATTATTGTAGTAATATTTTTTTAAGATTATAGTATTAGTTTACTATTATATTTAACTTTTTTATATTTTATTAATTGTTTATATTTATTATTGTGATATTTTTATTTACTTTACATTTGTTTGAAGATTATTATTATTATTATTAAGTTGATTTCTTTCTACACCATGTCAACAAGCAAAGTATGGAGTAGAGATGGCAACGAGACAGGGCGGGTACGGGTTTGATGTTCCCCGTCCCCGTCCCTGTTCGGGGTCGGGTATCCCCGCTCCATCCCCGGTCCACTAATTCTATATTTATCAATTTATAGCAGTTTTTTTTAAGGAAAATTCAAATAAAATATGAAAAGTGCAGCACAAAAGTTCACGCATGGTACAAAAGTTCACACATGGGGTCGGGGACGGGTACATGACAGGATGGTTACCTATCACCGTCCCCGTACCCGAATAAAAAACCCGGGTATTATCCGTACCTGTACCCGTACCCGGTCAATTCGGTTATTTCCCGTCAAAGTCGAGGCGGGTCCGGACGGGTACCCACGGATACGGGTTTCTTTGTCATTTCTAGTATGGAGCGCGTAAGTTCTGTTCCTAGTCCGTTTACTTGACTTTGCTATTACAATTTCTAAACCGTTATGGACGAAAAATATTGCAACATTAGACCCACTGAAATTTTCATCCCCTAACGTGTAAGTTACTCGGCTTCTTTTGGTCAGTGTCTGTCACATGGCCCACATAAACAAGGCACTACATATTCAATGGTACATTTATTAATTTTTCTTATATAAATATGTTCAATGTTGTATGGTAAGAAAATTTTCTTACTGTATATAGCGTTTAAAACACAATTAAAATTAAAGTGATAACTCAGATATTTAATCCAAAAGCATCTAAGAAACTTGAGATCCTCTCAAATGTGATGGCAATGTCGTAGTGGCAAAAGGGCAAAAGAGTGGTGAGGCCAGTGATTAAGGATTCAAATTCAATGGTGGAGCTGCATGTGAGGAATGTGCCATACTTATTTCTCATGATTGAGAGGATTTCCAATTACAAGCACAAGGCCTCTTCAATTTTCATATTGCAATTTGCATAATTAGCCTTCCAATTATTTACTCATTCTTTCATTAGCATGGGTCTCGTAATTTCATTTCTATCATTAATATTAGATATGACTGACAACCACTAACTACATTAATCTTTAGGGTTTGTGAACTCGTGAATGATTATAGAACCATCATATAGTGTGTTTGTTTTAGCATTAAAAACCAAGTATATGAATATTTCCGCGTCAAATTGGTTAAAATGATGCAGAAATAACTTGAATTTGTTTAAAATAACGTGCGTCCCTTTTTCACAGCGCTACACTAAATACACATATAATTTATAATTTATCTCTAAAATTGAGTATACTATGAAAGAGACAGTGAGCTCGAGAAATTATTAGGCGATTCCAATCATCATAGTTTTTACTAATCTCTACATGACACATAATTAGTATTTATTAATTTTTTCTTATAAATTAAAAAACTTGAATATATATTACATAGAAATTAATCAAATCATGAATACATAATAATCTTAAACTACTTAATAATTTCTCATAAAACAGGATACATGAAGCATTTAAAACAAAAAGTACTCTAGTACTCTTCTTAATTGGTGCCCTGCAGAAAGGGGGAAAGAAAGTCAAGTGTATTGTAGATATACAAATTATGTGTACCCTTCCTTATCAAATAACGATGAAAATAACGATGAAATTCATAAGGCCACAAACTTTCAAACTATAGACTCGACACATTTTTCACTCAACTGGGTCAACAAATGGTTTCATTGGTAAGGACTTGGTCATGGATGAGCCACGACCATCATAAATTCTAACTGCACCACCACTGACTCTACAGAGTCTTCATGAAAAATTGAAACATACGTTACACGAAATATTGAAGCCATAAATAATTTTAGGAAAAATATATTTTTAGCTTCAGTAAATATGGCTACATTTATTTGTAGTCAGAAATAGTAGTAAATTGATTTGATATAATTAAAAGCATATCACATCGTCATTAAGTGATTATAAAAATCATTTTCAAACATTTTTTTTAAAAAAAGACTTCTAAAGAAATTTAATTTAATTTTCTAACCAACTCCTCATGTAACCATAGAGAAATTCACCAGCTATACGTAGTTTGAGGCAAGAGCAAACGCGTTTGACAACACATTTTCATTGAATTCCGAGCCCTCGCATCATGTCAACTCACTACCACCCCCTTAATTTATAAGCCATCATAGTCTTTCTCTTCTCCCTACCCCATTTTTCATTGTTCTTCACTCTCTCCAACCACTCCTATTCTCTGTTTGGACATGGGGAAAAACCATGGCCTCCTCCTTCACTTAGTGCATTAAGTATATACCATATAGATTTTCCAGGGAAAGTGTCATAAGACTCAATTTCATGTAACATATTCCAATATCTAAGAGAACCCCCTTTTTTTTTTTTTTTCTGTAGAATCTATTATGGATTTTGTGAGCCAAAGACACCTACTCTCTGTGTCACAAGCTCATCCCCCTAGCACATATCAACAAAATTATGTGATTCCTACACCTCCTTCTGCTTCAAATTATTCCTTCTTAGTAATCCTTGTGATAGGAATGATGTTTACATCTTTCTTCCTTATAGGCTACTACATGTTAGTTGTCAAGTGCTGCCTCAATTGGCACCATGTTGATCATGTAAGGATTTTTTCTCTATCTAGGCATGGTGAAGACCCATCTGCAGCATACTCAGCAGCATCTGAGCCAAGAGGGCTAGAGGAATCAGTGATCAAATTAATCCCAGTGATTCATTACAAGCCAGAGGAAGGGGACACAGGCTTTGGTGAAAGAAGCTTTAGTACTGAGTGTTCAGTTTGCTTGAGTGAGTTTCAACAAGATGAGAAGCTGAGGGTTATACCAAACTGTAGCCATGTCTTTCACATTGATTGCATAGATGTTTGGCTTCAGAACAGTGCTCATTGCCCACTTTGTAGAAGAACTGTTTCCTTGGCAAGCCAATTAGTCCATGTTGACCAAGTGAACCACCTTCTCACTCCAAGGCCTTCCCCTCAGGGCCAAAGCCAAAACAATGAAAACCTCATTGGTGCTGCTGATGAAGGAGGTTTTGTTGTGATTGATTTGGATGGTGAGCATGATAGAGACCAAAACTTGCAAGGAAGACAGGAAGAGTTACCAACATGTCCTATTGTTAGTCTTTCTTCACAAAGGAATCTATTGGAGGAGAAGAAAGTGAGGAAGCTTAAAAAAGTGACCAGCATGGGAGATGAATGTATAGGTATTAGAGCCAAAGATGAAAGGTTATCAATTCAAGCTATGAGGAGGTCCTTTTCCATGGACTCATCAGTGGATAGAAAATTTTATGGGGCAGTTCAACAGGCTTTACAACAACAACAAAATGGGCATGTCCATGAGGTGAGCACAATTGAAGCTTTTGGTGGTAGTGGTAGAGTCAAGAGATCATTCTTTTCTTTTGGACATGGAAGCAGATCAAGAAGTGCTGTACTACCTGTTTATTTGGACCCCTGAAAATTTCTTTTTTAATAAAATGTGTTTTAGTTCCCATAATTTTTGGTCAAAATTGATCTTAGTTCCTGTACTATAAAAATAATGATTCTGGTCTTCATATTTTTTTATAATTAGTGAATTTCATCTTTTATCTTACTATTTTAAGTTTAAATATTAAATTCACTAACTATAAAAAATAAGAAGACCAGAATCATCACTTTTAAAGTATAAGAACTAAGACCATTTTTAACCGAGAATTAAAGAACCTTAAACACATTTTACACTTTCTTTTTTCCTACCTGCTTTTCATTTTAGTTGGCCTATATATGTTTACAGGTTCATTTGAATGTTTGTGATGTGAAGCAGAGAAATTAGATGTATGAAATGAGAAGCGCATAGGACTGTATGATACACGGATATTAAATTGGATTTAATACTATTTTAGAGCTATAATTAATTTGTCTTTTGACACTTCTGAGCTTATATAATTGCATGGGACTGAGGTCTGTTCCAATTTTGTTTCAAATGTCTAGAAGCTATGCTTATGAGCATCATTGCTGAAATTGGCTTATAAAAGCTTTCTCAAGAAACCTTCTCCCACTAAGGATACATTACTATATTCTAGCAATATCTAAAGAGACAAAGAATTAAACCACAGAAATGGAAAAATCAACCATTTTACCGAAAAGGTGAATCCAAGGTAAAGGTGTCCCGTTTAAAAGAGAAGTGGGGGCACTTTTTCATTAATAAATAAAATCATATATATATACAACCACCTTATTTATATTTCTGTATAGATTTTATGTCTATTGTGTTGAGATGCTGGTACATGGAAGAAAAAATGTCATCATTTTGGTTTGGTAATGCCTCTAGTTCTACAAAGTCTTCCCAAGACCCCTTTTTTTTTTTTCTCGAACGTTGACTCCATGACCCACATGACCCATGAATTGTACTCGTTTAGGTCCAGATGTCCATATTAGTGACATTGGGTATTGTCCATTTTTGGACGACTTGACTCTTCTTCCTTTTATGATCTCTGTTTGACTAGGTAACCGTGATCTCTTCGTTTGACCAATTCTTTCACCACCGTTACTCACACTCAAGTTTTCTCATAAATTTTTGGATAAGATATATTTTTATTCCCTATACTTTCAGTAAAAATTGATTTTAATCCATGTATTTTCATATCGATTATTTTAGTCCTTGGATTTAAAAAAATATGTGAATTTAATCCCTTAACAACACTAACGTTGATAAAGAAAAGGGACTAAATTTACATGTTTTTCAAAATTTAAGGATTAAAATGGTGGATTTGAAAGTATAGGGACTAAAATCAATTTTAAATGAAAGTATAAGCGAAAAAAATATATTTTATCCTAAATTTTTACTAATTGGATTTTCATGTTGTAGTATATTCTTAGTTGACCTATACAAGTGTGCTTTTGGAACGAATTCTAATTTCTATGTATTGTTGAACAAGTGTCTATATCCGTAATCGCACGGGTTAAGTTATAATTCATTTACTGAAAAAAAAAGTTATAATTCATTTAATTTTAAAATAATAAATTGCATTCAACCAAATATTATATTATCATACATATATCTAATGTATTTTTAAATAAAAGTTATAGCAACACCAAAAAAAACAATTATAGAAACAGTAAAAAAATATTTGTAACAATAAATTACATTTTAATTGACAGTTTTGCGCAGTTTCCTGTAATTTTTTTCACTTTTAAGTGCAGCGTATGTTTGGATTTCCGATTTCATTTTGAAAAACTTAAAAATATTTTTTTCTCTAATAAATTCTTCTTTTTTTTCATTTTATATATTGAAATTCGTAAAAGTATTTTTTCAACTTTAATCCAAATATAGTTATAGATATTCATATTAAGATCTTTTAGTATTATAGAATTGCATATATTTTTCAATAAAAAAAAGTATTTATAAACATCGCTACAGGAAATATTATCATTAAACACGAATTAATTAATGACCAAATTCAAGAATGATTTAAAATAATCGCTAATCCACTAGTCACTAATCTGTAGCAACTGATTTAGATATTTATTGATCCATTTTTTTTACCGATTTAATAATTGATTTAACGACAGATTTTAATGACTACTTTTTTTAATGACTACTTTTAGTAATTGATTCAACGACCAATAACCACATTTAAAGATCGGTTTTAATTACCAAAATTTTTCAGCCTCTAAATCGATCTCTGAATAGTGAATTTCTAGTAGTGAAAGATCTATTTGGTAAAATAAAAAGTAGTGAAAGATCTATTATTTCTTCATGTATACCATTATACTCTAATTACTAAGAAATAAGATGATGTTATTAATTATATGCTATTGACACAACAAACAACTAATTATAATATGATAGGATAATTATTTTATCTTATCATATTCTATTGTTGAGTCAATCGGAAAAAAAGATAAAATTAAACTTTTAAATTGAATATTTAAATGAAAATAATAATTACACGAAAGGAGAAAAAAATTAGAAACAAGGGTTCAAATATATAAAATAAAGGGGGGATAATATATATATATATATATATATATATATATATATATATATATATATATATATATATATATATATATATATCATAATGCACCATCAATAGTCATCAACAACACAATCAGTCCACTACCATAATTGGAGAGATTGAAAATATGATAGCAATGATTGTTGTCCCTTTGGCAAGTGAATCAAACAATTAGTAAAATGGAAAGTTCAAGTATCGTTTCCCAAGGGACTTGCGTAATATTTGGCAAAGTTCACGAATTTCTACTAATTAGACTTAACAAATTTTACGATAAATGGACGGAAATGAGATTTCAGTTGTAACAAAGGAAATAAAGCAAATAAACAAACTTTGAAACTATTTTTAGGTTTTTATAATGTGAATAGATGCAGAAAAAGTTAGGTTTTTGCAAATGAGATGAAATTGTTGGGGTTAGACTTCACTAAACATCACTCTCTTTCAAAACACATTACAAGCATATTTTTTTCACTTCAATATTGACATCAATCATGGAAAATCACCTAACCCTAATCCCTTAGGTGAAAGGATCCTAAACTCCATTGTTAAGCTTCAATCCCTTGATAACTTAACAAAGTAGTTTGCTTTAAGCTCACTGATCATAAGATGACCAATAAACCAAGACCCATTCCTAGATACATGGTTCATTGGGTGTTTTTATCTCAGTTCAAGACCACAAAAGCATTTTCCAATCACTTTCAAGTCACAAATCATGTAATGGGTGATCAAGCCACAACAACCATGAAGCAAAGAAATAAAACACCAATATTGAAGAACAAAGTAGATGATATATATATAAAGAAATATACAAGAGAGTGTAGTTTAGTTACATCTAACCCCAACAATGGAGGATTTAGCTACTCATTGTCATGTGTAGCATCAAAATACAAGAAGAAATGAAGAAGATGATGAATGGAGGCATGGGAGAACTTCTTCTCACTGTAGTGGAGCTGCTGGTCTGAAGAAAAATTGAAGAAGCTCATTTATGACACTTGGGCCCTTTTATAGCATCTAATTTCAAGCAACCAAAAAGGTAAATTTTTACGCGCCTTCGCTAAGCCATGGAATTTGCTCGCTAAGCTAGACAGCTACGTGCAAAATTTGGTTGCTCTCTGTCAGCGAGCTCGCTAAGCTAACTCTTTAGCCCGCTTAGCTAGCTCGAAGACAGAATTTTCCACCACAGGCACCGGCTAAGCTGCAGAGAGCACCGGCTAAGCTAGCCTTGACTTTCTTCAATTCCAAAATAACTTCCAAATGCTCTCTCATGATCTCCAAAAAGCTTCCAATATTCTTCCTCCAATTCCTAGACACTAAGGGTTAACAAAAGTTAGATGTTTATCAAAAAATATGTATAGTTAGCTAAATCTTGTAAAATACTAAAAACTAAATTAAAATGTGCTAAAACAAGATTCAAAAGGAAAGGAAAAGTGAGATAAGAGCTTCATTTTGCTTACTAAAGGTATGCAAAATTGACACTTATCAATGATACATGCCTTAGTAGCTAAGGTGTTGGCCAATGTCCCAAATGAGAAGAGGTGTAGCATCATGTAGCAATGATACACACAGCAAGATTAAAAAGAGAATTTAATATACTATTAAATAACAGTTCATTGTCATTGCCACATAACGGACAAAATAACAACCAAAACCAATCAACCCTTGCTATTAATCAAGCAGAACTCTATTTCATATTTGTTGCAAAAGAATGAAAACTATATCATCAAGATAACAGGTTATTCACTTTCTGTGGTTCTCCTGACCCGGAGGTTTTGCGATGTAAATTAATGTCTGTTTGGATAAACTTATCCAGAAGTTCGAGAAAAAAATAAGAAGAAAAAATGAAATGAGTTTCTCCATAAGCTAATTAGCTTATGCATAAGCTAATTTGTAGAAGCTCTCTCATGTAGTTTCTCTAAAAGATGAGAGAGCTTCTACAAATTAGTCTGTGCATAAGTTAATTTTAATTTATGGAAAAACTCATTTCATTTTTTTCTTTTAAAAGGACTTCTGTATAAGCTTAACCAGACAAGCCCTAAATAGTTAGTGGCTATATACTCTTCCCCTTAAGTTCTGATGTACCAGATGGGGTATTCCTGTTTCCTAGTTTTAGTACCTCTCTTGGTTCCTAGTTCTGATTCCTTGTTATCAACTTTTCCTTCCATGACTGCAGGTTGTCAATGAAAAAGTAAGCATCAGCTTCTACCCATAACATTGTTGTTATGTTAATTTTATCCAACCAAAACCCTCTATTAGACCTGTCAGAATGACAAAATCACCATTTGCCTTGTTGGCCAACAAGACAAACCTGTGTTAGATGCAAAGCCACCCCCAGCCACCACAGCAGTGAATCATGCATTGACCCCCGACCACCATACACTAGAGTTATTTTATTTTCACTTTATTTTACATATGATAGAATTTTCTTATTTTTACCCTTGTATAGCATAACATATTGATACATCATAAGTTTATTTTATTTTATTTTATTTTATTATTTTTGAATATTTTTATACTGTATTGTTTATTTTAATTATTATACTATTTACAATATTATTTTATTATTCCAAAATTATACTTCAAAATATTAATATTAAAAAAAATGATAGGTTTATTTTATTTTTTTTATTATTTTTAGAATTTTTATATATTATTTTTTATTTTAACCATTATATTAATTAACATAATGAAAGTATGATGTCTTTTTTTTTATTGGTTTAGATTCTTTTTTTTTATTCGTAATAAAAGTATTGTGCGTGTGTTTTAAGAAATCTGTAGTTATAGCTTGCTAACTTATTCTTTCGAAATAAATAAATAAGTGTATAAGAAAATAGGTTAATTTAGTTGAGAACATTAAATTTATCCTAAATTAGTATTTTTTTTCAAAACTAACAAACATTAATAGGTTATATTTCTCTCATTGTCACGTTATTTTATAATTGACTTTAATTAAAGATATAAAAAAAATAATGAATGTAGAAGACATTTTAGATTGGATCTTATAAAAAAGACTAAACCACACTTTTAATTTGGATCTTATAATAAAGACCAAATGGAGTATAAAAGAAGTATGCATAAACATTAAAAATAAAACTACTAAAAAATTATTTGTTCAAGTGGAATTAAGCTTGGATCTCTTAAGAATATAAAAATAAAGAAACTACAAATGCTATAGTCAATAATCATGCTACTTACATCTTAGCTACTTCAATAACCCCTTGTAGACAAGTCTATCAGCAAGCCTTAAGTTTTCAATCTCTCGACCAAGAAATTAACAAGATTGCTTAGTATCATATTAAGTCATAAGTCTGATATCTCAAGATCACATTTGAATAAAATCACAAGGTTAAACTAATTACTATAAACCTTTATAACAAGAAAAGTTTAAGCTAAAACTAATGCAATGCAGCATAAGCAGGAAATTACTACATTAGCAATAATTTCTAAAAAAAAAAAGAAATAATTACATCCAATTATAGCATCAACCATAATTCACATAATGAGCATCATAATGAATACAACTTAATTGATACTTTGCTTTGGTCATCATGTAAGCCAAGCATAATGCCAAACACCACACTTAACACAGAGAGTCAATTCAGATTCAAGAAAATACCTATATGCCAGTTATCCAAGTTAAATTAAAGGCTTTATATACAAAACAAACTCAAACTCAAGAGAACTTTATAAGCACCATTAACAATAAAGTAACTAAAACCAAGATCATGAACCATATCAATAATTTGTTCTGAACCTAACACAAGGAAGTTATGAACAACCTTGAACCAACAGTCCTCTGTTCAGCAATGGCATTAATTTCTCTGACCACGCAGACCAATTGTAGAGAAACTAACGGAATTGACAAAACCATTCAACAAGAAACAGTTGGTATTCTGCATCTTAAGAGATTTTAGTCAAATAAAGATCACAAACTATAGGGGAAAAATCATAACAGAAAACGGCATTTAAAAGTGAAATGGGAAAAAAAATTAGAGAAGAAAAGCTTTAATTGGAAGGAAAAAAAAAGATGGCCTAAAGAATATTAACCCAATTCATATAGTCAGCATTTGCAATCAAAGTATAAATGCAAAAGGCAATTCTTCTCCTCCCAGTTCTACATAATGATCATTAACCATTATTATATCATAATGCAACATCAATACTCATCAACTACACAATCAGCCCACTGCCATAATAGCACAGATTGAGAATATGATGGCAAAGATATATATACCTTAATAGCTAAGGTGTTCGCCAATGTCCCAATGAGAAGAGGTGTAGCATCATGTAGCAATGATACACAGCAAGATTAATAACAGAATTTAATATTAAATAACAGTGTCATTGTCATTACCAAAACCAATCAACCCTTGCAATTAATCAAACAGAACTCTATTTCAGATTTGTTACAAAAGAATGAAACCTATCTCATCAAATAACAAGTTATTACCACCAAGTGCATGAGTCAACTGACGCGGAGTTATTCTAGTTTAACTAATAATCTTGAGTTTGAGTCCTGGATATGCTGTAATAAATACTTAGAGGGAGAATTTTACCATCCATAGTAATCTTACTCAGTTCAAGTAGGATTGCCTTCTGTGGAGGATATATGATTCTCTAGCCCCGTAGGTTTGCAAGGCAGATTTAACAGTTGGAACTTGGAGGCTATGCTCTTTCCCCTAAGTTCTGAATTCTGATGTACCAGATGGAGTATTCCTAGTTTTAGTAGCCACTCTTGGTTCCGGTTCCTTGTTATCATTGTTTCCTTCCATGACTGCAGGTTGTCAATGAAAAATAAAAAGTAAGCATCTCAGCTTCTATCCATAACATTGTTGTTGTGTTAATTTTGTCCATCCGAACCCTCTGTTGGGCCGGTCGAAATCACCATGTGTGACCCTTGTTGGCCAATAAGACAACCTGTGTTAGATGTAAAGCCACCCCCGGCCACCACAGCAGTGAATCATGCATTGACCACAAACATGGATTCTGTTCTAATATACTACTTATGTTCCTGTATATAAAAAACAAATGGTTATAGTTTGGCTTAAATATGTTTTTAGTTTCTCAAATTGGGGTTAATTTTTTTTAGTCCTCCAAATTTGAAATTGCTTTTTTTAGTTCTGAAATTTTCATATTGCTCTTTTTAATCCCTCTGCAAGCCAGGAATAAGAGATTCGCAATTTGTGTCAACTTTAGACCATTAGAATTTGATTTTCTATTTTATATTTTAAAGTATGATTTCTGGTGGTTAAAAACTATCAGAATTAAATCAATAAAAAAATGAAAAATCCGTTAACCACTTTAAAAACCGCTTTAATTTTTTTTCATTGAATTGATTCTGGCAGTTTAAAACTGTCAGAAATACTACTTTAAAATTTAAAATAGAAAATCAATTTCTAACAATCAAAAGTCGCCACAAATTACGAATTTCTTATTTTCCGTTTGGCTTACACTGTGGAGAGGGAATAAAAAGAGCATTATGTTAATTCCACGAACTAACAAAAGCAACTTTAAATTTGAAGGACTAAAAAAAATGAGCCAAATTTGATGGACTAAAAATATATTTAAGCCTTTTTTTGGTTGCATTTTGAGTAATATCATTATATCTAACCACCATTTAAACCAATTAATTTTATGAATACTTTTGAAATAAAAATTAAATTTATGATAATATTAATCAAAATAAACTAATTTAACTATTTTTATTGGTCTTAATGAATTAGATATTTGTATCTTATATATAGGAACAGAGGTAGTATTAAAATTATTTTATTTTTTAATTCTAATTAATTATTTTGTGACTAATATTTCAATTGATAAATAAATTTAGGGCTAATTAAGTTTTTTTTTTTTTTTTGTAGCCAAGGATATCTGTGGCTTCTTATTTGACACTCAACTAATCTCCTTCCACTAAGTTAGCCCATTTTAGAGTAAAGTAGTACCTCTAATTGCAACTTCATTCCAAGCCAGGGATTAACTAATTAAGCTTTTAGTTCCTATAAATCTACAATGTTTTGATTTTAGTCTCTATAAGAAAATTATAACGCTTTTCTTTTTATCATTTATTTGTTGTCAGCTCTTTTAATCCTCGACGTTAAATTGGGACCAACATTAAATTGAAAATGTTAAGTGTTGATGTATTCAAAAGAGGTACAAGCCATCACGTGCATGTCTTGTGCGGCATGGCACCCATATGACATCTACATGGATGTGCCACGTGGTATAGATGTAGCACATGACAGTTACATGATAAAATTTTATAGGAACTAAAATGAGAAATATTGCATATTTATAAAAATGAAAATGTTGTATATTTTATAGGAACTAAAAGAAAAATGTTGCATATTTATAAGAACTAAAATGTGACAATCACATATTTATAGGTAACAAAATCTTATTTAGGTTATATTTGATACGTCATTTTAGTTAGTCTCTAACTTTTCTTACTAGTTGAAAATTTTGTTTGACTTTATTAATAATTTTTGGCTAAATATTACTTTTAATTTTTTTTTTTTTTTGGTATATTAAATTTTAAAAATCTTATTTTGATCATTTATATTTCAAAAAGTTTTATTTTTAGTCCTTTAATCAATTATCTGTTAACGTCATCAGTGTCTTAATTTTAAAATTAATTAATTTAATATCGTGACGGTTAAAAACTGTGACTATAAATAAATTAATTATTATAATTAATTTACATATAGCGGCAATTTTTAGCCGCCACATAACACTATTGTCTGTCAAGCTATCTCACGGGTTCTTATCTATCAGATCAATTCTTACACACACAAAAAGCCTTAGGTCTTACCACCGTGCGACATAGATCTGAAGCTTCTCATCACCGTAGAGATCAGACGTTTCAGATCTGATGCTTGACGACATCGAACCTCCTTTGAGCGGCATTGAAGGAGGATTCAGGACGAAGGAAAGAAACGTACTTGACCATAAAACAATATTTTTTTTTTATCAGCAAAATAAATTTCATTATAGGGTACCAGTAGTACCATAGATTACACCAACAAAAGGAAGTTACCACAGCATGTAACCCCTACTCAAGAAGCTGTTACAAATCACAACCACCCAGTAGCAATATACACAGTATAGCCCGTATACTACATAAGCTGAAAAACCTGCAATAATTCACGTTGAATAATTCCCGTGTACCATAAAACAATTATTGCTAGTCCTTTATAGTTAGTGCGTGTTTGATTTCACGTTGAATAATTAATTTTGGATAAATTTTAATATGTTTAGTTTCACGTTGAAGAAAAGTTTATAATTGATTATGAATCCATAATTGATTCTGAGTTGAAGCAATTTTGAATAACTTTTTCATGGGATCCAAAATTTTATACTGAATATTACTCTTAACTTGATTTTATAAGTAAAAATCCAAACATAACTCACATCGCTTCAAAATCAATTTTAACCGAAATCAATTTTACAAAATCAATTTTATTCAAAATCAATTTTGCTAACGCTAATCCAAACACGCACTTAATTAAAAAAAAGAAAAAGCTTTGTGGCGAAGGAAAGAAACGTGCGAGAACATCAAGATGTAAAGCTGAAGGAAGTTTTCAATAATGACTCGCGGGCCACGGCAAGCAGTAAGTGGCTGAATGTGACCCTTTAATAATGAGGATTCAGGACTGAGGAGTTATTGAGCAGTGTTTACTTACAATTTTGTTTTTTATTTTTATTTTTTGTTTTTAATTTTTAATTATAAAATTATTATCTTATTTTTATTTTATTTTTTATTTTTTAAGATTTGTATATGAAACAAAGAAAACAAAAAAAAAAATATTTTCAGTATTTTTTGTTCAAATTTTAAAAAATAGAAAACAAAATTAAAATAGAATGACAGATTTATAATTAAAAACTAAAATCAGAAAATGAAAACAGAAAATAAAATTACAAATAAACGTCCTAATTTTTCCATTTAATTAATTTCGATATCAAAAATTGATATTACTCAGGAAAATTGCGTCACTGTGCGGTGGTGGTGGCTGGTAAAAAATTGATATCAATTTTTTTTTTTTTTTGAAAAAACACATGGTGACGATTTTTTAGCCATAACTATTTTAAATTAATTATTTCAAAATTTAAAAGTTAACAGAACACTAACATTTCTAACGAAAAATGGAAAAAAATGATCAAAATGAAACTTTTGAAAACATAAAAGATCAAAATGAAACTTTTAAAACTTAATGTACTAAAATAAAAAACACTAAAATATAAAGGATCAAAAGTGACATTTAGCCATATTTTTTTGTAAACAAGTTTTTTTTATTAACTTGTAGCGTTTTTTAAAACACTAACTTCTAGCATTTTATATTTATTCTCCTTCTATTCTTAAAATATTTATTAAATTTCTTGTTTACTCTTTTCTACGTAAGGCATGATTTTATCTTCTTCCATTCATAAAGTAGGGTTATTTTATTTTCACACTTTTTTTACATACGATACAACTTTGTTATCTTTATCCTTTTATTGCATAAAATATTGATAGATCATAAGTTTATTTTATTTTATTTTATTTTATTTTTATTTTTTGGATATTTTTATACTACATTGTTTATTTTAACCATTATACAATATTTATTTTATTTTCCGAGATTATACTTCAAGATATTAATATTAGTGTGTGTGTGTGTGTGTTTGTGTACCTTCCAGTCCTTATTATAAGGTCCAATTAACTAATTCATTAAGATTAAAAAAATTGATTTATTTAGTTGAGAGCTTTAAATTTTTCCTAAATTAGTAATTTTTTTAGGCTTAAATAACTTTTAGGTCCCTGATAAATGTCCAAATTTTGCTTTGAGTCTCTGATGAATTTTTCCGTTGTTTTAAGTTCCTGATATATTAAAAATTTTGTTTTGAGTCCTTGCAGTTAGTTAAGTGATGATGTAGCATCATCTCAACGGTTGATATATATTGGGAAGATAAGTTCTAATGGTGCCATGTCATCACTTAACTAGCGGTAGGGACTCAAAACAAAAGTTTTGATATATCAGGGACTCAAAATAACGAAAAAAATTATTAGGGACCCAAAGCAAAATTTGGAAATTTATCAAAGACCTAAAAGTTATTTAAGCTTTTTTTAAAACTATCCCTATGAACAAAACTAACAAACATTAATGTGTTATGTTTTTTTTACTGTCACAACATTCTAAAATTGACTTTAATTAAGGGCATGAAAAAATAATTATTGCAGAAGACATTTTAGATTGGACTTTATAAAAAGTACAAGTTACACTTTTAATTTGAACCTTATAATAAGAACAGAAGGGAGTATAAAAGAAGTATGCATAAACATTAAAAATAAAACTACTAAAAAGTCGTTGATTCGAGTAGAGTTAAGCTCAAATCTCTTAAAGAATATCTCAAATTTGAACCTTGTAGATAAAAAAATGTGACTAGGAGGCTTCCCCAATAACATAAGGGGAGACCCCACTCACATAACATGGTTACCCAAAACATTAAACCTCATTTTGATAGTTACACACTCAAAATCAATTGATTCAAAATATTCAAATAGCATTTTCTTAAAAAATGATTTTTCTAATATTTATTATCCAAACAAAAATCACGTTACTTTAAAATCAATTCTAAAGAAGTGATTTTGAGAAAAAGTGATTTTGTTTAGAAATTGAAAGAAAAAAAAAAGCATAAGCTTATTTATGTTTGTTTACAATCATACAAAATACTTTTTTAAAAGAAACAATTGATTTTATGAGAAACTATTTTCGCTTATGATTTGAATAAAATTTTATATTTTAATTCTTTTCAAATTATTTTGAAAAATTGAAACATGAAAAACTAAAATAAAAGTGATATTTTTTTTTTAAAAAAGAAGTGATTCTTTAGTAAAAAAAAAAGTTGTGACAAACAAACCCAAAATCTCATTAATTTATAAGTCTCAAACGAAGTCTAGGGTGCACCACTTGCACAAGTGGTTTATCATGGACCATTTTTATACACCGTACGATTAATCTCACCTACACAGTCATATCGTGTAACTTCTGCACCAGATTTTCCCCCCTCTCTCTCCTTCGTAAACTTCCCTTCCACTCCACAGAGTCCGCACTCTATCTATCTCTTTCCTCCGTTCTTCTATCACTCTCCTCAGCTTTCCAGCATGCCATCAAAAATAGAACTTACCGTTGCTTTTCCTCTCTCAAACTCTCTCCGCATCAACAAAACATATTATGCATTTTCATGCAAGATGCTTCCTTCTGATTGGTCTTGCAGGTAGTCTAAAACGAAAATCAAACATTCAAATTGAAACCTAACAAACCACATAAACCTAGACAACACATACAATCAACCCACTGATTCAATTAAACTGAATTGGAAAATATCTTTTAGCAAAGATTCATATCTTTGATAGGCACCATCGATAAGAAAAAAATTGCAGCATATTCAAATCACAAATCAGAATGGCAAATCACAAATCCAAATCACAATCCCAAATCAAAATTGGTATGAAATTCCTCAAATCGCATTGTCACTTTGAATCACTCTCCCATGTCTCCACCTAATTCCTCTCCATCAGGACCATCACCAATCGCCCCAAAGATGCAGAAAATCCCATCGCGGGTCATGACCGTGAGTGCCTTAGATTCGGGCTTCTGTGGGATTCTACTCGCGGTGCCCTGTCAGGGTCCGACACTTCCTCCGCTGGTTTCGGGCAGGTCGTTTTTGGAGCTGGTGGAGTTCGCAAGACGGTGGTCTTCGTTGTTGGTGACGTAGATGAGGACGTTGAGGTCTTCGCCGGGAGAGAGATGGTTGTAGGAGAATGGAGGAGAGAAATAAGGAGTGTGGAGTGGAATGGAAGCTGACGGAGGAGAGAGGAGAAAAAAATCTGGTGCAGAGGGTATACCATATGATTATGGGCATGAGATTAATCTAAGGGTCTATAAAAATGATCCATGATAGGCTCCATCTTATAATCAATTATATCAACACATATCTACAATAGTAAACAAAGTTATTTTTTTAACACTTTGTTCATGTTTTTTATTCACTTCAATATTATAAATTAGTTAGGGTGAGACTCTAATTTTCTTCGCTTTCTTAATTATGTATTCTCAATTTTCTATTTTTTTCTTTTATATATGTGCATTCTACACACTATTATCCTTATTATTTATTATTCAAAAAAATTTCCTCTCAAGTATCTCAAATTATATGGTCCATAAGGTTGATGCAGTGATGTAAGGTCCCGCTGCGTTCACATGTGAGGGAACATCTATTTAGTAGGAGAATCCGTATTCGATTTTCGTGTGCAAAATTTTCTTGGGTCAACGGCAGCCACGCACCACGAGCGGTATCTCAAATTATTATGGTCCATAGGGTTGGTGTAGTGGTGTAAGACCCCGCTGAGTTCACATGTAGAGGAACGATCTATTTAGTGGGAGAATGCATGTTCGATTCCCTCCGTGTGCAAAATTTCCTTGGACCAGCAGTAGCCACACCCCACTAGCGGGATTTGGTGTAGTGGTGTAAGGCCCCGCTTCGTTCACATGTAGAGGAACGATATATTTAGCAGGAGAATCCATGTTCGATTCCCTCCGTGTGCAAAATTCCCTTGGACCAGCGGCAACCACGCACCACAAGTGGGATTAGTCTTTGACCTAGTAGGTTGGGGAACACCCATGGTCTTTGACTCAGGACAAAAAAAAGGCTTAAATATCTTTTTCATACCTGTTAAATAACCCATTTTGATTTTACTATCTAAACTTCACTTTTTTCGATTTTAGTACCTGACATATTTTTATGTTCGATTTTCATACCCACCGTTAGTCAGGATCCGTTAACTAATGACGTGGCAGACGAAATGCCACATCGTCATTTAAAATTTGCTGACTCAACGCCATGTCATTTTTACGATAGGTACCTTTTTTCAAAAATAAAATTTTTTCTGGTGTCAAAATCAAACAAAAATAAATGTTAGGTACCAAAATCAAACAAAAAAAATAATCTTTTTCAAAAAAAATTTTGTCAAGTACCCAAATTAAACAAAAATAAAGATTAGGTACGAAAATCAAAACACTCATATTTTATAAGTACCAAAAAGTTAATTATCGTTGCGATAATTAACTTTTTGGTACTTATAAAATATTAGTGTTTTGATTTTGGTACCTAACCTCTATTTTTGTTTGATTTTGATACCTGGCAAATTTTTATTTTTGAAAAATAAAATTTTTGTTTGATTTTGATATCTAACATTTATTTTTGTTTGATTTTGATACCTGAAAAATTTTTATTTTTGAAAAAGGTACCTATCGTAAAAATGACATGACGCTGAGTTAGCAATTTTTAAATGATGACGTGGCATTTCGTCTACCACGCCATCAGTTAACGGATCCTGGCTAACAACGGGTATGAAAATCGAACATAAAAATATGTTAGGTACTAAAATTGAAAAAAGTGAAGTTTAGGTAGTAAAATCAAAATGAGTTATTTTACAGGTATGAAAAAGATATTTAAGCCAAAAAAAAAATTATATTTCTTTAATCTCTATCCTTATACTTAATCTTCTTAATTAGTTATCTCCGTTATTTTTTTCTTCTTCTTATACCTTTATCTCTAAATTAAATTTTAATAATTTTTTTTAAATATAATTATCTTAAAAAAGCTATGCATTGATAGTGTAAAACAGTTTTATACTGTTATTCAATCACAATTCAAAGTTAAAAGTCATACCAAGAATAATTTGTGATTAAATGATAATGTAAAACTATTTTATATCTATCATTGTGTGATCGTTAAACTCTTATTAATAACTGAAAATAACTTTATATCACACTTTAAATTATTAATTATAAATTCAAAATATAATTTATATATTCGAAATACTTTACCTCAAAAAAAAATATATTCGAAATATTTATTTAAAAGCATTAAACTCTTTATTTAATATTTTAATTATTAATTATATACAATAAATATTTATTGTGTTGACAGCCAAAATACTGTTCTTATTATTTGCGCACGCAATATTTGAAGGTGGTTGTTATTCTGAAGAAAAGAGAAGATAGGGAGGGCGGTTTGGTTAAAGAAAGTGGAAAACGCAAATGGATTCCATAGAAGACAGCGCCTGTTGGGATTTTCTCGATTACTCTTTCATCGATCACGCGCCCCCTGATTTCCTTTGGTCCAATAATAGGTTTCTTTATTCTCTCTCTTTTTTTAATTATTATTTCTTTCTTTCTTGATTGCTTGTTTCTTCATTTTGGGGTTCATTGTTGATCTTTGTGGTATTGATTTGGTGATATGGTGAAAAACAAGACTACCCTTTTGATATGGTAATTAATCCATATGATTGATTGTTCGTTGTATTGTAGAGTAGCTCAAGTTCATTTTTTTAATTAAAAAATAAAAATAAATTGTTATTGATTTGGAATTTGGTGTTGCATGGTTGGATTCTTATTTTCTCGTGTACCCAATTCTGAAATTGGATTTGAATGCTTCATCAGCTCCCAGATGTTAATTGTTGTTGTATTATTATTGCATGTTTTTGTTTTACTAGTTAGAGGGGAAACGAGGGTTTTTCATTTTTGTGTCATTTTCCTTATTGCCCTAATGTATGGTAATCAGTAGGATTGATTGTTCTTTTGGGGGTAGTTCAAGTTCATTTTTTTTAATAAATTATTATTTTGAATTTTGTTGTTGCTTTTGTTCTGGGATATGTAAGGTACTGAAAAGTTAGATTTTTGATAGAGCTAATGGTGTCTATTGATGCATGTAGCCATATCACATGGTAGGACAAGAGATGGTGGTTGATGTCTTTGCTTAATGTTTTCTGTGGCAAACATGGCTGATATGTTTTCTTTTTTTTCCTGTATTTGCAAGTGTGAGCACCGAAATTGACATTCCAGGTGATGCTGTTGCTTGTCAAGAGAACACCAAGAAGAGGTATCTTGTCTGTTACTTTTAAAGTGATGTACTATCTGAAAATGTGAGGATGTAATTATTGGCTTGAAAAGTTGATGAAAATATTATTTTGATTCTATATATTCTCTCTTTTAGTTAGAATATCTGTAATTTCATTCATTAACCAAAATAAATCTAAACTTCAAATCCTGTTATCTGATGGAGTCTCAAACACACTGTTCAGTTGCAGTTTTCACCTAACAGATTGGTTGGGTTACCTTTCTATTTTGTGTTTATATAGGGGTAGTGATGCAATCTTTTGAATAATGTTACACCTTGGTTTTTATGTGATAAATTTGTTGCAAATCATTTGTAGGGGACGCACTGATTCATGCTGCAAGGCGGGGTCAAAAGCTTGCCGTGAGAAATTGCGGAGGGAGAGACTCAATGAAAGGCATGCATGGTTTTAATTATTAAGTTTACGGTTGATGTCATGTCAGAGTACAGGCTGCATATTTAGCTTTTCATGTAGCTGTTGCATAAGGAATGTATACTCTTCCCATTAATTTATGGTTACTTGTTGCTTCACACATTTAGGTTGTGTCTCATGAATTGTCATTTTAGATACTTGAGTTTGATGCATGTGTATGGTACACTGATGTATGAAATTTACAACTCTTTCATCCAAGATTATTGTTAGGCATATGACTTCTCTGAGCACAAGGCAATACCAACTCCTATAAATTGCCAATTGTATCATTTCTTTAATAACTTTCTATTGTTATTGCAAAAGTGATCTTAGTTTCTAGATATTTAAGATAACTACGTATATAAGATACTTGTGTAAAAATCACCTCATATTTTGTATTGTGTTTTGCTACTTATTCTAATGATAAAATGTAAGAACTTGGTTGTGATTATTTCAGGTTCTGTGACTTGAGCTCTGTTTTGGAGCCTGGGAGACCTGTGAGAACAGATAAGCCAGCTATACTTGATGATGCTATCAGAGTCTTGAGCCAACTTAAAACCGAAGCTCAGGAGCTCAAACAAACAAATGAAAAATTATTAGAGGAAATAAAATGTTTAAAGGTTAGTATTGTTTCAACCATTTACTGTAGTAAGTTGAATATTTCATTTCTCTTACTTTCTACATCTTTGATTAGTTTTCTTTGAAAATTGAAATGTTGTCTTCTCTACCTACTTCATTCTTGAAGAATGATGTTGGAAAATAAAATGAATTGTACTTTGGTGCAACTACTAGAAACTTCATCTTGGAATGATTAAACTTCTATTATTTATTTATTTATTTTTTACTTCTTGCTCATAAAGAAGGCTGAAGGGGCTTCGAGCTTCACTTTACGCCGGTGGTTATTTGATTTGCACCGTTAAAGTTAGTGAGTTTTGTAAGTAGTGGTGAAATTATATGATTTTAGCATACAGTTGATGTCAGAATGCACACTAATAAAGCATTTACTAAGATGGTCATTATCTGCATGGAGAAGACAACTAATGATTAATAGTTCTCAAACTAAGCAGCTAGTATAAATTGGTAAAAGTTGATGAGAAAAATATTGCTGCAGAGGCCTATTTTATTATCAGAGAGGGTCCTGTTGCATTTACCTCTTTCTGATTTTCTTTTCCTTAAACAAAACTTGGAAAGTGAAAACAGAATATTCAGATAGTTGTTTTTTCTTTCCTTGGACCAAAAGTGGTGGTTTTATGTTGTGTTACTTTTGGATGCTGTGCATTCTACCGTTTTGTCCTGGACTTTGATTTTATTTTAAGTTCAACTTCTCTCTCAGCATCATGGTTTATTAATTATTTCAACATAGTTTTGCTTAATGTTACCACATCCTATGTCTAAAGCATTATTTATTTCTAATTAATTGTGTATTGTGTTTGTTTATTTAATCTAATTCTTTTGTCAGTTTGTTTAACAACACATACTCTGTTCTGATATTTGCATTCCATTAGCCCTACATTCCAGTTAGTTATACAACTTTATGTCTCACTTTTTTTTTTTTTTTTGGTCGGCAACTTTATGTCTCACTTCTCATTGATAGTTGAATATTCTGTCATTTGTGCCTAATTCAAGTTTGCAAATTAGTCAATTAGTGACAGTGACACTTCAACATTTTTGCTATGTTTTATCATCTCTCATGTTAAGATGTAATGTCATATAAATTCAAATTGTTTTCTTGCTTCATTGAAGACACCTTAGGAGTTCAAACTCTGCAAAATAGAATTGAAAGTTGTATCATAGTATTTCTTTCAAAGTTCTACCAATACAACAACGAAAGCTTTATCCCACTTGGTGAGGTCAGTTACATGAATCACACAAAGCCATTCAGCTTAGAAATCTGTTGTGACTCGTGAGTGATCCATTTTGGTATATTGAAGAGTTTTACGTTAGCTATTGAGGGCTTAATACAAACCCTTGTCTCTTACCCAGGCTTGGGACTGCCTATGATATCATAGGTGGAGTTAAAGTCTGCCAATAGTATAGAAAAATTATAGTCTTGTGATTTAAAGAAGTCTTGAGTCTTGACCTCTAAAATCTAGATTATTGATTGGATCATCATTGTGGGTTGATATATTGATGACTAAATGACTAACATAACGTAGCATGATACAATTAGATATGTTCTGCAGATCAGTTTTTGTGCTGAAATGCAATTAGATACGTCTCAAATGCACAATAAATGGATACTCTTGTAGACATTGGTTAATGATTAGCTTCTGGTATTACCTTCCATTAGGTTCTTATACATGTCATTAAAATTTTAAAAATAATACAAAGTATAAAACAAAGATCACCCAAAAAAATCCCAGAAAAATAATGCATAGAAGCACTTGTAATAATTGTAGGAGAGAGCAGAAAACATGCAGAAGTATTTTTTTTTTTTGGGAGTTTAACTTGTATTGAAATGTGTTTGCGAGTCTAAGCAACCATGTGGCCAACTTAACCAAGTGGGATCAGAATTTGTTAATTGTTATTGTATTGAAATATGTCAGGTGTGGTACATGAGTTCATACTACTACAATTTTTGTTCTTAAGTTACATGACATTGTGTGATCTATGTTATGTAGGCAACCTCATCTAGTGAGATAAGGCTTTGTTGTTGTATCGAAATGTGTCAAGTGTGGTACATGAGTTCATACTTAAACAATTTTTTTAGTCTAGAGTTACACTGCTTTAGTGTTTGAGTCTAAAGTGATACAATTTTTTTTCTTCCACAGGCAGAAAAAAATGAACTACGCGAAGAGAAACTTGTTCTGAAAGCAGTTAAGGAAAGGATTGAGAAGCAATTGAAAGCCTTGCCCATTGCACCAGCAGGGTTTATGGCTCCACCTGTAGCTGCTGCTGCTGCTGCATATCAAGCAGGGGTGAACAAGATGGCTGTTTATCCAAACTATGGCTATATCCCAATGTGGCAATATCTCCCTCAATCTGCCAGAGACACATCACATGATCATGAGCTCAGGCCTCCTGCTGCATAGTTGCTTGTTTTGTTGCTCTTTGGATCATTTTACATCCATCATTTCTCAACATTCTCGAAGTATTGACACGTAAATAGTGTCATTGCTTCTTTTTTTTTTTTTTTTTTTTTTTTTGTACTTAGTATAATGTGCTAAAATAGGTTTACAAGTAATCTATGATGGCAGTGACATGAAAACTCTGTTGATGTCCATTGCAAATTGCCCAGTTCTTCACTTCATAGTAGCTTGTGAAATTCAAAATATGAAATTTATTAAAAGGAAAATCTAAGGTGATGCTGCCTGGCATGTTATTTGTTATGTTTTTTTTAATTATATTTTTTATTCCTACAATTTGGTTTATGTGTGATTTTGGTCTCTTGAGTTATTTTTGAGCTAATTAAGTTTGTATATTGATTTTTTTTTCACCTAAAATCTTTAAATTCTCATTTTCTATTTAAAATCTTCATAAAATGTGACGATTAAATTGTTTTAGATCTTCTTTTACCCAAAATTCACTAACAAAACAACAAATTTCGCCTGAAAAAAAAAACTATTTTTGCCCTTTTCAAACCCTAGTTTCACATATTAAAATTTAACATTTTTGCATAATTTTTCTAAATTTTTTACTTCTAAATTTCTAAAATTATTTTATATTCCGAATTCATTATAAACCTTACAAATATTTTGATAAAAAAAATGAGAATTTGAGATCTTTAATTAGCAGAAAATTAATAGAAAGATTAAATTTGCTTAATTTCAATAATTGAAAGATTTTTTTGATTGAGATTTAATTAAATTGAAAATAATTGAGAAGCTAAAATCACACGTAAATCAAATTATAGGAATTAAAAGTACAATTAATTCTTTTTTTATATAGATCACAAATTTTGTCTATGTCGTACGTTTCTACAAAGGTAGGGATGACAAAGTGTAGCCGAACCCTACGGGTACCCTAAAAAATATTCGCAAGCGGGTCAGGTAAATACCCGCTTATTGGGGCTAATGCCGAGTATTTAACCACAATTTTTTGTGGGTGCTGATACGGGTACTAGTACCCGTACCGCCCCGCACCTACCATAGATATATATAATTAAAATAACTTAAATAAATAATTATGTTATATATATACTTTTATGTAAAAAAAAATATATATTTTTCATAAATTAACACTAATAGTAAAATATTTATGTTATAACTTACAATAATTTTATATTTTATATTTTTAATATTATGTGTGGATGCTTTTAATATTAAGTTTGAATTATTTAAGCATGAATTTTCAATTTATTTGTAATATTTTTATAGCTTAAATCCAATTTTGGTTCATCTATTTTGCACAATCAACAATTTGTGTCCCCCTATTTTAAAATAGAGACGTTTAGTCTCCCAATTTTGTAAAATATGTAATTTTGGTCTTTCCATCAAATTGAAAATCTTGACTGTTAAGAGATTATTGTTACCCTTAATGTGGTCCAAATATAGTGACATGACATGAGATTATTTATTTAGTTTTTAACTATTTTAAATTTTGAGTAGAATAATTGATGAAAAATATATTTTTTAAAAAAGTAATATCATTTATTTGACTACGACGTGTCATGTACTTCAACAATGTAGAACTAGTTTAAAATAAATAATTAAGACTTGTGATTTTTATTTTAGGACTCACAACTACCCCAACCATTAAACTTGATGTGACATGTGCTTTAGTGACATAAATAAACAAATAATTATTACTCGGTATTTAAAATAATTAAAAAATAAATAATCTTGTGTCACATCACTATATTTGGGTCACGTCAAGGTTAACATTAATCTCTTAACTGTCAATGTTTACAATTTGATGAAATGACCAAAATTACAGATTTTACAAAATTGGGGGACTAAGTGTCTCTATAGAGGGACTAAGATTGCTGATTGTGTAAAATAGGAGGACTAAATGTCTCTATTTTAAAATAGGATGACTAAATTGTGGATTGTGCAAAATAGGGGGATCAAAATTACATTTAAGCCTATTTTTTTTATTGATTTATTAACTTCATAGATAAGTAAAGTGCGGGTAGCGGGTGCGGGTATTGGTATATAGGTACCCAGCAGGTACGGGGATGAGGATTAAAATTGCTACCTGCACGGGTATGAGGCTGGGTAGGAGTATTTTTTTTAAACGCGGATATGGAGATGAGTACTATATGACCTTACCCAGACCCTACCTATACAAAGGTATTAAAAACTAGGAAATATATCAAATAGCTGATAATTACGTTATCATTTTTATTTTTACATACTGATTTTTTTTTTAATAAAACTGGATGAGAAATTAAAGAAGAAAATAAACCTCATCCATATCATCATCCTTTAAGCTATCATAGCACCATCGGCTATGTGCTGAACAGTTTTTTATTTTTTATTTTTAAAAGAACAATAAATATAGTTTCCCATAATAGATAGAGTCATATAATGTTGATGACTTGATGTGTGATTCCAATAACAAACAGCCACTTAGACCTATCAACAACCAACCAGGTTATTTTGACTGTTTTTGTCATGCTTTAGCTGGACGCCTCAACTTTTATTCTATGTTTTACAGTAACCATTCAATTTCAATGGATGGTTTAAAGTATTTTTCAATTATCTTATTGTCGTTGAGATGATGCTGACTTCCCCTTCACACACAATGGTTCATAATTTCAAGTGAAGAAATAATGATTTAATCAAGATTTGGTGGTGATTCTTTAAACGCAAAAAATTATAAAAATTACCAAATCATAATCTTTACAGTAATCAAGATTTCATGTGAAAATTTTACCAAATCTTATGAAAATTATATCTATCTCCTTTTTAAAATCGTAGATCAAGATCATGATTAATTCCTTTCGCTTTTTTACACTTTTATTAGATACACATAAGTTTTGTAAAGATTATGATAGATAAATCTACGATGATTTTTATTAGTTGACAGTATAAAAAATTAAAAATCTTTACATTAATAGTGTATAAAAATTAAACTCATTTTTAAAGACAATAGCATAACTTAATTTATATATTATCATGAAAAATTCTCATGGACAAACGAGCAATTGTCCATTTCTTTTAAGCGTAACTTCAGCATAAGGTTCCAAGGGCCCCCACCTAGTGCCTTAAGTTTCCACGCCTACAAAACTTTTAAATGAAATAATTAATAATTAATTTTGGGTAGTTGATGTTCATTCCAATAACCAAAAAATTTCCATTCCCTATGCCCTTTATGGCGTATTCATTTTGTGTGGAGGCTGAAGACTTTGTTTCAAAGGATCCTGTAAGTTCTTGTCAAAAAAATAAAAAAAGGATCCTGTAAGTTGTGTGCTGTGATTGCTTTCCACTCTTGTACAGTTAACTGATAAGCCACTAGCTACTAGCCACAGTACTAAAATGTTTATTTTATATGCTAACCTGACCTGGATATACTATTACTTATATGAAAGGTTCTAATTTTAATTTTAGTACTTGTTCCAATGCACATAATATAAGCTATCAAAGTTTATTCCCTGAAACTAACATGGTGTGTGGTATGATTAGAAAATAATTTTATTTCTTAAATATGAGGTCAGGAGATCAATTCCAAGTATGTGCATATAAAAAAACATTTATTGAAAGATGTCAATCCCTTATATGAATATTAATATCTCGAAAAATTAGTTCTTGACTCCTGATCAAAGGATACTCCATATTCACTTAAAAAAAAAAGTTTATTCCCTAAAACAAAAAGAGTGTATTATCATCTCTATTTATAATTTTATATATCACATTCATCTACAACACTTTCTTTTAAAAAAAAATAAAAAAATCTGTAGATAAGCCAAACCAATGGATTGTTGAATAATTGAGCCAAATGCTTCATTTAATGGAAAAGAAATTTACTTTTTTTTTTTTTTATCAAGATATCTCCCAACCAACAACTAGAAATTACTATTCATTCATGACGTGAAGATAAAAAAATATTTTATTTCTTCTAAGTTTTTTCCATACACATAACTAAGAATCAAGCCTTTATCAATATGCTTAAAGAAACTATCTATCTATTAAATATGTCAAACTTTGTTGGTAAGAAAAATTAACTTTAAGCTTTGAATTTAAAGAATAAAAAGTGACAAATATTAAAAGATTTTTATTTTTGTATAAAATGAAGTAAGAGAATGTGAGTATTTTAATTAACATTTTATTTTCTTTCTCTGTCGCACATATATTATCCTTAAATAAGTTATTTAATATGGTTATTTTAGTAAATTAATTTTATTTAGTAAAAATTAAAAGAGTCAAATTTCCTTCACCTCTTCCTTTTCTCACCTCATCTCAAGTTTGCCTCTTCCATATTTCTCTCTCCCCCTCTATAATTTTTACCTCCACCTAATTTTCTCTTTTGTTTCTACACCCTTCACATAGCAAATTGTCATCATCAAGCAACATGCATGATCATATGGGTCTTTATGATGGCATACCATAAATATGCCTCTTCATCCAAACTCCATTGGTGGGAAGGAGGGAAAAATTGATAATAGTTGAATTTTGGAGAGGAAAATTAGTTTTCTTAAAAATAAAAAATAAAAAAAAACTCCGGACGAAGGGAGAGAGAAGAGAATTTTTTAAAAAATAAAATAAAATCTATTTACTAATAACCTTACCAACATATTTGTTTAAATAAGGCTTAATTGCAATTTTTACCCCCAACTTTTTCATTTTTGGCGGATTTCACCCCAACAAATTAATTTGACGCATTTTACTTCCAATTTTTTTAAAAGTTACAAATTTTACCCTCCACACTTTTGATGATGTGACATGCTAAAATAGTTGTAATTTTTACCCCCAACTTTTTACTTTTTGGCAAAATTTACCTAACTTTTTATTTTTTGGTGAATTTTATCCCCATTTTTTATGCTTATGTCAGCTTGTCACGTCATCAAAACTGTGGAAGGTAAAATTCGTAACTTTTTCAAAAAGTTGGAGGTAAAATGCGCCAAATTAATTTGTTGGGAGTAAAATCCGCCAAAAATGAAAAAATTGGAGGTAAAAATTGTAATTAAGCCTTTAAATAAAGCATAATAACTAACAAGTTTTTATGTCTAAATATTTTGGTACATGTTAATAACACGATTATACCAAAATTTGGATGGACTCATGTTAATAAACCTCCATCAATCTAAAAGATACCGATGAAATAAATAAATAAATAAAAAGGGCCTTATGTAGTTATGTGGTATGAAAAGTAGGAAGAGATTTCAATATAAAATTAATTGTTAATTGGAGATTTAAAATTAAAATACTCTCCTAGAGTATGCTTTATTTTAAGGTTACAACTTGTGCTTAATTGTTCTCTAAAAAAAAAAAAGTTGTGCTTAATTGTACCCATAACATCCAAGGAACCTGGAATCACTAGTTTCTTAAGCAGCTTTTCTAAAATTTATGATAACTTTACAACTTTTGGTTACACTTACCAAATGGGTCAGGCTAAAATGGAGTTGAAATTGCTTAGGCACCGGTGAGAAATGATTGTTTACCTGTTGCAGTAGGTTAACCAATGTATTTTTTACCTGCTGTAGCAGGTAAACTCCGGGAGAAAAAAAAATTAATTAAAAAAAAATTATATAAAATTATTATAATAAAAATTAGAATAAAAATTTTTTTTTTTTTTTTTAAAAAGTGAGAATCACTGGTGGTGCTTGAACAAATTACCTATTATAATACGTTAGTTAACCGGGAGAAAAAAATCATTTTTTTATTAAATAAAATTATATAAAAAAATTTGAGCAAAATTATTTCTCTTATGCTCCCATCGGAAGAAAAAAAAATATTTTTAATAATTTTTATATGATTTCATTTAATAAAAAATGATTTTTTCTCCTAGTTAACTAATTTATTATAGTAGGTAATTTGTTCAAACACCACCGGTGGTTCTCACTTTTTAAAAAAAAAAGAAAATTTTTATTCTAATTTTTATTATAATAATTTTATATAATTTCATTTTTTAAATAATTTTTTTTTATTTTTTTTCTCCTGGTATTTACCTACTACAGCAGATAAAAAATACATTGGCTAACCTGCTGCAGCAGGTAAATAACCATTTCTCACCTGTGCCTCACCAATTTCAACTCCACTTTAGCCTGACCGCTTACCAAATCTACTCACTTTTTTGCTTAAAGATTTATATCTCACCAGATCTTCTGAGTCCATTAAGCAACTAAAGATTTGCGTACTGACATCATTGTCTCTCATTTCAAAGACAGTTCTAATACGGACAGTTACCAAATTAATTGCGTATAAAGAGAACAATAGCAATGAAATGCCATAGTTTTTTAATTTAAATAAAATCATTTTGAAGAGTCAGAAAGTAAAAATTCTCAAGTAGTGGAAGAGATGGATGGTAAGGTCTAAGGAGTTTAGTTCCTAACTTGAACAAGGAAACTATCAACTTCCTTCTTTACCTGTACATTTTTAGTTACTCAATCCAGGGTCAGGCACAAAATGGACTACACTATTATATTACTATGTTCATAGTAGAAAGAAAATGGTATATCTACACAAATGAGAATGAGGACAATCATAACTGCATAAGCCTTTTCAAGTATGAAGTATCTAACAGATACTTGTCAGGATGAAGTATGTAAAATCATAAAACAAAAACATCTACTAGTATTAACAACCCAATATCATGTAAGGACGAAACTTATGCAGTTTTTTAAATGTTTTTGGTGCTATTCTATAATCAAAATTGGAGTTTCACCTTCAAAACTTATGCTAACATTAAATGTAAGGAAAGAAATGCTAGGAACACATTCTCTTACACACTCTTTTGAACACATTCTCTTTTATTGATTGAAATTAATTTATTGGAAATCACAAAATTTTGTGGGTCCCACATCTTATTTAATAGCTCTCTCTCATGATTTTATAATTTTCAATAAATTTTAACCAGTAAAAAAGAATGTGTTAAAAGGAGTGTGTCAGAGAGTTTGTTACTAACACTCTCCATGTAAGGAACTTATGCTAACATTAGATGTAAACATTTATTATGCGGATTATCTAGATGAAAGTCCAGTTCTAATTGGAGAATAGTACCAAAAACACTTAAGGAACTGCATATAAGTTTTGTCCTTTATGTAAACATACGGGTTAATATCTTTGCAAGGCAAAATCATATATACATTTTTCTTCCCCTTTACAATCTGCATTCTGCAGCTATCCCAATTAAATTTCAGCATACAGCACTACTGTGATTCCTTTCCTATTAACACTTTGAAAAGAAAATTTTCAATAAGATGAACTTTGGTTGGATAAGGGAATATTCTAGTGGAAAAGTTTGCTACCCTGCAGCTAATAACCAAAGCATAATTAGAGATGATATTGAAGTTGAAATCCAGCTCAGGAATGCTAGTGCCACAGAAATCTGGTACTTTTGGCACTCCTCTCCAAAGTGGCAGTGTCCCAGATCATGAAAATACAAAACTGTAATACCAGCTGAGGCAGAAGCTGCTGCAAGAGATAGTGTTGCTGTTACCTGTGGAGAATGGACAGTGGTCAAGAAGAAAACTTGTGAAATGATAAACATCATAACTATACAAGTCCTATTGTGTGTAGCAGACTAATCGCATGTTTGGATAACTGTTCTTAACGTACTTTTGGGTGCTGAATGTACTTTTGGAGAAGAATATTCTTTGTATCTTTTATTCTGAACATACTTTAGGAAGGGGTGCAACGGTTATCCAAACATGCACTAATTAGGAAGTTGGGAAGAGTAAAGGTTCACTTAGAGACTAACCCAATCTCCAACTACAAAGAGGCTAATTAGTACTGGGTTGAGGAGGACCTTCTTTCTCACCAAAGCATATAAATCCATTAAAGCAAGCACAAAACTCCAAATGATTTGTAAACCCATTGAAGCTATCAAGTAACTGCACAATTACCAGTGGAACAGTCAGTATTTATGTTATTCCACATCCAACATCCATGCATTCCTATTGAAGTATTGATGAACAATTCAACATTCATTTCTTGACCACCACTCCATCAGAACCAAAATATTTCATGAGAAACATGTTTTTACTACTGTCTGGGAAAAGCTAGAACATAGACTTGAATAGAAAACAATAAAGTTAATAGAAAGAAAGTATGTTGCAGTCACACTCCATTGAGGTTTCACTGAAGACCTCCATCCTTAGCAAACATCTTTCTTCATCTCAACTACTAGCCTAGTTTCTACCTAGCTGCAGTCATTCTATTCAGTAGATCAGTCACCCTTTGCACAAAGAGCCAAAGTGCATAAAGACACATTCAGATTGTTTCCTCAATTCTAGCATCCAAGCCAAAAGTCAGCGACTGAGAAAAAAGAGCTTTAAATGATAGATTCATGGATATGATGCATTAAAGAAGTGAATTATGATCTAAAAGTAAAATCCATTGCCTTATAGGAACAGGACAAAATAATTTGGCATTGAATAGTTCAAATACCATGTAGGTTGTGTCCTCACAATTGAAACTCAAAGGGCAAGCAGAGTCTTGCAAGTACTGTTATGGACTCGGGACACAGCCATATAGCCAAAGTGAGTAATGAAATGTGAAAAATCAATAAGTATTTTGTTGGCCAAAAAATGTAGATCCCAGCATTCACACATTCATGCATTCATAAATCGTAACCGTTGGATGAAGATCGGATGATTCACATCTCATATACATGTTTTAAGTTAGATTTGTGAGATAAAATATGAGTACTTCAATCTTTATCCAATGGTTCCGATTGGTTGAATGCATGAAATCTCCTGACATCCATACAAATTCAGCCATGAAGATGAACCAAGCATAAACAATTGACTAACATATGATATGACTAATGTCTTTTGAGAACACAACACTCACTCATGAAAATCACACCAAACAAATTTGAATGCAGGTTAATGTTTCACAAAACAAAAACAAAAACAAAATCTCTACTTGAACATAAGGACAAGGGAATTGACTAGTTACCAAAAGGCAGTCAAATTAAAGAAACTGGTTGTGGTAGCCATGGAAGCAATAGACCCAGCAGCAAAAATGAACTGTGTCATCCTAAGAACCAGCCCAAGAACAGTGCCAGGTGTCCCACAGAAATCCTTCATCTTTCTCCACCAAATCAAATCAATGCTCAGAACCTCAATGCCTAACAATGAACACCCATCTTCAGATTCCAGTCCAATGCATAGATAGAACAAATCATCAATGAACCCCAAAGGTGAAAGGTGAGACTTTTAACATCCACTTCACACCCCCATCACACACCACACAAAGTCACAAACAAACAGGAAGATAAGACACAAAAATAGAGACCCAAAGAGGAAAAAGAAGACAAATCAGAGATTCCAAGTTGAATTTTGAATCTGGGTGGACACAACACAACAAAATGGACTGAAAAAAAGGAAAGGCTCAAAATTGAAGAGGTAATGAAGGTATGAAGCAAAGATAAAGAGGGTATGAACAATTAATATGCCATTAATTCATTATCAATTCATATTATTTATTTGCATAAGTTTTTAGTAAGCAGGAACTAGGAAGTGTCGTAATAATCCATAGGAGAGAGATTTTATTAGTTGTGTACTTTTTAATAAATTATCTTAATATTAGATCTTAGAGTTAATTTTAACCATTTAAAAGTAAGATTTTTTTTATTAAAGAAACAAATTTTTATTAATATTTTTATTTATATTTATACTTTTTATTAAACATTATTCCTTAAGTTTAATTAGTTCAAATTTAAATTAATATTTCGGTTGAATTACGTCATATTAAAATTAAAAAAATCTATTTTGTATTAAGATAAAATAGATTTTAAGACTATTTAATTATAGTCAATCTCGGTTTCAAAAAAAAATTATAGTCAATCTTAATTTAAATACAATTTTAAAATTTTAAATTTTAACTAATCATATAAACAATTTTCTTGCCAATTTAAAAAAATATTATCCCTTTATTTCTTTCTTATATAAAAATAAAATATTTATTATTTATAATAAAGATATATTTTATCACAATTTTTTTAGTGAATTAGACTAATATCAACTTTCGTCAAATTTCTCTCGATACCTCTATATTTCACTCCTATACTAACTCCTTAATTGTTTTAAAAACTTTACAATAACACCCTTTATACATTATACTATCCCTCTTGATTGTTAAAAAGAAAATTATATCGTATAATCAAGTGTGATATCAAGAAATATAAAAGAGAGTTAGTGTAATTTACTCTTTATTTTTTTTATACATGTCTCTACAATTAACTAATAATAACTATTAATATTTTTCTTATATATAGCATTCTTTTTTATATTTTATATTTTCTTAAACTAATTTTTTAACATTTTTCTTATATATAACATTCATTTTTCCTTTTTATTTTTTCTTTTATAAATTATTTTAAAAAAATTATCCGAACAAGACAAATTAAAAGTAAAAAATTCTATTAATAAACTCCATCTTCCTAGGGTAAGGAATGATGTTCTACGAAGCAAGTACACTATTTTGAGATAATTTTCTAGAGTTAGAAATGATGCCCTAGGAAGCCATAAACGCTAACCAGGGTTTTTTTTTTTTTTTTTGACAGAATGCTAACCAGTACTTAAAATGTTATTATTTGAACTCTTAAGATAGCACAACTCAAAAGCTTGAGAAAATGAGCTCTTTACATGTTTTTATTTGTTGAAAAGATATATTTTAGAGCTCTAAATATAAATCTAGATATTTCTTCTTTAAATATTTCTTTAAAGCCTAGTTGAATATTTGTAGATTCTCAGATTCATTAGTTATTACCTACCTACATTGCAATAACTAATATTTTTGTACAATGTACAGACTAAAATACTAGTTAATATGTTTTTTTTTCTATTTAAGATCTATATCTAATTAAATATGATTTTTAATTTATTAAATGTTAATGTGTTTTTATTTTTTATTTTAAATTTTAAATAAATAACTATAAAAATATTAAAAAATTAAAAAACAAATGGTCAAAAATGTGAAAAGACTAGAAACATATAAATTTAAAAAGTAGAATGTTAATAAAAAACATTAAATGAAGTAATAAATACATATATTTTAAAAAATAACAAAGGATTAATTATGGTTTTAGTCCTTGTAAAACGAGTGAATTTTTATTTTGGTCACTAAAATATATTTTGTTGGTTTTTATTCTCCTAAAATTTGAAAATATTGTTTTCGATTTCTATAAAATAAGTAAATTTTAATTTTGATCCATGTAAAATTATTTTCTTTACTTTTCATTCCTCTAATATGAAATCCTTGTTCTTGGTTCCATAAAATAAACAAATTTTAGTTTAGTTCTTTAAAATTATTTTTCTTTTCTTTTTATTCCTTCAAAACTTGAAATCATTATTTTTAGTCATTGTCGTTCATTTTAGGACAAATAAATACTGTAATTTTTTTTTAGCTCTAACAATACAAATAAATACTAGTAACACTCTTTTCAACACAATCTCTCCTTTTAGGTGAAATTCATGTAGTTTCCACTAAATTTGTAAGTCCTATTTTCATTTAGTGGGTCATGAATTTTAACCAAGAGAATGCATGAAAGAGAATGTATAGTTGGCAAATGTTAGTTTTGTTAGAAATGTGAGTGAGAGAGATTCGAACATGCCCCTTCTCCCTTCACTCTTAGCCCCACCTTCCCAATCACCAAGCCAACCTTATATCTCCTTTTGGGTACTACGTAATATAATCATTTAATTTTTCGTTAATTAATATATGAACAACTAAATATATGAGTATACCTAATTGTATTCACTCATTGATGATTAATGAAATGGTCTAAGTTTATTCCCTTAAAAAAAACTAATATCATATGATGGTAAAAATAAGTATTGATTTTAAATTTTGGAAGGATAAAAAAAAACTTGTACAAAAAACAAAACCAAAATTTATTCATTTTACAGTAACCAAAAATATATTTAACCCAAATAAAAATTTAGAGAAAATGTCATGTGATATCTTTAGTAAAAGAATTTTAGTATTATATATAAATATACTAGTAACTCAAAGTAGTAAATAAATCAAGATTTAAATACAGAAAATGATTTAAGTATATATCTAGGTATGCCTTCACTTCAAATTTCAGGACAAACATGAATAAGAGTTAACTTGGCTACAGTTTTCACCAAGCATTATAAAGAAAGAAAATAAAATACAATAAATCAAATTTCTCATGTAAGTTAAAATATTTTTTATAAGCTCTTTAATCTTTACTTCTCCACAGACAAGTATAAATTTTACAAAGCTTTGCATTCCTGCATTAGAAGAACCTTAATAGTACAATTTTACATGTGAAAGCTTCCCATGAGTCCAAACTAAGTTTAATTATATAGTTCAGATCAGGAACTTTAATCCATTGACAAAAGCATAAACTCATCTCTTCCACACAAGTTTTTCATAAATTCCTCCTCAAGAAATTGACACAGTGGAAGTTCCAAAATTTGTTGCATTCTACTCCCTTAAATGAGGACAATGGATCAAGGTCATAGTCACTTTTACCACATTGTGCTTGTCAAATCTTGAAATGTAGTAGAGGAGAAGTACCCTTCATACATTTTGTTCTGTAGTGAGCTGTAAATTCTGGAATTGAAAATTCTCTATATTTTGCAGGATTGTCTTCAGATAAAATTTCCATGATGGGACCATAAGTCCTTGAAGATGGATGGAATGCTGGGCTAAAAAAGCATGCAATAGAGACTCTTGGACCTACAGTATTTGCCAGTACTCTGTGTTGAGCACTCTTGAATTTGTCATTTGAGATAACCTGGCATCCAAGAATATTAGGAATTAGCCATATTGGTGAAGGATCACATATAATAAACTGAAAGAAACCAAACTGATGAAGTCAAGTAAACAATAGAGATTCAAAACTAAACTATGGATGATGCCTAGAGATACAAAGAAAGAAAATTTGTCCCTCCAATACACGTTTACATTTATGTGGATGATATTCTCCTCTCTTATTAGTATACATTGGTCTTTGCTCTTATGATTTTTCTTATGTTTTAGTCCCTAAAAAACTTCAGTTTTAGTCTGTATATATCCTTATAGGAACTAAAACTTAAGTTTTTTTTAATAGAGATTGATTTCTAAATGAGTGTCACTTATAGGGATTCAACTGATTGATAAAAACTTCTTTTAAGATATTAGACTATAAGAGAAGGTACTATATGTTAGATTTCATCTTAAAGCCAGGCCTTAACTGAAGTTGCCCAACAAATATATAAGCTACACTACAAGAATTGAGGATGTGGCACTTTAAGATATAAGCTACACACCAAGAATTGAGAATGTGGGACTTTCTCCAACACGCTCCTCTACATATGCCTGCCATAAGGGTTATAGGCTCTGATACCATATTAGATTTCATTTTAAAACCAATTGGCCTTAAGCGAAGTTACCCAACAGATATATAAGTTGCACCTCAATTGAGGCCGGCAAATGTGAGACTTTTCATCAGTATAATTTAAGCCTCAATCAAGAGCGGAGCGTATAGTTTATAAGTTCTTGTGAATATGAACCTAATAAACATGCAGTAAGGGATAGCATTCAGTGGCAGGAAAAGAAAGACAAAGACATGCCTGTAGAAAATCACCAATGTTAACAACTAGAGCCCCAGGCACAGGGGTTACATCAATCCACATGTCCTGATGAAGAACTTGGAGCCCACCTATATGGTCTTGTAGAAGCACTGTGATAAAATCAACATCAGCATGCTTTATGGTTCCCAAGGTTAATTCTGGTTCAGGACAGGAGGGATAGTAATGGCCAAAAGCAAATTGTCCCAAATTGCAACCGATATCTCTTAAGTAAGTTGAATTCAGACCAAAAGCTTCTGATAATAACTCAAACAATAAAGTCCCCAGTTTCATTACTTGATTTGAATAATCCAGCAGTATGTCTCTACAAACAAATGAAGCAAGCAAGTATTCCACTATATATTAGGCCAAAGATAAGATTAAGAAATAATCTAACGTTATGAAAGCTAAAACCATCACAATCAAAAAGTGTAGGACAACAAGTGATATTTTAAATTTTTTCTTCCTGATATTTGCATTGACTTTGCTTATGTAGCTTTTCACCATATTTCATCTTATAATCCCTTCACCTGTATATTGCTATTTTCAATTTTATGCAACTTATGGTAGTTAGCATGCTAGGTTGTTAATTGAAACTTCAAAAAGTAATTCCTAAAGTGAAGAAATTGAGACACAATTCACAACCTAAACTACTGGTAATCTAGCCTAAGCAGTAAAAGCAATTTTGTTCTGGAGGGGGATACTATCTACTTTTTCCCATGCTAGCATGAATACTTGAAATTAGATAAAAAAACCACAAACAAGTTGTCACTCAATATAACGTGGTTGGTTTAGTCCAACATGCCTACATCACGTACATATCCTGGCTATATTACAAATCTGAATCTATCAATAAAATAGGAAACTATGATAAATATTAAATTAGCAATTTTAGTCAAATCCAACATGTTCTTGGATTAGGAATTCATTATTACACTACTACAAATTATGAAAGACAAATAATTTAAGCTGAATGAGTGATCTAATTGAAACAGTTACCTGCATGCAGATGGCAAGTCTTCAGGTTTAGGGGCAATAGGAGCCAGGTCGCAGAAGAAAGAGTCCTTCCAACTAGTTGGAGCTTTGGTATATAAATTAAAATTGCTATTGTACATAAAGGGTCTTTGATCACGAGTGTAAAATTCCTTCTTGACCTCACTATCTTGCTCAAAAAACCTTAGCACCCCATCTATCATCTCCTTCAGAGTACTCACTGGGATGCCATGATTCACAATCTGAAAGAAACCCCATGTCTCTGAGGCTTCTTTGACTCTCTCAACAACCCTTTTGCGTTCACTAGGATCTTCATGAATGCTACCAAGGTCTATAACAGGAATGGTATAATCTTCATGGCCTAAATCTGAGACCCTCTTGAAATTATCAGGGGAGTGATGGAATATGCGAGGGATCTTGGTAATTCCTGCATGAACAAGTCCTTTGACACCAAGTTTTGTGTCATCAAAAGCTTTGAGCTCCTTTGCTCTATCTGAATCCTCCATGAATATCTCTTCCTTTTCACTTGTACTAGTGAACCGCATTTTCCTTCTTATTAGAATAGCCTTAAACTTCTACACAAAATATTTTGAAACTGCACAATACAAGAACATCAGTGATTGAAAGATGTAAGGAAGCAGTATCTACAATAGAAAACCAAAAAGTGAAGTACATTTTGGTAATTATGATAGAAGAAACATACACTCAGGGAACACAGAACCATTAACCACCAACCATGTTCACTTTGTAGCAGACCATTCTTGTACTCTTGGTCTCAATAATACATAAGCTTTTTTCCACACGTGAAATCTGAGGCTTTTTTACCTCACGGACAGGGGCGGACCAGGATTCAATGAGTGGGGGATCAAAATCAAATAAATATGTAAATATTAAAATTTATACAAAATATTTATATATTTTATAAAATGATTTAAAAATATATAGTAGAAAATAAATTTACATTGAAAATATTAAACATATTTTTAAAGACCTAAAATTACAAATGACAATAACCAATTTCACATGTCATCAAGAACTTTAATAAATTTATAATAAAAGTTGGTATTTATGTTAATTGTATCTTTTTTTAACAAAAATCCTATTAATTATATTTAAAAAAACTACTAAATTCAAATAAATTATATTACTCACTAAATTATCTTTTAGGGCAATAGTAGCAAATAATCATATTGAAGAATAATTTACTTTCCAAAAGTTGGAAAATAGAAAAAAAAATATTTGTTGTAACAAAGGCTATAACTTTGAAAGCCAGTTATGGCCAATCTTTGGTGCAACTTGATATTTAATTTGCTTTCCAAAGATTTACATAGCATTCTGCATTCATGTACCGAGATCAAAAGCACAATGGAACCTTACAATGCTAAGAATTAAGAACAAAATCAAGAGATAAAAAAAAAACAAAGAGAATAATATAGAAAAATAGTGATAGAAAGATAGAATGTTTGTTTATTATTTCAAAATTCAAGTTGTCAATCTTGTATATAGTGTTTGTAAGTTTGACCTATTGACAAATATTAATAAAATCATTTTATTACAAACTATAATTATTTATAACCTTTAAAATAATAATAATAACATTATAAAAGAAAAACTATTTGAAAGAAAAATAAATGATACTCAAATATTTTATTTAGAAAAAACAAAAATGTAATTATCTCTACAATAAACATTACAAAAGAATATAATATTTTATTAAAATGTAAAAATGGTAAGTAACACTTCAATGATACTGTTATATATAAATAAAAAAAAGTAACACATCAATGACACTATTATTTACATACTTTTTTCCCTAAACAAAATAATTACCTAATATTTTTTTTTGGTGAGCATTACCTAATATTAAAAAACTAAATTGAAAAAAGGCAGGGGGCCAAGGCCCCCTAAGTGAAGCTGTAGGTCCGCCCCCTGCTCATAGAGGTGGTTTTTTTCATTAGTTACTATTTTTTATACAAGTTGCAAAAATTTAAGGGCGGTTTAACGTTTTCATTTTGGACCTGATACGGGTGATACGTGGCTAGATTAATTAGGTGACAGACAATTGAGACAAATATTGACACTACAAAGACCAATAATAGAGAACACAAATCATAGTTTTAAAAATCGAATCGGTGACCCATCCGGTCAAGGCATTAAGTCATTGGATTAATGTCGAACCAGTGAGTCACTAATTGACCCGCATGACCGATCTGTATTAAAAAAATTAAAAATTTTATACCTTGACTTAAAAAAGTAAAAAAAAAAAATCACATCATAAACTAATATAATCCCATAAGCACAAGTTGAAGTTCAAATACATTAACATTCACCAGATGCCATCTCTGATACAATTAAAGAAACAAAAAAAAAGGTTACACTTCTTTAAACAAGATTCACAATAACAGTATCACATTCATCAATTACCTACACTTCTTTTAAAATTTAAACAAAATTCTTAGTAATAAAAATTATAGAATCACAGTGTCAACTGTCAAGTACCTACAAGGCTACAACACTTATTTAAACATATTCACAGTAACAATGTTAGAATCAGTGTCAATTACCTACATTTATTTAAACAAAATCACTGACAAAACATAATCATAGTAACAAAAACACAAAACAAAGAATCACAATAACATGGACAAAATGACAGTAATCAAGTTGGATTAACAAAGTCATTACTCATTAAATAGAATCACAGTAATGGAAAAAAATTAGATGAATAGAAAAAATTGAATTGATAATTAAAGAACCAAGCTATGTAGTATGTACTATTGGGCGTTGGTTGGTGCGGCCAAGTGAAAGGGAGGAATGAGCAAACGCGAGGAGGCGAAGAAGGAGGTTCGCACTTTCAGTTCGCAGCCAAATCACGAGGAGCCAGAGCCACGACCAAATTGCGAAGAAGGAGCAAATGCGAGGAGGAGAAGAAGGAGGTTCCAGTTTGCGGCCAATCACGAGGAGCCAGAGCCACGACCAAGGGCGACGTCGACGCTGGTCAGACTGTCAGAGGGCGCCGTTAGACACTGGTCAGACGGTGGGAGGGCGCGACGCCGTCGGTAGTGCATTAGGGTTGTGGCTCTTAGGTCTGTGCTTCTTCTGTGACCGAGACCTCTTTCTTTCTTTGGATTTTGATTTTGATTTTGTTTTTCTTTCAGTCTCAAAAACGTCATTTTGAGCATTGGAAAAAAAAAAAAGATGACTGACCTGGGACGGATCAGCGGGTCGCCGATTCAACCATCAACCCGGCTGAATCACACCGGGTTGCACCGAGCCGAAGGCATAGCCGATCCAATAGCCAGCTCGACCTGGGCAACCCACCAGTTCCTGGTCCGACCAGCCGGGTCGGTTCGGGTTTTAAAACTCTGACACAAACAAAATTGAAATAAAAAAGTATTTGTTTTTATCTTTGCATAGTAATTTCCAATAGTATCAATATAAATAAAATAAAATTCACTTGACGCTAACAGCACCTTCAACAGCTACAGTAATATTGATTTAATTGTTGAAAAATGCTAATATGTGTCTTAAGGATACTTATTAAAATATAAAAAATGAAATCATAAAAAAAATGAAAATTTGTATTAAAAGATATTATTAATGCATATCTATAATGATTTTCAATACATATTTAATGTGAATTTTAATAAAAAAAATATTTTAAATTTTTAACCAGTGTATTGACCAGCAGGACCTTAATAGATTATTGGGTTTATCCCACTTTTGTTAGTATGTTTCAGGCAGTGAAGAGGTGGGCACTATTAGAATCAACCATCAATGAATTCGAATAAGAAACACAAATACGTAACCCATAAACTACTATTAATAAAACACATGTAAGAGGAAACGAAAAAAAATGCACACATAAGTTATTAGAGTTTAGTTTCTCTGCAGAACATATAAAGCCTTTTATATTTTATAATCAATTAAAAAATATCATTTTTATATTTACATCTCCTTATCACCATTTGATATAAATCTAATGGCTAATATTTCTGCTGTAGAGGCAGTATAACAGTAGAGGTTCAACGCACAAGTTATTAATAAAAAAAAAGGGTTAATTAAGTTTTTAGTTCCTAAACTTTTTCAAAATTCAGTTTTTAGTCCCTAAACTTTAGTTTGACTGGTCAAGGTCCCTAAACTTTTTAAAAATTTGATTTTTAGTCCCTAAACTTTAGTTTGACCAGTCAGGATCTCTAAAATTTTGAAAAATTTGATTTTTAGTCTCTAGACATTTTAAAAATTTGATTTTTAGTCCCTAAAATCTCATTAATTTAGGGATTAAAAACTGAATTTTTAAAAAGTTTAGGGACTAAAAATCGAATTTTTCAAAAGTTTAGGGGCTTTGACAGGTTAAAATTTTGTTCAAGGACTAAAAATCGAATTTTTAAAAAGTTTAGAGACCTTGACCAGTCAAACTAAAGTTTAGGAACTAAAAACTGAATATTAAAAAAGTTGAGTGACTAAAAACTCAATTAATCCTTAAAAAAAATTAAACAAAAACGTATTCACAGTTACATAGAAAAAAAAAAAAACCCACATCACAACATAACCCACAAACAATTAAGAAAGGAGAGAGACGCAACATATTCTCATCATATGTAAACATCCATGACTTCACATTCAGTTTATCATCATCTTCTGCTACTGGACTATCAAGCCGACATCACAAAACTCCATCATCAACCATGCACAAGGCCATAACCACAAAATTAAGCCTCATCAAATCTCGTCACTCCCATCACTTACACCAACACATAAGAGCTCAACAAGATGATTAATCTCATACCATTACCCAAACTAAGCACCATATAGCCATTCTGTTTCCCTTTACTAACCAACAACCCCATGAACAATATCTTATATTTACCATGAGTTCCAAACTAAGAGCACACTATATGTCTATTATGAGTCACAAAGACCTCTCGCTGTGGTATTTGCATGTTATAAGTACACCACTTGAGCATAACGTTGCCACCATATCGCTCCATACTTATCCACTACGGTGTTTAGGGGTGGGCAAAATAGAAAAAATGAACTAAACTGGTATAAAAATGAATTGAACAGTAAAAGTAGTTTAGGCCTGAACTGAACTGCATAACAGTTCAGATGAACTGAACTGAACTGCATAATAGTTCACCGAACTGAACTGAACTAAACTAAACTATTTTGAACTGTTTGAATTGTTCTCAATAAAAATATTTTTTTGAAATATATTTTTCAATCTCATAAGTTACAGTTCAGTTTTGTTCTAACAATTCTGTTTAGGGCGCAGGCTAAAATGGGGGACCTTATAATGTTCCCCACCGTGGGAAACTAATATGCACCGTTGGATTTTGAGATCAATGTGGGACTACCGTACAACCGTCCACACTAGATTTTTTTTTTAAAAAGGGATTTTTTTTTCTGTTTTAAGTTTTTTTTTTTAAAAAACGACCATTATTCTCCGTTGTTGCTTTGTTTCTGCCTCTCTTCCCATTTTTTTGTCTGTCATTTTATCTTGATTTTTATTTTTAGTCCCTCATAAATTTTTTTATTATTTTTAGTCTCTCATAAATTGTTCTGTTCTGTTCTATTTTTAGTCCATCATAAATTGTTTTGTTCTATTTTTAGTCTCTAACATTAATTTTAACTGTTAAGTGATGACATAAACTGTGTGTGTGAAAATTTCCTAATTAAGTTTCTAGTGACTTTTAACCGCTGCAAATTTTTTGGTGGTCATAAATGTTTATTTTTGTAACATTTTTTGTGATTTCAGAAAATCTAGTGTTCGAGATTTTGATTTTTGATTTTATTTTTTAACATTTCTGACAGTTTTAGTTTGCCAAAAAATTTGCGGTAGTTAAAAACCACTAGAAACTTTAAACAGAAGAAGAAGGATCCCTTTTTAAAAAAAAAAAATCTAGTGTAAACAGTTGTATGGTAGTCCCACATCAATAAGCAACAATGGAGAAGAATGATCATTTTTTTTAAAAAAAAAAAAAAAACTTAAACAGAAAAAAAATCCCTTTTTTAAAAAAAAAAAAATCTAGTGTGGACGGTTGTACGGTAGTCCCACATTGATCTCAAAATCCAACGGTGCATGTTAGTTTCCCACGGTGGGGGACATTATAAGGTCCCCCATTTTAGCCTGCGTCTTCTGTTTAGAAGCTAAAGAACAATACAGTTTCAATTTTTTATTCAAAATAATTCAATTTTCTCAGTTCAGTTCGACACTAATTTAGTTTAGTTCAATTTTTTTAACAACCCTAACGGTGCCATCTATCACCTAGCATCAACTCAAAGCAAGGTCCCTTTTATAAATCATTCCTTATTTGGGTAAGGAGTGACGTAAAAATTGCTTATATTTGGGTTAATTAAGTTTTTAGTCCCTAAATTTTTTCAAAATTCGGTTGTTAGTCCCTAAACTTTTGTTTGACTGGTCATGGTCCCTAAACTTTTTAAAATTCGGTTTTTAGTCCTTGAACAAAATTTTAACCTGTCAAAGCCCCTAAACTTTTTAAAAATTTGGTTTTTAGTTCCTAAACTTTTTAAAAATTTGATTTTTAGTCCTTAAACTTTTTAAAAAATTTAGGAACTTTTACCGGTGAAACTAAAACTTAGAAACTAAAAACCAAATTTTTAAAAAATTTAGAAACTTTAACCAATCAAACTAAAAATTAGAGATTAAAATCCAAATTTTGAAAAATTCATGGATTAAAAACTCAGTTAACTCTTTTTTTCATTATCAAGTACATGTGTCTCTTTTGCTTAATGTACTATATTTGGTTGGTTGCATCTATTTCTTGGTTATTGGTGGGCTACGTTGCGCTGTGGCCTGTGGGTATCTTTTTTCTATGCAATTATGGATCTGATTTTGTTTCTTTTTTTTAGTAAATATTAAATAACATGTGTTCATTTTTTTCTTTTTTCTCTTACATATGTTTTTTTTTTAAGTTCACGAGTCATGTATTTGTATTTTTTTGTATTTTCTTATTTTTGGTATTTTTAATATTTTTATTTATCTAAACAAAATTGAGTGCTCACACACCATGAGGATATATTGTGTCTCTTTTTTTTTTTTTCTCTTTGTTGTTTTGTTTTGTCATTTCTATTTTAATATTTTCCTTTTTGTTTCATTTGTTATTTCTCCTTTTCTTTTTTTCATTTGAATCATTATTTATTTATTTATTTATTTAAGAATATTATTTTATTTTTTTAATTTAACAATTTAAAAAAAATAATGCAAAAAGATAAAGTAAATAAAATAAAAATGGACACAAAATTAGCGCGACCGCTAGAGTTGTTTCAAATCTATACACCGTTATTGAAGTTTTCTCTGCTTTTTTTTTTTTTTTTTATAATACTTTGATTTCTTGCTACAATCTTTCTTTTCCATGTTAGTGGATTTTCTTCTGCTCTTCATTTGTGTTTTTTTTTTTTTTTTTTTGGAATTTTAGATCTCCTTTTTCGTTTTTTGAAATTTGATATGTTTTGGCGATTGAAACCGTTTGATTGATGCTTATGCGAATATGAAGTTGGAGCGGTAGTTCTTGCTGGATTCAAGATTGTTGTTGTTATTGTTGTGATTTTGATGTTCTTTTTGAGGGAAGGGGATCGAGTCGTTTAACTCGATCGCCGTCAGAAATCGCATTCAACGGCGACACACAGTAGTCCATGGCTGTGGAAGTAAGAAAGAGGAAGATGAAGGCAGAGTAAGGAGAGAGAAGAAAGGGGTAAAACATGAAAATGAGAGGAAAAAACAAAAAAGAAAAAAGATAAAAGATAAAAAATCTTAACTATCAATTAAAAATAGAGTAAATTAGACTTTAGATATTCACTTTTATTATACTCGATATTTTTCTATTTTTTTATATTATTTGAGCATCCTTAAGAGAATTACTATAATATTTTTTACACCTAAGATGAATCAATCTAACAATTTATGTTTAAGAATGAGATTGGTGTAACGAAAGCTTAAAAATTAAGAAATTTTTTATAAGATTAAAAAACAAAAGAATATCGAATGTAATAACAAATTTCAATAAATCCGTGTAATTTACTCTTAGAAAAAAAAAAAAAATCTAACAGTATAAAATGGGTTTCCCACGGTGGGAGCCTCCCTTGCCTCTCCCACGCTAGCTAGATCCTACATTAGAAACCCCAAACCTAAACATTTTGTTCTTATAACAAGATGGAGGGATCAAGAAGATGACGGCGAGTCACAGGCAGTGAGAATTTTCTGCATATGTTATTCATTATAGGTTAAATTAATCCATAAGTATGTGAATTATTTGGATTTTTTTATATTTTACATATATTATTTATTATAAGTTAAATTAATCAATAAATCCTGAGCTATTTGAAAATTTTTATATAGAGTCCCATATTAAAAATATGTAATTAGATATGCGATCTTATAACTTTTAATTGAGAATTTTTAAAACCGTTACAAATTGTTTTTTGTTTTTGTTTTAAGTCAGCATAAACTAATTATAGGAACTCAATTACAAAAATTTACAATATCAATCATTAAACCGGTGATCGACCCAATTAAGACACTGAATCAATTGTCGAATCAGTGTGTCACTAATTGAATCGCATGATCCGGTATTATAATGTTATATATATAATTTATGTAATATATATATATATATATATATATATATATATATATATATATTATAAATATTACATTTATCAATATTTTATCAATTAATAATCTCTAGTTTAGTGGTAGAGTTTGTTTGTGCTTGTTGTAGGTTCAAACCATGTGGGGTGTCATTTTTGTTAATAATTATTTAATTAAATACGTATATATATATTATAAATATTATATTTGTTAATAATAATATGACAAAGGAAAGCTTCTAGCACAGCAGTATGTGCGTGTGTCTATGCCTATCCATGGTGCAGGTCATGGGTTGGAGATTTGCTAGGTGCATTTTTTCATCATTTTTGCTAAAAGGAGTGCAGCATGAGCAGTGACTCAGAACCCGTGGTTCAACGGTTGATCTGGAAACTGGGCCGGTTCACACCAGGTTGCAGCGGGTCTCAACAAGTTGATAACAAGCTTGATCTGATAGCTGAACCGAACTGGTTGGTCCACCAGGTTTCGGTCCGATCGGCCAGTTCGGTCCGAATTTTAAAATTATGATATCAATTTTTTCAGTCCTTGGATTTCAAAGAATGCTTTTTTCGGTCCTTCTCCACAATGTTGTCAAACGGAGAATAAAGAATTCATAATTTGTGATGGTTACTAACTGTCAGAATTTAATTTTTAATTTATTAATACAATAGTGTAATTTTGGTGGCTTAAAACTGCAACAAATTGTGGGAAAAAAAAAAACCTAACCCCATCCCTTTTTTGCTTTTGTTGCCTTTGCTATTAACTCATTAATCTCTCGCTACAACCTCTACACTTTGTTTCTCATAGCAACATTTTTACCTCGTATAAGCTTATACATGTACACACTGAATTTTTATATAGAGTAACAAAGTAATGTGACTACAAACGTGAACTGACTTTTACTAACAATATTTAAATATACTGCAGAATAGATAATGTTTAATGATTTCAGGACTTACCTGCTAATAGCTAATTAAAAAAAATAGAAATATATCTTATCTACTAATAAAACAGAAACTAGTCTTGATTTATTCAAACTAAAATAACTTTTAAAGCATCCAAAGGAACTTTTTTAGAATTAAAATTATTTCATATCAGTTATGTGCTAAGATGTGTTGAATGAATTGGTCATATCATCTATTGAAATTTGATAAAACTAGATAACAATCCAGTAAAGAATTGGAGTTGCTAAAAGGTAAATGTTTTGATAAATGGAATTTAGATTTATTTTTTGTTACATTTAGACAGGTTATATTTAGGGTAAACTATATATTTTTTAAAAATTTATTTCAAAATATTTTGATATCATTCTTATTTTTTTATTAATATATTAAAAACATTCAAACAAATACAAATATTAGCAAGTATAATAATTTTACTTATAAGGATTCAAATAGAAAATGCATAAAATGAACAAAAATGAAGCTTTTAATATATTTAACATTGTATTTTTTTTTTTTAATTTTTAGTTTTTGTTTCTCATTTGTTAACATGAATCAAGAAGAAAATACATTAATTTCTTTTATCCTTTTTAAAATTAAAGATGCAATCACATCTCAAGTTTAGTTGATTATTTTAAATTAATTAAGTACACTTATAAATTAATTGATCCATGAGAAAACTAAAAAAAAAAAAGAATTTAATAATGAAAAAATACGAAAATTATAATATTTTTATTTTGGTGGAGAAAAAAAAAAGATAAATAAAAGTTACCATAAATTTTATAACGAATTTCCTTTTCTGTTATAAAAGAAAATAACTAAGTATTTGAAATGACAATTTCTTCATTTTTTCTCCTATATAATATTACATTAAATAAATATAAAATATTTAATATAAATTCACTTTACTTTTAGATTTTTCATTACGTCAAAATTCTAAAAAACATTCACAATTTTTTACTCATTTATCTCTTCATCTAAATTCTGTCCAAAAAAAAAAAATCTCTTCATCTAAATAAAAAAGTGAAGTTACTTTTTATTTTATTTATCTTCCTCACTCCTCCGCCGCCGAACATAACAAGCTTGGCACGATCTCTTCTTCATCCTTGGACGTTCGACCAAACGAAACAAAAGACTGACTATTTGTTGCTTTCTGTGAAATGTCATTGTCAAGAAGGTTAAGGTTTTCTGTTTCTCTTTTCATTCCAAACCCCGCTTCCCTTCACTCAACTCTCCATTCTCTCTTTCACTCTCAGTCCCCATCCATTGAATATCTCCCAATGTTGTCACTTATACTACTCTAATTTATGGCTTCTGCATTTTGGGTCAGTTGAAAGAAGCAACTGGTTTCTTAAATGAAATGGTATTGAAAAACATCAACCCGAATGTTCGTACCTATAATATATTGGTTGATGCATTATGTAAAGAAGGAAAGGTGAAAGAAGCCAAAAATGTGTTAGCTGTGATGTTGAAAGCATGTTTGAAACCTGATGTTGTTACTTATAATACTTTAATGGATGGGTATTGCTTAGTTAATGAAGTGAGCAATGCAAAACATGTATTGAATGCTATGTCCCTAATGGGAGTAACTTCTAATGTTCGCAGCTACAGTATCATGATTAACGGATTATGTAAGATTAAAAGGGTGGATGAGGCCATAAATCTCTTTAAAGAATTGCATCAGAAAAATGTGGTTCCTAATATAGTGACTTACAATTCTCTTATTGATGGTTTGTGCAAATCTGGGAGAATCTCTTATGTTTGGGATCTTATTGATGAGATGCATGATAGAGGTCAATGTGCAGATGTAATTACCTACAATTCCTTAATGGATGCTTTATGCAAAATCGGTCATCTTGACAAGGCAATTGCATTGTTGCACAAAATGAAAGATCAAGGAATTCAACCAAATGTGTACACATACACAATAATTATTGATGGAATGTGTAAAGGAGGAAGACTTAAGAATGCACAAGAGGTTTTTCAAGAACTTTTGATTAAAGGCTACCATCCAGACGTCTGCGCATATAATGTTATGATCAATGGGCTTTGTAAAGAGGGTTTGTTTGATGAGGCATTTGCTTTGCGGTCCAAAATGGAAGACAATGGTTGCATCCCTGATGCTATAACATTCGAAATAGTTATCCGTGCTCTCTTTGAAAAGGGTGAGACTGATAAGGCAGAGAAACTTCTTCGTGAAATGATCACCAGAGGCTTGTTGAAAAGATAAAAGGTCACACACCTCATTTCCTTATCAAATCACATTTCTATTGTTGTTGACTTTACATGAATGGTTTGTATTTGCTTGATCAGAGGAGTTGGGTTATGCAGTGGCATCATTGCTGCTGATGTTTTTCTCTTTCCACATTGGATATGCAGTGACACACCTCAGTTATATATTAAGTTACATTTCTATATTTTTTGAATTTACATGAATGGTTAGTTTATTTTTTATCTGTTGGATCAGAGGAGTTAGGCTACACAGTGGCCTCTCTGCAACTGATGCTTTCATAGTTCCCTGTTGGATGTGAAGAGTTGATAATTTTTTATTTCTTCTCTGCATTTTTATTGCTATAGTCGATTACTCATATTAAAAGTATAGAAGGTGAAAAACTTTAGTTCCCTCTGAAATTTCATTTTTATTGTAGAATTTGCTTAAATGATTATGATCTCATTGCCTGTCAAGTTTATATTAACTTGCTTCTTTTTAATTGATTTTGGTCTTGGGTTGTTGGTTGACATTTTGAATCTTGACGTGGCTTTTATTCATCTTCCTTTGGTAATCCTAATCTCCTTACCAACTCTTAGGATCTTCCAACTCATTCATTGCTTGCTCGATGCTCATGGCAATAGTGTTTAAGATGTATTAACAGTAGAAGAAATTGAGTTCTTGATTTAATTTCATTTGAAAAGATATATTAACCTTTTTATCTTTGCCCCATTTCACATGTTGCTCTGTTTACAGATATTAAACGGCTGAAACACATTTGTTTCACCATGAAAGCTACCTTTGATAAGAGGATAAATTGTTGATTGAAGTGTTTGTTGCACTAGTCTATTGTTCATGCCATGCAAAGGAATTGTTTCCCCTTTTAACCTTTTTTTCTTCTTCTTAATCCAGTTACAGTTTTAATGCAACGATAAATCAATAGGTGGCAATGTACCAGCTTGAACCTCTAAATAGCTTTTACTTTGTATGAAGTGCTTTTATGCATTAAGAAAATTATGGTTGTGTTAGGATGGAGAGTTTCTGGAGATTCGAAATACAAAGTAATTTTTTCCTCGAAAATATATTTTTTATATAGCTTTAAGTTATTGACTTATTGTTATTTTATTAAACATATAAAAATTAATATATGTTTCTTTTAACTTTTCAAAATGAAATTAAAATCTAATTACATAAATCAGTAAATTTATAAAATTAAAGACTGAAAGTAAAAGGGAAATATTTATTTTAAATACAGATAAAATTAAATAAGTTTTTTAATTTTTTTTTTAATTTTAAAAACAATTTTCATGAAATGATAAATTGATTTTTTTTCTTCTTAAAATATTAAAGATTGCAAACTTATTGAAACGAAAGAGTAATATTTATTTTAAATTAATCAATTGCAACTATGCATAAATAAATACTTACTATTTCGATTTTATTATTAGTACTTATAGGGAAAAAAATTAAATATGGCATTTTTTGTGTTTATGACGTTATTTTATAATTAAAATTAAGGCTAAATTATACTTTTAGTTCTTTGTCTTTATGTTTAGATTAAATTTGGTCCTTTATATTTTAAGTTTGGTTCAATTTAATCCTTCCATTAGTTTAGAATTAACGTTGTTAATAACTTTAACTTAATGTCAGTTAAATTTTTTTACAAAACAATATAAATTAAATTTTATTTAAAAGATAAATGACTAAATTGAAAGCAATTAATAGACTAAAATTATTAATATCAAGATCATCTTTTTTCTTCCCATACTAACATGTGTTCCCTGTAATTCTTTCTTTGAGCCCTTAGAGCACCAATGCTGACTTTTTGTAGAAATATTACCAAGTTCATATGGTTCGGGTCTAACGGGTGTGAACTGCTTATTTCTTTGCAAGAATCTAACAAAAAAACAAGTTATTTATATTTTTTTTTATCATAAACAAGTCATTTATATGAAATATGACTTATACACTAAAAAAATACCTAATTAGAGCATGTTTGAGAAAGTTTTTCCTCCCATTTTAGCTGTTTTTAGCTCATTTAACTACTTATTGTTATTTTAGTCTTTGAAAGTACGTTAAAATTATCACTTAAGTCACACATCTTTTTGAATTTTGGACTAACATAAGTAACAAATTACACTTTCAATGACATTTTTGTCATTTTATTACTTTCAGATACTAAATTAACAACAACTCACACTTTCAAGGATGAAATTGATAATTTACCCTATTTAAAAAGTGTGAATACAACTTTGATTTTTTTTTAATTTGTGTTGTTTTTTTTTGGGTATGAGTTACATCATTGGGGGGGGGGGGGGGCTAGTCAGTGAAAAGAAAAAAAAACTAACATATTAGAGTATCAATCAATAACCCTACCAATAAGAAAATAAATACATAAATTTTCATTAAAAAAAGAAAATAAATAGACAAAGAATGAGGAGCAAGAACATATAGCATGCCTATTAAATATGAATTTAATGGTGATGCATTGACAGTGTAAAATAGTTTTACGTTGTCATCCAATCACAAATCACCATTGGTATAACTTTAAAGATAAATTTATAAAAGTCAACAAACTTACCATACATGGTGGGTTATGATTGGACAACTGTGTAAAATTATTTACACTGTCAGTGCATAGCCCTTTTTCTCATTAAATATTATGGATATTGCCTTCATTTGATGGGAAAAGGAATCATCAAATAAATAAACGCAGTTACAAATACTTTAGATTTAAATATGTTTTTGTTTTTAAAATTAGGTTACTTTTATTTTTGGTACCTATTAGTTGCTGTAATTACTTACTTTATCAGTGATTTTAGAGGCAATTATCTCTCTTTTTCTCTCATTTGGAGTGTTGTTTTACTCAATTTGCTTTAATTTCATAATTTAGTTAAGTTTAGTTTAATTTTCTAGTTTATGGTTATATCTTAGTGATTTACCCCACTTTTAGTAGAAAGAGGAGATTAAAGTTGAAGAACACAAGTGGAGCTGCATTCTGATGTTTTGGAAGCATAGAAGGGTCATCTGCAGTAGCATTCTGATGAAGTAGCAGAATTTGCCAATTAGCCAAGCTAGATTTCATGGTTGAGTGATTTGTCACTTTGAAGAAATTCCTCACTTGTATATAAAGGGTTGACCCTCATTTATGACAGCAGTCTTAGGACTCACTCCCCCATTCTGTTCTGTATCTCGGTTCTATTCTATTAGGGAGAAAAGCTCTCTTTTTTGTTCTTTGTGTTCTTCTCCATCTTCTTCCCCTCCATGTGTATTTTGCCGTTGTTCATGTCCATGAGTGGCTAAGTTCCTCAGTTGTAAGGGGTTAAATGTAATCATACTCAGACTCTCTTGTATCTTTTGATATTCATAAATATATATATATATATATATATATATATATATATATATATATATATATATATATATATGCATATTTGTGTTTATATGTTAGTGTTTTGCTTCTTTACTTAAAGCTTGTTATGGTTTGATCACCTATAGCATGATCTTTGGACATAATTGTTGTTGGGAAGCACTTTTATTGTCTAGATCTGAAGCAATATACCTCATGAACTTTGTGTCCAGGAATGAAGCTAGTTGCTTTGTTAAGTTGATGAGGGATCAAGGCTTAGGAAAGGAACTAAGACTCTTTGCACCTAAGGGATTAGGGTTGAGAATGTTTTTATTGACTGATTTTAATATCTAAATGCAAATGAATATGTATTATGCGTTAATGCAAGAAGATAGTAGAGTTTGGTGAGATCTAACCCCTACAACATCGTTGTATATCTATTTTAACCTCTGTTTATTGTTGTGTTCTGTTATAAAATCACAAAAATATTTTTTTTTCTGCATTTGATCTGCTTTAAAGTTTCATAAAACCAACTAAAGTTTGTGTTTTTACTACTTTCTTGTGAAATATGTATGGCTTAACTAATATATGTGTGAACATTGCTTATATTACACGAGTACCTTGGGAAAACAATACTTGGACTTATCCATTTTACTACTTGTGCGATTTGGTACGCTTGCCAAGATCCGCTAACAGTTCCAAAAATTTTAAAATTTCTTTTTTTAGTTTCTCAATTTCAAAAATGATATTTTTAATTTCTCCTACATAAAAAAATTGTCATAAATTGCACATCCAAACTGTCAAAAACAGTTAGAAGAGATTAAAAAGAGCATTTTTTAATATTAAGAACTAAAAAAAGAAAATTTAAATTAGGGAGACTAAAAACAAAAGTAACCAAATTTGAGGAACAAAAACATATTTAAACCAATACTTATTATCTAATTCATCTAATACTAGTATATTGTTTAATAGGCTAAATTATATATTTGATCCTTTTATCTTATATTTTAGATTCATTTTGATCTCTTATTTTTTTTTAAAATAATATACTCCTTTACGTTTAAAATTTTGGTCAATTTGGTCTTTTCATCAGTTTAGAATTAATGTTGTTAATAATTTTAATATAATGACGGTTAAAAACCACCACAAAACAATACTTATTGACTCGAACGTGTTTTCATTGACTTGAACATGTTTTCGCATGTGTAATTAACTTAGTGGTGATTTTTAGCTGCCATTATAATATTTAAAATTTATAAAAACAAAAATCCTTTGTAAAGAATTAGCCCATTTTTGTGCTCAATTTCTCTCATTTTATTTCACGGATTTTAAAATTGATATGGGGTTACTCTAGATCGATGACATTCCAATGAATTTTAAGATTCATGGAACAAAACCCTTCAATCAATTTTAAGAATCATGGAACAAAATGAGAAATCAAGCATGAAATCTGATTAGTTCTTTATAAAGGGATTTTCAATTTTCATAATTTTTAAATACTATAGTGGCTGTTAAAAACCACTACTATGTTAATTACGCATGTGGAAATACGACTAGACTAATAAATATTATTTTATGGCGATTTTTAATCATTATTTTGTTAAAATTATTAATAACTTTAATTTTAAACTAATTAAAAATCAAATTAACCCAAATTTAAAGCATAAAGAATTAAATCAAATTTATTAAAAAAATAAAATATCAAACTAAATATAAAATATAAGATAAAAGATCAAGTATATAATTTAAGCTAGTACTTATGGATAAAAAGTTAAATATTATATTTTATGTGTTTATGATGTTTATTTTGTAGTTGTAAAAAAAAAAAAATAGACTATGCACTAATAGTGTAAAATAATTTTTTTATACAGTGATCTAATCACAACTCACGGTGTATGGTATGGTAAATTTGTTGACTTTTATAATAATTACTTTAAAAGTCATATCAACGGAAATTTGTGATTGAATAAACGATTAAACTAAAAAAATGTTGCTTTTTAAATAAAATTTAAAGTTTTTTTGACAAAATTAAAATTAAAAGTTAAAGCACGCACTTCAAAAGAAGTTTTGTCCTCTTTATTGCATCGTAGTTGCATATATGCCCTAACGAGCTTTCCAAGTATCGTCCTATCAATTAGGGGTGTTCGCGGATTGGATTGGATTGGTTTTGAAGAGAAAAATTATCCGATCCAATCATTTCGGTTTTCTCAATTAACCATCCAATCAGTTTGCTTAAAAAATTAAATTTGATCCAAATTAAATTAGTTTGGATTGGATCGGTTTTCGGTTTTAGTCTGATTTATATTTTTCTTTGGAAAAAATATTAAATAAATGGTAATATATATAATAAACTTAATATAAGATAATTTAAAATATTAAATATCTTATTTATAAGTCAATAAAAAATTAATAATAGTATAATTCTATATACTATTAAAAGTAAATTGATAATTATACTTACGTACCTTTAATCAAATAGTTACTAAAAAATTATCTTCAATTAAATATATTTTTCACAAATAAATATAAGTTATGTGATAATTTTATAAATACATAAGAAATAAAAATATAAACATGAGTAGTATCATAAATTTATAAATAAAAATGTATATGTATATATAACATCGGTTTGGATTGGATTTCAAAATCAAATTTGAAATCCGATCCAATCCAATAAAAATAAAATATTAAAATACTGATAAAAACGTGATTTTAGTTCCTGTACTTTCGAATCAACCATTTTAATCCCTGTACTTTCAGAAAAACTTGGTTTTAGTCACTTTCCTCTAATGGTGTTAATACTGTTAACGGAAATATAGTTTTCTATGGCTATAAACTGCCACAAAATACACATTTCTCATGTATTTAAACTTAATATCATTGGCGGCTAAAAATCACCATACATTATTAAAAAAAATTAGACTCAAACTCAACGAGAAATCCATCTCTTCCATTACCAACGACACATTATGTGTCTATTTTTTTAATAATCTATGGTGGTTTTTAGTTGCCAATGATGTTGAGTTTAAATATATGAGAAATGTGTATTTTGTAGCAGTTTATAACCACTGAAAACTGTATTTCAATTAACAGTATTAACACCATTAGAAGAGAGGGACTAAAACCAAGTTTTTCTGAAAGTACAGGGACTAAAATAGTTGATTCGAAAGTACAGGAACTAAAATCAAATTTTTCGGAAAATACAGGGACCAAAAATATATTTTACCCTTATTATATTGTGTTTGGTGTTTCTAATTCTTGTTCTGCATATGTACCCACCTGGAGAATGAAGGTTAATTCTTGTTCTTTACATGACACTTGTGTACTTGAAAATGCTACTTAAAAATAATGAAAGATAACCCTCCAAGTAATCTCTAAGAGAAACGGCACCTGAAAGACTTTAATTTCAAGACTACCATTATGCCATAAGGAGTAATGTATAAGCTAGGATTTTTATTTTTTTTTTATGGACAAATATTAGTAGTTAGTAGAGAGATTCAAATCTAAGACTTCCTTGTCACTCAATCCTTATGTCCCTCCTCCCAATCATCATACCACTTTATAACTCCCCTATAAGCTAAGAAAATGATATAAAGTATAATGTTTAGACAAGATATAATATGAAGAGGAGTGCTAGGAACACATTCTCTAATACACTTCTTCAAATACTCTATTTCTAATTAGTTAAAAACTATTAAATCTTTACTTGAATTAAATATCATGGAGAGTTTTATGTATGATATGATGTTGAATTTACCATTATTTTTATTAAAAAAATTCCTTATTAATATTCTTAAAAGTTTAAGTATCAATGTTAAAATTTTTAGGTTATCAAACTAATTAAAAATTATTCTAAATATCACTTTATGGCTTATTCCTTTCAATTTGAAATGGTAATGAAGTATTGTAGTCCACCTCACCGTAACAAGAAAGTAAAGAGAAAAAAAAATATCTAAATTTCAGTGTTATGCAATAATTCATTAATTGCTTCCATCAAGTATATGATCATTAACAATTTTAAATGGAAAAATATGTGTTTTTTATTCTTATATTTTCAATTAAACTTGATTTTAGTTCTTATACTTTTAAATTGATAAAATTAATCCTCCAACTCTTAAAAATATGTGATTTTCGTCCCTGCCTATTATTATCTCTGTTGGTAACAAAATCAAATATTGGAGGGACAAAAAACATACATTTTCAAAAGTTAGAGAGCTAAGTTCATCAATTTGAAAGTACAAATATTAAAACTAAGTTTAAAAGAAAATATAGGGACCAAAAACACATTTTTTCCATTTTAAAACTATACTACCAGCAGCTCCTGTAAACTACTGCTACAGACTCTTCTCAGCTCACAACAATGTTTTGAATTGTTCACTAACACTTATTATTTGTGCCAGAATTCATTGAAAATACTCAGAAGTATAAAAGGGCTTCCTTTTTTTTAATGACATACACATTCTTTGTATCCAACCAAAAGAAAAAATACATATTCTTTGTACATATATATGCAAAACAATTCTTTTAATCAATATCTTTTATTTTATCCAACAACTTTATTAAAAGCCTAACAACACTTTAGATATTTCTTAACACACGAGAAAGAAATACTCTATCAAGTATCAACAATCATATACTTAGTGCGACCATCATTAAAAGTGTCCAACATGAGAAGAGTAAAGGCTTAAATTGATCCTTGAAAAAACATAACATGGTAGACAATTTGGAAGTTCCACAATTTTTTTTTTTTTTTCTTTTTTGCATTTTATTTCATAAGTACTCCCTTCAACGAAGATAGCGGATTAAAGTGGTAGTCAAATCCTGAAATGCAACAGAGGAGGAGTACGATTCACACATTTTCTGAAGTGAGCTAAAAACTCTGGAATCGAAAATTCTCTGTATTTTGCAGGATTGTCTTCAGAAAATGTTCAAGTTACTCATACATACCCACTGTTTTACTCTTCACACCCCCCGTTTTTTGTTTTTTATATTCCCTAAATACCCCTCTTCCCTCTTACCTTTACACCCCTACCTTTTCGCAGCTTTTGCAAAAACTAGTTTCGGTAATGTAGTTATGTTCTAATACATTATTAAATTTAATATCTGTAACGTATTAAAACATAACTAAATTACAAAACTAATTTTCATAAAATGGTATTTTTGTTAAAAAAAATACAAAAAAGGGTTGGCGATGCGATGAGTGAAAATGAGGATATGAATAGCATCTATATGTAAACCTTGGACTTCTACCCTTCTCCTTTCCGCCCAAGCCCAAATGTCAAACTATTGATGATACAAATAACTCATTACCTCATAAATAAGATCAATTCTCCAAGAGTATGTAAACAAATATATGTTTTTTTTTATATTATATCTATAAACAAATACATGTTGTGAATAAGATGAATAAATAACATTTATGGTTTAATTACACTCACATTCTGTTTAATTTTAAAAATGACACCCGTTCTCACAAGAACTGATATATATTATATTTCATAATAGTCTTGATTAGTTAATACAAAAGTAAACAACTATGAATTACCTTTGATCCCATGATGTTTTTCCTCTACTACTTTCAATGCAGTAGTTGGTAGCTAATTTTAAATATTCTACAATCAATTTTAGAACTTTAAAAGATAAAATAATGTTTTTTACACATTGTTATCGACTTTGAAACTTTACCCAAATTATTTACTTTTTCATCTTTTGAAATGTCAAAGTTAATAACAAAGGTTCAAAAATAGCTACGAATTCATCTTTGGCTCATTTACATTTATAAGGACTAAGGTATAAAAAATAATAATCTCCTAGAAGAGGGTGGTGTAATTTTTTAAAACAAAAGAGAAGGTAATATAATTTAAATATGTATCAAAGGACAAAGGAATGACAATATAAGAATGTATTTGGTTTTACATTATCCCACTTTCTAAGGCTGTTCAATGTGTGTGAGCCAAATCTATGGACCGGCGTTCAACGAAACGGAAAAACAAATACACACATAGTGTGTGTTTGGATACGAGTTGGATTCAACCCAACTGTTTCAAAAAAAAGCTTCTCTCACATAGTTTTTGGATTTTTGCCTTGGAACGTGCAATTTCTCTGTTGAATGTGGTTTCAACGCCAACCCAAACATGCGTATAGAAGTTTATGTTAAAATGAAAATATTAAACTAACGATAAAGGCTGATATTTGAGAAATTATTGTATAGTCCAAGATTATGTGGTCCCAACCAATCTCTACCTAGCACATTATTAACTCTTTATCTTTTTTTTTTTAAAAAAAAATTGAAAAATGTGATTACATGTCACATGAAAATTAGCAAGAATTACATGGTTGATGGTCCTGAATCATACAATAATTTTTCCTAATATTCACTTGTAGGAAAAGAAAATTAGAGAGACATACCTGCAAAAAATCACCAATGTTAACAAGAAGAGCTCCAGGTACAGGGGGTAAATCAATCCACATATCTTGATGAAGAACTTGGAGGCCACCTATATGGTCTTGTAGAAGCACTGTAATGAAATCAACATCAGCATGCTTTGGGGTTCCCATAGTTAATTCTGATTCAGGACATGCAGGATAGTAATGGCTAATAGCATAAAGCCCCTCAGAGCAACCAATATCACTCAAGTAAGTTGGATTCAGACCAAGAGCTTCGGATAACAATTCAAACAACAAAGTCCCCAATTTTGACACTTGATTTGAGTATTCCAGAAGTATGTCTCTACAAACAAATGAAGTAAGCAAGTATTCCGCATTAGGCCACAAAGGAGTAATGAATCAAGCATTGTGAAAGCTCAATCATCATAACTGTAAAATCAAATGTAGGATAACAAGTAAAATATTGTACATTTTTTTCCCCCATATTTGCCTTGACTTGGCTTCTATAGTTTTTCACCATATTTCATCTTAAATTCTTAATTATATCACTTTCAAGTGTAATGCTATTTTCAATTTTATCTGATGGCAGTTACCATGCCAGGTTGTTTGCATGCATTTACTACAGCCAATCTGTATCAAACAGTATATGCATTTTTGTTCTGCTTGATTTACCACATCTAGTTCTTTGCAAGAATACATCCAAGGACCGCTAGTAACACACTCTCTAACACACTCCTCCTAACATACACTTTATTATTAGTTGAAATTTATTGAAAACTACAAAATTATGAAAGAGAGACATTAAATAAGATGGTTGGCCCACAATTTATTGTAATTTTCAAGAAATTTCAACCAATAAAAAAAGATGTGTTCAAAAAAGTGTGTTGCTAGCATTTCTCATACATGAAATCAGGGAAAAAGAAACATCACAAACAAGTTAATTACATTCAATTTAACATGGTTTAGTCCAACATGTCTACATCATATACTTGATTATATTACAAAACTTGATCTATAAACAAACTAGAAAACTAAATAATTATCAAATGATTCAAATTAGGAATAACATGTCACTACTGCAAACACTGAAAAACAAATAAAAATTGAAACACACACCTGCATACAGCTGGCAAGTTTTCTGGTTTAGGAGCATTAGGAGCCAGGTCGCAGAAGAAAGTGTCCTTCCAAGTAGCTGGAGCTAGCTGGAGCTTTGCTATACAAAGCAAAATTGCTATTGTACATAAAGGGTCTTTGATCACGAGTGTAAAATTCCTTCTTCATCTCACTATCTTGCTCATAAAACCTTAATATCCCATCTATCATCTCCTTTAGAGTACTAATTGGGATGGCATGATTCACAATCTGAAAGAAGCCCCATGTCTCTGATGCTTCTTTGACTCTCTCAACAACCTTTTTGCGTTCACTAGGATCTTCATGAATGCTTGCAAGGTCTATAACTGGAATAGTGTAATCTTCATGGCCTAAATCTGAGGCCCTCTTGAAATTATCAGGTGGATAATAGAACATGGGAGGGATCTTGGTGATCCCTGCATCAACAAGTCCTTTGACACCAAGTTTTGTGTCATCAAAAGCTTTGAGTTCCTTTTCTCTTTCGGAATCCTCCATGAATATCTCTCCCTTTTCACTTGTTCTATGCAAAAAATGTTGTCATTAAACTGCACAATACAGGATCATCGGTTAGTGAAACATATAAAGAAGCAAAAAATGAAAAATTCAAAGAGTGTAGCACACCAATGCAAGATAACAAATCCACACCTTGTAGGTAAAATTCTGCAAACACAGGACCATAAACCACTGCGTTGAAATGCATAAGCTTCTTGCATCATTTATAATTGAGCACTGTTGTATTCTACGGAAAAAAAAAAGTCCACGAAATGCACGAATAAGTTAATTAATATTGAGTAGCAATTAAGTTGTGGTTTGCCACTTTGCCATAAACCACGGAGAAAAAAGCATTATAATTTTATTTTTTTTTGTTTACCGCCTTATAGACGGGACCCTAGCGGTTCACCGCCACAGGTTCGGCCCTTTGGACCGCCTGTGGATCGGTTAATCCGCTGTGCAAGGGTCATTCCACACTGAAGGTTTGCCCCCTCCCAAAGGTTATATCGTGGATTCGATTCTAGGACCTTACACTAGCTCAGCGTGTGACTACCAACTGAGCTACAACCATTTGGTAGAAGAAGAAAAAAGCATTATAATATTTAGTCACATATATTCATGTTGGTTCGTGCAATAAAAAATTCGTAACATTTAGCATTTTTCTTTATAATTTCTTATAGTAAGTGTGCTTCCCGTGGATTGATTATTACACTATTATTAATATTATATATAGAACTAAGCTTGATAAACAAAGTATATAATTTAAAAAAATATTATCAGAAATGTTATGATGTGATCACGAGGAATAGGATCTTAGTCAACAACAAGATGAGGATCACAGCAGATTGTGGTGGTTTTCCAACAAATCTAGTGGTGGCACCTAAGAGACTCTGACATTCAAGTCAGAAAGTGTTTAAGGAATAATGAAAATGATTGAAGTTATCCATACATGAGAAAAGTTCTTCTATTTATAGACATTGTTGACGTGAGAATTCGTTAGCTTAGTTGTATTTCATATGAAAGACACGTGGCCGTATATCCTCACATGTGTAGTTATTCGAGTGTGAATATTATTCCTATCCTGGTATTCTCGGGTCAGTCGCAGGTGCTGGTTTAAGCCTAAGGCAGTTTGCTTTATAGTTGGAGTTAATTAGGGAAAGACAGGGATTGGTTACTCATTAGAAACATTAGATTTCAAGAAATTAAATGAATAATGAGGATATAGAGTAACTCTTTTAAAGTTTACTCTTTGAATAACTTGATCCCTTTTCATATATATGTGTGTGGGATTTGCTAACTTATATCTACATGATTTTTAGAAGGAGTAAGTTAACAAAACAAGTTATACCTTAGGCGTATTTTAAGAAATTTGTAGCTATAACTTGTTAACTTACTCCTTCTAAAAAATAAGTAGGTGTAAGTTAACAAACTTTATAGACATTTGTTATCATACACCTACTTATTATTTCGAAAGAGTATATTAGCAAGCTTCTCTTTGGTTGTATTTTAAGATAATTGTAGTTATAAGTTGCTAACTTACTCTTTCTAAAAATCTAGTGGGTGTAAATTAGCAAATCCATATATATTAATAATTATACTTTTTCGTTCACTTATATTTATTAACTCTTAAATCTGAATAAAGTTTTATATTTTTTTATAAAAAATAACAAAAATAAAATTAATTTGCAAATGGCAAAATTATTTTTTTATGAACATGAAACTATGCATTTCTAACGAAACATTATGATATTTTTTTTACTAGAATATATAATAAATATTTTCATTAAAAATCAAGAATGTTGTATAAATTAAAACATTAAAAAGGCTAGAAAGGTTATTGAATGAGTCTAACTTAGTTGATTGAGTAACGTGCGTAAATTGTTATAAACTCTTTAGTATCAAAGTTCACTCCTTTGAACAAAAAAAAAAGAAGTCTAGAAAGGTTAATTATTTGATAGGGACCATGAGTTTCAGGAACTCCTACGAAATATAACATCGTGACCATCCACAAAATCTTCATAGCCTCCACATTGAGAAATATTAGGTAGTTTAAGGTCACTCCCTGTTCATGGTCCCAACCAATCATAACATGATATGTACTCAAGACTTTTAATTTATAAAAAAAAATATAATAATACTTGATTGCATGTCATATAAAAATTAATGGAGACCACATAATTTAGGACTTCCTAATAACTTCTCCACTGCACAATTTTCCTTCACCTTTGTGTGTGACTAACTCTTAGGCTTGACCTAATAACTTATGCTTAGTAAATGCAATGATCAACTTCAAATATAATAATCAATCCACCGAGCATGGCACATTGATAATTGCATTTTATACTTACCTTTTTGGTGCACATAAGTGCAATTATTTCATCTATCCCTTATTTAAATCCTTGTTTCTACCTCTTTTTAGTTCAAAAAGATTTAGTTTTTAGATATATGTTTAGTTATGTAAATTTGGAATTTAGTCTTATGTCTTAGTATTTTTTGATACATAGAATTTGGAGATGGGTTTTGGAGTAACTCAAGATCAAGATCATAGTAGAAAGTTCTCATGGGCCCAGCTGAAAGATTTTCCGGCCCAGCTGAACACAAGGCAGAAAGCAATCATTCTCTGGAGAAATTTCAACCCAGCTGAAATTAGTGCTAGCTGAGCCGAAATCAAGTCAGTAGCACCTCATTTGAAGTTTGGCCCAGCCGAAATGATAGGCCAGCCCAGCTCAGAAACAGACAGAGAGTGACTAATTTTGAGAAAGGAAGTTCAGCCCAGCCGAACCAGTTGGTGAGCCCAGCTGAAGTTTTCCCAGTGAAATTTACTGAAGTTTCGGCCTAGCTGAAACATAATTTTAGCTGGGCCGAAAATGTCACGCTGTCACTTTTTGGGTAAAAATAAAGCTATTAAAAGGGCTTTTTGCAAGGGAAAATGGCATTCTTCTTGGATCTAGGTTTTGGAACGTGGGAAGCTCCATGAGACTCTCTCATTTCTCCATTTTTCATCTTCTTCTTTCCTTCACCATTTTTGATGCTCCTCTCAACCATGAGTAGCTGAGCTCCCCTTCATCGGGGTTTGATGTAACTAAACCCAAACTCATGTATATCTTTTGAGTTATTAATACATGTTTATTATTCACCGTTACGTGTTTTCTCCTTTGCTTAATGCTTGCTTGTGGTTTGATCAACCCTTGTATGATTTTTTATGGTTTAAATGCGATTGGAAAATGTATTTGAACTATGAACCGGAGAAAAGCACCTAATAGGTCTTGTATCTAAGAATAGAGCAAAGCCCATTAGTCACTTTTGACTCCTTTTCTTAAAGCAAGTAACTTGGCTAAACTATGCAAGGGATTGGTAGTTTAGTCAAGGGACTTAGGCTCTTCTTGTAAGGAATTAGGGATTGAGCATTTTTATGAGTTGTTGATAATAAACGGATGATAAACATTGATTAATAGCTTGTGTATGCATGAGGGAGTGGTTTAGTGAAGTCGAAATCTAACGCTCATCATCATTGTTTCTCACAACTCCTTTCCACAATCTAGATCTTTGAGAATCAAAACCCCTTTTATTAGTTTTATTTCCAAGTTTCTATCTTTATCTTTGCTCTTAACCATTGTCATTTCAAGTTCTCTTTATATTTTGCTTAGTAAGTAAAAAGTGTGTAAATTGCCAAATATTGAACAAGTCCCTATGGATCCAATACTTGGACTTCCATTTTATACTACTTGTACGACTTGGTACACTTGCCAATGACGTAACAAGTTTTTGGCGTCGTTACTGGGGACTTGTGTCTCAATAGTTGACAATTTTGCATTTTCTACCTACCTAGGCTTCATTCTTTTATTCTTTTATTCTTTCATGTTATTTTTGTTTTAGTTTATTAGTTTGTGTTAACTTTTGTACTCTAGTCCCTTGTGTTTCTTTGGAGTCCATGCATACAGGATAGAACCTTTGAACAACTCTTAATTGATCCATAAGGGACTCTTAGAGTATTCTGCTCACACAATAGGGGCTTATTAGTAACCAACTAGAGATGTTGTCTGAGCATCTTGAAATCATGTAGCTGAGCTCCATTCACCCACAACCTATCAATTGTGATTTTTGTGGAGGAGAGCATTTAAATGGTGATTGTCATTTTTACTCCATGGAAAATTCTTAGTGGGAGCAAGAGTCATACCTTCACAATCAACTTGAAGAAAATAGACTCTCAAATCTTGAGAATGTGCTTATGCAATTCATGGAAGCTTCCCAAGCTAGCTTCAAAGCCAATCAAAACTCAATTCAAAATCTTGAGATTCAAGTTGGGGAGCTAGCAAAACAAATGGTTGAAATGTCTTCTATGTCTCTAAGGGAAGAAAATTTAGCAAAAGTTAAAGCACATGAGAAGAGTCTTAAAGAAGTGCATGATTCAAGAGAAAAGGGTGAAGAAAAAGATGAGGAGAGAACACAAAAACAATGGGAGAAGTGCTCACAAGTAGAAATTCAATAAGAAAACCTTCCTCAAGTCAATATCTCTCTCCACCAACTAATTGACAAGGAAGAAAGGCTTGAAGAACATGATAATTCCTTATATGCATGCCTTCTTTGCCTTGTTCACCAACACTTCCCCTGCAGTGATTTGGAAGCCGCTTCATGGATATATGATTTTCATGGAGTTCCTAACTAAGAAGCGAAAGAGCAAGGGGGATGTGTTCTTTCTGACATTCATGCCATCTTGAGCAACACCATCTCGTCAAGCTAATGACATTAAAGAAGTGCTTATTGGGAGGCAACCCAATTCTCTAACCTTTACTTTTAATTTATGTTGTGTGTTTTTTTAGTTTAGTTTATAGTTCCCTTGATGATTTTTGTGTTCAATTGTTGTGTTTTGGACATGTTTTGTACTTAGCATTTTGTGGTTTGGCTTGTTTTTAGTCTATCTTAGCTTGCATGTCATTTTTCAATTTTTTTTACTTGTTTGTTTAGTTGTTGTTTTGCATAGTCTAGGAGGATCCCTATTACACTTTCCTTTGAATTTAATTTATGTGTTTTAACTTAGTTTAGGTCTCATTTGTTGTTTTATGTGTTTCTTGGTTGTAAAATGTTATGTTCAGTTCTTTATATTTAATTGTTTGATTTGTTCTTAGTTAGCTTTGCATGCTTAGGTTTATCCATGTCTTTTTGTTGTTTGTTTGTTCCCATGTTAAATTAAAAAAAAAAAAAAAAACTCTCTGCTACTGTTCGAGCCCAGCCAGAACTTTGTCCAGCTGGGCTGGACCATAAAGCTGCATAATTTCATGCTTCTACATAATTTTGAGCCCAGCTCGTTTATGCTTCAGTTGGGCCGAAAGGTCCTTGGAACTTAATTTCACCTCTGCTTGCGTTTCAACCCAGCTGACACTTATTTCAGGTGAGCTCAAAGACCCTTGCTCTAAACTTTGCTCTTTGCCAAATTTTCAGCTGGGCTGGACACTTTTTGAGCCAGCTGAAAATTTTCGTAAAAAAAAATTGTAAAAAAAAAAAACTTTGCTCTCATTATTGATGTGTTTTTTTTTCTATTCTCTTTATGTTATTTTCTTTTCTTTTCAACTTTTCTTTCTTCCATGGTTGCTTTCTTTCTTCTTTTCTTTCTAATGTTAGTTATCAATTTTATTTTCTTTTAACTTTGCTTTATGTGTTTTTCTTGTTTTGGTATTGTGTTTTGTTTTTAATTGTAGAAGGCTCCTCCTAAAGACAAGGAGTACCATTTCAAGCCCCAAACAAGAAAAATGAGTCAATCTTATACCTCTACTCCCAAAAAGAAAAGGCAAGCACCATCTTAACCAATCCTCCTACTTACTTGGCCTGGGGACCAGTCCTCTTTTGTTGGAGGAGGAGCAGCTGCAAGGAGCTATTGGTGCTGGAAATGCTATTGCACATGATAGAGGAGATGATATGGAAGGCTAGTTGGAGCCTCTTTCTACAAACTTTTTTGTTTATCAGGACCACTTTATGTTTTCAGTTATTTATTTTCAGTACTTTAGTTGTGTTCAGTACCTTTCAAGTGTTCGTTCTATATTGTGTTTAGGTGGTTACTATGTTATGTGATGTTTTGTTTGAGTATAGCTTTGGATTGTTCATAGCTTGCATTGTTTCACTTCTTATGCTTAGTTTGTGGATTATGTGTAAAAATTTAGCCACTTTGTGGTTTTTGTTTCAATTTTATGCTTGTGGTTGTCCACTTTGTTATTAGCTTGTTGCAAGTAGTGTGTTGCGGTTACTAAGTTTGGCATGTCTTTATTGAGGACTCTTGAATGCGTTACATTTTTGCCATGTGAGTTGAGCCTTAGTGTTGATTCTTGTGAGAGCCACTATTGTTTTCATGCACCTAATTTTGCTTGATTCTTGTGGATTATACTTTGCACATGCATGCTTGGAAATGATCAAGGCTATTTTTGTGCTTGTTGTGTTAGCCACTTAGCCAAAAAGCTCACCCAAGATGAAAATTTATTTTCCTTTGTAAGCCCCTTTGAACCATACAATGATTTAATCTTGTTCTTGAACCCTTGAGCCACAAAGAAAAACAAAATGCTTCCCACACCCTAGGGAGAGGAGAGCAACTAGTATGATAAGGTCTCACACAAGTTTGGGGGATTTGGTTTCATAAAGATAAGGAATTTGTTTGAGGGTACCTTTTTTTGGTTGGTAATAGTGGTTATTATGTTGTGTAAAAAAAAAGTGAAAAAAAAGAGAAAGAAAAAAAAATCACAAAAAAAAATGTTTTCTTTATGTTATTCTCCTATTATCATTGTTGTAAAAGAATTGGGATTACTCTGATTGGTTTTGTCAAGTTGAGAGAAAAAGGCAATTTGGAGAAATTGCTCTCTTATTCTCTTGGTATCAATTTGTTTATCTAGAAAAACCAAGATTTTCTTGTAAGCCCAACCCAATTGCAACCCAATAAAGTCCTTAGTGATCTTTGCATGTGTGTATGAGTGTGTGATTTGAATTGAGATGATGAGCAAAGTTGGTGTGTGTGGTTCCAATAAGTGGTATTGTGAGAAACATTCACCTTCACAACAACTATTGAGTGATACACCTTTCCTGTGAGGAGCAAAGTGTTCTTGGGTCCCTCAAGATTGTTCAGTGTCATTCTTGTTAATCTCTTGTCACTTTTGTATCTTGCTAAATTTCTTTTGTGGACACCATAGTGTAAGGTTGGACATTGGTTGCATGTTTTGTCTCATTGGAGAATGATGTCATGAGAAGTGTTAGGATGCAAATATTTTCAAACCATGGCTTGTATGTTGTTGTCAGTCATTTTAGTAATAATTACAACTTTCTTTTGTTTGAGGACAAACAAAGATTTAAGTTTGGGGGAGTTTGATAATTGCATTTTATACTTACCTTTTTGGTACACATAAGTGCAATTATTTCATCTATCTCTTATTTAAATCCTTGTTTCTACCTCTTTTTAGTTCAAAAAGATTTAGTTTTTAGATATATGTTTAGTTATGTAAATTTGGAATTTAGTCTCATGTTTTAGTATTTTTTGATACATAGAATTTGGAGATGGGTTTTGGAGTAACTCAAGATCAATATCATAGTAGAAAGTTCTCATGGGCCCAGCTGAAAGATTTTCTGGCCCAGCTGAACACAAGGCAGAAAACAATCATTCTCTGGAGAAATTTCGGCCCAGCTAAAATTAGCGACAAATGGGCCGAAATCAAGTCAGTAGCACCTCATTTGAAGTTCGGCCCAGCCGAAATGATAGGCCAGCCCAGCTCAGAAACTGACAGAGAGTGACTAATTTTGAGAAAGGAAGTTCAGCCCAGCCGAACCAGTTGGTGAGCCCAACTGAAATTGTCCCAGTGAACTTTAATGAAGCTTCAGCCCAGCTGAAACATAATTTGAGCTGGGTCGAAAATGTCGCACTGCCACTTTTTGGATAAAAACAAAGCTATTAAAAGGGTTTTTTGCAAGGGAAAAGGACATTCTTCTTGGATCTAGGTTTTGGAACATGGGAAGCTTCGTGGGACTCTCTCATTCCTCCATTTTTCATCTTCTTCTTTCCTTCACCATTTTGGATGCTCCTCTCAACCATGAGTAGCTGAGCTCCCCTTCATCGGAGTTTGATGTAACTAAACCCAAACGCGTGTATATCTTTTGAGTTATTAATACATGTTTATTATTCACCGTTACGTGTTTTCTCCTTTGCTTAATGCTTGCTTGTGGCTTGATCAACCCTTGTATGATTTCTTATGGTTTAAATGCGATTGGAAAATGTATTTGAACTATGAACCAGAGAAAAGCACCTAATGGGTCTTGTATCTAAGAATAGAGCAAAGTCCATTAGTCACTTTTGACTCCTTTTCTTAAAGCAAGTAACTTGGCTAAACTATGCAAGGGATTGGTAGTTTAGTCAAGGAACTTAGGCTCTTCTTGTAAGGAATTAGGGATTGAGCATTTTTATAAGTTGGTGATAACAAATGGATAATAAACATTGATTAATAGCTTGTGTATGCATGAGGGAGTGGTTTAGTGAAGTCGAACCCCAACGCTCATCGTGATTGTTTCTCATAACTCCTTTCTACAATCTAGATATTTGATAATCAAAACCCCTTTTATTAGTTTTGTTTCCAAGTTTCTATCTTTATCTTTGCTCTTAACCATTGTCATTTCAAGTTCTCTTTATATTTTGCTTAGTAAGTAAAAAGTGTGTAAATTGCCAAATATTGAACAAGTCCCTATGGATACGATACTTGGACTTTCATTTTATACTACTTGTACGACTTGATACACTTGTCAATGACGTAACACACATTACTTAATCTCTTCGGCCTATTAAGGTCTAAAATTATCATTTGATGCTTATATCCCTCACGCCGGTCAATTCTCCACTTGATTTAAATTCTTTTAAATTTTAGGATTTAGGATCCTTTAAAAAGAATTAGTCAGAACTAAGGCTCAAATTTATTCAAGTGATTTCTTTCAACTCTATATATGTCTTAATCCTAATTAGTTAAATGATTAAGGGGAAGTAAACTTTTGAACTACATATTAATTTATTTAATCGTCTTATGATTGACTACTTAGTTAACTTATTTAATTAAATTTTATATTATGTGCCCGTGTAATTTATTTAAAGCTTCACTCCACAAATTCTTTGGAAATGGTTTGAATAAAAATTTCCGAGTCTAAGATAACTTACAGCTATTTTGTAATCCTTTCTTACTATTCTCCATCGCCTCTAAATTCTACGGCGTTATCAACTTGTAACTGTTTCCTCTAGAACCTGTTAAGTTTGAAATTGAATCACTAAAGTTTATTAAAGTTTAACACTAATTTATTAGCGGGTACGCTAAATGGGGAACCCACGGTTTTCTTTTTATCTATAATGAAATATCTAGGGGATTTTGAATGAATTATAATTAGTTGGGTAATTTCAGTATATGATATTATGTCGTATTAGATTATATGGGTATTTGTCAATAAGTGTAATGTTGTGTTTTTCTTAATTGAGTGAATAAGTAGTTTAATTAAAAATATTAGAGGAATTCAATTTTTATTTATGTGTTTGAATAGTTTGATTAATAAAATATAGTAAGTTGTTCATATGTTATTTATTGGAATGTAGTGACCCGTGTCATGTACGGATAAACATTATTTTTGAACATTTTCATAAATATTTTAAATATATAAAAAATTTCTTAAAATTTGTATTAGGAATTATTTACTATTAAAAAAATCAATTTATTTTAACCGTAGATTATAAAGTATAACATTTTTTAATCTATAGGATTGGCGAAGTGATGTAAGGCCCCATTGTGTTTACATGTGGGAGAACAATCTATTTAGTGGGAGAATTTAAATAATTAGGTAGGGTAGTAATTTAAATAATTATTGCTAAATTATATTTCACTCAATCTAGAGTGAGAGTTCTTAATTACAAAAAAAAAAATTGAAAAAAATGTTTTTATGAAATGAAATTTTTAACTATAAACCTAAATTCAAGAGACGCATGCAATGCATGACATATATGTTGTTTGTGAATAATGTTATAAAATATTGTAAATTTTTAACATATAAGAATTTGTAAAAGTTTGAATTAAGAATTAATGGCACTGGAACTTATTGTCTACCTTGTTGATGCCTAACATTAAGAATTGTTTATCCTCTTTGATTCTGGATGATGATACCATTACCATGGATACTTATATATGGGGCCTTGCCCTTCTTCATCTGGTTGTTATACCACAAGCTCAGGTTTTTGTGGATTCACTTCCAATATTGATGCAAAACTCCATGCCATATATTACTATATGGGCTTCTGTTAGCTTATGACTACTTGGGGACTCTTGTTTTAGCTTATGCCCTTAGGGTTTCTTCTTTTAAGATTGTAATCTCTTTGTTGCTTGGTAAATGCAATGATGAACTTGAATCATATATATAATACGATTCACACCCACCTTGTCCCTGACCTGACTTCCTTAACCAGCAAGATGAACGGATATGGATTCAGCAAATTAAGCACACATGAAGCTCCTTTTAGCACTATGGTGGCCATGGCGCTAGCTATAGGAACATAGCTTTAGATCGGTGGAATGGAAGGAAGCTAACTACCTTATGATGGGTTTTTATATAAGTAACAAGATTGCAATGAAAATGACTCTCTGTCTATTCCACTAGATAATTACTAGATATATACATGATACAGAAAAAAGGAAATAAAGCCTATAATATCTCAATTACATCTGTCATTGATATTCTTGATTTGGTTAGCTCTTATTTACAGTAATAGAGGAAATAAGGTATATACGAGCTAGTTGTCCTGATAGATAGCAATCCCAAAGATTATGCCTTGAAGATACTGACTGAATATACAACATTACCCCCCCTCAAGGTGGTGCGTGAGGATTACGAATGCCTAACTTGCCAAGTAAAGTCTGGAATTGATGTCATCCCAACGCCTTGATAAAGATATCTGCCAATTGTGTATGTGTAGAGACATAAGATGGCTGAATATTATCTTGAAGTATTTCATTACGAATAAAGTGACAATCCACTTCGATATGCTTTGTTCGTCATGAAAAACTGGATTTTTGGCTATGTGCAAGGCTGCCTCACTATCACAATTAAGGCGCATGAGACCTTTATGTGGGATGCCAAGATCAGATAGTAAACTCTTAAGCCACTTTAGTTCACAAGTGGTAGTAGCCATAGAGCAATATTCTGCTTCAGCAGAGGAATGAGAGACAATGTGTTGTTTCTTGGTTTTCCAAGAGATAGGAGAGTGAACCAAGAACACAAACCGACTAGTGAGTGAGCATCGAGTTAAAGGGCAACCTGCCCAATCAAAGTCACACCATCCATGCAACTGAAAATTAAATGAACCACTAAGAATTATACCTTGTCCAGGGCTTCCTTTAAGGTATTTAACAATTTGAAGAGCTGCATTCCAGTGTTCCACACGAGGTTGTTGCATGAATTGGGACAAGATATGAACACAATAAGATAACTCTGGCTTGGTGAAACACAAGTAATTGAGACGACCAACTAGACGACGATAATGTTCAGGTTGATCAAGGAGACGTCCAGTAGCGAGACTAAGCTAATGGTTCTGCTCAAAAGGTGTGGAGACAGGTTTAGCACCAAGTGAACTTGCTTCTTGAATTATGTCCAAGGCATATTTGCGTTGGCATAAGAATATCCCACTTGGATTCCTTGCAACTTCTACACCAAGAAAATACTTCAAGGTCCCCAAATCTTTCATGTGAAAACACTTGCTAAGATATGCTTTAAATTGTTGGATTGCAATAGAGTTATTCCCACACACAATCAAATCATCCACATACACCAAAACTACTATTTGCACCCCATGAACAAGAAGAGTAAAGAGTGAATAGTCAGAGCACGATTGGTGGAACCCAAAATTTGTCAAGGCAAAAGACAATTTAGCAAACCAGCATTAAGCGGCTTGCTTCAAGCCATACAGAGATTTTCCCAACTTGCATACTAGCCCTGGTTGAGAAGTGCGAAAGCCCGAGGGCAACTTCATGTAAACATCCTCATGGAGATCACCATGGAGGAAAGCATTGTGGATGTCCATTTGATGAATTTCCCACTTCTTTGCTGCTGCGATAGCAAGAATAAGACGGACAGTAACCATTTTGACAACAGGAGCGAACGTTTCAGTATAGTCAAGCCCTTTTACTTGATGATTCCCAAGAATGACCAGCCTCACCTTGTATCTTTCTATGGTGCCATCTGAGTTATGCTTGATTTTATACACCCACTTACAACCAAGTGGTTGCTTCCCTTCTGGCAGGGGTTGCAAAGTCCAGGTTCCATTACCTTCCAGTGCTTGGAGTTCCTGTTGCATTGCAAGTCTCCATTTAGCATCTTGCATTGCTTCAGAAAAATGGACAAGCTCACGTTCATGAGTAAGAGCAACGATGAACCTGCGATGCTTTATAGAAAAATTGTCACAATTGGTGTAATGAGTTAAGGGATAAGGAGCACCTGAAATATGCTATGAAGATGATGAACTAGGAGATAGGCTTAACTTCTGCACAGTATGACTCACAAAGTCACGAAATTTAACTAAGGGTATCTTGATGCGGTGACCTCTTCCCAACTCCTCTGCATTGTCATGATTAACTAATTCTGATGTAGAATATTCTCTGGATTCATCACCATGGGATCTTGATCTTGGCTCATCACCCACCTCATTATTTGAGTCATTTATGCCCCCTTTACATTAGGGCCCATATCAACATTGGTTGGGCCTATTACTGCTTGTGTGTCAATTTGATCACGGGACTCAGTATCATTGTCCCCAACCAACAAAGGAAGCATTGCAGGTGAATCCACTGATGAATTATTCCCTTCCTCACCTTTATGAGCAAAAGGAAATTATGTCTCAAAAAATTCAACATCACGTGACACAAAATAGCGTTGAGTATCTAAATCAAACAATTTCCAACCTTTTTGACCATATGGATATCCAACAAAAACACATTTTCGGCTCCTACTAGCAAACTTATCACATGTTCTTCCCAAGTTATGAGCATAACACAGATAACCAAAGACCCTCACATGTTCACGTGAGGGAGCTTGACCATGTCACATCTCATATGGTGTTTTGTCACACAACACTGGAGTGGGCGTGCGATTAATTAAGTATCCAGCAGTCAAGACACACTCACCCCAAAAAGAAATAGGGAGACTACCTTGAAATCGAAAAGCACGAGCAACATTAAGAATGTGTCGATGTTTTCTTTCTACTCTTCCATTCTGTTGCGGTGTTCTAGGACAAGAAGTTTGAAACAAGATTCCATGCTCATGAAAGTAATGTTTCATACATGTAAATTCAGTTCCATTATCACTACGCATAATCTTAACCCACTTATCAAATTGTCTATCTACTAAGGAAAAGAAATTTATTAATGTTCGTGACACTTCCCTTTTATCAACCAATAGATAAATCCATATTGCACGGGAAAAATCATCTATTATTGTCAAAAAATATGATGCACGCAAGAAGGAGTCCTGTAAGGCCCCCATAGATCACAATGTATTAAATCAAAACTACTAGTAGTATTATGAGTACTTAACGGAAAAACATCTCTAGTTTGTTTAGCCCGAAAACATACATCACATGCTTTATTCTTCAACTCACTACTTTCATAGCCCATATTGGAAACTAATTGAGTGATCCTTAAAGATGGATGTCCCATGCGTTGATGTCATATATTGAACTGACAGTTTCCACTAGCCTTCTCATTTTGAATACCCTTGAAAAAATAAATGAAATGAACAACACAATTTGTTTCATCAATCAATTGAGAAATAGATATCAAATTGTAGATCAATTTTGGTACATAAAGCACATTCTCAATTTTCAATCCTCCATCAAGTATTGTTGTCCCTTCTTTAGTGGCTAACACTTGTTTTTCATCTGGAAGTCCAATTGGGCATCTCGTTATTTCCCTCAGCCCATGCAAGAATTTCAAGTTCCCAGTCATGTGGCTAGAAGCCCCTGTGTCAACAATCCATGCATTGTGTTTACCTATCATCTTGTCATTTATGTCCCCTTTGTGATTATTCAGAAGATCCACCAGTGTTTGCCATTGTTCAATACTCAGTCCAGTCAGTGCATTCTTATTGGTATTAGTCGCTGCAACACTGGTTTCTCCATTAGTGTGTGTTGCATTGGCTCGAACACCTCCATTTTTTCCTTTACCAGGTGTGACTCCTCCTCTCTGTCGTCCTCTTCCTCGCCCATTAGCTTTCTCTTCACCTCGTGGTCGATCTCCCCACCATTCAGGATAACCAATCAACTGGAAACAATTTTCAGCTTCATGTCCTGTTCGATTACAGTTTGAACACACCATATTTTTGTCTTTTGTCTCAACAAGTCCTTTGGCTCTTACACGTGCATGTGCAGAGAAACCAACAGCTTCTCCCCATTCCTCCTGTCCCCGAGATATGGCTCTCACTCTTTCTTCTTGCACCAGAGTGGCATACACTCTATCGTGCATGTTTGGATGAGCGTTGGCAAAATAGATTTCGAATGGAATTGATTTTGTAAAATCGATTTTGGTTAAAATTGATTTTGAAGTGATGTGATTTACGTTTGGATGTTTTTATCATAAAATCAAGTTAGAAGTAAAACTTAGTACAAAATTTTGGATCCAAAGCAAAAGCTACTCAAAGTTGCTTAAACTCAGAATCAATTCTGGACCCATAATCAATTCTAAAGTCTTCTCCAACGTGAAACCAAACATGTGAAAATTTATCCAAAATTAATTCTGGACTTAGAATCAATTTTCCAACGTAAAACCAAACACGCACGTAGGCAAGGGATCAGTTGCAAGAAGATTAGAGCGTACTGTACCATACAAAGTATCATCTAGGCCCATCAAAAACTGATGAACTTTCTCTTCTTCTTGTTGTTTCTCCAACTTGCTCCCAACATCACACTTGCATCCTCCACAAGTGCAAATAAGGATTTGTTGATAATTTGCTAGTTCATCCCATAAGCTTTTCAGCTTTCCATAGTAAGTCACTATGGCCATCCCTGTCTGTCGACATTCTGCCAACTCCACCTTTATATGTTGAATCCTTGGTCCATTGACAAAAGAAAAACACTCCTTAATGTCCTCCCACAAGTCTTTTACATTCTCTTGGTATGAAATGGTAGAACACAAGCTTGGTTTTATCGTGTTCAGTACCCATAACACCAACACGGATTGCACTGTCCACCAGTCATCCAATTCCGAAGAATCTTCCTTTGGTTGCGGGATGCTTCCATCCACGAACCCCATTTTTGTCTTGCACGGAGAGAAGTACGCATAGCTCTAGACCACTCATCATAATTCTCTCCTTTCAGTTGAACCTGAGTAACCAGGTCTCCTGGATTATCACTCGAATTCAGGTCATATGGTGAAGGAGTCTTTTTCACCATATTGATTTTATTTTCTATTTCGCTCTTTTTTGATTTCTCTGCCATGGAGAAAGTTTAATTCATGTTCTCAGCAGTATCGTGATGGCTCTTGATACCATAACAAGATTGCAGTGAAAAAGACTCTCTGTCTATTCCATTAGATAATTACTAGATATATACATGATACAGAAAAAAGGAAATACAGCCTATAATATCTCAATTACATCTGTCACTGATATTCTTGATTTGGTTAGCTAATATTTACAGTAATAGAGGAAATAAGGTATATACGAGCTAGCTGTCCTGATAAATAGCAATCCCAAAGATTATGCCTTGAAGATACTGACTGAATATACAACATTAATAAGTGTATATTACATTAAAAAATTAAAATAATATAAAGTTAAGAAAATACAAAAAATTATTTATAAAATTTAATTTTTTTAGTTTAAAAATATAAAAGTTTTTAATTATTGAGTTTTATTAAATTAACTGATAAAAACTAAGTTAATTGATGAAAAATATTTTTTTTGGCAAAAATAAAATAATTGAAATATAAAAAACACCTTAAGAAACATACTATTGAAATTAAATAATATGGAAAAAATAAGAAGGGATGAGAATGAATAATTATCAAACAAGATGATTTATAATAGGAAAAAAATATTATTATGATAGTATTGAAATTGTAATTGTTAAACAAATAGAAACAAATACAAATAATTAAACACTCAATTTTTTGGTATTTGAACAAGTAAGAATGTAATTACTATAATTGTAGAATAAATAGAAATTTTTTGCAAAACACATTTTTGGAAAAGGACGAGAAACTTTAACTGTGACTAAAATTTTGATTAAGGATTAATATATATCAACTTATGGTTGTGCATTGCATTGATGAATTTAGTATGTATCAACTTATAATTAGTATATACACAAGTTGTTTTGGAACATACATAAAAATCAATGCAATCACATGGGTACCATGCTAGTTGTAAACTAATGCTAATACTCCCTCTTGACTTAATTAAATGTAGTTATTTTTTATATGAAATCAAGAAAAATTAAATGAATTCAACTAACATTCTTAATTAATGTATAAGTTTGAATCTCTTACATATATATAAAAACATTATTCTCAAATATTATAAATGAATTCAACTAACTTTCTTAATTAATGTATAAGTTTGAATCTCTTACATATATATAAAAACATTATTCTCAAATATTATAAATGAATTCAACTAACATTCTTAATTAATGTAGGGAAGAAGAGATTTGCAATCTTATTTTTTATATGAAATCAAGAAAAATTAAATGAATTCAACTTAACGGATATTGCGTTTGTAAACATAAAAACAAAGAACCAGGTATAAGTTATTTTATTTTTTTTAGAATTACATATAACACATTCATAAAATACTTAATTGGATATATAATATTTTTAAGATCAAATCCAATGCATTTAAATCCTATTCAATTGGATTTCAAAATTTGTATGATAAATGTTAATGATATTGTAAATTTCAAGTCATTTTTAGCTAATTTTTAGTATTTGGCATATAATGCTCCCTCCCATTAATTTCGTGTCCACCTGCAGTAAATATTCAAAAGATAAATATTATTTCAAGAAGGCTTAGATATGTTTTTAGTCCTTCAAATGTGGATCATTATTTTTTTAGTCCTCCAAATTTGAAATTGCTTTTTTTAGTCCCTAGAATTCCCAAAATGCTCTTTTTAGTCCTTCTGCACAGTGTGAGCCAAACAGGAAATAAGAGATTCGCAATTTGTGACAATTTTTGACCGTTATAATTTGATTTTCTATTTTATATTTTAAAGTATGATTTTCTGACGGTTAAAAACTGCCCGAATCAAGGCAATAAAAAAATTAAAAAAATTAAAAACTCATTAACTGCTTTAAAAACCGCTTTAATTTATTTTATTAACTTCATTTTGACGATTTTAAATGGCCAGAAATCGTACTTTAAAATTTAAGATAGAAAATCAAATTCTGATGATAAAAAATGGTCACAAATTGCGAATCTCTTCTTCCCTGTTTGGCTCACACTGTACAAAGTGACTAAAAAAAGAAAAAGCATTTTGCAAATTCCAGGGACTAAAAAAAGCAATTTCAAATTTGGAGGACTAAAAAAATAATGACTCACATTTGAAGGACTAAAAACATATTTAAGTCTTTCAAGAAATATCAAGTTTTCTTCACACACATCAAGTTTCAAATTCAACCTTCTCTTGATATCAATATTATTCCAAAAAACCACCAAATTTTCTTAACTAACATATGGTTTTGCATCCTCATATCCTAATATTTCAACCTAAGATATATGTCAAAGGCTTCATTCAAATTATCTTTTTTGTTTGTCATTCTTGCCATAAAAGTTTATCATGGTATTTGTTTTCCATTTATCTCTTCCATATTACATGTGAAATTTTACTCATATATTTCTTATATTAAAATCATACACTTTGCAAGCCTTTCATTCTTAAGTGTACCAACAACAACAACGGTAGGAGTGACAGATTCAACTCATTGTTTTACAAACAAGGATTGCATTTCCTATCTTCCATAGTGTCATGGATCATCAACTATATGTCGACAAGGTGCTTGCTATTGTAAACATAAAAAGGAAGAACCTTTTGCGACCAAGGAAAATAATGAAACATTTTAAAGAAATATGTTTGGAGCTTAATTTAAGAATCAAGTGTTCAAATAGGATCATAGTCTGTTCTAGTTATAATAGTGTGAAGTGTGAACTATATGGTTCATGTTTCAAATGTATAAGAATGAAGGATAAAATAAAAGTGCCTTTTATTAATTTTTATGTGAACATTTTGAGTCTTGTGCCATCAAATAAAGGTATAAATGATTGAAAAATCTTGTGAATCAATCATTATTTTACTCTGCATATGATTCTTAGCCAATCTTCTAAACATGATTTCAATTATAAGAAATATCCTATGATAAGTATATATTTTGTCTTTTAGCAAAGATCAAAGTTGAAGATGTTTTTAAATTTTTTTTATTTAATATATTTATATCACATTCACAATAATGTCATTTCTTTATTTACATTATAAACATACTTAAAGAAAATGGTGAACAAAATTAGTTTATTATCATATTTTGAATGACTAGCTAAATATTTATTAATAAAGAAGGCTTAATTTTTGTATAACATGTATAAGAACTCAATATCTACAACATTAAATATAATATTGTGCATTAATGATATAAAAGGTCAATCAAATTCTTTGGAGTAGCTCCTTTTATGCTAATCTCATATAGAAAGGATGCATGGCATGCCATTGTCACTTGGCATCATGTGTTCGACATTAATTAAGAAGTTGCATCAAATTTAGGTCATAAGAAAAGAAGAGAAAATCGATTAATGGCTGTTTGATAGTTAAGATATAATAAGATAATTATCTTATATCTTGTTTTAATCATATGTTTGGTGCATCAATAGGATATGATTCTCTTATCCTACATACTGTTTATCCTATCTAAGGATGGCAAAAAAAATAGTACCCACTTCACTAGATACCCAATGTTCTCTCGATGTCCCAAACACTTGACCAACGTCGCTGGTGGTGACTTATCATAAGGCTATAACTGAATTTTTGTACAAGTTTTAAGTCAAATTTATTGAGATGATATATGAACCATTCGATCTTCGTCTAACAATTTTGATTAACTTATGAAGATTATCGCACTGCAAAAGCGGCGTTGGCAACCACTTCCCTTTCAACCCTCTTATCGTCCTCGGTGACTTTGGAGATGATGCCACCAACCACAACGAAGTCAATGAAAGGACAAAATTAATAGTTTTGTTTTGCGTGTATGTCGTCGGATTTCCTTTTGTTTTGCATGTTATAATTGATATTTAGGGTTGAAATTAACAAAAGGACAAACCTTGCATGATAGCAAGTCAAAATCACAAATCTAGAGAATAAATCAAAGATATATGCATTGCAAAATAGAAGAGAAGGAGAAACAAAAGGGAAAAAATGGTTAGCTTGAGTAGATTTATAAGCAATAAATTTGCAAATACATACAAATTCTCAATGTTGGTCTTGTTGTACCTTGGTATGTTTTTGATTCAGCATTTCAGCTTTCAGGAAATACATACAAATAAGGACACATTGTATTGACATTACTTAAATTTAAGTCAAATTATATCTAATATCTTTTTTTATTATTATTATTTTACCTTTCACAAACCTCTTTTAATAAACAAACTAGTGCGAGTATCCCATGTGATGCACGGGATGATTTATTTGTTTTTTTTTTTTAGTGGCGGAGTTATTTTTTAAATTGTATGTAAAAATATATAAACAAATTTATATATCCAATTTAAAAATATTTGATATATGAATCATATTTTAAGAAATTGTTTGTTAATAATAAGATTTTATAATTATTAATTTAACTTCAACTATTTCCAATTTCAAAATATATTTATAATAATTTTAAAGTTTAAAATTTCAAGAAATCAGGTATAAAAAATTTAAATAATTAAAAATTAGTAAATATGAATTTAATTATTTAATCCCAACTATTATTAGTTTCAAAAAAGCATTTATAACATTTTTTTAAACTTTTCAGAATGCATTGATAATGATTTTTTTAAAATAAAATTAATAAATTTGAAATTATTCATTTAACCCAAAAAAAATCATTTATAATTTCTTTTTAATTGTTTAAAATATCAAGAAAACATATCTAACAATTTCAAATAATTAAAATTAAAAAATTTGAGTTTATTTATTTAATTCAAGTATTCATAGTTTCAATAAAGCATTTATAACATTTTTTAAAGTTTAGAATATTTTAAAAATTATACTAACAATTTTTAAATAATTAAAGTTATCAAGTTTTAATTTAACTATTTAATTTCAACAATTCCCAGTTTCAATAAAACATTTGTAATGTTTGTTAAAAGTTTAAAATTTTAAAAAAGCATTTTAGCAATTTTAAAATTATTAAAATTAAGAAATTTGAATTTAATTTTATAATCTCATATATTTAGTTACAATAAAGCATTTTCAACATTTTTGAAAAGTTTAAAGTTTCAAAAAGCATTTTCAATCATTTTAAATAATTAAAATTTGTATATTCGAAATTACTTAATTATCCCCAATTTTCTTAGTTTAAAAAAAATATTTATAACATTTTTTAAAAGTTTAAAATTCCAACAAAAATTTTAAAAATGAAAAATTGAATTTTAATTGGTAGTAATTACCTTTGTAATTATGATGAATTACCATTCATTTTTGCCAATTATAATTATATGATTGGTGATGTAATTGGACAAATTCTAATCAAAATTTATTCAATTAGTTTTCAACAATGATTAATGTAATTCAATGATTGTTGGTGTAATTTGAATTATAATATTTTTATTAAATGTTTTATATTTTTAATAATAATGAATTAATCTAAAAAATAATTCAACAATTCAAAATTATAATTATCAAAAGCAATAAAAGTATAAAATTTATGCTGTAAAAAATTGTATAAAAGTTATTAAAATTTTCTACTGTTGTTTTTCTAGGCAAATGAAATTTTATTATAACTCAAAAAAGGGAAAAATTATTAATATAATTATTTTCTTATAAAAAAATCTAATATTTTTAGTAATTATGGCAGAATACAAAAATAAAATATTTAATTCTAAATGATCATGGTCGCGACATATATATTGTGGGTACAACACAAAATGAATTTTCGTGATTTTACGAAATTAATACCTAAACAAATTTGATACCACAATTTTTGACATTAGTTAGAAATTTGATAACAAAAATTTCGTAACTTTAGTTAATTAGGAGAAATAATTGGGAGGATTAATTAGCATTATATTTAATTATGACTTGATTAGAATTTGAATTTTGACTTAATTATGCATGTTAATTAACATTAATTTTGACTTAATTAAGACCGTTAATTAGCATTATTAGCATTATATTTAAAATATGACAATCTTTATATTAAAGTCTCTATATTAGAAGGGTGCAGATTAAAAGCATAATTAAAATGACTAATTAGCCGTAGATTACTATAGTAACATATTTATTTACGGTGATAAATGGTATTTATTTAAATTGTAATAGAATTCAAATTTAAATTTTTTGTAGCATTTAATTCATTTTAATTATGTTGAGTTTTTTTTTAAATGTTTAAATTTATATTAGTTACATTATATACGAATTTTATTAATGTTTAAATTTAATAATTAATAATTTAATTACATTCAAATCTCAATCATCATAAAAAAATTAGTTGTTAAATTAATTTTTTAATCTAATAATATTATATTCATAAGTTGAAATTTTAATTTTTACTATTTTTTTAGCCTTATAAAATTATATTTAATGTATTCTTAATTTTTTTATAATTTTAAAATATTTTAATTAGACTTATTTTTATAATATATTAGGCCGTAATTTTTTTTAACAGATAGATTATGGCGTTATTGAAATTTAATTTTTAATATTTTTTTATCTTCTTTCACAGAATAACTAAACAAAAAATGTTGTAAATTTGCATTAAAATTTAAATATGTACACAATGATAATTTTCTAAAAAAATAAATCATATTCCATAAAAAAATAAAAAACCTAAAATATATTTGTAGCATCCTAAAATTCATAAAGAAAAAATAATAATACTTAAAAAATCGTTACATTAATTTAAATTAAATGGTATTTACAGTGATAAATAGTATTTATTTAAATGGTAATAGAATTTAAATTTTTGCAAATTTTCTATTGATAGTCTATCTAAAGTATGTGTCACCATATTAGCCTTTCTACTCACAAAAGCAACTTGAAATCCCTTGTGTGTCTTTAGCAAATAATTAACATGTTGTATGATAACCTTCAGTAATGTCGTCATTATGTGGATCGATTTGTTTAGTTAAATATTTTCATGTTGGTTCATATAGTAAAAAATTCGTACAAAATTTGTTTTCTTTTTATAATTTCTTATAATAAGTGTGCTTCCCGTGGATTGATGATTACACTATTACTAATATTTATATATAGATCCAACCGAACCAAGCTTGATAAACAAAGTATATAATTAAGAGCATTGCTGTTTAGTATGAAAGAATTCTTGTACGAAACATACGAATTACGAGATCTACGGTCATTATTTTTTTAAAACAAATATTGGTGAAAATAATTATAAAAATAAAAAAGAATTTCACGGAAATCACCTTTCGTGCGTTTTTGACGAAACTGATTTCGTAACTTTTAGCATTTTCCTATAATTAATTTAAAAAATATTATATAATTTAAAATTATCATTTGATGCTTATATCCTTCAATGCTTATATCCTTCACACCGGTCAATTCTCCACTTGATTTAAATTCTTTTAAATTTTAGGATTTAGTGTCCTTTAAATGAATTAGTCAAAACTAATGCTCAAATTTATTCAAGAGGATTCTTTCAACTCTATATATGTCTTAATCCTAATTAGATTAAATGATTAAGTGGTTAAGTAAATTTTTGAACTGCATATTAATTTATTTAATTGTTGGTTTCCCTTTAGGTGGGTATTCGCCTCACAATATTGTTTATTTCATACCGAAAGTGGCATAACCAGGATTTGAACCCTAGACCACTTGATTAAGGTACACAAGTCGCTACCACTTGTGTCAACCAATGTTGGTAGATTATTTGGGTATCTGTTAATAAGTGTAATGTTGTGTTTTTCCTAATTGAATGAATAAGTAATTTAATTAAAAAAAACAAGAGGAATTAAATTTTAATTTGTGTTTGAATAATTTGATTAATGAAACATAATAAGTTGTTCATATGTTGTTTATGTGTGTAGCGGGTTCTTGGTATTTTGGACCTAGAAAGGTTTGGGGTTTTGGTATTGTGTTTTTCCTAATTGAATGAATAAGTAATTTAATTAAAAAATAAGAAGAATTAAATTTTAATTTGTGTTTGAATAATTTGATTAATGAAACATAATAAGTTGTTCATATGTTGTTTATGTGTGTAGTGGGTGCTTGGTATTTTGGACCTAGAAAGGTTTGGGGTTTTGGAGATGAGAGAAGGGAGGGGTATGTCTAGTAAAGCCTTTAGAAAGAGAGGAAAGCCCAAGAGTCCCTAAAGGCTAAAACCTCTCCTAAACCCTTTGTATTTAGAAAAAAACTCTCCACAAACCTCTCTCTCACTTTCTCTTCTTCTTCCTCAAGCTACCTACTCTCTAGAGGTTGAAGAATTTGAATCATCTATCAAAAGAAACATCTTTTCCCCTTCCATTTAAGTTCCATTGTTCCTTAAAGTGGCAAGTTCATCTCTTTCCCACTTTTTCTTCTATTTTCATTTTCTCTTCTTGAAGCAATCATAGTAGATTTCATGCGGAGATCCTAAGTTATAGTTTAAAATCTGATTTAAGGTTTGTTTTGGTTTGGGTTTGGTGCCTTCTTGTTAGTGTGTGCTGCTAGTCGGATGGTGTAAAGCTTCCTCCTTTGGCATAAAGCTTCTTTCTCTTCCCTTCCTCCTAAAAGCCAAGACCGTGAAGTTGAATAAAAGGGAAGCTCACTTTTTTCTTGTTTTATGATAGATTGTTGTTGTGAAAATGGAAATTTATTGAGTACTTTAGTTTGAATTATTGTCAAAAACCCACCTTCATTTGTAAAACGCAAGATTAAGGCCATCAGGGCCTGGCAACTTATCATTATGCATTTTGGAAAAGGGCTCGTCTAAACTCTTCCAATTGGAATGGTGCCAAGAAAAATGCATTGTCAGCAACGTCAATTTTTTTATTGGACATTAATTTTATTTTTTATTCGAAGGAATCGAATATAGATATCAGGGATTTACAATAATTTATGCACTCTGCTCAATTCACTAAGTTAGACCTCTTGGTATTGGACATGATTTACTGTGACGTCTACATCACCTCCAGTGTTGGAGAAAAAATGTGTATTAGAATCTCCATCTCTTAGCCAATATATTTTAGCTCCTTGTTTCCATAAAGATTCTTCATGATCAAGGAAGGTTTCAAGATGATTTCTCATGAATTCCATAAAACGCTCAATAGATATGGTGTCAGCATTATATATACCTTATATTTTTCCATCTCCCTTTTATATTCCATAATTTCATGTCTAAAGAGATATCATATTCTCCTTCCCATTCGTTCAACTCATCTACACAATTATGAAGCTTAGACAAAATGTCAAGAGAGGACGATTGGTGCAAGCCTGAATGAACCAAAATTAGAATAATAATTTTGTAATAATTTTAAATATTTTGTGTTTCTAATTAAATATCATTCCTTAATGGCTTTTCTCATTAATTTTTTTTAATCAACCCAAAGATAAACATGTAATTATGTAAAAATATTATAAGCACGCTAAATAAAAGGAAAGATTTGTAAGGGTTCACCTACTATTTTAATTAAAGTGGTTTATAATTTCTTATAACTTCTATTTTAAAAAATTAATAAGAATCATTTTAATATATATATATATATATATATATATATATAAGTTAATTAATTTAGCATTATCATTGATTAATTATATTCTATTTCTTTAAACTTGTATTTTTCTTTATCTATCTAATAGCTTAAACTCAGAATTCTATGCATTAGCATCAACCTAGATAACCTCTTACATAGTAAGTTAAAGCATTAGCTGGACCAATGGTGATCTGTTGGCTACCTTTCTTTGAGGATTTGTCTAATTAATTGGTTGGTTACGAGTAGGGACATAAATGAGTCAAGCTATTTGTGAACTATTTCAGTTCGACTTTTTAAATGTTCGATCAAGCTCGTTTGTTTAATTAAATAAACAAGTTCAAGTTTGAGATTTGACTTAATTATGTAAATGAGTCAAGCTCAAGCTTTACTAGTTCGACATTAATAGCTCGTGAATATATATATATATATATATATATATATATATATATATATATGGGGTTTGCTAACTTACACCTATTTATTTTTTTGAAGGAGTAAATTAGCAAATTATAACTACAAATTTTCTTAAAATACACCCAGATGTAACTTGCTAACTTACTCCTTCTAAAAAATAAGTGGGTGTATATTAGCAAATGCATATAGGGTTTGCTAACTTACACCCACTTATTTTTAGGAGTAAGTTAGCAAGTTATAACTACAAAATTTTAAAAATACACACAAGATGTAACTTGCTAACTTACTCCTTCTAAAAAAATAAGTGGTTGTAAGTTAGCAAATCCTTATATATATATATATATATATATATATATATAGATAGAAAATTAAAATTACATAGATTCCACATCATCATACCACATGCTTAACATTTATTTTTATTTGTAGAATATTATCTTCTATTAAAATGTTTTATTAAATTTTAAATTAATAAAGTTAAAAAATAATTTAAGAAAATTTTTCACAAATTAAAAAATAATTAAGTTATAAATGAATTAAACAACTCAAGCTCAAGCTTTAGTTTTTTTAAACAAGTCAAACTCAAGCTTTTAATTAGTCTCATTTAAATAAATGAGTCAAGCTTGAACCATCCATTCTTTTCAGAAGCCAAGCCTAAATTTTTAGTACTTAGCTTGTCTCGGCTTATTTACACCCCTAGTTACAAGTGAGGCAGGAGTGATATAAGGTTGGTCCTGGTGATTGAGAAGGGAGGACTTAAGAGTGGAGGGAGAAGTGGGGAGGGAGAAATCATGGGTTCGAATTCCTCCCATTGATATTTCTAGCAAAACTAACAAACTAATATTTGCTGATTAAAAAAAAAAAAAAAACAAGTGAAGGCAGAAATTAATGTTTTAAGGGACCGGATTCTCTACAGTGAAAAAAAAAAAGACTTTTTATGCAGTATTTTCAATTTCACCATTAATTATTTAAAGCTTTTATTTTATAATAAAAATTGTTATGCCAAAAAAAATTAATGGATGGTTGAGATTCTCTGCTGTAATAATGTCACTCTAAAGGATCCATTCCCATATTTTAAACAACAAGGATACTATTAGCAAATAGCGATGCTCCAACTCAACTGCTTATAAACTACATATATTTAACTATTTTTAATTTTATTATTTTATAATAAAAACCTTTATAAGTGTTTACTTGCTAAACTGCAAATAAAACTTCTTATTTTCAGTGCTTACATAAACAGCCACCAACAAAACACAAAATCACTAAAAACTTTTTTTATGACCAGTTTTTTACACGAATTGCTAATATAATATATCATTATTATTGATTTTTTAACAAAACTACTAAGGTCTTTTATTTTCATTTTTTAATACTTTTACATATTAATTTTACTATTTCAAGATTTATTTAGAATCAATATTATAAATTCACTCACTAATTGATTTTTTTTTTTTTTAGTTTTTGTAAATATTAAAGAAGGCAAAACAATATTTTTAATATTTCATTTTTTTATGTATACTCACAAATTAATAATTTTTATCTTCATATACTAATATGAACTTTTAAAATTTTATGTAAATTATTTTAAAACTATTTTATTGTATTTTGTATAATTTTAAAATTTTTAAAACAAGAAAAATAAATTAAAACAAAATATTAAATTTTCTTAATGAAATTTATCTAATAAATATCAAAATATTTTGCTAGAAATTTTCTATTGAACCACTAATAAAAGCATCAAATATAATTTTAATGAATTTAATATTTTATTTACATTTTAATTAAATAATCACTAATAAAGATAACACCTATGTTAGTATTTATTTGTATAACGCTAATAAAAATATCTCATTCGGTAATGTATTAGCGTTATGCACTAATGGTTAATAAATATGCACTAATGAAAATGAGGTTTTTTTTATAACAATGAAAATGCGTTTCCAGCTATTCATAACAATACATGTCATTAATATGAAGTACATCATCTGTTATAAATACTTGAAAGATCAATTATTCAAGAAACACCAATTTTTCTTAATAAATTTTGAGTTTCATGTTTAGTCCTTGTCTTGATATCAATATTATTTCAAAAAACACTAAAGTCTTCTAACAAACTGGTTTTAGATTTCATCGCTATATCTTAATATTTCTATCCAAGGAGATATGTCAAAGACTTCATTCAAATCAATATTTTTGTTTGTCATTCTTGTCATAAAAACTTATTATGGTATTTGTTTTCTATTTATCTCTTCTTCACTATATGTTACACTTTACTCATATCTATTTCTTTTATTAAAATCATACACTTAACTATGCAGTGCTTTCATTCTCGAGGGAACTAATAACAAAAGCAGGAGTGATAACTATAATTCCATGTTCTACAAACGAGGATTGCTATGGCAACCTTCGCTATATGAAGTGTAATGCATTATCAGCTATCTGCCGTGACGGATATTGCGTTTGTAAACATAAAAACAAAGAACCAGGTATGAAATTAAAATTAATGAAAAAATAGTCTACAAAGGTAAAGTTGTTTAATTTTTTAGAATCAAATATAACACATTCATAAAATATTTAATTAGATATCTAATATTTTTAAGATCAAATCCGGTGCATTTAAATCCTATTCAATTGGATTTCAAAATTTGTATGGTAAATGTTAATGATATTGTAAATTTCAAGTCATTTCTAACTAATTTTTAGTATTTTGCATATAATGCTACCTCCTATTAATTTCGTGTCCACTTGCTGTAAAATTCAAAAGATCAATATTATTCCAAGAAATAACAATTTCTCTTCACACAAATTGAGTTTCAAATTTCAACCTTCTCTTGATATCAATATTATATTCCCAAAAAAAAACACCAAATTTTCTTAACAAACATCTAGTTTTGCATCCTCATATCTTAATATTTCAACCTAGGAGATATGTCAATGGCTTCATTCAAATTAGTATTTCTGTTTGTCATTCTTGCCATAGAAGTTTGTCATGATATTTGTTTTCTATTTATCTCTTCCACATTATATGTGAAATTTTACTCATATATACTTCTTATATTAAAATCATATACTTTGCAGGCCTTTCATTCTCAAGTGTACTAAAAACAACGGTAGGAGTAGGAGTGACAGATTCAACTCAGTGTTTTACAAACAAGGATTGCATTCCCTATCTTTCATATATGAAGTGTCATGGATCATCAACTATGTGTTGGCAAGGTGCTTGCTATTGTAAACATAAAAATGAATAACCTCTTGTGACCATGAAAAACAATGAAACATTTTAAAGAAATATGTTTTGGAGCTTTAATAATCAAGTACTCAAATAGGATCATAGTTTGTTCTAGAATAATAGTGTGAACTATATGGTTTATGTTTCAAATGTATAAAAACTAGTATGTCACCCGTGCAACGCACAGGACATGTATTTTTATAACATTAATGAATGGATATCTTTGTGAAAATAGTAAATTAAACCTTATATTTATATTTTATACAATAATAAAATAATAATATGTTTAATAACTTAAGTGATTACTGTAAATAGAAAAAATTATGAACAACTTGCCCAATACTTATTATTATTTTTTTATTAAATTAAAATAGTCCATTTATAACAACATCATTTTTTTATCTATTTATTTGTGATGATATAAAAGAATATGTAAGTATATTAAAAATCAAATAAATAAAAGACAAAATTTAAGTTATCTTTGTTGCAACTTTAAAATTGGATGATACGTTTTCTAGAATGGTAAAAAAAATAAAAATAAAAAATTATCAATTTGTTTAAATAAGGTTAACCGAAACTTGCATTTGACACATACATTAAATGGAAAATTCGATATGAGTTACATATTATATAGCCTTCCCATGATAATCTGCAAAATAAAAAATGACAAATCAATTATCAATTAATTGAAAAAAAAAGTTATTAATTTAATGTATGAGTAACAACAACAATGAAACACTAACAATAAGCAAATAAATAATTCTAATTAATCATGAAAATTTAAAAAAAAAAAACATACCATACTTATATTTTATTGAATACTTCTCAGTAAACAACATTTTGAGTTTTTGATATCTTTTTATTGTCTTCATCACATATAAGCACTTTTAACCCTGAATTTGATTTAACTCTTGACAGCGCAACATACAATTGGCCATGTGAAAATACTGGTCGAGGAAGAAAAAGTGTTAATATGTAAGTATATTAAAAATAAAATAAATAAAAGACAAAATTCAAGTTATCTTTGTTGCAAAGTTAAAATTGGATGATACATTTTTCAGAATGATCATACACAAAATAAAAATAATAATTCATCAACTTGTTTTAATAATGTTAACGAAATTTGTATTTGATAGATACATTAAATGGAAAATTCTATAAGAGTGACTTGTTATATAGCCATCCCATGTTAATCTGCAATATAAAAAATGACAAATAAATTATCAATTGATTGGAAAAAAAATAGATTAATTTAATGTATGAGTAACAATAACAATAAAACACTAACAATAGTCAAATAAATAATTCTAATTAATCATGAAAATTAAAAAAAAAACATACCATAGTTATATTTTTTTTGAATACTTCTCTGTAAACAACATTTTGAGTTTTTGATATCCTTTTATTGTCTTCATCACATATAAGCACTTTTAACCCTGACTTTGATTTAACTCTTGACAACGCAACATACAATTGGCCATGTGAAAATACTGGTCGAGGAAAAAAAACTCCAACATGAGATAACGTTTGACCCTGACTCTTATTTATAGTCATTGCAAAACAAACAACTAAAGGAAATTGCCTCCTTTGAAACTTTATTGGCATCAAGGTATCCGAAGGTTGTAAATTCATCCGTGGGATAAAAACCTTATCACCAGTGTTTTTCCCAGTGATGATCGTAGCTCCAATAATGTTGACACCTAATTCATTAACAATAAGTCTTGTTCCATTGCACAAACCAAGGGACATATCAAGATTTCTCATAAGCATAACTGGAACCCCTTTTTCAATACTAACCATTGACCAGGAAGACCAGAACACTTAATGTCATTCAAAAACTCCACAGTTAACCAATCCGTCTGAATACCAATATCCTCATCTATTTTTATTATGGAATCCGAACTTAAGTAAGTCCTCTCATCACCTGGTAATAAACTCATAACATACTCATTGACAGTGTTAACAACTTCTAATGTTGGACAAAGAATTGCTCTATCTTCAAAAAAATCAAAGTTTTGCCAATTACTAACCAAATCAGCATAAACTGTGTTAACAATGTCACTGATGGGACTCCCACATTCATCAACCAATAAGCTTGTTGGAATTTCAATAATATCTTCACCTCCATGAGACTCAGAAAATTTCCCGTCACCAATAGATAAAAGTTATTCTGAAAATTGTTTCCTATCTTCATTTTCAACATCAGTACTACCAGCATTTAGACGCATGTTCTCAGTTAACCTTAAAACCTTGCAATATTTCCATAGTACAGATGAATTGATTGTGGCCATAACTATGGCAGCTTTATCTCCATTTGGAATAACTGGCAAAATTTGTCTAAAATCACCACCAAGAACCACAACTTTTCCTCCAAATGATTTTCATGACTATTGTGAACCTTGAAACGCATAATGTCACGCAAAGTTCTGTCGAGTGCTTCAAAAGCCCATCTACTAACCATAGGCGCTTCATCCCAAATAATTAAAGATGTGTGTTGTAGTAATTCAGCTTTTAGGCTTCCTTGTTTGATACCACAACATGAATCTTCATTTAGCACCAAAGGAATAGCAAATTATGAATGAGCAGTTTTTCCACTAGGAAGCAAAAGAGACGCAATTCCACTTGAAGCAACATTCAACACAATCTTTCTTTCAGCACGTAACTTATACGACAATGTTTGCCAGATAAATGTTTTTCCAGTACCTCCATATCCATATACAAAGAAAAAACCACTAATTGAATTAGAACAACATTCCCATATTTGATCATATGCATTTTTTTGTTCTGCATTTAGCTTAGAGAGGCATTCATCATGCAATAACTGCATTTGAAGATTATCATAATTTAACTCGTTGAATAACAACATGTTCCCAAATTCATTAACATCATCATCATTAGGGAATGGCATTCCTTTGAATTCCTTCAAGGATTTCCCACTGCAAATTAGTAACTTCTCTATCTCTAGCATGCACATCTTCTTTAAATTGTAATTTGTAATGACCAAATCTAACAACCAATGATAAAATCATTAATAAGCACAGTTAAAAATGCAGAAAACATATCATTCATGATTTTTTTTTAATATAAATTGTACCTAGACAATTCAACGCTTTCCGTCGCTCATACAAAATTCCATCTGCTAATATAAGCCATGTTTCTTCCCATACAACTAATGGATTAGATATAGCATTAGACAACAGTAGGTTGACAAATAACCTACGAAGAAAATATCCAGAAGCAAATGAGGAAGCTTCTTTCAAACAATCAACAAATTCCCTCTCATTAGTTAACAAACCCAATGCATTGCAAGCATCTTGAAAAGATTCATATCATATGTAATTCCATTGACTGTACGCAGATCTTCGAAACTCGTACATCTAGTTTGAATGTTTAATAACAGTCTCAAATAATATAATTCACCCGAGCCTGGAGGATAATAATTAAGTCTACCAACAGAAAAACCTTTTTTCCGAGGATGCCATTCTTGTATATCAGTGTCATATACAAATGATTCAGGGAATTCAGGAAATGTAAGTGTCCGAGCCTCAGAATACTTAACATTAGCTTCCATCCAAGCAAGAAAACATGTCTTCTTATCAACATGTCTAGAATAAATATTATCAATACTTTCTGTATCTCGAAATAAAACAATTTGTTGTTTTGGTAAATGAAAACTCAATCTATGAACAAATGGCCATCTTAAGTGTATATCAAACGAAAACATTCGCCAGACACTTTCACATGGAGACAAATATCTACAGTCATAATAATGTTTAATTTCATCAACATCACATGATGTATTTTCTCTGTTCGGGTCATTTGAAACTGAAATAGTTACTCTATCAACACCTTTATTTATGTACTTAAAAAAATACTTAATAGAGTTGCTTTTGTTGCAATACTCAATATTAATATGAGCATTGTATTTCATCAACAACAACGGGTTGTATGGAACAACAAATCTATTATCCAATACAACATCTTTACGGGTGATAGATATCCCACTATTTCTTCTTCTATACACAACATAACCATCATTGTCAATTGAAGTGCATGGGTTAAATCTCTTAGGAAAAAACTTTGAACATCTTCCGTCTTTCATACATGGAGAATTTAATCTACTACGGCCACACGGCCCATGCACCATATATGTCGAAACATTTTCAAACAATTTAGGATACCTTGTTGGGTTAGGAAATTCAGCACAAATTATAGAATCAATCATGTCAGATGTAGTTATTTTGTGAGATACTTCCAACCAAAGCAATATATGAGCATGGGGCAATCCTCTTTTTTGAAATTCAATAGTATACATACCTATAAAAAAAAACTAACAGATGTTATTTAATATTTTAAAGTATGAGCATGAAATTAAATGTACTAATTACAATACATTAGAATAATAAGAAATATAAATACATATTCAAAATTAATACCTGCAACAGCCTTTCCAAAAAATTCACCCTTTTTAAAATCATTCATCAAATCCTGCAACTTAATATGAAACACTCTGCACATAATGTCTGGTCTATCGTGTGCAGCCAATCCGTGATGATCAACATATCTTTGAATCTCATGCCATTTAGGATTACATGTCATTGTAATGAAAAGATCAGGATAACCAAAACGCCTACAAATGGCCATAGCATCTTGACAATTATTAAACATGTATCTATATCCTCCAAAAAATGATGAAGGTAACACAACTCTAGATCCAATACTTGATGGATCAACATCACCACGATCAACGGCTTCTTGGACCAGAAAAAAAAATCTTTCCGAATGTTGTTATGGTTTCCTCGAATAAATGACAACCTCTGAGATTCTATCATTGAATACATATCCACTATGAATTGCTGAAACAATCTACGACTGTGAAGAATAATACTACTTTCATGTGATCTATGTTGGATCCTGAAAGAAACATATTCACGCAATGAGATACATTTTCTTTTACCGGTTCTGTTTGATGGACATCCTGCACGAAAAGGAATATCCTCTTGATAACCATCTTCACCATATGGGAATAATATAGGATATTGAAGAGGGATAAAGGCAGTGTGTCTCATGTATTCTTTGTAATTGACCATCATAGCAACGGACAATTATATCTCTCCCACAATCATATGTGTCAAAATCTCCAACTATCAAAGCTGCAACTTCGTCAACAGATGGAGTATTGTATGTACGTGGATCATTTGATCGTTTCCTAAACAATCTCAGGGACAAATTTTGTGAAGATAAAACCGAAAGAAAGTCACGAACTTGTCTAAATGATTTCGCCAGAACATTATTTTCATCAATCATTTCAAGAAGTTCATAAACCAACGATTCATCAAATTGTTGCATAGTCCCTCCAACTCTATAACATATATTGTGTTAAAAAATATAATTTTACAAAACCCATAAACAATAACACAAAGTAATGTATTAATACCTGAAACAATTCAACCTATTGTAAACTTCATTCTCAGTGTCATAAATTGATAAACCGGATTTTCATTGTATTTTGATGTGAGTTTAGATGTCATTTTCATACATTTTGATTATATTTTATTGGCAAAACTCACTGTTTGGTGTTAGTTGGTGCAAGACAGGTACTCAAGAGGCTTCATGAGGAAAAGAGCTGAAAATTGCACTTTTTGGAGCAAAAATGCCACTGACTAGAGGACCAAGAAAAAAAGGTCATAATTGAAGTAACGCAAGGACCATGGCCATGCTGGTTGCGTAGCAGAATTAGACCTTTATGCAAGGACCACGGTCGTGGTCATTTTACCACGGCCGTGGTAAGTCGCGTTGTCAGCCCATTTAAAATTTGAATTATTATAAATAGGAGGAAAAACCCTTTTATCTTTTATCTTTTGTTCTATTTTGAAAACTGAGGGTTCCGAGTGAGAAAGAGGTCCTGTGAGAGACTCTGAGCTGCGAGAGGACGTAGAGAGCGCCATTGGGGATCATCACTGTAAAGTTTCTTCCCTTTTGTAATCTTTATGTCTTCTTTTAAGTTTTCTGGCTTAATCATGAACATGAGTGGTTAGTTTCTCTTAGCCCCGGATTATGATGTAACTGTACCTTTGTACCTCAATGTTATTCAGTTATTTGTATCTCTTCACTACTTTTATTGCTTTTAGGACCGATCGGTCTAAACATAAGTTAATCTCTTGTCTATGATCAAATTCTTGTGATTAACTGAACTGTGAAATGATTGGATTCGTACAATTTGCATGATCAAACTTATTGTATGGATTTCCAGTAGATTAATCTGTTAATCAACCTCTCTGAGATTTATCATTTGCTCTAAATTAATTCACCTATGATCAATTGGGAATTAAATTAGGGGAATTAGTGTTATTAACTATGATCAATTGTTAATTAATGACTTTAAGAGGTCGCTGGCAAGTAACACATTTAGGGATTTTATTGAGATTAGAATTGGGGGAAAAAGGGGTACATGTGAAATCACAATCCTAGGCTTCTTTATCATAATTGTTCTCACATTAATCTTTCTGCTCCGATTCTCTTTCTTTTGAGAAGAATAATTGACCACCATTCCTCTCAATTTGATTTTATATTCTGGATTGCTTAGTTATTTGTGAAATTGATTATTTGGGAACGCGACTGGTCCTTTGGATTCGATATCCGGACTCCTAGAGTCCACTGTTACTACTATGTAGGGTACGCTTGTTCCTTTGCGAACGCATTTTACGCATCATAAATGTACAATTGAGCAAATTTAGGAGTTTCTTCTTGTATAGGTAACAAACTTCCAATGCGATGATAATTTTGACTGCTTATAACAAATTGTGGAGGACCACCACCATCGTTTGAGTCATTCACAACTTTCCCACCAATGGAAGTAAACGAAAACATAGAGTTGTATGCTCTGATTTTTTCAAGAAATTAGAACTTCTAATATCTTTTCCACTAAACAGATCCTTTAACAATGATGGAGGTTGTAATAGAATAGGCAACGATATTTTCCCTCTCAAGCAACACAATGAAAATTCAGCTACAGAGACATTCATAGACTTCTCAAACCGTTCTTCAAACCAAAACATTGAGCCACAATATTTGCAACATATTGACATATCTCCGTTATCAATGTATTCTACACACATTTAATATTTCTTTTAGTTAGTTTTACATATAAGACATCATATAAGAAAACAGTCAACAAATATTTAAAATCAAACCTTTGTTTTCAAAAATTTTAAATAATTTGTTTTCATTCTCTAATGTAGCAACTTCAAAATTAAACCTTCTGGATTGAGTACTCTTACTTCTACTCTGAGAAGATTCACCTATAAGAAGTCAACAAATAGTTAAATTTTATCCTTTGAAAAAAAATTAAATTAAAAAATAAATATGCACATACTTTAACTTCTACAGTACTAATTTAACTTTGCATGCAAATTAATTAATATTTGTTGCATACATTATTTATAAAATTTAACATACCTTGCTGGACGGAAAGTGATTTTTCCAAGTAATCCCATGTTCACTGTACAATTAATAAAAATTTTCATTCTTAATGAGTTAGTAAAATAAGTAAATAAGTATATACACACACACACACACACACACACACACACAATAAACTATATTGAAGTTGTGAGAAAATGCAAGATATCAACTAAAACCAAACTGAAATGAAGTCTGCTGTTTCTGGACTTCACAAAATTTGATCGACTCATTTGTGCCATTGCTTGATGATGAGTGTTTTGAGAAATCTATTTATTCCCAGATCAAGAGCAAGCCTGCTTAAAAGTCTGCATATACAATAAGATGATAACAGATCAAGAACCAAATCTTGATCTACTTATAGGAAGAGTGTTAACCCAAAACAAATACAATCTATTAAGTTTAACAAAGGAAATAATATTTTTTCATAGAACGTCTGAAAAATACATAAATACAAAAAAAATTATGTATTTTTCTAATGCGTTATTGTATGGTTTTAGTATTTCGAAAAAAATGGAATTCAAAAAATTACATACCTGTGTCTGGTTTCATTCTAAGAGAAGAAGCATAGAATGAATGAATGTATTGCAATGCACGAAGTTAAGATAGATCATGTAAAACACTCGTGAAATTTTGAATAGAAAAAATCTACCAACACTAAAAAGCACATCATAATAGGTTCAAATCATTACGAACTGCAATGTCTGACAAAAGCTGAGAATGAACACTAAAATCCAAGTATAAAGGCCAAATGTGATGTCATTCAATCTATTATTTAACATAGGATATCTTATATAAGATATAAATAATTTTACTTCTTAAAAAATATTTTTTCGATAATAATAATAGTTAAAAATATTACCAATGATATTTTAAAAACAATGCATGAATTTGAAAAAAAAAAAAACTTATGATATCATGAAATACTTTAAGTAGAATATAATTTTTTATGCACTTCTTGTACTATATTTATTTCTAAAAATAAATCAAGAGTAATATAATATATATTTTTCAATTTATCCTCATCTAAAGTTTTCAATTTTTAGAATTAAAAAAATTGAACGTGATTTCATATTTTAAAATTTATTTAAATAAACTTCCAATTAAAGAGAAAAATTAATCTAATATAGTTAATACAAAATAATCGATACCAATAGAATCTTTAGTTAAATGTATGACATTATTGTGTAAAAAAAATTGCATGATATTATCAATCACAGATTCATCATTAAGTTTAAACTCTATATTAATTTCAATAATATTTGTTTACATAATATTTAATTAGAATCTAAAATAAATGTAAAATAATTTTCTTAATTTCTTTAAATACATAATGAAATTACACTTGAATTAATTATAATAACACTTATATTTATATCTTAAGATTTGTAATCTTACTAATAAAAATAGCAATAAATAATATATCAACATCTACAAAGACAAAATTTTCTTTCATGTTTGGAGTGAGTAGAAGGTGGTCACGTGAGACTGTGCACGTGTTGAATGATGGGGCCCAAAAGGATATATGGGTAAAAGTGAGCTGGTCCGTGGAGTGTGGTGAGTAATTGAAGTTAGGGCAAGAAATTTGGTCATGTGTGATTGCTGGGTATAGGTACGTGTCACTATGGTTTTGTGGGGAACAATTATGTAATAATTTTTTAGTTTGTTCCTGATTTTATTTTCTTGCTTCTGTGATTGTGACATGAATTTTGTTACTGATATCTTCATGAAATAATATTTGTGATTATTATTATTATTTTCGTATGAATGTATTTTTCTTTGGATCAATTAGATACTGTTGATATAAATCTTGTTTCTACCTCAGTGAGCCAATCTCATTTTTTTTTTGAAAGAAAGATACTGAGCCAAATTCATTAAGGGCCTATATAATGAGAAGACAGTGATATTAATAAAATTAACCCGTTAATAAAATTTTGTGTTAAATTTTTTAATAAAAAACAATAAATGATCTTAAGCAACGGTTCAGAATTTCTAAGTTTTTTTGGTGAGCTTTGTCGTGATAGAATAATTAGATATAAAAATGGGGATTCCAACATCCAAGGGTAGCCTATATACGGCCTTGGCACACAATGCAATTCATAGTCCTTGCTATATATTCATGTGCTGCTCTATATACATGAGTGCATGACCCAAATAGAGTTGCCAGAACGTACATTGGATGTTCTTAAAGCCTAATTATTTTAGCATTTTCTCTAAATGCATATTAGTCTATTAGTCTATATGTCTCCATTTCTTGATCCTTGACTCTTTTTTGCATTCGATACAAACATTTGAATTGATTTGTGGCTTTTTTGATGTTGAATTTCTTTTCATTCTACCATACAAACACAACGATAAAGTGAGTGATTTATAAGACCCTGTAAAAGTGAGTGAGGGACACCATAAAAATAAGATATAAATAATTTTACTTCTTAAAAAATATTTTTTCGACAATAATAATACTTAAAAATATTACCAATGATATTTTAAAAACAATGCATGAATTTGGAAAAAAAAAATAATGATATAATGAAATACTTTAAGTAGAATATAATTTTTTATGCACTTCTTGCACTATATTTATTTCTAAAAATAAATCAAGAGTAATATAATATATATTTTTCAATTTATCCTCATCTAAAGATTTCAATTTTTAGAATTAAAAAAATTGAACGTGATTTCATATTTTAAATTTTATTTAAATAAACTTCCCATTAAAGAGAAAAATTAATCTAATATAATTAATACAAATTAATCGATACTAATAGAATCTTTAGTTAAATGTATGACATTATTGTGTAAAAAAAAATTGCATGATATTATCAATTACAGATTCATCATTAAGTTTAAACTCTATATTAATTTCAATAATATTTGTTTACATAGTATTTAATTAGAATCTAAAATAAATGTAAAATAATTTTCTTAATTTCTTTAAATACATAATGAAGTTACACTTGAACGAATTATAATAACACTTATATTTAATTGCACCCATTCACGTGACCCACCTTCTACTGACTCCAAACATGAAAGAAAATATCACACTTAAGTTTATTATAATAATAAATTGTCGCTCGTGAGGTTAGAAAATACCTTCCCTAAAGCCCTATTAGCATAATCAAACTAAGAACATTCATGGTCCTACGAAAAGATTATTATTATGATCATGCAGAAAATGAATTGTAAGTGAAAAATTGTGAAAGCTCAATTGGCCTTTAAACCGCCATATATCCATTATGATAAAGTTCAAATCCTTCTTCTTAATCTGCAATTTAATTTGCAGTATGATAACCAAACCATTAACCATTGCATTAGGAATTCTCCCTTGATCAATTCAAAAAATATCATCATCTGCTCCTCCAATTTAGCAAAATCATACCCTGTCATTTCAATACCTGGAACTGAAAGAAAATGTGAAGAAATAAAAATATGCAGAACTGAAATTAAAATAAATATTATAGACATCGGCCAAAGCATTAACATTTTAGGTATCTTATTAGAAAGAATAAGGGCTTCCTCCCCTCAATATAGTGCTTAACTTACAAAACTTTGAGGGTCTACACCTCCCAATATCCAAAGGCCTCAATTATCTCACAAATGACAAAATACTCTCTCTCTCTCTCTCTTTCATCTCCCCTCTTATTTTCAGGCACATGCCTTATTTCTTCAACCAACTAACCTAACTACTAACTACATAATTAACTAATGGTTTTCAATCATAAGTATAGCTAACAGTTCCAATAGACCCAACATTTTTCCAAGCCTCCATGCGCAACAAAGCCAGATTCTCACACCCGAAAACCAATCACATAACAAACTCAGAAGTGTTGAATATACTATGTCATAAAAATGTTAGAGTTAAGGGGAAAAAATCGAAAAAAAGGAAGAGGAAAATGGGAAATAAAAGGAGAGACATAACTCACCTCATCATGGTGGCCATCGGGGGCAATGATAGATCTCCAAACGTGAAAAGACTTATGAGTTCTAAATTGCCAATGTCAAAAGGCAAAGAAGTCATGAGGCATCTAAAGATAAATAGAAAGTGGTCATATTATAATAATAAACTAATGGTCAAGAACTTCTTTAGCACACCTATTAAGAACTTCTTCTTTTGTTTCTTTACATTCCTCAGTCTCATAGTCCTATTCAAACAAACAAACAAAAAAAAAGAGTAAGCAAGAGAACACATTAACTAAAAAATAAAAATAAAAATGAGTAAGCAACAGAACCCCAAAATAAGAACCCTAAAATCAAGAATCACCAACCTGCTTAAAGAAATAGAAAAGAAGATAGAAAATTCCATTTGAATGCTGTCTCACCGGAACAGAAACCCAAAATCAAGAATCACCAAACCCACTAAAAGAAATAGAAAGAACAAATAAAATCTCAAAACCCATCCATTAGGAAACGCGAGAACTCATTCGTGTGCCACACAGAGGTGAAAATGCATGATCAAAATGAGAACATAGGATGAATGGGAAGAAGATATCATGAACAAATCAAAGAGTTTGTGCAAAAAACCTATTGCCTTGAATCTTGGAGTAAGTCAGCTCAACTACATATTAAGAGCCAATTGAATGTAGAGAGAAAAAATATGTAAAAATGGAGAGCATGGCACAAACATATGGCCATTTTCATTCTTCCTCCGCAACAACACTAATCTCACTGAACATTTTTAACTCTATTACTGTTATAAATATTTAATTAATAATATTTATATTTTGTTTCATACTCACATAGAAAAAAAATCATCCATTCGCCATTTATCATTTTTTTATAGAATCATGAATGCAACGCTTACTTAACTTGATAAAGGGAAGAAGCTACGGTTGTGTTTTTGTCATGCATGCCTGACTTGGATGTGCGTCCAAGCGAAAAATACCTTAGATGTTTCAACTTTTGTAAAGTAAAAACCTTATATTAATTATAAAATTAACAGATTACTAAAATTTATCAAATTTATAAATTATAAATACAAAAACCTGCTTTTCAAAAATACTTTGAAATATATAACAGAATGAATATAAATTAAGTAAAATATTTATTGATCAAAGGAAAAATATTTAAAGGTATAATCAAATGGAAAAGCTCTACCACAATTCATGAAAAAGTTAAAACAAAACATTTGCTATGTAGGTGATGTTAACGTCATACTTTTTAAAATAATTTTCAATCAACATTCTATACTAAGACTGTAAAAAAAATTATATACTAATTCAAAAAAATATCATGGATAGCTTAGTTTGAGATGTTCTCATTAATTTTTCAAAATACAAAAAAAAATATATTAACCATACATAAAAAAAACAATCAAGTACCATAGCAAATACAATTTTGAAGTATTTGGAGTTGTGATAAACAAACTAATAAAAAACACCATACAAAAATATAAATAACAACACATTCATCATAGAAATTTAATAATAAATAAGATAACATCTTCCAAATGAAAAGATTTAATCAGATCCAGCCGAGGAACATTGATCACTTGGAACTTCTTCATGATTGTTATCATCAACATGGCAGTCTATAATCTTCCTTATCCAACGAAAAATATACTCATTTGCCGAAAGATTCAGATCTTGAAATCGCCTTGCCCTGGCCTATTCATATTTAAAAATTTAATTAAAAATTGTAAATGGAAAAGTGTAGTATTTGCAAGTTTTGAATAAATTTAACAAATTTACGGCCATTACCTCGTCACAACATGATATGAACTCCAAGTGATTAAACATATTTACAATTTTCTTGTCATGACAAATCTCTTTCACTTCAAAAACCTCTTCATTACAAACATACCTCTTTGAAGCTTTGGCAACCAAACACAGTAACTCCAACCTCACAATTGATTAAATTGTCTGAGGATATTTGTATGGATCATTATCCTATAAAAAATAAAAAATATACTATCATTGAGTAAGATGTAGTATAATAATTTAGTATGAAAAACCCAAATTTATCATCAAATAAATGAACATTTACCTCACTAACTGACAACAATTCAGAACATGGAGTATTTAGGAGAATATCAACATCAGCATCGGATAGCATTAAAAAAGCTATCCCAGTTTCATCAACAACCTTAACCCAAACTGAATATCTACTACATAAATACAACTTTATTAAGATAATATTTTAAAATAAGGACACCAAATTATAGCAATTAATTATAATTAAGCATTAAATAGAAATTATGAACGAACAAATGCATCACCTGGGAACAAACTTCTGAGATGATTGTCCAACATTCCTTAAAGAAGAGTTTCCAACATTGTTAACTAATTCTTCTATTCTTTCAAACCAAGGACCTTGGTCCAATATCTCAACAACTTTGGCCCATACTACACAATCAACATCCTATGGAATGAAGGAAATGTTTATTGTTTGACATTAACATGCATATAACATAATAATGACAAATAGTCAAACCACTCCTCTACAATGCAGGAAGTCTACTTTCATCTTGGCATTTTTTTACTAAGAATTTATCACCTAACATTGTATCAAAATTATGGAGTTCAATAAATCGAATGTTCCCATCCAACGAAAATCCTTCATGTATTAATATGTGAAAAAACAATACATACACAAATTTATAATCGAACAAACTTAAATAATTAAATTGATTACATTAAATTTATTATAAATGAATTACCTTCTTTTAAGATACCTAGTTTCAGGGTAGTCAGCATTGAACAAAACATTAGTAATTTTCAATGCATCTTCCACACCAACTTGCCCTAAAATTAAATAAAATATTATATTTTAGAATGAGGACTTCAATGTAATTTAATTATTAATATATTAACATATTTATTACTTCATAAAATAATTGCCAAAATCATGTTCATGTATATATATATATATATATATATATATATATATATATATATATATATATTTATATATATATATAATAAAATATTAGTATAAAAACCATACCAAATATAACACTTCCATATGGATTCACTTTTGCAAACTTAACAATCAAGAAAGGGGGAGAGTTGCTTCGATTTCTCAGCATTGCTTTCAAATTTCCAACATTGTGACCAGACAAAACACATTCAATTTTACCATTGCAATAAATTAATAACACTGAATCAAAATAAACATTAACAAATACATCAGTTAACATTAAACATGGTGGAAGAAAAAATACCAATTAGTTATCATCGCTATAAAAAATTAATTAGCTAAGTAAACATACGTCTCATCTGATAGTTCAACATAAATTTTCTTAACAGCTTTCCCATTCTTGAAATACTCCCTCTCAGATGAAATGCCAGTTATCAATCCTACAATATCTAATTCAAAATAAAAGCAACTCATTAACTATTTTATAAATTCATTAAAAAAAATGAAAGTTCATTGTTTTACCTATTACATGAGACACAGTCTTTGCAACATGTACAATTTTTTTCATTGGAAGTGGATCAAAACCATCACATGTTACTGTGTCATATCCCTGGAATATCACTTTGGATCGTTTATTAACCACCAATCTATAATGATGGCTGGTCGCATGGATAAAACTGTGATTACAGACCACATCAACATTTATAAATTTGTAAAAACCTCCTTCAAGGATATCCAACTTAAGGCAATGCATGTCGTCTTTAGCAGTGGATAGTTGGATTTTACAACCCTGTAAAATCCATATATTTTATTTAATAGCTAAAATTTACATTATAGAAAGCAAAAATCCATTATTATATTGATTATTATCAATAGCAGAGCATAAATAATTAGACATGTGCATACCTCATAATCAAGTAGAATAGTCTCAATAGTTGCAATGCCTCCTTCTGAAAAACTATCCTAAACACTCCATAGGCGAACAACTTTGGCCTCAACAAAGAAATTATGAAGAAATGGTGATATATCCTTCAACTTTATCTCCAACAGTTCACTCGAAGCCATCTCGTATAGTAACTACAGCACGGCAGTGACAAATCTCTTCTCTGGGGTTGAAAGTGTTAACTTGTGTAGTTACCAGCTGCGCAGCGGAGGCTACTATAATTTCTAATAGTATATATAGAAGTTCACCAAGCAAAATATAGAGATGAAAACGACAACCATAAGAAGACATATAGTATGGAAGACACTGTATAGGCATCTACCTCACACAGCTAACTATAGACTTGCAGAGCACGCCTGACAAAACGTCATCATCAACATGCATAAAGAAAAATATTCTTATTAAATATAAAAAATAGTGTTGCTTTCTAACAATTGCTCATTAAATCAAGATTATCATTAATTAAGTGTGCAACCTTTTTAATTTTTTTATTACGTATATCATAGTTTTTATTCATGTTTATCTGTAATTTTATATTTATTTTTTATCGTATACAATTGAATTTATAAAATTTCTCCAAATTATTAAATTAACATTTACCAAGAAATTACACTATTATAATTTGAAACATTTTTAACATCTTTTATCATGAATTTAATATAAATGTAATTTTTAATCCTTAAAATAGTTTAAGCCTTACTATATTTAATAAACAATAATTTTTAAAAATTATCGTATAATATATATATATATATATATATATATATATATATACATATATTATATATAATTAATGAAGATGAATCCATTTACTTCAAGAATAAATCTAATAGATTTATTACTTATTCTTCCTATCTATTTTATTGAAATCTAATGTTTTTACTAAATAACTTCCTACCACTATATTTCAAGAAAATGAATGATAATGATAGTAACTTTCTTAGTATTACACGCAATAAAAAAATAGTTAAAAGCGTCAAAATGAATTAGTAAAGAAACTAAAAAATGTTAAGAAAATAGATAAATATTATAAATAATTCATTAATTTATTTAATATATTTTGAAAAAATTTCTTTAAAACACAATGATATATTGAAATTTAATTTAATTATTAAAATTACATGTTAAATTTAAGATTTTTAACAAATAGGTACATGATAATCACATGTTATTCTAACTATATCTTATTTTATATATATATATATATATATATATATATATATATATATATATATATATGTGTGTGTGTGTGTGTGTGTGTGTGTGTAAATAACGTACTATAGTATTCAAATAACTATCTAGATCAATATCATTCGAAAGTATCATACTCAATGACTTTGATCTTACGCCAATATTATTACAAAAAATATAATTTTCTAATAATTTGAATTGCCACTAATATTAATATTAAATCATTATGAGAAAAATTAAAAATAATATAGTTATAACGCAAATAATTCAGACTTGTTGAAAGATACTAATAGTTGTGAAAATGAGAATTTTTCGGTTGCTGAAGCTAACACCAAAGAGTCGTGAGCAATGTTTGTGTCACAAGCTGCAGAGACATAAAATGATTGATTCAATTTAGTACACACCAAACATAATATTATATTAAATATATAATAAGCATACAAACATAGGATAGTAAACCATTACAAATATCCAAGTCAAAGTAACATCCAAAGCAAAATGTAACACAACCACTTATTTGGTTGGTAGATGATTAACAAAACAAAATAGTTCCATTAGACAAACACTTCAAACTTGATTATCCAACCACAGTGGCAACCCATAAAAGGAAAAACCCAATGCTGATTTCATGGATTGTTGTTGTTCCACATCACCCTATTAATCTCTTCATCCACATTGATAAAGGACGTGGACGTAGATGGAAGCAGAGCAAGACCTTCATAAATGGGCGATGAATCATTTTCATCTTTTTAAAGTTCGTTTGCCTTTTCAGCACATGCCAGAGAATGGTTCACCAGCGGAAGGAAGTTGTACTCAATTGCCATTCTCGACTCCACCTCAGCAAACTATATTGCAAAAAAATATTAAGTTAGTAGCAAAACTTATAAAAAATTATATTTAAACATTTTAAAAAATACCTTTATGGGGGTCACTAATTTGTCTCCATTGTTAAATAACCTAACAATGTCGACATCGTCACAAACTTTTAAAACACAAAACACATCAGACAATTTGGGAAAGTAGGCAGCAAGCCTTTGAATCTTCATTAGAACATGTTTCCCCTTCAGGGTTCCAAAAACATATGGAAGTGGACTGTTGAATGGGTCTTATAAGTGAATATATATTAATTTAGTATAAATTAAAATAAAAATACTTAATCAAATTTATTTTTAAAATGCTCAATACTCTTTTAATCAGAATACAACTGTCAACTAAGGGTATCACCTTAACTTTGCCCATAACATCATTGCATGATGTTCCAAGCAATCGTTGCAAATCTGAATCAAGCACCGACAGAGAGACAGACTCAACCCCATTCGAAATATCAAGTTCAACATTAAATCTACAAATTTAACATTAAATAACTTTAATTATTATTTTAATTTAGAAATAGATGAATATATATATATATATATATATATATATATATATATATATATATTTCATGTTCTCTTCTTATACCTAAATGTCGGCATGGCAACGTCCTTGCGGCAGAAAAAGCATTTATAAATTCCGTCTTGAGGAATCACAGCAACACCACAGTCACAACATAAAAACCACCATCTCCGACCATAGTGAGTGTTCACAATGTGCCCACCGATAATGTAGTTATCAACCTAATACATAAGACCTTAGATATTTGTATTACAAATATCATTTAGAGAAATAAAATTACAACTTAATATATACCTTGTGGATTAAATTCAGTTGGTCAATTTTCAACCTTTCAAGAACAAAGAGAAATTCATCTTTCATGGATAGATTTCTATCAAATCCAGGCAAAGTTGGTATAACACCGTCAATGTCCATCTTTTTCTTCAGCATTCTATCAGTAAAAAAAAAACCCCCTTATTCAACCATTCATTTAAACTCATTTTTCTGAACAGGAGACCTATATTCAGTAAAGATGTACTAAGTAAAAGACTTCAAAATGTTTAGATTCGTAACTTCTTCCAACTTAGGCTCAAATCTGACCTTGGTTGCAGTAAGATAATTATCAAGAACGACAGTTCCTATGCCATTCATTATCAACAATATAATGATAAACACATATCGTTCTAAGATACAGTTAAACATTTTACATAATTACAAAATTAATATGTTAATATTCAAAACTATTTACCAAATAGAAAACTGTCTTTTGAAGTCAGCCTCAGTGTATGAATAACGACCATTGGTTTTGATTTCAAAGTGGACATCAACTGACCTCTCAAAACATCCAGAGAATCTTCGGAAAATCTCACTTCTACCTTACAATTGAAATAAATAAATAAATCAATAAAATATATCAAACAAATTTTTAATTTTTAATCAAATAACTATGGAGAATTCTTACGTAAGATCTGTGATTTCAAGAGATAAAGCTATCTTTATCCCCTCTGGCTTCACTGCTTCACGCTCTGTTGTTATGAATGTCACCATCCCCATTACATCTAAAAAAATATTCAGACTATTTAGTTCTTGTTAACAATAAGCATGCCATTATAACAATACAACAATAAAACTTTTGTAAAGATTTAATAAACAACAGTATACATAGTTTTATCCTGATACTAACAAAAAAAAACCATACCAACTAAAAAGTTTATGTCATTCCTAGCTCTCACAATATCAACACACCGAATGGTGTCTTCAGCTATACTGTATGGAATGTCAAACACAATCATGGTCACTTCAGTTGAAGGTGTAAACTTGATTCTGAATCTATGGGTTGTAGCTCTGCATGAACCAATGTTTTCCAAAACAACGAAATCCTTCATGAAGTACACATGGTCTTCACAAAGATGGAAGCTTTCGTTTTCAAGCAGCTCCTTCAATATGGTTGCTTGGATCTTAGTTCCCTAAGATTAATAAAGAGTAAACGTGAGAAATGTAAGAGTTGGAAACCAAAGTAAAAATGCATGCACGATGGTGACGACGAACAAAGGTGGTAACTATAAAAAAGATATAAATTAACAGTTCAATAAAAAAAACATATTAAACATCAAGTAATATTTATAGAAATGAAACTTTGTCTAAAAATGGAAAAAATTTATTTAAAATCAGGAACAATTAGTGATGGCAACGATAGAACAAAGGTGGTAACTATAAAAAGAGATATATTAATAGTTTTAAGAAAAAAAACATTAAACACCAAGTAATATATATATATATATATATATATATATATATATATATGAAACTTTGGCTAAAAAGTGAAAGAAAAAAACTTTAACATCCCGAAGATTCAAGCAATTACAGCGACACAATAACGATGGTAACAATATTATAAAAAAAATCAAGTAAGATCTACACATATGAAACTTTGTAAAAAAAATTAAAAAAAATACGTTAACATCACGAAGAATCAGTTCAACTGATTCAAAATTTCCTTGAATAGTAGAAGATGGTGTCTTCCACATGTTTATGACCCTAGCCTTGATATTCCATTCTACAGGGTCAAGGTTTATTCTACCAATAAGATGATAACGGTTCATATTAGTGGGTGGTTTAAAAACCAAGATAAAGTTTCCAATCGTATGTTGAGGAAGCTCTTTCAGCGTGAAGAAGTAAACCATGACACTATCTATATATAGGCAGATATATTGGAAGTTTTTGCTTCAATTTTTTTTTAAAAAAAAGGTAAGATTATATAAATAATAAAAAAGTATCCACTTGTTAGTATATTAGTATAATATTAGTATATAAGAAAATATAAATAAGTAAAATATTAGAGTTTAATGTTGATATACCGTCAGTGTAAAAAATATTTTACACAATCATCAAATCATAAATCATAATTGATATTACTTTTAAGGTAATTTTGTAAAAATTAACAAACTTACCATACATGGTGGGTTGTGTTTGGATGACCGTGTAAAAAATTTTAACACTGTCGGTGCATAGCTCTTTTTATCTTATTATTAATAGTAAAAATATTCATAGAAGAAGAGAATGTGATTTATTACGTAATAATATTAATAATAATATATATTTTTTCAATATCATTTTTCCACCAAATATATAAGTTGGCTAATGTACCTAAAAATATTAACTAAATCTATTATGTTAATAATTAATATAATTGATAATTTAAAAATAAATTAATGACCATGACAATTTAACAGTGAAATATTCCATGCAATAAAATTATTTGACTCTATGAATAACTCATGAAACTGTTATAATAAAAAATAATATCATGAAATATACAATCCACAATGGCAATCAAATTATTTAGATAAATAAATTAAATTTTTCATGAATATATCATATAAAAATTAAATAAAATAAACCAATTTTTTTAAAAAAAATAAAATGTCAAAAAAAAACTCGCCTTAGCCAATTACTAATGAACCGTGCCTATTAAAATTGAGAAACTATCACAAATCAATGTCAACAATGCAACATGTGTGCTTACAAAATTTCTTGCCATATCTCAAAAAATTTCAAGTCATCATGTTTCATCTAATCATATAAAGTATCAAAAAAATAAATTTAAATTGTATTTAAATATATAAAATTAGTAAATAATCCTATAAAATTAAACATAAGTAATTAAATGACTTTTACATAGATTCATTGGTAAAAATGTAAACAAATTGATATCTATATAATAAGCGTATGTTTGGATACAGTCGTATTGTATCCAAAAAAAATATAATATAAATTATTAAAATGAAGAATTTAATTTTTTTTATTAACCATCGTCTCATTTTTTAACTTAACATAATAAAATATTTTCCAAAGTTTCACAAAGCCTCAAGCATTATTAAATTACTAAACAACCTGAATGCCTGTTGAATTAGGGAAAGTATGAGAAAGATATATGTCAACTGCAGTAAGTTTCGAACCAAAATCACCTGCAATAAGCATCACACTTATTCAATATTATTTTAAAAAATGAAATATAAAATATACTATATTATGACCATAGTAAAAGCCATTTACACAGATTCACCTATAACACACGTAAACAACTGACAATAGTATATAATAGTACATAAATGGTACATACAAGGTTGAAAAATTGAAGATTGACACCTACCCTGAAATGGGAAAATTAAAAAAAAATCAATGCATTCTTATCGGGAATGAATTACCAACTACGGCTATAACAATAGGATAGTCATGAACACCCTAAGGCTAGCTATAAAGTTACTTCACGTAATCATAGTACTGAATATTCAAAGACAAAAAAGTCACACTCGTTACATTAAACCTAATTATAATTAACCAATTATAATACATATATAATTTTAATTTTATCTTATACTTTAAAATTGTTAATACACAAAGGTTAATAAATATACATATGTTAGGATTAACTATTGATATATTAAGTAAACTTGATCAATAATTTTATCAATACTAATACATATATATATTATTTTCGTGTGTCATGACTGAATATTAGGTAATACCAAAACTTCATTACAGACTTTAATAATTAATCATTGAAACTAATACAACAATCATCAAACTCAAACAATCTTGGTAAACAAATGGGAAATTGATAAAATAATTACACTTAAATTCACTCCTACAAATAGTATAATTGTAGTTATATACTTTTTATATCTTACAAACTTCATATATCTTTTACATTAATAATTATTTCATTTAGTTAATTTAAATAAGCAATTAGAACATATTCTACTAAATTACTAATATGTCCAAATAGTCTAGTAAATGATATTTAATCCAAACTGATTTCAAATTTGAAATAAACCTATTTGGTGGAAATCAGTTTCCAAGGCAATCAAATCATCAAAAATGATAATCATGACACCATACCTCAAATAGTGCACATTTGTACTAATATAAATTTTATTGACATATGAATAAATTTAAAATATTGGAAACAACCAAACGATGTGATGGGATGTAAGTTGAAGGATATCACATGTACGGAGACAATTAAAAAATAAAACTCATGTTAATGCTTTTTTTTTCAAACTAATTTCTATCACTACACATAACCAATTTTTACATCACTTATTCATTTGATTAACCAAAATTAAAATTATTTATATTTTTTAGATAAAACAATACAAATTTTTAATGTTAATAAGAAAAGAAAATGATACGACTCAGAATTTATTATGCAGAACATTCCTGTTCTCCATGCTAATCATTCCGTTTCTATGTATTTTTAAAAATGCGTTTGGTTAACTTTTAGGCTTAAATAACTTTTAGGTTCCTAAAAATCGCGTTTTTTGTTCTGGGTCCCTGAAAGAAAAATTGTGTTGTTCCGGTCCCTAATAAAAAAAATTGATCCAGGTCCTTGCTATTATCTAAAGTGCTATCTAAACAACTTTTTAAAGCAATTTAAGGCGCTATCTAAAGCGCTTTAGGGACCAAAAACAAAAATAAAAAAAATTATTGGGGACTCAACAGAAAACAAAAATTTAATAGGGACCCAACGCAAAATTCGCTAATATTTCAAGGACCCGAAACATATTTAAGCCTAACTTTTAATATTCTTAGGAATATTTTTTAAATTTTAAACTAATATATAAAATATGAATATAAAAATGGAAATCAATGCGACCTTGGTTAAGAAGTAATTTCATCTTTTTCGAAAATTGGAACTACCTATAAATGATAAACCAGTGAACACCGTAGTTTAATTATTAGGCTGAAAAGTTTTATCCCCCCATTCCAAGTACCTTTACAATAATACTAAAGTGACGTAAGAAGAGAATGAACCAAAAACTATGAAATTTGGCAAAGTCAAAACTTTCAATTTCGTGTAATAAATAGCATCATCTAATCTATACTAACCACAAAAATTTCGTTAAAAATGTTGTTTTGATTTTACATTAATAATAATTTCATTTATTTAGATTAAATTAACAAAACCATTATAGTCTAGTAAATGATATTTAATCTAAACTGGTTTCAAAAGTTGAAATAACCTATTTGGTGGAAATCATTTCCACGGCAATCAAATCATCAGAATTCACAATCATGACACCATACCTCAAATGGTGCACATTTGTACAAATATTAAATTTATTGATATATGAAGATTTTTAAAATATTAGAAACAGCAAGTGATGTGATGGGATATAAGTAGAGAAGATATCACATATCTTGAAAATATACGAATACAATTAAAAATTATATATTGGTCCTTCCACTGCTGGATGAAAATAATTTCAACAATTCTATTTATTATATATAAAATAAATTATAATTAAATTAATTTACTTAGCTCTCAAATTGACAACTAATTATTCTTAACCCTATGAATATGAACTTAAAAATTAATGTTAGTGATTGAAATTAATTTCTAACTTAACTAACTCACAAAAGTGAATTTTCAATCCATTAATTCAAATCACAAATCAATCACAAATCTTGAGAGCCATGCCGTTGTTGACCTGACAGTACATATCTAGTAGTTTCCTAATGGTCATGAAGTAAACTTTTATCTAAAAGATTCAGCATTCATCTTTATCCCAGCCTTCAAGGAATATGACCATATGATTGCATGTGCATGTACTTTGTCGTCTTTTATTTCCTCTCAACTTTTCTCGTAATATATGCATTTCCTCTTTTTAATTGTGAAATTGGCTTGATATATGATTGATCATAAATAACTGTATACATTGGAGATTGATATACGACAATAGTTTTTTTGCATTATGGTAAAGAGTGTTTTATATCATTCGGGAATGTAAAATATAATATGCCACACAATGAGAGATTTACTGGTAATGTAGACTGCATAGCATTTAAATATTTTGTCCATAGCATGCTGGTAATGAAAAAATTACTTGCCAATGAAATGAGTCGTGGTAAGGCATGCAAATAAGCAACCTAAACAAACACTCAAATCAACCATTATAATAGGCACGTCACATTAACTTAAAGTGCAAATTACATAACATAACAGATAGAGCACTACAACAATGGATAACAATTACAAATGGTTATAAACCTTTTGGAATGGAAAAAAAAGCATTAAAGGATGACTACTTAAATACATGAGAGACGTAAAGCATGGACACAAAGAAATATAAAGCCCTAAGTTAAAGACATTGAAGCTTACAACAACTTCATACATATAATCACTTCTCAACTTTTATATTCTTAAACCTAAGTCTTTTTTTGCAGCTAAGGACATCATCATCACTGAACTTTGATTTTATTTCGGTGCAAGCACTTTTGCCTTTACACTGCAAAGGTGAACCATTTGCATCTTTTCCATGATACTCTTCCACATCAAAAACATTAACTGAATCCTGGTAAACCTTTTCAAAATTCTACGTGGGCTGACAATAAATATTATCACCAAGGGACACAACTTCTTCAACAGAAAAACCAATCTGAGAATCGTCAAGATCATCTACCTTTGAATTTTGTAATCCAATATGAAACTTCGACCGCAAATATTATAATAATATCTTTAATGTTAAAAAAACCATTAAAACTTGTATAAAATGCAATAAATAACAGACTAATTCCCACCTTTTCAGGAGTTGTCAAGGATGCAACAGATTTGTATTGTTCGATTATCCCCTCATCAGTGCATATTTTTTTCACCTTAAATGAATCATCAAATCGAAATGCATAATCCGAATCTTTTTCAACCTTGAAAAGAACTTTCATTCCAGTTAATTTATCAAATGCCTTGGGTTGTTCCTTAAGATCCTTATCCTTATCCTAAAAATATGAAACACTTTTAAGTTAGTTTACGGAATCAAGTATGACAAATACAGAACTCCGAAAGAAAATTTATATAGACCTTAAGCCCATCCAATAAAGATTTGCATGATTGCTGAAGAAGTTTGACACAATCAGTGTCAAACAATATGAAAGCAGCAGTATCAATACCATCATAGACTTCCAACTTCAACTTGTATCTGATAATAACAATGTGTTAGGAACCAAGTGAAATATATTTTCGTAAATTTAAGGTATGGTCAGATATAAATTATCACCTTGGTGTTGTTTCCACCACATTGACCTGACATGATGAGCAATAATAAACACCATAATCCATAGTAACAGCACGTTTACACTTGCAGGATTGATAATACCAATGTTCAGTGTTTAAGACAGACAATATGGTCGCAAGAACAATAAGCACACCATCCTACATATATTAAGACAAAGTGAAATAATATTAACGTCATAGTCCATTTAAAAAAAACACAATATGAAAATAAAAAAATTATATAAACCTCCTCAGAAATGTGCAAATCCAGAATAGTTTTCTTGGGATACAACTTTAAGAACTCTTCATCCATAGGAACATATGGTGCAGTCTCACCAATTGTGACAAGGGGGCCAGACAAATCGAAACCACTTGCACTTAACCTAAACAAATTATTTGTTGAACTCAACCATTAATTTTTTAATCAATGGTTAATAAAAAAATATAAAAAAACATTTAACTAATACACAAAATTCACTTGTTTTTAAATTGAATAGCCTGCTCATTTTGAGGATCCCATATGACCCTTGAGGTGTTCATGACATTCTGAACAACCGCTTCACCTGAAATAATCATTACAATTTTAGCTATTTTTATTATACAAACATGGTTAAGATTTTTTTTTTTTTTTTGCAGACCTTTGTAAGTTTTAATTTTAGCAAACTGTATTGCTATGACTGGAAGCTCGTCTCCAACAGCGTCGAGTCTGTCAGTGACAATGTCTACATAATCTCCAAATAATGCACATTGAATTATTCCGCTATACATATTCAATTAACAAATGGTTAGTGATCACAAACCATAATGTTATCAAATAAAAAACAAAATTCCACATAATACTAACCTTTCATCGACTAATTGCAATTCAATACGTCTTGTGGACTTTCCATCTTTGACAGATGTTTTTTAGCAGATATCACATTCATCACACCCATAACATCTATTCACACAATTATTTATTATCGGATAGCGTGTACGTAATTCAAAGAACACAACTATATAATATTGATATAATTAAAAAATTACCGATGAGGAAGTCACATTGTCCATTTGTGTTTGTGACTTCATTTGAAGGCATGGGATCCAATGAATTCATGGGTATGTTAACATCATCACATCGCAAAACAATTGTTTTGGCGTGAAACAACAATTTAAATTTGTGATCTGTAGCACGATAAGAACCTCCATTTCCAATGACTCCAAAAAAACTCATTACATAAACCTCGTTCTCAATGATACGATCCTTGAACTTCCTCATCATTGGTTTCCTAATCGTTGCCTGTATCTTACCACCCTAAATTGATGAATTACGCATATCAAAATAAAACAATCAAAATATATCAAAATCTATATTTAAAAAAAGGATGAGTTAGTAATGCATACATCATTGTCAAGTAAAACCATTTCAATCGCATAAGGTTTATTAATTTCTTCGATTGGGCACATGTTCCACAGCCGAATAACTCTAGCCTTGATTCTCCATGTTTGTTTGGCATTGGTAACATTGCAAATACTATCAAAGAGTGCTGCCATGTTAGTACTCAGTATGATTATAAGAATAAGAGTTGATAGTAAATAGAAGAAGTAGAATGTGGATACATTGAGAAAATCAGACTATGTATTTATAGTGGAATGAGTTATATTTAAGCAGGATATTTGAAATCAGAAAGAAACAAATTACTCAAATACCGAAATGATGAAATTTTGGATACTCTGAGATAATTTTGTCGTCCTTCCATCACATGAAATAATAGAATATGAGAAACTATGAAGAGGCCTGCATACCACTTAACACTTTAAAACAAATATGGTTCATGCATTGTGTACTTGCAAGTACTACAATTCATCATGGTATTGCCATACTACGACACATGGTTATCTTAGTCAACACAAATGTCCAAATAGTTATGCACGTGCAATGCAACAAAAAATTCATATAATAATCATGGAATTTTGTCATTCTGTCATGTAAAACAATTTCAAAGCACCAAAATAATGGGTACGTGCAGAAACATTTGAACATTAGTTGACCGTAATGATTCAATTTGGATGTATTTTATGGGTTCACGGTCGTGGAAATATATAGTACTGCAAAATGTTCACGATGAATTTACAAAGTCCACTAAAAAATATTGTTTCTGGTATAATTGCTGACCAAATATTAATTCTAATATAATAGCATGAAAATATAAGTTAAAAATTACAAACATTTTTTCAATGCAAAATGTGATAAATACTAATTTTAAAATAAAATATTATGATTTTTATCAAATGAAATGTTTACTAACGATGAAGTCTCTAAAATTCAATAAATAAAAAGTGAATGATTGTAATAGCAAATCGAGAATAGTAACGTATACTGCAACAATTTTTTTTTCGAATACAAAGGTCAGATTGGTCAGCTCACTGTTATTTGAACAATTTCGATATAAAATGAATTTTATAATATAATTGCTGATCATATATTAATTCGAACATAATAATATGAAAATATAAGTTAAAAATTACAAACATTTTTTCAATGCAAAATGTGATAAATACTAATTTTAAAATAAAATATTATGATTTTTATAAAATGAAATGTTTACTAACGATGAAGTCTCTAAAATTCAATAAATAAAAAGTGAATGATTGTAATAGCAAATCAATAATAGTAATGTATACTGCAACAATTTATTTTTTCGAATACAAAGGTCAGATTGGTCAGCTCATTGTTATTTGAACAGTTTCGATATTGCCTGAAGCATGCTTTCCATGGTTGTTGAAGTATAGATGAAGAATAAAACAAAGGCACCCTTTATTAATTTTTATGTGAACATATCTTGTGCCATCAAATAAAGGTATAAATGATTGAAAAGTCTTGTGAATGAATCGTTATTTTACTTTGCATATAATTCTTAACCAATCTTTTAAACAGGATTTCAATTATAAGAAATATCCTACGGTAAGTATATATTTTGTCTTTTAACAAAGATCCACAAGGACGTGGGTTCAATTCCTGCCGATGTGAAGATCTTGTTGGTGGGTAATCTATAAGTACCTATGTAAGCATTCAGTGAGCCTTTGACACCTGCCCTGGCCCTGGTGAGCCCCCGGGACTCAACTCACCTAAACTTTTTTGTATCAAAAAAAGAGTTGAAGATATTTTTGCATTTTTTTTCTATTTAATATATTTGCATCACATTTACAATTTATTTCTTTATTATCATGATAAATATTTAAAGAAAATGATGAACCAAACTAGTTTATTATCATATTTTGAATGCCCAGCTAAATATTTATTAATAAAGAAGGCTTATTTTTTGTATAACATATATAAGAACTCAATATCTACCACATCAAGTACAATATTGTGCCCTATAAACAAATTGATATTCAATTATAAGAACTCATTATCATTATAAATATTTTTCAATTTGGTCCCTATAAAATACTCTATTTTTTATTTTAGTCCTTTAAAGAATTTTTGTTTTGTTTTGGTCCTTGTAAATTTTTTTTTTGTTTTAGTCCATACTATCAAGTAATAACTTTAACTGATAACGTAATAGCGTAGTTGGCAATCCGTTAACTTAGCATGTTATCAAGGAATTTGATGGGATAGTCACATATAATTATTTTTTAGTAAACTGTGTTTTTAATCCATTATCAACTAATCTAACACCATGCAACTTGGACAAGGGAAATACGCTAATAAATACGCCAAGTCACTCAAATTTCACTAAATACCCAATGTCTAAGACGCTGTGTTGGTGTATGTTTTCGGGGTGTTTTTCAAATATTTTCCTCTCATCGTCCCACACACTTGACCAATGTAGGACGCTGGTGGTGACTTGTCCTAAGATTGTAACTGAATCTTTGTACGAGTTTTAAGTCAAATTTATTGAGATAATATATGAACCATTCGATCTTCATCTAACAATTTTGATTAACTGATTGTGTGAATGCGTGTATTCCTTTTTTTAATCGGTCAAATATTAGTTGTTAATATACGTGTGAATGCGTGTATTCCTTGAATATAGGGAAGCTAGATCTTATGAAGATGACCGCATTGCGAAAGCGGCTTCGTCAAAGAGATCCACACTTGCCCATTACCACGCCATCATCTCATATCCTTCATTTCGAAATCAATGAAAGGATGAAATTTTTTGTGCATATTTGCCTTTTGAATGACAAGGACAAAATCCATAGTTTTGTTTTGCGTGTATGTGGTCCCACAAATGATAGCTTGAGAAGATTTATAAGCGATAAAAATGCTCTTTGCAACCTCCTTAGGCTCGATGTTGGACTGGATGGTGCTCCCACAAAGAAGAAAAAGAAGCAAAAAGGGACTATTATATGTACCTTGGTATGTTTTCAATTCAGCATTTCAGCTTTCAGGAAATACATTCAAATAAGGACAAATTGTATTGATATTACTTAAATTTAAGTCAAATTACATCTAATATCTTTTTTTTATTATTATTATTTTACCTTTCACAAACCTCTTTTAATAAACAAATTAGGAGAATTCTGTGTTACAATAAGGAAAGGCCAATATTAACAAAATGGTACACAGTATAATGATGTTATATATAAATGAAGGAAATTAAAAAAAAGGGAGAGATATCATTTGCAATTCAATCAAGCTTCAATGTCAATATAATTTGTCCAATGAATAGTTATATAATTCAGTCCAATGACTTTAATCTATTGACACAAACACCAAGCTATCTCCTCCACACCAATTTTTCTTCGACAAATTCTAAAGAAATTTATGCAGTGAAAGTTCTAGAATTCAACAGCATAAGTATTCACTGAAACAACGATAGTGATTTAAGGTTGTGGTCTCTTTTACCAACATTTTCCTTGTCAAATCCTGAAATGCAGCAGCGGAGAAGTACCATTCAGACATTTTGTTCTGTGTTGAGCTAAAAATTCAGGAATGGTAAATTCTCTGTATTTTGCAGGATTGTCTTCAGATGAAAGTTCCTTGATGGGACCATAAATCCTTGAAGTTGGATGAAGACCTGTGCTAAAAAAACATGCAATAGAGACTCTTGGACCTATAGGATTGGCGAGTACTCTGTGTTGAGCGCTCTTGAATTTGTCATTTGAGATAAGCTGGTATTCAAAAATGTTGTGAATTAGCCATGTTAATAAGATGAGAGAAACCAAAAGTAAAGTTGAAGAAAACTTTTCGGCATTGTTAAAGGCTAAGCATTGTTGTGACTGCTAGTATGCAGAAATGATCGTTGATGATACAATTACTCATTACCTCGTAAAAAATGATCGACTCTCCAAGAGTATGTAGACAAATATATGTTCTGAATAAGATGAATAAATTGTAAGTATGATTTAATTACACTCACATTTTCTTTTTCCATGTTATAGGTGCAAGTCGAAAAACTATTGGGGTCTTTCCTTACCTCTCAATTATGTTTTTTCCATCCATAAGATTTAAACATAAAATCTTACTTAAGGGATCCAAACACAGTTCTACTTGAGAAACCTGACTGTTCATGTTGGTCATTCATATTCTTTTCAATTTTAAAAATTAAACCCCTTCTCATAAGAGATGATATATATTTCACTTTAATCCAAGTTGATATAGGGTCTGTTTAGATAAATTTCTTTAAAAGTACATATAGAGCATAGAAAATAAGAAGGAAAAAATGAAATAAGCTTCTCTCCATAAGTTAAAATTGGCTTATGCATAAGTTAGATATATAATTTAACTATTTAAGTATGTATCAAAGAGAGGGCAGTATAATTTAGAAGTTCAAGTTATGTTAAAATGAACATATTAAAGGGGAGAAAAATATAATACCTGCAAAAAATCACCGATGTTAACAACTAGGGCCCCAGGCAGAGGGGGTAAATCAATCCACATGTCCTGATGAAGAACTTGGAGGCCACCAATATGGTCTTGTAGAAGCACTGTAATGAAATCCATATCAGCATGCTTTGCAGTTCCCATGGTTAATTCTGGTTCAGGACATGCAGGATAGTAATGGCTAAAAGCAAAAAGCCCCTCAGTGCAACCAATATTGGTTAAGTAAGTTGGATCCAGACCAAGAGCTTCTGATAATAACTCAAACAATATAGTCCCCAATTTCAATACTTGATTTGAGTATTCCATTAGTATGTCTCTGCAAACAAATGAAGTAAGCAAGCATTATGTATGAAAGCTGAACCATCACAACTCAAAAAGGTAGGATAGCAAGTAAAACATTGTACATTTTTTGCTTCCCCAAATTTGCCTTGACTTGGCTGCTGTAGTGTTTTTACCATATTTCATCTTAAGAGGAATGTTAACAACACATTCTTAAAAACATTCTTTTTAACACATTTTTTATTATTGGGAACTACAAAATCATCAACGAGGTTCGTTAAATAAGAAGTGAAATCACAAAAATTGTATGATTTCTAATAAATTTTAGTCTAAAGAATGTTTAAAATGGTGTGTTGGAGGGTATGTTGTGATTTCAAGTAAATTTTAACTAACTAAAGAGAGAGTGTGTTAAAAAAAATGTTAGAGATCTATGTTGTTAGTATTTCTTTACATTCAATTTAACGTGGTTTAGTCCAACATGCCTACGTCATATATATATATATATATATATACTCGATTATATTAAAAATCTGGATCTGTCAACAAAGTAGGAAGCTAAATAATTTTCAAATTAGGAATATGGCTAAAAAGTCCAACTTGTTACTACTATAAACAGTGAGACAAATTGCTTGAGCTGAAACCAAAATTGAAACACACCTGCATACAGCTGGCAAATCTTCTGGCTTAGGGGCATTAGGAACCAGGTTGCAGAAGAAAGAATCCTTCCAAGCTGTTGCAGCTGTGGTATACAAATTATAATTGCTAGTGTAAAAAAAGGGTCTTAGCTCACGAGTATAAAATTCCTTCTTGAGCTCATTATCTTGCTCATAAAACCTTAGCACCCCATCTATCATCTCCTCAAGAGTACTCACAGGGATGCCATGATTCACAATCTGAAAGAAACCCCATGTCTCTGATGCTTCTTTGACTCTCTCAACAACCTTTTTGCGTTCACTAGGATCTTCATGAATGCTTGCAAGGTCTATAACTGGAATAGTGTAATCTTTATAGCCTAAATCTGAGGCTTTCTTGAAGTTATCTGGTGGATGATAGAATATGCGAGGGATCTTGGTAATGCCTGCATCAACAAGTCCTTTCACACCAAGTTTTGTGTCATCAAAAGCTTTGAGCTCCTTTTCTCTTTCTGAATCAGCCATGAAATTCTCCTCATTTTCACTTGCACTAGTGACCCCCATTACAAGATATTGTCCTGAAACAGCAAAGCAATACAAAATCAGTGAGTGAAAGATCTAAAGAAACAATGTCTAAAACAGAAAGAAACACAAGGTGAAGTAAAGTTACGTTTTAATTAATTGGTAATGTTGATAAAAGAAAGTAGCAGGAGATAAGAATGAAAGGGTTTAACAAACCAATGCAGGACGAAGGTAAGGCTTAAAGTCTTAAACAAATGAATGCTTGTACTATAGAAGAGAATAAAATACTGCTAACACACACACAGCGAAACACAGAACCATTAACCAATGACCATGTTGAACTTTATAGCGGTGTCTATAATGCATGCATAAGCTATCTGGATTATATGAAATTTAATTGATTAAGTTATTGTTCTTCACTTGGCAATCACATGCACAGATGCACTATTATTAATTTATAAACAGTCCATAGAACGGTGCTTGATTTAAAGATTAGATTTGCCTTTATTGTGTGTGTGGAGAGAGAGAGAGAGAGAGAGAGATTTCACTGTATAGAGGTTTATCAAAATAACACCAACCAAACTTGATAAAATATTATTATTAAGGGTTAAATACTTTTTTTAGTTTCTGTAAGTAGGGTAATATTTGTTTTTAGTACTTCAAAAATAAATTATTTCTTTTTAATTTCTTATTTACAAAAATATGTCAAATATGATTATTATCCTTAAAAAAAATATCTCATTTTGGTCTCTCGTTTATGCAATTAAGAATTACATAAACACAATTTCATAAATAAGGAATTAAAAAAGATAAATTATTTTTAAGAGATTAAAAATGAATTTTGTTTTATTTGTGGGGACTAGAAACATGTTTAACTCTATTATTAATTTATGAAATATAGTATTTTTATTTGTATTAGTATAAACATTTAAAAAATAAAATTTATAGAATACAGTTATAGTATTTAAAGTGTCCCTAAAATATGTGAGACGAATACTAGTGGACGATTCATGTGGGTAATTTCTTAAATGCCTTATGCCATCAATGAAATGCTAATGCCCCAATTTATCAAATTAAATGGCTTGGCCTCTAAAAAAGTAGATGGTTCTGAAGTTGCCACAAGAATTAGAGGAGCCTAGATTGGCCTATGAACTATATATGATTGTTGCCTTTACTGCAAACCCAGAAGATTTGTGGGAAAGATGCATGCAAATTAGCATGAATGGAGTCATAAAAAAAATTAAAAAAAAAAAAACCTGTTTTGAAGTACTTGCAGCATCGATCATGAACTTAAGTTACAAATTCAGTCACGTTCTTGACAGAAGTAGCAAGCAGCACTCTTTGGCGCCCATTTCCTACTCTCTTTTGAGTATTACAGCAAAGGGAGGTGTAAGTCCAATTTTCTCCTCTAGTTATTAGAGATAAGGTCAAATTAGTTGGAGATGATTATCAAAACTTTGATTTAAGTTAATTTGCTTCTATGATTTTTTTGTATGACCACAATTTAATTAAATGTGCACATGCTAATTAACAAAACTTCTTGAAGAAGCTCATTCTCACTCTCTCACGATGCACACACAACAGAACCCACCTTCTCCATTTCAATTTTTTTTTCTCTCCTAAATCACACTCACCTTTCTTCATTTATCAAGGATTTGAAGCAAGGTTATACTCATCTCCACTCAAAGCTCTCTTGGAGGCTTGTGGCAAAGTTATTGTCATCCTTTTTCTTTTCTCTTCATCTAATTAAGTTTAAACAAGGTAAGGGAGAGGGGGGCACTAATTCATTTTTATGTAACATAATGGGTGGATGGGTAAAGGAAGAACCCCTAATCCCTTTGTTTGCTATATAATTGTGTTATATGCAAAGAAATGTTTTTTTTTAGGCAAAGTAATAATATTATTATAATGAAATTGTAGTTTAACATAAGATATGCTAAGAAAATACAAACATTCGTCCCATTTTACACAACAAACAAAAATATCTCAAAACAAACCCACCTACATACCCATAGTGCTCCTATATGGCACACAACTAGCTTATAAGTTTTTAGCTTTTAAGCTTCTATCTTATAGCTTATAATCTTTCAGCTAGCTTATAAGTTAGTTTTACCAAACATATAGCCTAAATAATATTATAAAAATGAAAATTTAAAATATTACTTAAAGATATAAAGTTTTTAAATTGATGAGAAATATATAAAAATAAATTATTTAAATAAAAATACATCAACTTTATTATATAATATATGAAAATTAGAATTTCAGAAATTAAATTTAAATTGAAATAAGATTAAAATAATCTTAAAATTCAAATTATTTTGATTATAAAATAATTATCTCTTAATAATAGTGAAATAATATTGAAATAAATATTTGAAATAGCATAAACATATTTAAAATAATAATAAAATTGCTTACTAATATTTATAATATGTATATATATATATATATATATATATATATATATATATATATATATATATATACACACACACACATATATATATATATATAAGATACTAATAAAATATAAAAAATAATAAACTAATACTATAATCTTAAGAAAAATAAAAGAAAATGTTACTATAATAATAATATAATTGTTTAAAATCTAAAATAAAAATAAATATTATAAAACAAATGTAATAAAAATATACATAATAATATATTGTTATTTAAATAATAAAAAATGATAAATAATTTTATTAAAAAAATATTACAAAAGTAAAAATATTTACCATTACATAGGATGGGTACCAATTATAGTTATACATTAAAATAAAGTAATGTGATAAAACATCGATTATTTTTAAAATTATTTATATTTTAATTTAATATAATTCATAAGAAATTTTAAAATAACGATTAGATTGATAAAAATTATTTTTTATAGAAAGTTGTTTAAAACAAATTTTTTATATAAAATTTATATATATATATATATATATATATATATATATTATAATTGATTAAACTTGACTACTACTCTTCATATTTTGACTTTTTTTTATATATGCAATTATGTTTGATTTATTATTATTAATATTAATGGGAAGGTGGAGAAAGAGATATAATCGAAGGCAAGGTAGTGTGGTGGTGGTAGGTGATACATTGAATTGTAAATTGAAGCGAAAGCGATGAAGCATAAGTGTATACAATTAACATCGCTTGCGTGACACCCTCAACTTCCTTTAAATATTCCAAATCCAAATCTTATAAACATAACATAATCCCATTTAATATTAAACTTAATCAAATTGACCACATTGTTCTGGCCACTGCCACTCTCTCTCTCTCTCTAACAATATTATATTTCATTTCGTGTTCCTTGCTTCACTCTCTTTCTCTGAGTCTTCCCCGTTATTCTCTCTCCGAGCTTCACTCTCTTCACCTCTGCCAAAGGGAGAAAAATGGGGTTTTCCTCCTTTCTGGGTCGTGTTCTCTTTGCCTCCCTCTTCATCCTCTCAGCATGGCAGATGTAAGTCGCCCCTTTTCACAGATCTATCAGATTTCTACAAAGGACTTCACTTTCCACTTTGTTTTCGATTTTTGGATGTGGGTTTTTATTTTCTCGTTTTGGGTTCAAGAATTGAATGTAAAGGGCGTGGCTTTTTAGGATTTCATTTTATGGAAGCCATACATTGATGATTGATTGGATTTTGCTTTCAAATTTAATGTGCATCTGTTAATAAATGGAGTTGTTAATTTGCTAGAATGTAGTTGATATTGTTGTAGATTGTTAATTGTTAGAATTTGTTAATTATCTTTTGAGCAAGTGTTTTTTTAGAAAAAAAAAAAACAGTGATTTTGGCTGCAACATCAAGGTTTATAGGTCTCTGTGCCCGCAATTGTGGGCACTTTAGCTGCATTTATCCGCAAATTAAAGATCATGATGAAATTACGACCACAGTTTAAAACCTTGAACCATGATTTTGAGTATGCTGTTATGTTGAATGTTAAGTGGTTTTGAATATTAGTGAGAATCATTGTCCTATAAAATCTTGAGCTGCATCGTTTTTAATTTGCTTTTCCTTTGAAGTTACTTACTTTGATTCATTGAGGATTTTGAAGTTTGCACTAAGTACTCATCAGACTTTGATATCAAATAAGGTATAGAGCCTAAGCTGGTAGATCTAATTGGGGAGCCAATTTTATGTGTCAAGAAACTTCTGGTTTAGGTTAAAAATAAATCTAGTAATGAAAACAAGATAAATCCCATTGTTTCCTATACTAGCCAGTAGCCAAAACCCCCCATTAATGGTCAAGCCACAAACATGAGATTCACTGGATGCAAATCTTGATGTTGATAAATTCGCTGACTATCTCTGAATCTCAGCTCCAATTCATCTCTGACCAGTACACCAAACACTAATATTAACTTGTTGATTGGAATCTAATTTGATTTGATTTTGCAACTTCCCTAGAGGTGCTTCACTGGGTTATTATGATTTATTAAAATGTTTGACCCATGTCATATACCTTGTTTGAAAAAAATTTAGCAAACCAAATGTTGGGTACCTTAAGAAATTTTGGTTTGCTAATGAACTGCTTAAAGCTGTTAAAACTGAAATAATTCTATTAGTGCCAGTGTTTGTACTTTTGTATTGATATAACATTTATATTGCAAGGTTTAATGAATTTGATGCCAATGGTGGACCCATTTCGAAGGAGTTGATTCCCAAGCTCACTGTTGTGAGGAAAAATTTGTCCTCAAAATTGGGGGTAGCACTACCAGATATTGATGTAAGGCCATTTTTTTTTTTATCACACTATCCTTTTAGCTAAATAGATTTCACTATTTACTTGTGGTTCCCTTTCTGATTGAAATACTAAATATAGGCCCGGCAATTCATTGCTACCATCATATTTCTTAAGGGGGTTGGAGGGATTTTGTTTGTGTTTGGCAGCACATTTGGATCTTTTCTACTGGTAAGGCCTTGGTCTCTTAGTTTGTATTGTGAAGAAGTTGCTATTCTCAATCTCAAGTGTACTTTTAAAGCTCTTGCATTGTTGTGGTTCCAAAGAATTATAAACCCAGATTGAATTTTTTCTCTTCTGTAGCATCTGCATCTCTAAGACTTTTGTTGTTGTAGCTTTTGCATCTGGCGATTACTACTCCACTTCTGTACGATTTCTATAACTATAGAGCCGGCAAGCCTAAATATAATCAGCTGCTGAATGATTTCTTGCTGGTTTGTCTAAACTTCTTTTACTTGATGTCTTGCTAATTGATATGATTTCATTTGTGTGAGAACTTGATATATATTGTGCTGGTTTTACTTTTGATGGCAGAACACAGCACTTTTTGGGGCATTGCTTTTCTTTATTGGAATGAAGAACTCAATTCCCAGGAGTCAGCTCAGGAAGAAGACCCCTAAAGCTAAGACAGTTTAGAAAAAAAAAATAGAGCGAAAATGTATTAGTGTGCCAAAATGCTTAGTTTCGGCATTCAGCATTTGATCTTCAGATGAGTTTGGAATAGTTACTTAGACCTATTAAGATTATTTTTGTTTATTTGTCAGATGGATTATAATTTGGTTATTGATATGCTTCCCCTTTCACTTGCTATTCTGTTCTACATTTCTACTTGTTGCAAAGAAATTAAAGTAAGCTTGTGACCAACACTTAATGAGAAAATAGATTTCCTTGTTGTGAGCAGAGTGAAAATTCCATACTAATACCATTTCAAATTGTTTGATTTTAGTAATTCAGCATAATTCAAGCATGATGACAAAGATAAAATTAAACATTAAACATATAATACCATGCAGAAAATTGATTTTGGATATCAAGACATCAAAATTTAGGCCTAGTTTATGTGAGCAAAATTTGCCTTTGGTGTAAAATTTAATCTATGAGAACTGAATTGCAAAATTTTATCTTAACTGAATTTAGAGAGATGTTTACATGAGAAACAAACTGAATCCTCTATGAAGTGGTGTTGGACCAGCATGTTAGGTGTCATTTTGACGGAGACAAGTGGTGGTGCTAACATAGATGAGTCACCCAACAGTCCTTTTTTTGGAGCCACCACATAAATTGGGCTCATGATGCCACCTACCCATGGATACGGTCATGAATGAATCAAGATTGTTCTTTCTTTTGATGATGCTTTAAAAGAAAAGAAAAGGTAATAATAATAACAGAAAAAAAATCCACGTCAAAGTCAACACAAGCATAAAGTATGGTACAATGGATTTTCTTTTTTGGTTGCTGTTGTTGAATAATATGGAACAATGGATTGACTCAACAAAATATTAACTTATGGAGAAATTATTATATGGTTTAGGATTATCATAGTTTTGAATAACTTTTATGAGACATATAATCGAAATTTAATAATTTTTTTGATAAATTAAAAAACTTAATCATTTGTCACATAAATTAGTCAGTATCATCGACATATAATTGTTTTGGAACTTGTAATATTTTCTCTAACTTTTTGATATTAACATGTCTTGACCTAAGTTAGCTATTGTTGCCAACAATATAATTTAGGTACAATGGTTTATTGTTCACATGGATTCCCCTGTCCTCAAGTGACCAAGTAAAGTTGCCAACAATCTAATTAGGTACAATTATTGGTCACGTGATTCCCCTACCCTCATGTGACCAAGTAAAGTTGCAACAGGCCTTAATCAAAATGCAAGGATGGAAAGTGGGGTGGTAAAAGAGAAGTGGTCCTTTGGTGGAATGCTTATGCAGAAAATTTGATTTCTTTCTGCAGGTGGTAGCAGAAATTTATCATCCAATTCAATTATTCAGATGCAGGAAGAGTAGTGTGTCATATCCAATGTTTTATTTCCACGTTGTCTTGCATTTAATGAAGTAGAAGTAGAATTTCCACATATTCAAAAAGAAAGAAAAAATGAATTTTCACATAAGGATTATTAAGCTCAATTTCACAGCAATTCCAAGGTGTTTTGCTATTTTTTTTTTTCACTGTTGTATTTATATTTTGAGTAAATAGTTCATGTACGAACAATATAAGAAAAATAGTGTCATTCAATTACAAATTGTCATGTATAATAAATTTGTTAACTTTTATAATAGAGTTTAATGGTCATGTACTGACAATTTTGTACTGTCATCCAATCACAAATCATTGTTATTATGACTTTTAAAGTAATTATGATAAAAGTCAACAAACTTATCATACATGATTGTGATTAAATGACGGTGTAAAATTATTTTACATTGTCAATACATACCTATTTTTTCTTTATAATAAATATCTTAAAAGTTATATTAACAATGATTTTTTATTGATTAATAATGTAAAACTTTTTATCCGTGTATAAAAATTAAACTCATTTATTTATTTATAGACATTTGTAATTTGGTGGCCAATGCTATAGCTAGTATCTGGGTTGATTAACCGTCAGACTATATTGTTTCGCTAATCACTATGTTAAGGGTTAAAAAAAAATCACTATGCTAACAATGTGTTTGGTTAGAGTGAAATGAAAGAGAGATGAAATATGTAAGACATAGAAAAGGTGGAGTTGTTTGGTTGTGATAAAATAGGTGAGAAAAGAAATAAAAAGGTGTGGCCCCACATCTTTTTAAGTTTCATGCAAAAATGGGTAAAAATGAACAGTATCATAGTGTTTATGTTTATGGTGGTTTAAAACCGTCAGATACTATTTAACACAATTTTTTTGTTATTTTTTGGCATTTTAAAACTGCTAAAAAATGGCATTTTGTGGCGGTTATCAAAACTGCTAAAAATTAATTCATTGATAGTATTTAGAGGCAATTTTGTGCATTTTTCGGGGGTTCATAATTGCCAAAAACGTCTATTACGATTTTTTTTTTACTTTTTGACATTTTTGAACTACTAGAAACAAAAAATAAATTCAATTATTTATAATATAATTTATTTTTCTCTTTCCTATTTCTCTTCTATTTCTTTTAAGTCAAACACCCTTAATTCCACTCTCTTTCTTATTTATTTCTCTTCTATTCTTTTCTCTCCTACCTACTTTCACTATCTTTATTTCCTCCCTCTCTATCAAATAATTCCTCTTTATTGACCCATCATTTTCCCTATCTAAAAAGCGCTACATTTTGTTTTGAAAAGTTTTCATTAAGAATGCGTCCAAATTTATCTAAATCTACCACTAAATGCATGGAACAATTGGCTCGAACAAAATGACTTCCAGTAAAGAATACATGTGATCTATAAAAAAAAATATCTAAATTAATTTTAATTTATTGGTTAAGCAATTAATTTAAAAAATGAAAATAAGTGTTATACAAAAAGAAAATAAGTCGTTACTTGGAAGAAATGTGATATTGGTATTATAGAAATTTTTTTGTCAAAAAATTCTTTTTGTGTTATTCAAGATTTTCTCAAACTAATAGTAACTTTAATGAAGTAAAAATAAATAAAAATGAAGTAAAAAAAAACTAATAGTAACTATAACTTTATCACTTACATGATTCAAAAGTTCAGATAATGTAAGTATGTGTTTAGATTCACATTATGTCATCTGGAATCACTTTGAAATATCATACGATTTTAAGTAAATGTTTACATTTTGATTTTACAATGAGAGATTGATTTTGAGTTAAAGCAATTTTAGAGTGTGTTTTATTTTGTGTTAGGTATTCCTTACGCACTTCAATATTGAAGCGTTTAATTGTTTTTGCGTCATTTCAAGAATTTGACGCGAATATATTGACATATATTGTTCTAAAATATATATATATATATATATATATATATATATATATATATATATATATATATATAACCAAATACAAGATTAAACAGCTTTTGTATTAAATAAAAAATTTAGGATAAAATAAGTTTTCAATGCCTTAAAATAGTTCAAAAGGTTGATTTAGTCTCTTGTTACTGACAAAAAAAACACGTGTTTCTATTAAAATATAGAGACTAAAAACATATAAATTTTTCAAAGAAACTAAAATTAATATTCCAAAATATTTTGAAGGACAAAAACATATTTTATTCAAAATTTTATTGAATTTTTATTGTTAATTTGCTTTTGAATAAAAATATTCAAACATAATTCATTTCGTTTCAAAATAATTCAGTCTTCATTGATAGATTACTCTTTTTTTTTTTTTTTCTAATGCTCTTAATTTGTTGTTTATTCAACCGGAGATGCTCTTAATTTGTTTTCTAATGCTCTTAATTCAACCGGAGGGTTGGCAGCCCCCTCCGGTTGGACTGATTAAGTGTAACTTTGATGCATCAGGGAGGTACTGGATTTGGTGTGATTTTTAGAAGGTCCTGGCCTGTGCTGCTACAAGAATACCAGAATGCAGGTCACCAAAAACAGCTTAATTAAGCAATGGCTTTGAACTGGGGTGTCCAATTAGCATCTGAGTTATGTTTTAATCAAGTTATTTTTTAAACAGATTGCTTGCAGCTCATTTAATCAATCTCAAGAAAGAACTTACTGCCAAGGTATTATTGAAGAGGCAAAGGAGTTGGTAGCTAATTTATCCTATTTTTCACTCTCTCATGCTAAACGTGTTTGTTTGTAATGGGGCTGCTGATAATTTAGCTTTTTCTTGTGCTGAGAGGTACTGGATTGAGGACTCACTGTACTGAATATTTCTGCTTCTTGAATAAAACAGTAGATTTCTATTTCAAAAAAAAAAAAAAAAAGTTAATTGATTCAAAAAATATTAGAAAAAGCAAATTACGAGTAATCACTAATCAGATCTTAGAAACAACGGTTTTAGGTGTTAAACCCAAAACACCACACACTTGAGGGTACAAACTTTTTCTGATTTCCGCATAAGCGTCCCCAATCCACTCTCTCCGTGCTAACTCCTCCCCCAGGCGCATCGCAGCCTCCACGGTGCCCTCCGCGCTATCGTGCGCCGACTGCACGATCCCCATCTCCACCGCTTCTTTTGCCCTAACCTTCTTCCCGCCCAACACGACGTCACGCGCCGCCGCGATCTTCGCCCTCGCGACGGCGGCGAAGTAGTCGGGAAGCGTGATTCCGAGGTCCACCTCCGGCATGTAGAGGACTCCGCGGTCGCCGCGCATGAGGACGTAGTCGTGCGCGAGGGCGAGGACTGCTCCGGCGGCGGCGGCGTGGCCGGAGACGGCGGCGACGGTGGGGATCGGGAGGGAGAGGAGCGCGGCGAGGACGGGGCGGAGGGCGTCGGACATGCGGCGGAGGCGGAGGCGGAGGCGGGCGGCGGGCTGGTCTCCGGCTGCCCGGGCCCAGCGGAAGTCGAAGCCGTTGCAGAAGAATCTGCCGTGCGCGGCGGTGACGAGGGCGGAGCCGGCGGCGGCTCGGGATTTGACTTCGGAGAGCGCGGCGAGGAGGGAAGAGAGGAGGGTGGGGTTGAGGCGGTGCTGATCGTCGGTTTCGCTGGTTAGGGTTAGGACGAAGAGGGATCCTCGCTTCTCTAACGTGCACATCGTGCCGTTGCTTGTGTGAGAGACTCTTGTCTTTGTGTTTCGTGCGGCCAATGTAAGAGATAAGGTAAATTTAAATATTAGGTTTTTTTTTTTTCTTATGTCTCCTTCAATAAGAATGAAGGAAATAGACCAGTTCCTATATAATATATTAGGGTCTAAAATTTTAGTAGGGGCAAAAAATAGTTACTATAATAGGGGCAAAAAATTTATTACATAAATATATACAAATATAAAAAAAATTCTTATGAAGGCAATTGCCTCCGCATCCCATAACATGGATCCGTCAATGATGATGAGGGATTGGAGTAGAATGCACGAGATCATTCACAAGGGAAGCATGTAACAGATGAGGAGGGGTAGAACCTGCTTTAACAATATTTAACAACTTGAGGGAGATGATGATATCATCATGGAAATGCCGAATACTTCGGAAGATGTGATTGTTCCGCCATCTCCAAATGCACCATGAGGCCGAAGCAAACATTAAACCACTACTACCTGAGAGCTGCTGCATGCTTAATCCAAACATGTCTTTAGCATTTGGGCATTCACGATGACAGTGGAGAATATCTTCAGAATTGTGGGCACAAATGACTCAAGCTGCAGAATTAGACATCTGTCTATGAAATCTAGCTAAGACTGTTTGTTGGTAGAGCATCATGCAAAATGAGCCAAAACAGGTTTAATTACTGATTGCATTTTTATAATTATAAAAAATTGTTTTAGTTTTTACATTTAAAAAAGAGAAAAAAAAAAAAGCTATACACATTGTAAAAGATTTTACATTATCATTCAATCAGAAACTACAGTTTATGATAAATTTGTTGACTTTTATAAAATTATTTTAAAAGTAATATCAACAGTGACTTGTGATTGAATAATAGTATAAAATTATTTTATACTATCAGTGCATCACCATTAAATTCTTTAAAAAAATTCATTTTTAGTTCTTATATATATCACTTTAATTAGAGACTAAAAGAGAATAAGAATGATATGTGTAGAGACTAAAAGAAAATATTTAAATATAAAAACTAAAAAAATAAGAATTTAAATATAAGAACTAAATGAGTAATTAAATCTAAATATTTCATCCATTTCAAAATGACTGATATTTCAGATTGTTTTCATATATATTAAGAAAAATAAGTATTTTAAGACAGTCAGAGGGCAATTTTACTAAAATATTTTTTCTCTTTTTCTTAATTTTAATAAATGTATTATTAAATTTTTTAAGATAATAATATTTATTAGAGAGTAAAATTAGAATAAATATTTTAATATCTCATTAAAAATTAAAAATATTAGTTAACATGATTTTTTTTAATAGTAAAACATAAGTCAATTTGAAACGGGGAAATGTTATATCAACTTTGCATCCTGTGCATGAAACTTTTTGGTGGTATGTGCTTGAAGTTGAAGGTGAATGGATTGAGCTTTGGGTATCATTGAGTGACTACTTTAATGAAAAATATCAATGTTGATCCTATTTTGAGGTGAATTTGGAATAGAAAAAGAGAGAAATATAAAGAAAAAAAATTAAAAGTAGGGAGTACCTAATAGATATAATAAATGATCTCATAAAAAATGAAAAATAAGAAGAAAAAAAAAGGTAAAAATAGATGAAAAATAAATTGAGTCTATTTTTATTTTTATTTTCATTTTTAATTACAAAACTCTTATCTTGTTTTCACTTTACAAAACTCTTAAAAAACATAAATGGACCTAATATATGTATATAATTACTCTTAGATGTGTGATCGTATTTTTTTTTTCAAATTGTGTTCTTAAAAAGTGTGTTTATTTTTATTATTCATTTAAAAGTTTAAGACAATATTAATTAGTATTTTATCAATTACATCCTTAATTTTAGTTAATTTTAAATTATTTTTTACATGTATATTGTGAAATTAAATAGAAAGAAATGAAGAATAACAAATAATAGAGAAATTAATTAATGAGATAGACAAAGGGTATAATAGAATATTAAATAATAAAGTCAATAAAATGAAAGCATTAATTATATTTTTATTTTATTTTTAAGGAGACACTTAAAAAATGGATTAGTAAAATTTATATTAAAGTTATTTTATTCTTGTTTTGAATTTTTTTAATTGTGCCCCCAAAAAACTATATTTACGTAAAATTTAGTCATGAAAAAGAACGAGAATGATAAATCATATTGTTTACTTTTGTTAGTTGTCTCTAGAATATCTCTGATTTTAATTAAAGAATTATAGTCACAATTAGATAAAGAAACATCAATTCGAGATTTTTGTAATGAAATTGTTTGTGCTTTTTGTGCTGGGTATAGATTGTAGTTAAGTCCGAAAGTAACTTTGGATCGATTATTATTAATTTTAGACTAAAATATGATTTTAGTTATGTACTTTCGTGAATCTTATTTTTTGTTCCCAAATTTTCATATTATATGTAATTTAGTTCCTGAACTTTTAGAAAAAATGTGTTTTTAATCCTTCCTCACAACCTAAATTTAAAAAACCATGCAAAAATTGGAGAGTAAGCCTAAGGACTAAAAACACTTTTTTTTATAAAGTTTAGACACTAAATTACACGATATGAAAGTTTGAGAATTAAAAACAAAATTTAACAAAAGTATAGGGGCTAAAAATATATTTTACCCTTAATTTTATTTGTATGTATGCATGTAAACTTCTTATGTGTGATTTGAAAATTTTCTATGCACCTTGGACTGGTCATTTCTACGGTGAACCCATACATCAAATGGTTCAGCGATGAGTCACACATCTACTACTGAACAACCAATGACCATCTAGCAAATGCCCTTTTCCTGTTCCTCCTATAGTGCAATGCCAAGTCTACCCTTTTTTCTTATGGTTTTTGCAATGACAAACTGAATTTGGATCTTACATCATGGGCCAATGTCTTTTGGGCCTTTTTTTTTTTATATCCATATCATTATACAGCAAATAATTCCGAAGCACAAAATGCCAAGGGGAGTAGTTCAGAAGTGGCATTTACACGTGTTACAAAAACATTTGTACACAATGCATGTTGTTCAATCTTTTTGTTATGTTGTTGTTTTTTGATGACGTCTTTATAGTGCTTTCATACAAGGGTACAAACAGTTACAAATAGTTATATAGTGAACATCCTTTCTTTTTTGCATATGAACCTAGACACTTGATATTTCTTATTTTGGTTTTAAAACAAGTGATGTTTGTCATTTAGTTTTAACTTTTGTTGTATATTTGTCTGCAAGCCGTTTTCCTAGCTCAATATAAACTGTTTTTTGCATGCTTTTCGAATTTGAAATCTTGGAGCCCAAATCAATTTCAAGCCTAAAACTATTCATTTTTGCTTTTACTTCATTCATTCTCTATAAAGTTTGAGATGTATGTCGTGTATTTCCATCCCTCAAAACACTTCTGTTATCTCTTTTGTGATTTTCCAGTACTTAATTGGTTAACATGTGTGCCATGTTTGACAAATTAAGAGATGTTTCCAATGCGAAACATAGCTGGAAGTTGAGAGTGAGGGTGGTTAGGTTCTGGAACATGTGTGATGTTGATGATACCAAAAAGGTTTTTGCAATTGAGATGGTTTTAATGGATTCTGAAGTGAGTTACTTTTTTTTCTTAAAGTTAGTTTTTTTTTTATTCGTGATATTCTTTGTTATTTTTTTTTCATTGAGTTGTCTCATAGGGTACAAAAATTCAAGGAACCATCAGGAAGGCCATGCTGCTTAAGTTTCAGCGATCACTTACTGAATGAAGTGTTTATGAAATGAATTTTTTTGGTGTTGTGGCCAACATTGGATCCTATAGGGCTACAAGGCATGAATTCAAGCTCATTTTTCATGCAAAAACCATTGTGGTTCCATGTCAAGATTCCTCTATTCCCATGAATTCTCTCACACTCATGAACTCTGAAGAAGTTGATCAAACACAAGGTGTTTGTGATTATTTGATTGGTATATAATTTTCTATTTACTCAACTATTTACAGACTACTAATCATTGCTAATTATAAATTTAAATTTATGTATTTATTAAATTTGTTTTCGTTTTTTTTAATGTTTGACTTAGATGTGTTAGGTCTGCTGTGTCAGCTAAGAGATCCTCAGCTAAAGAGGGAAAAACTACAAGGATTATTGTTATGGAGCTGGTTGATGATAAGCAAGGGTTAAATAAATATGATTTTTTCTTCATTTTTATAATTATTGTCTTTATATTCAAATATTCATAACAATTTTTCTTTGACATTTGTAGGGGGAAGTTCCAATGTGCTATATTTGAAAAATATATGGATATCATGAATGAAATGCTTGCACATGGTGGCGAAGAACTACCAACAGTGGTATTACAATTTGCCAAAGTTAAAACATACAAGGGTATTGTTGTTGTACTTTTTTCTACTTTTTATTATTTTTTGTACAAGAGTATCTCTTTAAATATGTTTTTTAATATTTTCAGGTTAGACTGTTGTCCAAAATGTAATGAATACAAGCAGGATTATATGGAATCCTCAAACTGTTGAGGCATTGCAGATGAAAAACAAGTATATGTAGACATTACATTTATTAAATTAATGTTGACTATATTATCTATTGTTCAAAATTAATTTTGAACCAGAATCAATTTTTATATATTAGACCGGACGTATAAATATTTATTCAAAAGTAAATTATTTAATATTTTAATATAATTTCATATAATTTATTATCAAAGCAAATACACACTTTAAAATGAATAAAAAATTATGCCTATGCAAGTGCCTATAATGATCTACGCCGAGGTCCGAGAATAGGTTTATAGTTTTGGATACAAAAAAGGACAAACAAATTCTCTCTATATATAAACAATGTTAGATTAGACTTAAATGTAAATAAGATTTCTTTGTTTAAAAAAAAAAAAACTTTTTATTCATATTGAAACCACCTTTGTTTGGTTCATATAATAATTCACTTCATTCAACAAAAAATAGCCATTTTCGTTGTTGCAAAACTTTGAAGTGTGTTGATTAAAATTCGATTCTTAAATAAAAAAAACTTTGTTGAGATAAATCAAACTTATTTTGATAATTTTTTTCTTAAAAAAAAATCTTAGGCTGTTGATTGTTAAGTAATAAATTTTAGAAGAAAAAGAAACAAAGAACAAATTTTTCATTTCTAAAAATATTTATTTATTGTTCTATATACTAATATATTTTTATATTTCTAGATTCATTGCTAATGGTATGGTAGTTAGTGTTCCTCTTGCTATGATTGAAGACAGCAAGAGGTCTGTCTCAATGAGTGATGAATTTCTTAATTTGTTTCCTAGGAAGACAATTTCATAGCTACAGTACCTTACTGAAGAGGTAATATTTGGTTATTAAAAGTATTCACTTATTTTTAGTAAATTACCTATGTAATGATTTAAGTTATTATCTTCACTATCATGACTTCTTTAAAATTTGATATTTATAGGATGGGCTCTTTATTGTTGTTAGAACTGTTGTATCAGTCATGAATGAAGATCAATGGCATCCAGCATGTAAATGCCATAGGGTAGTTACTTGTAACACCCTCATTTTTGCTTTCCGTAATTAATTATTTGTTTATTCTTAATCGTGTTTTTGATAATTGATAAGCTCAAATAGGATAATAAAATATTACATCACACTATTGTGACTGATATTTTATACTCTATATAATTAAAATTTTTAATAATTATTCCAGATGAAAATCTGAAATAACTTTTAGAACGACAATTATACATGATTGTCAATATTTGTGACAAATGTGAGGAAAAGTCTCAAATAATTATAAATAATTATTTGAACTTAAAGTCATGTTTTATAGACTTAAATATGGCTAAGATAATTTTCTCAGAGATTTTATAAGACTTTTGAAAAAAATTTACAGAACGCTTTAGACAGACTACTAATAGGTCAGTCAGTATAGGATTAATATCAAAACTTGATGAAACTGACAGAGTCAGTTCATTTTTAAGTCACATATATAAAAATATAATTTTTGGTAAAATTTGAAAATTTATAGAGCTAAAATGAAATTACTGTGAATTATTAACTAAAAATATCTATCTGATTCAAAAATAATTATAAAAATATAATTTTAAGTCATAATAATTAATAATACATATATTTCAAGTCTTTTAAAAAATTTCAACTTAAAACAAAATTATTTGATCAAAAAGCTAAAAAAAATTACAAAACTTTTAGACGTAAAATCTATCCATGCAGTATAAGAAGATAGAAATAAAATTTCATTAATCTCTCTCTCACACACGTTCTTACCTCAGCTCAGCTGCACTCCCTCGTAGCAATCTTCTTCTTTTACAAGAAAAGGAAAAATAAAAAGAGCCTAGTCTATAAAAGGCACTATTTTTACTTTCTCTTCACTTTTTCACTCACCTCCCTCACGAACCATTTCTCTTCTCTCTGCCTTCTCTCTTCAGTTTTCCCTTTCTCGCTGCTGCTACTGTTGCTCCTCCTTCTTCTTCTTCTTCTTCTCACAAATCCATCACCACCACTCTTCAACCTCCACCACCCACCACCAAAGCTACCTTCCTCCTCCATCAAGAAGCAACCTTGAAGTGCGATTTCTTCTTCCTCCCTCCTCCTTGCTGGACGAAACTCACTTCCTTGTTAAGGGGAGAGTGAGACTTTGATTCACTTGTATTTATTCTTATTTTGTATCTTTATGATGTATAAGCTTTACCCTTTTAATTCTTTCCTTATATTTCCTTAATTTCTTGTTGTATTTCCATTTCTTTGTAATTTCCTTGACTGTTGGGACTGCTATGAATGTTTCTCTTTAAGGGAGACTATGGTGAAATTTTCTTTTTAATCCTATGCTTCTAAACCTTAAAAATGAACCCAAATATGTGTAGTTTTGGGCTAGGTATCTTAAAAGTTAAAATTTTCTTCTCCCTTTGTCACATTGATGTCACGGTTTTATTGAAAGAAAAGGAAGGATTGAAGTTTTAATATTTTTTTTAAAAACCACGAAGGGGCTGGAAGAACAAAGTTATAAACTTTTGTGTTTCACAATTAAAATGAAATAAAAAGTTCTCTCTTTTTCTCTTAAATTCCCACAGTTATTGTTTTTATTTTAAAAACTCAGTTTACCCTATAAACAAAGCATAAAATTAAAAGCCAAACACTGGGAGTTAGTGTGGGTTGCATATTTAATTTTATTGTTGCGATTCACGGATTCTATAGATGGGTCAAGAAAATATTTATTTTGTTTTGTTTCTTCTCTTTTATGAAGAAAGGAACCCCTCGAATTGTTGAATAGAAACAAGTCTCACACTTTGATTACGTTTTTATTTTCCCTTCACTGGTTTGGTGTCTTCAGGAAGAAAAACAGCCAAAGTTTTCCTTTACAAACACAACTTACGAAAAGAAATAGGAGGTGTAAAGCAAAAGAATAACAAAAAAAATGGGTACTGGTGCGGGAGAGTAAATTACGGTTCTGTGAGAAGAAAATATAAAGAGGATTTTTTTCATTTTGGGTCAAGACATCATTTTACTTAATTTTGTAAAAGAAAACTAAATACACGTTTGTGACAAGTATGTGTGTGTCAGATTTTAGAAAATAAAATAAAAGGTATAAAACCTTTTCATATAATTTAAAACCATTATATAAAATACTTTCAATCTCTTTTGTTAAAAGAGATAAGTTCACGTCCCTGTTACTCTTAAATAGATAGAAATAGAAAGTTTATTTTTTTTACCTGATGAGTTTTTTTTATAATCAATCCACAGGCTTGTTAAACTAAGTTAGGTGTTTTATTTGGTGAGGTTTTCGGTTTTTCTCTCTAAACTAGATCCAAATTTTATTTAATTAGCCTTTTGTTAAAAAAAAATGGTGTTTGTTTTGTAAAGAAAACTCATTTTTATTTTATTTTTGAGGTCCCCAGCCTTCTTTATATAAAAGGGAGATTTGTAAACTTATTTCTCTAGTGGAAGTTAAGAGAGGAACATGCAGCGACATGTTGCCTATAGTGGAAGACACAGTCTGGCAAGCTGAGGAATGAAAGGCAGGGACTCACTGATGGAAGTCTAGGGGGTACAGTGTCGAGTGATGAAGCTTGGCAACCCTGTGTCGGGGACTTCATCTGACCAAGCTTGGCAACCCCAACAACTGCTCAGCATTCCATTGATTGGTGTGAGAGTACGCCTGAGTTATATAGGACTGTGGATGTCGTGAGTTATGTAGGACTGTGGATGTCCTGAATTGAGATAATTTGAGTTCATCTGTGGAAGATGAAAGTTTTTGCCATGGGTTGAGGCGTATGTAGTCCCAATCACTTCCAACCGGGGAGTATGGATCCATACTGCGTCTAGAGGTTTGAGTCGATGGGAATTGGGACGTTATAACTAGATGAATACTAGGTTCCCCTGCTATTATTAATTGATGGTAGTTATACCGTTAGTAATACATATATATATTAGAATCAAGTCTCACTCCTTTCTCTTTCTTGTTGTGTATGTACTTGTTGATTGGATACGTGAAGATGACGGTCATGCCCAACGATCGAGCCCTCCTGTGGATACGGTTATTCCAGAGATTGTGGAGATTGACGAGAAGATACGAGACTTAAAGGCTAGTTTTATTCATTCCTGTTTATGGGTAGAAATTGTGTACTGCTCTGACTAGGATTATTGATGTATGGGTTGGGATTAACTAGTACATAATTTCTCTGTATTTATTTTGTAATATGAACCGATGTTTATTTAAAAGAAGATCATGGTTCTTTATAAAATATTTTATATATGCTAAATATGTTTTATGAATGTTTTACTTAATCGCGAAAAATTCACCCTCATTTTATAATAACTAAAACAGATCAAACATTAGTGTGAGTTGTGTCTAATGTAACGGGGTGTTACATTACTACTGAAGGAGGAATGTATTTCTGTTCATCTTGCCAAACTCATGTGTTTCGTATTACTCCAAGGTTTAGTCTTATTTTTTTTTTAAATTTCTAATTTCCAATTTCTAATCCTATACTTTTGTGTCATTTTCATGTCAAAGATTAATCTGTTTTCAAGTTATTTAGGTATAAGCTCAAGTTGAAGGTGTTTGATAATGGAGATACTGCTGCTTTCATGGTTTTTGATAACGATTGTATGAAGCTGCTTGACCAGTCCTGTGCATCTTTTTTGGAAGATACAAAGGCATCTTTTTAGAGTTTTTATTTTTTGTTGTCAGTGCTCCTTTTTCATATTTGTTTAATATTTTTTGTAAATTGCTTTCTTTAGGGTGTGGCCCGTAAAGACCCTGCATCCATATTCAAGAAATTGATTGGAAAATAACTTTTGTTTAAAGTTGAAAAGGATGTTGACTATTCATTTCGTTATGATGATTCCTTTAAAGTTAAAAAGATATGTGATGATTCTTCTATAATTGGGTTTTTCAAATCTCAGAAAGATATCACTACTCCAGAAAGGGTTGCCCCTATCCTTATTTAATTTTTTAGTTAAAAAAAAATTTAATCTGTATAAATAAGCAATGTCTTCCATCATGTAGTGCAAATTTCCAGTTGAATTTGACAAGATTGATGGAGATTCTTCTTCTAACTCCAAGTGTGATGCTTCCACTAAAAAGGTTGTGTCACTTGTTGAAGATCATCCTCCTCTTACCAATTATGGAAAGGAATTATCTCTTCCAGCTGAAGATGCCAATCTTTCAGCAATTGTGTCACTTGGTGATGATGATGTTGTCATCTCCTCTGTGGTTAAGTATGTTTCAACTGAAAATTATGTCGAGTCTACTTCATGCAGTAGTGTATCTGTTGTCGAGGGTTCAAAGTATACTTGCAAGAAGAAGTTGCAGTTCAAGAAGATCAAAGTGGAGAAATAGACCTTGGTGTCCTATAATATGTACAAGTCGTGTGATCTATGTTGAATGGTCTTTTTAGTTTTATCTCTATAAGTCAGTTAAGAACTATCTAATGTTTTTTAAATTCATGCCAAGTTATGTTCAGCTTTGTTTGTCAAGTAACAACTATGTTTTTGTTTTTTAAATTGCTGCCAAGTCATGTTATTTTATGTTCTTGATGTCTACTTTGTATTGTTCAAGACTGAACATGTATTATGTGTATGTTGTTTTAATTATTATATGTGTGTTGTATTCCAAATATATTGTCTCATGGTTTTTAAAATTTTTCAATTTTGTATATTAGTCTTAATTAAATGTTAGTCAGAAAACTAATAATTAGTTCAATAAAAAATGTCCTTCAAGAAGAAAACGCTTTCAATCAACTACTAGACTTTTATTTTTATTAAATGCAACACACTTCCTAGACCATATTTTATGATATCTAAGAGGTTATCTTTTTTCTTCATTGTTACTACGTTCTCTTCTAAGCCAAGAACTTAAATTTGGTTTCACCTTAAATACTACATGTTAATTTCTGGAATACAAAATTTCATAGGTGTCAATTCATTTGTGCCTTCCAATTAAAAAAATGTTGATTATAGAATAAAAAAAACCACACTCCCAATTTCCATGAAGTATTACTTGCAACATGATAATGAAGATTTTTTGTACCAGAATATCTAGCACATGAACTAATTATGTGAAAAGGATATGTAGCACATTTAAGGAGTTTATCTATACATAATCACATATAAACAGTCTTATCTCTCATGTGTCACGTGCAGAGAATATCATAAAAAAAACCTATAATTCATACCAAAGTAAAATTAATTGCTAATTGTTGTGCTCACAAAATGATTTTGTGGGAAATAAAAAAAAAGGCATCTATATCATATTGGAAACATAATTCATTGTGAAGTAATGAAAGAAACAAAGTCTAATTTGAACACACTGAAGATTCAAGATAATTTCTAGGTATTTACTTAGCTTAGAATGCTTACACAAAGGTGTTAATTACCCACAAAGAGATTGCTCTTGCCATATATCGATCCATCAAGACCAAAACCAGAGATGGCGAATGATTGTCCTGCCATTGATAAAAATGAATATTACAAAGGCAGTATATACAATTTTTTCTATACCTTAATTTTGTAAGATCAATCTCATTCATTTACAAAAATCAAAATAAAATATTAATATAAAATATGGAATCAACAAAACCCTTTCAGTCAACTACTAGAGTTTTATTTTTATGAAATCATACACACTTCCCAGACTATTTTTTATGATGTTGAATACTTTGGACATATTACAAATGTATTCCATATATTTTATTATTCAAATTATTAAGTGACATGTTGACTTATTGGAGTATCTTAAAATAACTAATTAGATTATCTTTAAATAAATCAATATTTTCATACAGTCAAGTTTTTAAGTGTACAAGTTCCACATGCACATTAAAATTGTTAAGCTATTTTCAATGAGTGTGTGTCATGAAAATCCTTCCCAAACTTAAATGAATTTACACTGGACATCTTACATTTGGTTTTTACTTTCACCTTTGCTATGAAGTCAGTGTCCACATACCATTTTAGCTGCACAAACTGATATAAAATTGTTAAGGTGGAAATCTACCCTGCCCTCATGTTGTTTTAAAATTAAACTTTGATGCATTGGTGATCAGTGGGAAAGGAACCTGTTTAGGATTAATCCCAAGAGATAGTGCAGTTGAAGTGTTAGTTGTTGCCACAAAATTTTTGCGATGTTGTTTTCATCTCAAATTGGCAGAGCCTACATGCCTTCGGTGGGCTCAGAGGTTTTATTGAAGATTGTATGCTAATATGTTCTGAATTTAAATCAATCTAACTTAGTTTTACTTATCATGAGACTTGCCCATGAGGTAGCTCCTTTAGCTTTTACTTATAATGAGAATTACTGGATTGAAACGGTTCCCAATCAAGTGAACATCTTCTTTTGGATCCCTCCTCTAATATAATATATTATAATTTTTTTTTGTTGACTCATGATCATGAAGTGTCTTTAACTTGTGACCATATGTCTTAGGGTCATGTAGTTGGTAATTCAGCAGTATAGTTTTTGAGCCCATTCCGCTGCATTTACCTTATCCTATGTTGTCTTATCCATCATTGTCTTCCACTTTTTTAGTTGATAAAGTTTTGGAGGGATGATCTTTATTTTGTTTGTGTTCATAAACTTAAACTTCTTTAAAATATACATTACTGTTATTAATGATGGATTTTCTTTTTAAATGTATGTATTTTGTTGTTTAAAGTTATTTGGAATAAGAGAGAGCACTAATTATAAACTTTAATATGATAATTAAAAAATTATATTATTGAATTCGATTTTAATTTTTAATATTTGATGTATTTATCTTTTTTTTAGAGCAATATTTGTCAACATGGAACCTCATTTCAAACCTCTACATTTCAAACATCTACATGAATTCCTATAATGAGCGTTTGGCAAGAGAGAAGTTTTTTTATGTCCGAGAATCATGATTCCTAAGAATCATGAATCCTGGGAATTAATAAAATCTGGTTGGTTAGTCATAAATATTCTTGCGAATATTTATATAAGTTACCTGGGAATCAAAGAATTATAAGGTATTTTTACCCGTTACTTTAATTATTTATTGCATTAAATAATCAAATAAAAGAGTAACGTAATATTTTTACTGGCGTAAAAAAAAATTAACATGAGAAAGTTAGATTCTCACCTCCCATGATGGGAATGTTTTTATGGGAAAGTGAGTTAAAACGATTCCCGGGTCCCGGGAATCGTAGTTTCATAGGAATTTTTTTTAAAATGCGTACCAAATATGGAAAACTAAGTTTCCCAACTTAGGATTCCTGGAAAACTAAAAATTTCTCTCCTATCAAACGCCCCTAAAGTTTACTACATTTTAAAGTAAACACAAGTAATATATTGATATTTATTTGTATATTATTTTGTTCTCAACTTTTTATATATTTAATTTAATTTAATATATCATTAGCAGTAGTAATTTTTATGCAGAAATAGACCACTGAGCTGCAATCATGGTTACCTTGAAAATATTTAACAGTGATTCAAATTGTAAGTAAAATGAGTTTGTACAATTCACGTTCACGTGCTCCCTGCATTTTGGCACCTTCAAAGTATACTTACATCCCTTAATCACCGATGCATTTGTCAATTTGTCTCGGTCAGATTCTAACTTTTTTGAATCATGTACAATGAATACTTTTGTTTCGACAGTTGGTAATTTCGTATTGTGATATTCGACTCTTTTGGACTGCTCATACGTTTGCTCATTGAGTTGGTAGATTGGAAATGTCAACTTTACTGCATTTGCTATAGTCATTATTACTGTTATAGTACTTCTGATATGTGCAAGTTGTCCTCATGGAAGTTTCGTCTGTACTTTCATATTTTATAATTTGTTTAAAATCAATTTTTTTTATTGAATTCAATTATTTTATCCTTCTTCACCTTCAGACTTTTCCTTTTTTGTTTTTGAATCATAACCTTTATATTAGTAAATGTATCTTTCTTAAACAACCGATCTATGCTATGTTGTTAGTCTTCCATACCTTTATTAAAAATTAATCTATATTTTTAATGAAACGATAATCAACCAAATTGGGCTATTATATTATTCACATATTTTTATAAATTTTTTTCCAATGGTAATAATTTGTAATTTTCAATTTTTTTTTTAAATTGTAACAATTATATTTTTAAAAAAAAAATTACAAATCATTGAAATTAATTATATATTTCAATATTTTGAAATTTTCTTTTAATTAATCTGTTAGTCCTTTTAGTTTTATCAAATTTACAATTAGGTTCATATTTTATTTCTCTTAATTAGGTCTTTAAACTTTTACTTCTTTCAATGTTATCTGCTTGTTCAATTGTTATTAAGAAAAAAAGACGCAGATACTTAATTAAAAAAAGTAAATTCAAATCTTTCAACTTTGTACTAAGTCATTAGTGATAGATATTTCTTTATAGTTTCCGTCTTTTGTAAAGTCAAAAAATTCTCATACTTGTGAAAGATCATTTTATTAAATTGATCTGCACAAGTTTAAACTTTGTGTAAAAAATTCTTACAAATAATTCCAATTAGATTAGAAGACCCAATTGAAAAATATAAATGTAATTTTAGTTCCTCCATTTCTTTATTTTAAAAAATCCGTGATTTTGGTTTAACTATTTCAAAATAGAGACATTTAGGGGGCGTTTACTTGTGATTCCGTTTTCTATTTTCATTTTCTGTTTTCAGTTTTTAATTACAAAACTGCCACCTTATTTTCATTTTGTTTTCTATTTTCTAATATTTGTACAGGAAACACTGAAAATAACTTTATTTTGTTTTCTCAGTTTCCTGTACAAATCTTAGAAAACAGAAAACAAAATGAAAACAAGGTGACAGTTTTGTAATTAAAAACTGAAAACAGAAAATAAAAACAGAAAACAGAATTGCAAGTAAACGCCACCTTAGTCCTCCTATTTTAGTAAATTTGTAAATTTGGTCAAATCCTGAATTTTGCCTACGGTTTATTTCTTTTATTTTGGTCCATTTGAACCCTAAACCTAACATATTCATTTAAGGTACTTTCAATAAATAATTTAATTAGTTACAATGTAAGAAATAAAAGAAATAAAACATAGGCAAAATTGAAGATTAGACCAAAATTGTGGATTTTCTAAAATATGAGGACCAAATATCTCTATTTTGAAATAAGGGGACCAAAATTGTAAATTTTCTAAAATAGGAGGATCAAATGTCTCTATTTTAAAATGGAGAGACCAAAATTGTTAATTGAGTAAAATAAGATAACCAAAATTGTATAGTACCTACAATTAAAAGGAAATAAAAAAAAATTCAGAGACATTGAAATTTTGATCAAATGTATAGTACCAACAAATCAATTTAACCTTTTAGTTTTGATTACTATTTGTAGTTTTGTTAAAGAACTTTTAAGGATAATTACGTTATGTTTTATGAAATTTTGTTTCAGTTATTATCTTATGTTTCTTTCTACTTTTTATGAATCAAAATTTAAATTTGTATTAAACAGTAAATTTACGTTAAAAAATTATAAAGCCGTATATCTAATTTATTTGCAAACAACTATTTCATAATATGGGAATCTATCCATTGCATGGTGCTAATCAATATATTTTCAATCCAGTGCTTCTCAAACCAAACTATATTTACCTATATCACATTGTATAGAACCAATTTCAAAAACATGACCACTATAATATTAACTAAAAACAACGGCAATATCATTATTAAAGAAATATCTATTTCTCAAATTGTTAAAATAATAATTCTCAACAATATGTTTAAAGTTAATACTAAAAGAAAAAAAAATTACAAGACTAAATACCCCGTGCATCGCACTAGTAGAAAACTAGTATTTAACAGTTGGATATAATTTAAATAAAATGAATGATAGGGATTTACAGGGTGATGTCAGATCCAATTATTTATAATATTAAATTAAATGAATATTGTATAATATATCTGAATTGTCGATTTTAACCCATGTTTATGAGTCGAAGTGGAACCCCAAAGCCGTTGGTGGTGTTTGCATCATTGGTGTGAGAAGTTGGTGTGGTTGGAAACAAGGCCGAAGAATTGTCCTCCAATTATTTTTGCAAATTTCGTGAATTCTTGAAGAAGCCTTCGCAATGATAGATGAAGAACTCATATTTATCGTGAAAAGCACATTAAAGTCCGAATAATTGTCCTCCAATTGTTTTCGCAAATTTGTGAATTCTTAAAAAAGCTTTGGCAATGGCAGATGAAGAACTCATGTTTATTGTGAAAGCACTTTGTCATTTATTAGGTGATAACCAACCATTCATTCATTAAAAAAACATAACTTTAGAGGATACTCCGTCGACCTCACTGATACTTCAGTCCTGAAGTTAACAAACCAATGGAAATTTTCCATATATTAAATGAGGATATAATTGACATTTAACAATTTTAAATAAATTTAAATAATTAAATTAACATTATAAAATATTTGTTAGTTCAAAAAAAAAAAAGTTACTGTTCACCGTTATCGAACTGCTCTATCAATGGACCATTTGGATGCGAACTTCACCGTAGAATTCGCCATTTGGACTAAGGTAATAACAAGCAAAGAGAAAAGAAGTTTGTAGGTCAAACTAGACGAAGTCTAGGATGCGTCAGTGAAACTATTATCCCAGCGTGCGTAAGTTTGAAACATTGGATCGAGAATAATGTGATCCGTCCGATATACTAATAAAATAAACAATGGATGAGATTCAATCTTGTCTACCGGTTTGGGGGGTCTTTAGAAAAAATTCAGAATTGAAATTTTATATTCCACGCGTCTGCAACTTGGCTCCAAATTCCCCATACGCTTGTAACGTGGACCAAATGTTCCCAATTGCTTGATACGTGGCCCTAATGTCCCCTTTCGTTGTCTCAGCCTCGTATGTGGGTGGATCCAAACGGTGGTTTCCCTCTACCTCCATATAGGGCATTACCATTTTTGCTTTCAACGAGAATGAAGTAGATGGTGTATTTTCGCCCACCTTCTTGAAATGTTGAGCTAAGGTTCCATAAAGTTGAAACGTGGTCGTAATCTCCCCCTTTCGTTGTTTGAGGTTGGTATGCAGGTCGATTCAAACGGTGGGTTCACTCTGCATCCATATAGCTTCGTGTGGGCTTAGCGTACGGTGCGATTCTGAAGTGACATTTTTGACCGATGATTGTGGAGGTTTGGGTTTTTTTCTCCATTTTCGTTGTTTTTCATGTATTAAGGTTTAATGTTTTTTAATTTAATTTATTCTGCGGATGTAATAAACTATGTTGGCTTTTGGCTGTAATGAAGTTGTTTGTTTCAATTTTTTCTTCTATTTTTGTATGAAGTGTTGTCGCCATTGGTGTGATGTTTTGTAAAGGTTAAGGAAAACAATTTTAGTTTGTCGTGAGTGGTATAGGCCAAAAAAAAATTGATTAATGGGGTTTGATCAATTGTATGTACAAGTAATTAGTACTGATGTTGAGGCAGTGTGTTGACAGTAATTATATTATGGGATTAGATTGATTTTATCAACAAGTAATTATTAATACATAGTGTTCACAGTAATGATATTTTCTCATATTTGAAACATGTAAGAATACATACAATGTATTTGTTACGTGACATGTGTGAGAGGTCTGAACATAATGAATGAATGAACAGGTTGAGTTTGCATTTTGTTTGAGTCAATGGAAAGAAATGTGATGTTAATTGATTTTTGAAAGTTTAATATATTTATCATTGTTTGTATGATGTGATGTAATTTTTGTAGGTTATGGAGGAAATAATGTTACAGGATGATGGCAGTCATAACTTTTGTAGCTTAATGGATGTTGATGGTGATGATGATGGAATTGAAGAGTATGATTATGAAGTTGATGAGGGGCAGTTAGAATATTCAGATGATGAGGGACAGTTAGAATTTGAAGATGATGATGAAGGGGACAATGAAGATGAAGAAGTTGATGAGTCTGAAGATGAGGAAGATGTTGAATATGAAGTCGAATATGAGGATGAAGAAAATGATGGTGATGGTGATTTTAATGGTATCTGTGAAGGAGAGTCCATCAGTATAAATGGAACAATTGATATTAAAAAGTTTGACATGGAAAGCATGACAATTGAAGATGTAGGAAGACTGGATTTTTGTGACTTGGAGATAGCATATCTTTTTTGCTGTTGGTATGCTGAAATTAAGGGTTTTTCTGTGCGAAAGAGCCATGTTGTTAGAAACGTAAAGGGTCAAACAGTGCAGCAGAAATTTGTATGTTCAAGGGCTGGTTTTAGAGAAGATAAAGGGGTGACCATTAATAGCAGAAAACAACGATCAAAGAAGAAAACTAGGTGTGGTTGCATGGCGATGTATCGTGTACATGTCCATTTACAAACTGGGCGATGGTATGTTACCTTTTGGAATTTTGATCACAATCATGATATGTTGGAGCTACAATTTTCAGCATTGTTACCAGCCCATAGGAAGATGACAGCCACTGATATTATGCAAATTGAAAATTATAGAAAAGTTGGCATTAGACCTCCACATATGTATGCTGCATTTGCCAATCACTCTGGTGGGTATCACAAGGTTGGTTTTATTAGGAAAGATATTTACAATCAATATGCGAGGACGAGAAAGCAGCAAAAGTCTGATGCTAGTGGAGCTTTGAAGTATTTACGTGATTTATCAAAGAAAGATCCAATGATGTTTGTTGATTACACGGTCGACGAACATTCTAGGTTGCAAAGTTTGTTTTGGTGTGATCTGAAAGTCAAATGAATTATGAGGTTTTTGGTGATGTTTTGGCATTTGACGCCACTTACAAGAAGAACAAGTACCTATGTCCTTTTGTGGTATTCTCTGGTGTCAATCACCATAACCAGACGATAGTCTTTGCTTCTACTGTGGTGACGAACGAGAAGGAACAAACTTATGTTTGGTTGCTCGAACGTTTTCTCCAAGCAATGAAAGGTAAAGCTCCTTGTTCTATTATAACTGATGGAGATGTTGCAATGAAGAATGCCATAACAAGAGTGTTTCCTGGAGTCCATCATAGGCTATGTGCTTGGCATTTGCTTCGTAACGCATTGAGCCATGTTCAGGATAAAAGAGTTTTGAAATGCTTGAAGACATTGATGCTTGGTGATTTGGAAGTGGTGGAATTTGAGGGAAAATGGAATGACATGGTTGCTAGATTTGGATTGGAGGACAATAATTGGATTGCTGAATTGTATGATAAAAGGAAGAAATGGTCACCTGCACATTTGAGAGAGAACTTTTTTGCAAGTATACGAACGACATCACGTTGTGAAGCCTTCCACTCCCATGTTGCCAAATATGTTCATTCAAAGACCAATTTGACAGATTTTGTAGAACAATTTCAAAGGTGCCTCACCTATTTTCGGCACAGGGAAGTTGTAGCAGATTACTTTTCTAGGTATGGAGATGAAGTTTTGGAAACTGGTCTTCGATCTCTTGAAAGGTCTGCTCAGGCTATACTGACAAAGGAGTTATTTCTGTTGTTTCTACCTTATCTTGCAAAAACTACAACGCTCCGAATAGTTAATTGTAAGGAAATGGCCATGCTCTCTGTGTTTACAGTTGAGAAGTATTGTAGTGGAAGTGTATGGCATGTGTCTTATTGCCCATCTGTTGTTGAATTTAGGTGTTCTTGCATGAGAATGGAATCAATTGGGCTTCCTTGTGACCATATATTAACTGTTTTAGTTGGTTTGAATTATTTAGAGTTACCAAAGTCATTGGTTCTAAATCAGTGGTCAAAGTTTGCAAAGAAAGGAATTGAAGGAAAGTACCCTCATTGTTCAGTGTAGTGGGATTCACACTTAATTGGTAGATATGCCACTCTGGTTGAAATTTCCAAAGAAGTTTGTGAAGCTGCATACCGTGATGAGGAAGACTATGATGAAATACTGGATTTGTTTTCAAATCAACTAACAAGGCTAAAGTTGAAGAATAGCAGCCAATCTTTGTTGAACGCCACAAATAACAATGAAGTTGATACTACTTATGATAATGTTTTAGATCCTCTTATCGTACGTTCCAAAGGATGTGGCACAGTTACAAATAATGAGACTGGTAGGCGTAGGAGGATCCAAACATGTGGCCAATGTGGTGCTACTGGGCACAATAAGCGTTCATGTATCAGAAGTTCTCAGACTGTCACCGGCGATTTTGGTATTCCGTCCAGTCAGCATACCAACAATTGTACTGACAGTATTGATGATTATAACTATTCATTGGTAAATTCGTTATGGTGTATAGTTATTATATTTTCTTATTACGTTGGTTGCTACTTTGAATGAAGACTTAATATTGGAATTTTGTTAATTTGTTGTAGTTCGTGGATCATCCAGAGACATTCATTCCTTCATCTAGTCGTGATGTGTAATCATTATCAGGGTAAGTACATACAATTTAGTGGTAAACTCAAAGTTTAGGGTTATGTTTTTTTAATTTTGGAAATTGATAAATAATGGTTGTGTTTGTGTATTTCAGGATTGTTTATAGTGAGCACAATGTTGATTGAGTTGTGTCCTAGGCTTGACATGAGGACACGTTGAGACTGTATGGACTGATTATTTTCCCTCTTTTTTTTTTGTTAAATTACCAATATTTGGCTTTTTAATTTAAGTATCATGTCAAAGGAATGTGGAACTAATATAATGTCTTGGTCATTAAGTGTTTTTGTTACTGCATTTGGACGGAACTCAACATTCTGGTTATGACATTTTTAAGTTTTTTATTCGCCCCCCCTCCGCTGTCCGCCTCTTGTTTCTTTTTCTTGTTTCACTGTTATTTTTCTCCTTATTTACTAACATGACACTTTTAAGTTTAACTTTTTAAACTTCAAATTTTGTCAAGTCAAAAATAAGTTAAAATAAATAAAATAATATATTTTATATATAAAAAGTATGTAGGTGTGCGTTAAGTATTTACTCTACTGTTATCAAAATAACTTAGAAGTCTTCCTTTAAGCAATATTTACGCAATGTTTTTCTTATCATTTTAGGATTTATTTTTTTAAAATTTATTTTATAAATAATTGTCTTTATAATGCTTTTGTTTTAATTTTGGATTGCTTTTAATTACTTTTATAAGATACACATTATATTTTTTACTTAAATTTGTTTTTAATCCTTATATCATGAATGAGTTTTTCTTTTAAGCCTTATAACAATGTTAAAAAAGGTAAAACGGTTTTTAAAATTTAAAAGTATTTAAATAATTTTAAATAACATTATATATAAATAATATTAAAAGTAAATAAACATTGGTTAGCATTGTATATTGAAATTTCACCCACCAAATTATTTTTTCTATTTCCTTCCCTGCCAATAGGCAAAACATACATTCATTAATAGGTTGGATTTTTAAATAGTCGTTATCATTATTTCATTATAAAGTGTGATGATTTACATAAAAGGGATTGCAAATATATTTATTTCTATAAGTTGTATAGGATTATTTGTCATGCAATATTGTAAATGAGACTTCATGAATAACATGAATGGTGTAAATTTTAATGCACATTTAAATAATGGAGGAAACGTCGACTTTAGCGTGGATGTTCTGGGTTCAAATTTGTTACGTATGCTGCCTTGTAATGATAAAGCAATTAAATTGAGTTGTAACATTTTTACATAAAGGCTATTAATTGTAAATAAGGTTAACGGTTTTTTTTGTCACATTCACAAAAAAAAAATTATTCAAAGTTTGGGCATAAATATTGTTTAAATGCATGAAGCATTTGACAACAAAAAACTAGCTACATCATCAGGCTGGACAACCAATCATGGTGGCAAAATATTTTTTAATATTGCTAGCCCAAAGCAAAATTAAACAAATATGTTATGGCTGACCACAAAAAAATATCCACTCAAAGAAATAATTACTGCAAATTAATTCATCTCTGTCCATAGTTGACTTCAAGCCAATGTTCTTCTGAATTGGTGATCAATTCTCTTTTGTAGCTATTGTGTGACCCCATGAGCAAGGTCATTGCTATCTTCATTCGTACTAGCTTGTCATCCAGCTGCAGTTGAACAATATTAATTTATAATTGAACAATTTTTGGGCTAGTAATGTAAATCAATAACATGAAACTCACCACTCCATACAAAAGACTGACAAAGGAATCCTCCATTTGCATCCACTCAAGCACCCAAAGAGCGGACTTTTCGCTGCATACGATGATGTTGACAATATTAGGGATCCAAAATGCTTAACAATTATTATTTTGCAATTCACATAAAGTGTTGACATAATAGTATTATAAAGATTATTTGACCTGGAACCACAATTTGGTATACCCCTAGCTTCGACGATAGTCCACTCGGGCATTTCTTGTACCCCAGCAGGTAATTCTTGTGCATGAAACACAATTTCCATAACACGTGACATGCTAATGCTCTATATTAAAAAATCATTTTAAAAATTAGTATTAGTACACTTTTATATTAAATTACCATTATGCAAAAATGAAGAATGCGAGGAAAAAAACGTACTATGGTCCTCAGTGTTTCTGTTCGATACTCCAATGCTTGAGTTGTTAAGTGACAATCCAAATGATACAACTTTTTGTCATCCAAGCTTATGACCATTAGATACCAATGCTCCTTATTTTCAAGGATAGGTATGTATATTTGAGTTAACATTTGTCACACATTCATTTAGCCTATAAGTATGATTATTTTTTGCAACACTTATTACTTATAATTGAGGTTAACATTATTAACAAAAATGAATTAAATAGACAGAACATTAATTTTTAATACCAGACTTAGGTTATGAAAGGGTGGCATCCAGTCTTTCCCATAATAGTCGATCAAGTGTTGAGCACCAGACCCTGCTATTACATCAGCCTAGACATGCGACAAAATACATAGTATGTTCTGACCATTATTTTATTGCAATTATTACAAATACAATTGTAATACACACAAGGGTATGCATCAATACCGAGAAAGCTGGAGGCAGACACCAAACACTGTTGGTGTTCCCCATTAACTGCCCATTTGTAATCTTTAAAGCCATGAATAGGACAATCTGCATCCAAAGTTAAGGGTGTCGGTTTTTGATTTATGCAATAATAGTATTATAAGTAATAACAAAATCTTATACAAAATTATTTTTTACAATACCTCCATCGATACTTTTCTATTAGGGCACAGTGTCGCAAAATCCTTTCGCGTTCCTAAATTGTTGTCGATACCAAAAACTATTTCATTCCCACTATCGATAAGTTTGACATTGCACATTCGATAACCACAAGTCAGAATATATGTATGCCTTTATTTCGAACGATTGAAATAAAATAATTGATAAATAATTTTTTAGTAATGGTGCTTACCTTGGGTCCACATTTGGATTGAAAATGTATGCGCACACCTTAGTTTCAGCTAAAGTGAGATTCATGTCCACTGTAGGCTTAAACAAGCATGCTACACCCTGCTTATGGAATGGTAACTCATTAGTGACAGGTTTTACTCGTTATAAAGCAAAATACATTTAATAGTAAATATTAATAAATGTCATTCATAATATGTGACAACCTTAGGAATAATGTGACTGTATCTTCTATTTGAATTTGACTTTGGCCTTTCATAGACCCCACTTGGCTTGATGATTTCCTTTGCTGAAGCCTCCTTTTTGTTTGGATATTTTGGGAGTGTGGAAACATTTGTTGGTATCTCAGGTTTTGGCTTCTTCAATGCCCTCGTTGCTGTCATATTACTGTTGTAAGTCAACTTCCTTGACGCCACACATGGCTGGTTCGATATTTGAAACTGTATTTCATGAATATGAAGAAGAATACAAGTCCATAATGGTCAGTGTTTAACAATTGGTAAATCTTAAATGAGGTTGTATTGACATTGTGCACTAACCTTAGAGTTAATGCCCCTCCTGTAGTTGCTCATAAATGGCTTTAGCATGGATGAGTCGTCTGAGGTAGTGTTGCCCTCAGTAGAGTCTGAATCATTGACATTGTTTGGTGCAGACTGTTTGATAACATTATTATCAGATATAAATTTCCCCTTGTTTAGTGCAGCTGCCTTCCTGATATTGTCTCCATCCTCATCTTCAGGGATTAAGATAGTTTCAATGTTTTGGAACTCTTTTGTTGGGATCCTGAAACATCCTTTGTTCGTTGGTGCACCCATGTTGGTACCATGAGTTTTTTGGTGTGGGGCACGGAACGTTCCGTCTAGAGGAGAAGTGTTTTGACTACCACCCATTGGTACATTTTCAGCAGTTGTTTTAGGAGACGCACTACACTCTTGACGAACCAACATTCCTACCGCCTTCAGGATAGCCCTGTTGGTGTCCTCCATGTCATCAAACTTTTTATCAAGATTCTACAAAAAAAATTATAAAATACATTAAAATGAGGCACTTTGGTTTTTTGTAAATAAAAAATTTATATAGGTTTGGTAGTTTTATTTAGGAAGGCATATTACCATATTCATCATTAATAAGTATTGAGTGACTACGAATATTAAAAAAAAATTAAGTAGTAACTGACCACATTAACTTATGCAAAAGTTACCATTAAATGTGTTTTTAGGTAGTAGTCCATATTGTATTTGTAATATAAGTGGAACTTCATACCTTTAATGACGTCTTTATTGGCTCCAAAATGTTACGTAAGATTGCTGCTATTGAGTTCTCAATACCATGGTCGTTGTTCTTTTCTCCGCTATGGGACCCCAAGTGGGTCTGAACAGGGACCTGATTAATAATGAAATAATCCATTAGAAAGTACATTTTAAATAGAAGATGGACGAAAAAGAAAAAAAAGGTGCTTGTTGTTAAGTTAGTACAATAAACGTTACATTGTTCTTCTCAATGGAGACACTATTATGTCCTTCCAGCAAAACTCCGGCTTTGTTTCCAGCAAAATGCTCTCCATTCCTGATTTTTCAAAGAAGTTTTTGTCAAACAAAGACAACCACCTTGTCACAAACATGAAATAATATTACCATTTTCCATGATAGTCACATAAACTCATTGTATCTTACCCATAATTAACTTGCATCTCATTCTCGCAAACCATTTCCATTTCTTGAGGACCATAAGCCATGAATAATTTTAGGATTTTTTACACTACTGAAAGTATTCGCCAACTTCTGTGACTGAAAGCATTACAAATCCTGGGCTTTATCAATGTGTCATGTTATAACATATGAAATTCGCATCACATTTTGAGACATCTAACGTTTTATTTTTATTATTTTTAAGGACGAAAGTCAACAAATGTTTTCACTAATGAGGGAAACATCGGTAGCGCCTTTGATACACAAATGTTTATTTTGCCGTCTGAAGTAGTAAAAAGGCGCGTGGCCAATTTTCCTGTCAGAGCAGATAATGATGACAACCTGCTGTGTAGTGTTCAATATCCCCAGAATTGAAAATCGTATATAAAATTTCAAATTTGACCGCCAAAAATTTTAAAAATTAAAGCACCGAGATTGATCTACGTATTTTCATCATGGCGATTAATTTATTTTACTTCATGAAGCCAAGGTCACAAATACTTGCTTATACTTAATCAACATGTCAAAAAGTTCCGTTAGTTACTTCTATTTAACTCTTATGTTTCCATTTAATTATTTTCTTCGTAAAAAGCATTAAACATTTCTTACTTAATAATGGTAGAATATTATGTCTGAACTATAGTTAATGACTAATTGGTTTTAGAAGCATTAACTCTTAGGGATCGTTTGTTTCACGGATTTTATTATATTCCCGGGAATCATATTCCTGGGAATGCTATTACTCAGAATGTTATTCTCATCAAAGGTGTTTGGTAAATACTGTAGTTCCTACGAATATTTTTACATTTATTTTAATTTAAATACAAAATATTAAATAAATAAGTAAATGAGGTAAAATAAGAGGGCATATGGTTTTTGGTTTAGGGTTTAGGGTTTAGGGTTGCCTAATGCATAAGTTGAAGATACGTTAGCCATTTCATATTTGAAGCTCATTCACCTTAGGCAAAGGTCATGGTACTCTAGTCCCATTATATTATGCTTGAACTATAGTAAATGACTTTGATTTTGGTTATAGGGTTTATGGTTAAGGTTTAGTGTTTAGATATCAGGGTTTATGGTATATGGTTTAGGATTCATGGTTTATTGTTTATGGTGTAGGGTTTAGGGTTTAGGATTTAGGGTTTAGGGTTGCCTAATGCATAAGTTGAAGAAACCTTAGCCGTTTCATATTTGAAGCTCATTCACCTGAGGCAAAGGTGATGGTACTCTAGTCCCATTATATTATGCCTGAACTACAGTAAATGACTTTGATTTTGGTTATAGGGTTTATGGTTAAGGTTTAGTGTTTAGATATTAGGGTTTATGGTATATGGTTTAGGTTTTATGGTTTATTGTTTATGGTTGAGGGTTTAGGGTTTACGGTTGCCTAATGCATACATTGAAGAAACCTTAGCCGTTTCATATTTGAAGCTCATTCACTTGAGGCAAAGGTCATGGTACTCTAGTCCCATTAACCCTAAACCCTACACCCTACACCTTATACCCTAATCATTCTTATTTAATTAATATTGGCTTAAATAACTTTTAGGTCCTTAAACTAAACTATTACATAATTCAAAGTATATATGCCTTTCATCGAAGCAAAAATATGTTTACATCTGCCTTGGTCATAGTATGATAAACTCAATGTTAGCCTTAGTCAAAGTATCTTCAACATAGCTATGCCCAATAATGTTTTGATACCCGTACCCGCTAGTAAAAAATTTAATCACCCTTTCTTAAAAAGTAACCAAATTTGATACCCAATAATTTTGTGTTATAAAAAAATATTACACATTTAGTGATTTTACTCATATTATTTAAAACCAAATTTGTAACAAACTAATAATTTTTTAATTAAAAATTTTACTTTTTGTTAAAAAATATTCAAATTAAATTAAATTAACTTATATTGTTTAAAATCTATATATTAATAAATAATTCCCATTTTTTGTTCTCAGTCGTTGAAATTTTTTTGCATTCTTCCAGGTCCCTAATAAAAATAAAATTTTGATTCAGGTCCCTGTAGTTATCTAAAGCGCTATCTAAATCACTGTGTAAAGCTATTTTAAGTGCTATTTAAAGCACTTTAGGGACCAAAAACAAAATAAAAAAATTATTAAGGACTCAACACAACGCAAAAATTTAATAAGGCATGATAAAATTGACAAAGAAAAAAAGTTAGTAGCTTATAAGGTATGATATATTCCATAAATTACTTCAAGTAACTTATGGAAAAAAAAAACTACCAAAATAACCTCGTGTACCAAACAAGCTTATTTTACTCAGAGTATCTTATATGCTAGTCAAAGAAGGTTATAAGTTCCTCAGAAGTCTTACAAAACATACTCAATGACAATATTGTCGTAATGATAAACACCCTATACACCGCAAACACAAAGAATAATATCAAACATTTAAGTCATTATCAATGAACTAATAATACCACACATAAACACCATCACCGACTTGCATTCATTTAAAATAACATAACTAAGTCAACAAAAGGATTATATCCTCTTTTTGAAAGATATAAAATTAAACTAAACATACCATAATACCTATGGCAACATCTGACTTGAATGAAAACTAACATTATATGCATAATGCACATAATCCATAAGCTATGCTTTTTAGTCTTCTGCATTTTGCATGGCCGCGTTTAGCTCAATCATCGCTACTTTACGATTGTTAAGCTTCATTGAGATCAAATTAGACAAGTCATTTTGGTTACAAACCTTCAATGTCTTGTACATAATGAACTCAGCAGACAGATCTATAGGATAACGACAATAAAGGTCTCTGACGATCTTGCCATATACATTTGCAGAATGTGTGGCAATCTTATCTTTTAAATCATCTAGAGTGATATCTGCCGTGATCTGAATTGCAATATGGTGTTTGCTTACAAATGTTGCTCCTCGAAGACCATGGTCGTCTATTGATGCGTTGTAACACACAAACACAGACAAGGTTTTCGAATCCATGCTTCGATTTAGGAAATTTGCAATATTGAAGAAAAAAAAGAATAAGGAAAAGGGATGCAGAAATATAAAGCGTGCCTCTTCTTGAATGTAGACAACAAGCTTACCGAGATATGCAAATAGGGTATGTTGGGTGAATGTCATATGTCGACATGTGATACATTTATTTATAGTAAGTGCAGCACCAAACATTCCAACAATGGCACAATTAACTGGTAGTAAGAAATTATTACATTAACAAGATTCATACTAATGATTAGATGAATATTATTTACCAATAGCATTTACTAATCAATTCACAAACCTTTACATATGCGCAACAACACATTCACCATCGAATTTTGCTTTGAGTTATCTGACTCAGATGATGATGCGAATGAATCTGATGAGGAACTATTGTGGAGCTCCACCATAACTGCATCAATGGCAAATGATAATCAACCAATGGTCAGCTATTACATTTGATGGAGTTATTTATTATTGTATCATAATTTGAAAATATTTTTATTTTACGTATATCCATCAATCATTCATACAAATCATTGAACACCTCATTTTCCTTCAATGCAGTTGGTTCCACACCATGTCGTTCATTATATTTTGACTCCAAGGCAACAACATGTTATTGTACGTTTGCCAGACGAAACAAACGAAATATGGATGCTAATATGGAATCAAGCAGATGGAAATACTTGTCAATTAGGTCAAGGATGGCAGCAGTTCATGACATTCTATGAAATACAAGTTGGTGATGTAATAAAATTCAAGAAGATCAACTGTTCTAACATCATACGGGTGGCCGTCAACGAAGGCTAGTAGTCATGCATTTCTTGTTTTTAAAAAAAATCATGTAAACTTAGCTTATCCATGAATTAAATTTCAAAATTGAATTTCTAAATATAAAATAAAAAGTTCACAAATTTCAGGTTTTGTACTCCTCATAAACTATGTCGGCATATAGTTACCTCACGGGATAGGACATTTGCCACACGTAAAATCAGCTTATATCAGGACAATATACAAAATTAACCCTTTTAATTTTAAATTAAAATATAAAAGTTGCAACGAGGTATTGTACATATAAGTTCCATTTTGGAAAAAGACAAAAAAAAATTCTCCACTCCATAAAGGTCCTTTGCGAGTACACATGCAACACTTCGTCAAAAAGTTAACTGCTACAATGTACGACCTATAACATGTAGACAAGACTACCCACATTACATTATTAATATATATTTAGTATGACAAAATCATGGACTTGCTAATATAGTTGAAATGACTGATCCATCAAAGTGGCGTTCCATGCGTAAAAAAATTATTAAAAATATCCCATAATTTAAATTATATTTAACACAAACTTTGTTATAGATGTAAACATTATTTTCACTGTAATACAATTCATACTACACAAGCATCCTATATATTTATTTTTTACATTTATTATTTAATTTTTTAAATTAAATGATAACACTACATCAAACAAATTAAATTTGGTCTTTCGCCAACTAAAACACTCAAAGGTGTTATACAATGAAAATTAAACATATGCAGTATCAATTGGGCAGCCAAAAAACGATTCCAAAAGTGTTAAAAAAAATGGCTTTTACTTCCTGCACCCCTTTCCAAAAGCAATTTTATTTTTCAGAAAGGGTGTTCCGGAAGCAAATATATTTTCCGAAAAGGGTGTTTCGAATGCAATTTTTTCCTGAAAGGGAGTTCTAAAAGCAAAAGGGGGGTGCAGGAATTAAGAGCCAAAAATATCCAGTACAATGGTACACCATCATACATTGAAAAAAAGTCACAAATTAAAGACCCAATTTTTAAATGTCTCAACTAAACCCCTTCCTCGAATGGGCCATAAAAATGATAGCACGAATACCACCTTATTCTTTCATTGGGCCTTTAAACACTACACATTCAAAAAACATTAATGGCCACACTATAAAAAAATGACACAGTCTTTCCAGAACACACAGAATCAAGACAACCACATGCTAACACGATCACGACCAAAGCTTTTGTACAATAAATTTCTGTTTACATTAAAATTACTATTTAAAACTACTTTACTTCACATTAAATTATTATCATACATCAAAAACGTTCTCATTTTGCTAATTCACATCATCTTTGCATTATACTCAACATGTACAACAAAACATTTACCTTACACCTTCACATTTATAGAACACACAACTACACACTACTCACACACATCACATGACTAATACAAGCCATCAACAATTCAATATTATGCATAACCAGCTGCAATGTATCAAAATAAATGCAACCCACATTTTACCTAAACACCTTCTACCATTCACCAATACCATTGAACAGGGTGAACTCAAAAAAGTAACTAAAACTACAGACTTCAAATTCTGTCATCCTAAAACATCATAAACACTTACAGTTTAATAATTATAATTACATAACCACCAACTCTTGACTCTCTACAACTATTTTTGGTTTCCATCTCCTCAATCATCCAAACAAAACAACATTACTACCCTATCAACGCCATACACTTGCAAAACCTTCGTCCCTAAACCTTCTCCTATGCTCTGCCACGACTGCCACACGATTCCAACCACTTTGCTGAAGGGCCACAATGTTCCATATGTCGATCATACCAAATGTTTGTGCAGAAATACGTTTGCAAACAATTCATGCTAAATACAATATAAAAAAAACGTCATTAATGTAATCTAATACAATATGCTAACAATTCACACAAATATATCACAACGTAAAACCAAATTTTTAGTTTTCCAATTAAATAACTATTAACAACTATACCAACTATATGGTCATTAAACGTTAAAAGTATAAACCAAATGACATATGCCTAACAAACCAATAATTACAAATTCATTAACAATTTAGATACCTGAAAGTTGCCATAGGCAGCCACGAAATGGCAACAAAATCATACCTCAACACAACGCCAGGAAGGTACAGTATCTTCACCAATGTTGCTGTTTTTATCGTCATCAAAACATCATACACGACTTCGGAAATACATCCACATCAAAATCGAACCCAACTAATTCAAACGCAAACATTATCGCCATCTTCAACCCATATCGACTACTCTCCAACCCATATCGGTTACGAATACACCATCTGCTTCATTCTCGTTGAAAGCAAAATGGTAAAGCCCTACATAGTCTATTAAATCCACAGAATAAATTGAATTAAAAAACATTAAACCATAATACATGAAAAACAACGAAAATGGCGAAAAAAACCCAAACCTGCACAATCATCTGACAAAAACGTCACTTCAGAATCACATCGTTCGCTAAGCCTACACGACGCTATATGGAGGCAAAGTGAACCCACCGTTTGAATCGACCCACATACCAACCTCAAACAACGAAAGGGGGAGATTACGGCCACGTTTCAACTTTATGGAACCTTAGCTCAACATTTCAAGAAGGTGGGCGAAAATACGCCATCTGCTTCATTCTCGTTGAAAGCAAAAATGGTAACACCCTGTATGGAGGTAGAGGGAAACCACCGTTTGGATCCACCCACGTACGAGGTTGAGACAACGAAAGGGGACATTAGGGCCACGTATCAAGCAATTGGGAATATTTGGTCCACGTTTCAAGCATATGGGGAATTTGGAGCCAAGTTGCAGACGCGTGGAATATAAAATTTCAATTCTGAATTTTTTCTAAAGACCCCCCAAACCGGTATACAAGACTGAATCTCATCCATTGTTTATTTTATTATTATATCGGATGGATCACATTATTCTCAATCCAATGTTTCAAACTTACGCACGCTGGGATAATAGTTTCACTGACGCATCCTAGACTTCGTCGTCAAACTATACCTAAGAAATAAGAAGGAAAATATGGTCCTTATGACTTAAGAATGAACTTTGGTATTGTTTTTTTCAGTCATTGAGTTTGTTGATGATGTTTTGGGCCATCGAGTCTATTTATGATATACTTTGCACCGTTGAGTTGAGGCTCTTACTTCCTGCACCTCCTTTTTGCTTCCAGAACCCCCTTTCCGGAAAAAAATTGTTTCTGGAACACCCTTTCCAGAAAAGAAAATTGCTTCCGGAAAGGGGTGCAGGAAGTAGAAGCCTTGAGTTGATGGCTAATACTTTGGGCTGTTGAGACTTGAGACTATGGATAGTGATTTGAATTGTTAAGCTTGGGAATATGTTTTGAAAAAACAAACTTCATTGATATGATAAGCACACCAACAAGAATGCAAGCACCAGTGAATGATAAAAGTTAGAAAATAATTTACAAAAGTGAAGGACGTAGCTTGTGCTATGGTGCGAGCAATGTATGGGATAGTGTGGGTTGACATATTGACCTTTAGAGATGCAATTAATATCGTGGAAGAGTCTAATACCGTGTGGGTTAACACCAAGACTATCCTAATAACTAGGTAGATACTTGCCATTGTAAAGATTGATGATAGAGTGTTCTGTGATACTTGATTTGGATCCAATGAAATGGGAAATGATATTATGCAATGTGATGCACTATCTCGTATATGTAATTAAAAACATCTCATCCTGCTCAATTTATTTGATTGATAAAGTATCAATGGAATCAAATTTGATTATTTTTAGAACCCACGTGCATTGTATGACATTAGGAAAGATTGACGTCAAATCATGCATGGCGTGTGTATTGGTTGAGAAATTTTGATTGTTTCATTGGAATCTATGGAGTTTGCATTGCTATTGAATTTTATGAGTTTTTGATCATTAGTGATTCTATTAATTTTATCACTATATATGTATAGTGTTTTTATTGGCATGTGAATTCTAACCCCCTCTATTTATGAAATTATATTATATTGGTCACACGATATACATCGGAATTGATCTTGCATTACTATTGAATTTCTATAAGTTTTTCTTAATTAATGTTTCTATTAATTTTATCATTATGTCTAGTATTTTTTATTTGACCGTGAATTCTCACCCCCTTCTATTTATAAAATTGAATAATATTGGCTCACACAATATACATTGATAGTTTTTCCTCAACCAACACATTACATCAACAGCAACTCAACTATAACGATTTTGCCTACTATTTCACCTCGTTTGGCTATTATTCCATCTCTAGAAGTTAAGGGGTTTGATTGTTTTGTGAGTATAAAGCTAGGAAAAAAGATGATTGGACAAAGCGTTTCATGTTGTATGGTTGAATATATTTTTCAAGAAGATAATGATTCGTCAATGGTCAGAAAGTAACGCAAACAAGTAACAACAACACAGCCCACAGAATATATGACTTGACGATGAAAAAGATGGCTTGGGGAAGGAGGACGATTGGAGCTAGAGGAGGCAGAAGAGGGAACGAACTAACGAGCTTTTACTTTACGAACTTTCCGGATGTGTTTCAAGAAGAGGACCTATGGAAGATTTTTATCAGATGGGGGAACGCTCGAGAAGTCTTTGTAGCACCAAGAAGAAACAAGGTTGGGCAGAAGTTTGGGTTTGTCCGATTCAAGGATGTGCAAGATCCTTTAAGGCTGGAGAAACAACTAGATAGTATCTACATAGGTAACAGGAAGCTGTTTGTGAACTCGCCAAAATTCCAGAAGGAGAATGTTCAAGGTGGCTCACGTGTTTATAATCAAGCTGGAGAAACAAAGCCATCTAATGAAGGGGTCCAGAGAATGTTGGGAGGGAAAGTCAGAAAAGATCAATCCTATGCTCAGGCAGTTAAGGGAAATCTCTCAGCAGGAAGGAAAGTATGGCAGAAAAAGGCACCAGATAGAAAAGAAGAGAGGAACAAGTGGATAGGGCTGGAGATAAATGTTGTAGAACTGAATCTGGATTGGTTACAACGAAGCATGGTTGCGAACTTACGCCACTTGGAGGACATTCATAATATGGATGAACTACTGTTTATGGAAGGGTTTCGATCCATTAGAGTCAGATACTTGGGGGATAAGTTGGTCCTGCTTACAGCGGAAGAAGGAGATGACCTTAATGATCTTGCACAATGCACTGCAGAGTGGTTTACGGACATGGTGGAATCAATAGGACCATGGTACCCGGAAGCTATGTCGGGTCATAGATTGGCTTGGCTTAGAATCACAGGTATACCACTCAATACATGGTCGAATGAGTGCTTTATGCAAGTGGTGGGAACTTTGGGTCAATACTTGTCAATGGATGAAAAGACAAAATCTTTTGAGAGGCTAGAATATGCTAGGATCCTTGTTCGCACAACATCCATGGAGGTGCTAAACAAAAACTTCAAGGCTAAGATCAATGGTGCGCTAAGGATGATCCGTATTACTGAAGAAGGGGAGAACCATCAACTGTACCACAGATGCTGTATGGAGGTAGAGACGCCAGATACGAATGATGTGTCCTCTGTATTTGGGTATGAAGCTTACCAGAACTCTAGTGTCTCGGAATGTTTCTTCGAAGGTGATGAATGGGAGGGTGGTGGTGGGTGCGGCAGCAACGACCAGCAGGCAGGAAGCACGGGAGCCTCCCAAAAGGAAATTTCAAATGTGGTCAATAACCTAGGGAAGGGTGACATGCTGACAGCATTTAATATGGAGGTGACAGGGGGAGAAAATGATAGCACAAGTAAGGAAGAAAAGTCTGACGCAGTGGAAATATCACAGTCAAGGGGGGATTTGGTACACCAAATAAACAAGGAAGACAAAGAGGGTAGCGTGTACGTTAAGAAGGGAGGAGGATTATCAGGCGGTGCAGAGGATAAAAGAGAAGAAGGGGAGATAGTAGCAGTACATCAAAAGGTGTGCCATGAAAGTGAAGAACTAGAGGACCAACTGAGAATCCACGAGGAAGCACAACAGTTAGTATTAGTGGACGAGCACGTGCACAAAGACACTAGTGTTGTTAAAACTCAACCAGCCAAACCAAGGTATTATTACAGGGGCAAGTTAGGCAAAAAAGCATTAACGTTGCATCCCATTGGGCTTGGGCCGGAACAGGAAGAGCTTTTGGGTAAGGACACAACAAATCCAATAATAACCAACACGAGTGGGCTTGGACTGAGCCAAAATATAGGAGGAAAACAACAGGGGAACTTAGAGATCGGCCTTAGTTGTGGGGAAGAATGTGAACACCAGGTTGGCTGGGAAACTAATAAGGCCAATATCATTGGCGGAAAAGCTCCTGATGAGTGTGAGACGGAGCCCAAAGAGCAGAAATTGGGACTGGCTGTTGACGTTAATTTCGGGAAGTATATGAAGAACCAAGACAAAATTGAAACTCATGCCCAACAGGTCCGAGTGACTCGGAGTGCGTCTTCTAAGATCTCAAAGGGACATAGCCAGACGAAGGGTCCTACGTCATCCATACTATCAAAAAGTAGGAGAGGGAGTCGAACAAAAATCAAATTGGTGTCAAACGACGAAAATGAGGCTACGAGACTATGGGAGATTGGCAAAAGACTAGGTGTAACTTTTGGAGGGGAGGAAGAAGAGGTTATTAAAAAACTTATGGAGCTGGAGGACAGAGACAGAAAAGGCAAAGAGGTAGGAGATATTATGGTGGGGAGGGGAACTCCAAATGGTATCCAATGATTATTCTTAACCACAATGTAAGGGGGTTGGGGGGAAGGATCAAGTGGAGGGCGATAAGAAATTTGATAGAAAAAGAGGGGGTGGAATTAGCCTGTATACAAGAAACTAAGATGGGAGAAATATCGCAGAGATTATGCAATGCAATTTGGGGCAATTACGAAATTGAGTGAAACATGTTCCAGCTATAAACTCAGCAGGTGGCGTCTTAACTATTTGGAGGAAAGGCATTTTCGAAGTTATCCAAGAATTCTCAGGGGTCGGTTTTTTGGGCCTGAAAGGGGTGTGGACGGAGGGCAATGTGACTTGTATAATCATGAATATCTATGCATCATGCACAATTGAAGAAAAAAGGAGGTTATGGGAAGACATTATAGAAGTGAAGAGGCAATGTGGCGACATAGCGTGGTGCTTAGTCGGTGACTTTAATTCCGTTAGAAGCTCGGAGGAGAGGAGAGATGCCAATAACAATCCAGCAGGGGGTAGGGACATGGAGGAGTTCAACCACTTTATCAATGACATGGAGGTGGAGGACATACCTTTGGTGGGAAGAAAATACACGTGGTATAGGTCAAACGGACACTCAAAGAGTAGAATTGATCAGTGCCTTGTATCTAGTGCATGGTTTTCCTCTTGGCTAGGAAGTACACAATATGTGCTACAAAGAAATTTTTCGAATCATTGTCCCATTTTGGTGAAAAACTCAAACTTAGATTGGGGACCCAAACCATTCAAAGTTCTCAACTGTTGGTTTGTGGAAGAGGGGTTCATACAAGAGGTGGACAAGTGGTGGAAGTCATACAAAGTTCAAGGGTGGGCAGCCTATGTATTCAAGGAGAAACTGAAATTGCTAAAGAAAGACTTGAAGAAATGGAACATGGAGAGTTTTGGAGATATGCAAAAACAAACTAAGGAGCTCACTCTCAAGATCAATGCTATGGATTTGAAGGATGAGGAGGAAGGGTTAAATGAGCAAGAGATAGAGATAAGGAGGAATCTAGTGGGAGAGTATTGGAAGGTAGCAAGAAGAAACGAGTCACTTTTACAACAAAAGTCAAGGTGTAAATGGGTGAAAGAAGGGGACGGAAACACTAAATATTTTCACTCACTTGTAAATTGGAGGAGGAAAAGGTGTGGACTAAAAGGAATATGGGTTGATGGCCTTTGGGTAGAAGAACCGAGGTTGGTCAAGCAAGGGGTTTTGGAATTTTTTGAATCAAGATTCCAAGAATCAAGTGTGGATCGGCCAAAGTTGGATGGGGTTCACTTTGATACTATCGGGGAGGAAGCGAATATGGTTCTATGTGAGAGATTTAGTGAATTGGAGGTAAAGGAGGCTGTTTGGGAATGCGGGGGTGAGAAAAGTCCAGGACCTGATGGGTTTAATTTCAACTTTATTAAAAGGTGTTGGGAATCCCTAAAAGATGACTTTATGAAAATGATGGAGGATTTTTGGGAACATGGAACTATCCCAAGGGGAGGCAACTCATCTTTTATAACTTTGATATCCAAGAAGGATGATCCACAAGGCTTGGAAGCGTTTAGACCTATATCTTTGATAGGGTGCTTATACAAGGTCATATCAAAAGTGTTGGCCAAAAGATTGAGATTAGTGGTTGACAAAGTCATTGATGGTAGGCAAAGTGCTTTTATGGGCGGGAGGAATATGCTAGATGGGGTACTAATTGCCAACGAGGTGGTGGAAGAAGCAAAAAGAAGGAAGAAAGATTGTTTCATTTTCAAAGTGGATTTTGAAAAAGCGTATGATTCGGTGAGTTGGGACTTCCTCTTCTATATGATGAGAAGGTTGGGCTTTTGTGACAAATGGATTGGGTGGATCAAAGGGGGCTTAATTTCGGCGACCATCTCTATTCTTGTCAACGGAAGTCCTTCTCAAGAGTTCACGCCCCAAAAGGGCCTTAGACAAGGAGATCCTATTGCACCATACTTATTCCTTATGGTTGCGGAAGGCCTTAATGGACTCATGAGGCAAGCAACGTCGGGTGGACTCTTTTCCGGTATCAAGGTGGGTGAGAACCAAGTGGAAGTTGCTTTGCTACAATTTGCGGATGATACATTGTTCTTCTCTAGCAAGGAGCCACAAAACATTGTGTGTGTAAAAGCCATCTTGAGATGCTTCGAATTGGCCTCTGGGTTGAAAATAATTTTTTTCAAAAGTAAGTTGGCGGGATTTGGGGTTGGTGAAGATATGGTGGAAAGAATGACACTATTTTTAAATTGTAAAATCATGGAATTGCCATTTACATATTTGGGCATTCCAACTGGGACGAATCCAAGAAGAGAAATTTTTTGGGAACCTTTGCTAGAAAAGTTGAGGAGGAGGTTGGCCAAGTGGAAGCAAAAGTCACTCTCATTGGGTGGAAGAATTACTCTCATAAATTCGGTATTATCCTCACTTCCTTTATTTCTCTTATCTTTCTTTAAAATTCCACATGGAGTTGTAAGTAAGATTATTAGAATTCAAAGGAATTTCTTGTGGGGCGGTATGGAGGAAACAAGGAAAATGCCTTGGGTTAAGTGGGAGAATGTGTGTCTCCCGAAAAACAAAGGGGGGTTGGGAATTAGAAATATTAAAAATTTTAATGTTGCTCTCTTAGGAAAGTGGAGGTGGAGATTAGCAAATTATCAAGGCTTGTTGTGGCAAAGAGTATTGCTGTCCAAGTATGGAAAATCTAATCAAATTTCCTTCAAAAGAAAATCAAGTTATGATTCTACTTGGTGGAAAGACTTGGTAGGTGTGTGTGGTGAGGGAGGGACAGCTCTTTGGCTTGATAATAATATTGCATGGAAGGTTGGTGATGGGAGAAAAGTGAGGCTTTGGCATTGTGTGGGTGAGGATGGAGTGGATTTCGCAAATAAATACCCGAGGATTCATTTGAACTCGGAACAAAAAGAGGCTTTGGTGGGGGAGGTTGGTCGATGGGTAAATAATTTATGGGTTTGGGATTTACATTGGAGAAGGCCATGGTTTGAGTGGGAAGTCCCGCTACTGAACAACTTCATGCGTGAATTGGAAGGGATACAAGTTATGCAAGGAGTAGAGGACAGGCTTGTGTGGAAAAACGTATCAACAGGGTTATTCACTGTTAAAGAAGCCTATAATGCTCTGTTAACTACTCATGACCATGTTGATGATTTTTTCCACCGAATGCTATGGAAACTGCATATACCACCAAACATTGCAGCTTTTATTTGGAGAATGTCTAAGGACAGGTTGCCAACAAAGGTAAATTTGAGAAAAAGAAATATTCTGTCACAAGACTCAAATATTCCCTGCACCTTTTGCCAGTTGGAGGAAGAGGACATGGCTCATCTGCTGTTTAAATGTCAGTTTGCATATACAGTGTGGTGTCATTGTTACCAATGGCTGGATGTTTCTGTTACCCAACACTGGGACTGCAAACAACACTTCTTCCAACATCAGTGCTTCTGGTTGGGAAAAGGAAAATCTTTCGTGTGGAAAATAGTTTGGAGTGCCACTGTATGGGTTCTATGGTGCCACCGGAATAACATCATTTTTAATCAACATATCAAGGATTTTGACTGGGTCACAGAGCAAATTAGCTTCAAGTCCTGGAGCTGGCTGTCAGCTAGGTTGAAGAACTTCAGATTCTCATTCTACGAATGGTACTCGAACCCTGCTCTCTGCATTAAAACCTTGTAATAAGCTGGTAAGGTGGTGTTACATTTTCTGCTTTGGATCTAGTACGTACCTTTGGTTGTGTGGGTGCATGTATGTTGTTAGTGGATACATGGTATTTATTTGTGCCAAGAACCTAATCCCACATTGTAACCACGTATGTCTCGGAGGTGAGGTAGACTAGTATGGGTGGGGCAGACATTTATTGCAGTGGGATCAAAGTCTGAGGGGGGCAGGAACCAATTGACGGATGAGGGGGAACTAATGCTTTTAAACAAGCAGTGAACAAAGGCTTTTATAAGGGGTGGTTTTTTTTGGTATCTTTGTATGGGTTTAATCTATATAGCTTCTGTAACCATGTTCGGTACCACTGGTACCTTTTAATAAATATGTTTTTCTGTTGGCTGATAAAAAAAAAAGGAAAAAAGATGATTGTTTGTTGCTGTACCTATGTAAATAGTGTATTTCTTATGCCTAGTGGGTAGTAGTGACATGTGACAACTCTATTTTTACAAGTTTCCATGGATAAGGGTATTTGCATAAGTTTACTTACAATGTGTGGATGTCAATTTGGATGTTTATGCTTTTTTTCCCACCCTTGATGAATATTGAGGATGTTGTATATGCTTCTAGGGTTACTTCTAACACTTATTATGACATGTAAAAAATTTCGTATTTATGATTCGGTCATTTGAAAATGTTTATTTTCTTAGTTTCTAATTAATAACTTAATTAGCTTAATCAAGTGTTTAACTTAGGATAGTGTTGTTGGGTATCACATTTAGGGCATGGCAAATAAACTCATACCCGCAGGTACCACCCCGAACCCGCCCTGACTTTGACGGGGAATACTTGCTTTGACCGGGAATGGGTACGGGTATGGATATTATCCAAAATTTTTAAACGAGGATGGATATCAAACTATACCCGTACCCGTACCGGTACCCGCTACTATTACATTTTTTTTATAATTTTTTTGTCACAACATATATATACATAATATATATATATATATATATTAAAGATTTTATTTTTATAATTTTAAAAATATAAATTAATTATCTTAATAGTTAAATAATTTAAATTATAATAATAGTTAAATAACAAACTTAAAATTATACATTTAACTAAAAATATAATTCAATTCTTAATTCTTTGTCTTTAATTTCTTTGTTATTCATTATTTTTTTATATATTGTTTGAATTAAAATATAATTAATAACTTAATATATAATTATTTAAAAATATATAAGTAAATTAAAATTATAAAAGATAATGTAGGGGGTTACCCGCGGGTATACCCGAACTCGATAAAACCCAACGAGAATGAGGATGGGTATTAAAATTGTAAACCCGCATCTTTTATACTAGAACTTGTACCTGTCCCGTCTTTTGTGAGGACGAGACAGGGAGAGCCAAACCCGTCCCTGACCCATCCCATTGTTATCCCTAATCACATTTCAAAATAAACTAATAAATTATTTTAAGCATAATTTTTAATTTAGATAAATTTTTAAAAACATACGTTCAAATATATTTAAAAATGTTGTTCTTATTAAATAACAATGAAATTACATATGTTAAAAAATATAAAAAGAAATGCATTTATTAAACAAAAGAAACATGTTTGATTAAATATGAACAAATTAAATATATGTGTGACTTTTGAAAGTAAACAATTACATAATTTATTCTAATTCTAATTATAATTATAATATAATGATTTATTTTGATGAAAAGAAAGAAAATAACAAAAGGAAAACATAAATAATAAAGAAACTGTTATTTTTATTTAATTAAAATATAAAATTCACTTTTAGAAATAAATATATATATTTTTCATTTTAATTTTAAAATTTTCTCTTTGCATTGTTTTTTCCGGGTGAATCAATATGAAGGTAAAAGATGAAGTCTATATCGAAGGAGTTTAGTTCAGTTAATTAAGCAGGATGCGTGAAGATTATAAATTTATTGATACTGTCCCGAAACATATGCCAGCACAGTAGTACATTTCTTCGAAATCTTTTTCACCCTTGGCGCCAAATTATTTACGATAACAATGGTAAATATTTATTAATAATAATAATAATAATAATAATAATAATCCGGAATTAAACTCTACGATATTTTATCAAGTAACTATGCCATGTCAGCAATGCATTCCTTGAATTACTTTTTTTTTGAAAAAAAAATCGACGTTGTTGTTGCCAAGCTGCTGAGATTAATTAATTAATATTTCTAATGATATAATATAATAAAATAATATAAATTTAAATATATTTTTAATCCTTATAAATACAAATAATTTAAATTTTTTATTAATTTATTTTAAAAATAATTTGTATCATCTACACTATTAATGAATGATGATGAAAAACTATTTCAAAACTTAAACTTAAAAAAATTAAAAATTAATAAAACCTTTCTATTCTATAAAAATAAAAATTTAATATTTTTTGCAGAGACTAATTAATATATTAAACCCATTACTTAAAAACATTAATTAATTAACAGAGCCACTAAAAAAACAACAGCGCCAAAAGGTAAAATGGTTTCGCGCCACTCTCACTCTCTCAAAAAACCCGCGCTTCCTTCCTTCCTTCACTTCACCCTTATAAGCAAAACCCTCTTTGTCTCTTTCCACTCTTTCACTCTCCACATTCTCATCGTGTTCCTCAGTTTCTCTTCCATCTTTTTACTTTCATAATTTCTTAATATTATTATTATTATCATTTTCTGATATTCTGATATTTATTGCTCTATCAATGGCGGAAGAAGAACCTTCCATAACATCACCACCGGCAGGAACGTTACACAAGTTCCTCTCCCTCAACGCCGTCGCCGCGCAGCCTCTCACGGTGGTCCGCGCCACCACCAGCATCGGCGGCGCGCGCGTTCTCGCCGCGCCACCGACGGCGGAGAATGAGGATCCAACACCGCCGCCGCAAGAACAAGAAGAAGGAGAAGGCGAAACCGGCTTCGACGTTTCTCTACCCTCGGCGCCGAAAGCAACGCAACAACAACGACACAAGTATTCGTTCGACGAGTTTCTCGTGGCCACGAACACGATAGTCGCGACCGCAGAGGAGGCACTGAAATCGATGATGTCGCCGTTAGAAGAAACAGAAGAAGGAGAGGAAGTCGAATCGTCACCGGTTCAATCGGCGCAACCGGTGCAAAAGGAGTCACAACCGGTTCGACCGGTGCAGAAAAAAGCGGTTACCGGTGATGACGTCGTGGAGGTGGTGGAGGTGCGTAAGCCTGTGGAGAAGAGGAATATTCCGAATCTCGAGGACGGTGAGTTTCCGGAAGAGCCTGGGTGGTTCCTTCTCGGGAGGAAGGTTGAGGTTGCGGTTTCGACGGCCAGAGGAGTGAACAGATTGGTGGATAATGAAATCGTGCATTTCAATTTTCCTCTTCCAACTTACTCGAGTAAGACTCAGTGGATCGTTCGTGTTTCGACCAAGCGTTCTGGAGAGGTAGTAACTACTGTCATTGATTGCTCTAGAGATTGTTTATGACTTGGTAATTTGGAAAATTAATTGGTGGTGTTATATGTTTGTAACGTATGCGAGTACGTGTGCATGCTTGTATATAGTTAATGGAGGTTGAGTCCAGTACAAGGAGTTAGTCTCCACAATATGGTGAATCAGGGTTTAAATGCCAATATTTAGTGTTTGATCGTGTTTCAAACATGATTGATGGTGTTATATGTACATATACATATGTATGTGTACTATATAAAAAAAGAATATATGTATTTGTGTACATGCGCATGTGTGAATGAATGAATGTATGTAATTTATGAAGGTTAATTTTTGATGGAAAAGGCTAGTTCTTATAAGGCAATGAGCTAAAGTTTGAATCTTTGTTTGGAGAGGTGTCTGCATGTTTTGAACAACATTGTTTTTTATTGTGGATACCTTTGGGAAATGAGAAAGAATATATGTAAATGTGTATACGTATGTATGTTTAATTTTATTTTATAGGAGTTTGTAAGAGATAGGTTTGATGGTGCTTTGTGTTGTTGAATTTGGCTTTCAGGTTGGGAGGATGCCAATGGAATGGGCAAAGACTGTGATTCCGGTTATGCAATCTGGAAAGGTTAAGGTTCGAGGTCGGTGCATTGCTGCCCCAGATAAACTGCAAATGATGCAAGAGATTATGTTTTTAGTGAGGTATAATCGTATAGCCCTGTCTGTTTTTTCAGATGATGGTAATGGAAACTTTTTTTGTGTGTGTTTTCATTTAGATTTGTAATTGTATTGTGTCTGTTGGTAGGTGAATCTAATTCATGGTTTTTTCTTTGGCAGCTTTTATATTCACCACTCTTTATTTGCTGACCGTGTTGATACCTCTTGGAGGCTAGAGGCTTGTGGTAAAATTGATGATACTGTTTATCCGCTTCTTGGCCTTTTAAAAATGCTAGAGATCAAGCCAAGTCAAAAGGTAATCGACACCCCACTTCTCTCTCTCGCTCTCCCTTAATGTTGCGTTTGTAATGGGTGGTTGTTACATTCAACTAGGCTGAATTCACTCCTGAGGATATAGATTCTCGGAAGCGGTTGCTCTATCCAAAGGTATGTTTTACCATTTTCCTTCCTTCCCCTTTTAATGGATTATAGCTTTCATGATGTTGATGTCTAAGTGTATTGAATATTGTTATCGTGCATGTTGCCTGATTCTGTAAGCAACCTATTCATTTAAAGAGACATAATCATGCTGTTGATGCTAACAGGCTGATCCAGATGAAGCTGCAGCATTGCCTTTGATCAAGCGAAGAAAGGGTGGTGAGCCCCTTCCAGAGCAAAATAGTGATGAACAAGCTCTTTCAGAGTCAGCTTTGAATAAACTTGTTGGAGCTGCAGAAATCTATGACCTCAAGGTAAAGAACTTTCAAGTGTTTTAACTTCAATTGTTAATCTCTAAGCTTATCTCTAGCATCACTTGTTGTGTATTGTATGTCTTTAGGAGAAGGAAGCCCCAAAGGCACTTGTGTGTAATTTAAAGCCTTACCAGAAGCAGGCTTTATACTGGATGTCAGAAATAGAGAAAGGGATGGATATTGAGATTGCAGAAAGAAATCTTCATCCCTGCTGGTCAGCCTACACTATATGCAAGGGGTAAGTACTAATAGTAAATGATTCAACAAACAGAATGAGGTTTTTCTCCCCAATATTTGTATGCAACTTAACCTTACATGCTTTTTAACAGAAGGACGATTTATGTGAATATTTTTACTGGAGAGGCTTCGAAAAAGTTTCCAAAAGCAACGCAGATGGCAAGAGGAGGAGTGAGTTTGTTTGAGGCCTTCAATTTTCTAAAGACTAAATCAGTTTAACTGCTTACGAAATTGGTTTTTATTTATTTATTCATCTTTGATTATAGATTCTAGCGGATGCAATGGGACTTGGAAAGACGGTTATGACAATTGCTTTGATACTCAGTAACCCAGGCAGGGGCAACTCAGAAAACAAGGATGTAGAGAATGGAGACGATAATATTATCACAAATAAAAGAAAGAATGCAAACACCTTGAATAAATTTGAGGGTGGCACTCTTATTGTTTGTCCCATGGCTTTGTTAGGTCAATGGAAGGTGATTTTCCTTTGTATTATATCAAATTGAAAAGCAAATGTGCTTTTTCGTTTGATAATTCAAATGACATACTATAATTGACAAGGTAGCTCACAAGTATTTACAATCTGCAGGATGAGCTTGAAACACATTCAAAGCCAGATAGTATATCCATATTTGTTCATTACGGTGGTGGAAGAACCACTGATCCATGCATGATCTCAGGGCATGATGTTGTCTTGACAACGTATGGTGTCCTATCAGCTGCATACAAAAATGTAAGGAAATATTCCTTTATATTTGCTTTCTTTCATTTGTGTAATGAATGTAGTGAAGCTTCTTCGTATTGAGTTCCCTGGCTTTTGAAACCAGGATGGACAGAATAGCATCTACCACAAGGTCCGGTGGTACAGGGTGGTGCTAGACGAAGCTCATAATATAAAAGCCCATCGGAATCAGACTGCCCATTCTGCTTTCACTCTGTCCTCACACAGCCGCTGGTGTCTAACTGGAACCCCGCTTCAGGTTTGTCTTTTTATTTCAGTTAACATTATGTGTAATCACATTATAATTGTAAGGATAAATAGTACTCCACCCACAATGAAATTTCCATCTTTCCCATATGAAAACGTTTCTTTCACCTGTATCTTAGTACTTTATTATTAGATTAAGGGTCTTGTTTATTCAGCAAAAGAACTCACCTTTGGGCACCTCTTTGTGAAATGTGTTGTTCTCTATTGCAGAATAGCTTGGAAGACCTATACAGTCTCTTGAGTTTCTTGCGTGTTGAACCTTGGTGCAACTGGGCATGGTATGGAAAGAATGTGATGCTAACTTATTAATTTGTTTGTTTAGAGAGCAAATATTTTATTTGGAAAACCAGTACTTATTTTTTTTATGTTGGAAACATCTGTGCAGGTGGCAGAAGTTGATTCAAAGGCCTTATGAGAATGGTGATCCAAGATCCCTGAAGTTGGTCAAGGCCATTTTGAGGATGCTGATGTTAAGAAGAACGAAGGAATCGAAGGATAAGGAAGGAAGGTAGTCATTCCCACTTCATTTGAATTGTGACTTTTTTGCAACACAAGTGTAAATATTTTTCTAATCACAATTTCAATGTCATGTTTATCCAGGCCTATACTTTTCCTGCCTCCAATTGATATTCAATTGATTGAGTGTGAACAATCAGAATCTGAACGGGACTTTTATGAAGCCCTTTTCGTGAGATCTAAAGTAATGCTTGGTTCTGAATAACAATCTGTTTCACTTTTATCAATTTTCATGAAGTCTGCAAATCTGTTAATAGTAACTATTCTTGAACATACCTTGTTCTAGTAACTGTTAATAGTTTTATGTTTGGCACGTTAACTGTCTTGTGACTCTTGAACTTATTATCGAATGCAAACAGGTTCAATTTGATCAGTATGTTGCACAAGGAAAGGTTCTTCACCATTATGCGAATATCCTTGACCTACTAATGCAGTTGAGACGGAGTTGTAACCATCCATTTTTAGTTATGTGGTAGGTGTGGCAAACACATTTAAGTGCTCTTACGTGTTTCCCTTTCCCAATTCTTCTGCCTCTAACACGATTTTCCCTCGTATATGAAGTGGAAGTGATTCCCAGAAATATGCAGACTTAAGCAGACTCGCAAGAAAATTCCTTCAGTCTAATACTGAATGCCCCGAAGAAAGCAATCAAAAAGATCCACAGCAGCAAGCAGAGTTGAACAAGCTTGCAAGCAGATTACTTCTAAAATCTGCTTCTTCTTCTCACTCTATTCAACCACATGCATACATTACCGAGGTTTTGGAGAATATTCAAAAGGGTGACATCGTAGAATGCTCTATATGTATGGAATCTCCAGAAGATCCTGTGTTTACACCATGTGCACATAAATTTTGTAGAGAATGTCTGTACAGTTGCTGGGGCACGTCATCGGGTGGCAAGTGTCCAATCTGTCGTCAATTGCTCCAGAAAGACGATCTGATTACTTGTCCATCTGAAAGCCCATTCAAGGTCGATATTAAGAACAATGTGACAGAGTCCTCAAAGGTTTCAAAGCTATTTGAATTCCTTCAACGTATTCTGAACACATCAAGTGAAAAGAGTATTGTCTTCAGTCAGTGGACTTCATTTTTTGATCTGTTGGAGAATCCATTGAGGAGGAGAGGAATTGGTTTTTTGAGATATGATGGGAAGTTGACTCAGAAACAGAGGGAGAAAGTTCTGGATGAATTCAATGTGACAAGAGAGAAAAGGGTAAGTGAAGTTAATTTGAACAATTTATTATTTTAAGTGAAAAACATCATCACACTGAATCACTGTTTTTTCTTCCAATTGTATTGTTTCAGGTTTTGTTGATGTCACTAAAAGCTGGTGGTGTGGGCTTGAACTTAACTGCAGCCTCAAATGTTTTCATTATGGTATATGCTTTGCCTATTTCCTGTGGAACTTAAATCTTCTTTGTTGTAAATGTATCTTCTGTGTTAACTCTTTGTTGTGTTGTAAATGTAGGATCCATGGTGGAATCCTGCAGTTGAGGAGCAAGCAATAATGAGAATTCATCGCATAGGACAAAACCGAAGAGTTGTAGTGAGAAGGTTCATTGTTAAGGTTAGCCAATTCATTTTTTCAACATGCAGAACATAAAAACATGCAATCCTACTCATCATAAACCGAGATACCCATATTGCCGACTTCCTATGGGTCAAATGTTTCGGATTTGACTTGGAATATTCAAAGTCCCCTTTTTTCTTTTTGCCAAACGGCGCCACTTAATTTGTTGTCAATTGATAAGGCAGCAGTTCCCTTCTTTTCCCCCTGTTTTTTTCCTACCAAATGCTATGGGTTGTCCCTTTGATTATTTTTTTTGGTATGACCCCTTTGATTATTTTAAATTGCTTTTTCTTGATATAGTTCAACCGTACAAGTACTTGGAACTGTCAAATATTTATGCATTTTGTGATTATTTTATTGTTTTGATATCTTTTTTTCCTTAGTTGGGTAGGAAAGCCATTTTCTCACGCTGATCACGTTTTTCACAAGTAGTCTCACCTTATCCTTTTGTTGGGTCACTTATCTTACAAAAACTTTTCTACGTTTGGTTTAAATTCGCACGTTGTTTTGTTGACTCTTTTTTTCCCGTGTTTTTGTTAACTAATGGTAAGATTTATGGGTCATTGTGAACAGGACACAGTGGAAGATCGATTGCAACAAGTTCAAGCTAGGAAACAAAGGATGATATCTGGCACCCTCACAGACGATGAGGTTCGGACTGCTAGGATTCAAGACCTCAAAATGCTTTTCACATGAGATAATTTATTGTCTAGTTTTTTAGATCTAGGAAGCCAATTTTGTATAGGTTGTTGGATCCTTTCTACAGTTCAAGGCTTCTTTTTCTTGTGTACATAACATGAAATGATGATAGAGTAGTTTGAACTCTAGAAAAGAAGTCCACTGTTTTGTAAATCTTGAGGCTTTAGTGGTTATGGTAAAAGTGATTACTTTCATTTTGGTCATTCAATTACTGTTTAGAGAGAATCCGAAGCCTGGTATAAAATTTAATGATTTATTATTTAAAAGGTGAATCAATAAAGTATAACCCGCGGCACCAACTTTTTAGAGACGAAAATAAACAACGCAGTCCCTAGAGCTACAAAAAATATGTTGACTTTAATAACCTATCTAATATGCAGTTAATTTCAGTTATGTTTATTTTTAAAATAACAATGATATTCTTTGTCTTAATATTTATTTTTTGTCTTACATTTTCAAATATCACTGCTATAAATTAATTTTCATACATTTAAGAGTAAAGATTTAGGGGGTGTATCTGGTCTTTTTTTTATAAAAAAATTATCATTGTTTTGAAAGTCAAATTATGTTATTATTTAATTAAAATAACATTGAACAGAGTAATTTTAATAAACCAAACTTTTGGTCACTTTCATTTAAAAAAATAGGTTTAAATACTTTTTTAGTCTTTGTAATTTAGTATTTTTTTTACTTTTCGTTTTTGCAAAATTATTTTTTTTATTTTAGCTCTTGCAAATTATGTTTGTTTTGTTTTTCGTCTTTATAGCAGTTTAGATAACGTTTTTTTTTTACTATTCAAAGTGTTATCTAAACCACTTTAAAGATGAAAAATAAAATAAATATAATTTGCCATGACTAAAACAAAAAAATTAATTTTACAAGGATAAAAAATAAAAAAAATATTAAATTACAAGAACTAAAAATTAAAAAGATATTTAAGTCAATATATATATATATATATATATATATATATAAATGAAAACAAGCATGATGCAACAGAAGGGTGTACGAATTGGGGAAGAGGGTGTATGCGGCGTGGGATGTAGGACGAAACATTGGAAGAAAGCGATAGCTGGATGGGGTTAAATCTAGGGGCCCATTATTTTAAAGTTTTTAATTGAAAAATGTAGAATAGATAGTAATATTTTATTTATTTACAGAAATAAATAATTTTATCATATATAATAATTTATGATTAAATATATTAAAAAGATTTTAAACCATCAAGATATTGTAATTAAATTTCTAATGCAATTATTTTTAAATCAATTCAAATCAAACTGCAAATATTTTTATCAAATGTAGTATCAATATTCCCATTAAATATAGTATCAATTATTTTACTTTTAGAAACAGTAATTTTTTTACTTTTTATGATAGGAATTAAACGTGAACGTGACGCCTTACCTACTTGACCGGTCAAAAACACTCCCGATTTGGGTTTATTTGAAAGCCAGAAGTTGCAAGTGGGACCTTGGGCTATCATAATAGACTAATGAATGTTACGTTTCCTTACTATATTTGTTTTTAATTTTATTTTATAAGAGGCAAAGTTAACTATAACAATTAATAGGTGTCAAATTTAGTAAATGTATATTTTTAATAATTTTCATATAAATTATCTCAAAAAAAATTCATATAAATTTTAATTTTTACTTATTTCACTATAAAATTATATATTAATTTATTGATCATATATTAAAATTTAAATAAATTGTATATACTTATTTAATAATTAAAACTATAATACAAATTTTAAATTATTTTACAAAATCATATCAAGTTAGTTTCCTTCCAAATTTATAAAATAAAAATAGAGAATGAATTAAAAATACGTTTTTTCATCTTAAAATATTGTAAAATAATATAATAAGAATGTGTAAATAATATTACTAGATGGGGATACAATTGAAAATAATGTGTAAAAAGAATAACCGGTAAAAATAGAATGTAAGTGTAAAAAAATCCAATAAAATTTATAATTTTTATTCTACAAAATTATTTATAAAGTGTTTGATTCCATGTTTTTAATGTAATTTTTCAAATCCTAAGGGGTTGGCCAAGTGGAGCAGGACAAGATCATGTAATTTTTCAAATCCTAAGGGGTTGGCCGAGTGGAACAGGACAGGATTTCACATATGACAGATCACAGATTCGAACTCCTGCTCATCTCCTTAAAGTGGGATAAATGTAAGTATCTATGTAAACGCTCTTTGAGTTTGGAGATTTTTCCTGCCTTGGACTGGGGCATCATTCCCTCCCCCTAAATTTAAAAAAAAAAAAAAGTAACTTTTCATATATCAAATATAATTTTTTAAAAACTAATAATTATAACTTTTACATCTTCTGTCAAAAAAAAAAAAAAAAAAAAATTTACATCTCAAACTTTAGTCTTCTATTCTCAACAACGAGCTTCCAACATAGGTTATTACTCTATTTTGTTTTGGTTTTTTTCGACAAATATTCTCCTTAAAACACAATTCTGTTCTGATCAGACTTTTTACTCTATACTTAAATGAAAAATGTATAATTTGGCAGTCAAGATTGGACCTCCCTTTTTTATGCTGTCTCTGTACGAAGGTGTAGGGGTGTAGCTTTTGTTAGATTGGCCTTTTTAATTATACTTTTTTTTATCAATAGCCTTTTTAATTATTTGATGCTGCTGCTACTACTACTACATGCTTTCTGTGGTGCCTATCTTTGACCCTGATCCCCTAGCTACTACTTGACACAATTCCGCTTGGCTCGGGTTTCTCTTATGTTACGCATCTTATATGAATCAAATTTTCATTTTAATCCTCTGGGAATTTCTTTTATGCACGACAGCAAAAAAAAATATATATATTTCTTCAATTTTAAAAAAAATATATATACAAAAAATTAAAATTAAAAAGTAAGTAAAATATAAAAATAAATATAAGTGGAGTCAAGCTACTCCAAAAATAACTAAAGTTATTCTACTAAAAAACTCTTTACATATTAAATTTCAATTATTTAATTGTTAAATTAAAAAAAATTATTGAATAGATGAAGTAAACAATTTTTTATAAAGTTTAAAAACTATTAGATATTCACTCTAAAAAAAAATATTAGATATTTCATCAAATGAATTCAAATTAATGTGTAATATATTTTTCTAAAATATAAGTAAATGTTAATTGTAATCTATCTATCAATATTCTATTCTATTCTATCTATATATTATATAAAACACAGTTGTTATCTGGGATAGTAGTCCACATGTCGCAGTCTGGTGAATTGTGTTTTATATAATATATAGATATAGATAAATAAATATATAATCAATTAATTAATTATTGATTAGCACAATCACAATGTTAATATTTGTAAGGTATTTAATATATTATTAATTTTCTTTTCAGATTTAAAATTATATTGATATTAATTTATTCGATTTTAAAATTATTATTTATTATTTTCAATTATATGTATAATATATGGTAATCATGAATTAGATTTAATATTTTAGAATGCATTTTAATTTTTTAACAAATTATTGATTAAATGTAATAATAATTAATTAACTTTGACTAATATATTATATTTTTATTTTTATCTATACGAAAAATTTAATCAATTAATTAGGTATTGATTAACAAAATCACAATCACAATCTTAATATTTGTAAGACATTTAATATTTAATATATTATTAATTATTAATTAATTATTAGTTTTCTTTCCAAATTTAAATAACAAAAATTTAAAATTATATTTTAAATGTTTCATAATATATATATATATATATATATATATATATTAATATTTTAATTAAAGTAATTTTAAAATTATATGATATTTGATTTGATTTTATATTATATTATATTTTTCTATATGTTATCAATTAAATATTGAAAATTGAATAGTCATTATTTCCTTATTTAATTTTGGGTTGTATGATTACAACAAATTGAACAAATATTATGTTATGTGAAAATTGAAGAATTATTTCCTTATTTATATTTTTTTTTAGATTGAAGAGTCTCATTTTCTTATTTAATTTCAAATGATGTTTGTGTTCTATTTATATCGTCATTCTCCTAAAGCGTGTTTCCAAATGATGTGGGTACTGTGAAGAGACAATTGTGATTTCGAGTGACGTTAATGACCGACACATGGTGTTGGTTTGATAGTGTTGTAGTGAATTTTTCTTCTTCTTCTAATATTTTCTCTTTTTGTTCTTCTTTTGTTTTTCTTATTCCTATCTTGCCTTTGTTTTTCTTTTATTTTTTCATGTTTATCTTTTGATCTTCGATTACAGGTGGTGACGTTGATGACCGACATATGGTGTTGTTTTGACAGCTTTGTAAAATTAATTTTAAATAAAAGAACTAACATATTGTTCCATTAAATTTTTTTATGAAATTCATTAGTTATGAAATTTACTCATGTTATCACAATAAAAAGAGTATATGATTTTTTATTGATTTATTAATTTGTTTAAAATTTTTCTTTTAAAAAATTAAAATATAATTTATTATCATTTATTTGGATATTAAAATCCATTACAATCATTTTTTAATATAAACATAATAGAATTTTACATATTTCTTTCTTAAACATGACAATTAATACATGGAATTTTTATATTAAGATTAAAAAAGACTTAAGTTAATTACAATTAATTTAAATTCGAAACTTTAACTTTAGACTTAATTTTAAATGTTAATCTCATATATAAAATTTTGATACCTTGTATTCAATTTTTAACTCGTAGTGGGTATAATTAAATATAAAAGACAATAATCTTTATTTATTTTATAATTTAATATATTAATATAAAAAAAATTATGCTTATATAATAAAATTTTCACTTCAATTTTAATTCTTAAGAAATTACATCATACATTTTTTTTCTTTTTATGATATTGATTGATTGATTAATTGATTGATATTTCATTCTTAATTTTAGTATCATTAATCAATTAATTAATTATTGATTAGCACAATCACAATCTTAATATTTATAAGATATTTAATATATTTATATTTTTCTTTCCAGATTTAAATAACGAAACTTTAAAATTATATTTTGATTAATATTTTAATTAAAGTAATTTTAAATTTTTACTGATATTAATTTATTTGATTTTAAAAATATTATTATTATTATTATTATTATTATTATTATTATTATTATTATTTGATATTTGATTTGATAATAATAAAAGTAGAAATATTATTAAAAAATCGAATGAATCAATATCCATACATTTTTAAAATTAATTTAGTTAAAATATTAATATATTATGCAGGTTATTAAACATTCAAAATATAATTTTAAAATTTGATTCTCATGATATTATTTAAAAATATAAAGTTGATCAGGATATATTAATTTAAAATTTGTTTATTTAAATCTTGAAAGAGAAATATCAATTATTAAATCATTATAATTAGTATGATTATAAAATAAAATAATTATTAAATTTATTACATCAATTAATTATTATATAAAAATTATTAAATCATTATAATTAGTATGATTATAAAATAAAATAATTATTAAATTTATTACATCAATTAATTGTTATATAATGAGATACACATAATATATAAATGTTATCAGAATGTGACATGTGAACTACCAGTCCTAGTCAGTAACTGTGTTTTATATAATATATAGAAGATAGATATAGATATAGATAGATAATAAATAAATAAATAATAAATATAGAAAGAATAGAAAATAGATAGATATAGATATAAATATTGATATAGATAGATAGATTACATTATGAGTAAATTACACGGATCCCATGAATTTTACTTATATTGTATCGACATCCCTGCTTTTTTGAACCATACAAAAAAATCTCCCTATTTGTCGGTTCTAAATTACACGGACCATCCTGAATTTTATTTATATTATACAGTCCCTCCTGAGTTTTACTTATATTACACCAACATTCCTATTTTTTTGAACTACAGGAGTCAAAAGTAATATTTAAAAAGATAGAAGATGTCGGTGTAATATATGTAAAATTCAGGAAAGATCCGTGTAATTTACTCTTACATTATTGATACGTAGGGAAACAGTGGAAAAAAAAAATATCTAAGCCGAGGTATAGGCCACGTGAATAATCCAATCCAAGACAAGACGAGCCGAGCCGATCCCGAGCCGCGTCAATCATTTCAGTTTGAGATTCCAAACCAAACGTGTGCCCCGCACGCCCCTCTATTTATATCCCTCAACACTCACCCACCGTTTTCACTTTTCAGTTTTCTCTCTCACACTATACTTCTCTTCTTCTTCTCTCTCTTCGTCGTCGATCTCACGCGCCGCCGCACATGGCCGAATCCCACAGAAACCGCCGCCAGCCCAGCCGCCTGCAGAGCCGCGCCCCCTCGTCGCTCCAGATAAACCGCGCCGTCCAGTGGAACGTCGCGATTCCGCTGCTGTCCCCGCTTGCCTCGTCGCCGCCGCCCCCTCCGCCGCCGCAGCAGAAGGAGGAGCCGCCGCAGCAGCAGCAGCGCCCCCCGCCGGAAAAAGTGGTCTTCAAAAAGTGGCAGCACCCCGCCGCACCGTTTTGTTACGAACCACCCTCGCTGGCTCCTCCCTTTGTTAACGTGTAAATAAATAATGAAGAATATGAATATGTCTTCTAACATCTTTTCATTTTCATTTTCATTTTTTTTTTGTACACTTAGTCTATAGATACCTCAGCATAAGTAATAAGAGTAAGACCCGCTCTTTTTTTAACCTTTTTTTTTTCTCTGTTTATGGCTTCAATTAATTAAGAGAAGAAGTGTAAGTGTGTAACCCTTATTATCTCTTCAATTTTGGTGATCGTTTTGAGCATATACGAGGGTTTAATTTGTGTGTGTGCAAGAGTCACCGTTTACTTTTGCAGGGATTTTGATTCAATTCAACGTTTATTTCTTGTTTGGTTTGTATAAACGAATTTCGATTTCAACGGTTGTAATGAATTTAGGAAAATTTATTTATATGATGGGAATTTTTTCAGTAAAAAATAAAATTATGAATGCAATCGGTATTTTAGATGTTTAGTGATTGAATTATTGTGTATGAATTTGGGGGAAATTGTTGATGGAATCCCTTTCAGTGTTCAAGATGTATCGTGTTTGTATAAATACTTGTATATATTTGACATTTGTGGCTGTGAAGTTGACAGGTCCTGTGTTTCTCGTTTGTTTATATATATATATATATATATATATATATATATATATATATATATATTGTTGCTTGATTGCTAAAATGTCTTGTTTTTCTGTGGCATTGGGAATTTGGGATCGAATAAATTTTTTTTTTTTACGGTATTCATAGTTTTCTTTCAAATGTGTTTTTTTAATATTTTTATTTTTATTTTTACGATAATAGTTTTATATTGTTCAGGGTATCGTTAAGCTTATTTCATTAAAGTAAATATGTTGTTTCAAACTTTCAATGTTACCAAGACAAATATCTTCCACCAAATTATAGGCCAATGCTCCAATGACTAGTGAACCTTGTTCATTGTGCACAAAGTTCATATAGGCACAAAACATTGGATCATGAATACAATGTGTTAATAACATCGCAAATTAAGGGATTCATCTCAGTGGCATCTCATGCAAAATATTGGATCATGAACACAATCTGTTAATAACATCGCAAATTAAGAGGTTTGCTTCAATAGCACCTCTCATGTACTATCACTCAAGAGACATAACCTTACCTCATGAGAAACCTTACAAAAAGTAAGCCTAATAGACCTAAGTATGAATATAATACTCTAATTCTATACATTTCATCTGACCCAAGTATGAAAATTTCTCATCTTGGATTGATGTTGAACGTATATAATGTTAAATGCAATATCAGTTATTCAAGATTTAAATAGAATTTAATTTTAATATGTTAAAGATTTTTGTATGATTAACTAATTACACATCGGTTTAGATATAATTTATAAATAATTATTATAAAAATTAACAACCTTTAATTTTATGATAATTTATGATCGATTGATAATATAACAGTGTATTCAAATTAAATTCTTGAACAATGAAACTGATTATTGTGCATATACAGAAAGAACGGTTTGAGCATTATCCTTAACATTGGTTATTTTCTTTTGATTATTGGTATGGTTGTGTATGCACCATGACACAAAATGACCTTCTTCTAACAGTAATAGTCATTTTCTCAGTACAAATTATTGGCAACACAAATAGGACCACTTTTTGATAGGCATGAAAACATACAAACACCTATCTAATTTATGTTGCCCCATGCGACATGTGTAGTTCAGAACAAGAAGTGTCTACTCCACATGTGAAGAGAGGGCACAAGTAGGACAACAAATTAATGATGCCTAGGTATTACATTACATTACATTACTGCCATCAGAGTGTTACAGCTAGCATAACTGGACAGGTTCTTCTGGTTTCGCTCTATAGGTAATTTGGAGAAAATAAAATTAAGAAACCCCTTCAATTTCATTGAATGTATAATATTCAGATTGCTTGGATTTGATCTTAGTGTTATGAAATGGTGATAAAATTTGGTTATTAAATGTATAAACTATAATAATCAGAAAACAAAATGAGATTAATGATAATTTTTAAAAAGAACTGGTTAAACATATCACTTAGTCCTTCTATGTGTTGCATATTCTCAATTTGATCACTATACATAAAAAATATTAAATTGATCCCTACAATGCAAACACTACCGGTTTAGTCCACGTTGTCATACGTTGATAGTTAACTCCCTCCCTTAAACATTATTAATTTGGTCCCTATAGATAATACATATTCAAATTAAGAATGTGCTACGTATAAAGACTAAATTAAAAATGTGTAAGTGGGTTAACAATAGCAAAGACTAAATTACTAACGTTTACATATATAGGGACCAATTTAATAAGTTCTTTTATACATGAACCAAATTATGTGTTTAATCAAAAAAGACTTTTTGGAGTAAATTGTATTCTAAAAATAATTGACATGAAATCCTATACATATATGGGCAACGGTGAGTGTAAAAGTTGTGTACTTAGTTCTGCACACAAGACTATTATCCACACGTACTCTCGCGATTTGTGAAATGGAGATTGTGACCTCTTGGTTGAGTTAGTTACTTAATTTACTAGGAACGTTGTATAAAGAAGGGGAAAAATTGACTTGAAATCCTACGCATTTATGCACGATGGTGAATGTAAATACAAAAGGGCAGTAGTAACAAAAATTCTCACTATACTTGAAAAGAAGATTGTGATTTTCTTTTAAATTATATTTAGTACATTCGACTTATTAATTTTAATGCTAGTTGATACTTCATGCTAATAACATGATTAATAAAAAAACACTTTTAATTTTAAAGAAACAACCATTTATTTTTATCATTTAAAAAACATAAATAATTATTTCTCCGTTATTAAACGAATCTATTTTGAATTGTGTAAATAAGATATGATTATATAATCTTAGACACATTAGGTGCTATTTTTATTTTAAATATAACTACATAAAGATTCTCCTGTTTTTCATATATGCTCAACAATGAATGTAAAAAGTTGAGTGCGATTTATTTAGATATAGAAGGGTATTAGTATCACCGAAAGCACGTGTTAACTAATACAAAGTTGTTTCAGCTTAATCAGTAATCTTGATTATTAGTGTGTTTCTTTTTACATTTGAAACTCAGTATAATGCTCATCTGGTTTTTTCTGCTCACAGCTTGTGACAGTATAATACCAGTTATATTAATGATATAACTTCTTTTGCTGTGCAAAAAAAAAAAAAAAAATTTGAAACTCAGTTGAATGTCAATCTAACATTTTACCTGTTTGGTGTTGTATTGAAAAGTGGGACAACATGAAGATAAACTTGCACTATATAATTTTAAGTTATGATTTTTGAACATCCACATAATATAAATACTTCATTAAAACTTTATTTTTCACTATTTTTTTTATCATATCATATCATTTATCATATTTATATTTTTATCTCTTTCTCTCTTCAAATGTCAAGTGTTTACTAAGATGTCTATGAAAATTTTTTCTATAAATTTAGACACATTAGGTGCCATTTTAAGGGAAATGTAGCTGTAAGGGAGGGTACTCCTTGTACCCATTATCCTCTTTAATACAAATTTTATTTGCTGATGAAAAAAAAAATTAGGTGACATTTCTATTTTATATAAATACAATTGCATAAAGACCCGTCTGTTCTTCATACATACCAATGCAATCGTGGTCCTGATACCATGTGCACTGTAGGTAGGGAAAAAAAATACTTCCTTCTGTTTAATGCACGTTTATGTTTCTTTTTTCTTTGGGTTGTTGGAAGTTGTGTTTAAATTCTATAGTTGGAAGTTAATTTTGTTTTTGTCATCGATCGCCAATGTGATAAAAAAAATATAGGTAGTATCAAGGAAAAGGAAGAAGTAGGAGTTATAAGGTTGGTTTGGTGGTGAAAGGAGAAGAGAAAGGGGGAGATGTCGCGGGTTCGAATCTTCCCGCTAACAAAAAAACTAATAAATTAACAATTAACATTTACTGATAAAAAAAAGGAAAAAGGAAGAAGTAAAAAAAAAATAGAAGATCAAAATTAAGGTAATTGTTTATATACGAAGTTCTTCAAGCTGCTATGCAGTCAAAGACAAAAAAATAATATAGGCACCAACTTTTGAAGACACAAGTTTGTGGAGATTGATCCCATTTGAATGGCCAAACTCATAGATTCGAAAAGAAATTAAAGAAGCAAAGGAAAAATTCCGTGACTTTCTTTTCTTAGTATTTGTCCTTTTTTTTCCCCAAGTTATACTTATACATTATCTACACCAATTGAACGAGTGGTTATAAATTTTTTGCTCACTTATAATTGTGCTTGGCTTGTCGGCTGAATTATCCCATATAGTCCTTGTTTGTATTAAGTTTATAAAATCAATTTTGATATTTTCTAATGTAAAATTATTGTAAATGTGTATTTCAGACTAATTTAGATACAGGTATGTTGGGATAGTCTTTTACATAAAATTTATAGGAAAAAAAAATGAATTGAGTTTATATCCCCTAGTTAGAATCAGCATATGCAATTGATTTTTATAAGAGGTGCATAAGTTGATTATAAATTATAAGAGAAGATTCATTTTATTTTTTATTGGGTCATTTTGTTATACTTTTTTTAATAAAATAATCACTTCTTTTAAAAAAATAATAATAATAACTTCTTTTAATTTTTCATGTTTTTATTTCAGAATTTAAAATCTAATTAAAGTGAAAAGTTATTTTGAATAGTTTATCATAAAATTAACTGTTTCTTTTAAACAAATACTTATGATGGTAAATAAACATAAATTAGCTTTTGCTCTTTTTTTTATTTTTAAAATCTCTAAAAAAATAATAACTAAATCATTTTATATCAGAATCTCTTTTGACAATCTCTAACAAATTAGCCCATTTTCTTATCTTATAAGTGATTATAGAAAAATTTATCCAACCATAATCATGCACCTAATTCACTTTTTTTTTATTCATAAAAATTGAAGAAAATACTGAGTAATTTACAATAATTTAAGCACCATCTTCACTAACTGAACTAAACCCTTTTATGCCTAATTCACATTTAACGATTCAAAATTAGTTTCACTAAATTCTAAATCAAATAAACACTTAATCACGTGAATCAGTTACCATGTTCTGTAAATAATATCAAATAAACTGTTATTTATGGAGAAAAAAATTATCTCAATGTGTAAACATTATTATATAAAGATTAATAATAAAATAGCTTATTTTGAGTTAATTTCCTCTATATTTTACCAATTTAGTTATATTTTTAATTCATAAAATTTCTTGAAGCGTGGTATAAGCTAGAAAAATAAAGTGGCTTAAGCAATTAATGTTTTCTAGTAGTTATCCTAATTTTGTTGTTGTTGTTGATTCGGAAAAGGTTACTTTCCAAGACACAGTGTTATATGTCTGTGCTAGCTACTACTATTATTCAAAGTAAAAGCAGTAATTGCGTGTATGCACGTGTGGGTGGAACAATTGACTTCAAACTCAGGAACACCACATATGCATGATATGATAAAAATGAGTTGGGGCCAGCCAGATAAGATAATTAACAAGTAACAACCATGACATAACAAAACAAAAAGGGAGAAAAGAAAAGAGATCCAATTCAACACTGAGAAAATTCCAGAGTTAAACAAAACACAACAAGGGGGGTCAAATATTCAAAAGACCATATATTCTGCAATCTTTAAAATTGTTGTCACTTTTAGACTATGTTGTTGTTCAAAAGGTTTGATAAGCTTTTCATGTGACATCTTTGGCATCTTACCTGAAAACTACCAGCAATGGCAAATGCGCGTGGCTTAGCCGCACAGCAGGTCTTCATTAGAGATTTTATTTAAACTTAATTAGAATGTATTCTTTAGTGTAATTTTTTTTATATTATTATATCTAATTATAAATTATTTAAAATTATTCAAGAGTGAGTAACAAACAGGTTGAACGGATTTATCTTTATTCTTATCAAATATGAAATTTTGATTGAGTCAATTACTTAAATCCAAATTCGACCTGAACAAGATCTGAAATATATAGGATAAGACTGAATCAACTTAACTTTTTAGTGTAATATATCAATCTTAACTTTATATATAATTAGATCATAAAATGAAAGAAATATAAAACTTAAATTAAGAAATTTATGATCCAAAACATAATCTGGACACATCCTAAAAATGCATCGGATCTAATTTTAAAATTCAAATATGTCAAAATCAACCTCGGGGCTGAGTTAGTGGCATGGGTCGTGTTATGTTCATCCCTAAAATTATTAATGTTGTAATAATTATTTTAAAATTATGTTATATTGATTTCTTAATTAATTAATAGTATAAAGATTTTTAAACTAAAAATATCTCAAATTTAAACTCATGTTGTATTTATCTTTAGATCTCTCTAACTTTTACACTTTATACAATCACGTCACTATCATTACCGTAATTGTGATTATCAAGATTAAAGTTGAAAAATATAATTAATTATTAGTTTTATTAGTTTTTCTTTATTTTTTATTTTAATTTTTGACCACATTCATTTGTTTTATTAGTACTTCTTATTAAAACTTTTCTAAGCTCCAAACTGTCCATTTTTTGTAAGTTATCCTTTTCTTTTTAATTTCCGGCTGAACATCCTTTTCAGTGTTTTTATTTATTTGGACATAGTTATATAGGGAATGTATTAAATGGAACACTTCTTATTATGAAAAATAAAAATTATAATTATAAGCTATTAAATTATATTTAAATGATCAATATTAAAAAAAATATACAAATATTTTTTTAAGTAATTATGTGATTATAATTAAAAAAATCCTCTCACACCATACAGATTAAAAAGATAGCACTAGATTTCTAGTATTGAAATAGTTACAAAAAGATGATACCAAAATAAGAGCTTGTCAGAAAGATAACCTTTATGGTTAAAGATCTTTCAGATTTGAAAGACCATGCTGTCCATCCATCCTCTCCTATCTAATTAGGGAAGTGCTCTTTGACCTAGCAACCATAAGCATGTCAAAAGGGGGGAGAAGAGTATATGGGAAAGTTTGTTTCATGGAATTTTTTTCTATCACCGGAAATGTTATTTTCAAGAATATAACATGGAAATATCATTTCTAGGTATTTAAAAAAATATGTTAGGTTAACTTTTAATATTCCTGGGAATACTTTTTAAATTTTAAACTAATAAATAAAAAAATAAATATAACAATATAAGTTATAGTGGGGTTAGAAAATAACTTTTCACATTCTCATGAGAATGAAACTTTCCCGGTTCTTAGCATGAGAATAAAAACTATGTAAACATGAGAATGCAACTTTTCTAAGAATAAGAAATACCTGAAAATATTTTTTTGATAACCTCTTAATAATCATAGAAATAAGTATTCTCACTTCCATATTTTTGGGCAGGGACGGATTTGGGGGGGGGGGGGGGGGAGATAGCAGGGGCTTGAGCCCCCCCCCCCCCCCCCCCCCCCCCCCCAAACCAAACTTCAATACTAATTATTAATATATTTTCTACTTTCAGTAAAAAAAAAAATACATACTAATTAGTAAATCTGATAATATATGTTATCATTGATTATATACTGATCTTTTTAATAATATATGTTGTCACTAATTATAATCTAATCCAAAAAGATATATATAGAAATTAATAGATCTGATAAGATTTTCTTAAAAAGAAAGATAGGTATGATAAGAATGATATCTTTATGACTTTCCATCAATTGTTATTATCTTGGCTAACTATATGTTTCGTGTATTATTATAAGTCTCATTTATCTATCTATATATCTAATTATTAATATTAATTATTATTAACATTATATTATAAACATATATATATATATATAATTGTCATAAAATTTGATGATTTTTAGTTATTATTATATTTGATGAGTTTATTCTTCTTTTTTATTGTGAGATTATTTTGTGAGTCCTGTTTGATTGTTATTGTGCTTGTGAGACCAAAAAGTCTTTCAAAACTTGAAAAAAAAATATGAGTTATAAATACATGTATTTCTTTCTTGTATCATTTGATATAAAAATCAATTTTAATTTTACGTGTAAAACTAATAAATAATTTTTATAAAAATAATTATTTATTAAACATTTATTTGTTAGAAGTTAGATATTTAAATAATTGAAGTAAAAAAAAATATTTCAACCCCCCTTTTATGATTTCCTGGATCCGTCCCTATTTTTGAGAATGCAAAAAGATTTCATGAAACAAACGTCTCATTTTTGTTTATGATTAGAGACTCGTAAAAGGGGTTTTGGTAAGAGAATGACCATGCCTTTGGAGCCTTTCCAAAAGTTAGGGCCGAACTGTATATGGCTTTTTCATCCAACATTATAATCTCGTGACATTCAGTACTTTTAAAATAAAAAAATAATAATAAATTGGAAACAAAGAAAAAAAAAAAAAAAAAAAGAGTTTGCATCCCCCTACATGCCTCTTGGATTTTTTGTGTTAATCAATAATATGCTCCCTCACCTTGTTTTGAGTTTTCTACTTTTCTTGCTTGAGATTCTAAAAATTGGTCTCCCTCAATTCTTTACAATGTAATTTGGTGTTAGTCTTGGCTTTGGGCGAGCCACTACCACCTCCATCTCTTCACCAATAGAAGATTCCTCAATATTTGTTCTTCTAGAATTGATTTATGCTTGAGCTCATCTAATTTATCCGCACGCTAGTTTGATTATTTAGTCTTCATTGTGTTTTGTATTACTCTAGCATGGTTAAACAAATTCATCAGGTCTTGTTGCTTGTTGTTATTAACTAACTAGTCAAATACAACTAACTAATGAACTAATTAAAAAAATATAAATTTTGAAACCATATTTTATTATTGGCAAAATCAAAATTTATCAATGAGAAAATTTTATATAAATAGAAAACTATTAATATCAAAATTATATTTTTAACATTAGTTAACTAAATAATTAAACATATTTTTAAATTTAGTTTATTAAATAAATTATGCTTAAATAAGTATATATCCCTCTCTCTATATATAAATTAGAATGGTTATTTTGAATGAAAAAGTTTTTAGGAATTATTTTTCAATGAGAAAGTTTTAAGAATTTTTTTTAATAAGAGCATTTTTAAATATTTTATTCTTTTCTTAACTTCTTTTTTTGACAAATTTCGTAACTTTTTTTTATTTTTTTAATATATTTTTTTATCTTTATTTTTAAATTGATGGTCGGTTGGGGAAAGAAAGCTCATGGGTTTTGAATATCTCTTTGGCTATTTCTGCAAAGGAAACAACAACAATGGGAGTGGAAGCATCCAATAACTAGTAAGGCAAATGGACTAGGTGGAAGGCAAAATTTGGAAGTTATGAATATCGCTCGAAGCAATATTATAGAGGCTAGCCAAACAAGGAATATCGATATGTATCCTTGAATATGTTGATCATTGTGTTGTCTATAATTTTAATGCTTAATTGTAACTTTTACCTCCAATTTTTTTTATTTTTGATGGATTTTACCCCCAACAAATTAATTTGGCGTATTTTATCCCCAACTTTTTGAAAAAGTTACGAATTTTACCCTCCACAGTTTTGATGACGTGACATGCTCACATAAGCATAAAAATGGGGGTAAAATTCACCAAAAAATAAAAAATTAGGAGTAAAATTTGCCAAAAATGAAAAAATTAGGTGTAAAATTTGCCAAAAAGTAAAAAGTTGGGGGTAAAAATTATAACTATTTTAGCATGTCACATCATCAAAACTGTGGAGGGTAAAATTTGTAACTTTTAAAAAAGTTGGGGTAAAATGCGTCAAATTAATTTGTTGGGGATAAAATACGCCAAAAATGAAAAAGTTGGGGGTAAAAATTATAATTAAGCCTAATTTTAATGCACCATATGTACTTCAACAAGGACTATTTGTAGAGTGTAGTTTGGATTGTGAAGTTTGTGTTGGGTATGGAGAGTTGGCCAATTCTACAGTGGAAACTTCACCAAATTTCCCACCGTGGGAAACAAAATATGATACGTTAGATATTAACTCTTTATAATCAACGGTTAAAATAAGTGAAGACTACCGTAGGAATAAATGCACCGGAATATCTTTAAAAAAAATTATATTTATATTTTTTCTTTTTCTCTCTTTCCAATTCTTCTTCTCCCCGTTTCCGATGGTAAGGCCACTATGTCGTCGTCGTTGTCGTCATCTCCTTCTTCCCGTTTCCGATGGCAAGGCTATTGTGCCGCCGTCGTCATCTCCAAAGAATCAACAACTGCAAATTTCGATCCACAATAGTGAGGTTGTCTCAGAATCAGAAAGAAAAACCTCTGATTTTGTTTTAGATCTAGATCTAGATTCCAGATCTCCCCCGACCTCGAATAAATGTCACCGCAAAACGCCATGACCTTCCTCCTGATTTTGCCACGCAAAGATCTGAGCTCGATGTGAAATTAGCGGCGCATCCAGCCTCTTGGTGGTCGCCGATGGTGATGCTGTAGTGGCGTTGATGCGCTCGTTAGTATCACGACGCAGGTTTAATTTGGCGATGGCGGTGTATGGCATTTTTACTTTTCGACGGTCACGTGCGAAGGCCAAGCAGGCGGTGGCGTCGCAGAGGAAGGAGTGCTACAACTCTTCGATGACGGCGGCGGTGAAGGCATGGTCGGAGTGAAGGAAGAGAGGGGGAGGGAATGGGTAGAGAGAGGAAGAGGTTGCAGTGGCAGTGGCAATGAGGGAAGGGTGTGGCAGAGAGGGCGAAGAGGGAGGGTGGTTGGAATCGAGAGGAAGGAGTGGTTACCGGGGTAGGTGAAGGGGATCGGAGAGGAGTGTCTTTTCCTTTTTTTAAAAAAAAAATTCTAGTGCATGTATACCTATTGTAATCCATACTTATCTTATAATTTGATGGCTATTAAAACTTTCCCATGGTGGGAAACAAGAGCAACTTTCCCACCGTAGAATTGGCCATGGAGAGTTAACGAGGAAGCATGATGTACGATTCTTAGTTGGAGAAGGCATTATGATAAAAGGATTAAAAGGGAAGGATATGTAGGTAAATTTATATACCAAAAATAATAGGAAGGGGGGTGTACTTAGTACAATTGGAGCTGTAAATAGTAAAAGCCTTTATTCTTCTACGGGTGCGAGTGAGGTGATTGGTCTCGGGCTGCTCGGCCCAATGTATAACTCATCTCTTCTTCGGCTATTAATTTTCGCACTCCTTTTTTCACTCGCACACTGCCTCCGCATTTTTTGGTATTCCCAAAAACTACCATTGTGATACCCCAAACCCAGACACGTCTCACACCACCCCACCTTTCTCATCAACATTTATTTTATTTTAGGGTAAAATATGTTTTTTTTCCCTCATTTTATCTTGATTTCTGTTTTTAGTCCCTCATAAATTTTTTCTTTGTTTTTAGTCCCTAAAAAATTGTTTATTTTGTTTTAGTCCTTGACATCAATTTTGATTGTTAACTGATGTCGTGACGAGCAAAATTTACGCTTAAAAAATTTATGTTTAAATTTCTAGTAGTTTTTAATTGCTGCAAATTTTTTGGCTGATTAAAACCGTCAGAAATGTTAAAAAATAAAATAAAAAAATCAAAATCTTGAACACCAGATTTTTTGAAATCACAAGAAATATTATAAAAGTAAACATTTATGACCACCAAAAAATTTGTAGCGGTTAAAAGTCACTAGAAACTTAATCAGAAAGTTTTCACACACACAGTTTATGTCCGCTATGTTATCACTTAACAGTTGAAATTAACCTCAGGGACTAAAAACATAACAAAACAATTTACGAATGACTAAAAATATAACAGAACAATTTATGAGGGACTAAAAACAGAAATCAAGATAAAATGAGGGACAAAAACATATTTTACCCTTTATTTTATATATAAATCTTTAAAAGTGGGAATAAGCATAAAATAATGTTATAATTAGACGTATTTATAACAAAAAAAAGTTAACATTTTAATGGTGTTTTATCTGTTCAGCAACCTCAATCAAAACAATAAATTTGCTACTAATATTCTCATTTGTGAAATTCATGCTTTTCTCATTTAGAAATTGCGGAACGAGTTTTTTTTTTGGTAAAAAAAACTGTGGAGAGAGAACTTCATAGTCTTGGGGGATGGAGTGACATGGGTACCCCTTACCTAAGGGGATACTTTTTGCAAGAATCGAGCCAGAAATCTCTTTATGGAGTATCCATGTACAAACTTTCAAACCTTGCAGAACGAGTTTTCTTTGATAATATTGTTATGACTAAATGTAAAGTTAAAATGCTATTTTTTCCACATGATTAAAGTATATATTTCTCTAGGACTTTTCCTTCGTCAACTTTTTTTTAGGCAAATGTTAATCAGTGCCCTAAGAGCACTGGTTAAGGAACTAAAAGAATAAAAACTTTTATTGGGAGACGAAAAATTGTGTTGTCCATGACTTTTTTTGCGCCTTCTTATAAATTTCACAATAAATACTTTCTCCTTTTAATTCCTTAACTAATGCCCTTAGGGCATTGGTTATCAAGACTTTTTTTTTTTAATATAAGAAACTCTTTTACATATAAATACAATCACGACACCGAAGTTTAAACGTACACTCTTTTCCAAAGTTCTTTAATACTTCATGATTGGCATTTTTTTTTTTATTATGTTATTGGTGTGGTGTGAAATACCCATCACAGTTGCCACTTGATCTAATTTTCATGAAATTGCGTTTTTAGTCTTTATTGAAAAGATCAAGAATTAATATTCCAATATATTCATTATTTATTATATCTAAAATTATTTAATTTAACCTAAAAGTGAGTTGCCCAGTTAAAAAAAAAACTACATCCCACTTTCTTTAAGTGACTTTACTTTAAAGAGAAATTCTTGTCAAAACCATCATAATGAAGATCAGAAAAAGGAAAATTTTCTTAGATGTGTTTATTTAAATTTTTGTTTGGGAAACCCGAATTCTTCGAAGCCCAAACTCAGATTTGGATTTGTCAGTGTTGTGTAGTTCGGTGAAGAATTTCACTTGACCCAAACCAAATAACGCTAGGACCTTAATATTCATTGGGCAAAATTCTAATGCTCAACTGGCTACTATTTTTTGTTTTCTTTTTTATCTGTAGAATTTGAAGACAAGTATGATGAGAGTTTACAACAGTTTATGCACTTTGTTAACTAAGCTAGACCTCTTGATAACTGGCTACTACATTTTCACAGCCAAACAATTTTATTTTATTTTGTTTTTCTTTTCTTTTCGCTTTCGGCACAATTATCTTTCATTTGCGGAAGCAATTCTACTTGATCTATAGGCTAAAATACATATTTGGTCCTTTATGTTTTAGTTTTTGTTCAATTGGATCCTTTATATTTTAGAAGCTTCATTTTAGTCCGTAATGTTTTCGAATAACTTCAAATTAGTCATTGCAAATTTGCCATCAATTACTAAACGTAACGTAACGGAAACAGATACACATATTCTTTAAAAGGATCATTTTTCATCCTTAATGTTTTATAAAAAAAAGGTTCAATTTGGTCCCTCGTGAACAAAATTAAAAACTTTTGAAATTGTGAAGTAAATTATGAAAATAAATTCTAAAAATTAACTATTAATTCGATATGCAATATCAAAATCTAAACATATGAATTTCAAATTTACAAATATGAAAAATTCTAGAATTAACAATTACATAATTTAGAATTGATTAAATTTTAAAAATATAAAAAATAAAATATGTTTGATGTAGAAGAAGTCACATAATGCTTTGAGAGGTTAAATAAATTGAGAGAGAAGGAATGCTAGCGACACTATGTGACCAGGGACGGAGCCAGAAATAAATAACTGGGTAAAAAAGTATTAAAGTTGCAGTAAAAAAATATTAAAGTTTGTCTAATTAATGAGTATTCAAGTATTAAATTTCATATAAAACATTCATAATTATGTAATTTTTAAACAATTCAATAATATATAATAGAAAATATTTCTACATAGAAGAAAACTAAACATCTTAGATCTAATATTAGAATTTTTAATCATCAGTTTTATATGACACTAATAATCTTTATAATTTATAAAATTTACGTTAATATATATATATATATATATATATATATATATATATATATATATATATATATATATACAAAAAGGTCATGTTAATTATGTTATAAAAGAAACTATTAAACAAAAAAAATGAGTTATAGGTTTTAATTTCCAAATAATTATGATCAAATTAATATAAAGAAAAAACTAATAAAGTCATTTTATTGAAAATGCAATTGATAGTAACCTTTAAAATAGTAATATCAAATTATATAAAGAAAAATTAGTAAAAAGCAAAATAAATTAATGATACTTAAATATTTTGTCAAAAAAAGAAGAGAAAATGCAATTATTTCCAAAGACTATAAAAAATCAAGTAGAATGTTTATCTAAAAAGAAGAAACAAAAGCCATTATTTTTACAATAAATATTATAAAAGAAAATAAAATATTTTGTCAAAAAATAAAATATTTAAACATATGTCGTTTTCCTTTATGCGAGGACATTGAATAATCAGATATGTTGTGCTTGCTTTGTGGGATTTCATGTGAGATTTGATAGCATGCAGATATACATTTATTCATACGAAATATAAGGGTGCTAATATATATAATATAGCATCACTCTCTGGCATAGTTCATCACTTCATTGCGGTACTGTTTATGTCTATGAACCCAAAAGTAAAAATATAGTGTGTGTTTGGATTCCAGTTGAAAAAGTAAAGTTTGGTTGAACTTAACTTTGCAAACTTAAGTTTAGTTAAAAGTAAGTCTAGCATAACTTGATTTATGTTTGGATACTTTTATTTTAAAAGTACTTTAATCAAAGTAAAATTTGTTTAGATAATATTAATCAAAAACACTTTTAAATGTATAATTACTTAAATGGGTATGAATTTGATGTGATATTATTTATTTTATTATTTTTTAAGTATATTTAAATTGAAATATATTATCATTATTACATTTTTTTAAAAAAAATAGTGCTTAAAAATGGCAAAGGCCACTCACCATCCTTCTTGAAGAATGGAATATAGCCACGACAAGAATCATCTTCTGGTGCTCTTTGGAAATAAAATTTCCTTTGGACACTGATAATAAAAAGAAACGAACCATCCTCTAAATGCTCTCTCTCTCCCTCATGTTTTTCACTCTCATCTACACCTGCGCAGATACGCAAACAACAACCCCACTATAATCGCTGCATCTGAACGGGGTAATGTTGTCTTTTACAGCTTGTTTTATATTAAAATCTAAAATTAATGTTTGCACTGATGTTCATTGAACGGAAAAGTAAGGGACGGGTTGCTTTGGGTACAATGGACGTTAAGACGAAAATCACATCCAACTCAACGTAAAACGAAATTTGCCAAACAACTCAGTCAAGAGTTCCATGAAGGGTAGACGTACGTTTGGATGCCAAGTGGCAATCCAAACACACCCATAATACTGGTTAAAAGACAAAAAGTCGGGGGGGGGGGGGGGGGGATGCCCCCCTAAATGCTAAAGTGCATCCGTCCCTGTACGCAACACTTTATTTTTATACTCTCTTTGATTGAAATTGATTAGAAATCATTATTTTTGATAGATCTCATATCTAAATCAAGAGATAATCATTAAATGAGAAGTGAGATATACCAAAATTGATAATTTTCAAATAAATCAGAGAGGGAATATCAAAAAGAGAGTGTCGTTGACATTTCTCATTGAAGAAATTATTCACTCTCAAAAGCAAAACTCAGTTTTAATATATAGAGATTGATTATCAATTATCATGCCCAATTTTTTATACATGTTTTAAAGAATTATAAGATTATATATTGAGTTAATTACACGGACACCCCCTAAGATTTACTCTTATTACACTTGGTACTCCTCCAAATGCTAACATGCATCCGTTCCTGTATGTGACACTTTATTTTTATATTCTCTTTGATTGAAATTCATTAGAAATCATTATATTTGATAGATCTCATATATAAATCAAGAGATAATCATTAAATGAAAAGTGAGATACACCAAAATTGATATTTTCAAATCAATCAGAGAGGGAATATCAAAAAGAGAGTGTCATTGGCATTTCTCATTAAAGAAATTATTCACTCTCAAAAGCAAAACTCAGTTTTCATATCTAGATATTGATTATCAATTATCATGCACAATTTTTTATATATGTTTTAAAAAATTATAAGATTATATATTGAGCTAATTACACGAATCACCACTAAGGTTTACTCTTATTACACTTGGTACCCCTCCAAATGCTAACGTGCATCTGTCCCTGTACGTGACACTTTATTTTTATGCTATCTTTGATTGAAATTGATTAGAAATCCTTATTTTCGATAGATCTCATATCTAAATCAAGAGAAAATCATTAAATGAGAAGTGAGATATACCAAAATTGATAATTTTCAAATCAATCAGAGAGCGAATATAAAAAAGAGAGTGTCGTTGACATTTCTCATTAAATAAATTATTCACTCTCAAAAGCAAAACTCAGTTTTAAAATATAGAGATTGATTATTAATTATCATGCACAATTTTTTATATACGTTTTAAAAATTTATAAGATTATATATTGAGTTAATTACACAGATCCCCCTAAGGCTTACTCTAATTACACTTGGTACCCCTCTAAATGCTAACGTGCATCCATCCCTGTACGTGACACTTTATTTTTATACTCTCTTTGATTGAAATTGATTAGAAATCATTATTTTTGATAAATCTCATATCTAAATCAAGAGATGATCATTAAATAAGAAGTGAGATATACCAAAATTGATAATTTTCAAATCAATCAGAGAGGGAATATTAAAAAGAGAGTGTCAATGACATTTCTCATTGAAGAAATTATTCACTGTCAAAAGCAAAACTCAGTTTTCATATCTAGAGATTGATTATCAATTATCATGCACAATTTTTTATATATGTTTTAAAAAATTATAAGATTATATATTAAGTGAATTACATGAATCACCCCTAAGGTTTACTCCTATTACACTTGGTACCCCTCCAAATGCTAACGTGCATCCGTCCCTGTACGTGACACTTTATTTTTATACTCTCTTTGATTGAAATTGATTAGAAATCATTATTTTTGATAAATCTCATATCTAAATCAAGAGATAATCATTAAATGAGAAGTGAGATATAACAAAATTGATAATTTTCAAATCAATCAGAGAGGGAATATCAAAAAGAGAGTGTCGTTGACAAGGCCCCCCCCCCAAATGCTAACGTGCATCCGTCCCTGTATGTGACACTTTATTTTTATACTCCCTGTGAGTGAAATTGATTAGAAATCATTTTTTTTATAGATCTCATATCTAAGTCATGTGATAATCATTAAATGAGAAGTAAGATATATCAAAATTGATAATTTTCAAATCAATCAAAGAGCGAATATAAAAATGAGAGTGTCGTTGATATTTCTCATTGAAGAAATTATTCACTTTCAAAAACAAAACTCAGTTTTAATATATAGATATTGATTATCAATTATCATGCATAATTTTTTATATATGTTTTAAAAAATTATAAGATTATATATTGATTTAATTACACGGATGCCCGCTAAGGTTTACTCTAATTACACTTGGCACCCCTCCAAATGCTAACGTGCATCTGTCCCTGTACCTGACACTTTATTTTTATACTCTCTTTGATTGAAATTGATTAGAAATCATTATTTTTGATAAATCTCATATATAAATCAAGAGATAATCATTAAATGAGAAGTGAGATATATCAAAATTGATAATTTTTAAATCAATCAGAGAGGGAATATAAAAAGAGAGTGTTGTTGACAAGGTCCCCCCAAATGCTAATGTGCATCCGTCCCTGTACGTGACACTTTATTTTAATACTCTCTTTGATTGAAATTGATTAGAAATCATTATTTTTGATAGATCTCATATCAAAATCAAAAGATAATCATTAAATGAGAAGTGAGATATACGATAATTGATAATTTTCAAATCATTCAGAGAGGGAATATCAATAAGAGAGTGTCGTTGACATTTCTCATTGAAGAAATTATTCACTCTCAAAAGCAAAACTCAGTTTTAATATATAGAGATTGAATATTAATCATCATTCACAATTTTTTATATACGTTTTAAAGAATTATAAGATTATATATTGAGTTAATTACACGGACCCCTTCTAAAGTTTACTTTTATTACACTTGGAACTCCTTCAAATGCTAACGTGTATCTGTCCATGTACGTGACACTTTATTTTTGTACTCTCTTTGATTGAAATTGATTAGAAATCATTATTTTAGATAAATCTCCTATCTAAGTCATGTGATAATCATTAAATGAGAAGTAAGATATATCAAAATTGATAATTGTCAAATCAATCAAAGAGCGAATATAAAAAAGAGAGTGTCGTTGACATTTCTCATTGAAGAAATTATTCACTTTCAAAAGCAAAACTCAGTTTTAATATATAGAGATTGATTATCAATTATCATGCATAATTTTTTATATATGTTTTAAAAAATTATAAGATTATATATTGAGTAAATTACGTGGATCCCCCCTAAGGTTTACTCTAATTACACTTGGTATCCCTCCAAATGCTAACGTGCATCCGTCCCTGTACGTGACATTTTATTTTTATACTCTCTTTGATTGAAATTGATTAGAAATCATTATTTTTTATAAATCTCATATCTAAATCTAGTGATAATCATTAAATAAGAAGTCAGACATACCAAAATTGATAATTTTCAAATCAATCAGAGAGGGAATATCAAAAAGAGAGTGTCATTGACAAGGTCCCCCAAATGCTAACGTGCATCCGTCTATGTACGTGACACTTTATTTTTATACTCTCTTTGATTGAAATTGATTAGAAATAATTATTTTTGATAGATCTCATATCTAAATCAACAGATAATCATTAAATGAGAAGTGAGATATACCAAAATTGATAATTTTCAAATCAATCAGAGAGGAACAATAAAAAAGAGAGTGTCATTGACATTTCTCATTGAAGAAATTATTCACTCTCAAAAGCAAAACTCAGTTTTAATATATAGAGATTGATTATTAAGTATCATTCAAAATTTTTTATATATGTTTTCAAGAATTATAAGATTATATATTGAGTTAATTACACGGACCCCCTAAGGTTTACTTTTATTACACTTGATACTCCTCCAAATGGTAATGTGAATCCATCCCAGTACGTGACACCTTATTTTTATACTCTCTTTGATTGAAATTGATTAGAAATAATTATTTTTGATAGATCTCATATCTAAATCAAGAGATAATAATTAAATGAGAAGTGAGATATACCAAAATTGATAATTTTCAAATCAATCAGAGAGGGAATATCAAAAACAGAGTGTCGTTGACATGGTCCCCCCAAATGCTAATGTGGATCCTCCCCTGTACGTGACACTTTATTTTATACTTTCTTTGATTGAAATTGATTAGAAATCATTATTTTTGTTAGATATCATATCTAAATCAAGAGATAATCATTAAATGAGAAGTGAGATATACCAAAATTGATAATTTTCAAATCAATCAGAGAGGGAATATCAATAAGAGAGTGTTGTTGACATTTCTCATTGAAGAAATTATTCACTCACAAAAGCAAAATTCAGTTTTAATACATAGAGATTGATTATTAATTATCATTCACAATTTTTTATATATGTTTTAAAGAATTATAAGATTATATATTGAGTTAATTACATGGACCCTCCCTAAGGTTTACTTTTATTACACTTGATACTCCTCCAAATGCTAACGTGCATCCGTGCATCCGTCCCTGTACGTGACACTTTGTTTTTATACTCTCTTTGATTGAAATTGAATAGAAATCATTATTTTCGATAGATCTCATATCGAAATCAAGAGATAATCATTAAATGAGAAGTGAGATATACTAAAATTGATAATTTTCAAATCAATCAAAGAGGGAATATAAAAAAGAGAGCGTCGTTAACATTTCTCATTGAACAAATTATTCAATCTCAAAAGCAAAACTCAGTTTTAATATATAGAAATTGATTATCAATTATCATGCACAATTTTTTATATATGTTTTAAAAAATTATAAGATTATATATTGAGTTAATTACACGGACCCCCCCTAAGGTTTACTCTTATTACACTTGGTACCCCACCAAATGCTAACGTGCATCTGTCCCTGTACTTGACACTTTATTTTTATACTCTATTTGATTGAAATTGATTAGAAATCCTTATTTTCGATAGATCCCATATCCAAATCAAGAGATAATCATTAAATGAGAAGTGAGATATACTAAAATTCATAATTTTCAAATCAATCAGAGAAGGAATATAAAAAAGAGAGTGTCGTTGACATTTCTCATTGAACAAATTATTCACTCTCATAGGCAAAACACAGTTTTAATAGATAGAGATTGATTATCAATTATCATGCACAATTTTTTATATATGTTCTAAAAAATTATAAGATTATATATTGAGTTAATTACACGGATTACCCCTAAGGATTACTCTTATTACACTTGGTACCCCACCAAATGCTAACGTGCATCCGTCCCTGTACGTGACACTTTATTTTTATACTCTATTTGATTGAAATTGATTAGAAATCATTATTTTTGATAAATCTCATATCTAAATCAAGAGATAATCATTAAATGAGAAGTGAGATATACCAAAATTGATAATTTTCAAATCAATCAGAGAGGGAATATCAAAAAGAGAGTGTCGTTGACAAGGCACCCCCAAATGCTAATGTGCATCCGTCCCTGTACGTGACGCTTTAGTTTTATACTTTCTTTGATTGAAATTGATTAGAAATCATTATTTTTGTTAGATCTCATATCTAAACCATGAGATAATCATTAAATGAGAAGTGAGATATACCAAAATTGATAATTTTCAAATCAATCAGAGAGGCAATATCAATAAGAGAGTGTTGTTGACATTTCTCATTGAAGAAATTATTCACTCTCAAAAGCAAAACTCAGTTTTAATACATAGAGATTGATTATTAATTATCATTCACAATTTTTTATATATGTTTTAAAGAATTATAAGATTATATATTGTGTTAATTATACGGACCCTCCCTAAGGTTTACTTTTATTACACTTGGTACTCCTCCAAATGCTAACGTGCATCCTTAAATCCGTCCCTTTACCTGACACTTCGCTTTTATACTCTCTTTGATTGAAATTGAATAGAAATCATTATTTTCGATAGATCTCATATCTAAATCAAGAGATAATCAATAAATGAGGAGTGAGATATACTAAAATTGATAATATTCAAATCAATCAAAGAGGGAATATAAAAAAGAGAGTGTCATTAACATTTCTCATTGAACAAATTATTCACTCTCAAAAGAAAAACTCAGTTTTAATATATAGAGAGTGATTATCAATTACCATGCACAGTTTTTTATATATGTTTTAAAAAAATATAAGATTATATATTGAGTTAATTACACGGACCCCCTAAGGTTTACTTTCGTTACACTTGGTACTCCTTCAAATGCTAACATGCATCCGTCCCTGTACATGACTCCTTTTTTTTATATTCTCGTTGATTGAAATTGATTAGAAATCATTATTTTCGATAGATATCATATCTAAATCAAGAGATAATAATTAAATGAGAAGTGAGATATACTAAAATTGATAATTTTCAAATCAATCAGAGAGGGAACATAAAAAAGAGAGTGTCGTTGACATTTCTCATTGAAGAAATTATTCACTCTCAAAAGCAAAACTCAGTTTTAATATATAGATATTGATTATCAATTATTATGGACAATTTTTTATATATGTTTTAAACAATTATAAGATTATATATTGAGTTAATTACACGTATCACCCCTAAGGTTAACTCTAATTACACTTGGTACCCCTCCAAATGCTAACATGCATCCGTCCCTGTACGTGACACCTTATTTTTATACTCTCTTTCATTGAAATTGATTAGAAATCGTTATTTTTGATAAATCTCATATCTAAATCAAGAGATAATCATTAGATGAGAAGTGAGATATACCAATATTGATAATTTTCAAATCAAACAGAGAGGGAATATCAAAAAGAGAGTGTCGTTGACAAGGCCACCCAAATGCTAACGAGCATCCATCCCTGTACGTGACACTTTATTTTTATACTTTCTTTTATTGAAATTGATTAGAAATCGTTATTTTTGATAGATCTCATATCTAAATCAAGATATAATCATTAAATGAGAAGTGAGATATACCAAAATTGATAATTTTCAAATCAATCAAAGAGGGAATATCAATAAGAGACTGTTGTTGTCATTTCTCATTGAAGAAATTATTCACTCTCAAAAGCAAAACTCAGTTTTAATACATAGAGATTGATTATTAATTATCATTCACAATTTTTAATATATGTTTTAAAGAATTATAAGACTATATATTGAGTTAATTACACGAATCCTCCCTAAGGTTTACTTTTATTACACTTGGTACTCTTCTAAATGCTAACGTGCATCCGTGCATCTGTCCCTGTACATGACACTTTGTTTTTATATTCTCTTTGATTGAAATTGAATAGAAATCCTTATTTTCGATAGATCTCATATCTAAATCAAGAGATAATAAATAAATGAGGAGTGAGATGTACTAAAATTGATAATTTTCAAATCAATCAGACAGGGAATATAAAAAAGAGAGTGTCGTTAACATTTCTCATTGAACAAATTATTCACTCTCAAAAGCAAAACTCAATTTTAATATATAGAGATTGATTATCAATTATCATGCACAATTTTTTATATATGTTTTAAAAAATTATAAGATTATATATTGAGTAAATTACACGGACCCCCCCTAAGGTTTACTTTCATTACACTTGGTACTCCTTCAAATGCTAACATGCATCCGTCCCTGTACGTGACACCTTTTTTTTATACTCTCGTTGATTGAAATTGATTAGAAATCATTATTTTCGATAGATCTCATATCTAAACCAAGAGATAATCATTAAATGAGAAGTGAGATATACCAAAATTGATAATTTTCAAATCAATCAAAGAGGGAATATCAATAAGAGAGTGTTGTTGACATTTCTCATTGAAGAAATTATTCACTCTCAAAAGCAAAACTCAGTTTTAATACATAGAGATTGATTATTAATTATCATTCACAATTTTTAATATATGTTTTAAAGAATTATAAGATTATATATTGAGTTAATTACACGGACCCCCACTAAGGTTTACTTTCATTACACTTGGTACTCCTTCAAATGCTAACATGCATCCGTCCCAGTACGTGACACCTTTTTTTTATACTCTCGTTGATTGAAATTGATTAGAAATCATTATTTTCGATAGATCTCATATCTAAATAAAGAGATAATCATTAAACGAGAAGTGAGATATACTAAAATTGATAGTTTTCAAATCAATCAGAAAAGGAATATAAAAAAGAGAGTGTCGTTGACATTTCTCATTGAACAAATTATTCACTTTCAAAAGCAAAACTCAGTTTTAATATATAGAGATTGATTATCAATTATCATGCACAATTTTTTATATATGTTTTAAAAAATTATAAGATTATATATTGAGTCAATTACACGGACCCCCCCTAAGGTTTACTTGCATTACACTTGGTACTCCTTCAAATGCTAACATGCATTCGTCCCTGTACGTGACACTTTTTTTTATACTCTCGTTGATTGAAATTGATTAGAAATCATTATTTTCGATAGATCTCATATCTAAATCAAGAGATAATCATTAAATGAGAAGTTAGATATACCAAAATTGATAATTTGCAAATCAATTGGAGAGGGAATATCAAAAGGAGAGTGATGTTGACAAGGCCCACCCAAATGCTAACGTGCATCCGTCCCTGTACGTGACACTTTATTTTTATACCCTCTTTGATTGAAATTGATTAGAAATCATTATTTTTTATAGATCTCATATCTAAATCAAGAGATAATCATTAAATGAGAAGTGAGATATACCAATATTGATAATTTTCAAATCAATCAGAGAGGGAATATCAAAAAGAGAGTGTCGTTGACAAGGCCCCACTAGATGCTAACGTGCATCCGTCCCTGTACGTGACACTTTATTTTTATACTCTATTTGATTGAAATTGATTAGAAATCATTATTTTTGATAAATCTCATATCTAAATCAAGAGATAATCATTAAATGAGAAGTGAGATATACTAAAATTGATAATTTTCAAATCAATCAGAGAAGGAATATAAAAAAGAGAGTGTCGTTGACATTTCTCATTGAACAAATTATTCACTCTCATAGGCAAAACACAGTTTTAATAGATAGAGATTGATTATCAATTATCATGCACAATTTTTTATATATGTTTTAAAAAATTATAAGATTATATATTGAGTTAATTACACGGATCACCCCTAAGGTTTACTCTTATTACACTTGGTACCCCACCAAATGCTAACGTGCATCCATCCCTGTACGTGACACTTTATTTTTATACTCTATTTGATTGAAATTGATTAGAAATCATTACTTTTGATAAAACTCATATCTAAATCAAGAGATAATCGTTAAATGAGAAGTGAGATATACCAAAATTGATAATTTTCAAATCAATCAGAGAGGGAATATCAAAAAGAGAGTGTTGTTGACAAGGCCCCACCAAATGCTAACATGTATCCGTCCCTGTACTTGACACTTTATTTTTTTACTTTCGTTGATTGAAATTGATTAGAAATCATTATTTTTGATAGATCTCATATCTAAATCAAGAGAGAATCATTAACTAAGAAGTGAGATATACTAAAATTCATAATTTTCAAATTAATCAGAGACTGAATATAAAAAAGAGAGTGTCGTTGACATTTCTCATGGAAGAAATTATTCACTCTCAAAAGCAAAACTCAATGTTAATATATAAAGATTGATTATCAATTATCGTGCACAATTTTTTATATATGTCTTGAAAAATTATAAGATTATATATTGAGTTAATTACACGGATCCCTCCTAAGGTTTACTCTAATTACACTTGGTACCCCTCCATATGCTAACGTGCATCCGTCCCTGTATGTGACACTTTATTTTTATACTCTCTTTGAGTGAAATTGATTAGAAATAATTATTTTTTATAAATCTCATATCTAAATCAAGAGATAATCATTAAATGAGAAGTGAGATATACTAAAATTGATAATTTTCAAATCAATCAGAGAGGGAACATAAAAAAGAGAGTGTCGTTGACATTTCTCATTGAAGAAATTATTCACTCTCAAAAGCAAAACTCAGTTTTAATATATAGATATTGATTATCAATTATTATGGACAATTTTTTATATATGTTTTAAACAATTATAAGATTATATATTGAGTTAATTACACGTATCACCCCTAAGGTTAACTCTAATTACACTTGGTACCCCTCCAAATGCTAACATGCATCCGTCCCTGTACGTGACACCTTATTTTTATACTCTCTTTCATTGAAATTGATTAGAAATCGTTATTTTTGATAAATCTCATATCTAAATCAAGAGATAATCATTAGATGAGAAGCAAGATATACCAAAATTGATAATTTCCAAATCAATCAGAGAGGAAATATCAAAAAGAGAGTGTTGTTGACCAGGTCCCCCGAAATGCTAACGTGCATCCATCCCTGTACGTGACACTTCATTTTTAAACTCTCTTTGATTGAAATTGATTTGAAATCATTATTTTTTTGATAGATGTCATATCTAAATCAAGAGATAATCATTAAATGAGATGTGAGATATATCAATATTGATAATTTTCAAATCAATCAGAGAGAGAATATCAAAAAGAGAGTGTCGTTGACATTTCTCATTGAAGAAATTATCCACTCTCAAAAGCAAATCTCAGTTATAATATATAGAGATTTATTATTAATTATCATTTACAATTTTTTAAATATGTTTTAAAGAATTATATGATTATATATTGAGTTAATTACACGGAATCCCCTAAGGTTTACTCCAATTACACTTGATACTCGTCCAAATGCTAACGTGAATCCATCCCAGTATGTGACACCGTATTTTTATACTCTCTTTGATTGAAATTGATTAGAAATCATTATTTTTGAAAGATCTCATATCTAAATCAAGAGATAATCATTAAATGAGAAATGAGATATACCAAAATTAATAATTTATTTTAAAATCAATCAGAGAGGGAATATGAAAAGAGAGTGTCGTTGACATTTCTCATTGAAGAAATTATTCACTCTCAAAAGCAAAACTCGGTTTTAATATATAGAGCTTGATTATCAATTATCATGCACAATTTTTATATATGTTTTAAAAAATTATAAGATTATATATTGAGTTAATTACACGGATCCCCCTAAGGTTTACTCTAATTACACTTGGTACCCCTCCAAATGCTAACGTGCATCCGTCCAAGTATGTGATACTTTATTTTTATACTCTCTTTGATTGAAATTGATTAGAAATCATTATTTTTGATAAATCTCATATATAAATCAAGAAATAATCGTTAAATGAGAAGTGAGATATACCAATATTGATAATTTTCAAATCAATCAGAGAGGGAATATCAAAAAGAGAGTGTCGTTGACAAGGCCACCCAAATGCTAACGTGCATCCGTCTCTATACGTGACACTTTATTTTTATACTTTCTTTTATTGAAATTGATTAGAAATCATTATTTTTGATAGATCTCATATCTAAACCAAGAGATAATCATTAAATGAGAAGTGAGATATACCAAAATTGATAATTTTCAAATCAATCAAAGAGGGAATATCAATAAGAGAGTGTTGTTGACATTTCTCATTGAAGAAATTATTCACTCTCAAAAGCAAAACTCAGTTTTAATACATAGAGATTGATTATTAATTATCATTCACAATTTTTAATATATGTTTTAAAGAATTATAAGACTATATATTGAGTTAATTACACGGACCCTCCCTAAGGTTTACTTTTATTACACTTGGTACTCCTCCAAATGCTAACGTGCATCCGTGCATCCGTCCCTATACGTGACACTTTGTTTTTATACTCTCTTTGATTGAAATTGAAAAGAAATCATTATTTTCGATAGATCTCATATCGAAATCAAGAGATAATTATTAAATGAGAAGTGAGATATACCAAAATTGATAATTTTCAAATAAATCAGAGAGGGAATATAAAAAAGAGAATGTCGTTGACAAGGCCCCCCCCAAATGCTAACGTGCATCCGTCCCTGTACGTGACACTTTATTTTTATACTCTCTTTGATTGAAATTGATTAGAAATCATTATTTTCGATAGATCTCATATCTAAATCAAGATATAATCATTAAATGAGAAGTGAGATATACTAAAATTCATAATTTTCAAATTAATCAGAGAGGGAATATAAAAAAGAGAGTGTCGTAGACATTTCTCATTGAAGAAATTATTCACTCTCAAAAGCAAAACTCAATTTTAATATACAGAGATTGATTATCAACTATCTAGTACAATTTTTTATATATGTTTTAAAAAATTATAAGATTAAATATTGATTTAATTACACAGATCTCCCCAAAGGTTTACTCTAATTACACTTGGTACTCCTCCAAATGCTAACGTGCATCCGTCTCTGTACGTGACACTTTATTTTTGTACTCTATTTGATTGAAATTGATTAGAAATAACTACTTTTGATAAATTTCATATCTAAATCGATAGATAATCGTTAAATGAGAAGTCAGATATACCAAAATTAATAATTTTCAAATCAATGAGAGGAAATATCAAAAAGAGAGTGTCGTTGACAAGGTCCCCCCAAATGCTAACGTGCATCCGTCCCTATACGTGACACTTTATTTTTATACTATCTTTGATTGATATTGATTAGAAATCATTATTTTTTATATATCTCATATCTAAATCAAGAATTAATCATTAAATGAGAAGTGAAATATACCAAAATTGATAATTTTCAAATCAATCACAGAGGGAATATGAAAAAGAGAGTGACGTTGACAAGGCCCACCCAAATGCTAACGTGCATCCGTCCCTGTACGTGACACTTTATTTTTATACTCTCTTTGATTTAAATTGATTAGAAATCATTATTTTTTCTAGATCTCATATCTAAATCAAGAGATAATCATTAAAAGAGATGTGAGATATACCAAAATTGATAATTTTCAAATTAATGAGAGTGGGAATATGAAAAAGAGAGTGTCGTTGACATTTCTCATTGAAGAAATTATTCACTCTCAAAAGCAAAAATCAGTTTTAATATATAGAGACTGATTATCAATTATCATGCACAATTTTTTATATTTGTTTTAAACAATTATAAGATTATATACTGAGTTAATTACACGGATCTCCCCTAAGGTTTACTCTAATTATACTTGGTACCCCTCCAAATGCAAACGTGCGTCCGTCCCTGTCCGTGACCCTTTATCTCTATACTCCCTTTGATTGGAATTAATTAGAAATCATTATTTTTTGATAGATCGCATATCTAAATCAAGAGATAATCGTTCAATGAGAAGTGAGATATACCAAAATTGATAATTTTCAAATCAATCAGAGAGGGAATATCAAAAAGAGAGTGTCGTTGATAAGCCCCCCCAAATGCTAACGTACATCCGTCGCTGTACGCGACACTTTATTTTTATACTCTCTTTGATTGAAATTGATTAGAAATCATTATTTTCGATAGATCTCATATCTAAATCAAGAGATAATCATTAAATGACAAGTGAGATATACTTAAATTGATAGTTTTCAAATCAATCAGAGAGGGAATATAAAAAGAAAAGTGTCATTGACATTTCTCATTGAAAAAATTATTCACTCTCAAAAGCAAAACTCAGTTTTAATATATAGAGATTGATTATCAATTATCATGTACAATTTTTTATATACGTTTCACAAAATTATAAGATTATAAATTGAGTTAATTACACGGATCTCCCCTAAGTTTTACTCTAATTACACTTGGTACCCCTCCAAATGCTAACGTGCATCCGTCCCTGTATGTGATACTTTATTTTTATACTCTCTTTGATTGAAATTGATTAGAAATCATTATTTTTGATAGATCACATATCTAAATCAAGAGATAATCATTCGATGAGAAGTGAGATATACCAAAATTGATTATTTTCAAAATAATCAGAGAGGGAATATCAAAAAGAGATTGTCGTTGACATTTCTCATTGAAGAAATTATTCACTCTCAAAAGCAAAACTCAGCTTTAATATATAGAGATTGATTATCAATTATCATGCACAATTTTTTATATATGTTTTAAAAAATTATAAAATTATATATTGAGTTAACTACACGGATTTTCCCTAAGGTTTACTCTAATTACACTTGGTACCCCTCCAAATGTAAACGTGCATCCGTTCCTGTACGTGACCCCTTATTTCTATACTCTCTTTGATTGAAATTGATTATAAATCATTATTTTTGATAAATCTTGTATCTAAATGAAGAGATAATCATTAAATGAGAAGTGAGATATACCAAAATCGATATTTTTCAAATCAACGAGAGAGTAAAAATCAAAAAGAGAGTGTCGTTGACAAGGTCCCCCCAAATGCTAACATTCATCCGTCCCTGTACATGACACTTTATTTTTATACTCTCTTTGATTGAAATTGATTAGAAATCATTATTTTTGATAGAACTCATATCTAAATCAAGAGATAATCATTAAATGAGAAGTGAGATATACCAAATTTGATCATTTTCAAATCAATCAGAGAGGGAATATAAAAAAGAGAGTGACATTCACAAGGCCCACCCAAATGCTAACGTGCATCCTAACCTGTACGTGACACTTTATTTTTATACTCTCTTTGATTGAAATTGATTAGAAATCATTATTTTTAATAGAACTCATATCTAAATCAAGAGATAATCATTAAATGAGAAGTGAGATATACCAAAATTGATAATTTTCAAATCAATCATAGAGGGAATATCAAAAAGAGAGCGACGTTGACGAGGACCACCCTAATGCTAACGTGCATCCGTCCCTGTACATGACACTTTTTTTTTTATACTCTCTTTGATTGAAATTGATTATAAATCATTATTTTTTATAAATCTCATATCTAAATCAAGAGATAATCATTAAATGAGAAGTGAGATATACCAAAATTGATATTTTTCAAATCAACCAGAGAGTAAATATCAAAAAGAGAGTGTCGTTGACAAGGTCCCCCCAAATGCTAACGTACATCCGTCCTTGTACATGACACTTTATTTTTATACTCTCTTTGATTAAAATTGATTAGAAATCATTATTTTTGATAGATCTCATATCTAAATCAAGAGATAATCATTAAATGAGAAGTGAGATATACAAAAATTGATAATTTTCAAATCAATCAGAAAGGGAATATCAAAAAGAGAGTGACGTTGACAAGGCCCACCCAAATGCTAACGTGCATCCGTCCCTGTACGTGACACTTTATTTTTATACTCTCTTTGATTGAAATTGATTAGAAATAATTATTTTTTATAGATCTCATATCTAAATCAAGAGATAATCATTAAATGAGAAGTTCGATATACCAAAATTGATAATTTGCAAATCAATTGAAGAGGGAATATCAAAAAGAGAGTGATGTTGACAAGGCCCACCCAAATGCTAACGTGCATCCGTCCCTGTATGTGACACTTTATTTTTATACCCTATTTGATTGAAATTGATTAGAAATCATTATTTTTTATAGATCTCATATGTAAATCAAGAGATAATCATTAAATGAGAAGTGAGATATACCAATATTGATAATTTTCAAATCAATCAGAGAGGGAATATCAAAAAGTGATTGTCGTTGACATTTCTCATTGAAGAAATTATTCACTCTCAAAAGCAAAACTCAGTTTTAATATATAGAGATTGATTATCAATTATCATGCACAATTTTTTATATATGTTTTAAAAATTATAAGATTATATATTGAGTTAATTACACGGATCCCTCCTAAGGTTTACTCTTATTACACTTGGTACCCCTCCAAATGTTAACGTGCATCCGTCCCTGTACGTGATACTTTATTTTTATACTCTCTTTGATTGAAATTGATTAGAAACCATTACTTTTGATAAATCTCATATTTAAATCAAGAGATAATCATTAAATGAGAAGTGAGATATACCAAAATTGATAATTTTCAAATCAATCAGTGAGGGAATATCAAAAAAAGTGTCGTTGACATTTCTCACTGAATAAATTATTCGCTCTCAAAAGCAAAACTCAGTTTTAAGACATAGAGATTGATTATCAATTATCATGCACAATTTTTTATATATGTTTTAAAAAATTATAAGATTATATATTGAGTTAATTACATGGATCTCCCCTAAGGTTTACTCTAATTACACTTGGTACCCCTCCAAATGCAAACGTGCATCCGTACCTGTACGTGACCCTTTATTTCTATACTCTCTTTGATTGAAATTGATTAGAAAACATTATTTTTTGATAGATCTCATATCTAAATCAAGAGATAATCATTAAATGAGGAGTGAGATATACCGAAATTGATAATTTTCAAATCAATCAGAGAGGGAATATTAAAAAGAAAGTGTCGTTGACATTTATCATTGAAGAAATTATTCACTTTCAAAAGCAAATCTCAGTTATAATATATAGAGATTGATTATTAATTATCATTTACAATTTTTTATATATGGTTTAAAGAATTATAAGATTATATATTGAGATAATTTCACGGACCCCCCCCCCCAAGCTTTACTCTTATTACACTTGGTACTCCTCCAAATGCTAACGTGCATCCGTCCCTGTACGTGACACTTTATTTTTATACTCTCTTTGATTGAAATTGATTAGAAATCATTATTTTTGATAAATCTAATATCTAAATCAAGAGATAATCATTAAATGAGAAGTGAGATATACTAAAATTGATAATTTTCAAATCAATCAGTGAGGGAATATCAAAAAGAGTGTCGTTGACATTTCTCACTGAATAAATTATTCACTCTCAAAAGCAAAACTCAGTTTTAATACATAGAGATTGATTATCAATGATCATGCACAATTTTTTATATATGTTTTAAAAAATTATAAGATTATATATTGAGTTAATTACACGGATCTCCCCTAAGGTTTATTCTAATTACACATGGTACCCCTCCAAATGCAAACGTGCATCCATCCCTGTACGTGACCCTTTTTTTCTATACTCTCTTTGATTGAAATTGATTAGAAATCATTATTTTTTGTTAGATCTCATATCTAAATCAAGAGATAATCATTAAATAAGAAGTGAGATATACCAAAATTGATAATTTTCAAATCAATCCGAGAGGGAATATCAAAAAGAGAGTGTCGCTGACATTTATCATTGAAGAAATTATTCACTCTCAAAAGCAAATCTCAGTTATAATATATAGAGATTGATTATTAATTATCATTTATAATTTTTTATATATGTTTTAGAGAATTATAAGATTATATATTTAGTTAATTTCACGGGGCCCCCCTAAGGTTTACTTTTATTACACTTGGTACTCCCCCAAATGCTAACGTGCATCCGTCCCTGTACGTGACACTTTATTTTTATACTCTTTGATTGAAATTGATGAGAAATCATTATTTTTGATGGATCTCATATTTAAATCAAGAGATAATCATTAAATGAGAAGTCAGATATACTAAAATTTATAATTTTCAAATCAATCAGAGAGGAAATATAAAAAACAGAGTGTCGTTGACATTTCTCATTGAAGAAATTATTCACTCTCAAAAGCAAAACTCAGTTTTAATATATAGAGATTGATTATCAATTATCATGCACAATTTTTTATATATGTTTTAAAAAATTATATGATTATATATTGAGTTAATTACACTGATCTCCCCTAAGGTTTACTCTAATTACACTTGGTATCCCTCCAAATGCAAACGTGCATCCGTCCTTGTATGTAACCCTTTATTTCTATACTCTCTTCGATTGAAATTGATTATAAATCATTATTTTTTTATAAATCTCATATCTAAATCAAGAGATAATCATTAAATGAGAAGTGAGATATACCAAAATTGATATTTTTCAAATCAACAAGAGAGTAAATATCAAAAAGAGAGTGTCGTTGACAAGGTCCCCCCAAAAGCTAACGTACATCCGTCCTTGTACATGACACTCTATTTTTATACTATCTTTGATTAAAATTGTGTAGAAATCATTATTTTTGATAGATCTCATATCTAAATCAAGAGATAATCATTAAATGAGAAGTGAGATATACAAAAATTGATAATTTTCAAATCAATCAGAGAGGGAATATCAAAAAGAGAGTGACGTTGACAAGGCTCACCCAAATGCTAACGTGCATCCGTCCCTGTACGTGACGCTTTATTTTTATACTCTCTTTGACTGAAATTGATTAGAAATAATTATTTTTTATAGATCTCATATCTAAATCAAGAGATAATCATTAAATGAGAAGTTAGATATACCAAAATTGATAATTTGCAAATCAATTGGAGAGGGAATATCAAAAAGAGAGTGATGTTGACAAGGCCCACCCAAATGCTAACGTGCATCCGTCCCTGTACGTGACACTTTATTTTTATACCCTCCTTGATTGAAATTGATTAGAAATCATTATTTTTTATAGATCTCATATCTAAATCAAGAGATAATCATTAAATGAGAAGTTAGATATACCAAAATTGATAATTTCCAAATCAATTGGAGAGGGAATATCAAAAAGAGAGTGATGTTGACAAGGCCCACCCAAATGCTAACGTGCATCCGTCCCTGTACGTGACACTTTATTTTTATACTCTTTGATTGAAATTGATGAGAAATCATTATTTTTGATGGATCTCATATCTAAATCAAGAGATAATCATTAAATGAGAAGTCAGATATACTAAAATTTATAATTTTCAAATCAATCAGAGAGGAAATATAAAAAACAGAGTGTCGTTGACATTTCTCATTGAAGAAATTATTCACTCTCAAAAGCAAAACTCAGTTTTAATATATAGAGATTGATTATCAATTATCATGCACAATTTTTTATATATGTTTTAAAAAATTATATGATTATATATTGAGTTAATTACACGGATCTCCCCTAAGGTTTACTCTAATTACACTTGGTAGCCCTCCAAATGCAAACGTGCATCCGTCCCTGTATGTAACCCTTTATTTTTATACTCTCTTTGATTGAAATTGATTATAAATCATTATTTTTTATAAATCTCATATCTAAATCAAGAGATAATCATTAAATGAGAAGTGAGATATACCAAAATTGATATTTTTCAAATCAACCAGAGAGTAAATATCAAAAAGAGAGTGTCGTTGACAAGGTCCCCCCAAATGCTAACGTACATCCGTCCTTGTACATGACACTTTATTTTTATACTCTCTTTGATTAAAATTGATTATAAATCATTATTTTTGATAGATCTCATATCTAAATCAAGAGATAATCATTAAATGAGAAGTGAGATATACAAAAATCGATAATTTTCAAATCAATCAGAGAGGGAATATCAAAAAGAGAGTGACGTTGACAAGGCTCACCCAAATGCTAACGTGCATCCGTCCCTGTACGTGACACTTTATTTTTATACTCTCTTTGATTGAAATTGATTAGAAATAGTTATTTTTTATAGATCTCATATCTAAATCAAGAGATAATCATTAAATGAGAAGTTAGATATACCAAAATTGATAATTTGCAAATCAATTGGAGAGGGAATATCAAAAAGAGAGTGATGTTGACAAGGTCCACCCAAATGCTAACGTGCATCCGTCCCTGTACGTGACACTTTATTTTTATACCCTCTTTGATTGAAATTGATTAGAAATCATTATTTTTTATAGATCTCATATCTAAATCAAGAGATAATCATTAAATGAGAAGTGAGATATACCAATATTGATAATTTTCAAATCAATCAGAGAGGGAATATCAAAAAGTGATTGTCGTTGACATTTCTCATTAAAGAAATTATTCACTCTCAAAAGCAAAACTCAGTTTTAATATATAGAGATTGATTATCAATTATCATGCACAATTTTTTATATATGTTTTAAAAAATTATAAGATTATATATTGAGTTAATTACACGGATCCCTCCTAAGGTTTACTCTTATTACACTTGGTACCCCTCCAAATGTTAACGTGCATCTGTCCCTGTACGTGACACTTTATTTTTATACTCTCTTTGATTGAAATTGATTATAAACCATTACTTTTGATAAATCTCATATGTAAATCAAGAGATAATCATTAAATGAGAAGTGAGATATACCAAAATTGATTATTTTCAAATCAATCAGTGAGGGAATATCAAAAAGAGTGTCGTTCACATTTCTCACTGAATAAATTATTCGCTCTCAAAAGCAAAACTCAGTTTTAAGACATAGAGATTGATTATCAATTATCATGCACAATTTTTTATATATGTTTTAAAAAATTATAAGATTATATATTGAGTTAATTACATGGATCTCCCCTAAGGTTTACTCTAATTACACTTGGTACCCCTCCAAATGCAAACGTGCATCCATACCTGTAAGTGACCCTTTATTTCTATACTCTCTTTGATTGAAATTGATTAGAAATCATTATTTTTTGATAGATCTCATATGTAAATCAAGAGATAATCATTAAATGAGGAGTGAGATATACCGAAATTGATAATTTTCAAATCAATCAGAGAGAGAATATTAAAAAGAGAGTGTCGTTGACATTTATCATTGAAGAAATTATTCACTTTCAAAAGCAAATCTCAGTTATAATATATAGAGATTGATTATTAATTATCATTTACAATTTTTTATATATGTTTTAAAGAATTATAAGATTATATATTGAGTTAATTTCACGGACCCTCCCTAAGGTTTACTCTTATTACACTTGGTACTCCTCCAAATGCTAACGTGCATCCGTCCCTGTACGTGACACTTTATTTTTATACTCTCTTTAATTGAAATTGATTAGAAATCATTATTTTTGATAAATCTCATATCCAAATCAAGATATAATCATTAAATGAGAAGTGAGATATACTAAAATTGATAATTTTCAAATTAATCAGTATGGGAATATCAAAAAGAGTGTCGTTGACATTTCTCACTGAATAAATTATTCACTCTCAAAAGCAAAACTCAGTTTTAATACATAGAGATTGATTATCAATTATCATGCACAATTTTTTATATATGTTTTAAAAAGTTATAAGATTATATATTGAGTTAATTACACGGATCTCCCCTAAGGTTTACTCTAATTACACTTGGTACTCCTCCAAATGCAAACGTGTATCTGTCCCTGTACGTGACCCTTTATTTCTATACTCTCTTTGATTGAAGTTGATTAGAAATCGTTATTTTTTGATAGATCTCATATCTAAATCAAGAGATAATCATTAAATGAGAAGTGAGATATACCAAAATTGATAATTTTCAAATCAATCCGAGAGGGAATATCAAAAAGAGAGTGTCATTGACATTTACCGTTGAAGAAATTATTCACTCTCAAAAACAAATCTTAGTTATAATATATAGAGATTGATTATTAATTATCGTTTACAATTTTTTATATATGTTTTAGAGAATTATAAGATTATATATTGAGTTAATTTCACGGGCCCCCCTAAGGTTTACTCTTATTACACTTGGTACTCCTCCAAATGCTAACGTGCATCCGTCCCTGTACCTGACACTTTATTTTATTACTCTTCGATTGAAATTGATGAGAAATCATTATTTTTTATGGATCTCATATATAAATCAAGAGATAATCATTAAATGAGAAGTGAGATATACTAAAATTTATAATTTTCAAATCAATCAGAGAGGAAATATAAAAAAGAGAGTGTCGTTGACATTTCTCATTGAAGAAATTATTCACTCTCAAAAGCAAAACTCAGTTTTAATATGTAGAGATTGATTATCAATTATCATGCACAATTTTTTATATATTTTTTAAAAAATTATATGATTATATATTGAGTTAATTACACGGATCACCCCTAAGGTTTACTCTAATTACACTTGGTACCCCTCCAAATGCAAACGTGCATCCATCCCTGTATGTGACCCTTTATTTCTATACTCTCTTTGATTGAAATTGATTATAAATCATTATTTTTTATAAATCTCATATCTAAATCAAGAGATAATCTTTAAATGAGAAGTGAGATATACCAAAATTGATATTTTTTAAATCAACCAGAGAGTAAATATCAAAAAGAGAGTGTCGTGGACAAGGTCCCCCCAAATGCTAACGTACATCCGTCCTTGTACATGACACTTTATTTTTATACTCTCTTTGATTAATATTGATTAGAAATCATTATTTTTTATAGATCTCATATCTAAATCAAGAGATAATCATTAAATGAGAAGTGAGATATACGAAAATTGATAATTTTCAAATCAATCAGAGAGGGAATATCAAAAAGTGAGTGACGTTGACAAGGCCCACCCAAATGCTAACGTGCATCCGTCCCTGTACGTGACACTTTATTTTTATACTCTCTTTGATTGAAATTGATTAGAAATAATTATTTTTTATAGATCTCATATCTAAATCAAGAGATAATCATTAAATGAGAAGTTAGATATACCAAAATTGATAATTTGCAAATCAATTGGAGAGGGAATATCAAAAAGAGAGTGATGTTGACAAGGCCCACCCAAATGCTAACGTGCATCCGTCCCTGTACGTGACACTTTATTTTTATACCCTCTTTGATTGAAATTGATTAGAAATCATTATTTTTTATAGATCTCATATCTAAATCAAGAGATAATCATTAAATGAGAAGTGAGATATACCAATATTGATAATTTTCAAATCAATCAGAGAGGGAATATCAAAAAGTGATTGTCGTTGACATTTCTCATTGAAGAAATTATTCACTCTCAAAAGCAAAACTCAGTTTTAATATATAGAGATTGATTATCAATTATCATGCACAATTTTTTATATATGTTTTAAAAAATTATAAGATTATATATTGAGTTAATTACACGGATCCCTCCTAAAGTTTACTCTTATTACACTTGGTACCCCTCCAAATGTTAAAGTGCATCCGTCCCTGTACGTGACACTTTATTTTTATACTCTCTTTGATTGAAATTGATTAGAAACCATTACTTTTGATAAATCTCATATCTAAGTCAAGAGATAATCATTAAATGAGAAGTGAGATATACCAAAATTGATAATTTTCAAATCAATCAGTAAGGGAATATTAAAAAGAGTGTCGTTGACATTTCTCACTGAATAAATTATTCGCTCTCAAAAGCAAAACTCAGTTTTAAGACATAGAGATTGATTATCAATTATCATGCACAATTTTTTATATATGTTTTAAAAAATTATAAGATTATATATTGAGTTAATTACACGGATCCCCCGTACGGTTTACTCTTATTACACTTGGTACACCTCCATTTTTTACATTACTTTGAGTACTCCTAAAGAGGAGTTAGTGTAAGATTTTTTAAACCTAAAAGGGAGGGTCGGTGTAACAATTTACATTTGAGAGGAGGGGTCGGTGTAACGAAAGTCCAAAAATTAGGTGATTTTTTGTAGGGTTCAAAAACGGAGGGATATCGGGTGTAATAAAGGCAAATATCAGAAAAATTCGTGTAATTTACTCTTATATATTTTATACGAAAATTAGTTTTTGAAGATATTTTGTGGGAGAGTATCGAACTACCCTTATCCTCCTCTTGTGTCTGTCCCTGCTCCCCCTCGCACTGCGTGTTGTAATAGAACTAAATGCTTGCTCAATGATTGATTATTTTTTAAATTTTAAAATAATATTTATCCAAATGAAAAACGTTGAGTTGCTTTCCTCTAACTTATAACATGTAATTGATCATTCCCAAATTTAATCGAAGAGAATCTTTAAAACAAAAATTAATCACAAATTTCACATAAAGAAAATTAGAAAATTGAATAAAAAAACGAATTATATATTGCAAATGAGTTTCTTTTCTTTATTCCCCTTTTGAAGAAAAAGGAATCAAAAAGCCAAATTAAATATGATTTAAGCTGCTTTTAATTGAGGAACCTCCTTTTATCTATTTATTGACATGGACAAGAAAAGCACAATGATGAGAGACAAAAGAAAGTGAAATCTAACAGATTTTGAAATACCAGTTGATAAGCTCAATAAGTCAGGTTCTCTTTCTTGACAAAACAACTTTATTAGAACATTTATCCAATCTCGAAGAGGAACATGGGACCCATTTGTGCTCCCCATCTTTTAGGGTTTTGTTCTTATTATTATTATTATTGCTGCTATTAATTATATTTATATCGTTTGCTATAATTATATGACCAGTTTATATCATTCCACTATATGCTTTTTTGTTGTCCCAATTAATAGTTGGATATCAATAAAAATCATTAAAATAAACTTGATCTCTCATAATAAAATATTTTTTCTATTCAAATTTTGATATCAATATATTTAAGAGATTTAGCTGTCTATAAATAAAATGATAACTTCATTAATACACTCGTGATGAACATGTTAATAGCTTGAGCCTGAGCAATCCATAGCTATTGATTCTTCATCAAAATCATATATACTACAAGTACAACGCGTGATCCACTTTAGGTACATAAACTTCATCAAGCAAGTACCAATAATACCAGTCAACAAAGGGAAGATTTACAAAGAAGGTAAGGAGGCCGACAATGAAGAACCTTTTTTTAGTAGAAATTTTTACACGGTCAACCAATTAAAAATTATAATAGATACGACTTTTAAAATAATTTATTATAAAATTTAACAAATTTATTATATATAATAATTTATAATTGATCAATAGTATAAAAAAAAAAAATTTACACTATCATTACATAGATTATTTATTCTAATTTCAACTTCACATGACATTGTGTGTGTGTGTGTGTGTTTTCCCCTTCCTAATCACTATTTAGCTAAATCAATTCCTACCAATTTTTAATCATTTTTCTTTCTACTCTTAGTTTTCGTTTTCTGTCATCAATTATTTCAACTATATAACGATGCTACATAGATGCATTGAAACTAAACCTAAAAAATTACACTCACTGGACTTGCAACTAATTTATTATAAACAGTAGACATTGCTTTTAAATTTGAATTTAATGATTATGCACTGACAGCATAAAACAATTTTACACTGTCATTCAATAACAAATTATAATTGATATGACTTTTAAAATAATTTTGTATAAGTCAACAAGATTATTATACATAATAATTTGTAATTGAATAATTGTGTAAAACTATTTTATACTATTAGTGTATAATTTTTGTTCTCTTTAAATTTACACACATCTCACTCATTATTAAGATAGATACCACGAGAGGCCACATGATGAGAATTTTTGCCACAAAAGAGAACCAAAAGCCCAAAAGCACGCATGACCCATGATTACTGAGGAAAAGCATGTAGATTGCATTAGTTCCACCTTTCTTTTTGTCACTATTTGCTTGCCCTTTTGCAGAGTGAATATATATATATATATATATATATATATATATATATATATATAATGAGGGGTTATTTATTTTTGGTTTTGGTTATTAAGTGAAGTACCCTTTTCCCAATTAAAAAAACCAATACAATACCACCAAATCCCACTACGGCTAACTTTTGACAAATTTCCCTCGTTCGGTCTTTTCTCAAATTCATTATTTTGTTTGGTCAGTTTTCATTCTTAACAAACCAAAACCACTCCAATGTCATATACTGCATGCTACGGGCATGAAATGAAAGGGACATTAGATATGGTAGTTTATTGTTTTTTCTCCTTTTCACATTCCCATAATGGCATAAACTAATATTTTGTGAACAATAACGTGGTCTTTTTAAGATTCTCTATTAATCTCATGCATTTCATAAAATGTTTTCTGGCTGTGGGGGAAAAAAGCAGGATGTTCCATTAGAAAAAGAAAAAAAGGAAGGGAAGAAAAATTAAAAGGAAAAGTTTGGGAAAAGAAAAAGTTGATGTTATATATATATATATATATATATATATAGTACGACTCTTGTGAGAACACTTTTTTATGTGAGAACATGAGAACAACTAATAACAACCATCAGATCAAAATTAAAAATAATAAACGGTTGAGATCAAAATATTTAAAATTCAAATTATATTTTAGAAAGTGATATATATATATATATATATATATATATATATATATATATATATATAATATATATATATATAAATAAATAACCTTATATATATATATATATATCATCATCATCATCATCATCATCATCATCATGATGAAATGGCAGGAGGGTAAGTTTCAGCCAGTCCATTAAACAATTGATTCAGCGTTACATGCTAACCACATTTTTGGTTTTGCAACCACTGAAGTAAATAGAAGTATTGTGTGTTTGTATGTGTGTTTCTAATGGATATATCTTTCTATTTTCACGTTGAAAGCAGTAAAAGATGCATAACATATTTGAAAACACGTTGAGAATAAAATCACATTTGAGATATGAAAGCTATAATTATTAATTTTGAAAATCACATCCCAAACGTAAAAACTCACATCCAAAACATGAAAACTAAACATGTTAACAAAAGCTATTCTTTGTAGCTTCTACTAGACCCACATTTATTGACACTCAACATGTTATCAAACACACAATTAATTTCCATGTATGTTTATTTGACTTGAAATTTACAAAAGATGTACCTATCCAATTATAATTAAACACACAATAAGGTGGGTGCAGCAATGAAGGTAAGACTACACCGTACATAAATAATTACTAATAAATATTAGGTTTAAATATATTTTTGGTCATGTTATATATATATATATATATATATTTTTTTTTTTGGTCCTTATAATTTTTTTTTTCAAAATGATCCTTGTAAAATTCAATTTTTTGGTTTTAGTACTAGTCATTTTGTTTTAATCCTTGTAATATACTACTATCAATTTTTTTATTTTAGTCCCTCTAATATTTTGTCTATTTTGAATTAATCTCTTTGAAAAATATTTAATAGAGACTAAAAGCAAATGATTTACATATTACAATGACAAAAAAAAAATGGATATATTATAAGAACTAAAACAAAATAACAGAAACTAAAACAAAAAAAATAATTTTTACAAGGACTGTTTTAGAAAAAAAAATTATAAGAACAATATCTCTCTCTCTCTCTCTCTCTCTCTCTCTCTCTCTATATATATATATATATATATATATATATATATATATATATATTCCATGAACCAAGACTTTCTAAAATGCTCATAGCTTCATCTTGCATTTTGCTAAAATGTCGGCAACTTCGTTGCCTTCTCTAAGAGTATGGACCAAACGAACACTCCAATCAAAAGTCATTATTGTTTTGATGGAGAATAGAAACACCCAAATATTTAATTAAATTGTTCTGGAACGCCATAACATTGCTAATTTGAGCTTTGACATGCCAAAACACATTTTTTAAAAAATAGACACAAATTCTTTTCTGCACTAACCTTTTGTCAGTGTATCAATTCATATTTTTCTGCATAAATAATTCATAAGAATGTACAAATTTATAAAGTACAAATTATGAATTTTGAAAAATTCATAATAATTTATTTAGAATATACGTAACTAGTTAGATTATAAGTACTATATGAATAATGAATTAATCATTAAACACAGTCCCAAACACTAAAATTATTACTCAGCACAAATAAAAATCTCAGTACAAGTCTTGTTCTTATTAATAAATGTATGACCAAATACATATAATCAAGTTCGTTTCCCAAATCTCTTTGTCATCATCCCCAAATTGACGTGCATTGTTTGGACCAAAGTCACGTCGGATCCAATCCAACGTTAATGGTTTGTTGTTTGTTTAGTTGGATTGGAAGGATCAAGAAAGCAGCACTAATGCATGGAGGGTGAAGTCAAATTTTCCATAGTGGGTGTCCTAATTTCTCCCTTTTTGACCCTAATGATTTAATTTTGTCAACCTACTTTTTCCAAGTTCCTTATCCGTTCCAATTCCTGGGATTTTGGGGACTATTATTATTGCATATAATTTTTACGCTATATATATATATATATATATATATATATTTAAAGTGAAGCTGTAGTATCCCTGGTTAATAACTAATTTTTTGAGACACTGAAATTTATTTAAGGAGTTGACTTTTTGAACATATATTTCTTCATACATAAATATTAGATATTGAACCTTTGACCATTTATTTAAGGGATAAGGTTATTTATCAACTATTCCATCCGTTCTAGTTTATATACTCCCTCCGTTCCAAAATAATGGTCTTTTAAGGTTGTGACACACTGATTAAGAAACATTCAATTGATATAAGTTTAGACAAAAATATCCTTACTTTTTCAACTACTCTTGTCATTAATTATACCACTATCCACCAATAACAAAAACATCATGTTATCCACTAACTTATTTTTATGACAGATGTCTCTTTTCAATGCAAGTATTAATTGATCTTTTTAATTATGTCTAGGAGTATTATTGGAAAAAATAGCTTAAAAAAGCTAAAAGGACCATTATTCTGGAACAAAAATAAAAAGTTAAAAAGACAATTATTTTGGAACGGAGGGAGTAATGTTTAAGGTTTTGATACAGGTACATTAAGGAATGTAATTAATTTGTTGAATTTTCTAGAAAAATATTAGATAACCTCCTATTATACTCTTTATCTCTCTAATTAATTACTCACTATATACTATTCCCATTAAGTATTGATTAAAGGTAGTCCTGGAAAAAAATATTTAATACAGCATTGATTTTGTAAAACGACAATTATTTTGGAATAAATTTTTTCCTCTAAAAGGTCATATAATCTAGAACGGATGAAGTAGTATACTACTCCCTTCGATTCCAAATATAAGCAAAAAAAAAAAAACTGTTTCATGTCAACTAAGAAAGTTGGTTAAGAATATTTAATTGCACCAATCTCAATTAAAAAATAAGTTATTTTTCTAAAGTACATTTTATTAGAATTTGATATCAAGATTAAGAAAGAGTCATTGAAATTAAAACCCTCATTAAATGAAGGATATTTTGGAGATAATTTCATTAAATGAACTAAAATTAGTTGAAATTTATTTATATTTAAATCCAAACATCAAGTTAAATTTTTTTTCACTGATATTTGATACCGGAGGGAGTACATCATGTTGGTTTTACGCTTAAAGTGTAATATTCAAATTATACACAAAAACAGTTTTAGTGCGTGTTTAAAATGGCGGCACAGTGAAAAATAATTGTAGCCAACCCCACGTAAAACCACAATAACACATTATTGCTTCACAAAATTCACAATGGTACCACGATTTTTGACCCCAAAATCGATTCTTCACCGAAACACACACTTAAAATGTTAATATACAAAATGTTATTTACGTAACTTCCTCTAAAAGATGAAAGACATCTAATTGGCCTATACGGCTATACCTATATATTTCGTTCACTTTACAAATTGCTAACATCAGAATATGACTCGTTCAATAATTTCAAATTTGTCACAAAAGTCAAAGCTGTTATGCCCGTGAACCACAAGTTTAGGTTTAACCCTATCGAAATTTTCTCACCATTTCCGCGTAAGAAATGTATTTAAGTAGTTCCTAAAATTTCCTAGTTTCTGACTTTTATGATTGGGTTGATTCCTGACCCAATTGAGCAAAATCAAAATATCTCTTTCACATCTATGTTTCCATGTTTTTGGGTTGGAAATTTCTAAGTACAGGTGAGCATCCCAAAAGAGAAGGTAACTCCAATTCAATTCAAATCCACCTCTTTGTTGAAATAAAGAGAAGGAAAAAGAGGGTCAATAGATGGGTTACCCATAACTCCGTATTTTGAGTTTCATCCTTATTCGCTTCAAAATTTCAGCTACCTGTCCTTTACCTTTGTTAAAATCACTGTATAGGTGGAAATAATTCTAAATCTTCTAAAACCATCTCTTATTTTTTTTCCTAATTATTAAATAAATAAAAATTAAATATTTTTATATTTTTAAGGTATTAATTTTTTCTATTAATATTTTTATAATATATAAAAAGATCAATAAAAAGGTATACTATTATTCTTGAAACGAATAAAAAACACTATTATTCTTGAAAGTTAAGATTAAAAAAATAAAAAAAGTTTTTATTAAAAAATATTTATTACTTCAAATTTATAAATATTTAATTTTCTTTTTTTAATAAGAAAAATTAATTTTAGTTTTTCAACTTCAATCTTAATCAACGATACTAATGAAGTTAAAATAGAACCACTAAAATAATTTACCAAAAGATGATTATTTTTCATTTTGTTGTTATAACATTAATGCGAAGTATTCATTGAAGAATCTAATTGATCACTTTTAACGAAGTTTTTCCTTCTTATCACTTTTTTTTTCATTCACAATATTTAAATTCGAAATCTTGTTTAAAGACATATTGATAAAAAAAGTTATTCCATCCGTTTCTTTTTAAGTGTCACATTTTTGAAAAAAAATTATTTCTATTTATCTGTCGTTTACAAAATTCAAGATCATATTAATTATTCTTTTATCAATTATACATTTACTTCTCTCATAATATTTAATTAATTTACACATTCATTTATTGTGGAATGGAAAAAAATGGATAAAATAGGAAAATTTCCAACTATTTTATTAGAATAAAAAAAAATTATTATATTTCTTGATTTCTATAAAACAAACTTAAACGACAGATAAAAAGAAACGAAGTGGGTATTAATTTAGTAATACATATCTAATTTTTCTCGAATAAAATCTCCCCAAGAAAAATTGACTGATCTTCTCTAATATATATATATTTTTTTCATTCACGGTCCTCAAATTCGAGTTGTAAGTAAACCAAACTTAATTTTTACTCAAATAAACGGCACATTGATAGAAACGTGGAGTGTCCAATGAAATTTGCCTAATTTTTTTATGAATGCCTTAAGACACCACACCAAAGGTCAGCAAGACCCATACATAAAAAAATCAAGAGAGGAATTGAACGAATGAATGGAGCAGCTACAATGCTTCCAAATTTAAAAACCCCTTTAGTCCACAGTCCACTTTCTAAAATTCTGATACCCCCTTTTTGAAAAACCAGAAACCAATCATCAAACAAACTCTCAAACTTCAAAAACCAACACAACACCACCTTCTTCTCTCCCAGCCCCAGGCACCAACACCTCTCTCTCTCTCTCTTGTTATTGCTGCAGTCTTCAATCAAGTACACCTATCATCCTCCCTCTCTTCACGCCTAGCACTCAAATTTGTGGCGCATGCTGCTAATACTTAGTACTTAACTAACCCCTCTCTCTCTTGCAACAACAATTGCAACATCCTTCTTTCTCTTCCCATCATGCCACACCCACCTTTCTCTCTCCGCATGTTTTAACTTTCTTAAACACTCTCTGACTTCTCCACTATCTCTTCTTCTTCTTCCATTCACATCATTTCATTCTTTCTTTATTTATCACCATGCCCCTCAGACAATTCAACCAAAGTTTGCAACTTTGATAACCCCTTTGGCCTCTTCCTCTTGTCCCCCTTAATGGGTCTCTCTCCAATTCCCCTCACAAAGCATATCTGTTCTGGTGTCTGAGCCTTCAGTTTTCAGTTTTCACTCTGTTCTATGTTCCCAAAGGCTGCACCTTTGGGGGTGTGGAAGTAGAAATCTCTGAGTGGTTTCACTTTTTGGCACACCCCATATCGAAGAAAGTGTGTGTGTGGCTGCAGCTATGGTTGCAGAAGCTTGGATTGTAAAGATGGGTAACCAGGTAAGTTCCAATCTCAAGCATGCCCTTCTTCTTGAAACTTTGACAAAGAGAAAACAGAACCACAAGAGGTCAGACACAAAAGAAACCATAGGTATTCTTTCTTTTGAGGTAGCAAATGTGATGTCAAAAACTGTGCACCTCCACAGGTCACTCTCAGAGTCTGAGATCTCAAAGCTGAGGAATGAGATCTTGGGCTCAGAGGGTGTTAGGAATTTGGTGTCCTCTGATGAGGGTTATCTCCTTGAGCTGGCTCTGGCAGAGAAGCTTGAGGAGTTGAATAGGGTTGCTAGTGTGGTCTCTAGGTTGGGGAAGAAGTGCTCTGAGCCTGCCTTGCAAGGGTTTGAGCATGTGTATGGGGACATTGTTGGTGGGGTTATAGATGTGAAGGAATTGGGGTTCTTGGTTAAGCATATGGAGGGAATGGTGAGGAAAATGGATAGGTATGTTACTGTCACTAGGAATTTGTACAGTGAGATGGAGGTGTTGAATGAGTTGGAGCAAGCAGTGAAGAAGTTTCAGCATAATCAGCATGAGGAGAGTAGGAGGGCTTTTGAGCAGAAGCTCATGTGGCAGAAGCAGGATGTGAGGCATCTTAAGGATGTTTCCCTTTGGAATCAGAACTTTGATAAGGTTGTTGAGTTGTTGGCTAGGACAGTTTGCACCATTTATGCTAGGATTTCTGTGATCTTTGGGGAATCTGCTTTGAGGAGGACTGCCCTTGGACTGGGTGGAGGCTCGCTGGGTGGGCAAAATGAATTGGGGTTTGTGTCCGGCCATGTTAATGTTCAGACGAGTTTGGAGAGGTTGAAGCGCAATCAGAGCAAGAGAAATGGATTTCATTCGGGTTCGGTTGGGAGAATGGCTGCGGCGGAGAGAAGGGGAACTACTAGTAGGCCTCAGATTGATTTGAGGAGAGGTGATTTATTGCCTATTCGACCTGAAGATTTTGGCTTTCCGTGTGGAACAAGTCCAGGAAGACTTTTCATGGAATGCCTAAGTTTGAGTAGCTCAGTTTCAAAATTTGATGATGCTGATGATGATTATGTTGTCAATAGAGAGGACCATCATAGTAGCTGTCGCAGTGTTGGATTAGGGAATAATAGCATGAAGAGGGAGCACACGAGCCATTCTGGTATTCTAAGTCATAGCCAAAGTGGTGTTCCTTTCACTGGAGATCTAAGACAAGCCAAATCTGGTGTGCAAAGTTGCTCAACATTAGGTCCCAAAAGTAGGTTAGCTGTTTATGCTCCTCCTTCCACACTTGGAGGCTGTGCTCTAGCATTGCACTATGCCAATGTCATAATTGTCATTGAGAAGCTGCTTCGCTACCCGCATTTAGTTGGCGAGGAAGCGAGGGATGATCTATATCAGATGCTACCTACGAGCTTAAGGTTATCTCTCAAGGCCAAACTGAAGTCCTATGTCAAGAATTTGGCCATATATGATGCCCCTCTTGCCCATGACTGGAAGGAGAATCTTGATGGGATACTCAAGTGGCTTGCCCCACTTGCCCATAACATGATCAGATGGCAAAGCGAGCGTAATTTTGAGCAACACCAAATCGTTAGCCGGACAAATGTTCTGCTGCTTCAGACATTATACTTTGCTGACAGGGAAAAGACTGAGGAATCAATCTGCGAACTTCTTGTTGGGTTGAATTACATATGCCGGTATGAGCATCAACAAAATGCTCTACTGGATTGTGCAAGCAGTTTTGATTTCGAAGATTGCGTGGAGTGGCAATTGCAATGTGGAGATTCTTTTCTCAATTGAGTACATTTTAATTTTTTGAAATCTTCAATATATGGTGGTGAGCATTTTCTTGATTTTAAATATCTTATGAGGATAGCATCTCAATACAATGTGGAACTATGAACTTTACTCGTTGAGGATTAATACTGTTGAAGACTTGGAAAAGTATAATTGTATTTATTTACAGTTTGACTTGCGCAGTGGATAAGCAGTCATATTTATAAAGGGGCATAGAAGTTCATGCTGAACTTGTATATATATTTATGTACAGATTGCTTACTGCTTAGAGTATGCTTTGTTAGAATTGTTGTCATGAATACCATAGAAACTAGTATTGGTATCTTATTTTTTAAGCTGGTGTTGATTTGTTGGTGCTTGTATTTCTATTCTAGTTCTTCTGTATCAAGGTCTAGTTTTCTTTGTCAGTATGTTAATTTTCCCTTAAACTTGTCTAGGTGGTTCATAGTGCCTATTCAAAGAATGAATGCATACTGAATTATAAATTTCTATCTTTTCCTAAGGATGGAGTGAGGGACTTTACATTGTTTGAAATTTGCAGATAGTACTTGTGAAGAGAAATACTGTACATTGATGCTGTCTCTCTATTGGTTATCAATCTATTAAAGATGCTTGTTCCTGTTATAGACTTTGAATTAAATCACAAATGTTGGATTTGTATCATCTTTTGATAACTTTCTTTATTTAATCTGCTATGTTTGAACCTCAAAAGCTGATATTTTGTGTCTTTATGATTGCAATATCATTTAGGATGTCATTTATAGGCTAGATCACTGTTGCTCTTCTAGAAAAAAAAGCTCTCTGAAAATTGAATATTGAATTGGCAGCTACTTTTCACAATCATGAAAAGATATACAAACAATAATTCTCCCAAGATTCTATAATTTTCTCTTCCACCAGAAAAAAAGAAACTGGCATCCAACCTTGTGAGATCTAGATTTTTGTACATGTTAAATAATCAACATACATCCTCCACTCTGCTCAAATCTCTTAATTTGTTTCCATTATGGTGCTACATAAGGGTGTCCTACAATGCTGTAGAGGCCAAGATGAGATTGCCATATTGATGAAAGGAGTAACTTATGCTGTCACTGCACTGTTTGAACCACTTTACTAACATAGGAAAATCACACCATGACAAGACTGCATTGACTTGAAGTGGCACAGCATTGCTGATCCACCATGCTGTCACCTGTGACATTCATTTATAACCCCAGCTGAAACTTTATTATCTTCTGCTTGATTTTGCTTCATATCATATCATACCAGTACCTCTATACAATATTATATTAAATTCATGCATTGACATTTTATGCTAAAGTAGTGTTTTCATTAGGAAATCATAAATCAAATCATCCCAAAATGTGTGTGCGCTCTGACAGCAGTCAAGAATATAATATTTGTGATATAATTTATGAAAGAATTAAAATATTATTATTTAATCACAAATCATTATATATAGTAAATTTGTTGATTTTTATAATAATTATCTTATAAGTCATACTAAGTACGATTTATGATTGGTTAATAGTCTAAAAACTTGTACAATGACTGTGTAGTGTGTATGCTTATTAAATTCATTTTATTTCTCTATACAAATTTTTTTTTTTTTAAAATAAAGAGCATGTCTATGATGTTAAAAAAAAAAAACATAGATCAACATAATAAAGCCAGGATTTAGAAAGATTCATGAAATAGTTATATTTTGGGGGAGTAGGGCATACATGAATTGTGGTGTTATTTTCTTGTTTATGCATAAAAAGTGACAGATCCAAAATTCAACTTTTTTTTTTCTTCATTCAGTTGTTATATCTTAAGAGGGAACACAAACACTAGCTACCTTGTCAGTTTAATTAATATAATTACTAAGTCCAGGCTGTGAAAGTAGGCGCCATGAAGCGGCATAACATAGGGTGGGTAGAAGATGGCATTCATTCACTTTGGCAATAAAAGGGACTTCCAAATAGTGTATGTGTGTTGTTGGGTGCCATTAATCTTTTGTTGGGGGTTGTGGGTGGTTTTCTCTTCTTGTATGACCTGCTTCTCATTATGTGACTCAAAATCAAGGTCCACACTTGCTAGATTTTCCCTTCTCATTAACATGTGGGTTTGTTGCTGTTCATGAAATCATAGCCATAGAAATATTATAGACTTTTTACATAAATATCTTTTGAAAAACCTTATAATCATGTAAAATTGATAAGTTTTTATTGTAAGATACAAAGTATTTATGATAGTTTTACATTTTTTTATGTAATAAATGATTTCTTCCCCAATATAAACTCACCACTTTTAGATACTTAAAGTCCATCTTTAGAGTTGATGTTAACAAAATTAGGACTACCTTCATTTTTTTTTCTTATTTGTGACTTTTTTTAAAAAAATCCGTTTCTATTTATTTGTCATTTTAACATTTTAAAATGATGTTTATTATTATTATTATTATTATTATTATTATTATACCTTTATAAAAAGAGCAATAATGTATGAAATGTCAAGATAAAAAGTAAATGAGATAAAGGGCATATTATAAATATATAAATAGTTCTAATAAAAACGAAGAGATTAATTATTTTCTTAATGCATACTATATTTTAACTTTAAGCGATAAAAAGAAAGGAATAAAATATGCTTTTGGTATATAGTAGGTAGGAAGGTGCATGCATGGCATTAACCATTAAATGAAGAGCAGTTGAGCTGGATGGGCAATAGCAAGTAGCAATACATATAATGTTAATTTTTCAATTATTATATCCTTATGTTCAAAATGCCGCAATAATATTTCTTTAGATATAATCATGTCCATTAAAAAAAAGGGAAAAGAGCATTAAGCCCTCTTAAACTTTACTTCTTTTACGAATAGACATCTTAAACTTTAATTTTGTCTCAATTAATCCTTAAACTTTGTCTCTTTTGCAAATAGACACCATGAACTTTAAATTGATTATGATTGATACTTTAATTTTAACTTTTTTGTAAATAGACACCTTAAACTTTAATTGCATTTTAATTTATCTTTAACATTTATCTTTTTTACGAATAGTTTTTTTCAAGTTATTTATCTTAAATGTTAATCATTTATTAATTTTTTTATTACAACTAATTTTTTAATATTTAAAATATAATAAAGAATATGAATTTACAAGATATATAAAAGGAGAAATAATAACATTAATCAAAAAAGTTTTTATTTGATTTTTAATTTTTAATTTTATTATGTTTTAATGTTTGGAAAAGTAATCAGAGAAAGGTCCGAGACACACGTTTGCGGTTTGGTGAGGATTTAATAGCTATACAATGAGTATAGAATTTTAGGAGTGAAATTGTATTGTAATACGTAAATGTTAGCTTCAGTTTATTGTATGTTTTTTATGCAGTAACTTGCTCTTGTAATGAGTCTTATTTTGGGCACCTCTTGTGTTCATAACAAGCAATCTTATATTAATGAATTATTTAGCTTATAAAACAAATGTTTGGAAAAGTGATTTAAAAAAATAAAACTAATAAATAGTTAAGATTAAACAAATAATCAGTTGAGATTTTTTTTATTAGTAATTTAACTATAATTTAATATAAAAAATTATTTATGAAGTTAGTAAATTTTAAGAATTAATTGAGATGAAATTGAAATTTAGGTGTCCATATGTAAAAGAGGTAAAGTTTAAGGATTGATTGAAACAAAATTAAAGTTTATGGTGTTTATTTGTAAAAGAAATAAAGTTTAAGGATCAATTTGGACAAAATTAAAGTTTAGGGTGTCTATTTGTAAAAGGAGTAAAGTTTAGGGGGGCTGAGTGCTCTTTTCCCTAAAAAAAATCCATGGTTCCAAAATTTTGTTTACTAATTCATTATTGCTGCTGCACCAATTTCAACTATACCTTGAATTAGATTGAATTTGAGTAAGTTGATTTTAGGGTTGTATCATAGAAAGTGTATAGAGGAGTGATTAATAATAGGTTGTTGTGTGCTTGGGAAGCACTTATAAATCGTCCACCAAATTGGTTTCTAGTCAATTTTGAATAAATGCCTTCTTTATAACAACAACATGTACCACTGTACGACTCAAACTCTTCCTATTGTTGGGCAATTAGCCAAAAGATTTGATATTGATGATATCGGTTGATGAACCCATTCTAGTAAGGTAGACACAAACTTCGTGTGCAATAAATATGAAGATATGGGGACCAAATTTAATTTCAAAACTTTGATAAGATATTATAGTGGATTTAAATAGTTAATCACGGGATTTGTATTATGCAACAGTGCAAATATTTTCTCTCTCACTTTTTTATTTTTTAAGAAATGCACACATACATGGAAAGACAGATAATAATGAAAATTGATTAACGTGCTAGCTGAGTTATGTACTGTTAGGCATGGTTTAAATTTTGAGGAGTTGGTTCTAAAAGAGTTATTTTAGAATATCCACTGAAAAAGTCATTTTAGAATGGAGTTCTTTGAGAGGTTGTAAAAAAAAACAAAAAAAGAGGAGCATTATACACTTGCTTATAGTGCACTGGTTCTATGATGTGTTAGGTCACCTGCTCAAGCAATGAATTTTATATTTAAAAGTACCAAGTTTAAATGTAGTTTTTTAAGTATATTTTATGTTTTTTTTTATTCGAAATTAAAATTTCACCTCAATACTCTACAAGTTATGTGTTTGGAAATAGGTTTCCATGCAACTAATCACATTAAATAACTAGAGGATGCAGAAGTTACAACAAAAAGCTTCTATATGGACAATTTGGCATGAAAAATTATATTACTAACGCGAGAATAAACACATGTATAATAAAAAATTGCATTAAATATTAACATATGTTATCAAAGTAAATATTCAATTCTAATTAAAAAATAACACAAAAAACACTTTAAAAAAATCAAATCTAAGTTTTGTGGATATTAAAATTTCAAGGAGCCAAACTATATATATTGTTGTTGTTGTTTTTTTCTTTAATAGTAAGTGGATCATATATATGTAATTTTGTTGAATATTGTGAAATATTCAAAGCTATATTGGGGAGTCATAGTTATGGTCCCCACTAAAAACTACTAGTAGTCAGCTTTTTCATGGTGCAAGTTTAACCCACCTGTGCGTCCTACTTGAAGAAATTGCATGTGCAGACTTTCTCATCAAATTTTACAAAATTCAGTAGCTTCCAACACCTCTTTATGGTCTTCAGGTGCATTAGTGGGCAAACTCCACTCACTCATGTACCTTTTCTTTTCTCTCCTAGATAGATGTGACTCATTTTTTCTTTATCTTATGCACCCAATTGTTTGTGCTTAATATCAGAATCCCCATCAAGCATTTTATGGATAAGAAGCTTGTGTAGGAGTGTGGTTTTGTGCCTTGAATTAAATAGTTTCTCTATCAATTTTGCAATTTGTGTTTAGGGTGGTTGACTTGACCAATAACTATAAGCAATGTTTAATAATAAAAAAAAAAAGTGTAAGAGTCGTTTTTAGTTTTGTTTGATTAAAAAAGTGTTAATAAACCTTCTTTTTAAAAAAAAAAAACTGTTAATAAACCTCGAAGAGGAAAAAAAAAAGTTTACAAAATCGAAGTCAGATTCAGAAATTAGTAATATATAGAGAATGATAAAAATGAAATTCACTATACATTGATACATCTATCTTGAAGACGATTATTTTAAAATTAATTATAAAATTTAATTTTAAAGAATTGATTGAGGAAAATAAAATAGAATCTTATATTGGATAAACCGGAAGTTTAAAATAAACAAAAGAAAATAAACATATACTAATACTCAAAAGAACTAAAAAATAATTTTCACATCAATATTGTAAAACTAAAACCCCATAAAAAATATTCAACGAATTGAAGGACATACTACATAAAAAGTAAGAAAGATAAAAGAGGGAGTTATATTTCTTTATCCCCATAAGGCAAAGAAAGTATAGGGATGAAAGCAATTAAACTCCAATTCATGAATTGATTACTTGGATCTAACTCGACTCATAAGTTGGATGGTTTATAAAAATGGTGAGTCACTTTTTCTGAGTTGTTTTAATCTGGTTTACTTAATCTATGGGTTAAGGCAGGTAAATTCCGGTAAGCCAAGCTAACCTTTTTTTTTTTTTTTTAAATTTAAAATTTTCCTTTTTTAGTTATGAATGTCCATGAAGTTTTTATTTTTGTTATTTGCTTATTCTTTGGGTTTACTATTATGAATCAGTGTTTTTAGACTTTTTGTATTTATGTTTTCTATTTTTTTATATTTTCTTGTATTTTTATATTTTAATTTATTTTTAAATTAGGTAATCTAACTCATGAGTCAACCTACCTAATTCACTAACTTATGGTGGGTTGAGCCACGATGAGTTGAGTCAATTAAGTTGCATATTTTTTTTGCTCAAAAAAGTGAATGGGTCAGCAAGGTTGGATGGAAACTAAATTCAAGGAATGAAACTTTGGGGGAAATTTTACAACCCCTCATCCCTAAAATAAAAACTTATCTCCATTTTTCTCACTTTGTCCCCTTTGCTCTCTCGTTTGTGCCCATTTATGGCATCAATATTGTCGTTGGGGGTGCTTTATGGGTTGTTGAAGCATTCTTGTGATTAATTGGTCGTTAATGTAGAGCTTATATAGTTATATATGGTGATTTTGCAAAGTAGTGTTACTCTTTCCACTTGTAAATGCAGCCAATGCAAAGATGATTAGCATTTGAGATGAACAAGAAGCTCTCTAGTTCATGTTGGTGCTCTATCATTGGCGATGGTTCTCTCTTGGTGGCAATAGTGCCCTTAGTTTTATGAGATTTTATAATAGTTTTTTTGAGAAAGAAAATCCTTATTTTGACAAACTAATTTATTTAGTCTTTTCTATCTTTGGGTGTAACACCTAAATACAATTTGAAGCCTCTTGTGTCAAGGTTATCTATACTTCTTGGATTTAAGGTATGAGAAATGCTAGCAACACACTCTTTTAAACACATTATCCATGATTGGTTAAAATTTATTGGAAATTACAAATTTTTATGAGTACCACTTGTTATTTAATGACTCTCTCTCTTGATTTTGTAGTTTTCAATAAATTCTAACCAATGATAGAGTGTGTTAGAGAATGTGTTGCTAGCACTCCTCTTTAAGGTATACCTTCAGGTGATTATTCATTTCCTCTTAAATCATTTTTTTTCTTTTATTTAAATTTTGTCTTTCTTGTGATGGATGTCGTATGACAAATGTAAAATTATTTGCATTAGCTAAATGAGTAATTAAATCTTATATAAACATGATTTTTAAAATGAAAAGATATAGAAGTAGAGGAGGCAAAATGGGTTACCCAGCCTATTACGGGCTGGCCCAATGCGAGTTGCGGGCTATAGTAAGCCAAACCAAAAAAGTTCGAATTTAATTTGGGCCTCTAAAATGAAGTCCAAGCCCTGTAAAAGCCCGATATTTAGGGCTTTTGGTAGGTTTTACGGGCTAAGCCCACATTGGGCCATGATCGAATCGGGCTAAAAATGACCACATTTTATTTGGACTCAAAATTTAAAGCCCAAGCCCTACATTTTATCGGGTGGGTTTGGGCTTGGCCTAGCTAGCCTGACAAGGATCAAAATTAAATCATCAATAATTTTAGGCTTAATTGTAAATTTTACCACCCAACTTTCATTATTTTGAGAATTTTACCACCCAAGTTTTATTTTGCAAATTTTACTACCTAAGTTTTCAATTTTCGTGCATTTTACCATCGCTGATATGTCAACAAAAAAAAGTTAATGGAAAAACAAAACGGCGTCATTTTGTTACCAATGTGATGATAAAATGCGCAAAAATTAAAAACTTGGATGGTAAAATTCGCAAAATGATGAAAGTTGAGTGGTAAAATTTGCGGAAAAAAACCTGAATGGTAAATTCGCAAGATTATGAAAGTTGGATGGTAAAATTCACGAAAATAAAACTTGGGTGGTAAAATTCGCAAAATAATAAAAGTTGGATGGTAAAGTATGCAATTAAGCCATAATTTTATATAAAATGTGATTTTTATTAATTCAACCATTGAATTTCCAATTATATATTATCTTAATTGTTTATGTACTAATAAAAAAAACTTAATTGTTTATGTTAAATTTTATTAGAATTGAACAATTATAAGTATATAATAAAAGATTCCTTATTTTGTTTTTGGTCCTGAGTTACATATTAATCATGCTTGCAGTGCATGATTGCAAATATTTCTTATTTTATATATTTCAAAACTATATTTTATGTAAATTTTGATATATATAATAATGGAGTATTAAATAATTTTAGATTAATAAAAGATCTTATATATATGATTTATAGGTTATAAAAAAAAACTTTCAATTCAATGATAAATTTTGAGATAAAATTATCTAACAAAAATTACTGATAAATTATTATGTATGATAAGATGATTAATTTTTATAATAATTACTTTTTGATATGTAGAACTCAAGTACTAGGAGATTTATAATAAATCATACTAGTACATTAATATATATATATATATATATATATATATATATATATATATATATATATATATGATTGACATGTGACATTATAAAATAATACTACTTTCGTTCCTATATATAAGAAACAAATACTTAATTCATTAAAATCAATAAAAGTGATTAGATTACTTAATTTGTCATTAATTTTAATTTTATTCCAAGACTATCCATGAATTAAATGATTTAAAAGGTTGTTATTTTTCAAAAGATAATTTTTTAACCAATTAGTGTATCTTGTTTTGTTGATAGCTCAATAATGCACCTACTTTCATGGGAAAATGAGTCTATATCATTATTAGACCTCAATAAATTAGGGGTAAAAAGAAAATTTAGCAATAAATACACCTAAAAGTAGTCCAATGTTTCTTATAATTAAGACCAAGAAAATGTTATTTTTTATTTTTTATATATAGGACCGGAGGTAGTATATAAAAATTAAATTAATAAAAAATAAAAATTAAGAAAGGTAAGCAAGAGCATAAAGATACGACACCGTATGGACTCGTTCTCACAGTTACGAACCCAATCCAGTTGCACACCGGTTTCTTTCTCGGATCTCGAACAAAAATAAACACATTATCAACGGTTTCTCACAACAAGATCTTGCACACAATCACCAAAATCTCCGTGAGTCCCAAAACGTTTTTTGCGAGTTATGAGTTACCGAAGGTTCGTTTTCGAAATGACACCCCTTTTGTTCTTTGATCTGTTCTTTCCCTCGGTTTTAATCTGTGCTTTGTGCATTCGTTGATTGCAACCTTTTTGGTTTGGTATGCGGTGGAGTAGTGCTTAGGTTTGAAGGGTGATTTCGATTTTAGGGTAATGCTGGATCTGGAATGCATGTGCATTGTTCATTAGTTATTCAGTAACAAGGTGAAGTTGAAGAGGATCATCAAGTATTTTGAGTGTTTAGATTAAGCTTATTTTGTATTCAAAACAAAATTTCAGTGTGAGTGCATGTCTGGTTTGGATTGGTTTTTGGGGGGAAATTGTTTTTTTTTTTTTTTTTCCTTTTTAATTTCTCAGTTAGGATTTTGATTATAGGCTGTTTTGAAGGAAAAATAAAGTAATCCAATTCAAAACACGCGTGGAGCTTTTGAAATAAAGAGTTTTTTTTTTTTTTTTTTAATTAATCCAAACCGAGCGTGTCATTAGAAATTTAGTAATATCCTTGAGTCCTAAAATTTTTGGGAGCAAAGAGGTAGAAGGTATCGTGTCCACTGGGAAAGATGTGAAACACTTGCTAAATGATTAATGCTTCTTTTACTGGCTCTGAAAAAAGAAGAGTGAAGATTTTAATAGGGTGACAAGTTTTGGAAAATTGGAGTATTTTGGGTTCAAACAAGAGAGTGAGCCTTGGTGCCATGATAAGGTTGCTTCTTTGTGCCCTTTAGGACATGTGTTTAAACTTTAAATACCGGAAAAAACCTCTTCGCATGTTGGGGTAGGGCTGCATACATGCCACAGTGCATGTATACTTCCCAGAACTCTCTGGGTGGGATTGTTGTACATTGAACCCGTCCTTTTTCTGAGTTCAAAGTTCAAACAAGGGAAGTAGGAATGCTCTGGAACGTGAAAACTGCCCTATTTGTTTATAGCTTGATGTTAGCTTAAATTGTGTGTGTTGTCTTGGTTATGAATGAGCTGTGATGTTGAGACTATCTCTTTTACCACACCTCTTGAGCTGGTACTCAATTAGGTTTTCTGTACAGTATATTAAAAGGTACTCAGGAAAAAAATGGAAATAAAAAAATGTATAAAAAATTGTTTAACTAGGTTTTTTATGTCCAATTCATTGGTCTAATTCTGTCAGTAGTAGGTTATATAAAAAATTGTGTGTAAACACAATGTATGCTATCATTTGCCATGTACAGAGAGTTGTTAGTAGCTTAAGGCCTATCTTGAGACAAATATTCTGTTTGATTATTTTCACATCAGTTCCGCCAATAGGACCTTGTGTCTCCTAGGTTTTAGTACTGCAGTTTTTCTTACTAAATTTGCTTTTGCAAATCTAGAACCATCTTGATTCATGCTGCTTCTCATGAATATTTCCTATCTTTGTTTTATGATTTATTCAGGAAGCCATCAATTTCGCTTGTTAGTAATGTGTTTTTTAATTCAAGCCACCATAAGCATGATTGACTATTGAAACTAGATAGTTTCATGTTTCAAGTTCAAACCATTGAGAACCAAACTAACTTTTGAATTACCATTAACCAATAAAATCTGATGTGGGGTACAGCTAATGTTTATTTTCTTCCATTTGGCTTTGCTGTTTTTAAGATGATTTTATTGTTCTAAATTTTTGTGGAATAATGGTGTTCTCTTGTATATTAACTCTTATAACTGTTAAATTTTCAAATACAGAGATAATCGCTCCTCCAGATCATCACTTGTAGATGGTTTTGATGGTTTGGAGGAGGGTGGTCTAAGGGCTTCTTCTTCTTACTCACGTGAAATTAATGAGCATGATAATGATAAAGCCATAGAGAGTTTGCAGGACAGAGTTTCCTTTCTGAAACGAGTAAGTTGTATATTTAAGTAGTATTTCACTTTTGAAGTATCAAATATCAATTGCATTCTTGTCTTAACATCTGGATATATGAATTCTTAGTTCTAATTAATGCAAAGGTACATGGAAAAGTTCTGCTAGTGTTGAAAGTATTACTTGCCATGGTTCTATTTTTGTTTAAGGTCGTTTATACTTTGTGCATATATGTTGTACCATTTTGGATCATTTGCTGAAATATTGGGAAATGTTTGCCCTGTTTCTAATTTGCTGCATTGTAAAAACAAACATGTTTGTATTTTTTTTTAACGGGCATCAGTTGATTTGTTAATAAGGGATCATCAAAAGGGATCCTGAGTTTATGTTTACTGCAGGTCTGGAAATGCTTGTGATTTGTTAATCAAGATTATGCTTGTGCATGTTTGTTTATTTGCTACTATATTTGTTTCTTTTCAGGGTGTGACACAGGAATTAAGAAGTACAATTAATGTTCTCATTTTTTTTATTAAAATTAGTATCCGATTTCATATTGTAGCCTTTATCTTATTAATTAATTTCTGTCATTTATTCTTCCTTTCTCTCTTGTGGTGATTTCATGATAAATGTGTAAAATAATTAAAATTAGGTGAAGGTAAGGGTATAATTGACATTTGACAAAATAGTAATTAATTTTGTCTTTACCTTTTAAAACTACAAATAAAAGGGAACAATTTTATTTTATTTTTCCTGAAAAACTGACTGTAAAAGTAATGAAGGTAGTAATTGCTGGTGAAATCTCATCCATTTTAACTGGAATTTGCTTGGCTCTTTTGTATGGGGTTTCTTTAAATTATAGAAACACACGTTATCCCTTGTCGTAGCTGGTGTGCTATTTACAAATATACACATGCACATTTACGTACAAAGTATGAATTATTGGTCAATTGCTAATTTAATGTCTAAGAAGTTATTTAGCCTATTGGTTTCGTTGCATAATGTTCTGATTATTTGTTTACTAATTTGCTCGGAGGAACCATTAAAATGAAATGATCCGTTGATTTATATTTTCTTGGACTGTTAATATTTACTTGATCAACAGTTAACAGGTGATATACATGAGGAGGTTGAGAGTCATAACCAGTTGCTCGACCGGGTGGTATGTAAACAACACACTGTTTCTGTGAGAAACTCTCTTCCCTTTATTCTGACTGGATTCCTTTGTAAATTAGGGTAACAAAATGGATGGATCAAGGGGTATGATGATGGGAACCATGGATCGATTCAAGAAGGTAACTTTTTTTTTGTTGTCTGTATTAATATGCCTCATTTTATCTTTTAATTTCACATTATTGGAAAATGATTTAGTGTGTAGAAACTGGATTTTGTAGGTTTTTGAGAAGAAATCAGCGAGGAAAACATGCTCACTTGTGGGGTATTTCACACTTGCCTTCATATTCATATACTATCTTATTAGGTAAAATGATTCAATACTACTTTCACTGTTTTCCCTGACATGACTGAAATGAATTTGTATGGAGACAAAAATCTTAGCCCTTTTAGATCCTGTCACTGTAATAACTAAATATGTGGGTCTCATTTCCAAACTAGTAGAACCCAGATGAATTTTAACTAACAAGAGTGTTAAAAAATAGTGTTAAGAGTGTGTTACTCGTTGGATCATGTCCACTGGCACACCTGTAATGAATAATAACACGGGAAAGATGTTTACATTTCACTGATGCAAACTAGCATTTGCTTTGCAGGATGCTTGGATATTTTACACTTGGGTAAAGCACGTACGTGTTGTTAAAAGGGTCATATGTTTTGATCGTGTGATGAAAAGTTAGGAAGTAAAACCATGTGGTCCTGTGCTGTAAAATGTTCGAACCATTCCATTCCATTCAATTTTGGCTAAGCCAGATGGTTTGAGACTCACCAAAAACTTATTGCACACATGAAGCTTAGAAAGTCTATTGTATACTTCCTCCTCTCTTGACCTGGTCCTATATCCATTTTTTCATAGTTGACATTAGTCTTGAGTTCATTTATTATGTAAATTCCTGTAATATGAAATGAAATGATTATATTCAATTGTAAGTAAGGGAGTTCAGAATTGGATTAGATCGGTTTTGAGAAAAAAATCATTTAATCCAGTTACTTTAACTTATTTCAGTTTGGATTATACTAGGTTTTGGTTTTCGAAAGAGTCTACAAATATTAAAATAAGTAATGAAATACACAAATTAATCTAACATCAAACATTATATAGTATATGAGTTAAATATAATTTTATAATTTCTCAAAGAACAAATAAACAATAGATAATAAATTTCTAGTTCATATAATTTTTTACTGCATGAACATTGAATAATCTTGAATGCATAAGTTCAGTTTGTGGATTGGAATCAACATTTAACATAGAATTTGAAATTTGATTCAATTTAATGAAAATATAGTTGTTTTATTTTTATTTTTATATTAGTTTAGTTACCTGTCTTCCGTTTTAATTATCATGATTTGTATTAGATTGGATCAGTTGGCGAGCACTCTTAATTTTAAGTGGTATTTGGCTTTTACCTTATGCCATTTGATCGAGATCAAATGTACACTCAATTCATTTTTTCTATGTAAAAATATATAAATCTATACTTCAGGTGGGATTACCATGAGCTTTTAAATTTACGGGTTAACTAAGTTTTTAATCCTTAAATTTTTCAAAATTCGATTTTTAGTCCCTAAATTTTAGTTTGATTGGTCAAGGTTCTTAAACTTTTTACAAATTCTGTTTTTAGTCTCTAAATCTTAGTTTGATCGGTCAAGGTCTCTAAACTTTTTAAAAATTCGATTTTTAGTTCCTGAAATCTCATTAATTTAGGGACTAAAAACTGAATTTTTAAAAAGTTTAGGGACTTTAACCGGTTAAAATTTTTGTTCAAGGACTAAAAACTGAATTTTTAAAAGTTTAGGGATATTGATTAGTCAAACTAAAGTTTAGGGACTAAAAATCGAATTTTGAAAAAATTTAGGGATTAAAAACTTAATTAACCCTAAATTTATCTATTAAACTTTTAAACTTTTTTTAATACTAAAAGGATAGTCTTTCGACTCTTTCCATTCATCTTTGGTGAAGTTATTAGTTATGTGTTGGTTTTATGTCTTTGTGCCGGGAAAATAACATCAAATTCACGTCCAATGTACAAGTTCGTATTTATAGTTTTTTATTTTCGATTTTAAGTAAGACGAAAAGTTTAATTTATTTTTACCTTATAGTTTTTTCCCTATAAATACTTATGAAAAAATTTATTCAAATAAGACATTTTCCCCCTTTTCTCGGTAGTTATATGTAATGCGTTTTGCTAAATTTTTAAGTATAGTTGTGTTTTCGCTTTCCTCATGAACTTTAATTCGTAATAATATGAAGTTTAATTAATTTAATTTTGGACATGGGATATAAAGTTTAATTAATTAATTTAATTTTGAACTTTAATTTAACGTTTAATCAATTTAATTGCAAGTATAGTTGTGTATTGTTATATTTATCACGTCATTCATCAAGAGCCATTTTCGTACCATATAGCATTCTCTTTGTAAAAACCTTCTACACTATCAATCTCATGATCTGTGACTATACAATAGTCAACGATTTTATCATTTCGTATATTATTATTAATATTGTCAAATTCATTAAATGAGGTGTTACACCAATAATGGATGGTTATGTAAACAGTTTTATATGGTACCATTTTATTAATATATATCACGTCATTCATCAAGAGCCATTTTCGTACCATATAGCATTCTCTTTGTAAAAACCTTCTACACTATCAATTTCATGATCTGTGACTATACAACAGTCAACGATTTTATCATTTCGTATATTATTATTAATATTGTCAAATTCATTAAATGAGGTGTTACACCAATAATGGATGGTTATGTAAACAGTTTTACACTTTGCAGCACATCAAAATTAAATTTTGAATGCGTGGACCTGATGCATGTTCACATCAAACATGACATGGACACATAGATACTCCTACGCCTACACACTACACAACTAATGTCCAAACACTGCTTATGTTTGTGTATTTAATTTTAGGTTAAATTAATCTGCAGGTCCCTATACTTTTATCAAATTTTCAATTAAGTTCTTGAATTTTTTTTTTAAATAGGGTCCCTGAACTTTTTTTTTTTCAATTGGATCCTTCGTCTAATTGTTGTTATGAAAAATCAATCGCAAACACTTAATTAGAGGTGTAGACAATAAGCTGATATTTTTGGAATGTGTTATAAGCACAACTGAGTCAATTCTGAGAGATTTCTGCAAAGTTTCAACCTCTACGAGTCAATTTAACCCAGGTATTTTTTCACAATTATTTGGCTATGCAGAAGGTTGAAACTTTGCAAAAAACTCTCACAATTGACTCAGTTGTGCTTACAACACACTCCAGAAGAACTAGTCCACTGTTTGCATATCTACTTAGGTGTCTACGGTTAACTTTTCATAACAACAATTAGACGGAATGATCCAATTGAAAAATAAATAAATCTTTAGAGACCTAATTGAAAAAAAAAAGTTCAGGGACCCAATTAAAAGAAAAAAAAAAGTTCAAAAACCTAGTTGAAAATTTAGTAAAAGTATAGGGACTTGCAGAGTAATTAAGCCTTAATTTTACGAGAGTGTCAAATTGTCAAAAGTCAAATAAAATTAAATATGAGTGACATGATAAAAAATCTAAACTAATCATAATTATGTTCATCTTTTTTCTATGATAATATATCATTTTACAATGTAAGTACTTTGCACTTTGTCTCTTTACAAAACGATGCCACCACAAGATGAATTATAGTATTTTTTAAGGTATAGACACCTTAAAACAATTTGCTAAGCTTTATGTTTTCCCTACAATAATGAATCTCACGACATACTAGCTAGGAGACAATATTGTCTAATATTTTATATTTTAAGCCAAAATTTTTAAATGTTTATAAAAAGTTTATCTTTTTATCATATGAGTTATGGTAAATGTCCATCCCATTTTGGGGTGAATTAAGGGGAAATAGGAGACAGATATAAAGAAAAGAGAAAAAGGTAAAGAAAAAAAGTGATAGATGTAATAAATGATGAAAAAGGGAGAGATGGATAGAAAAAAAAAAAAAAGGTGAAATGACATAGAAGAGAAAATGAATAGATGTTAATATTTTTTCTTATAATATCTTTGAAATTTCCAATCATATAGAGGTGCTAAGTGTTGGAGTTGATAAAAAGTATTTTTCTAATCAAACACAAAAGGAGAGTTGGAGAGGCACCAAAGTTGGAAAGTGTTTTGACACTTTGATACCTCAAGCAGGAGGGGTAATGTCTTTGCTCGATCTATTAAATATTCAACTTAGGTGTGGAGTGTGGACAGTAACAAGTGATAAGCAACAACAACATAAAATTAATGGTGAGAAAGTCAATAACATCTTTCATTTTTTTTGTTGATTTGAATGTTCATGTTTTTTTGCAGCAAATTGCTACTTGTACAATTTGTCTGTTTGGATTTTCTTTACGGCCTCTAGAGTTTTGTCTCCATTGGTTCAATTTCCACGTCTCTTACTAGTTCCTTTCTTGGTGATGATTTAGGATTTTCTTGTTCTCCTCTTCCTTGATTCTTTTGTTTTTGTCCCTTAGCTAGTTTTCTTCTTCATTCAATGAGGCATAATCTCCTAGTGTGATCATAGGTATTGGGGTACAGGGTTAACATAAAAAAAAAAACTTATATGTTGGCATAAATGGTTCTGACTTCTGTCCACAAGTGCAGTTATGTCACCTTGATGGGGTACATAGTTTATTGAATTAGGATGCAAGGATTCAATGTCATTGCAATTTTGCAAAGACTTCCAATTTTTAATATTGTGGTTGCAATTACAGTTGTGGACTAACCTTCAGTTTTTTTGAGATTTTTCCCAAGTAGACAAAACAAGTAGTTATCATCCTATATCGTTTCACATTTTTTTTTTCCATTAAATGCCGCCTCACCATAACAAGCATTTTTTTTTTTTTAAATTTTAGCTAGGTTTTTGCCTCCTCTATGTAAGCATCAATGGTCTATGATATATTATTTACCACATGTTGAATTATATACCTAGATTAAAAACAACTTGTAATAAAAGAACCCATAGAAGCAATTGACTTGTACCATTATCACTTTATCTGGATATAATATTGTTGCGCTTAATTAAATTGCAAGTAACAATACATTTGCTTTAATTTTTTCAATCAGTCATACTACCTTTGTTTCTATATGTAAGAAACATATGAAAGCATTTTTTTTTTCTAAATATAAGAAATATATGATCACTTTCAAATGTATTAATTGTTAATTTTCTTTTATACTCGTAATTTATTATAAAGTCTATTAATAAGATATTCACTCATTTCCAATGAAAGTGGATGCATATATTATTGGTTTATTGACAATAGAAGTCATGTTCAATGGTTGAAAAACTTATCCATGAAATATAAGTAGTGTCATTAAATACAACCACCACTTAAACAATTCAATTCTATGGGTATTTCTAAAATAAAATTTAAATTTAAATTTATGATATATTAATTAAAATTAACCAACTTAACTACTTTTATTGGTTTTGATGAATTATATATTTATTTCTTATATATAAGAATGAAGGTAGTATGATGTATGTTCCCATGTAAGATTTGTGCTCTTGCTCTATGTACTACTTACTGTTCAGAGGGATTTTGGTACCTCTGACTAAGGTGGAATCTTCATGCGGTAGAGGCGATTCTAGTGAATAGTAACGACTTTCGGATATATGTGGAACCTATAAACATCTACATAGACACTTCGATGCCCAAGTCAATGAGTGTAAGAGATGTGTTAAAACGAGGCTTAGAAATGTATCTGTAGGCAAGAAATACCTTATATAGAGATAAGTGAGGGGGTACAGTTGTTAAATAGTTACTTTTTGTGCAGGATTGTAAAACATTTGATCAGCTTCCTTTTGAAACAAGATTTCTTTCATTTTCATGCTTTTGATTGAAGCTACTTATGCGAATGTTCTGTCAATCCTGTGTTGGAGAAGCATAGTTCTCCACCTACATCTGTTATATAGCAGCTATTCTGGCATTGTCTTTGTGCTCACATATTTAATGTCACGGTTCATTCTTATTTTTCATCACACGTTCTTATATACCTTTTTTTCTTTTCTTTATATCCGATATAACACCCCCATCACGTGGAAGACCCAAAGAATTAGGGAAACTCAACCAAAGTATCTAACACAAACTTCAACAAAAAGCAACTCCAAATCAGCATGAAATATTTCAGCACCAAAAGCACTTTGGTAAGCTATCCCAGCCAAACAATACCCAAAAGTTGAATGGGCCAGCTTGGTCCATCAGAATTTTAAGCTTAGCCCAAAGGCTTTTACTTCCTGCACCCCCAGAACACCAAACAGATGGAAATACCCTTGCCCCCACCTCCACCCAACCACCTAATACCACCGCACCACCGCCGAACACCACCACTAAAACCACCATTGCAACCACCCACCACTGCCTTGCAATTGTGAAAATACGAACACGAACACTTGGAAAGGGGGAATGAATTTTGTTTTCTGGATCTCCCTTTCTGGAAAAAAATTACTTTCGGAATGCCCTTTCCAGAAAAAAAATTGCTTTCGGAACATCTGTTCCGAATTTTTCTTTTTGCTTCTGGAACACCCTTTTTGGAAAAAAATTTGCTTCTGGAGCGGCAACCCTCATTCCAAGAAAAAAATTTGCTTGCGGAACACCCTTTCCGGAAAAAAAAATTATTATCTGCCTTTTACTTCTAGCACCTCTATTTTTTCTTTCCACACCTGTATTTTTTTTTCCAGAAAGGGTGTTTTGGAAGCAATTTTTTTTCCAGAAAGGTTGTTCCAGAAGCAATTTTGTTTTTCTAGAAAGGGGGTTTCGGAAGCAATTTTTTTTTGGAAAGGGGGTTCCAGAATAAATTTTTTTTTTTGGAAAGGGCGTTCTGGAAAACAAAATTCATTCCAGAATACCCTTTCTAGAATTACGTTACGGTGGTGGTTTTGAGTGGATTTCCGATGTTGGGCGGTTCTGAGGTGGTCTAGGTGGTTGCGATGGTGGTTGCAGTGGTGGTGTTCGAGGGTGGTGCGTGTATTGGGTGGTTGGGTGGAGGTTGGGGGGCAAGGGTATTTTAGTCTGCTTGGGTTTCTGGGGTGTGTAGGAAGCAAAAAGGGTGGGGGGGGGGGGGTTCAGGAAGTAAAAGCCTAGCCCAAAATACTATAAAACAACCAGCCTCAATCAAATCATCTAAAAAGAAAAAAAGAAAAAAAAAGAAGATGAGATTAAAAAACAACCAGTCCAATATACTGCGTAGTCTCTTCTATTTTTTCTTTCTTTCTTTGTCTTTTTTTTCTTTAATTTATTTATTTTTTATTTTGAGAATTTGTTCTCTGATTTTCTTTTTCCCCATTCTCCTCCTCTCTTATACCCAGCTCTCTCTATTGCTGTTTGTTGCCTCATGTGACATGTATAGTGCTGACTCCCTTTTTTGTTAATTATGCATGAACAACATCACTTGTATTCTGATCAGGAGTAGTTGCAATGTTGCATGCTGCAATGTGCTAGGGTAGTGGCTGCATGTACCACCTGTTGGGAAAATAAAAGGATTAAAGAAAGACCCATGAAAAGAGCATTGGCTTTACTTCTCCAAGTAGAAAACGTAAGTCATGCGACAGAACAGATGCGTAGGATGAGTTATTCCTCAAGCATTTTAACCTTTTTTTTTATATTTTTTATAAATAAATAATGAAATAATATAGAATATTAAATGTAATATTTGCGGTTAAATAGAATAATAGTAAGAGAACAATAGGTAGTACTGATATAGTTTGATATAAATATCTCCAAATAGGTCCAAGCCTCCAACATTAATCCTTTTAACTAATTATTGTTCTATTATGTCACAGTGGATTCAAAGTGGCGAGTGTGACGATTACGAGTTTAATTGAAGTGGATGAGTGTGTCACTACATGGAGTGGTTGAGTGGAAGTGGATTGAAAAGAAATCCAAGAAGTCTCAAGAGTAAATCACAAAGGAGTGCAATAATTCAATAATAAGAAATAAAAATAAAGATATATAGAAAGTTAGGAAGGAGATGAAAAAATAAGATAAAATTAAGAAAATTAAAATATTAAATTATTAAAATATTTAATATCAATAATATTAGTAAAAAAATATTTTAATTTTTTTTACTAATATTATTGATATTAAAATATACCTCGACACATCTTCATTTTTTGACTCAAGATCAAATTAGGACCTTATATACTTACCTCATTTGCGCTTGAAGGGCCTTTATGTATAAGAGAGATGTCTATAACACACTTTCTAAGATACTTATTCTAACACATTCTCTATTATTGACTAACATACATTTATTAAAAATCACAAAATTGTTAATATCTCATTATTTATGTGATGAATTTTACTCATAATTTTGTAACTTTAAATAAATTTTAACCAATAATAATAAGTATGTTAAAAAAAAAGTATGTTAAAAAGTGTATTATTAAAACTCCTCCTATTCACAATGCCCACATGACATATACTAGCTCTTAAACATTTTTTTTTTTAAAATTATGTAAGAACCTTTTACATCTTACTTTTTTTTTTTGAGAAACTTTTACATCTTAATTACATAACTAGTTGAGTTGTGCCATAATTCTTGCCTTAGACTCACCCAACATCTGGACATGGTCACGTGACCATTATAAAGAACTTGTGTTAATGGAACACCGCGTAGCCCATAAATTATTAGCTACTTAGCTTCATTAACTGGAGATGCAGAGTTGGTTTATTGGTGCTTCATTCATGGGATGTTGGGAATACATTAATAATCTTGGGTTCTTATAAGCTTTCCCTTTATTAATAATACATCTATCATATTAATGTCATTTTTATCCTATAGAGACAACTTAGTTGATAGAACTATGGGTCATGTATGGCAAACATTAGTGTTTGAAGTTTTGCAATAATACACTCTACTCCACTTTCCTTTTCCATCCATGCACTTTCCATGGAGGCTCTATTGAATGTATTAATTGGTGGTGGACAAGCCAACCTGGTTTCTATGCCTTAATCACAAGAGAGATTGATCATCATAATTGAATTGGATTTAGTTGAATATTCACACTTTAAATGGGTCACAAAAAAGTTAAAAGTTTAGCTTGCGTTAACCTGTGAGTTCATGTTTGCGTTACATAATTTTCCTAGATTTTTTTATCATTTAGAATTTTGAACCCATGGAGGCTCTATTGAATTTTTTTTTTTTTTTAGAAAAGTGAGCAAGATAGCTAATTGGAAAACCAACAAAGAGAAGAATTATGTTATATTTTTAATAATTGTTTAACTTATTAAATAATCGACCACAACCCATTTGACTCGATCACAAGCAAAAGATTATATTTTTTTTTGGTACAAAGCAAAAGACTATAAGCACAAAATCTAACGTTTAAATGGGCTTGCAGTTATATTTTGTCAACATGCGCGTAACAGGCCTAGCTTTACCAAGTGATCCATCACCTAAGACTATTTCTTTAACCAAAAAATTAAAACAAAGCCAATTTTAAGATAAGTTTAACACCATTTATTTATTGATAAGCAAAGCAATTTTATTCAACACCATCTATTATCATTTATTCCAGACTTAAACGCAGATTAGGATTGAGAAAATAGCCACTCATCAACAAACATAAAAATCTGATTTAGTGTGTTCTTATCCACCTCTATTGAATACTTAGTAATTATATTATATAATATATGTTGAAAACCTTCAAATTAAAATAATTACATAATAAAAATCTCACAATTAGTCAAATAGAGGAAAAACTTTACATTAACAGACACATCCTGAGGAGGAAATTAAAGTACCAGTTTTAGAATTTCAATCACGCACCTACCTATTTAGGACAGAATCAAAACAATCATTGTCTATGTCAATTAGTTGCATTTACTGTTTCTCTTTTTGAACAATGATACAATGAAATTCTCACGCTCATACTATTGCACAACTTTTGTGCCTTTTTTGTGAGAAAGAGTGATTCACACTCTATCCATTTTAATTAATTACCATTTTTTTGTTAGTAATATTTTTCAATCATTGTTAAGAAGTTATTAACACAGGCAAGGACTGACCCACAAGCAGACTAATGTCACGGAAGGAGGAACCCTAATTATTCATAAAAAACAAACTACATGGTTAAACCATAAATCATAGCATTAGTGTTTTCATTAATAAGCTTTTTACAAATCGACACGTGGCATATGGCATATCTAAAAGCAAACTACAAATAGACCAAAACAACAGCCAACATGGTATGCAACAGAATTACTTTGATGATACTTTCCTATCAATATATAGTTCTGGTGTGAAACGATAGTTTCATTTGTGTCTAGATCAACTCTTTTTTCCTATAATTAGTACTATAGTACCATATTAGTTCAAAATTCGTTTTCAAATGTATTAGTATAAACTTTGTTAGTGACATATCCCAGCACCAACTTTACCTAGGAAGATTCAAATTCCCAGCAAGACAACCTTTCCAAGGCGAATATCACGGTCAGCTATATAATCAAATTACTGTCTATGACATTATATATCCATGTTCAAAGAATATGTAATGCAACATTTTTTCTTTCTTTCTATCATTTCTTTCAATTAGTAGATCCAAGTTCATGCCGAATATTTGACAACATGTAATGTCCTCAAACATAATTGATCAGGGGATAAAGTATAGATAGCGTAAAGAGATACTATCCGGTATCAAATTCAACACTAAGCATCTTTTAGTGTGTTTATTGGATTAGTTTTATGGTGAGAAATAAATAATTAATTTTTCATAGTGAAGATAAAACAATAAATATTTGTTTCTATTTTTTCATGATATCAACAACATGATTTTATGACATAAAATTAATTCTTATTTGCTATCCAAACATATATCATTCCTACAAGAAATTGATTATATGTGAAATTGTGGCTAATTTTGATGGAGTAAATTGAAATAAAAACTACTGCTCGATATTCTTCTTAGTGAAATTTGGCGTTTAAAGGATGGTTTCCAACATTGTGTTTTTCGCCATGTTTGTAGAGATTTAAATCACTTGGCTGATTGTTTTGCTAAGATTGGTTTATCGTTGAGTAGTGACTGTTTTCTTTAATTCAGTTCCTTTTTTTTTGCTTTAAACTCCTTTATGGAGGATGTTACTGTGAGTGATTCCCAAGTGGAAGTTAATTAATCTTGGGTCTGGGGTATTCTTTACCCAGCCCATTGGAGTTAAATGGGGTTCAGGATTAGAAGAATGCCAAAGTAGAGCTAAAAAGGTACGGAGCCAAATTCTAGCTAGTTAATGGTTACAAAACAACAACATGGATTTTTTTTAAGGCAAGAATATATTATTGAATTAATGAAGATTCCATTCTCAACACGTACAATTGGTGTTGTTGTTTGGTTACATGTATATAGTCTTACAAGACTCCAAGGATAAAACAGAGAGACCAATTAAATAAACGTATAGTCGTTGTGATTACATGGAACTCCCTTAATTAAATATGAACACAATTTCCACATGTAGCGCGACAAACCACCTAATAAGCATTAATAGACTTCAAGCTCGATAAGAAGAAAAGATCTTAAAATTGAAGGAAGTGTGTTGTTGTATATGGCCTAAAATAAACCCTAACAAGCCACATTGAAAATGTATTTCAAGATAATGGATTTGATTATTATCAATATGAATATGCTTTAGCATTAATAAACTACTTGTGGGATGATTAGGATTGTGGATGACTCTATTATCCTTTGGTAGGAACTCGAGGTTTGCTTAGTATGAGGAATTTGAATAAGTTCTATGTAATTGATGATTTCCAGCTTGGCTCTAGATTTATGGTTTTCAAGACTACTAGATTCAAATTAGGAAGAGTTACTTCACAGTTAATGTTCATGCACCTTGTAAAAATGAGGAGAAAAGATTTCTATGATAAAATCTGAAAATGTCTTTAGGTTGATTTTGGTGGAGTATTATGGTGCATTGAAGGAGATTTTAATGTTATTCACATTGTATAGAAAGAAAAGGACCTTCCATTTGATAAAGGGATATTGAAGATTTCAATAAACTTTATGGTTAATATATAGGACTCAGTACTAACATGCTTCTGCTAGATAGAAATTTTACTTAGTATAGGCTGATGGATTATTTATGAATAGATTAAATAGTTTCTTGCATTTAGAAGATTGGATTGAAGTTACAATAACTCTTATCCAGCAACCAAGTTACAAAGACAAATTTCCCATAAATATATAAACTACAGTAACTTTTTTCTCCCAGATTTATAAAGTCAAGCTTGAAATCTGGTTGCAGAAATTATAATAATATCTTCACCTTTGAATTTAGCTTGTTAACGAAGTGTACCATTTATCTCTCTTCCTTGTGTCATATATAAATTAAAAATAAAAATTAAGACTATTTGGTTTAGTTTCTTAGCCTAACATGTTTATAAGTTGAATAGATATATATCTAGTAATTAACATAAGGTGGTTAAGTTGCAAGAATGCTTTCATGTACTCAAGACTCAACCCTTCTTCTTTTCACCACTTTCAGTCCTTCTCACATCGATCTTCGGTTTTGTTTTATTATTTTTCCTTTTCAATTTTACTTTTCTGCAGATTTAATTCCTCCATGCATTCTCAACTTTCAACTAACTTTTTTTTTGGTGGAAACAACTTTCAAGTAACTGAACCAAAGCAAATAAATAAACAGATCTAAAAGAAGCAAAACTTGCTGCATGCTATTCCACAAATGCGTATACATTTTTTTTTTGGAACTTGAATAAAAAAGCCATAGGAGGAGAGAGAAGAAGAAAGTACCAGGGTTTCAGTTTAGGGAAAGTGGTGTTTCTCTACCAGACTACCACTGGTTTTCGTTTTTCTATGTTCTATTTCCTGCAGGAAGATCACCTAACTAATTATAAATAACAAGGTTGTAAATGAAAGAAAAAAAAAGAAATGAAAAATAAAATTAAGAAGCATATGGAAAGCAAGATGATAAAACGAATTTGAGAATGAAATTGTGTAGAACAAGAAATGCTTGGAGTTGTCATCAACTTTGTCAAGAGTTGCCAATGGTAATAGAAAAGAAACAAACCTCTTCATTCTCACACTGCTTAACATCGTTCTTTGTAGTGTCAGAATGAGGAAGCCTTTTGCAGTTAAGGATTAATCTTGTGCCTCAAATATATATATATTGCTTATTTTTCCATATCCATGATTTTAGGTGAATAATTTGTTTACAATCTATCAATTTTTCTTCTATTAAATTAAGGCTTTACAATCTTCATTCCAGTTTCTTATGGTCCTGTTCTTTTCCTTGGTTTGGTTACTTTCTTCTAAAACTTATCATTGTACATTTGTACTACTCCCTCCGTTCCAAATTATATGACGTTTAAGGTTTTGACACAGGTATTAAGAAATGCAATTAATTTGTTGAATTTTCTAAAAAATATTAGGTAACTTCCTAATATACCATTTATCTCTCTAATTAATTACTGATAGTACACTACTCCCACTAAGTATTAATTAAGGGTAGTCTTGGAAAAAGATATTTAATGCAACATTGATTTTGTAAAACGACATCTATTTTGGAATAATTTTTTTTTCTCTAAAACGTCATATAATTTGGAACGAAGGGAGTATTTAATAAGAGTTATACTATTTATATAATAAATTTTTATAAGATTATTTTTTTCTTTTTATACCTTCATCTTACTATTAATTGGTGTTATTTTCTTTGTTTTCTTCATATGTATCTCTCTTCGATTATAACAATTTGTTCATCAGTTGTATAAACATAGAATTTCTCATTTTATAATATCTATATCTAACATGTTAAAATAATAAGAGTGTGCAGAACTTTTTTCTTGCTCTAATGACATACGCGTGTTGAAATGGTCTTGGAAAACAACCCACACAAAGCTCAAGGTACTATTTTTTATTAGAAAAAGAAAATTTATTATTATAATAAAAATATAAAGAATATTTTAACCCATTGTTCAATCAATGCAGCCTTCATTGACAACTTTCTCACCTATCTTATACTTCCTCCATTCCAAATTATATGATGTTTTAGAGAAAAAAAAATCTGTTCCAAAATAGATGACGTTTTATAAAATCAATGCTGCATTAAATATTTTTTTTCAAGACTACCCTTAATCAATACTTAGTGAGAGTAGTGTAGTATGAGTAATTAATTAGAAAGATAAAGGGTATATTAGGAAGTTATCTAATATTTTCTAGAAAATTCAATAAATTAATTGCATTCCTTAATACCTGTGCCAAAACCTTAAACGTCATATAAACTAGATCGAGGAAGTACACTCTTAAGGAGATGTATACCAATCTAAAAAAGAACCCGACGTCCCTTCCAATCTACCATAAAATCAAGATTTAACCTTATTAATGCATCCAAAATCTGAATATATAAAATCGTATTCATCTTGTTTGAAAAATATTCCATTACAATGAATCCAAATAGACCAAATTAAACTCAAGTAAAATTGAGTCTTGCATACCTCATTATTATAAAATGTCTTTAATTCAATTTCACATTGTCGGTAACTTCTGTATCTAATGCTTTAGCAAACCATCTGTGTATTTGAAAACAAAAGCCTATCTATAATTGGATACCTAGCTAAATAAAAGTAGTGAGTCTGAAATATTTAATTACTTAGGGTTACATGCATTAAGCAATAACTTTGATGGAAACTTGACTCCTCAAAATAAAAAATAAAAATAAAAAATGAAGTTCCTAGCTACTACTACTTTGTTAAAAGTAAAATAGTCTTGTATATTCTTTTTTAAAACAATTTTACGTATAGTGCTAGCTGAATTTTTTGGAGGTTAACTCATCAGAATCGGTCTAGTGATAAAGAATTAAAATAATCTGCACAAGATCTTCAGTTTAAATCTTATTGTCATCGTTATAAAAAACAAAACAAATTGCTTGGAGGTTCTCCAACATGGCTTCTTCACCCTCTCAAATGCGAAATATTCTTAGGTACAAATGTGGGGAACACCACATGTCGTCCTACCTCACATAATTACTTATAATTAGAAGAAAAAAAAAAGCATTTTAAATACATCTGACAAATTTTTCATGGCTTGATCCATTTTGTCTACACTTACAAATGAAAAGAGATCAGATGAATTATGAATAACATTAAATTATAACTTTTAAATAGAAAAGTTGCAAATTATCTCTCACTACACAACTTTTGTATACAAAGTTACAATTCCTCTAACTATTTAATTTTTGAGGATAAAGTTGCAGATCTTCTGGCCTGTAACTTTAAGTACAACATTGCAAATATTCTTTTACAACATTTGAAATTTCATCTTTCCCATTCTTATGTCTCAAGCAATTCCCTGATACAAATATTATATAGAGTTTAATTTCTATATATTATCAGTGTGAAAAATTTCATACTATCCATCAATCAAAAAATAATCATGACTTTTAAGGTACGTAATTTATTATAAAATTCAATAAACTTATGCACAATATTTTTTTTGACAAATCCCTCTCATTTTTTCTATATGTCTTTCATAACTTTCACATATCTTAATATTAATTACAAAATATCTTTTTTTTTTCATCACTGATAACAATAAGATTTAAACCTACGATTTCATATAGATCCCTAAGTCTTAATGACTTACTCTCTCCGGTCCTTCATATAAGAAATAAATAACTAAATCATCAAGACCAATAAAAATAGTTAAGTTAGTTAGTTATAATTAATAATGTCATAAATTTTAATTTTATTTCAAAAATACCCCTTAAATTAATTGGTTTAAGTAGTAATTACATTGATGACACTACATCTCCACCAATAAGTGTAACTTGTATGGTTAATAAACCAATAAATGTATGAGAAATGAGTAAGTGTCTCATTAACAAATTTCACAAGATGAAGGGTAAAAAAGAAAACTATTCAGCAATTAATACATCTTAAAGTGAGTATATGTTTCTTATAATTAGGACAAAAAAAGAACACCCTTTTGTTTCTTATATAAAGGACCGGAGGGAGTATTAATTATGAATTATTCAGACCTACTAATAAAATAATAAACTATGAGTTAAAAATATTTAAATTAAAATTTAGATCAAACCCAACTCCCATTTATTACAATGAATTTGAGTGCTTGTGAGAATGAAGTAGTTTTTGTATGTATTTTCATTCTTGTATACTCACATATCTTTCTTATTTTTTGATACGTGTTTTTTGAGCTTCTATACCAAATCAAAAATATTTTCATTCTTGTCAATGCACCAGTGTGAGAACGTAAAATTTTCCCTTCCAACCTCTACAACCTGTAATTTTGAACAACCCTTAATCAAATTTATAATACAAAGCATATCAGCGTTGTCGCCACCAAGAGGTTCATTTGCTCTCGCTATTTTGATCACTATTATTGTCACACCATCCATTACTTTTCACAATTTATATTATCATCATCTTTGTTGTCGTCATCTCATTAGTATGTTAACTTATTTAGAAGTTGGTTTAACCAAATTAAATTTGTTTAATAAAATGAACTTTATAGATTTTAGAATTTTTTAAAAAGCTATTTCATATAGTGTTTGAACATAGAATCTCCAACTAATTGGAGTCAACCTAGTGGCGGAGAGATTTGAGTAATTTGTATAAAGTTATAGATTCTAACTTAGTATCAGTATTGTACACCAAGTTAAAATCTCCTAATTACATTTGTTTTCATTTTTATTCTCGCTATCTTATTCAAAATATTTCTTTTATGTCATTTTTAAACTTATTAACTAGTTTTCTACACATCTCTCATATTTTACCAAACACTGAATTTAATCAACTAACTTATTATTAGGTTTTAACTTCTTTCAAGCTTTTTCTATATTCCCTTATTCATCACCCCCATTTGACCTTTCACCTTATCCCACCACAGCCTGCTTGAAACTCCCCCATATCTTGTTCCTCCAGCATCACCTTAGCCAACCACCAGCACTGGCTCAAATTAATTGCCATTGTTGAAGCTTCTCCAAATCTTGTTAGACTCAAGTGCTCTTCATGTCATGAAGTCCATATATTATTGAATCTTCTTGACCACACTCCTCCATCCACTTATCCACCCCCTTTCACAAACTTATTCCTCTATTTGAAATGGGAATGTTTCTACCCTCTTTCACCCCCTCGTGCTTCCAAATACTTACTAGAAGAAGTAGAAGTAAGCACCTTCCCAATTCTCTTATAAATCCCCAAAAATTGAAAATATGCTGATCGTTTCAAATCCGGGAGATTCAAATACGATTATTTCAATGATTTTCTAGCTCTAAAGCATCATAGTCATCATTTTCATCTAGAAGAATACGTTGAACATGAGCTTAATTGAGGAGGTTTAGTGCAGTGAGCGCAGAGGCCACTACTTGAGGAGCTTAATTGAGTCCAGGTTTGAGGTCAGTACTTGGTCGAATTGCTGGTCAGATCGAGTTTGTGGCCAAAGATCTGGTAGCAGCGGAGAGCTAGTGAAAGTGTATTCAAATATATTAAAAAGTAATTTTAAAAATTATATATACTTTCAAATAAACAATATGTTTCCTTTTATACAATTTATACTACCACCTACTATTGATATAAATCAAATGTTAAATGGATAGGATAAAAGATTAATAGATTGGTTTTCCTTTTGAACTCAAGGGATCTCCTCTCGAGATCTAGAGACTAATATCAAGAAATAGTAAAATTTATTTAAGAGATTAATATCTTTTAACAATTTTTTTTTTATACATACAAACTTAAAAATTAAACTTTTGATTACATACTTAACAAACATAATTATTTGTCAACCACAAGACATTATATTGATTATTTGACTGATTCTTTCTTACTATTTTTTTCAACTCTTAGTTTTTTTTTATCATATCTTGACGAACAAATAAGGAATGTCCCTACAATTTACAAGATACTCACCTCTTTACTTTAAAATTAAACCTAACAAACCTAAAGAGTTGGCATAGTGGTGTAAGATTCTGTTGCGTTCACATGAGAAGGAACGATCTATTTAGTGAAAGAACCCGTGTTCGATTCCCTCCGTGTGCAAAATTTCCTTGGGCCAGCGGCAGTCACGCACCGCGAGCGGGATTAGTCTCTGACCCAGTGGGTTGGGAGACACTCGTGATCTTTGACCCAGTACCAAAAAATTTAACCTAACAAATGTCTTTATATTATATATTAATTATAATTTAGTTTGATAAGAAATTCTACTCAAAAGGAACGTTGATGTGTAAATACATTGGGGCCGAAGAAAACGACGCGCTCCCCACCAGGCCACTTGCACGAGACCCCACAAAAACCCTAATTTCCGAGACCCTCCAAAAGCAGAGCTAGTTGTTGGCATTGTTTGCCATTTCATATGTAGTGCCAGCCACAAGAAAGAAAGAAAATTAAATTAAATAAACAGTGTTAGAGTGAATATAAAGAGAGAAAAAAATTTATTGTAGCTCCCCAAATCACAACATGGCTCACCCCAAGAAAACAATTAATACATTTTTCCGCAGTTCTTTTCAAACAGTTTCGGTTGTGTTGTTCTTCTATATATATATATATATATATATATATATATATTTCTACTTATGATATAATTATTACCCTATATTCAAGTGCTTTGCTTTAGTTTACTCTCTTTTTCTAAGATCTCTAATATTTATCATTGTGCTTGATTCTGTGAAGGCTTTTTCATCCGTTCCATGTTTCGTCCACTGAGATCACTTCCTCATACAAATAGTCAAAAAGAAAAAAAAAATTGAAAACAAATTGATAAAGGAGAACACTTCCTGATCGTCTGATCTACAAACAAGCAATCATCTGATGAAAACACATCTCTTTTACTTAATTAAATAATCGATTAATTAATTAATTAATCTCTTTCATTACACCCTTTACTTGATTCCGTTGAGTCATTGAATCTAATTCCTCTTCTCTATCTTCTAAGCACCATACCACGCCACCTCTCTTTCCTTTCCTTTCCCTTCTCACTCTCTCTCTCTCTCTCTTACCCTTCCCTTTCCATATCCATTAGAGAGTGGAAAGACCATCCATGTGTTCATATTATGTTAGGTCATCGATACAAGAGCTACCCCTCTTTGTTAATCTCTTCTTAAGACCTAGCTGTGAAAAGTTTGACTTTTCTTGTCCCTTGAATTCGGAGAACACAAACCAAATCAAATCAATCTCCTATAGCTAACATAACCTACAGCTAGCAAGTTGGCAAATTGAGATCTAGCAAAGGCAAATTGAGAGCCAGCTTTAAATTACCTTTGTGAGTCATGATGCAGCTTCTTTCTTTATCATTACAAAAAATTCTAGGGTAAGAAAATATTACCCTAGTCTGACTGAGTTCAAAACAGAAAAAGCCTCTAAACCGACCAGATCTTCTTCTTCATATAATTTTTGTTATTCTTTTCTTCAAAGAAGACACTATCAACAGCAATTCTGGCTAATCCTTGGTGGACCGGTCATCAGGTGGGGTTGGGTGCAGGGGTAGACCCTGCAACCAATTCACCTTCTTCCACCCTAAACAAACGTCACATGGAGCTTTCCATCAACGAAAGAAGCCTTGTTAGGGAAAGACAAGAGGAGGAAGATGAAGAAGAAAGAGACAACGGTGATGAACCCAAAGAGGGTGCAGTTGACGTTGGAACACGCAGGCCCAGAGGGAGACCCCCAGGTTCCAAAAACAAGCCCAAACCCCCCATCTTCGTCACCAGGGACAGCCCAAACTCCCTCAGAAGCCATGTCATGGAGGTTGCTGGTGGCGCCGACGTGGCGGAAAGCGTGGCCCAGTTCGCACGGAGGCGCCAGCGTGGGGTGTGTGTCCTCAGTGGGAGCGGCTCCGTGGCCAACGTTACTCTCCGGCAGCCTGCGGCACCGGGAGCCGTCGTGGCACTTCATGGAAGGTTTGAGATTTTGTCCCTGACCGGGGCGTTTCTACCTGGTCCTGCCCCGCCAGGAGCTACAGGACTTACCGTATATCTTGCTGGAGGGCAGGGCCAGGTAGTGGGAGGGAGCGTTGTGGGCTCCCTTGTGGCAGCGGGACCAGTAATGGTGATTGCTGCCACTTTTGCTAATGCTACCTATGAGAGGTTGCCACTTGAGGAGGAGGAAGATGACGGTGGTGGTAGCGTGCAAGGAGGAAGTACACTGGGAGGGTCTCCTCCTGGAATCGGTAGTAGTGGTGGTGGCAGTGGCGGTAGTGGTGCGGCCCACTTGCCAGGTGGGATTCCTGATCCTTCTTCTTTGCCTCTGTATAATCTTCCACCAAATCTTCTCCCCAATGGAGGCCAAGTGGGGCATGAGGCTTTTGCTTGGGCTCATGGCCATGGAAGGCCACCTTACTGAATTGGTACAAGGTTTTAAATTGTAGTTACGGTTGTAGTAATTGTGAAGACTTTCATGATCACAACTTTATTGTTGCACTCACAATTGATATTTAAAACCTTGGGTGATATATGGAGACTTCATGTAGATCATGTGTGGCTGGTTCGAGATCTAATGGAATTCTCATGGTGTTGTCTTTCTAGTTTGAAAGGTTAGGAATTGGGGGAAAAGAATTGCAAAGATTTTAGAAAACTGGAGTAGCTGTGAAGAACTGTGGAGATGAGGAAGTGAAGCATGTTTTACTTAGCTCAGTGTATATGTATATGGAGTAAGAACTTTGATTTCTGTGTTTTTCTTTCCCTTTTGCTTTATGTGTTTGGAATAAAGAACGAAGGTGATGATGGGCGTATTTTTAATGGATTAATTTCTGAATAGTTTTAACTGTTATACATTTTAATTTATGATCTCTAGTGGTTTTTCTAATCCTTGATATTTTGTTGGTTGAAGTTTTATTATGAGATATTTTAGTCATGTAAAATTATATAATATAACTCATATAATATTTTTTTTTATCTGTCTCCATTATAATATTGATCTTTACAATAATTTTTTTTCTCGTTTCTCAACTTATTTTTCACGTAATTATAAAAAATGCTGCATAAAATAAAAGTCTTCTTTCCTAATTTGGTTTCTTTTATATTATTATTTTACTACCCACTCACTTCGTGGCTATTAAATACATGATGGGATCATTGATTAGACTTGCAGGATGTGAAGAAGTTTGTGTTTGTTGTTTCTGGGGGAGGGAAATTATGGTTTTCCAAGCTTCCACCTCACGTACTATTGGATTTGCTTCTTAATTATTGCCTTTTTCTTTCACTCTTTACTGTTTTTTTTCTGCAGCTGGGAAGAAAGTGAATCACTGTTTGGATTAGTTTCATACACCATAAAATATTGATATGTAAAAGATTACTGAATGAGGAGTTTCTCATAGAATTTTTTTCACATAAAACTTAATTACCCAACAAATTTTCACCTTTTTTAATTTTTAAGGCATACCATACTGATTCTTAGGGTTTGTTGTGAATGTGAATTTAACTTTGCATATGCACTTTGCTTGTTAAATGCACATAACAAACAGGGCTATCTTTTAACGGGAAAAGATAATTTTACGTCCAACATTTTATTAACCACTCTTGTAACTTTATTCTTTATGGTAAAAAAAAAGAGAAAAAAAATGTTTTAAGTATCTTTTTTCTCTCTCCTTTTTAAGAAAAAAGAAGAAGTGTATAAAACAATATAAAAGAAGAGACGTAAGAGTTTTTTTTTTTTTTTAATCTTTTTAAACTGCTTCTTCGCACATTTTACACAAAGTTTATTGCTTATTTTCAAAATTGAGATAAACTATAAAAGTAAAAAATATATTTAAATCTTTTGTAAAATATCAAATTATCTAACATAAAAAAGTAAAATATACAGTTAATATAAAAGATGTAAAATAATATAGGCTGGCTTGCTTTTTCTGTATTGGCAATTATTGTTTGGGTAATATTCACATAATAATTTTAACAACACTTTCTGCAATAATTATTTTACACTCTCATTGCTTTCATGATTGTAAAACAATTAAAAGAATTGTTGTATAAAAATGATTTTCCGTATTATTTATAGTTGTCAACTTCTTTGGACACAGAAACATAGAGGATGACAAAGTGTATCCAGATCCTACAGGTACCTGCAAAAATATCTGCAAGCGGATCGGATAAATACCCGCTTATTGGGGCTGGGGCTGGGACCGGGTATTTACCCGCAATTTTTTGCGGGTACGGGTTTGGGTATGGGTACTATAGTACCCGTCCCGCACCTACCATATATATTAATGTAATTAAAATAACTTACTTAAATAAATAATTATGTTATATATATACTTTTCTGTAAAATTTTTTTTTTTATAATTTTCATAAACTAACACTAACAGTAAAAGATTTATGTTATAACTTAAAATAATTTTATATTTATATTTTATATTTTAATATTACGTGTGGATGCTTTTAATGTTAAGTTTAAATTATTTAAGCGTGAATTTTCAATTTACTTGTAGCAATTTTTTTAATTAATATTTTTATGGCTTAAATGCAATTTTGGTTCCTCTAATTTGCACAATCCGCAATTTTAGTCTCCCTATTTTAAAATAGAGACATTTAGTCCCCCTATTTTGCACAATCCGCAATTTTGGTCCCCCTATTTTAAAATAGAGATATTTACTTCCCCAAATTTGTAAACTCTGTAGTTTTGGTCCTTCCATCAAATTAAAAGCGTTGACCGTTAATAGATTAACGTTAACCTTAACGTGGTCCAAATATAGTGATGTGATACGAGATTATTTGTTTATTTTTTAATTATTTTAAATATTGAGTAGAATAATTGATGAAAAATATATTTTAAAAAAAAGATAATATCATTTATTTGACTACGACGTGCCATGTGCTTCAATAACATAGAACTAGTTTAAAATAAATGATTAAGACTTGTGATTTTTATATTAGGACTCATGACTACCCAGCCATTAAAATTGATGTGGCATATGCTTTAGTGACGTAGATAAAAAAATAATTATTATTCAGTATTTAAAATAATAAATAAATAAATAAATAATCTCGTGTTACGTCATTATATTTGGGTCACTCAAGGTCAACGTTAATATCTTAATTGTCAATGCTTTCAATTTGATAAAAGGACCAAAATTACGGATTTTACAAAATTGGGGGGCTAAATGTCTCTATTTTAAAATAGAGGGACCGAAATTGTGGATTGTGCAAAATAGGAGGACTAAATGCCTCTATTTTAAAATAGGAGGACTAAAATTGCAGATTGTGCAAAATAGGGGACCAAAATTACATTTAAGTCTTTTTTTTTTATTGATTTATTAACTTCATACATAAGTAAAGTGCGGGTAGCGAGTGCGGGTATAGGTATATAGGTACCCAGCGAGTACAGGGATGAGGGTTAAAGTTGCTACCCGCGCGGGTATGGGACCGGGTACGAGTATTTTTTTAAACACGGGTATGAGGTCGGGTACTATAGGACCCTACCCATTGCCATCCCTAATCTAAACCCAAAGAAACATGTTGGGGGTCAAACAATTTATTTGTTCTAGTAGATTGGATAAATATATATTTTAAATTAATGCATGTTTAGCTTAAGATTATCTACAATTATTTTAATTTTTAAATATTAAATAATATTTCTTATAATAAATCAATTTAATATTATTTGTTTTATCTCATCTTTAATTAAATGAATCGAAGTTATGAATATTGTATGTTTTTTTAGATGACAGAAATCTCCATCATTTAACTTCAGCAAATGACACATGTAGCCAAGGATTCTTTCCAAGTTAGGGATGGCAAAGTGTACATGTACCCTATGGGTATTAGCAAATATATTCGCAAGCGGGTCGGGTAAATACCCGCTTATTGGGGCTGGGGCCGGGTATTTATCTGCAATTTTTTGCGAGTACGGGTACTATAGTACCCGTCCCGCACCTACCATATATATATATATATAATTAAAATAACTTAAATAAATAATTATGTTATATATATACTTTTCTGTAAAAAAAAATTATATAATTTTCATAAACTAACACTAATAGTAAAAGATTTATGTTATAACTTACAATAATTTATATTTTATATTTTTAATATTATGTGTAGATGCTTTTAATGTTAAGTTTGAATTATTTAAGCGTGAATTTTCAATTTATTTGTAGTAATTTTTTTAATTAATATTTTTATAGCTTAAATGCAATTTTGGTTCCTCTATTTTGCACAATCCGCAATTTTGGTCCCCTATTTTAAAATAGAGACGTTTAGTCTCCCAATTTTGTAAAATATGTAATTTTGGTCCTTCCATCAAATTGAAAACGTTGACCGTTAAGAGATTAACGTTAATCTCAACGTGGTCCAAATATAGTGACGTGACACGAGATTATTTATTTAGTTTTTAATTATTTTAAATACTGAGTAGAATAATTGATGAAAAATATATTTTAGAAAAAGGTAATATCATTTATTTGACTACGACGTGCCATGTACTTCAATAACGTAGAACTAGTTTAAAATAAATGATTAAGACTTGTGATTTCTATTTTAGGGCTCACGACTACCCCAACCATTAAAATCGACGTTACATGTGCTTTAGGGACGTAGATAAACAAATAATTATTACTCGGTATTTAAAATAATTAAAAAATAAATAAATAATCTCGTGTCACATCACTATATTTGAGTCACGTCAGGGTCAACATTAATCTCTTAACTATCAATGCTTTTAATTTGATGAAAGGACCAAAATTACGGATTTTACAAAATTGGGGGACTAAATGTCTCTATTTTAAAATAGAGGGACCAAGATTGTGGATTGTGCAAAATAGGAGGACTAAATGTCTCTATTTTAAAATAGGATGACTAAAATTGCAGAGAGGAGTGCTAGCAACACATTCTTTAACACACTTCTTCCAACACACACTCTATCATTGGTTGAAATTTATTGAAAACTACAAAATCAAGAGAGAGAGTCATTAAATAACAAGTAGGACCTATAAAAATTTGTGATTTCCAATAAAATTTAACCAATCATGGGGAGTGTATTCAAAAGAGTGTGATAGAGAGTGTGTTGCTAGCATTTATCAAATTGCAGATTGTGCAAAATAGGGGGACCAAAATTACATTTAAGCCTATTTTTTATTGATTTATTAACTTCATACAAAAGTAAAGTGCGGGTAACGATGAAGCTGATTAATGGCTTGGTGGTAGTGTCTTCGGTGAACAATCTCCGAAGCTAGGTTCTAATCCTAGGTTGTTCAGGGTTAATTTTATAACCCAAAGGGTTGGCGTAGTGGTGTAAGGCCCCGCCGCGTTCACATGAGGGGGAACGATCTATTTAGTGGAAGAATCCATGTTCGATTCTCCCTAAGTGCAAAATTCTCTTGAGCTAGCAGCAGCCACGCATTGCGAGTGAGATTAGTCTCTGACCCAGTGGGTTGGGGGACACCCTTGGTCTCTGACCCAAGACAAAAAAAAAAGTACAGGTAGCGGGTAACGGGTATGAGTATATAGGTACCCAGCGGGTACGGGGATGAAGATTAAAGTTGCTACCCGCGTGGGTATAGGGCCGGATATTTTTTTTAAACGCAAGTATGGGGACTGGTACTATAGGACTCTACCCAAACCCTACCCATTGCCATCCCTATTCCAAGTAGATGCAGAAGTTAAACATCTCTTAGACGGGTTCCTGATATAAATTATAAACAAATTATAACGAAGAATTAAAAGATATTAGGCAATAAGAAGTGAGTTGATAAACTAACTTAATAATATGCTTTGATGTTAGATTATGGCAATCCTTACGATCTTATTCTGTAAACTATTTAATTTGTAAAGTCATTTGATATTTTTTTACCACCTTTGAGTTAGATTAACTTGGGTGTATAGGAAAAAAAAAAATAACTTGGGTGTATAAGAATCGGATTATTATTATTATTATTTTTTGGAATGAGTATTGTGATCTCATCCGCTTGTTGAACTTGATTAAGTAACATCTTGGTATATATTAGTTTGTGGCAAAAGTTTACCTATAATTTGGTTTCTGTATTGATTGTAATAATGGGTTAAAATATTTTTTTAGTTTAACTAATAAATTTTTCTTGCAAAAAAACCTTTGAGTTGGATTAATTATAAACTTCATACCTAACAATTTGGTTCCCCTTATTCGCTTTCCTATGGCCAGTAATCTTTTGAGTCAGTGCTTGTAAAATTGATTTTGAAGTTAATTGATTTATATATTTGGATATTATTATTCTAAAAGTAAAGTATCAATAAAATTTAGTATAAAAAATTTGATCCAACACAAAAGTTACTTAGCACATGTTTGCTTCTACGTTTTTTACACATGTATACAAGGATTTTCATGTCAAATAGATCAAAAGACACAAAAGCTACATATATTGTAGTTTCTGGAAGACTTTAATCAAGTTGTTTTGATTAGACACACATCTAAATATATGGTTAATGTTGTTTTAACTTAAAATCAATTTTAAATTTAGAATTAATTTTTCAATATAAAATTAAACCTGTAAAAAATTATTTAAAATCAAGTTAAATGGTAATTTTAGATAATCTAATATGAATTCAAACATGCACATGGTTATGAAAATGTGTTCAACATATGCATTTTCAGGAAGAATTTTCTTGCGTATACGCATTTCTTTCATGTTGCTCTACCTGCCTCTTAGACTTTATAGAGCGATTCTGCTAATTGTTTTGTTTTTAGTGTCTTGATTGTTTTTGTTTACATATGTTACGAGTAGGGATTATCCCTTACAATTCAGCGTAATAAGATTTCTAGCAAATAATAATAATAATAAACACACAATCAACGAGTGAGACCCACATTAATATTGAAATTTATCCATTTTAATCATGTATATCAAGTTTAATATGCTTAATTTTCAAATTTTTTATAAGCAAACCTTTATTAAAACCAGAATATAAGGAGTACTATGACCCAATACAAGGATCTCATAAAATCACATCATATCATATGAAAAGATAGAGACAAGCTATAGGTCTATCAGTATAATTAGAAGGTTTAATTACTCTGCAGGTCCTATACTTTTACCAAAATTTCAATTAGGTTTCTGAACTTTTTTTTTAATTGGGTCTCTGAACTTTTATTTTTTTTCCAATTGGGTCCTGAACTTTTATTTGTTTTTCAATTGAGTCATTCCGTCTAATTGTCGTTATGAAAAATTAACCATAGACACCTAATTAAAAGTGTAGACATTGGATTGGTGCTTCAGGAGTGTGTTGTAAGCACAACTGAGTCAACTGTGAGAGTTTTCTGCAAAGTTTCAACATTTTGCATAGCCAAATAATTATGAAAGAATACATGGGTTAAATTGATCTGTGGAGGTTCAAACTTTGCAGAGAATTGACTCAGTTGTGCTTACAACACATTCCAGAAGCATTAGTTCACTGTCTGCACCTCTAATTAAGTGTCTGCGGTTGATTTTTCATAACGACAATTAGACGATGGACCCAATTAAAAAAAAAAAGTTCAGGGACTCAATTAAAAGAAAAAAAAGTTCAGGAACCTAATTAAAAATTTGGTAAAAATATAGGAACCTGCAGATTAATTTAACCTAATTAGAAATACCAAAATATAACTTTAAAATAATTATTATAAAAATCAATAATTTTGGCATGCACAACAATTCAGAATTAGACAATAATATAAACATTTTTACACTCAATGAATTAAATTCTAAGCTTAATTGTATTTATACAAGAATATATCTATGATGAATTCTGAAAGAAAAAAAAAAGGTTTAGATTACTTTTGTTTTCATTTCTTTTCCTTTTTTAGAAATTCTAAAACATTCGATTTGTCGCATGTGCACCTCAGTATTATTGCACAAAAATGAAAGTGTTGAAACTGTGATGGGGGCATTAATTTAACATTTCCAATTTGTTCAAGTCGAAGGTGCTACTGTTTGGAGTATGGCTCTCTTCTTTGGACATCGATTTGATCAAATTGCAGAGACTTTTGTCATCATACCCGCGTGTTTGAAGATTCATGTAAAGTTCAATTAGGCAGAACGGAGAATTTTCTGTCCATGCCTATATGTGAAGTAATCAAATTGAAAAAAAAAGAGAGAGAGAGAGAGAGAGAGAGAGTCTTTGTCCAAGAAGTGTATTAGTATATATTAATGATATTAATGGAAACATGGGTTCTTCCAAAAACAATATAGACAGGGAGAGAGAGAGATAAGCCGTTGGCTGTATGTGCCTTGTGCAAAGTCCCTCGTTCTGACATTAAAATATGCTTCCAATTATTTTCCTAGCTCATTTTAATAATATAAGTATGATTGTGGCTTTTGTCCTTCTTATCTGTTTGAGCACATTAAGGGTCATTTACATACTAATACTACTAATAATAAAGGGTGGAACACATGAGGAGATGGGGATAGTTTGGTGTGACATAGAAACCTTCAATACATTGACCCTTAATTGTATTTATTATTTCTTTTCTTTTTCTTGCCACATTGGGTTCTATGATAAGAAATCAAAGTGTCACATTTTAATTTTTAGAATAAAATATGTTTTTAGTCCATATACTTTCTATAAAAATTAGTATTAATTTCGTACTTTAACTTTGATCAATTTGATCTATAAACTTTAGAAAAACATGATTTTTATTTATAATAAACAATTTTCACCATGAGGAGGAACAAAAATCACTATTTTTAAAAAAAATATTTAGGAATTAAATTGATCAAAGTTGAAGTTCAGAGACTAAAATCAAGTTATATTGAAAATACAGGACTGAAAACATATTTTACCCAAATTTTAATATATATATATATATATATATATATATATATATATATATATATATATATATATATATTGATTAATTAACAATTGTTTTATAAGATGATCTCTTAATTGGCTTTAAATTAAGTTAAATCAAATAGCATGAGCTATTCATGTCCATATAAAAGAATTATTGTTATAAATATTATAAGCCCTAAATTCGATCCACTATTTGCAAGTCACCGAAGCTGTTTATGGTGTCATATCTTATACCTCACTAATGGTGCTTGAAAGTTTGGAACAAGCCACATGGAAGATGGAGGACAAGAGAGAGAAGTGCTAGCCCACAGGTTTGCCTTTGGAGTTTGGTCACTTAATAAAAATTATTTACCATAGAAGAAGTATGTGTTGAGTGGCCTATAGGATATGTGATTGAAGCAAAGGAAGATAAAGTATACATATTAAAGTGTTGTATGGACTCAAACAAGTACCACAAAAGTGTGGTACAAAAATACAAGTTTCTATTTTATGCAACACGGTTTCGAAAATTGCCCTTTGAACATGTTTTATATATTGATTTGGTTAAGTCTAAAGATATTTTCATTGTGTGCTTTTATATTAATCATATGATTTTCACTAGCAGTAATTCAAAGAAGATCGCGTAATTTAGTGGATTTGTTGGGTGACTTTATCGGTCTTAATGGTTGTTATTAAAAAGTGGATTTTTTTTCACTAGCAGTAATATATTGTTTGTTTTGGTATGTTTTTTTCTTCTCTTTTCTATGAGATGTATAGTTCAGGGGGATCAATTTTGTTTAGGGATTACTATGTGCCTGTGTGGCCATTCTTTTTTTTTTGTAACTTTGTGCCTTGCATGGGTGTAACTTGCTTATTCTGAGTACCATTTTTATTTTCTTGGCATTGAAGTAGTTCAGCAAAATACAGAAATTTTTATTTCTTGAAAGAAATATGTTCATGATATTTTGAAGAAATTTAAGATGGAAAATTCAAAACCAATATCCCATTTCTCAATTGAAAAAATAAATTAAGATTGACTCTAAAAAAATGAAGGCTAAAAGGTAGCTAGATTCAACCTATTATAAAAAAAAATCAGTTGGAAGTCTCTCTCTCTCTCTCTGTCTCTCACACACACACACACACACACACACACAATATATATATATATATATATATATATATATATATATATATATATGACCACTACATGACCAAATTATTTGGAGTTGAATTGCTTAGTTGATTCATGGAATTTTTTTATGAGCAAAAGATATTATCGAGAAAAAGGAACCTAAATAGCAACACAAGGAGAGCCAGGGATTAACTACAAGAATGTCTAGTTACAGTGATAATTATAAATCTAATAGCCAACACCAAAGCCATCTAGAAAGAAAAATAGAAACACTAGTGTTGTACGTATAACCCCCAACACCAATAAGCCATCATGAGAATGAATGAAAGGGCCTGCTTAGGTCGAATGATATCAAGATTTGTATGAAGAAAAAAAAAATGATGCAATTTCCCTTTCAATATCATGCAAACTTTGAAGACCATACACTATCCTTGACTTTACTAGAGGATGATCATCTGTTTAACCCTAGTTTGACACATCCTGTCTATGTATAAAGGAAGATCCCAACCATCCTCAAACTAAGCTAATTGAACACTGCCTTTAATTGCCTAATTGCCTCCAATTTGGACATCATTTTTTATATAAGCTAAGATATAACATAAAGAAAGGAATACAAGGGGTACTCTAGTCCACTTACAAAGAAAGGCCAATAAAGCTTTTACAACTGAGAAATACAAATAAAGGATCCATACACCATAAATGGCAATATAGGTTCTTATTGTTGGTGCATATAATAATATTTGATGTAACCGAGAGTTGAACCAATCATACCAAAGTACTAAGTCTAATTGTGAGACTTATCAGATATCATTGAAATTAATAAAATTGTTGACTTTTGCCAGTTTGAGCACTTGTGTTTTTCATATTAATATAATCTTTTGCTTATAAAAACAAGAAATTAATAAAATTAAATATACACATATATAAATTGAGAATTTTTCTTACAATAAGGAATGAAGATTATAAATCTAAACAATACAAGCATAGATAATTATGATTAAAAATTAATTAATAATCACATGGCTACTTAAATAAGTATGCCCATTATTTTTTAATTTTGACCATTTAAAAAGATGATTTAATGATTTGTATCTATAATTCTATTTTTTATAATAAATATGTTCTTTTATATATATAGTAACGATCATTTAATGCGCAAGTTATATGCTTGCACATCAAGCGGGGTATTTAATTCGTCATATATCCATGTTTAAAGTTATTCTAATATACATTTTCAAGTATATAGAAAAAACTTTTTAACATGCCTCGAATTTAATGGAATTGCGTCATTTTGCTGTACATAAAGGTGATAGGATTAAAATATGGAAGGGGGCCAAAGAAGACTATTCTTGATATAGTGATTTGTTTTGTTCGATGGCCAGAACATAACAAAATAAATCAATAAACAAATAATGACAAAACATTGACGTGACATGGGAAAAATTAAATTATGATGAATTATTCAATTCACCCCATCCACAACTTTAACCTTTCATAATCTTTCAAGACAAGCTAGAAACTTGAAAAAGGATATTGTCTTTTCCCCCTTCTATTTGTCCAAGAAGAAACCTAGATTACAAGAGCCTACTGTGATGACTTTGCAACTTGTGCATTGTCGCTACCCTTGACCATAATGTTTTGCAACTTGCTACTTGTAGTATTGCAAGTACAAATCCTGTATCCTGTATGTGAATACACAAACAGTTTTAGGCTACACACACGTTCACATACACGACCGTGTAAAGATCTATTAAAAAAGTGTTCTATACTATTTTGTTTTAAATATTGAGAAAAAAAATTATGCACTGACAGTGTAAAACAGTTTTACACGATTATCCAATCACAACCCACCATGTATGGTAAGTTTGTTGACTTTTAAAAAATTATCTTAAAAGTTGTATACTAGCAGTGGATGACCTCGTAAAACTGTTTTACATTGTCAGTACATCACCATTAAATTCTTAAATATTTCTTGAATGAGAGTCATATTTTTTTTAACCACTATAATTAGGACTTTTGGTTCTCTGGTCAATTATGAGACTAATTCTCAATCTGATACTTAGTCACACTTGAAACTTTTCGTCCTTTTTCAAAGATGTATTGCACGAATCAAATCCAAAATCTTCTCCCACAAATTTAGTATATGTTACCAACTGAACTACACACATTAGATGAGAGTCTTATATTCTAGTAAATAAACAATCTTCTTCTTCCATTCTATAGTAAATAAACAATCTTCTTCCATTTTAGTTTCAAACCGAATAATTGTTATTTCTGGATTTTGATTGATTATACAAATATGTTCCCGTATTAATTGCTTACTGTCAACATTTAAAACAAAATTGAACAGTACTTGATAAATTTAATAGCTATATACATATATAATGAATGTTTCATGACTTTAGCATGAAACTTTTGAATATCACTGGTTTACCAACAATAAATTTGCATTATCTTTTGCTTAAAATAGATAAATTTAATGAATCTCACATATGACCAAATAAGACAAGTGAATGTATCTTTCAATTTGGTCTCTTAAATGAATCTCCACAATAAGATACAGCAAATGTCACTTTATTATGTCCAATTGAAAGAAATATATATATATATATATATATATATATATATATATATATATATATATATATATATTATCTCCATTAAGTAAAATTTTCTAAGTATAAAAAGTGTTATTTTCGATACACCTAGTTCTAATAAAAAAGTTGGCTTCCAGATGGAACTTTGTCGAAAAATAGTATGGGAGTCATCTACTATATTAATTTCGTCGAAATATGTTTTCGATTAGAATTCTATCGAAAATATTATGTAAGCCATCTACTATATTAATTTCGTCGAAATATGTTTTCAATTAGAACTTGTCGAAAATAATAACGTTGAAAATCCTACTGTAACTACGAAAAGGTTTTTTCAACATAAGTTGGTTACTTATGTTGATCTGTTGACGTATTGGAAAACAGTTCGAAGGAATTCAAATTTAAAAGAAGCAGTTATAGCAGTTATGACGAAAATGAAAACAAGACAAGTGTTGCTGTTAGAAATAGGGTGTACACGTGTCGAAAATCTAGAATTCGATCGTTAGTGTTAAAAATCTATAAATAAGGATTCTGATAGCCATTTCTCTTCAGATTGAATCACTACCACTCAAATCCTGTTAATACCACGCGCCGCACACACAAAATGACTATCGGTTCCAAGGTCGCAGTGTATGTATTTGTCCCAACTTTAATAAATTTGTTTTTCGTTTAATTTTCTGCAATTCTCTCCTTCTACCTTTCTTCTCCAAACTCTATCTCTTTCCAATCTCTATTTCTTCTGGAAACTGTACTTTTATCCAATCTCCATTTCTTATTATTTATAACGAAAAACACAAAAATATTGTATATTATCACTATGAATACTACCATTATTATCAAAATCTTAATTGTATTATTTTCGCATAGTATCTAACGAATTTCTCTCAAGTTTAAATACTTTAATTGCTTGTTTGACAAAAAAGGACTTACAATCGAGTTATGGATTCTATGTCTCACGATAAAAAAATTATTTGTTAATAGAATCTAAACGTGGAAAGTCTAGTTCTTAGATAAAAATCCTTTCGAAAATAGTTTGACGATTTTCACGGTTAACAAATTGGCATGCCCGGTGGGACTATTGCCATAATTTTCTATCTTAAGAACAAGTCTTGAGAGAAAGTCTATGTTATTAAGAAACGGTAAAATGACTAATTCAGAAAATAGTCAGAGAAATCGTAGTAATAATAACAATAGTAGTAATAATAATAATAGTTCGAATGCAACAACTCAACCAATACCTTCTACTGGTGTAGGAAATGAGATTGTTGTGACTGTTAGTCAGCCGAATAACGAAAATGTCACTCATGGAGGTGAAGATGTGATAATTTCACAGGTTTCTACTACATCAGTCGAAACTACTTTGCCTCAAATCCACAACATTGTCACAAGCATAAACACCCCCCCATTCTCAACCTCGAGACCATGGGGAATGCCTAATGTTACTATCTAACCAATAAACATGGAAATACCCCAAAGTTAGCCCATTATCCCTTCAATTGTGAATAGTCGGAGAACAAATAGAAACTTGTTACTTGGGGGCAATAGCCATGATTATAATGGTGATCAATTGAGAAGTTTGGGAGTTCTAACTGAGGATAGAATGATAGGTGATAGTAGCATGATTTCGACAAGGGTGTCAAATGAAACATTGGCAGTATTTAGACAACAAATTGATCATAGTAATCAAGAGATGGTCAATATGTTGACGAATCCTATTACAACCATTGTTAATCCATTGTTGACAACTACAAACGAAAGTTATCAACAAACGAATGACATCTTGAATCGAATTGAGGATGCATTTTCTATTCCCAGAAATCAAATGGCAATGAATTTAGGAGCCCAGAGGTAACCAAATAATCAAAGCGAACCACAAGTTATTGTGAATAATCGAGAGGGCCAGCCAAATGATGACAATCAAAATGGATAACCACAAGAAGGGGTTCAACCTCTTGTTGTTCAACCCCCTTTTGTCCAACAACCTATTGTCCAACCTCCTGTTGTAGTAAACATAAATCAAAATGCAGATGAAGTTTTGCTTAACATACAACGAAACCAAATACTTAGGGGGCAAAACTTCCAGAATGTGGGAATAGGATAAAATATACCCCAAAATCCTCAACATATCAATTTGTTGGTAGAACAAGCCTTGAATAGGCATGGTTTCGAAATAGGTTATGCAAATCAACCTTATTTTATGTCTACTTTTCCTGATTATATTTTGCAAACTGAAATGCCTAGAGGTTACAAAATCCCAAAATTTACAAAGTTTGCTGAAGAATTAGGAGAATCTATTGTAGAACATGTGGCTCTTTACCAAGTCGATTGTGGTGACTTAGCCATAGATGAATTTTTGAAAATGAAATATTTTCCTAGTTCCTTGACGAAAAGTGCATTTACTTGGTTCACCACTTTGCCACCAAATTCAATATATACTTGGGCTCAACTCGAAAGGGTTTTTCACGAACATTTCTTTAGGGGTGAAACTCGAGTTAGTCTTATTGATTTGACCACCATTAAAAGGTTTAATAGTGAGTCAATCAAAGATTATCTAAATAGGTTTCGACAAATGAAATCTAGATGCTATACTCAAATTCCTGAACATGAATTGGTTAGAATGGTTGCTGCAGGCCTAGAATTCTTAATTCGAAAGAAATTAGTAAACCAACAAATGAGAGACATGACACAATTAGCAGAAAAAGTTAGGAGAATTGAATAGATTAGATATGAAAAAGAAATAATTAGGAAATTTGACAAGAATATTAGAAAAGAAAGGATGGCTTATGTTGATTCGTCAATCGAAATTGATAATCCAATTGATTGTCAGGAAACTGACGTAGTAAATGAGGGAAGTGGAGTAAACTTGGCTGAATTAAAGCCTGCCCTCCCTATGTTTGTCAAATGTTAAAGCCAGAAGAGAAGCAAAAAATTTTCTAATTTAAAATAGAGTTTTGATATTTCTAAAGCGGATAAGATTTTTGATGTTTTGTTAAAGGATAAACAAATTGCATTAAGTGATGATCATAATATGGCTTCACTTGATAAAAAAAAAAGGCAAAAAATATTGCAAGTATCACAATGTCTACGGACATTGGACTAACAACTGTATACGTTTCAAGGATATGATACAAAAGGCTATTGATGAAGGGAGACTCAAGTTAGAGGAAAAGGCTATGAAAGTAGATACTGATCCTTTTCAAATCTAGGCAAACTATGCGGAGCCCATGCAAGTACTCATGGTAGGGGCGGCTGTTGATGAGACGAAAGTCGAATCACCCCTGTCTGAGGAAGAGATTGAGCAAGCTTTGGAAGAGTTTGAGAAAGAAGAAGGGAATGTATTTCCTCCAGCAGGAGATACTTTGCTTGATTTTCTAATAAAGAAGTTATGTTATGTCCACGCTGCAGTGCAGTCTTTGACAAATCCGCAGGAAAGGCTTTCGAAGCCTAAAAAATTTGAAAGAACTACCAAGAAAAGCATAACCATAATAGTGAAAGGAAAGGAAAGCAGCAAGTTAACATGTCTGTCAATCAGATTCAGAGGCCATACAACATTTCCCAGAAGAAAGTTACTTATTTGTCAAGTTCTGGTGTCCCTGTCAACAAATGGATTCGTTAGGGTAATCCAGGAATGGGACCTACCAAGAAAAGAACTACCAAGAAAAGCATAACCATAATAGTGAAAGGAAAGGAAAGCAACAAGTTAACATGTCTGTCAATCAGATTTAGAGGCTATACAACATTTCCCAGAAGAAAGTTACTTATTTGTCGAGTTCTGGTGTCCCTATCAAAAAATGGATTCGTTAGGGTAATCCAGGAATGGGACCTAAATGGCAAACTTTTGAGGTGAATAATTCTGTGCCTCAAAAGGAAGGGACTTCTGAAGGTCCCAGGAGGAGTTATTATCAACATCAGAATCCTCTATGGGTCAATCGAAATATGTCAAAGACTCAATGGATGAGCCACCAACGAATGAGGAAGGTTGCTATTCTCGATAATCAGAGGAGGTAATGAGGGTAAGCAGTCAGTCTTCAAAAAAATTAGTATCGAAGGATCACCTCCAGGGTTTGAAAATAAAATTCAATCCAACCTGGATGAAGAAAATGAGGTGATAACTGACTGTTTCGAATCTAGATTTGAGGACTTGATAGAAAATATCTGTGGGATAGTCTCAATACTCCTAGCAGAGTATGCAGAGCAATATAAAGCATTTCAGGTGGCAGGAGACTATGCTAGAGAAGAATGTTTCAAAGATCCTTCATTGAGTCCAAAAGCCATTTGGGTGACACGGGTTTCTTGCATCACTCCAAGACATAATGCTGCTGTCTTTGACCTTCCTTCCGACGAGATGAGATCTCACATGAACCACTTAACCTCACTGCAATGGTAGAGGATCAAATGGTGAATAAAATTCTCGTAGATGGTGGGGCTGCCATAAACCTTTTGCCAAGGAAAATGTTGAAAAGGTTTGGACAGAAGATTGAAGATCTTATCCCTCACAACATTGTAGTTTCAGATTTCTCAGGAAAATCATCGGGTTCAGATGGAATGATTTGCCTTGATGTTTATGTGGGCAGTCGAAGGAGACCTACTGTTTTCGTAGTTATCTCGTCCCAAGCAAATTTCAACAGGCTTTTAGGCCGTGAATGGATCCACGGTATGGGGGCAGTGCCATCTACCGTTCATCAGAAATTGTTTTTTTGGAATGAAGAAGGGAAGCTGGAGGTAGTGGAAGCAGATCAAAGTACATATGGAGTATATGCTTCTTTCACTAATGAAAATGACAAGACTCTTGCCACTACTGCACCCTTCAAAATAGAAGATTCTTATGAAGTGAACAATAAAACAGGGGAAGACGTTGATAAATTCTTTTGTTGGGATCCTAAGAGAGGGTTCCTACTTACTCATAAGGCCGTCGAAGAAACGACCACTTATAACACATGAGTGCCTCAGATTCATATTCGAGCTTTATGGCTCGAATTTCGGCCTATGTGGCCGATAGTTCAAAAGAAATGGCCAGGGAGACCAATAAGGAAAAGTTAATTGGAATTAGAGAAACGACTACTGTGGCTGAAAATAAAGAAATGACTACTGTGGCCGAAAACAAAGAAGCGGTTATTTTGGCCTAAAATAAAGAAATGGCTACTGTGGCCATAGAAAAAGAAACGAATGAAGAAAAGAACCACACGTTGTTCGAAATTTTAGAAGAGGATATGTCTTTGACAAAAGATAAATTTGAGCAAAAAGAATGTGTGGAAAATGGTGAGAATTTTAAGTTAGATTGTATCTATGATAATTCAGCATTAGGTTTCGAGAAACCTATGTCCCCACAATTGAAGAAAATGGAAGCACAAGATCCTTTAGAGGAGATTAATTTCGGGACTGAAAGTGATCAAAGACCCACTTACATTAGTAAATTATTGGATATTACTCTTCGAGAAAATATTGTTTCACTTTTGCAGGAATTCAAAGATTGCTTTGCTTGGGACTATGATGAAATGCCAGGACTTAATAGAGATCTAGTGGAACACAGACTACCCATTCAAAAAGGGAAGAAACCTATCAAGCAAGCTCCTAGAAGATTCGCTCCAAATGTCATTGAAAAGGTCAAGGAAGAGATTGAAAGGCTACTGAAGGCCAAATTCATTCGAACTACAAGGTATGTGGAATGGATCTCTAACATGGTCCCTTTAATTAAAAAGAATTGAAAAATGCGTGTGTGTATAGACTTTAGAGATTTAAATTCTACAACCCCTAAAGATGAATACCCAATGCCCATTGCTGATATGTTAGTAGATTCAGCAGCACGAAATGAAATTTTAAGTTTGTTAAATGGTTATTCTGGATACAATCAAATTTATATTTCTGAGAATAATATTTTGAAAACTGCTTTTCGATGCCCAGGGGCATTAGGAACCTATAAGTGGACAATTATGCCTTTTGGTTTAAAAAATGCTGGAGCCACTTACCAAAGGGCCATGAATTTGATTTTTCATTATCTGATCGGAAAATTTATGCAAGTATACATTGATGATTTTGTTGTAAAATCATAATAGAAATAGAATCACCTCGAGCATTTGAGATTATCATTCGAAAGAATGAGAAAACATGGATTAAAAATGAATCCTTTGAAATGTGCTTTTGGTGTTTCTACAGGTGAATTTTTGGGTTTCGTTATCCATCAAAAGGGAATTGAAATTGATAAAAATAAGGCAAAAGCCATATTGGAGACTTCCCCTCCAAAGAATAAAAAGCAGCTTCAGTCTTTGTTGGGTTAGATAAATTTCCTTAGAAGGTTTATCTCTAATTTATCAGGAAAAACTAAAGTTTTTTCTCCATTACTCAGATTAAAAGATGAAGTTGATTTTCGATGGGAAAAGGAACACCAAGATACTTTTGATGACATCAAGAAATACCTCGCAAACCCGCCAGTTCTTGTTCCTCCTGTAGCAGGAAGAGAACTTAAGTTATATATTTCTGCTTTAGATTCGACAATTGCAAGCATGTTGGCACAAGAAAACGACAATGGTATTGAATGTGTAATTTATTATTTGAGTCGAATTCTGAATGACACTGAAATTCGAGATATGGTCCTATTGAAAAATTGTGTTTGTGTCTGTATTTCTTTTGTACCAAACTTAAGTATTATATAAAACCTTTTGATGTGCAAGTTATTTCTTGAAATAATGTGATTAAATTTATGTTATCTAAATCTGTCTTGCATAATAGAATAGGAAAATGGTCACTTGGATTGACTGAATTCTCATTAAATTTTGTTCCACTTAAATAAGTAAAAGGACAAGTAGTTGCAGATTTTCTTGTTGATCATACTAAGATAGAAATAACAGAATGTTACATAGGAATTTAGCCTTGAATATTATATTTTGACGGATCCAAACATTCGAATGGTTCTGGAATAGGTGTTGTTATGATATCTTCAAAAGATATACCTGTCAGAATTATGTTTGAAATTAAACCTTTATGTTCAAATAATGAAGCAGAATATGAGGTTCTCATTGCTGGTTTAGAAGCTTTAATAGACTCCGGCGCCAAACATGTTTTAATAAGAGGTGATTCTAAGTTAGTCATTAAGCAATTGACTCGAGAATATAAATGCATAAAAAGCAATTTAATAAAAATATTTCTCTAAGGCAACAAGATTATTGAGTAGATTTGATAGCATGGAATTCGAACATGTTCCTCAAGACGAAAACAAAGAAGCAATTGACTTAGCACAAATTGCTTCTGGTTACAAGATAAATGAACAAGATTTTGACTCTTTTATAACAATAAAGGAGAAGCTACCTGATGAATTTGAAATCTTTAATATAAATGTCTTGATGCCAAATGATTGGAGAAAACCTTTAGTGGATTATCTCGAAAATCCAAATTCACGAGTTGATTGAAAAATTAAATATAGAGCTTTGAATTATGTGATTTTAAGGGATGATTTATACAAAAGAGGTGTTGACCGAGTTTTGTTAAAATGTTTGGGAGAATCAGAAGCCTAAATAGCCTTGGCAGAAACTCATGAAGGTATTTGTGGTTCTCACCAAGCTGGGGAAAAAATGAAATGGATGTTATTTCGACAAGGATACTATTGGCCAACTATCTTGAAGGATTGCATACATTATGCAAAATCCTGTGAAGATTGTCAAAAACATGGGCCTATACAACAATTTCCAGCAAGCGAATTACATTCCATTACTAAGCCTTGGCCTTTTCGAGGATGGGCAATGGATTTAATTGGACAAATTCATCCTTCTTCCTCGAAAGGGCATAAGTACATTTTGGTTTCTGTCGACTATTTTACGAAATGGGTAGAGGCTATTCCTTTAAAAGAGGTTGATCAAAATGATATCATCAATTTTATTGAAGAAGATATTGTTTTTTGATTTGGTATTCCAGAAACGATAACTATAGATCAAGGTTATGTACTTACTGGATGAAAAGTTGTTCAGTATGCCACTTCATGAAATATTAAATTGTTAACTTCAACTCCTTATTACGCCCAAGCGAATGGTCAAGTAGAGGCGGTCAATAAAATTCTTATCAATTTGATCAAAAAACATATTGGACAAAAGCCAAAGACTTGGCATGAAATGTAAAATCAACTTTTGTGGGCCTATCGAAATTCTCCAAAAAGGGCAACTGTAGTTACACCTTTCAAATTGGTCTACGGGCATGAAGCTGTTTTGCCCATTAAGATTAATTTAAATTTGATTAGAATTCAAAGACAACATGAAATCCCGGTTCAAGATTATTTTAATATGATGATTGACGAATTGAATGTACTTAATGAAGAAATGCTTATAGCTTTAGAGAATATAATTCGTCAGAAAGAGAAAATTTTGAGATGTTACAATAAAAGGGTACGAGAAAAGTCTTTTCGAATTGGAGATTTAGTTTGGAAAGTTATATTACCTATGGATAAAAATTCGAAAGCTTACGGTAAATGGTCTCCTAATTGGGATAGACCGTATGTTATTGAAAAGATATTCTCAAATAATGCTTATGCAATTCGTGAAATTCTGACAAATAGTTATATTGGTTCAATAAACGAAAAATATCTAAAGTATTACAGACCAATTATAACTGAAATCAAAATACCAACAAATTAAAGAGAAAGAAAAGAAAAGTGTTCAGAAGAGTCACAAGTAGCAAATCTTAGGAACTAGAAATAGCAACATAAATCTAGGTCGAAGATGATTTAGGATAATTGCGTTTCTTGAGTTCGTCGAAAGCTTCGAACCAAGTTGATAGAGTGCTTGTTGATTCTATTGAGCTTGCTCTAACTTTCTTTTCTTTTCCAATTGGCCTCGAAGGAGTTGAACAATATGGGTAGCAGAAGAATTGAATAGCTTTTTATTCTTCAAATTTCTCTCTCGAGAAGTTTGAATCTCGGAGAGTTTTGTTCGAACTTCTTTCAATTTGTCTTGTATAGGGCGGAGTTGGGCCAAAAGATTTTCTTCTTGTTGCAAAAGTTCCTTTTCTGCAGCTTCTACATGAGAAAGAGGTCCTTCTGATTGGGCAATTAACTCCTTCGCCCTGTCATGACCATCTCGAGCTTGAGCCAATTTATCTCTGTCTTCTTGAGTAGAAGTTTCAATCTCTTCGAGTTCAGAAGCATATTACTTGCATAAATTATGAGCATCCACAACATTATTGAAAACGCTGAGAAAAGATTCCATCTCATCATATAAATCATCAGAAATAAGATTTGTGAATTTGGAAACTTCGTTCACTACTGCTTGAAGTTCCTTTTTGTATTCCGCTTTCGATATCGAAACCTCCAAATTGTGCTCATAAGCAAGTTTCCTGAAATGATTAATAGCCTTATCGAAAGCATTCAAAGGCTTATTAAAACTTGTTTCTGAAGCTCGAGAATGCATGGAATCTGAAGACCACACATCCAAGAAAGAAAAGGGATCAGCTTCGACAAGATCAGAAATCTCAACAGGATTCAATTCCAAAGATTTCGTTAAATTGATGGTTTTTTCTATGGTCATCAGAATCGAAGGAATTTCTTCAACCTCTCTTTGATTTTTCTTTTTTGATGTTATCCTCAGTTGCTGTTGGAATAACCAGAGTTTCAGTGTTGTCACCAATTTTTTTTTTCTAGAATTGATCCTTTTTCCTGAGAAGCCACAATAGGAATATCATCTTTTTCTGCAAGAGTTTCTTTCTTGACAGAAGGTTTTTCTGTTATTGGAATATATGTCTCCTCGGCAAATTTTTCTCTTTCGAACGTCCCAGTATCCGCATTTATCGACTTTGCTTTTTTCTGGGGACAGTTCCTTTTCTTTTTCGATAACCCCAACAGTAGTTTTAGGAGACCTTTCTCTCTCAAGAAAAATTATATCAGTTGGATTTATTCGTTCGACAACTGGATTTTGGGGTAAATCTTGAACAGAGTCCACTTCCATGAAAGTTGCCTCCCCAGTTTGTTCGTTTATTGAATTTATTTTGGAAGGGGAAGATTCACTTTGGCTATGGGTATCCTTCTCGTGTCTAGACTTTGCTTTAATAGTAGAATGAGGAATGCCCGAATTAGAAACTGTTAATAAAGAAAATTAAAATATTTGAAGAAATTGTGCATAGAAATATGTAAAGAGAGAAAATGTGTGTCTTACTAACTTCCAAATTGACAATTTGTTCAACATTCGAACTTATCTCTACAGCAATTTCTCCAGTGCCCATATCCTATCAAGGGACATACATGAATTATGGATCAAAAGCTAATTAGATCATAATTTGTCACTTTTTGAAGCTTTACCTTGTCTTTTTCTTGTTCAGAAGGTTCATGTGAAGTAGATAAGTCGACCACATTCAAATCCTGCAAGGAAGATATCCAAGACTTATCTCTTAGTTCTCGACTTGAGAGATGTGAGTCAATTAATTCTTGAAATTTAGGACGGGTAAAGTAAGCCTTTCTAACTGGTTCCTGTAGTTAATGTTTGACTTTGTAAAACATGACGTTCAGAAAGTGAGAATTATCATGGATATATTCAAAATATAAGTATATGATTACCTTTCTTTTCGACTTTATTGAAGGAGATGATTTGAAAGATGAGCTAATAGGAATTCTATCTCCAGAATCCTCATTTGTTGCATTCTCCGAAATCTCTTTGTCACTTTTTGTTTTCTCATAACTATCTTTGGTTTCCTTAGTACTGGTTTTTTTGACAATCTACACATATAGGATTATGTTAGCGAAATATAGGGATATATATATATATATATATATAAAGATCATGGGGTACCTACCTCAACCTTTTGCTTGCCTTTTGGAGGCCTTGAAGGAAGTTTCACTTTATCATCATCTCCATCATCAGTATCAGCCTTTTTCAAACCTCTTTGCAAATCAGAAATCGAATAAGAAATTTGAAATGTTATAAAGTGTGAGGAATGGAAGAAGATATGTACCTTTTCTCAAAAGTAATTGGAGGTCCTTTTGTTTTTCGAGAAGTTTTTTTCGAGGTATCTTGGGAATCTTCTCCATCGCTATCCCAATCCTTAACATCCCTTTGATTTGGAAACTTGGCCGGTATTGCTAAAAGTTTTGAAGAGGTTGGTTTAGAAAAGGTATAAATGAGCTATTTGTTCTAAGTAAATTTGAAGAATCATACCGTCAAGTGCTATCGATTCGCATTTTATCCATTGTTTGGGAACAAGGTTGCAAGGGTAAGTTCGAAAATCTCCATCATATGTTTTCACAAAGGTTGCCTTTTTATTTTTAGGGGCTATATCAAGTTTGTACCAAGCAGATATAGAGAGTAATTCTCTGACCCAGGGAGGATTTCTTAAGTCCTTACTTATACCGAAAGGGGCTTTTGGATAAATAGGAAGGTTTTTTTGGGCACAATCTATCGAAATTAGTACCTCATTTAGGATTAATGACTCTACCATTATTTCTATTGTTTTCTATTTTGTCTCTAAGAGCGAAAACCATTTCTTGAAAAGTAGTTAGAGGTTTATTTGGGTGATAACAAATATGATAGAAATTTTCGAATTTCATCACTTCTAAAGCTAGTTCGTGTTTACCTTTGCTCCGCTTGCTTTTGTCCTACATAGAAGTAAAAGACTTCATTAGCTTTTCCAGGCAGTCACTGATCGAAATTGGTCTTTGTGAGTAATATTGCTGCCACCAAGTGTAGAATCCTTCTAAACATAAAAAGATGTTTCGAAAGCAATAGGCTGGAGTTGAAGCTTAATTCTGGGAGTTCCTTTTTTGATCACTTTTGGGATGAGTCTCTCGTCACCTTGAATTTGGGATGGAGAGGTTTTTTGTTTATGCATGGGAACTACTGGCAATTGACACAAATCGAATTGCCTTGTGAACATTTGAGGTTGGTAAGAATAGAATCTCATGTCTTTTGCGATGATGTCAGTGAAGATAATATCCCAAGTTAGAAAAGCACTCCAAATTTTGATTAATTCCGATTCTGCGCCAGGAGTATCACAACGGAGTCTTAGTTTCAGCCAATTGGGTCCTTTAATTCGATTGCTTATGAAAGGAGGTAATTTCTCATCAAAGACTTCGAATTGAAGGAACGCTTTAATAAATTTCATGTAACACTCGAAAGTGTTATGCTGCTTGCCAAAGGTCAAGAAAGTTAAGCGAGCTCCTTCAAGTTCAAGGGGAATGTCAGGTATTGGCTTTTCGACAGTGATATGGTGAGCTAGGATAACATTTAGCCATAACTACATTAACCATGAAGGACCAACTATAGTCTTCATTCTATTGGGAGCATCCATGATTTCTACAACTTCGTCCATAACTTTGAAGAGGGAAGCTAATAGAAATTTGCTTAGACAAATGTCTTCGCCAAAGTGTAGAGCTTGTGCCAAGTTGTAGCTATACTTGGGGATTTGAAGAGATCGAGTGCAAAGTAGGGGTGAGGAAATCTAGTATAGCAAAAAGGCTATATGTTCTTTATTAGAAATCTCTTCACTGTCCTGCATGTTGATTTTGATAAAACCATTGTAAGCTTTGACACTCCAATCGATATCGATCTCATTTTTATCAATTTTATCTTCAAACAAACCTAGTGCGTAGGTACTTCCCAAAGGCTTCAAGCCCGTTATTGCTACAATATCAAGAAGAGTAGGGGAAACGGGTCCACAGGGAAGCTCAAATGCATGTAGGGTTTTGTTCCTAAATAAAAAAGAAGTCATCAACATAGGCATATCCAAACTAACAACATCATATTTGCTGAACACAACATTTTCAGGGGGGGCATCTGTTATCTCCATTAAGTAAAATTTTCTAAGTACAAAAAGTGTTATTTTCGATACACCTAGTTCTGATAAAAATGCTGGCTTCTAGATGGAACTTTGTCGAAAAATAGTAGGGGAGCTATCTACTATATTAATTTCGTCAAAATATGTTTTCGATTAGAACTTGTCAAAAATAATAACGTTGAAGATCCTACTATCACTACGAAAAGGTTTTTTCGACAGAAGTTGGTTACTTATGTTGATCTCTTGACGTATTGGAAAACACTTCGAAGGAATTCAAATTTAAAAGAAGCAGTTATAGCAGTTATGACGAAAACGAAAGCAAGACAAGTGTCGCTGTTAGAAATAGGGAGTTATTTAACTATCTGTACACGTGTCAAAAATCTAGAATTCGACCGTTAGTGTTAGAAATCTATAAATAAGGGTTCTGATAGTCATTTCTCTTCGGATTGAATCACTACCACTCAAATCCTGTTAACACCATGCGCCGCACACACAAAATGACTATAAGTTCCAAGGTCGCAGTGTATGTATTCATCCCAACTTTAATAAATTTGGTTTTCGTTTAATTTTATACAATTCTCTCCTTCTACCTTTCTTCTCCAAACTCCATCTCTTTCCAATCTCCATTTCTTCTCGAAAATGTACTTTTATCCAATCTCCATTTCTTATTATTTATAACGAAAAATACAAAAATATTGTATATTATCACTATGAATACTACCATTATTATCAAAATATTAATTGTATTGTTTTCGCCTAGTATCTAACGAATTTCTCTCAAGTTGAAATACTATAATTGCTTGTTCGACGAAAAAGGACTTACAATCGAGTTATAGATTCTATGTCTCACGATAAAAAAATTATTTGTTAATAGAATCTAAATGTGAAAAGTCTAGTTCTTAGATCAAAATCCTTTCGAAAATAGTTTGACGATTTTCACGGTTAACAGTTACCAACTAAACTACACCCATTAGATGAGAGTCTTATATTCTAGTAAGTAAACAATCTTCTTCCATTCTATAGTAAATAAACAATCTTCTTCCATTCTAGTTTCAAACCGAATAATTGTTATTTCTGGATTTTGATTGATTATACAAATATGTTCCCGTATTAATTGCTTACTAACAAAATTGAACAGTACTTAATATATTTAATAACTATATCTATATATTATATAAAACACAGTTGCTGACTAGGACTACTTGTCCACGTGTCACATTCTGGTGACATTTCTAATTTTAGTATCAATCAATATAATCAATTAATTAATTATTAATTAGCACAATCACAATCTTAATATTTGTAATACATTTAATATATTATTAATTTTCTTTCCAGATTTAAAAAGAAACTTTAAAATAATATATATTTAAATATTTTAATTAAAGTAATTTTTATTCGATTTTAAAATAATAATAATAATAATAATAATAATAATAATATTATTATTATTATTATTATTATTATTATTATTATTATTATTTGATTCAATTTTATATTATATATTCAATTATATGTTCAATATGTGATAATCGTGAATTATTTTCCTGACATATAAGCAATAATTTTTTTAGTGTCTATATATTAAATAAAGAAATTTTTAAAGGAGTGTCAGAATTTTTGAGTAATTTTAAAATAATATCTAGAACATGATAATTTTATATTGTAAATAATATTAAAAATTAAGATCATGATAATTTATTATAAAAAAATAAAACGTTAAAAAAAAATAAGTGCTAAATCAATTAGGATTTATTTGTAGGTGGGACAAATAAGACAAAATCAATTAGGATTATGCTCCAATTTTAAATATTTAGCATATTACTTGCCAAATTTAATTGCAAAATCCTTTAGTTTAAATACCCATACTTCTTATTTTTTAACGTTTTGGCAGCCTCTACAAATTCTTCCTGTTGAAGGTATGAATTATTTTGATAGTGTCTTTTTGCATCCTGTCATTAGTTTAAATACCATACTTCTTCATATCAGAGTTTTTTTAACGTTTTGGCATATTTTGCAAATTCTTCCTGTTGAAGGTATGGATTATTTTGATAGTGTTTTTTTGCCTCCTGTCATTTTTATTTTCTACATTTTTTTTTCTATTTGAACACATTCTGGTGTATGATTTTTCCCCTATTTGAACGCATTATACTAGAGTGTTTTTTTTTTTTAAATATTCCTTCATGAACGTACACAATATTTGTAACGAATATGAGGACATGAATGTATTCGTCTGAAGTTTGAGACAATATGAAGGTCATGATTTGTCTATATATCATTAGTCACACTAAAGATTTTGAAGAATCTCACAAGCAATTGATCTCTTGGTAATTGCTTTAAAAACTCGACGTTGTGATTTGGTTATCAGTGGATGTTTAACTGGATCTTGAATTATATGATTTGATCTATAACTATTAGTCTAATTTGTATTTTTTTATCAGGTTGATGCCAATAAAAATACTCAATGCACTAAAAAGTAGAAGAAGAATCTTGAAGATGTAGATTCTATAAGCATTGTTGAAGCCTACAGGAATCAGACATCAACCCCAAAAATGACAAAATTTTTAGACATTAAGAACAAGTCATATGAATGTATTCATCTGAAGTTTGAGACAATATGAAGGTCATGATTTGTCTATATATCATTAGTCACACTAAAGATTTTGAAGAATCTCACAAGCTATTGATCTCTTGGTAATTGCTTTAAAAACTCGACGTTGTCATTTGGTTATCAACCATTTTACTAGATCCTGAATTATATGATTTGATCTATAACTATTAGTCTAGTTTGTATTTTTTTTATCAGGTTGATGCCAATGAAAATACTCAATGCACTAAAAAGAAGAAGAAGAATCTTGAAGATGTAGATTTTATAAGCATCGTTGAAGCTTACGGGAATCAGACATCAACCCCAAAAATGACAAAATTATTAGACATTAAGAACAAGCCACATGAATGAATAGTGAAAAAATTCTAGCTTTGATTTATGTAATTTTTTGTACTTTGTGGGTTGCAATCGGACGCATATTGGCTTTTGTTTTTAATTTAATAATTGTTCATTTTTTTAACGATGTTATAACTATAATAAAGACTTCATAGTCAATTGGATTGTCAATTTTAATGATGTTATATTGATATCGCGAAATCTATTTTGTTTTATAATTAAGTAAATTTTACTCAATTCTACTTTTTTATCTTGAGAAGGAAATAATCAAATTTTAAAAATTATTATTTTTATTTTCATTTTTATTAATTTTTATATAAACTATTGAAAAAATAAAGTAGAAATAGAAAACATTTTCCCAAAACCAAGTGGTCCTTATTTCTTAAGATATTAAAAACCTTTTGAATTAAAGTAATATTTTAATACTTTTCTATATAAAATAAATAGTTAAAAATAAAAAGGTGACGACTTTTCAAAAAATCATAGATTAATTGAGAATTTTTAAAATCTCAAAATTAAAAATATATATTAATCATTTTAAATTACTCTGTAATAGAATTACTTTAAAAAAAATATATTAATCATATCACTCCGTAATGATATACCAAGTAGCATTTTTAAAAAAAAGTTTACATTTTGAAATGATTTTGTATCTTCATAAAACTTGAGATTTCTACCATTTGATATTTTATTGCAAGCATTAAGTAAAGAGGGCAAGCTCGATTATCTAATATACCAAGTAATGATAGATGATTTCCTATATTATAAATAAAAAAATTCATTTTCATTAGTATTTAAAAAAGAAAAACATAAAATTAAAGTAAATATGCTCAATTCTTATTTTAATTCAATATCAATTTTTTTTAATTCGACTTATTAATTTTTATTACTTTGTATTCATTTCCGAAAATAAAACAAGTAAGAATGCTAAAAATGTATACTTATTAATTGCATTAATGACTAAATATAAATTAGTGAATTGTAAATTTAAAACTAAATAATATATTCTATCATTTATTTACTGAGTTTAAAAAATATTAAATTGGAAAAATAAATGTAAATTTAATCAATGAAAGATAAAAACAAGTAAGAATGCAAAAAATATGTATGGATTAATTGCATTAATGGTTGAATAAATTAGTGATTTGTAAATTTGTAAATTCTATTTTTTATTATTTGTTGCAAGCACCGGGTAAGAAAAGCAAGCTTGACTATCTAATATACCATAAGTCAATTTTTCTTATATTATAAATTAAAAAAGTCACAGTTATTTAAATAAGAAAAATGTGAAATAAAATTAAAGATGTTTAATTCTAATTTTAGTTGAATATTATATTAAAATAAGAATTTGGTAGTCAACTCTAATTTTACTAAAAGAATATAAATAATTCTTTTTGACAACATAAATAATTTATTTTAATTCATATTAATTTTTGTATCAATTTTTTAATATTATAAATAAGTTTTTAGGTTCACCAATTGCCAGGATTGAATTAATAATTAGCACTAATTCTTCGTTTGCTATAGACTTTTAAATTAAACATATATTTAAGTAAATTACATTTCCTTCCTTAAGAGATGCTAATATTACATTGTCCTCTTCATTTATGTTGAAATATACAGTTTAGTCCATCTTAGAATGTGAGTGTTGTACGGTAGTAAAATTGCACTACTTTTAATCATTTTTGTGTTATTAAATTTACAGGTTTTTCATTCATTCACTTAATTTTGTTTCCAATATTTTTTTATAGTATGCTCTCCATAAAGGTGATTATAATATATAGAATAACCTACGAGTTATTTTCAATAAAAATAATTTTATTATTATATTTTTATTTGAGTTTTGTTATGTAATTTCATTTGTTTGTACAAACTTTTTAACTTCAGGAACAATATTGTCAAAATTAAATTTATAGTTGTATTGAAAAATAATCGCATTCAATTATCTTCTATTATTTTTTATTAATAAATAAGTTATATATGGTGAACATTTGAATTGATTTTAAATTTTTTCAATAATATAAGAAATTAATAAAATTATCAATATAGTTTTTTATATAATTCAAAAAAAATTTCCCTCCAAATTTACCCGTGCACACGGGTACTATCTAGTACATATATAATGAATGTTTCACGACTTTAGCATGAAACTTTTGAATATCACACTGGTTTACCAATCAATAAATTTGCATTATCTTTTGCTTCAAATAGATAAATTTAATGAATCTCACATATGACCAAATAAGATAAGTGTTTATAATTATTACCTAAATTGTAATTTTAATATCTAAGTATTATTGTAATTGTGTGATTTTGATTTCTTAAGTTCCATTTACATAAATTTGGTCTCTTAAGTTTTGCAATTATGTGATTTTGATTCTTTAATCATTTTTCATTAAATATTTAACAAATTTTGTTGATATAATATTGACAAATGACGTGGTAAATGATGTAACATTAAAGGATAATGTAATGATTACATGACAATCCAATATATATGTTGATGTGTCACACTAACATGGTGACATAACATTAATGTAGCAGGTGATGTGACATGCAAAATTTAAAAGAGAAATTTACAAAATATAGTGGTGGGTTTTGAACCAGCACCTCTTTCAATTAACCAACATTATCAAAATATTTAATGGAAATTTGATAGAGGGATAAAAAAATCATACAATTACGTGTTAAAAAAAATCATACAATTACAATACTTCAAAGATCAAGTTTACGTTGTCAAAAAAAAAAAAAAAGATCAAGTTTATAGAATTAAAACTAAGAAAACTAAAATTACATAATTACGGCATTTTGGAGAATAAAAGTTTAACTAAGTTAAAAAAATTTATTCTATAGAAATAAAAAACACGTATAAAAGATTTATAATAATTTATGCATACTACTTAATCAATCAATTAAACATCTAGGTAATTAAGTCATAATTTATCTACTCATCATGAACTCATTTAAAGGTATAATTCAATTCTTTGACCATCCATAATTATCCCCATGACAGAATTATTAATGACGACACTATTATTTTTCTCAATTTTACTTTTTATGAAAATCATCACCGACAGATCGATGTAAATACAAAAGCGGCTATCAATCACTTGACAAATTGATATATCAGATTTAAAAATTTAAACAAACAAGATATTTAGATCCAAAAGAGTAAAACACAAAAAATTCTAACTACAACCAAAACACAAAAAATCAAATTCACCGTTTCAATTTAGAGGCCCTTGTCAGCATACATAGTAAAGTTGGAGGACTATCATCATATCAAAAACGTGATTTTTACTTTATTTTTTTGACTGCAAGAACGTGATTTTTTTAAAAAAGATTTATTCAAGAATATTTTCATGAACGTACAAATGGACATAATTATATATTAAGAGGTGACTACATGCTACCGATCTGTCTCTATTGGCGGGTAACTCACCTACTTTATATGCCTTTGAAAAAAATTAAAAACAGATGTAAGCAGTGTTATGAATCCTAGAAAAATGAAGAAGAAAATGAGATTGGACCGTCCAATATTTTGCATTTTTAAAACCGAATAAAGAATTTAGCAAATATCACGTTGATTCTACTAGCTCCTCAATCTTTTTATTTTTATTTTTTTATAAGGCTAATAGCTACTCAATCATTCAAAATTTCCTAAAATTATAACAAAAAACTATAATCATGTGTTGTTATTAATTTTATACACACGCACACAAGAAAAATGAATTTTAAGCAAGTTTTTCTATTTGAAATATTACATGAAAAGTAGAGCAATTGATTGTCAATGATGATCTTTTCTCCCCTTATCACGTTAATGTAATTAATAGAAAGGTGATCAGATTTATGAAACTCATTATGTACTTATCCAAAGGTTCATGTGATTAGCAGTACTAACTTTACTTTTTAACTACAAAACAAAACATTGAATAAGTCAATGTTGTTATTTTTATCCTAGCCAAGACTTGTATAGTTGATTAAAGTTTACCAAAACTTTACCAAGTTCGTTTAATTGACGAGTCCCATTAAAAGGAAGTTCAACTTTAGTGCTCAAAGCATCCTAGAGTAGAGGCATAGCAATTAGAGGACCCATATTTCACATGGAATCACGTGTCTTAGTTCCTAATCCTTGATGATCCTTAATTATTTAATTTGAATATTGTTAGCAACTTGAATGCAACATTCAAAAGCTAAAGTCGCAAATTTGATGGACCCCCTTTCTTCATCCAATAATTACGAGCTCTCTCAATATTATTATAATCACCCCCATGAATGGCCATTATTAAACAAATATATTCTCTCCATGTAAGGCAATCAACTAATTATATTGAAAGGAATCCACTAACCTTGCATTAATGAAGTGTCGACCGCCCATTAAGCTTTTCTTATATGTAAAAGTGAGAGTGAGAATTAAATAACTTGTTATGGTGGGGGTAGATTCAAACATCACCAAGAAAAATCCCGGAAAATGTTGGCTTTACTTTCAAGTCCTAGTCTTAATTTGTTGATTCCTGTCATGGAGTCCACACCATCTTTTACCCATTGAGACGCCGTTTAACCTAATTTTTAAAGAACAAATTAGCGTCAAATAGTATCTTCGTGTGTTAAAAGCCAAATATTGCCGTGGAAGATGTATTGGCCTTTGTTAATTAGATCTTAATTGGTGTCAACAAAAGGATGTCCAATTCAATGTGCTCCATGTTTATCATATCTTAACCTGTCTTTGCCATGCCTGTTGTTCATTATGTTGGAGACTTTTCGCTTGGCAATAATCAATAATGGACCTTCTCCATGCTGATAAATGCGGTTCAATATATATCAAAGCTAGGATGGAAGGAAGTTCATGCATCCTTTAACATCCCACTATGGAGCTAGGATGGAGCACCTTTAACATCAATTTTGATACCAATTGTTGAGAAATCGAGGGATAAAATAGTGGAAAGATCTTCATCAATAGGCCACGAGCAAACTACACAAGTAAACTTGACACCATACTTCAACCCAAAACTTTAAGATATTAGATTTGCTGGTCTTTCTCACTTAGGGGGCATTTGGTAGAGGTAAAGTTTTTGGTTTCTTGAGAACAGAGCCGGTCTTGAATTTTTTGGTGCCCTGGGCTAACCAAGAAAATGATCTCCTTGTTTGAATATTGTCCTTCTTGTATTTTTTTATGCAAAATCATTAATAATTTATTTTTGTTTGATTAGAGAGATCAAAGATGAAAATATTAGAGAGAAAGAGATAAAGTTCAAGATGTTTGTTACGTTGAGAGTTAAAGAGATTCACGTTGTGAGAAATAGAAAAAACAAATAATATTTTTCACATTCACACTTTCCTCTTATGAGCAACATTCATTGTGCATAAATTGCACCATCACTTGTTGATTTTTCCTAAATTATGAGTAAATTTTAGTTGGAAAGTGGAAACATCACTAATAAATAATCAAGTTGACTAATGACCAGTGATTTTTTATATAATTTTAATTATATAAATTTTTATTTTAATATTTATACAAATTAAATAAAGTTTTTTGGTGCCCTTCTAAAAATGGGCCCCTGGGCGGTCGCCCACCTCGACCGCCTTCAGGGCCGCCCCTACTTGAGAATCTTAGATTGGGAATCTAGGTTTCCCATGTTTGGTATCTATTTTGAAAAAATAACATTCTCGAGAAAGAATATTTCCCCATAATGCTTTTAGCTAGGTTTTTTCAACAAAACTTTCCCATAGGGGGAGGTGGGAATCTAACTTTCCCGACCAGGAGGAAAGTTTAATCATATGAAAAGACTACATTACTCCATTTTCAAGTACAAAATATCTTCACCCAGTGTTTATCTTTGTCCAAAAACTTATTTTCATTGTTGAACGTTGCACTTATCCACGTAATTTTATCTTTCTTTAATTTTGAAGAAATTATTAATTTTGAAATTTGTAAAAAATATTTCTTTATTTTTATCTTTTTTTTTAAAACGTAAGTTCCCAACTACTTTATTATCTAAGTTTATTTCATTATTTATTATTTTATCTTTTGCATTATTTTGTAATTGTTAAATAATCTCAACGATTCTTATATTAACCACCTAATCTTTCTTCTATGAATTCAACAATCTCTTTTACAATTTTATATATTTTAACACAAGGCAGTTCACCTTTTATATCTATATAATTACACTACAATTTTCACGAGCAATGATAATTAAAATTTGAGTAAAAAAATATATAATGAAGTTATTTTAATAAAGGGTGTATTTGTAAAAAATTATTATATACCTAGGAAAGTGCTAATGTAACCAAACATGAGAAGCTTTAATTCTCAGAAACACGCTATGACTAACCAAACGTATTTTAACCATTCCCAGGAATCGTGATTCCCGAAAATCGACTTTCCCAGGAATCATGATTTTCGAGTATGAAAAAGCTTCTATCACTATCTCTTACAGCGTATTTATCCCTAGTATAGCTAAAATACACCAAGACAAGCCTTAGAGTTTTATGTCCAATTAGATAAAGAATAATTAAACCCATTCATTGCCTTATTCCATTCCCAAGAGTGATGCTTTATTGTTTCTGCCATTTCATCCACCTCTTTTGTTATGTCTAAGAACACACAAGAATTCATTGCCAACCATATTTCCCAAATCATCACGAACTACACAATGGACCATCTCCAAATTGTTGTTTCTATTAGACTTAGAAAAATGCAGATCAAAATTGTATGTTCTCCTCTGGAGAACTCCCCATTAAATAGTGATGATATAATCTGATTTCTAGCCTTGAAACTGGCTAATCTATAATAAATACTATTTTACAACTGGGCCAACTAATTATGGAGATAATTACATAATTATAGTTGTACAATTATGCAAGGTCTATGGCCAACAAATCTGTGCCAATAATAACAAATATTATGCAATTTGCTCCAATTAATAACAAATATTCTGCTAATCAATTCCATTGATATCCCCCCTCAAATTGATATTGGTAAGTCTACAAGCATCAATTTGCTGACTAGGAAATTGTGGCGCTGACGTGTCAAGGATTTGGTGGGAATGTCAGCGAGTTGAACAGATGTAGAGACATGAGGAGGCAAGGTGATAACTCTGTGGTCGTAGGCCTCCCAGATTGAGTGACAATCAACCTCTATGTGCTTCGTTCTTTCATGGTAAATAGGATTTGCTACAATTTGAATGACACTTGTATTGTCAGCATGTAGTGGAGTTGGTTTTGCTTGTGAAAACCCAAGCTCTGAAAGGAGACCACGTAGCCAAATAATCTCAGAGCATGCTGCAGACATGGCGTGATATTCTGCTTTAGTGGATGATTTAGAGATCGAGTCTTGTTTCTTGCATTTCCAAGAGATTGGAGCATCCCCTAAAAACATACACCAGCCAGTAGTGGATTTTCGTGTGTCTGGACATCCAACCCAATCAGAATTGTTGTAGGCTTGAAGTTATGGTGATACACCAGTAGGGAAGAAAAGACCACGGTTGGAAGTACCCAGTAGATAGTTAATAATGCGGTGTACTGCTAAAAGATGCAAATGCCGAGGAGATTGCATAAATTTACTAATTGCGTGGACAGTGAATGAGATGCCAGGTCTGGTGATGGTTAGGTAAATAAGACTTCCAACCAACTTACAGTAGAAAGTTGGGTCTTGTAGAAGTTCACCTTCATCTCGTCTCAATTTTAGATTAATTTCCATGGGAGTGTCAATAGTAGCAGCATTGGTGATACCAACTAACTGAATTAGATCTTGAATATATTTGTGCTGAATGACAAAGATGCCTTTGTGTTGAAAGTGTACTTCTAATCCAAAGAAGAAAGTGAGATGGCTAAGGTTTTTCATGTGGAAAGTTGAATGCAACAGTTTCTTGATTGTAGTGATAGCCTCTCAATCTGATCCGGTGACCACAATATCGTCCACATAAACAAGGAGTATCACAATTCCTTTTGATGTCCTCTGTATAAAAAGTGACGAATCATACCTGCTTTGTATGAAGGAAAAACCAAGCAGTGTTGTGCGAAACTTTTCAAACCATATTCTTGGTGCTTGTTTCAATCCATATAAAGAACGCTTTAGTTTGCAAACAACATTAGGTAAAGGCAAAGGCATACCGGTAGGAGGTTTCATGTAAATTTCCTCCTTCAGGTCACCATGGAGGAATGCGTTCTTGACATCCATTTGGTATATTTGCCAAGATTCAGATGCAGCAATGGCAATAATAGTGCGCACAGTAGTCATTTTGGCTATAGGTGCAAAGGTCTCTTCATAATCAAGGCCAAATTCTTGCTAATTTCCAAGAACAGCCAACCTAGCCTTGTATCAATCTATTGATCCATCAGAACGAAGCTTTATATTGAATACAAATTTGTTGCCAAGGGGTTTGACAGATGAAGGACAACGAACAACATTCCATGTCTGATTTTTGTCTAGTGCTAGAAGTCTTGTTTCAATAGTTTCTCTCCAACATTTATGCTCCATGGCCTATCTATAAGAAGAAGGAATATGAACAGATGCTAAAGATGTTGTCAAGGATAAAGTGGAAGAAAAATCATACTTTTATGGGGGTTTACGAACGCGAGCACTGCGACATAAAGGAGCTGGTGCTAGATGAAGCACTGGATCAACAGCCAGAGATTGATCGGGAGGGGGCCTTGGAGGTATGGATGGAAGATTTGGTGGAACAGCCTGGCGTCTTTGGTAAACCAATAAAGGTTGTGGTAATAGTTTTCTTGTAGAATTGATAGGAAACAATGGCAAAACATATGTGGATATAGAAGAGAGAATGTCTTGGTTAGTTGCAAAAAAATATGTATCTTCTTGAAAGATGACATTTCTAGAAACTCGAAGCTTTTTTAGATTCGAATCATAACATACGAACCCTTTATGGTGGGCAGAGTAACTAAGAAAAGCACATTTAATAGATTGAGCTATGAGCTTAGTGCGTTCTTGTAGGGGAAGGTGTACATAACAAATATAACCAAAAGTGTGAAGATTGGAATAAGTGGGTTTGTGACCAAATAACCTGAAGAAAGAAGAATCATTGTTTAATGATTAAGAAGGAAGACAGTTAATAAGGTGGACAACAGTGGAGAGAGCCTCGCACCAAAATCGAGATGGCACAAAAGATTCTAACATAAGGATTCGGACAACATCAAGAAGATGGCGATGTTTTCTTTCAGCTACCCCATTATGTTGGGGTGTGGAAGGACATGAACTTTGAGATAAAATGCCATTTGTCTGCAAGAATTCTTTAAATAAATGAGATGTATATTCCCCCCATTGTTAGAACGTAGAATTTTAATTTTGGAAGAAAATTGGGTCTGAACATAGACATGAAAAAATTTGAAGGCAGAGAATGCATCATCTTTAGAGTGCAAAAAATAGACCTAGGTGAAACGGTTATAGTCGTCAATAAAAGTGATAAAGTATTTGTAATTAGCATGAGATATAACAGGTGCTATCCCCCCATAAATCACTATGAATCATATCAAAAGGCTAATTTACATTTGATTGGTGAATTGGAAATGGTAGAATTTTACTTTTCCCAAGTTTACAAGAGTTGCAATCAAATTGAACAACACTAAGAGATGGGAAAATTTCATTACCAAGAACACCATATTTCAGTCATGAAGTACATAAGAGTTTGTGTGACCAAGACGCTTATGCCATAATTGGAAATTAACAATAGCTGAATTATAAGAAACAAAAGGCAGGAAAGAACATGGAGGTTGAGAGAAATAAATAGCAAAAAGACGTCTGACTTTAGGCCCCTTCAGGATCATCTTCCTTAATTGTTGATCCTGCACAAGACAACCAGATTTTGAGAATGCAACTTAGCAATCATTGTTAAGTAATTGACCAATAGAAATAAGGTTACTAGTGAGACTAGGGGAAACAAAGCAATTGGTTAAAGATGAGGAAATATCACCAATAGTTATGATCTGTAGACTGTTTCCATCAGCAGTATGAATTTGAAGATTACCAAAATATCTTGTGATATTTTTAAGGGTATCAACACTGTTGGTCATGTGATTGGATGCATCGGAGTCAAAATACCAAGGAGTATAAGGAGAAAAAGGTTTACCTAAAAGTCCTAAAGCAGAAAATGCTAAAATTATCATTTGTTGGACCATTTCAGGGGTCAAGGGTTGCACAGGGGTAGGAGCATTCTTATTAGCAGAACTAATAGCAGTAGAAGGACCAATCGCGATAGTAAAGGCTGTTGCAGTTTTCCTTGGTGGTCTTATGGGACATTCTTTAATGATGTGACCATCTTTTTTTGCAGTAATTGCACAACTTTTTAGGACAGTGTGAAGCAAAATGTCCATGTTCTTTGCAACAGAAACATTGGATAACACTTAGGTCTAATCGTTTAGGCTTTCCTTGTGCGGCATATGCAACTGGAAGGGAGACATATTTCTGTTGTTCTATGGATGCTTGAGTTAGGAGACGTTCTTCACGAAGAAGCTCATTGAGGCATGTATTCAAGGATGGGACATGAGCTCTATTCATGAGATTGGACCGAATACCCTTAAAATCATATCTCAATTTCATAAGAAATTGATCTCGTTTAGTAGTTTCATGAACTTGTTGCACCGTAATTTGACCTTCATTTGACAAATCTTCATAGACAATGTCAGTGTATTCAACCAAAAGATTCATGAAATGATAATAGAATTCAAAAGTTGAAGACTATCCAGTTGAAATATGGCGATTTCATGTTCTAGCTAGAACCTTCTAACAGTATTATTCTGGTTGTATATCTTCTTCAGATAGGCCCATATAAGAGATTGAGAACAATATGAGGATCAACAGAGCCTATGATTTATGCCATGACTTAAGTGGCTTTGACTTCCCACTGGGCATTTTTGTCCAGCTGGTTTTCTTTGTCAGGAGCAGAACTGGTGTCATCAACATGACCCCAAAGGTTCTTACCTTTGACAAATATCTGGAATTGGAATGCCCAGGTTGAATGGTTCTTGCCATTAAGGCGAACAAATAAGACATCATACTTGTCACTAGACATGAAGCTGAGAAAAAAAAAAGGAAATGACAAGAAAGAAATCTCAAAAGGGATAAGGAGTAAGACCAGGATAGTCTTGCAAAACCAAGAGGCTATGAATTTTGGACAGAACTAGGATAGGATCGCAACCTAGTCTGATACCATATTAAACTTAGAAAAATGCATATCAAAATTGTATGTTCTCCTCTAGAGAATTTCCCATTAAATAATGATGATGCAATCTGATTTCTAGCCCTGAAACTGGCTAATATGCAATAAATACTATTTTACAACTAGGCTAACTAATTGTGGAGGTAATTACATAATTATAGCTGTACAATTATGCAAGATCTGTGGCCAACAAATCTGTGCCAATAATAACAAATATTCTGTAATCAGTGTCAATTAATAACAAATATTTTGTTAACAAATATTCTACAATCTGCTCCAATTAATAACAAATATTCTGCTAATCAATTCCATTGACAGTTTCTCCACTTCTCAGAAATCCTCTAAATTGGAGAAAATGCTTCTTCACATCGTTATGCATTTCAGAACTAAAACCCCACCAAGACAATACTTCGTTCCAAACTTTGCTTGATACCTTACACCTAAATAAAAGATGTTTGGCATCTTCTACTCCCTCTCCACAAACCTTACATTGAATTGAACACAACACAATGTTCTTATGTGCTAAGTTATCGAGACTAGGTATTCTGTTTTGTGTAGCCGTCCAGACAAATAATAATACTTTTGAAGACACTTCTTTCACGCACATCTTATCAAAGAACTCCTTTTTGTTATACATTGTGTTGTTCATAATCACCTTATATGCTAATTTTATCAAATACATTCCAGAATTGTCTCACATCCACACCCATATATCTTCTTCCCTATCTACCCTCCTCACTTGACTCACCACATCTTCCAATTCTAACAATACCTCTTGGTCCCATTGGAACAATGGCCTCCTCCATTCCCAACGTCATTCCCCTCTCCCACCTTGTCATCTACATATATCTACTACCATTGTCCCTTTTTCAAAAGCTAGACTAAATAACCTTTGAAACCTCTCACAAAGCTTGCCTCCCTCCATTTATGGGTCCTTCCAAAACAAAGTCTACCACCCTCACCCATATTTATACAAATGTTTCCTAAAAACTAATCTAATTGGAAATTATGTTCATCTTCCAAAGAGTTTATATCTACCCACAAACTAGAGCACCTCCTATTGTTATCTTCCTTACTCTCATCTCCCCTCTCATATTTTCCTTTCAACACCTTAAACCATAATGTATGTCTCTCATTTTCTAACTGCTAGCACCATTTTCCTAAAAGAGCCAAATTGAAAGCTCTTAAGTTTCTTATTCTTAGACCCCCATTCTCCTTTTTCCCTACACACCTTCTCCCATGCCACCCAATGTATTTTCTATTTATCCTCTCTACCACCCCACATGAAATTTTTAAAAAAAGAATCAAGGGTAGAAATAATACCTTTTGGCGCTCAGAAGAAAGAAAGAAAATAAATCGAGAGAGCCGACAAGACTGACTTTAACAACACAACTCTGCCACCAAAAGAAATATGCTTACTTTCCCACAAAGACAATTGTTGCCTCACCATTTCCACAACTGGTTTTCGAGTACTTAAAAGGAAGCAAACCAAATTTACAGTTCAACAGAGTTGTTGCCTCCTCCATCCAAGCTCCTCCAACATTCACTCCTACTAAGTGACTTTTATGAAAATTCACCTTTAGTCCTAAGACTAACACAAACATTTGTAAGATTGCTTTAATTGCCCATATATTACCTCAGGACATTTCCCCTATTATAAGGGTATCATCTGCAAATTGGAGATGAGACACGCATGTCCCTTGGCATCTTCTAATTTTAAAGCCACTGTATACTCTTTGCCTAATTGCCTCCATCAATATGTAATTGACACCTTCAACTGCAATTAGGAAAAGAGAAAGAGATAGTGGATCTCTCTGTCTTATACCTCTTCCCATGTTTAATTCTTTTGTTGGACTCCTATTTACAAGGATGGATACCCTTGTTGACACCAAGCATTCTTTAATCCACTCTTGCCATTTGACATTAAACCTCATACGCTTCATCATATAAAATAAATAGTCCCAACACACAGAATCACATGCTTTCTCAAAATCTACCTTAAAGCATATCAATTTTTCCCCTTATTTTTGCTCCATCCACTACCTCATTGGCTATAAGCACTCTATCCAAAATTTTCCTGCCCCTTATAAAGTCAATTGATTTTTAGAGATAATTACTGCTATGACTTTCCTCAATCTGTTTGCCAGACCTTTGATAATACCTTATACATACACCCAATAAAATATATTAGTCCATACTCACTCAGCTTCTGAGGATTTTCTTTCTTAGGAATCAAAGTTTTGAATGAATTATTTGTTGGGGTTTCGAGGTTTATAATTTTAAATTTTTAAGACCAAGAGCGGAAATAACCCCTTGCCATGGATCACACATTACTCATGAATCTCTAAGGGTTTAGACAATTACCTTTGTAGCATGCTTTCAATTTACTAGTTGCCTTTGATCACCAAGCGTCAAAGTAACGACGTCTTTACTCAGTCCACGTGAGCAACTATTGGAGCGGGGTCTCAGTGCTAGCCGACGGCAGACGCGTAGGGTTTAACATCCCGAAAATTTCAACCCAATAAGTATGAACGTGAGAGATTTAATTAGAAATTTTTTTTGTTGGGGAGAATTGTAACGTTGTGATTTTCCTAATTGTATGATTAAGTGTTTGATTAATAATGAAAGAACAAACTAAATTTAAATTATGTTGATTGAAATAATAATTAACTTAAGTTCTAAGTTTTGTTATGTGCCAGTGTTATTGTGAATTTTTTTAGACTTTTACGTGAGTTCCGTAAGTTATAGAAAAAAATAAAATAAGAGAAGAGGGGTGTCCTTAGAGGAATGGTGGGTGCGAATAGAAAATTTTCAAAATTATCATAAAAACTAACGTGTACAAGCTTCTTTCTCCCTCATTCTCTTCATGTTATTTTTTCTCTCCCGGAAGCTCTCTTTTCTCTTTTTTCTTCTCTTGGCCGAGGCACCCTACAAGGGAGGAGGAGGAGGCCATGGTTGAAAGTTTAGAAGCTTTGCATGCAAGCCTAGTGTTGTCCCAACATCCTCTCTCAGTTGAACCAAAAACCCAAGGTGAGGGAAACTCTTTGTGGATTCTATTTTTAGTCTAAGGGTGGTTGAGAGTTAGGGAACTCAACTACCTACAGCATGTATGCTCCTCTTTGGCTGTTGTGTGTGTTTGTTTGAATGCTTGAATGTGAAAAGTTGATGAAAAGGGTTTGAAACCCTTGGCAGTGGTTGTGTGAGTGCATGTCCTGGCCTTAGTGTTATTTTTTGTTCTTTTGAAACTGAGTGGGAAGGCCCCTGGAACAAGGGAACTCATGCCCAATTTTCGTAGAATTAATTGATGAAGGTTGCATGTTGAAAACAAACTCCAAAACAATGGAACAATGACTGTCAGGTTCGTGTGTCCCTGGACAGCTCCCACGGTTTTGTGATTTTTGGGAGATCTAACCGTTGGTTTTTCACGAAATTTGTTTTTAATGAAAATAGATACAAAAATAAACAACTTAAATTTTGACACCATGGATAGAAAACGTCATTTTGAAGTTCATCCGTGGCTTTCAAAATGGCTGTTCTGTTTTCATGTTTCCCTGGAACATGTCTCGGTTTTTCTCAAATTTTCACTTGTGTGCTTAATTTTTCTTTTTCATTTTTGAACCATTCAAAACTATACAAAACAATATTTTTAACTATATAAATTAAAAAAATTATCATGTCCAATTTCTAAATTAACTTTTTAAAAAGAAACAGTGCAAGGGTTTTTGAGCTCTGTTTTGAGTCTGAAACTTGGGCTGTTAGAAACAAATTTACTGGGAACAATAGAGAAATAATTTGGAGGCAAGGGTTACCTTTTTAGAAATATAAAGATGTTACCTTTCTACTGTAAAAATTTCAGCTCAAAACAAGTTTGGGAAGTGGGAGAAATTTACATTTCTTTGAGCTATGTTCAGTGAGCACTCAAAATTCAGGACTGCTAACTTAGAAAATTTTTATAAAATTTTCTAGACGTTGATTTTATAAGTGAGATACCTTTCTATAAAATATATTTCAAGAGATTCGATTTGATATAAAAAATTTTAAATTCCGAGGTCATTTACTTGTATCAGTAAGAGCTCACATTCAGTACTGTCAAAGAGAAATATGTCTTTTTAGTCAATTTTGTTATTATATGTGGATTATTTTGAATTGTGGCAATTATAATTATTAAATGTGATTTTGTAAGGTAGGGGATATGTAATATCCATGGACCTATTCTATTTTGGGTTTAAATCCTAGAGATGTGAATTTTGGGTACTTAATCTTTGAAAGTGTGATTTTGTGTGCTTTTGTGATATAGTCCTTTTAACTGTAGGTTGAACTTTGTGATAAAGTTGTTTTTCTGTGTGATGTGTTGTTCACAAGACTCGGTTGCGAGTACTTGTGAGGACTAGAACTATGTTCTAGTGTTTGTGACTAGATTGCCATGTAACAGATAGATGAAACTTGAATAGTGAGTACAATTAATTAGCCTAAAAGATTTATTTTATTTTTATTAAATAGAAACTAATTAACAAACTCTTTATTTTATGCATTGGACATAAAAAGAATTTAGCACCTTTGCGTGGAGGAATCAATGGTAAGTTAACATTTATAAAATTGTAAAGTTTTGAGAGAGCAAGGAAATACATAAAACATACTAAAATTGTCTACGCGTGGTGAATCATGTTGAGTTGAGAGTCGTACAAGGATGATACGGGTATACGGCAGATTGCTGGAATTGCAAGATGGCAAGAGAGTCGCGTTGGGTGTTCCAACTGTGAGAATACTAAAGAGAGGGGGCGGAGTTCGAAAGGCGTGTCACGACGTAATGTGACGGTCACCCATAGAAAGGTGATGGAGGCAATGTCCTCGTATATATATATAATTGAGCAAAGACAAGTCTCAGGCTCGGCGTCTATTCAACCGTCCAGTATCATGTGCAGCGGAACCCCACTGTGACGAGAAAGAATAATCCCGGTGAGGAGGGTTGTTGATATTTGTGTTATTGATGTGATATGATGTATTTAAGCTTGAGAGATGATATTCTACCTCTAAAGGTGAATATTCATCTATATGCTATGTATATTGTGGACTGAGACCTGGGGGATGTGAACCCTGGGCATTGTGGAAAGGTTGTATGCGCATGATTTTGATGTGTTTTGGATGTTGAATGTGGGGACGAGGATTTATAATCTTCGTGGGAACAAATGAACTCCATGCGGAGCACATTTGTGAAAAACGGTGATTTTGTGATCCTTATTTTGTGTTGGTGAGGATCGAATGAGTAGGGAAACCTTTCCGTTTGGGGACAAGTGTGACTAGTGTAGTGGATAAATGCTACGCGTCGATTTAGAAGGATAATCTTACGTGACCGGAAGCCAAATGGGCAAGTGTTGAGAGGTCGTGTGGAGGCTTTATCTACGGTGAGCATTGTGCTTGTGAGATGACGAGGTCGTAATGTTTAACCACTGTGATAGTGGGGGAGTTGGATCTCCGTGTTGTATGTCTGGGACATATGTTGATTGAGGACCGCCGTTGAGTACCTTTGGTAGAAAAGCCCACATAGACCTGTAAAAGATGAATCCCAATAGGGAGAGTGGTTGAGGAGTCAGTCCTCGGAGTAATGGATGACCACAGTTGGTACCTGGGAGATGATCGTAAGGCAGGTTGTTCTTGGAGGGTAAGGCACTGAGTTGTGACGATAGATCACATAGCTAACTCGGCCACCCTGACAAAAATACGAGACATCATCGGTTGGTGAGAGCCCGCCATTGTACCATGGTGAAATGTGTACTCCCAACAGTCATCCAACTCAAAAATGTGTAAGACCACTGAGTTCTGGGAGTTCCAGTGGCAGCTGGCCAGTGTGAAATAATTTACAAGAATAGCTGTGGAAACGAATAGGTTTCGGGTGTGACCGTTAGAGAACCACATTGTGGTGGCTAGTAGGATTGTGTATGTGACTGTCAAGTCTTTCTGTGTGTACTGCTTGATGAAGCAGAGAGTTCACCCTCTGTTTATTTTTCTTTTAGGAACTTGTGGCAGTACCTGTGGATGTCATAAAGACGTTATCTTCATCTGCTTCGTATCTTTTCGTTTGGAGGTTAGTCTAACATGCAGGGTTGGATTTAGAGATGACTGCTCTGAGACTAGGTTTTCTCTTTTTATGTATTTGGATGTGGGTAGACCTAGGTTTCAGATTTTTGGTATGTACATTCAGCTTTTGTACTATATTACCCTATGTATTTGGCATATGCTTTAGGAATGTACATATTACTATTATTCTGAAAAATATTTGGGATATGAAAATCTCTAGTTCATGTATATATGTATATTTTATAGCCAGAGCTATTTACTTTTTTTATTCTGTTTTACTCACTTTTAAATTTATATTTACAAATGAGGCGGCGATATGCAACTTTTGAAATTAATTAATCAAAAGTTTTAAAAACTTAGTAAAATTCTGATCTATGTTTTATTAACTTCACAGTTTTTGAAAAAAATTAAAGTTAATTAACACGCCTATTGAATTAAAAATAAGTTTACAATGAGAATATATGTAAACCCGGATTTAGGGTGTTACATAGGGATTTAGAAAGAACTCACAAAAGTGTTTTCTTATGCGTCATGTTATGAGGTATTCACCTCCTTAAATAGAAACGTATCTTATCAAATCTTATTTGATTAGATATACAAATAATTGTCTTATCAAATCTTATTTGATTTAGATAATTACCTTATCAAATCTCATTTGATTTAGATAATTAATTAAATCATATCTAATTAATTATCTTATCATCTTGCGTCCTATTTAATTAAATCTCATTTAATTAAATATGCTGATTAATTAATTAAATCACATTTTATTAATTAATCATGAACTAAATTAAATCACATTTAATTTATTCATCTGCTCCAATAAATTACTTTATACGCGTGACTCTATAGGCTCCCACTAAACTGACAATAATATTATCTTTATAATATTATAGACAGTGATTGGCATCTAGTAATGCACCGTTGCCACCCACTCTATGAGATAATCAGTGATCTGATTTCAACCTTTACGACAACCTTTCCACCGTGTAGCCTTTGTCCCTTTGTCCGAATGTCTCGATTGAACACAAGGCATAAGAGTGTCATCCTCGTTAAGTCCAATCGTTTATTTCTCGATACTACCCAATTAGACGTTTAATTACAAACAGACATAATATCTCATATTAGCCCATTTGCACATGGCCATGCATATTGTACGTCTCACTCTATCAAGGGTCTATAGACATAACTCTTGTATGTAGGAGGGACGAATCCTATCTACATCACTCACATTCTGTTACAGATGACGTTTGATAGCATTAAAACATACAACTCCTACATGTAGGAATTGCAGTGACTTCAAGTCGAAGGACTACTATCACCTTATGGTTGTCATGAGAAGCGCTTATGACACTTGGTTAACAATGATATTTCGACTACAGACACTTCAAGAATCGTGTTCTATTATTCAATGAATCTCACATCATTGAATAGCCCTCCTATTCTAAGGACGTTACCATATTATATAACAAATAATATAATAACTGAAATGTCTCATATGTAAAATATATATAAATCAAAGTCGTAATACAAATTTAGTCTAAAATGGATTGGCCACTAGGGCTAACTCCAACACTATTTAATCCATTAACCAACTTCCCATTTGCATGAAACTCTTGTATATAATCCATAAAGTCCTTCTTTAAAGTTCCCTAGAACTCCTTTATAAAGGCAAAGTTAATACCATCCGGCCTCGGGCTTTTTGAGCTTTCATAATCCTAAACTGCCTCTTTAACCTCTTCCTCTAGAAATAGAGCAATCAACACCTGGTTATCTTCATCAGAAATCTGGGAAAATTGACAATTGTCTATTCTTGGCCTAGCCCACTCCCAGTTTGAAAAATGTCTTTGGAAAGAGGATATTTTCCCTCAACAATTCCACTCCTTCCACATGCACTCCATCAAACTCCAAACAAAGTATCTCATTACTTCTTCTCTGCATAATGCACTTATGAAAGAAACTTGAATTTGGATCTCCCTCCCTCAACCACCTCATTCTTGACTTTTGCCACATTTGACCACATTTTTTGACTATGCATATCTTAACTTGTTCCACCATCTCATTTCTTTTTTCCAACTCTTCACCTTCTAACCTCCCCAATTCCCCTTTCAAGTCTAACTCATGCAAAACTTCCCTTGCTTCCTTTAATTTACCTTCAGTATTCCCAAACTGTTGCCTATTCCACTCTCTTAGATATTTCTTAATAGTCTTCAACTTTTCTTTTAACACATAAGCCTTCCAGCCATCTATATTCATCTCCCCTCATTTATTTTTTTACCGCCTCCTCATATCCCATTACCTCCCTCCAACAATTTAACACCTTGAACGGTCTCGGTCCCCAATTTAACTCCTTTTCCTTCAGAATAATTGGATAATGATATGATACACTTCTCGGCAACCCCCATTGAGATAATTGTTGTCATGAAGTCAACCATTCCTCAATTATCAAACATGTGTCCAATCTACTCATGGTCGCTCCATCTAATTTATACCATGTATACTTTCTCCCAACCAACAGCAAATCTATAAGTCATGCATGATGAATAAAATCATTAAAAGCCTTCATCTCCTCATGTCTATTATTCAACTCCATCCCTTTCCTTTCGTTGTCCGACTTTATTGAATTAAAGTCTCCTGCCATACACCATCTATCTCTTCCTCTATCTTCTATCATGATTCGTATCTCCTACTAACATTCTTTTTTTCCCCGCAGGTCGCATGGTGCATGTACATTCAATACTGCTACTCTTAATCCTCTTTTCCTCACTTCCCTTCCACCCCAAAACAATTACTCCCTTCAAACGAGGACAACATACAGAAACGTTGTTTACTCGACATAATTAGCAACACCCCCCCTCCCGAACTCCCATTTGATGATTTAAAAGCCCATTCTACATCATCACCACCCCCACAACTGCACACACAACCTCCTCTCCACCAATTCCAATTTAGTTTCCTGTATGGATAAATTTTTTCAATAAATATTATACAAGAAGAAAATAAAAAAGATAAAATGAATTAAACTTTTGTTCATAAATTAAAATTAGCTTATGTATAAGTTAAAATTAACTTATGAAGAAGTTAAATGAGAGAGTATTTATAAATTAGCTCATGTATAAGCTAATTTAACTCATGAAAAAAAGATCAATTGATTTTTTTTTTCTTTTCTCATAAATGCTTATTAATTTTTTTTTCCAAATGTATCTAAAGTTTAATTTAATTTCAATGATGCACATGTAGTAATATTTCATATATATCATTTTATTTATTTTGTTTTCTCGTTATTTTTCAGTCTCAATAATTTGTACAAAAAATAATGAAAATGCAAAACAGTTCTCTAATTTATTTATTTTTTTGAAAAAAAAAAAACTTCACCATAAGAATGCAAAACAGTGCTGTAATTTAAATTTTGACTAAGAAAACGAGCAATTAAAAATTGCTACACCAGCTTTTTACTCAAAATGATTAACCTCATCATAAGAATGGTTTCAATTTCCATCTACAAGTTAATCAGGTAGAGATTCAACTTAATAAGACAAATAAAACACTATATGGAAAAAGACTCCAAATGTCCAAAATTTTAGTCCAACTTTCAAAAGTGACTAAAATTCATTCTAAAACTGTTTGACCCCTAGATTGAATTCTCCCTACATAATGTTACCCGCACGAAACATACCATTGAATATTTGAATTTGCCTTAGGGGAAACGAAGTGAGCAAGACCCACAAATTGCCAGCTTAACGGTCATAATTTACTTAATCTTTATCTACTTGTATGAGTTTAATTTTTATATACTACTAGCTTAATAACCCATGCCTTGCACGGGTGTTGAGTTTATAATTTATAATTTTTAATGTATTTTTTTATTTTTAATTTTTTTATATATGTATGTGTTAGTATGTATATGTAAAAAATATATAAAATTAATTATGAATATTGATATATATTTATATAATTTTATATTTACACGTCTTATATCATTTTAACTTATATAAACATTTGTTTTAGAACATTATTATCTTGATAAAGATATTTGCATTTATATATAATTTAAATATATACATAATTTTAATAAGAAAATATTAATGATAACAAAATTTATAATATATTTTGTAATTATTAATTTTTCTTTAAAAAATATATTTTCATCATAAAGAAGATAAATGTCTAATGTTAATTATTAAAAAAAATTATGGACAATTGAACTTATAGATCAGTAGATTATAATAAAAATATTAATGATCAATACAAAAATAAGATAATGCATATAATGATATTTTAATCATATTTTATTTAGGCTAATAACTGAGAGACTGTAAAATTTTCTTTAGTAATTTCAAGTAGGCATGACAAAGAGCCCCGAACCAGTGGGTACCAACCCGAATCCGACCCAACTTTGATGTAAATACCCACTTTGACCGGGTATAGATATGGGTATAGGTATTATCCTAATTTTTTTAATGGAGAAGTAGGTGTATATCTAACTATCCTTGTACCCATACCCGTCACCGTTATATTTTTTTTTACAATTTTTTTGCCACAACATATATATACAATTAACTATAATTTTATTGTTATAATTTTATTTTTACAATCATAATTAAATAACAAATTTAAAATTATACATTTAACCTATCTCTTTTATACTCGAACCCACCCCGTCTTTTGTGAGGATGGAGACGGGGAGTGCTAAACCCGTCCCCGACCCGTTCCGTTGCCATGCCTAATTCCAAGTTGATTTAGTTCATTTTTAGTTTTACTTTAATGTAACATTATTATCCTTATGTATAGAAAATAAATAGGTTATTGAAGTTCGTTGGTTATAATTCAATTTATGATCATATGCATGAAAGTAAGATTTGATCAATAACTACTCAATGTATCATTTGGACATAACCAACAATGAACTATAACACATTATTAAATGGTACATGTATACATTTGAATCAAAATATATGTTTATGTAGTAATTATATTTCTTATAAAGTATAATATTTCTCTTTAAAGACAATATGTTCGTAATATATTTAAAATAAATTAAAAATGTGTAATGTTATCTTTATTTAAATTATTTAAAATATAATTACAAAGTAATAATTATAAATATTAAAATATAATGTTTTAAAACATATAAAATAGATTTTTTGCACCTAAATAAATTAACATATTAGATATATCTTTTAAGATTTTTTTAATTAAATTATTGTGCCTAAATAAAAAAATATTCATATTAATTATACGACGTTGATTATTTAGGAAATTTTGATCTATTTTGATCGGTGAGTTTTAAGGAGAAGAATATTTAAAATAATTTAATCGACTTAATTATGTAGACAATAGATAAAAATGAGAAGTTTAAATAAAAGAAAATTGATGGAGAAAAATCAAATTTACTTAATTTTCACAAATAAAAGGACTCAATTAACTTGAAAAAAATTGAAAGATTAAAATTGTACCTAGAGACACAAAATAGACTATAAGGATAAAAGGTAAAAATAAATCTATTTTTAATTTTGAATTTTAAATATTCCTTAATACATTATGAAATGAATCTTAACATTTGTCTCACATCCACGTCTATCTAATAAAAACACAAGATATGAGAGAAGAGTTCATATTATAAATATTTAACAAATTAATGATAAAGATTGACCTACTTAAATTTAATTATGAAATATAGAGAAATACACTAGAAGGGGGGTTGAATAGTGTATTTATAATTTCTTTAGAAAACTTTAACTAATGTGAAGATAGTATATCTTAAGTTTTACCAGAACTTAGTAAAACAGAAGATTATGCTATCGTCCAGCAGTTTAAAATCAACAGTCCAATGAAACTGCTTTTTCTTGCTTTTCGTTAGAACACACGTAAAGGATAATCGTATATAAAATGTGTGAAGAATCACTTTCGTAGTATGTTGAAGAGATAGTTTAATAGATATGCAAGTAAGTTAGAAAGCGAGAGAATAGAACACTTAGTTTTATACTGGTTCACTCAACTGAGCTACGTCCAGTTCTCCTTCAAAAACTTTTGAAGGGTTCTACTAATCAAGATCTGATTACTCTCAAGTATTCTAACCTTGCCACTTCTGGCTACAAGTATTCTCTAGGCCACTCCTGGCACACCCTTAATCTCCCCTTGAGATTAAACACAAACCCAAGTATTCTTTAACACTAAGCCACTCCTGGCTTTCCAAACAGAATTGTTTGAGAATAGAAAGTAAGACTTAACTCTCACAGAGAGGATATTACAGTAACCACGAATATACAGAATCGCTTAGCAAAGCTAAGAAGAATGCTCTTTTTGCTTAAGTATTGATCGTCCAGTCGTTTTGATAGAGATTCAGCTCTTTATCAATTTTTCGTCAGTCTGATACATGAGCTCATTCCTCTATTTATAGGTAGCTTGTTGAAAGGTATCCATTGAGGGATCTGTTCCTTTGCCAAGAGCGGTTCTTTCCGTAGCATGTGACCGTTGTCACGTTTTGACTTAGGGTGGAGAGATAGAAGTGACAGTCGTACTTGTAGCGCCTCTCCTACTTGTACTTTTTCTGCAGAGAGAAGCTTCTTCTTTTCCTGTTCAGTACTATTCGAAAAAACAAATAGAATGGCATATTAAAATATGAGAGAGTGATCGTTGCCTTATATTGAATCAACATTGAAAACGTATTTCCTTATAATGTTATTTTAAGATAGAAACTACAGAGAGGGTTATTTAAACGTTGGACGCTTGCTCTCACAGGAGCATTGGACGCTGCCTGTAGAAATCTTACAAAACACATTTGGACGCTTTTCTTATTAAAACATAAAGTCCAGGTTTGAGAGATACAATACCATTGCGGAATTGGACGACGTAAATCCTATAACACTCAAACTAGATCATTAGATACTTCAAAATTTATCCTTTAGTTGTTATCATCAAAATCGAAATTTGAGGGGTTGGACATCGTCTAAGGTCTTAGAACCTAACAATCTCCCCCTTTTTGATGATGACAAATAATGGTAAATTTTGATGTTAACAGACACATAATCATATAAGAATACAATGAATCAAGTCAGAGATGATTATGTTATGCCAGTGTATAAAAGTGAAATGAAGTACTCCCCCTGAGTTCAACATTTCTTATGCATCTGATAACAGAAAAATTATAAAAGGCAAGTATATATCATGTATAACAGATATCAGAGTGAAAAAACATATCAAGGATATGGATGCGGAATTTATGAAATAAACACCTCATGTTTTGATAAAGATGCCAATATTTTTATATACAGAGTGTTTAGCTATTTACTTCTATGACATCAAAATTCCAATTTCTCCCCCTTTGTCATTAACAAAAAGGTTTGAAAGATGGAAAAATGATTGGGCCATCATGGTCACCTTATGGCTGTGCAGGTGGTTCTTGTGGTGCTTGTATTGGTGGTGCTGGTTGGGGAGGTTGTGGTTGGACGGGTGGAACTGCATGAGCAACTTGTCCAAGCAAGGTGGCTGCTGTATTTTGAATCTGGTTCACAAGCGTCTGGGAGAGACTCATGAACTGTTCAGTGATGGCAGTTTGCAGCATCAGACGATGTTGATCAGCCTCAGCCTGTTGCCTTTGCTGAAAAGCTTGAAGAGCTGCTTCAGTCTCCAGCTGTTGTTGCCTCAGAGCCTGTTGCACTATCTCGTGAACACGATCTTCTGAGACTCCTTGTGGTTCAGCAAATCGCAAGGGATGGATGCCCCTTGGACTTGAAGATCCGGTGGGAACCAGTTGTCGTGTGCCCGAATGTGCTTCAGTAGATGCATCAACAATGGGGAAGCTGGTGATATCTTCAGCAATAGGCTTTGCTGCAGTTGCTTCCATCGGCTTGGATGCTTCAACAACGAGCTCTCTATCATCCTCGGACTTTCCAGATTGGACGGTAGGTTCTTCATGTGACGTGACAAAGTGTTCCACGTCCACTGGTACAGATGAGTCCAGGTCAAGATGAGCTAGCACCTTTGTTACTTTGGCAGATGCTTCATCCAGCTCTGCCTGTGTAGCTTTTGACTTAGCAACCTTATCTTCCTTTTCTATGGTTGCGGTCTCAGCTTCCTCAAGAGCCAGCTGCTCTAGACGAGCTTGTTCTGCTGCTGTTGCTTCTTCTGCTTTGTACTCCTCATGCAGAGTTTGGAATTCCTTCATAAACTCTGTGCGATCCAGTGTTCGAAGATCAAACACTTTGTTGCTTCTGATTTTTGGCAATGTCTTCATTAGCTCCAGATAATCATCTGAATCTTTCAGAAAGCAGGCAAAGGTGTCTGAGAAGTGGTGAGTCTTTACTGGACGCAGCACTTCTATACCATGAGGGGGATGAACAAAGTCATCCTTGGAGCTGCCTGAGGATGAGGCTTGCTGGGAATCGTTCCATAAGATCTGGCGCCAAAAGATAATGGAATCAAAGGTTCCGAGTGAACGCGTAAGCTTACCAGTCTTGTCAAACAGATGACCCCAGGTGTGAGAGGATTTTTGCAGGGTTTCAACTTTCTCTTCCCTGCTGGGCATCTCAATGCCGTAGAACTTGTAGCCTTTCTTGCGACTAGCATCATATAAAGGTAGTCTAGGACATACCCTGTCTGGTACAAACTTTATTTCTGTGGCGCGGCTTATGTGAAGGTTTGGTGGGTAGGCGATGGCTTGGTTTTTGCAGAAGTTTTCCAAGTTCATCATAGTCGCCTGGCTGGAAGTTTAGCACTGGGGTACCAGCTGGTAGAGGCAGGAACTTTGTGATTGGAGTCCAGATTTGAACATCCTTGACCCACCCTGCATCTGGACGCTGCTTCGTTTTGGAAGGGTCCAGACTTTCTTTAATGGCCAACTGCAACTCTGCAGCTAGTTCAATATCCTTGTTAACAGAGGACTTCTTGGACGGTGCCTTCATTTTTCTTGGAGCCTTCCCTTTCTGCTCCGCAACCATCTTGGTGAATCGAGAGGCAACTTCCACCTCTGGTTTCTGCAGATCTTGTGCTGCTGGACGCACTCTTTGCTGAGTTCCAGTTGGACAGGAGTAAGGATGAGGCATGCGTATCAAGTGTGGGTACACTTCTCTCGTCCAATTGGGCAGAGGGTTGCTGATGATCGTTCCTTTTGGCATAGCAGAATAAGCAGCTGAAAAAACTTGAGCGCAAACATACCTCGTCCACTCTGGTGCTGAGGCAGTAGTAAAATGCCGCTTCAAAGGCTCTTGTAGAGGCCTCTGGATCACATCACCTTCTTTACAGAAATTCTGGTTATTTCGTGTAAGGAATGCAACCGGGAAACGTTCTCTGTCTTTTTCTTCTTTGGTTTTCTGCTTGGGGGGTATAGTCCATGGGGACCATGTATCCCTCCATGCATCCCTTGGACGCACAAACTTGGACAGGTCCAAGCGAAGAGGTGGATGCTGGGTTGTTGATGTGGATGGAGCACTGGGTGTTGTTGGTAGTAGGGTGCTGGTGGATATGTTGTCGGTGTCTTGAGAGGAAGTTGGTAGTACTGCAATTCTCTTTGGCCTTGCTGCCTTAGTCTTTACTCGTCGTGGCACGTTAGTAGGAAAGGGAATTGGTTTAGCAGGTTGTGCCTTCTGCTTCTTTTGCTGAGGACCCTCTGTCTCCTCTGCCTTCTTCATGATTTGACCAATTGGGATCTGGTCATCATCATCAGAGTCGTCCAGTAGTTGAAGCTTCCGTACCTTTTGCTTTTCTGGGGCAAGCTTTACTGGTGCTACTCTTGGACGTTGCTCTGCTTGAGCAGGTTTGGACGTATCAGTCCTTGGACGCTTCCCTACTGGGGACTGAGCAGTGGATGTGTCAGCATGCCTTTTCTTGGTTCTTCTCTCCTTTTCAGCGTCTTCCTCATGCTTCTGAGACATTTGGCGTGTGATCTTTCTGCCCTCCTGTTCCTCCATCAGCCTTTTGATCTTTCTGCCAATACCCAGAAGATCAATCTCTTCTTCTTCATCATTGGAGATGATCTTGCTCTGTTCATGACGTTGCTTGTTGATGGTGTCCTCGTCCAGGTCCCTTAAGACCTTGGCTGTTAGCTTGATCTTCATAGGTTTTATGTTGGACTCACCAAACAACTGTTGTGTTGCTACCTTTGGCCCTTTCTTCACAATAGCTTCGTAGGCTTCTTCTTCCAGTTCATCAAAGAAGCGTTGATAGACCTTCTGGTCCCAGAAGATCTTGTTCATTAAGGCGGCGTAGAAAATGTCATCATTGCCACCCACAGACTTCATCATTCTCACGATATTGACGTAAATGATGTGAGGGAGATTGAAGGGAATGCCTTCCATAAGATGGAATATCACAAACTTGTGTAAGTCTGTGACTGAGTCCTTAGACCCAGCTTTGTGCAGGATACTCTTGTTGCATACCTGCTGCCAGATTTTTGCTTCCTCACATAGGTTCCTGTACTCAATCTTTATTGACTCGGTGGATTTGATCTTGCAAAGCACGGTCGCAACGTGATTGCCGTACTGCTTGGCCCAGTCTGTTCTGTACTAGTTCTGCTCCCTAATGCAACCAGTTACCTTTGCAATGGTCTCGATGGACAGTGTCACCTCTCGTCCAAGAATCGTGGCCACGAGCTCCCTTGAGCTCTGAAACTTGGCATTTCTCCATAACATTCTGATCAACTCAGGGAATATTTTCTGGTTTTCATTGAAGTAGCCTCTGATTCCACACTTCAGAAGGCTCTCATTCAAGTTCAGTCCCAGCTTCTCAAGCTTTTCGATGTCGAAGAAGTGCTCAATGTGCACTGTAGCAGCTCCTTGGCATACAACTGTGGTTTCAGGGTAGGTGAGGACTGAAATATAGAGAAATACACTAGAAGGGGGTTGAATAGTGTATTTAAAATTTCTTTGAAAAACTTTAGCTAATGTGAAGATAGTGTATCTTAACGTTTTACAAGAACTTAGTAAAACAGAAAATCAAGCTATCGTCCAGCAGATTAAAAACAACAGTCCAAAGAAACTACTCTTCTTCCTTTTTGTTAGAATACACGTAAAAGATAAACTTAGATAAAATGTGTATAGAAACCCTTTCGTAGTATGTTGAAGAGATAGTTTAAAAGAAATGCAAGTAAGCTAGAAAGCGAGAGAATAGAACACTTAGTTTTATACTGGTTCACTCAACTGAGCTACGTCCAGTTCTCCTTCAAAAACTTTTGAAGGGTTCTACTAATCAAGATCTGATTACTCTCAAGTATTCTAACCTTGCCACTTCTGGCTACAAGTATTCTTTAGGCCACTTCTGGCACACCCTTAATCTCCCCTTGAGATTAAACACAAAACCCAAGTGTTCTTTAACACTAAGCCACTCCTGGCTTTCCAAACAGAATAGTTTGAGAATAGAAAGTAAAACTTAACTCTCACAGAGAGGATATTACAGTAAGTACGAATATACAGACTCGCTTAGCAAAGCTAAGATGAATGCTCTTTTTGCTTAAGTATAGATCGTCCAGTCGTTTTGACAAATATTCAGCTCTTTATAAATTTTTTGTCAGTCTGATATGTGAGCTCATTCTTCTATATATAGGAAGCTTGTTGAAAGGTATCTGTTGAGGGATCTGTTCCTTTTCCAAGAGCGGTTCTTTCTGTAGCATATGACCGTTGTCACGTTTTGACTTAAGGTGGAGAGATGGAAGTGACAACCGTACTGTAGTGCCTCTCCTACTTGTACTTTTTCTGCAGAGAGAAGCTTCTTCTTTTCCTGTTCAGTACTATTCGAAAAAATCAAAACGAAAGGCATGTTAAAGTATGAGAGAGTGATCGTTGCCTTATATTGAATCAACTTGAAAACGTATTTTTAAGATAGAAACTACAGAGAAGATTATTCAAACGTTGGACGCTTGCTCTCACAGGAGCATTGGACGCTGCCTGTAGAATTCTTACAAAACACATTTTGGACGCTTTTCTTATTAAAAGCATAAAGTCCAGGTTTGAGAGATACAATTCCATTGCGGAATTGGACGACGTAAATCCTATAACACTCAAACTAGATCATTAGATACTTCAAAATTTATCCTTTAGTTGTTATCATCAAAACCGAAATACGAGGGGTTGGACATCGTCCAAGGTCTTAGAACCTAACAATCTCCCCTTTTTTGATGATGATAAATAACGGTAAATTTTGATGTTAACAGACACATAATCATATAAGAATACAATGAATCAAATCAGAGATGATTATGTTATGCCAGTGTATAAAAGTGAAATGAAGTACTCCCCCTGAGTTCAACATTTCTTATGCATCTGATAACAAAAAAAACAAAAAAAAAAACAAGTATATATCATATATAACAGATATCAGAGTGAAAAACATATCAATGATATGGATGCGGAATTTATGAAGTAAACACCTCATGTTTTGATAAAGGAGCCAATATATGCCAATATATTTTTTTTAATACAGAGTGTACAGAGTGTTTAGCTATTTACTCTTATGACATCAAAATTCCAATTTCTCCCCCTTTGTCATTAACGAAAAGGTTTGAAAGATGGAAAAATGATTGGGCCATCATGGTCACCTTATGGCTGTGGAGGTGGTTCTTGTGGTGGTGGTGGTGGTTGTTCTGGTGGTGCTTGTATTGGTGGTGCTGGTTGTGGAGGTTGTGGTTGGACGGGTGGAACTGCATGAGCAACTTGTCCAAGTAAGGTGGCTGCTGTATTTTGAATCTGGTTCACAAGCGTCTGGGAGAGACTCATGAACTGTTCAGTGATGGCATTTTGCAGCATCAGACGATGTTGATCAGCCTCAGCCTGTTGCCTTTGCTGAAAAGCTTGAAAAGTGGCTTCGGTCTCCAGCTGTTGTTGCCTCAGAGCCTGTTGCACTATCTCGTGAACATGATCTTCTGAGACTCCTTGTGGTTCAGCAAATCGCAAGGGATTGATGCCCCTTGGACTTGAAGATCCAGTAGGAACCAGTTGACCTGTGCCCGAATGTGCTTCAGTAGATGCATCAACAATGGGGAAGCTGGTGATATCTTCAGCAATAGGCTGTGCTGCAGATGCTTCCATTGGCTTGGATGCTTCAACATCGAGCTCTCTATCATCCTCGGACTTACCAGATTGGACGGTAGGTTCTTCATGTGACGTGACAAAGTGTTCCACGTCCACTGGTACAGATGAGTCCAGGTCAAGATGAGCTAGCACCTTTGTTACTTTGGCAGATGCTTCATCCAGCTCTGCCTGTGTAGCTTTTGACTTAGCAACCGTATCTTCCTTTTCTATGGTTGTGGTCTTAGCTTCCTCAAGAGCCAGCTGCTCTAGACGAGCTTGTTCTGCTGCTGTGGCTTCTTCTGCTTTGTACTCCTCATGCAGAGTTTGGAGTTCCTCCACAAACTCTGTGCGATCCAGTGTTCGAAGGTCAAACACTTTGTTGCTTCTGATTTTTGGCAAAGACTTCATTAACTCCAGATAATCATCTGAATCTTTCAGAAAGCAGGCAAAGGTGTCTGAGAAGTGGTGAGTCTTGACTGGACGCAGCACCTCTATACCATGAGGGGGATGAACAAAGTCATCCTTGGAGCTTCCTGAGGATGAGGCTTGCTGGGAATCGTTCCATAAGATCTGGCGCCAAAAGATAATGGAATCAAAAGTTCCAAGTGAACGCGTAAGCTTACCAGACTTATCAAATAAATGACCCCAGGTGTGAGAGGATTTTTGCAGGGTTTCAACTTTCTCTTCCCTGCTTGGCATCTCAATGCCGTAGAACTTGTAGCCTTTCTTGCGACCAGCATCATATACAGGTAGTCTAGGACATACTCTGTCTGGTACAAACTTTATTTCTGTGGCGCGGCTTATGTGCAGGTTTGGTGGGTAGGTGATTGCTTGGTTTGGTATATACATTTGTTGCAGAAGTTTTCCAAGTTCATCATAGTCGCCAGGCTGGAAGTTTAGCACTGGAGTTCCAGCCGGTAGAGGTAGGAACTTTGTGATTGGAGTCCAGATTTGAACATCCTTGACCCACCCTGCATCTGGACGCTGCTTCGTTATGGACGGGTCCAGACTTTCTTTAATGGCCAATTACAATTCTGCAGCCAGTTCAATATCTTTGTTAACAGAGGACTTCTTGGACGGTGCCTTCTTTTTTCTTGGAGCCTTCCCTTTCTGCTCTGCAACCGTCTTGGTGAATCGAGAGGCAACTTCCACCTCTGGCTTCTGCAGATCCTCTGCTGCTGGACGCACTCTTTGCTGAGTTCCAGTTGGACAGGAGTAAGGATGAGGCATGCGTATCAAGTGTGGGTACACTTCTCTCGTCCAATTGGGCAGAGGGTTGCTGATTATCGTTCCTTTTGGCATAGCATAATAAGCAACTGACAAAGATTCAGTGCAAACATACCTCGTCCACTCTGGTGCTGAGGCAGTAGTAAAATGCCGCTTCAAAGGCTCTTGCAGAGGCCTCTGGATCACATCACCTTCTTTACAGAAATTCTAGTCATTGCGTGTAAGGAATGCAACCGGGAAACGTTATCTGTCTTTCTCTTCTTTGGTTTTCTGCTTGGGGAGTATAGTCCATGGGGACCATGTATCCCTCCATGCATCTCTTGGACGCACAAACTTGGACAGGTCCAAGCGAAGAGGTGGATGCTGGGTTGCTGATGTGGATGGAGCACTGGGTGTTGTTGGTAGAAGGGTGCTGGTGGATATGTTGTCGGTGTCTTGAGAGGAAGTTTGTAGAACTGTTATTCTCTTTGGCCTTGATGCCTGAGTCTTTACTCGTCGTGGCACGTTAGTAGGAAAGGGAGTTGGTTTAGCAGGTTGTGCCTTCTGCTTCTTTTTCTGAGGACCCTCTGTCTCCTCTGCTTTCTTCATGATTTGACCAATTGGGATCTGGTCATCATCATCAGAGTCGTCCAGTAGTTGAAGCTTCCGTACCTTTTGCTTTTCTGGGGCAAGCTTTACTGGTGCTACTCTTGGACGTTGCTCTGCTTGAGCAGGTTTGGACGTATCAGTCCTTGGACGCTTCCCTGCTGGGGACTGAGCAGTGGATGTGTCAGCATGCCTTTTCTTGGTTCTTCTCTCCTTTTCAGCGTCTTCCTCATGCTTCTGAGACATTTGGCGTGTGATCTTTCTGCCCTCCTGTTCCTCCATCAGCCTTTTGATCTTTCTGCCAATACCCAGAAGATCAATCTCTTCTTCTTCATCATTGGAGATGATCTTGCTCTATTCATGACGTTGCTTGTTGATGGTGTCCTCGTCCAGGTCCCTTAAGACCTTGGCTGTTAGCTTGATCTTCATAGGTTTTATGTTGGACTCACCAAACAACTGTTGTGTTGCTACCATTGGCCCTTTCTTCATAATAGCTTCGTAGGCTTCTTCTTCCAGTTCATCAAAGAAGCGTTGATAGACCTTCTGGTCCCAGAAGATCTTGTTCATCAAGGCGGCGTAGAAAATGTCATCATTGCCACCCACAGACTTCATCATTCTCACGATATTGACGTAGATGATGTGAGGGAGATTGAAGGGAATGCCTTCCATAAGATGGAATATCAGAAACTTGTGTAAGTCTGTGACTGAGTCCTTAGACCTAGCTTTGTGCAGGATACTCTTGTTGCACACCTGCTGCCAGATTTTTGCTTCCTCACACAGGTTCCTGTACTCAATCTTTATTGACTCTGGGGATTTGGTCTTGCAAAGCACAGTCACAACGTGATTGCCGTACTGCTTGGCCCAGTCTGTTTTGTACTGGTTCTGCTCCCTAATGCAACCAGTTACCTTTGCAATGGTCTCGATGGACAGAGTCACCTCTCGTCCAAGAATCGTGGCCACGAGCTCCCTTGAGCTCTGGAACTTGGCATTCCTCCAGAACATTCTGATCAACTCAGGGAATATCTTATGGTTTTCATTGAAGTAGCCTCTGATTCCACACTTCAGAAGGCTCTCGTTCAGGTTCAGTCCCAGCTTCTCAAGCTTTTTGATGTCGAAGAAGTGCTCAATGTGCACTGTAGCAGCTCCTTGGCACACAACAGTGGTTTCAGGGTAGGTGAGGACGTCGAGTTCTAAGTTGCTTGAGTTTGCAGAGTTTGCCATGCTGGTAAAGTTTGGATTTTTTAGGTTTTCTGAGAGGGTTTTGGGGTTTCTGAGAGAGAGAGAGTGTGTGTTTAGGGTGATGATATTCTCAGAGAAGATTGATATGGTTGTGTTTTTCTGTGATGAATTGATAAGAGTATATTTGGGCTTTGTTTGGAGGATTTGAAACGGTTTTAGGCTTTTCGAATATTTGAAAAGTAATTGACGCCATAAAACCCGCCATGATGAGACGTGCGAAGAATGTGGGTAACTGTGTACGGTTACTGCCATTTTGGTGACTCAGCATAGAGTATTAGCTCATACTTACTCTTAAAATGATCCGTTTTGATTATTTGAATCAAAAGAAAAGGTTAAGATAAAAAAGACATCGTCCACATATTGGACTTAAGTGAAATATATGTAATGCATGTGCATGACTCTGGTGTTCCTTGGACGACATGTCCTTTGGACGCCATGGTTTTATTGGACGCATCATGTAGATGTTAATCATTCCTTTACAGAGTCCATGCCAAGTTTGTCCCTCAGAAGGATTAACTTGTCTTCAGTAAGGGGTTTGGTGAATATATCAGCAAGCTGATTATCTGTGGTTACAAAGTGTAATTCCACAGTACCCTTTTGAACATGGTCTCTTATAAAGTGATGTTTAATCTCTATATGTTTGGCCCTTGAATGCAGTATGGGATTTTTAGAAAGATTTATGGCAGCTTTACTATCACAGAAGATAGGAATGTTACTCTCATATGTGTTGTAGTCCTCAAGTTGATGTTTGATCCATAAGATTTGAGAACAACATTTTGCAGCTGAAATATACTCTGCTTCAGCAGTGGACAGAGCAATAGTTCCTTGCTTCTTGCATGTCCAGGAGACTAGATTACCACCAATGAAGTGATACCCTCCACTGGTGCTTTTTCTTTCAATTCGATCTCCAGCATAATCAGCATCACAGTATCCTATTAGCCTGAAATCTTTCTGCCTTTTGAAATATAACCCAAGGTTAGTGGTCCCAGCAAGATATCAAAAGATTCTTTTAACAGCAGTTAAGTGAACTTCCCTTGGGTCAGATTGAAATCTGCCACATAAGCATACGCTGAACATGGTGTCAGGTCTGGACGCTATGAGGTATAGGAGTGATCCTATCATACCTCTATATAGAGTATTATCTACTTTCCTTGAGTTGTCGTCCAGTCCAAGTACTGTTGTTGGATGCATAGGGGTTTTCATTGGTTTTGCATCGTCCAACTTGTACTTCTTTAGTAGCTCTTTGACATACTTAGTCTGATGTATATATATTCCCTTTTCAGTTAGTTTGATTTGAAGTCCAAGAAAGAATTTCAGCTCACCCATCATGCTCATCTCGAACTCTGTTTGCATTAATTTGGCAAAATCTTCACAGAGAGACTCATTAGTGACACCAAATATGATATCATCAACATATATTTGTGCAATAATAAAATCAGAAGAGTAGTCTTTGCGAAATAATGTAGTGTCTACTTTTCCTCTTGAAAAACCATTTTCTGACTGAAATGTGCTGAGTTTTTCATACCAAGCTCTAGGGGCTTGTTTCAACCCATATAATGCTTTGTTAAGTTTAAAAACATGGTTTGGAAAAGCATCACTTTCAAATCCTGGGGGTTGTTCTACATAGACTTCTTCCTTTATGAGTCCATTGAGGAATGCACTTTTTACGTCCATTTGATATAGCTTCATATTGCTATGAGCTGCAAATGACAGTAAAATGCGGATTGCCTCCAGACGTACAACGGGAGCATAAGTTTCAGTGTAATCTATACCTTCTTGTTGTGAGTAACCTTTTGCTACCAACCTTGCTTTGTTTCTCACAACATTACCTGCTTCGTCCAGCTTGTTTCTGAACACCCACTTTGCTCCTACAGCTTCTTTGTCGTTGGGGAGTTCTACTAGCTTCCAGACATTGTTCTTTTGAAATTGGTCAAGTTCTTCTTGCATGGCTTTGACCCAGCCTTCATCTTCTAAGGCATCGTCCACAGTCTTAGGTTCTATTTGAGATATGAATGCTGCGTGACCTTGCTGTCGTTGAAGTGAAGATCTGGTTTTGACTCTATCTTTTGGATCCCCAATTATTTGCTCCTGTGGATGATGTTTTTTCATTTGCCAGTTACGTCCATTTGGTTCTCTTTCTTCTGCGACTGGACGGTCCAGTGATGCATTTGATTCTTCAACTGAGACATCATGGTTGGACGAATCTGATGACTTACTTGCATCATCCAATCTGATATCTGCAAATGATTTGTCCAGCTCCGATAATTCCTTATCAGGCTTGTTGTCAATAAACTTCACATGGATAGCTTCTTCAACAACTAAGGTTCTAGAGTTATAAACTCTGTATGCCTTTGAAGTTTCAGAGTAACCAAGCAGTATTCCTTCATCACACTTAGAATCAAATTTTCCCAGGTTATCCTTAGTGTTCAGAATGAAACATTGACATCCAAATGGATGGAAGTAGGATATGTTGGGTCTTCTACCCTTCCACAATTCATATGGAGTCTTTTTCATTATCGGCCTTATATAGATTCTGTTTTGTAAATAGCAGGCAGTATTCACTGCTTCAGCCCAGAAGTGTTTAAGGGTTGAATTATCATTCAACATGGTTCTGGCCATCTCCTGAAGTGACCTGTTTTTCCTCTCAACTACACCATTCTGTTGTGGTGTTCTAGGTGTTGAGAAGTTGTGAAGGATACCATTATCCTCACAGAACCTTTGAAAACTTTCGTTTTCGAATTCACCCCCGTGATCACTTCTGATCGAAGTAATGCATACTCCTTTTTCATTTTGAACTCTTTTGCAGAGATTATAAAAGGCCTTAAAGGACTCATCTTTGTGGGATAGGAATAAGACCCATGTCCATCTAGTATAGTCGTCCACTATAACCAATCCATATCTTTTACCACTTACCGAGGCTGTTCTTGTGGGTCCAAACAGATCAATATGTAACAGCTCAAGAGGTCTAGAAGTGGAAACAATGTTTTTACTTTGAAAAGAACTTTTCACTTGTTTCCCTTTCTGACAAGCTTCACAAAGAAGATCATCTTTATATGACATACTTGGTAGTCCTCTTACGAGGTTGTGCCTGTTCAGCTTTGAGAATAACCTCAAGCTTGCATGACCAAGTCTTTTATGCCATAACCAATGATTTTCTTGTACAGAAACTAGGCATGATACATTTTGACTTGATAGTTCCCCAAGTTTAATCTTATACAGATTGCCTTGCCTCTTTGCAGTAAAGAGAAGGGACCCATCAGAGTTTTTGACTGTACATTCACCTTTGTTAAAGGCAACATCATATCCACTGTCACATAATTGGCTTATGCTAAGTAGATTATGTTTAAGACCTTTAACATAAAGAACTTTATCAATACAGGGATAGGGTGGTATACCAATCTTACCTACGCCAGCTATCATCCCTTTCTGATTCCCTCCAAAAGTGATTGTCCCACCAGTCTTGGGTAGGAGGCTTTGGAACATACACCTTTCTCCCGTCATGTGATGTGAGCACCCACTGTCCAGGTACCATGATTGGAGTTTCTTTCCTGCTGTTAAGCATGTCTACAACAGGAACAATTTTATCCTTAGGTACCCAGATTGACTTGGGTCCTTTTTTGTTAGCTCGAAGGGCATTGAATGCTCCCTTCTTAGGCAGGTGTCTGCATTTGGACGTTATATGTCCAGGTTTCCCACAGAAGTAGCAAACATCTATTTCCTCATCATGAATATATTTCTTTCCCTTATATCCATGTCCTGACCTGTCATTTGGTCTCTTACAACCTTCATATTTTAAAAGTTTTTTGAGGTTGTCAGAGCCCTTGACAAAGTTTGACAGATCCTTCTTTAGGCTGTCAATTTCTTCATGAAATTTTACAACATCATGTGGTTGACCTCTTAAGGAAGTATCTGCTTCAACTTTCAGAAGCTTCTCAACTAGCCTTTTGTTTTCTGCGTTGAGATTTCGAATCTCTACGGAAAGATTTCTTTCTCTATCCCTTGAATCCTTATAGGATTTATAGGCTTGAGCAGCATCATTCCAGAGAGTTCGCCTCTCCATATTTGTAGTTTCATTTTGCCTTGAGAGCTCTGTAAACTTTTTCTGTAAATCCTCCTTTTCACTTTCCAATTGTCTAACACTTTCTTCTAAAGCTTCTTTTTCTTTTGAAAGTGATTTGGATGATTTCTTTAAAGTTCTATAGGCCTTTGACAAAATAGAAGAGTTTGAAAGTAGTTCATGATAAGCTTCTTGAATTGAATCTATGTCATTAAAATCTACCTCATCTTCTTCTTCTGGTTCAGAAGAATCAGTTAAGGTGTCTGCCATCAGACATATGTGTGCTTCCTCTTCTTCTGCATCGTCCGATGATGAGTCATCGTCCAGGTCTTCCCATGTGGACATCAGAACTTTCTTGCCCTTTCCTTTGCTGAAGAATTTCTTCTTCTTGTCCTTGCTTTTGTCGAGATCTGGGCATTCTGATTTGAAGTGTCCTGGCTTTTTGCATTCGTAGCATACAATTGGACTCTTCTCCTTCTTTTCTTTGAAGTCTTTCCTCTTTAGGTTTCTCCATCTGGATCCATCTTTCTTCTTCCACATAGCATGTATCCTTTTGGATATAAAGGATAGTTCATCATTCTCGTCTGAGTCATCATCTTCATATTGTTCGTCTGATGATGTTTCAGCTTGCATGGCTTTGGACGATGATGCTTTCCTTGGCTTCTGGACGCTGAGCGCCAGAGACTTATTTTTCTTACCATCACTATCTTGATGCAGTTCTAGTTCATGCACCTTGAGGGTTCCCACGAGTTCTTCTAGGGACATATCGCCCAGTTCCTTTTTCGTTCTCAAAGCTGTAACCTGTGGTCTCCATTTCCTAGGCAAACTTCTTAGAATTTTTTCAATATGTTCATAGTTATTGTAATCTTTACCATGTGCTCTAAGTTCATTTAGTATGGTTTGAAACCGTCCAAACATACTTTGTATGTCCTAGTTTTCTTCCATACTAAACAACTCATATTGACGAGTAAGGAGATTGAGTTTGTTACGTTTTACCTGAGTCGAACCCTCATATGTTAATGCAAGAGTGTCCCACATTTGTTTTGCGCTTTTGAGACTGTGCACCTTGTTGTATTCTTGTTCGCTTAGTGCACACATGATGATGTTTCTGGCTCTGGAGTTGAGATAAAATCTTTGTTTTTGCTCTTCCGTCCATCTAGCCTTTGGGATTTCGTTGAGGCTTGCATCAAGTGGAATATAATCGCCCATCTCCACAACTTCCCACATGTCAATATGGCTAGATTCAGAGAATGCTATCATTCTTTGTTTCCAGTAATCATATTTGACACCCTTGAAGAGTGGTGGTCTGTTCACAGCTTGTCCTTCGTTTTCCATCTTTCTCAGGATCTTTCCTCTGTATTGCTAAGTACTCAACCCAAGAGGTCGAGCTCTGATGCCAACTGAAATATAGAGAAATACACTAGAAAGGGGGTTGAATAGTGTATTTAAAATTTCTTTGAAAAACTTTAGCTAATGTGAAGATAGTGTATCTTAACGTTTTACAAGAACTTAGTAAAACAGAAAATCAAGCTATCGTCCAGCAGATTAAAAACAACAGTCCAAAGAAACTACTGTTCTTCCTTTTCGTTAGAATACACGTAAAAGATAAACTTAGATAAAATGTGTATAGAAACCCTTTCGTAGTATGTTGAAGAGATAGTTTAAAAGAAATGCAAGTAAGCTAGAAAGCGAGAGAATAGAACACTTAGTTTTATACTGGTTCACTCAACTGAGCTACGTCCAGTTCTCCTTCAAAAACTTTTGAAGGGTTCTACTAATCAAGATCTGATTACTCTCAAGTATTCTAACCTTGCCACTTCTGGCTACAAGTATTCTCTAGGCCACTTCTGGCACACCCTTAATCTCCCCTTGAGATTAAACACAAAACCCAAGTATTGTTTAACACTAAGCCACTCCTGGCTTTCCAAACAGAATAGTTTGAGTTTAGAAAGTAAAACTTAACTCTCACAGAGAGGATATTACAGTAAGTACGAATATACAGACTCGCTTAGCAAAGCTAAGATGAATGCTCTTTTTGCTTAAGTATAGATCGTCCAGTCGTTTTGACAGAGATTCAGCTCTTTATAAATTTTTCGTCAGTCTGATATGTGAGCTCATTCTTCTATATATAGGAAGCTTGTTGAAAGGTATCCGTTGAGGGATCTGTTCCTTTTCCAAGAGCGGTTCTTTCTGTAGCATATGACCGTTGTCACGTTTTGGCTTAGGGTGGAGAGATGGAAGTGACAGCCGTACTGTAGCGCCTCTCCTACTTGTACTTTTTCTGCAGAGAGAAGCTTCTTCTTTTCCTGTTCAGTACTATTCGAAAAAATCAAAACGAAAGGCATGTTAAAGTATGAGAGAGTGATCGTTGCCTTATATTGAATCAACTTGAAAACGTATTTTTAAGATAGAAACTACAGAGAAGATTATTCAAACGTTGGACGCTTGCTCTCACAGGAGCATTGGACGCTGCCTGTAGAATTCTTACAAAACACATTTTGGACGCTTTTCTTATTAAAAGCATAAAGTCCAGGTTTGAGAGATACAATACCATTGCGGAATTGGACGACGTAAATCCTATAACACTCAAACTAGATCATTAGATACTTCAAAATTTATCCTTTAGTTGTTATCATCAAAACCGAAATACGAGGGGTTGGACATCGTCCAAGGTCTTAGAACCTAACAAGGACGTCGGGTTCCGAGTTGCTTGAGTTTGCAGAGTTTCCCATGCTAGAAAAGTTTGGATTTTTAGGTTTTCTGATAGGGTTTTGGGTTTCTGAGAGAGAGAGTGTGTGTGTGTTTAGGGTGATGATATTCTCAGAGAAGATTGATATGGTGGTGTTTTTCTGTGATGACTTGATAAGTGTATATTTGGGCTTTTTGAATATTTGAAAAGTAAATGACGCCATAAAACCCGCCATGATGAGACGTGCGAAGAATGTGGGTAACTGTGTACGGTTACTAACATTTTGGTGACTCAGCATAGAGTATTAGCTCATACTTACTCTTAAAACGATCCGTTTTGATTATTTGAATCAAAAGAAAAGACTAAGATAAAAAAAAATCGTCCACATATTGGACTTCAGTGAAATATATGTAATGCATGTGCATGACTCTAGTGTTCCTTGGACGACATGTCCTTTGGACGCTATGGTTTTATTGGACGCATCATGTAGATGTTAATCATTCCTTTACAGAGTCCATGCCAAGTTTGTCCCTCAGAAGGATCAACTTGTCTTCAGTAAGGGGTTTGGTGAATATATCAGCAAGCTGATTATCTGTGGTTACAAAGTGTAATTCCACAGTACCCTTTTGAACATGGTCTCTTATAAAGTGATGTTTAATCTCTATATGTTTGGCCCTTGAATGCAATCTGGGATTTTTAGAAAGATTTATGGCAGCTTTACTATCACAGAAGATAGGAATGTTACTCTCATATATGTTGTAGTCCTCAAGTTGATGTTTGATCCACAAGATTTGAGAACAGCATTTTGCAGCTGAAATATACTCTGCTTCAGCAGTGGACAGAGTAATGGTCCCTTGCTTCTTGCATGTCCAGGAGGCTAGATTACCACCGATGAAATGACACCCTCCACTGGTGCTTTTTCTTTCAATTCGATCTCCAGCATAATCAGCATCACAGTATCCTATTAGCCTGAAATTTTTCTGCCTTTTGAAATATAACCCAAGGTTAGTGGTTCCAGCAAGATATCGAAAGATTCTTTTAACAGCAGTTAAGTGAACTTCCCTTGGGTCAGATTGAAATCTGCCACATAAGCATACGCTGAACATGGTGTCAGGTCTGGACGTTGTGAGGTATAGGAGTGATCCTATCATACCTCTGTATAGAGTATTATCTACTTTCTTTGAGTTGTCGTCCAGTCCAAGTACTGTTGTTGGATGCATAGGAGTTTTCATTGGTTTTGCATCGTCCAACTTGTACTTCTTTAGCAACTCTTTGACATACTTAGTCTGATGTATATATATTCCCTTTTCAGTTTGTTTGATTTGGAGTCCAAGGAAGAATTTCAGCTCACCCATCATGCTCATCTCGAACTCTGTTTGCATTAATTTGGCAAAATCTTCACAGAGAGACTCGTTAGTGGCACCAAATATGATATCATCAACATATATTTGTGCAATAATAAAATCAGAAGAGTAGTCTTTGCGAAATAATGTAGTGTCTACTTTTCCTCTTGAAAAACCATTTTCTGACAGAAATGTGCTGAGTTTTTCATACCAAGCTCTAGGGGCTTGTTTCAACCCATATAAGGCTTTGTTAAGTTTAAAAACATGGTTTGGAAAATCATCACTTTCAAATCTTGGGGGTTGTTCCACATAGACTTCTTCCTTTATGAGTCCATTGAGGAATGCACTTTTTACGTCCATTTGATATAGCTTCATATTGCTATGAGCTGCAAATGACAGTAGAATGCGGATTGCCTCCAGACGTGCAATGGGAGCATAAGTTTCAGTATAATCTATACCTTCTTGTTGTGAGTAACCTTTTGCTACCAACCTTGCTTTGTTTCTCACAACATTACCTGCTTCGTCCAGCTTGTTTCTGAACACCCACTTTGCTCCTACAGCTTCTTTGTCGTTGGGGAGTTCTACTAGCTTCCATACATTGTTCTTTTGAAATTGGTCAAGTTCTTCTTGCATTGGTTTGACCCAGCCTTCATCTTCTAAGGCATCATCCACAGTCTTAGGTTCTATTTGATATATGAATGATGCGTGACCTTGCTGTCGTTGAAGTGAAGATCTGGTTTTGACTCTATCTTTTGGATCCCCAATGATTTGCTCCTGTGGATGATGTTTCTTCATTTGCCAGTTACGTCCATTTGGTTCTCTTTGTTCTGCGACTGGACCGTCCAGTGGTGCATTTGATTCTTCAACTGAGACATCATGGTTGGACGAATCTGATGACTTACTTGCATCATCCAATATGAGATCTGCAAATGATTTGTCCAGCTCTGATAATTCCTTATCAGGCTTGTTGTCATTAAACTTCACATGGATAGCTTCTTCAAAAACTAAGGTTCTAGAGTTATAAACTCTGTATGCCTTTGAAGTTTCAGAATATCCAAGCAGTATTCCTTCATCACATTTAGAATCAAATTTTACCAGGTTATCCTTAGTGTTCAGAATGAAACATTGACATCCAAATGGATGGAAGTAGGATATGTTGGGTCTTCTACCCTTCCACAATTCATATGGAGTCTTTTTCAATATCGGCCTTATATAGATTCTGTTTTATAAATAGCAGGCAGTATTCACTGCTTCAGCCCAGAAGTGTTTAGGGGTTGAATTATCATTCAACATGGTTCTGGCCATCTCCTGGAGCGACCTATTTTTCCTCTCAACTACACCATTCTGTTGTGGTGTTCTAGGTGTTGAGAAGTTGTGAAGGATACCATTATCCTCACAGAACCTTTGAAAACTTTCGTTTTCGAATTCACCCCCGTGATCACTTCTGATAGAAGTAATGCATACTCCTTTTTCATTTTGAACTCTTTTGCAGAGGTTATAAAAGGCCTTAAAGGACTCATCTTTGTGGGATAGGAATAAGACCCATGTCCATCTAGTATAGTCGTCCACTATAACTAATCCATATCTTTTACCACTTACCGAGGCTGTTCTTGTGGGTCCAAACAGATCAATATGTAACAGCTCAAGAGGTCTAGAAGTGGAAACAATGTTTTTACTTTGAAAAGAACTTTTCACTTGTTTCCCTTTCTAACAAGCTTCACAAAGAAGATCATCTTTATATGACATACTTGGTAGTCCTCTTACGAGGTTGTGCCTGTTCAGCTTTGAGATTAACCTCAAGCTTGCATGACCAAGTCTTTTATGCCATAACCAATGATTTTCTTGTACAGAAACTAGGCATGATACATTTTGACTTGATAGTTCCCCAAGTTTAATCTTATACAGATTGCCTTGCCTCTTTGCAGTAAAGAGAAGGGACCCATCAGAGTTTTTGACTGTACATTCACCTTTGTTAAAGGCAACATCATATCCACTGTCACATAATTGGCTTATGCTAAGTAGATTATGTTTAAGACCTTTAACATAAAGAACTTTATCAATACAAGGATAGGGTGGTATACCAATCTTACCTACGCCAGCTATCATCCCTTTCTGATTCCCTCCAAAAGTGACTGTCCCACCAGTCTTGGGTAGGAGGCTTTGGAACATACACCTTTCTCCTGTCATGTGATGTGAGCACCCACTGTCCAGGTACCATGATTGGAGTTTCTTTCCTGCTGTTAAGCATGTCTGCAACAGGAACAATTTTATCCTTAGGTACCCAGATTGACTTGGGTCCTTTTTTGTTAGCTCGAAGGGCATTGAATGCTCCCTTCTTAGGCAGCTGTCTGCATTTGGACGTTATATGTCCAGGTTTCCCACAGAAGTAGCAAACATATGTTTCCTCATCATGAATATATTTCTTTCCCTTATATCCATGTCCTGACCTGTCATTTGGTCTCTTACAACCTTCATATTTTAAAAGTTTTTTGAGGTTGTCAGAGCCCTTGACAAAGTTTGACAGATCCTTCTTTAGGCTGTCAATTTCTTCATGAAGTTTTACAACATCATGTGGTTGACCTCTTATGGAAGTATCTGCTTCAACTTTCAGAAGCTTCTCAACTAGCCTTTTGTTTTGTGCGTTGAGATTTCGAATCTCTATGGAAAGATTTCTTTCTCTAGCCCTTGAATCCTCATAGGATTTATAGGCTTGAGCAGCATCATTCCAGAGAGTTCGTCTCTCCATATTTGTAATTTCATTTTGCCTTGAGAGCTCTGTAAACTTTTTCTGTAAATCCTCCTTTTCACTTTCCAGTTGTCTAACACTTTTTTCAAAGGCTTCTTTTTCTTTTGAAAGTGATTTGGATGATTTCTTTAAAGTTCTATAGGCCTTTGACAAAATAGAAGAGTTTGAAAGTAGTTCATGATAAGCTTCTTGAATTGAATCTATGTCATTAAAATCTACCTCATCTTCTTCTTCTGGTTCAGAAGAATCAGTTAAGGTGTCTGCCATCAGACATATGTGTGCTTCCTCTTCTTCTCCATCGTCCGATGATGAGTCATCGTCCAGGTCTTCCCATGTGGACATCAGAACTTTCTTGCCCTTTCCTTTGCTGAAGAATTTCTTCTTCTTGTCCTTGCTTTTGTCGAGATCTGGGCATTCTGATTTGAAGTGTCCTAGCTTTTTGCATTCGTAGCATACAATTGGACTCTTCTCCTTCTTTTCTTTGAACTCTTTCCTCTTTAGGTTTCTCCATCTGGATCCACTTTTCTTCTTCCACATAGCATGTATCCTTTTGGATATAAAGGATAGTTCATCATTCTCGTCTGAGTCATCATCTTCATATTGTTCGTCTGATGATGTTTCAGCTTGCATGGCTTTGGACGATGATGCTTTCCTTGGCTTCTGGACGCTGAGCGCCAGAGACTTATTTTTTTTACCATCACTATCTTGATGCAGTTCTAGTTCATGCACCTTGAGAGTTCCCACGAGTTCTTCTAGGGACATATCGTCCAGTTCCTTTTTTGTTCTCAAGGCTGTAACCTGTGGTCTCCATTTCCTAGGCAAACTTCTTAGAATTTTGTCAATATGTTCATAGTTATTGTAATCTTTACCATGTGCTCTAAGTTCATTTAGTATGGTTTGAAACCGTCCAAACATACTTTGTATGTCCTCGTTTTCTTCCATACTAAACAACTCATATTGACGAGTAAGGAGACTGAGTTTGTTACGTTTTACCTGAGTGAAACCCTCATACGTTAATGCAAGAGTGTCCCACATTTGTTTTGCGCTTTTGAGACTGTGCACCTTGTTGTATTCTTGTTCGCTTAGTGCACACATGATGATGTTTCTGGCTCTGGAGTTGAGATAAAATCTTTGTTTTTGCTCTTCCATCCATCTAGCCTTTGGGATTTCGTTGAGGCTCGCATCAAGTGGAATATAGTCGCCCATCTCCACAACTTCCCACATGTCAATATGGCTAGATTCAAAGAATGCTATCATTCTTTGTTTCCAGTAATCATATTTGACACCCTTGAAGAGTGGTGGTCTGTTCACAGCTTGTCCTTCGTTTTCCATCTTTCTCAGGATCTTTCCTCTGTACTGCTAAGTACTCAACCCAAGAGGTCGAGCTCTGATGCCAACTGAAATATAGAGAAATACACTAGAAGGGGGGTTGAATAGTGTATTTTATAATTTCTTTAGAAAACTTTAACTAATGTGAAGATAGTATATCTTAAGTTTTACCAGAACTTAGTAAAACAGAAGATTATGCTATCGTCCAGCAGTTTAAAATCAACAGTCCAATGAAACTGCTTTTTCTTGCTTTTCGTTAGAACACACGTAAAGGATAATCGTATATAAAATGTGTGAAGAATCACTTTCGTAGTATGTTGAAGAGATAGTTTAATAGATATGCAAGTAAGTTAGAAAGCGAGAGAATAGAACACTTAGTTTTATACTGGTTCACTCAACTGAGCTACGTCCAGTTCTCCTTCAAAAACTTTTGAAGGGTTCTACTAATCAAGATCTGATTACTCTCAAGTATTCTAACCTTGCCACTTCTGGCTACAAGTATTCTCTAGGCCACTCCTGGCACACCCTTAATCTCCCCTTAAGATTAAACACAAACCCAAGTATTCTTTAACACTAAGCCACTCCTGGCTTTCCAAACAGAATTGTTTGAGAATAGAAAGTAAGACTTAACTCTCACAGAGAGGATATTACAGTAAGCACGAATATACAGAATCGCTTAGCAAAGCTAAGAAGAATGCTCTTTTTGCTTAAGTATTGATCGTCCAGTCATTTTGACAGAGATTCAGCTCTTTATCAATTTTTCGTCAGTCTGATACATGAGCTCATTCCTCTATTTATAGGTAGCTTGTTGAAAGGTATCCGTTGAGGGATCTGTTCCTTTGCCAATAGCGGTTCTTTCCGTAGCATGTGACCGTTGTCACGTTTTGACTTAGGGTGGAGAGATAGAAGTGACAGTCGTACTTGTAGCGCCTCTCCTACTTGTACTTTTTCTGCAGAGAGAAACTTCTTCTTTTCCTGTTCAGTACTATTCGAAAAAACAAATAGAATGGCATATTAAAATATGAGAGAGTGATCATTGCCTTATATTGAATCAACATTGAAAACGTATTTCCTTATAATATTATTTTAAGATAGAAACTACAGAGAGGGTTATTTAAACGTTGGACGCTTGCTCTCACAGGAGCATTGGACGCTGCCTGTAGAAATCTTACAAAACACATTTGGACGCTTTTCTTATTAGAACATAAAGTCCAGGTTTGAGAGATACAATACCATTGCGGAATTGGACGACGTAAATCCTATAACACTCAAACTAGATCATTAGATACTTCAAAATTTATCCTTTAGTTGTTATCATCAAAACCGAAATTTGAGGGGTTGGACATCGTCCAAGATCTTAGAACCTAACAAATTAAATTGTTCATTTTAATGACATGATTATAATATTGTAACAAAATAATGGTAAAGATTGATCTACTAAAATAAATCTCGCAATATTTTTAAATTTAAATTTACTTTAAATTTCAACCAAAATATATAATAGTGTTATTTATTAATTTGAACCAAAATATATATTTTCATTACAAAATTATGAAATAAAAATAAATCTAATTGCAAGATTTGAATAAAAATATAATTGTGTTATCAATTTTAATTTTTAAATTATAAAAATTATATTGATTAGAATTACCTTAATTAATATAATTATGTATTTTTTATGAATTAAAAATGAAAAAAAAACTATTGGAATTTCAATTAGAATTTTTTTTCGAGATTCCTAAAATGAATCTTGCGAGATTTTTAAATTTAAATTTAAATTTGAATCAAAATATATATTAGTGATATTAATTAATTTGAATTAGAATATATAATTTACTATCAATTAGAATGTTTAAATTGTGAATGATTAATTAATTAATCACCTTAATAACTATAATTGATGTATTTTTATGAATTAAAAATAGAAAAAAATAGACGTGTGTGCTTAATATTTATAATAATAGTTTATATTTTAAAATGAAAATTTGAATTTAATTAGTATTATCGATTAATATGAATTAAACAATTTAAAATTTTAAATCATAAATATCTTAAAATATTGATCATGTTCAAATTTGAATATGAATTTAAATTAGTATTATCAATTAATATGAATTAAATAATTTAAAATTTCAAATGATAAATATCTTAAAATATTGATAATGTTCAAATTTTATTATCATCCACACATGTATATATAGATATTGTTTAAATTATCAATTATATATTTGCATCATAAAATTATGAGATATAAAATCTAATTGTACGATTTCTTTATTTTAATTTGTTATAATTTTGAATTTGAATATGAATTTGAATTTAAATTAGTGTTATCAATTAATATGAATTAAATAATTTAAAATTTCAAATCATATATATCTTAAAATATTGATCACGTTCAAATTTGAATATGAATATGAATTTAAATTATTGTTATTAATTAATATGAATTAAACAATTTAAAATTTAAAATTACCATAAAAATAAAATCGTCTTCATTTCGACGGAAAAAGAATCAATATGGTGTTGTCACGTGGCATCAACCTATATGGCAAAACCTTCTTTTATATAATATAATTGATTAACATAAAAAATTATATTATTAATTAATTAGAAATCAATTTAGTTATGATTTTTAGACTAGTTATTATAAAAGTTGACGAGGAGGTGTATCAACTGAGAATAATTCTCACTTTAATAATAGAGTTTAATTAATTTTACATTGTCAATCAATCACAAATTATTATAAAAGTCAACAAACTTATTGTACATGGTAGTTTGGGATTAGATGACAGTGTTAAAACTATTAGTGCATAACCTATTTTCTCTTAATAATATAAGAACTTTAAATTTAGGTCTATTATCATACATAAATGATCAAAATTAGAAGTTATTTAGTAATCACATGATTGCTTAAAAATATATGATTTTTTTTTAAAACTCATGATACGTAACAATTTGTAATTGAATGATGATATAAAAAACATTTTCACTCTTGTAACCAAAGAGTAAATCACCATTTGAGTTCTAAAAGTATATACCCTAAAACTAATAAAATTCTTGAAAGTACAATCCATCAATCATATTAATCTAAAATTCAATAAAAAAAATGTGTGATTTAAGTTTAAGAACTAAAATAACAGTAAATAATTAAGTTTAGATACTTATAAAACAACTAAAAATTTCATAGACTTAATTGAAAAAAAAAATCCACATTTTTTTCATATACATAACTACTACCATTGTTTCAGCACAATGTATAAATAAATTCTTGCAATATGTGTACTGTCATCCCATCTGGCATTAGAAACCCAATTTGTCACTTACTTGCCATTGTACGCAATTTTAATTTTAATTTAAAACATAGACCAAGAACAAGCTTTGTCTGTAGCGTGATAAATAATAATGGTATGACTACTTATTATTTAAATTCTTTGACTCTGCAATTATAATAGAGTTATATAATGTTACTAACAACTACTTATTGCAACATTGCGTATGCTAATCATCCTTAGAAATTAAATTAAAACAAAATACAGAAATATTTTGTGATCCCCCTTGGTTGATTCAAGCCGTCAGAGTTGCTATTCCGTAACAATCAGTCAGAAAATTATCTTATTATCTTACAACTATTTTTGTTTTTAAATTGAAAAAATATGTTCCATTCTCGTGTTAATGTCAAAAAATTCATTCGCTCGCTCATGGTTGCATACATCAATGACATTCGCTCATTTTGTTTTCACATTTTTTCTATTAAAATTAAATATATTTATAATAACAAACGAAATAAAACTACTAAGAACATTTATTTCAACAGAATTCAAGTTAATAAAAGTATCAACATATTAATTATCCTGATAATACTATGAATAATTTTTAGAGTAATAATTCTTAAAGTGTATCTCCTTGAAAGACAATGATTTTTTAAAAAAATAATAATAATAGTAATTATTATAATATCATGAACTTGACAGGAATACTACCTCCAGGCTCCAAACAAGTAAATAAGAATAACACCTTTTTCCTTTATAATAAAATGATAGAATAAATGTCTTAATACATCAATATTGCACTTGAATTCATCAGAATATACGAGATTGTGAATATGGATTGTTTCTTTCTTATATTCTTTTATATTTTTATTTTTGTTATTTTGTGACGGTAGGGTTGATAAGGAAAGAAACAATAAATCAGGAAACAAACCTACCAAATAGACAAAGATTGAGTAACCAAAAGGTAAGAGGTGATTCTTTTTTTTTTTTTTTTTTGTCAGTAAGGAAAGAGTTGATAGCGGAGAATACGTTATAAAAAAGCAATTTGGGCCCTGAGTGTTGAGGTTGTGGGGATAATAAATGAAATAAATGGGTCCACATGAAAATGATAAGTGTTGTTCCATTTACGTGCCCAGATTCATACAAGGTTTCTAGTCTACTTCAACGACAACTGGCCCATGTTTTTATTCTTTTTGGTAAATGATGATGAATTAAAAAAAAAATTAAGAGAACTTTTACATAACTTGGAAGAAAAATTTAAGGGACATTTTACATAAAACTATCAATGAGTATTTCAGAAAATATCAAACAAACCCTACTGATTTATTTATTTGTTTGGTTTTTACACCGGCCTATACATAGTTTTTCAACAATCTTTGAAGATCAAGATCCAAAATTTTCAGTTGTTACATCTCTAAGTGTGTGCCAAATCTAGTATAAGACATTGCTAGATACTCAACAATTTTCCTTGGTTAAAACTTGAAGACATTCCTCTATGTGCATACCCAAAAATCTTTTACTTTATCGTCATATATTCAATTAAGGCAAGAAAATAGTTCAACAAGCAAACTTGAAGTTCATTTTAGGTTTGTTTCACCCGGTAATTGCGCCATTTGTAATATTAAATGATCAAATAAATTTGACGTGAATATTCTATATATCTTTATTACCTAAAAGAATAGCTTGAGTAATAAATTATTATTAATAATGCCTCATTGCCACTTTCTTATAGATTTAATTTGTGTTTGAAAAAAACACTTCATTAAGAAAAATAAAACTCACTTTAATAATATCTACATTTCGAAAAGAGATTAATGTTCAAATGTTAGGGAATACCTTGATGCATAAAATGAAATATCATCCATTTTTACATCATAAATTTGAGACTCTACTATAAAAAGGAGAGCATCTTTCGAAATGATTTTCTAAAAGTTAGCAGTAAACACTGACAAAAAAAAAAAAAGTTAGCAGTAAACAAAAACCGTCATTTAAAATTAAAATCCAAGGAGTAAGAAAAATTTCAATGGCAGTATATTTTGAAAAACGGAATGTACAAAATGGTTGAGCAAAGTACTACAAAGGTTCTTCATCGAAGTACAACTTTGATGTGGCCCCAAGGCTCTAATCTAATCCTCTTAGCCTAAGTTATGTGTGCCATTTATTTAATCGATTAATTCATTTTTTTGTTTCCCATTTTCTGATTACATGGATGTGCCAGAAGATGCATGAATCAGAATTGAAACTACATACATGACACAATAGCAAAATGAAACAAATTGAGAGAAATTAAGGAACTAATTTGTATACCATTTAATTTTGGCTTAATTATCATTTTGATCCTTTAATTTATTTATTAAGTTCAATTTAGTCCTCTTAATATTAAAAAGTTCAATTAAATCCTGTAATTTTAAAAAATGATTCAATTAGATCCCTTTGCTTTTAAAAGGTTCAATTAGGTCCTTAAATTATTAAAATAGATTCAATTTGGTCCCACTTAAAACCAAATTTGATCCTATTTTAAAAAAAAAAATTCGAAGAAGATGGAAGAAAAATGGGACCAAATTGAACCCATCTTAAAAAATAAATGACCTAATTAAACCTTTTAAAAGTAAAGGGACCTAATTGAGTCACTTTTAAAAATTACATGACTTAATTGAATCTTTTAATATTATGAGGATCAAATTGAACTTAATAAATAAATTAGAGGACCAAAATGATAATTAAACCTTTAATTTTCTTATGAAAGTTGGGGTATAACACATCATCTCTAAAAGCTGAAATATTGCTGGAAAATAGGAGCCAAAGAGTGCTGTGTGCTACCAAATTCTGTGGAGAATGTGACTGAAAATTTTTTGTAACTTAATTTCTTGATATGTTGCAAGTGCTTTAACTTGCAGCATGAATCCTCACATGACACTATTTCCCTGCAATAGTATTCTTCTGAGTTCACTGGCAATTCCATGCAACAAAACTGGCTTTCTTATGACTCCATTCATGCCAATTTGCATGCATCTTTCCCTCAAATCTTCTGTGCTTGCAGTCAAGGCAACAATCACCGGCCAATTCTGGCTTCTAAACTTGCGAATCCTCGTCGCAACTTCGAATCCATCAAGCTCAGGCATGTGAAGATCCAAAAGAATGACTTGAAAGGAAGATCCAGCAGGTCCAATGACACTGAGGCATTCAAATCCTGAAGAGACAGAAGTCACAACACAGCCTAGTTTCTGAAGCAACTTCTGTGTCACTGCTCTATTTACATCATCGTTGTCGGCCAACAAGACTTGCAGACCTCTGAAGAAAGAATTTGAATTGGATGGCTCAGAATTTTCCCCGGCTTCAGAGATGGATATGGCAATAGATCGCTGCAGTTGAAACCGAAGAAAAAGGGCCATGACTTGAGGAAAACCTTGAGCATTTGGTACTAACCATATGTTCCCTTGCATCAACTGCTAGCAACATAGTAGACAGAGACAAAGCACAAAATCAATAGAGAGAAAAAAAAAAATTAGAGAACATAGAAACTAGTACTTAAACAGCTCCAACTACATATATAGTATACTAATCATTGGCACTTAAAGGACCTTGAACATATTAGAAAAATCAGTAAATATCCCTCCTCAGAATAAGCTAACAAAATCTTAAAATAAAACCTATCTATATTCTAGATTACTACATCTAACAATGTTAATACGCAAGTTGTTTATATACATCTTTACAGTTCACACCATATGCTAATGAAGGTAAGAAAACATACATCAATGTAAATCAAAGGTCAAGTCCTAAACAAGATATGAACTAAACCACCTCGCAAACAAGATTTAACGAAATTTCGCATACATGCATCAAATAACAGATGTCAATGTCTAAGTGAATCATTTGGAGGCTAGCATAAACAAAATTTACTGTGCACTTTACTAGTGAAGCAATGCAGAAAATAGTCTTCAATCAACATATTTTGAAGTATTAAGTATATATAGCATAATGATGATTAAAAACAGCATCTTAATGAACTTATTAGCTGCATACACAATCAATGTAACTAAACTCACCTGGATTATCCTCTTGCAAATGCTAAAGCTCAATCTGTCCTCAACCCTATCACTAGCGCGGTTTGTACCCGCAAGCTGCCCTGAAGGAACTGAACTCTCCAAGTCTGGATCACCAGTATTGATCCCTATCTCAAATCTAATATTTACATCCCCACTAGAAGAGCTTGGTCTCCAGGTTGTCCACCCCTGGTCATTCCTTCCTTGACTTCCAGTTTCTGCAAAAACTCGAAATACAAGAACCCCTCCTCCAAAGTTACCATTTATTGCATTCCCTACCATATGCAAAATCACCTGAAAAACCCTCTTTTCATCACCTATAACATTGTCTGGCAAAGACTTATCAACATCAACCACAAAACCAAAGCCCCTATAAACACACATGCACTTGGCAAGACAAGCTGCCTCTTTCACCATGGCATGCAATCCAAAATGTTTCATCTCCAAAGGGAATCTTCCATCATCCCTTGCTGAGTAGTCCATGGCATCATTTATCAAGTTTGACAAGACACTGCTGGTCCTTAGCATTGAATCCACAATAAGTTTCTGTTCACTCTTCAAATTCTCATCTTGCATCATCGAAAGCAACCCCAAAATTGAGTGCATTGGCCTTCTCATTCCATTACTCATGACCTTCTGAAACGAAGCTCTCGCCTGGCTCGCCATCATAGCATTCATCTTTTCCACTTGCAAAGCTCGATTTTGCTCCTCCAACTTCTCCCTCATGAGCTGAGACTCTTCAAGAATCGCAGCGTGAGACAGAGCCACAGCCACCTGATCAGCAACCACCTTAATGATCTCCAGCTCTTGAGGGCTCCACGATCCAGGCTCGACGCCAGGAAGAATCAAAACCAAAATGGCATAACACGTCTGCCTTAGCTCCGGCGTTCCCCCTTTGAAATTGCAAACCCGAAGCATCGGCATTCGGATTGCAGCAACTGGTCCTGCCACACCAGAAACTCCTCTACTGGCAGTGGCAAGTACTGAATCAGAATCAATTATGTTCACTTCATCACTTCCCTTAATTCTCATAACATCTGGATTAGTTATGGGTATAGAACAGTTAACATTCCTCCCATTCAATTCATGTGTAAGGTTCATCTCAGTTTTCTCAACATTTGGCATCCACACTGCACAATTTTGCAAACCAAGTGTCTTAGACAGCTCAACCAAGGTGGTGTACAGAATCTTATGCCTATCCAACGACTTGCGAATCTCCTGAGTGAGCATCCTCACATGCATTGCAGCCTCCTTCTGTTTCATTATGATTCCAACCTCCCTCCCAAGATCCCAGGTCTTTTTCTTCAGCATCAATTCCCTAACCTTCACTTTCAACAGCATAGGGATCAAGGTGAGGAGGGTTATGGTAGTTGCACATGACACCAAGGCAGTGAGAATTTTGAAGACAGTAAGTGCCACCATGAGTTGAAAAGTGTGGGGACCATAAGTCCACCCATTCAACAAATGTGTCATTCCACAAAGTACAATGAAAGCAATGAACTGAAAGAGGACCCATTTGAATGGGAAGTTTGAGCAACTAACAAAGTAAAGCAGCTCAACGGGGATGGAAAAGTAGGCCACAGCAATCAGAAAATCACCAATTCTCTGGCACTCCAGAATGGTCTCAATAGTCCACAAGCTGGACTCATCATCACAGTTACATCTGGGAAAACCATTATCTGTTGCAGACACACATGTGAGAAGTAGCAAGCAAATCAACAACAACAGTTCAAATGACACTGCCTTTAACATTGATCCAATGTGGTGTTTCTTCAATCCATCTAGTGATACAAATTAATCCACACCTCACACCCCAGTGAATAATAAGGAACTCAGAAAAACAAGAAAAGGCCTCAACAATTTCTACCTCCAACTCCCAATGTTGCTTCTTCAACTACTGTCTCCTGCCATAACACAGTTCAACAAAAAAAAGAAAATTACAAACTTGGTAAGATCCAAACCACAGAAAAACACTACGAGATCCAAAACAGAAAAATAATAAATAAATAGAAAAAAAAAAGTGTAGGAAACCTATAATTCTTTTTGTTTTAACCTTTTTTCGATCCACAGACCCCTTTGGGTTGAGTGGCATGAACCAGTAAATAACACAGTGCAAACAGTAAAGAGGACATTTTCATCAACCAAATTGTATATTTTTAAATATATACATAAGGAATAAAAAAAATAAAAAATTAAAAAAAACAAAGCTAAGACAAGAACTCCCTCCCTCAACTAACACACAAAAACCATTAAAAAAAAGAAAATAGTCCAACAACGTTCACTACCTAAAAAAATTAATAAATAAAAGACCCAGTAATGCAGACCAATTTTTTTAAGAAATAAAGTATCTGCAGAAACACACCCCAATAGTTTTTTTTTTTTTTTTTAAATAAATAAAACTCAGATTGCAATCATATATATAATCCAATCTTGATCAGATCTTAATAAACAATCATCTTATCCTTACCCAGGAGACACCAAAACAAGGTTAAAGACACATCACACATTACTAATAATAGCCACTAACACCAATTATAGAGTGTTTAGAAATTCGTTGTTAAGAAAAAAGGAATCACCTTGGAGATATAAAAGTTGCTACAAAACTTCTTACAATCACTTCCGAAATTTCGAAAATCACCTGTAAGACGCCAACCGAAAATTCTATAAACATTTGCATCTTTCGAAAGAAAAGCAATCTGTCATCCCCCAAATCCATTTCTCTATGCATGGATTAAGAAGAAGAAAGTGCAACCCTCACTTTGGCATGCAACAAATCCCAACACTGGTTAAAAAAAAAAAGAAAAAAAAAAAAAGGAACCTTGCTTACTGTGCACAGACAAATCCAGCTTAGCTCAGCCACATCGTGCCTTGTAATCTGGTGAGTGGGGGTGTCAGAGTTTGTGTAGTGTGAGACAAGTAAAGGGTAGGACATGGAAAAAGAGCACAAGTAAGAGACACCCAGATGGAGAAAAATTATGCAAGTGGTGTTTTTGTACTTGTTGTGGATGTTAAGGTACTACTACTACTATGTAGTAGTAGGGGCAGTAGAATTGTGTTGTTGGGTTTTAGAGAGAGAAAATCAAAAGGGTGTGTGAGAAGTGTGAGGGGCATATATCTATCATATGTTATGTGCAATGTGGTTTTGTTTGTTTGGAATGAAATGAGTGACAAAAGCAAACCACAAACCATAAAAGGAAAGAGAGTATAGCGCCGTTGTTTCGTGTGGGGGAAGAGAGAGAGAAGAGAGGGTCCACATTTTTACATGAAGAGAACTTGGACGCGCTTTTGAACTGAAACGTCCTTGTCACTCTCAAAAAGATTTGAATGTTTTGTTTTTTTATTTTCCCTCTCACTATCTAGACTAGAATACCATTTTTCTATTTTTCTTAGTTGTATTCTCCTCTCTCTTTCCTAGTTTAGCTAGAGAGGAAATAAACAAGCATTTCCCATACTGTATCTTGTCTCTTTCCTTTTCAGGTTCTTGTGTATTTCAAAACACATTATTTTTTAATTAATTATTCTAATAACATGTTTAGAAAAGAAAATAAAAATATACATAATGGTGAATCCCTTAATATTATTCTTTTTGTTTGGTGGACAACCTTTCCTAAAAAAATCTCTTGGAGTCTGTAGACTAGTTGAGTAGTTATAACTAAGTAAAATCATTTTTAGTTCAGGTTTGTGTTCTAATAGTATTGAGAGTGTCTTTTATTCTACTACTTTTGAAGTCCAAAATGAAATTATTGTTCTATATCTTTTACTAAATATTTGAGGTTTATACAGGTAGATTAAATCTATCAAAAAAATACATGTAGATTAAAGAGCAATTAATAAATATTAAATATTATTATATTTAGATTAAAATATATTTATTTAACTTCACATTACTTGTAATAAGTTACTAATATAGTAGTAATTGATAAATAAGTTATAAGTGGAAAAAATAATTTAAAAATAAAAGAAAACATTAATAAAGGGTAAATAGCATATTTAATCCCTGAACTATGCATTCGCTGACAATTTAGTCCCTATATTTTTTAAATCATTAATTTACTTCACAAATGTGTAAATATTGCAGCAAATTAGTTCAACCATTTATTATAAGTCATGTATATCGTAGACTAATTTGTCAGTGAGTAGTATAATTTTTGGATTATTATGACATTAAGTGTCATACTTTAAGGACCAAATTGTCAATATGTTTAACGGTTGGACTAATTTGTCACAACATTTGCACATTTGTGGACTAAGTTGGTCATTTTGAAAATATAGGGACTAAATTGTCAGCGAATGCATAGTTCAAGGATTAAATAGGCCATTTACCCCATCAATAAATATGAAAATAATGCAATTAATTATTATTTTTGTCATCATGACATTGGTGCAAAGTATCTACCAGTTTTGTTGATGATTAATTTCTGTCGGAAAACCTGACTGGCTATCTTTAATGGGATCTCCCCTTCCAAATATGTTATTTCCATAAGCCTCGAACCGAGAACTTAATTAAGGGGGCCGAGCCTAATTTCACTCGGACCAACCAACAACTTGTTGGTATTAATTAATATTTCATAATAAATTAATAACTTTTTAAAAAATACTACTTTTGTTCCTATTTATAAGACCTTATTGATTAATTTATGCGTATTAAGAAATTTGATTAATCTAAGTATTAACATTAAATTTGTTTGTAATTATAATATTTTCCAAATTTACACTTACATAATTAAAGCACAGAGGGAGAATAATAGTAGTGGAATTTTAATTTTTAAAACTATACTCTTTAATTCTCCAATCCTTATAAGAGAGAAAAAGAGACAATTCATAACATTTATTATTTATGGATTGAAATAATTAAGGGTATTTTAGTAAAAAAATAATTAATGCAAAGAACAATTATAATAGAGTCTTATAAAAAGAGACAAAAAAATTCAAAACAATGTCTTATGAAAGGGGACAGAGGTACTAAAACATTAATAAATATGCAATTAATTAATATTTAATAAATAAGCAATAAATATTTATAGATTTATTAAATATTTATTGCAATAATTGCATATTTATTAAATATTAATTAATTATATATTTATTAATATTTTATTTTTTTAAAATTATTAATGTGTTATTAAATATTAATTAATACCAACAAGTCATTGGTCTGAATGGAATTGGGCTTGATGTTTTTAGAACTGAAGCGGTGATTGAACCAATGAAGGTACTTGTTCAAAGTTTAATGGTCTAATTGTGGATTGTGGTTGAAAAGGTAGTGATTAAATTTATATTTTTAATGTTAAATATTTTAAGTAATAAAATAATATAAAATTATGAGAAATCAAGATCTAAAAATTTATAAATTATTATAAATGACTAAATTATATGTTTTATAAGATAAAAATTAATAATAATTGACAAAATAATTTACACTAATGTGAAATCATTAAGTACTAGTGTTTTAGCTTGTACATTGCACGGACTTATTTAAATTTTCACTACCTTATTTATATAGTCAATAGAAAAAATTTGAAAAAAAAATAAAGGATTATATAACACATCAATTTTTTTTAAAAAAAAGAGATAATTATAAAAGAAATTAGAAACTATAAAATTAAAAAAATAAGGGAAGATGTAACAACGTAACATTAATTTTTTTAATTTTAACTTTGAAAATTGAAAAGTAAATTAAATTAAGGATTTGAAATTATTGATGAAATAGAGAAATCTTCAAAAATTAAAAAATAATTAGAAATTTTGATAAAAAAAAAAATTTAAAAAAAGCCCAAAAGATTAGAGATTATAAAAAAATTTATAAAAAAAGATTATACAGCACATCGAAAGAAATTTTAAAAATGAAATAATTATAAAAGAAATTAGAAACAATAATTTTTTTAAAAAAAAAAAAGGATAAGGAAAGATGTAATGATGTAACTTTAATTTTTTTATATTAACTTTGAAAATTGAAAATTAAATTGAATTAAGGATTTGAAATTATTGATGAAAGAGAGAAATATTCAAAATTAAAAAATAGAGTTAAAAAACTGATAAAAGAAATATTAAAAAAAATAGCATCAGATAAAGAAGTGAATGAATGTAGTTATAGAAATATTGTAAATGAGAGTAGTTACAAGAATTGATAAGAGAGAAATTTTAGGAAAAGTAGAAGAACCATATGCATGTTAGGTGAGTGAACTACCACTTCATGAGTGGAGAGTATTCAAATGAGAGTGAATGTGAGGGAAAGTGGAGCAATGAGAATACGGATAGACTTATATATATATATATATATATATATATATATATATATATATATATAAGGAGATGTGTTTTTATTTATCTTATAAATGTTTTAGATTAAATTATAAAATAAAAAAATGAAAAAAAATATTGGTTTAAACCAATTTTCACCAGTTTTTGACCAATTTGATATGTTATTTACCGATTTTCAAGAATTTATTTTTTACAGTTAATAGATCGATCACTACAATAATTTTTGGTTGGACCGATCGAATCAATCAGTCCATTTTGATTTTTTAAAACAATGCTATTTATTCTTTTTCTATTTCAAATTAACTAACGTCTAAGATTTTTTTTAAAAATTAATTAAAGAAAACATTAAATATCTTAATTAATAAAACAATTTTACTACATTATTCTTATTATTTGTTTTGTTTCTCAATTTTTATAAATACATAACTAAATATAGTTATTTATTACTCATAATTCTTAATGCACCAAATTTATCACGAGAAATTTGTGATATTATTGTGAGTGTTTTTTCTTTGTGTATAATAATAGCAACAAAGCTTGAATCTATAATCTCATGCAATGATTTTTATTTAAATCAATCCTAAATTCTAAACCCTAAACTATCCAATCACTCTACCACTAAATCGATTTTAGTATTGTGGGTGACCAAGTGTTATGTTACCCTTAAAAATAATAATTTTATCTCTTTGTATTATTCTTTTATTAATTCTCCTACTTTTTTTATATAGTAAGTATTAAGTGTGTTTTATATTTTCTAAGCATTACATAATTTAGTTTTATTTAATATTTTTTATAAAGTGGTAGGAAATTTTGTAATATATATATATCATAACTTACAAAACATATATGATAGTGTTGTGATATTCAAACATCGTGTGCCACCGTCCATTCATAAACGAGAGCAAATTTTCAATTTACTAGAAGAATTGCTAAAAATATTCATTGTGTGCCAAAATTTTAATACTACTATCAATTATAATTTCCACCAAATCTATTCTACTCCCTCCGTTCCAGATTATATGACGTTTTAGAGAAAAAAATTTGTTCCAAAATAGATGACGTTTTACAAAACCAATGCTACATTAAATATCTTTTTCCATGACTACCCTTAATTAATACTTAGTGGGAGTAGTGTATAATGAGTAATTAATTAAAGAGATAAAGGGTATATTAGGAAATTAACTAATGTTTTCTAGGAAATTCAACAAATTAATTGCATTCCTTAATACCTGTGTCAAAACCTTAAACGTCATATAAACTGGAACAGAGGGAGTATAAAAGAACATGAGTTGTGGTGGTAATAGACATACTCCCTCCATTCCAGTTTATATGACGTTTAAGGTTTTGACACAGGTACTAAAAAATGTAATTAATTTGTTGAATTTCCTAGAAAATATTAGGTAACTTATTAATATACCATTTATCTCTTTAATTAATTACTCATTATACACTACTCCCACTAAGTATTGATTAAGGGTAGTCATGGAAAAAGATATTTAATGCAGCATTAGTTTTGTAAAACGACATCTATTTTGGAACAAATTTTTTTCTAGATCATATAATCTGGAACAGAGGGAGTAATACATAATGCATGCAAGACAAAATTAGGAAATGCCTTTGCAGGAGAAAAAAAATTAAATAAAAGTATTAACAACTATAATAATGAGGGAAGAGCCTAGGAAAATTCAATATAACAAATCTGAATGAATGTCGAAGAATTAGTGCGTGTTTGAATACCAGTTGGATTCAACCCAATTGACTTTCAAAAAAAGGCTTTCCTCATATAATTTTTGGATTTTTGCCTTAGAACGCGTAGTTTCTCCGTTAAACGTGGTTTCAACGCCAATCCAAACATACTCTTAGACCGTTGCTTCATTTAAACTTTTTGTTTCAATTCTTTAAATTTTTTCATCAAACTTTTTCCTTTCGATTAAAACGATGAGTTATTCGCGAAAGATGATACACGTGCAAATAAAAGAATATTGTTTGAAATAAATTTAAATACTGTTACATATAGATTATGTTATTTGTAGCTTTATGCTTTTTTTCTTTTATTTTTTTTTACATTATATTCATAAATAATTTAATATTTTATGTCATTTTTTCAATATTTCAAATATCTTTTTTTACTATTCTAAATAATATCTTCTTTTTTTAATTAGAGTTGTACTTTTTTTTAAGAAATGGTTTACGTCTTGTTGTGCGTTTTCACTTATATACTTTTTTTATTTATTTAATGTTGATATTTTAGAGTTAGGCGATGACATCAATCAAAGTCCAACTTTTTTCGTCAAGTCATTTCCTAGGTTGGTGAGTATATACTTTTTATTATATAATAAAATGAAAACTAAGTTTGTAAAATTGTGCTAATCGATAGTTTTAGTTTTTGACATTACTATAAATTTTCCCTATCATGTAATATAAATTATTATTAGAAAAGAATTCAAAATTTCAATTTTAAGTAATATCTCAATTCTAATAAATCAAAATTAGATGACTATGTATAGAAATAAGTAATTAATATGTTAGTTTAAATTTCAAATATTTTGATTTAATAGAAATAATTTCATAATTAATCTTTTGATTGATGTTTTATTATAACATTCAAAATTTAATTTTCTTTCTTGCTCGATCCATATTTAGTTCCATGATAATTTTGTTAGTGATTAAAATTCCATAACGCTTATATATGAATCTCGTTAAAAAAATTTAAACTCCTTTTTTATTGAACAATATTTTATGTAAAATTTTCTTATTTAATAATATATTTAAGAAAACGAGAAGGAAAAAAAAAAGACTGTGCTATGTTTAGTTGGGCATTGATTTTCAAAATTGTACGTTAATTATTTTGTGGTAGTATGATACTATTGAAAACCATTAAATGATTGTATTATGTTTTTCTATAAAAAAAATCTATTTTGTTTTATGTTTAAAATATATTTGTGGAATAGATATGTATAATATTTCATTTGGCTATGCAAGAGTCCATATTAAAGGAAACATTAAATCTACTGATACAAGACAATAATACTATAAGATTTATGTTTTAGCTCTTTCACAGTGGTAGACAAATGAGACTTACCAACTTTATCTTTACTAATGATTTTGCCTTGCTTGTTATTATTAACTGAAATGCTTTATATAAAATTTATAAATTAAAGTCGTAATATAAATGTAGCCTAAAATAGATTAGCCACTAGTGCTCACTCCAACAGTGGCGACCTCCACGTCGGAAGTGGGCCCTGAAACGGTGGTTGACGTGCTGTCATGCACCGGTGGGCATTGTTGTTTAGCGTGTCAGGGATGACATGAGTGTGGGAGCGTGCAGAGTCCAATGGGTGTGTGTTGGCTGGATCTGGACAGATCGGGCGAAGGCGAGTTGGATGGTAGTTTTCGCCGGTCAGAACGGTCGTTGCCACTACCACTGGCTGTCGGAAAAGTCATCAAAAAAAGGTACGGAGGTCGCCGGAAAAGTTGTCAGAGGTGCGAAACTGGTCACCGAAAGAAGGGAGATGATAAGAAGGGTCCACTGGGGACAGTAGGTCCCGTGTGAGGCATGATTTTTGTAATACCTCTGTCAGGCTATGATACCATGTCAAAATAAGAGAAAATAGAGGGATAATGAACTAGAAATTGTGTCAGAGTATACAGCGGATACGTGTTTATATAGGTTTCATTACAATAAATACTAATAATCAGATGATATTTTGTTTCCTCAAAATCATATTATGCTTTCCTCCTAATAATAAATGTATATTATTTTATTTTGATTTTCAACATCCATCAAATTAGGGAGTCTGGTTTGTTTAGTCCCTCAAATAAAAATTTGCATTTTTTAGTCTCTTAAATTAGAAAAATGTTCTTTTTAGTCTCTCCCCTCAAATAAAAATTTGTATTTTTTAGTCTCTTAAATTTAAAAAATGCTCCTTTTAGTCCCTCTGCCAGAATTTGAGGGACTAAAAAATGCAATTTTTTAATTTATGGGACAAAAAAACAAAACAAACATCCTAATTTAAGAGACTAAAAACATAATTAAGCCTTATAATATTGTTGTATTTCTTGGCAATAAATGAAATGGAATTATCACTCTATTTGGCTATGCAAGATCCATTTTAAAGGAAACATGAAATCTACTATTACAAGACAACAATATTATAAGATTTATGTTTTCGCCCTTTCATATACAAAACATTTAAAATGGTAGACAAATAAGACTTACCAACTTTACCTATACTAATGATTTTGCCTTGCTTGTTACTATTAGACAAAATGGCAGGATCCAAGATTAGGAATGGATTTGATCTTTAAAAGTTTAAGGTCCCTTAAACAATTTTGTCAAATATTTAAGAATTTTTTTCAAAAGATTTTTAATCCAATTGATTTTGTAGTAGGATGTGGCCAAGTAAGAGAAAATAGCCATATGCAATTCCTCACCCCAAAGATTGTATGATCAATGTACAAATGCAATATGTAGCGCAATCAATCATAAAATCAACAAGTAGAAAAGGAAAGGGATAAAGAGAATAGGACACAAGGATTTTTCTAGTTCAATCACTCCAATGTGATCTACGTCCAATCCCCAACCAAATTGATTGAGAGTTTTCACTAGTAACTCAAGTGTTTACAAACATACAACAACAAACACATAAGAATCACAAAATTCCTTAAGGTTCTTGAACCCTTTAAGAAACATTTGTAGCACTCTTGTAGAAACCCTTCTACAAACAACTTTTGAGAAACACATTTCTCAGAGAAACAACAACACGAATAAGGAAAATGTTTGCTATCACCTAATTTTGTGCAAGACAAACAAATGAAAATTCACTTATCTAATTCTTGATGACTCCTCATGATCCTTGAAAGAGATCCATAGTTGAGCTCATAATATGATGTGAAAACATGAAGACTCGACTTCTATCAAGGTTTTTGTAACTTTTTCTCGCTCTAAGAAACCTTCTGATTCAATTTAGAAATGGAGTTATGCTGAAAAATAAGGCTGAGTTTGTTATTTATAGAACCAACTGAAATAATCAATTATTTTTAACATGTAATCGATTATTTTGCTCTTTAGAAATGATTATTTACAAATAAGGTCCTTTTTCAAAACAAAGTAAACAATATAATCGATTATTAATTTACAATAATTGATTATTTGTTCTTATTGTCAATTTTACAATTTGGAAAAGCTTTGACCAAGATCAATTAAGTTCATTATTGACCAGTTTCTTTTAAAACACAATTATGCTCTTAATCAATTTTAGATTTAAAAAATTGTTATTAGTTTTCTTAATCCATTAAGTCTAAATTAAGCTGGGTAATCATAAAAATCTCTGCATGTAAGGCATGTCTCCATAGTTACCTCCAAAGGCAATTGTTCCTCCTTCAAGGGGTTGCAAATATAAACTTTCTTTTGTCATGTATTGTAAGCAACCATTGCCTATGTACAATTTTGAGTTTTTCTTTCTACCCATTAAAGAGGTTTGTAGATAGAAATATTTCACACTTAGGTACCCACATATCTTTTTGGTTCCTTTCATGTTAGTCTTAGTGGTCACATGAGACCTTCATCTTTTCATTTGAAGACATATTGGTTTCTACATGACCAGATTTTCCTTGGAAAAAGAATAAGAAAATGTAATATGTGCATGCTTCTTTTTATCATTCTTTTTTTTTTTTGTACTCAATGTTTGATTTGACAGTTAGATTCCTCTTGTTTTTTAAATCTTATTCAGATTGATAGTGTTGTTGACAAAGCTAGCTAAGTCCTTAGTGACACTGGCTACCTTTTCCTTTAGTCTAGTGACTTCAACAGAATGTATAGTCTCAACAAGGACTTGGTCTTTGCTCAGTTTGATCTTAAGTACATCTACTTACCTTTTAACTTCACCTTCTCACTCTTGAGTGTTTCATTTTCAAAATCAAACATTTTTGTATTTTTCTATAAGCATTAAATAGACAACAACTATAAATGTAAATGATGATATCTAAAGCTTGAAGAATGATAACTGAATATAGCAAGCTATCAGCTAGTAAAGTTTTGATGAAGACAAAAACAAATGAAACATTGTGTTTAGAATAATGGTATTGTAGTTAGCTTCTAAAAATGAAATGACCAAAGTTGGTTCCTTTGGTTATGTATTTTGAAAGCTTATTTGAGTTTAGACATCCATAATGTCTCTCATTGCTCGTTTTCACCATCCAATTGAATTACCGCCTCTTAACAAATTTGCTTGAAATCATATGAACTTGGGCCTGTTGGAAACTTTGAGCTTGTTGAGTCATAAGACGAATCAGGACCCTCAATTATTTTGATTTTATGTAAAACAAATATTAAGTAAAAAGATTGCATCTTATAAATGTTAACAGACGAAAACGTTGTATCTGTGTCTGTAAGATACAGATGATACACAGACAGACGCTTAAGTTTGAAGAAGCATTTAAAGGCATAGTAAATGCACTATCCTTTTGTAATCTGTTTTGCAGGGAATGTTCATAAGACATCCTCCTAGGATCTATCAAAATGCATAAAAGGAAACAGAAAGAAGAGTCAAAGCATTAGAAGTTCCCCTAGCCTCAAAAGACACGTTACAGCTAGCAATAAGTACTTGTCTGAGCAAGCGATGTGACCATTGCAACAGAAGGATATGGAGTATATCTCAAGAAAGATAAGCAGAATGTTTTATCAGCTCAAAATGACTAGTTGGTGACAAGCATTTAATGCTCTCATTAAATGTCCCTCAACCACTTTCCTTCAGACGATGGTCAGACGCAAGAAAGAAGACCATTTAGAGACAACAATTACTTCCTCAGCAAGTATATATATATAGAAGAAGATTTGAAGTGCTAGATACAACACATGAACTGAATTCAAAATTCAAGCATTCTTTCAAGCCTTCATTCTTTCTCTTGTAAAAATTCTCTTTGTAAAAGCTCTCAAATCACCTTGCGTATCCTGAGAGAAAAAAGACATAGTTCTTAACCTTGTATATCCATCTGTAAGACTATAGTTAAAAAGTCTGTGCGCCCCTTACAAAAACAAATCTTCCGATTTGTTTTAGAGCCAAAAGTGGCTTGGTAGTAAAGAATACTTGGATTTTTAGCTTGGAGAGGCTAAGTGTGAAAAACTACTTGGGTGAGCCAGAAGTGGCAGTGAATAATACTTGTAACTTATGAAAGTTAGTGGAACTTGGTGGTTTGCCAAGAACTGGACGTAGTCTCGGGGTGAGACAAACCAGTATAAAATTCTATGTTGTCTTTCTTGCTCTTTTATCTCTTATAACTGCTTGAACTGACTTTGTCTTGTGATTTAAATCTGTTTTCTTAAAAAGAGCTTTCATCTGTGTATTATCGTCTGTTAAAACATTTTCTTCAAAAATTATCTCTTTTGTTCAATAGACGTTACACGTTGTTTATAAAAAGTTTGCGAAATTTTTTTATAAATCATAATCCAACCCCCTTCTTGTGATTTTTGCCTTTATAGTTTGGTATTAGAGCTCAGCCTCTAAGGGTTGAGCACCTGACTGTGTCTAGAGGAAAAGGTCCAGATGGCCAGTCAGACAATCAGTTCATTCCCGAGGGAGCCTCTCTAACTAGGCCTCCAGCCTTTCTTGGAGATGACTATCCCTACTGGAAAGATCGCATGGAGATGTACATCAAGTCCAACCAGTATCAACTATGGAACATCATCATAAATGGAGATATTCCCATCACAAGGCCCGAAGATCAATGGACTCAAGATGACTACAACATCCTTTAACTCAACAACAAGGCCAGATATACTCTGGCCTGTGCTTTAACCAGAAATGAGTACAAGAAGGTACGTAGACTAAAATCGGCCAAGGAAATTTGGGATTCTCTCTGCATCAACTATGAAGGAACAGAAGATGTTCCACTGAGGAAAGCTGTCACTCTGACCAGACACTGAGAGTTTCTCCATGAAAGAAGGAGAAAGTGTCGATGACATGTTTGGGAGACTTCAAGTTCTTCTCTTAGACCTGGAATATCTTGGGAACACGTATACTAAAGCTCAGATTAATATGAAGATTCTTAATAGTATGCCCAAAGTATGGGAACCCAAGACCACAACTACCAAAGAAGCAAGAAACATGAGAACATTGTCTTGGGATGAGTTGCTGAGAGTTCTACGAATGCATGAAGTGCATTTGTAGAACAGGGACCAACTACCTGCAAACAACGTAAACAATTCTGTTGCTCTCAAAGTTGGTGAAGCCAGCACCAAAAATGAAGAAAAGAAAAGAACTCCCAAGGCCCTGAAGGTTCAAACTGTTCAGCCAGATGAATCAGACGAAAGCTCTGCCAGATCCACAAACGATGAGGTTGTCCTCATGGCAAGAAAATTCAAGCAGATGTTGAAGAAGAAAAAAAAATTCAAACAATCCTCCAGGAAAAAGGATTCCAGATTCAAGAAGAAAGATAAAGAGGACAGTCAGGAGATCATCTGCTTCGAGTGCAGAAAGCCTGGACACATGAAATCTGAATGTCCAAGGCTAAAGAAAATGAAGTCCTACGGTGGCAAGAAAAAGAAGAAAAGACTTATGGCCACATGGGACGACTCAGACAGTGAGCAAAGCAGCAGCTCAGACGATGAACAAGCAAATATCTGTCTAATGGCAGAGACAGAAGAAAAAGTTGAGGTAAAGACTTGTTCTGAATCTGAAAGCTCATCTGGTTCTTCATTAGATGATGAAGAAGAGATGCCTTATGACGTTTTACTTCAGAACTGTCATATGACCTCTCAGCAATGTAAAAAAATTAAACAAAAACTCAAACAATCTATTTGTGAAATAGAATTACTGAAGAAATCAAATGCAGAACTGGAAGAAAAAGTCAAGACTCTGGAAGAGAGTCTAAGTCAAACCAGTACCCCTAGTCAAACAGACGATTCATCCATAGTTGAAAAACTAAGGGAAGAAGTAGCCTGTTTAACCAAGGATTTTGGGAAGTTTCTGGAGAGTTCTAACACTCCCACTATGCTTTTGAAATATCATCAACATCCCCATCATAAATCTGGTTTAGGCTTAGAAAAAGATGCATCTGCTTCTACTCAGTCTGATCCAGACAAATGTGACTTCTATGGAAAGTCTGGACACTCCAAGTTTAGATGCATACGCAAGAAGAAGCAAATGTCTAAGGGCACTAATGTTGTTGGACCCAAGAAGATTTGGGTACCAAAGTCTCAGATTATTCCTATTTCAGATATCCTTGGTAGGAAAAGGCAAGGATTTGAGCTGGTACCTGGACAGTGGCTGCTCACGACACATGACGAGAGAAAGGTCTATGTTCCTATACCTAAAGCCAGTTGAAGGCAAAGCAGTTGCCTTTGGAGGCATGGGAAAAAGACGCATCACAAACGTAGGTAAAGTTGGTATGTCCTCCCTAACCTCCATAGACAACGTCCTATATGTTGAAGGTTTGAGGTATAACCTACTGAGCATAAGTCAATTATGTGACAATGGTTATATAGTCTCCTTCAACAAGGATAGATGTATAGTCAAAATAGATGATGGCAAGTCTGTCTTTTCTGCCAGACAACACAACAATCTGTATGAAATTGATCTTATAGATCTTAGCAAGCAGAAGGTAACGTGTCTTCTATCTAGAGAAGATGAAAGATGGATTTGGCATAAAAAGCTTGGGCACGTGAACAGATTTTGAAAATTTTGAAAAAAGGTTTAGTAAGAGGATTGCCCGAGATTTCTTGGAAAACTCATCTTCTCTGTGAAACATGTCAAGAGGGGAAACAAATTAAAATATCTTTCAAATCTAAAAACACTGTTTCCTCCTCCAGACCGTTGCAACTCTTGCATATGGATTTATTTGGTCCTACTAGAACGTTGAGTCTGGGCAGAAAGAAATATGGCTTAGTTATTGTAGATGACTATTCAAGATACATGGGTATACTTCCTAGGCCATAAACATGAGTCTTTCAAGGTCTTTGAAATATTCTGTAAATGAGTTCAAAATGAAAAGGGCTTTTGCATCTCTAGCATCAGAAGTGATCATGGAACTGAGTTTGAAAATGCTGAGTTCAAATCTTTCTGTGAAAAGAATAGGACTTTCCACAACTTCTCTTCATCGAGAACACCTCAGCAAAATGGGATAGTTGAAAGGAAAAATTGAACTCTGCAAGAAATGGCTAGAACCATGTTCTATGAGAACTCTCTACCCAAACACTTCTGGGCAGAGGCTGTGAACACTGCTTGTTATGTTCAAAACAGAGTATTGATCAGGCCTATGATTGAAAAGACTCCTTATGAACTATGGAGATGAAGAAGACCCAATATTGCTTACTTTCATCCTTTCGGATGTGAATGTTACATCTTAAACACCAAAGATCAATTGGGAAAATTTGATTCTAAGGTGGATAAGGGTATCTTTCTAGGATATTCTGATACATCTAAGGCTTACAGAGTTTTCAATACTAGAACCTTAGTTGTAGAAGAATCTATTCATGTTAAGTTCAATGATGGACTAACGTCTAATAAGAGATTATCAGATCTTGAGGATGATTTTGCAGATATGCAGATAGGTCCGTCTGTAGCACCAAAGACAAACGAAGTTCAACCTCCTCAGGAAATTCTTCCTCAGATTGAAGGAGCGTCTGGCTCTCAACCATAGATAAGAGACTGGAAATTCGTAACCTATCATCCACAAGATCAGGTCATAGGAGATTAGAAAGAAGGCGTAAAGACTATATCATCATTCAGAGATTAAGCATCTTATGCTTTCATCTCAGAAATAGAGCCAAAAATGATAGACGAAGCCTTGACAGACGATGATTGGATCTTAACCATGGAAGAAGAATTGAATCAGTTTACCATAAATGACGTCTGGACCCTAGTTCCCAAGCCGAAGAATAAAAGCATCATTAGAACAAGATGGGTCTTCAGAAACAAATTGGATGAGTAAGGAAAGGTAGTAAGAAACAAAGCAAGGTTAGTAGCTCAAGGTTATAATCAGCAGGAAGGTATAGACTTCACTGAAACCTTTGCTCCTGTAGCTAGATTAGAAGTTATAAGAATCATGCTTGCATTTGCTGCTAATAAAAACATTAAGCTTTTTCAAATGGATGTTAAGAGTGCTTTTTTAAACGGTTTTTATTGAATAAGAAGTTTATGTTAAACAACCTCCTGGTTTTGAAGATACCACTCTTACAAATCATTTTTTAAACTCAAAAGGGCTCTGTATGGTCTGAAGCAAGCACCTCGTGCTTGGTATGACAGGCTGAGCTCTTTTCTTTTAAAAAATGATTTTATGAGAGGCAAAGTAGACACTACTCTTTTCAGAAGAGAAGTTGGCAAAGATTTCATTATAGTTCAAATTTATGTTGACGATATTATCTTTGGAGCTACTGATGAATCTTTTTGCAAGGATTTCTCTGATCTGATGAAAAGCGAGTTTGAAATGAGTATGATGGGAGAACTTAAGTTCTCCTTAGGACTTCAGATCAAACAAGATAGCAAGGGAATCTACATTCATCAGTAGAAGTATACAAGGGAGCTTCTTAAGAAGTTCAAAATGGAAGATGTTAAACCTATGAAAACACCTATGCATGCTTCCAGTCCCTTGAGCAAAGACGAATAAGGTAAACCAGTAGATCAGATGATCTACAAAGGTATGATTGGTTCACTTCTTTATCTTACAGCCAGTAGACATGATATTATGCATAGTGTCTGTCTGTGTACTAGATTTCAATCAGATCCTAGAGAGTCTCATCTTAAAGTTGTTAAAAGGATTTTACGTTATCTAGTGGGAACCACTAACCTTAGTCTGTTCTATAAGAAAAGTCAAGATTTCAGATTAGTAGGATATTGCGATGTAGACTATGCAGGAGACAGAGTTGAACGAAAGAGTACAAGTGGAGGATGTCATTTTATAGGACCCTGTCTCATTTCATGGGCAAGCAAGAAGCAAAACTCAATTGCCTTATCTACTGCAGAAGGTGAATATGTGTCTGCTGCAAGTTGCTGCTCACAGCTGTTATGGGTAAAATATCAATTAGAAGATTACTTTAGTTTTGAAAACAATATACCTGTATATTATGACAATACTAGTGCAATCAATCTATCAAAAAATCCCATACAACATTCTAAGGAAAAGCATATTGAAATCAAATATCATTCGTGATTATGTTCAAAAAGGTGTTTTCGATATTAAGTTTGTAGATACAGATCACCAATGGACTGATATCTCTACAAAACATTTGTCTGAAGAACGTTTCATCTATATTAGGGATCCTCTGCATATGCACATGCTTTCAGATTAATGTTTGCATTCATCAGACGATACTCTTCGTCTTATCCTTTTCATTAATCTGTTGGAACTAATGTGTGTTCAAGTGTACAGACGATAAAATGCCCCACGTTCACAACGGTTATAAGTCTTTTTGTTTTCACTCAAAATGTGCGCCGCCCTTTTTGCCATGATGAGACAGTTTTCGAAAAGTTTGTAATGTTTTTAAACCGCTCTTTTTATGACATTCTCTCTTTTCTCTCATCTCCTCTGGTATAAAAGGACGAAGTGCCTAAAGAAGAAGGTTCCTTTGATCTTTCTAATCTCTCTGAAATTCTCTGAGTTTCTCAAAGACTTCGAAGATCAAAACATTCTCATATTCTCTTTTCTAAAACCTAACCTTCTATGAACAAATGGCACCAAGGAAGAAAGTTTCATCTTCTACTACCCCTCTCATCCGCAACATGGACGAAGCCACTACAACTTTTCCAGAAGAGCTTTTCATCCTTGGAAAGTAGGCACGTCTGAAGGAGCCGGCAAAGGAGGGTTTCGATGTTCTGGACATGTTCACCAGAGTTGGGTGGACCAACTTTGTTGGAAAGCACAACGTCTGGTACCATGGTCCCTATGCCCTCTTCTAGGGGACTGCAAAGATGGAGGATGACCAATGCATCAAGGGCACGATTGGTCAGACGACAGTGGAAATCAGCCTTGCAACCATAGCTAAGGCTATTGGACGTGCTGAAGAGGGACCGATCTTTGACAAGGATTGGGAGAAGACCATCACTCAGGAGACGGTGGATAAACTTCTCTACGATGGGGTGAGACTAGCAGACGAAGACCCCAAGAAGAGAGCTACAACCATGAAGAACTTTCTCAGGTCTGCCAACATGACCCATATCTGCAGACTTCTTCACAACATGCTCTTCAACATTGTGCTTCCAAGGATGGGGTCAAGGGACCATGTAAGCGAAAGGGACAGATTCTGCATCTACAACATTGTCATAGGAGAGAAGATAAATCTTTTGGATCTGATCTTCTATCATCTGGAGCAAGCCTTCAAAGACATATTCTCAATGAAGAAGCAGAAGAACCCCATCCGTTACTGTATGTTGTTCACTCAACTAATGAGGGATGTTGGTGTTGATCTAACAAAGTTTGAAGCCTCTGGAGGACCCACACAAGTGACAAGAACCACCTTTGTGAGAATGGGAATAGCTCACAAGTTTCCCGAGTGGGTAAAAAAGTAAGGAATCAAAGTGAAAAGGGAGCCCAAGAAGGAATCACCTATAGCAGAGACACAAACTCTACCCCAGCCTAAGCCTGCACAGACACAAACCAAACCAACCATCAGACGCACCTAACCTCCTTCCTCAGACCAACCTAAAAAGCCTAAACAACAACCATCTTTAGATCCTCCCCCATCTCTTAAGAGAAAGGTTACAGAAACTCCATCTGAGCCAATATCTGAACCTCCCCTCAAAAAGCCTTTCACCAGAGCTACCAAAATCCGCAACGTCACCAAAGCTAAACTCACCACCTCACTAGAATCCCAACCTGAACCTCAACCTTCACCTTCCCAAACTCAAGAATCTGATGTTGAGATTCTTGATGCACCCCCTCCTAAACCTCAAACCTCTCCAAAGCCCAAGCATGCACCCAAGCCCAAACCTTCATATTTTCCTCCACCGGCCGACAAGAAAGAAGCAGCCATAATAAGGAAGGCTCAGGAGCTGTCTCTCAAAGAAGCTACCAGAAAGGCAAAGATAGACAAGAGCCTTGAAAAGAAGGAGCAGATTGAGTTAGAGCAATCTGTAGTAGAGTTTGTCAAGACTCTATCAGCTGAAGAACTGAAGAGGAAGGCTACTGAAGAAGCACTGACCCCTGCAGATGATGCTGCAGAAGAAGAAGCCATAGAAGAAGCTGTTCTTGAGTCTATCAAGACTCTATCTGAAGAAGAACAAAAGCAGGCAACTATGGAAGATCTCACAAGAATTGAATATGCTCTGATTCAAACTGCTGAAATAGCATCTGAAGAGATTGCTGCCAAGCAAAAGAAGTTTCAGACGCTAACAGTGGACGAAGATGCAGACAAAGCTGAAATAAAAGAACTAAATGAAGCACTTCTTCAGTCTGCTATGGAGGCAAGCGCCCAAGGTCTAGATATTAGAGAAGACCTGGTTGAAGCTGATGACTTAGGTCCTCGTGCTATCTACAGACCAATCACTAAAGAGGATGAAAGGAAGGTAGATGAGCACCTGACACAGTCTGTAGAGGACTATACTACCAAGCAGATGGCCATTTATGGTGGCACATCGTTTGTATCCACCAATGAACTTCAGACTTAGACTGATGAAGAAATCCAGACTCTGACTGAAGATGAACTTTTCAGACGAAGAAGGTATGTTGCCGAGGCCACTCTTTCTCTTGGCTACATCTATGGAAGTCTAGCTCTAGGCTTAGCTCCAAAGTATAGAGGCTACGACTGGATCATCAGACGCAGCCCAAACATCCCACTCCCTCCAGTAAAACCACCAACAGACCCAAACGTCAACGCCAGATACAACCGTGGGTGGAAGTGACCTAGAGTGAATGAATGGGAACACTGCAACCGGGAATGGAGAAGGAAGGGTATCTGCACTGATAAGGATCAAGCTTTCTTGCTTGATTCCATTAACTTCATCGAGTTGTGGAAGAAAGGTGTTCCTGGGATTGATCCCTTCAATCTTCCCAACCATAAAGTCCTTATAGACGAGGAACTGCCTGCACTCTCATGCTATAAAGAGGAACCTCAGTTCAGGATCCTTCCTCCTCGACAGATGTCACCACCTGCTCTTAACTCTCTCATCTTTGAGCATAACCCACGTGCATAGTTTTAAAAACCGACCCGGTGACCGACCCGGTCAAGGCACTGGGTCACTGGGTCAGTGGTCGAACCGGTGGGTCACTAATTGACCCGCATGACCCGGTCTGTATTAAAAAATTTGAAAATTTTATACCTGTCTTAAAAAAGTAAAAAAAAAAAATCACATAACAAATTAATATAATTCCACAAACTCATTTTTCAAGTTCAAATCTATTGATATTCATAGTAATAAAATCACATTATAAATTACTTATTAAACTTTTTTAAAGTTTAAACAGAATTTAAAATAATATAATCACACTATCAACTGTACCATCACTTCTTCAAACAAAATCACAGTGATAGAATCACAGTATCAATTACCTAAGAATGACTACTCATAAATAATAAAAACAGAATTAACTAAAAATAACATTCAAGTTGGATTAAATAGAATCATGTTGTGTGGATCGATGTGGTTGAAATGATGGCATTAGGGTTTATGTGTGTGCACTTTGAAGTTTGAAGAAGAAAATTCACAGACTCACAAACACGACACAACAAGCAATGTTTTGACAAACGGTCACAGTCACAAAACCTTTCTTTCTTTTGATTTTTTATCCAAATAACGTCGTTTCAAGAAATTTAAAAAAAATTAAAATTAAAATTAAAATTAAAATTTAAAAAAAAAATTAAAATTTTTTTTAATTTTTTTTTAAAAAAAATTAAAAAATTAAAAAAAAAAAAAAAAAAAGGGCGACCGGGTCGATGACCGGGTCGGGTCACCGGGTCAACCCCGGGTTTGACCGGGTCACACCGGGTTTGACCGGGTTTGACCGGGTCGATAGCATGACCGGTCCGATGACCGACTCGACCCGGTCTGACCACCGGTTCCCGATCCGACCGGTCCGACCGGTCGGGTCGGTCTGGGTTTTAAAACTATGCCCACGTGGCAGACAAAGCTACCCTCCTGAAGCCTCAGTCTGGCGACGGCTCTCAGTGCTAACTGATGAGGTACCATTCTATAAGTCTGTCAACCTACAACAGATGATGGGTCTACTAGCCTACCTCAATGTGATTCTCCCCTGGAATCATACTGAGCCTGGACATTCTGTATATTCTAAAGATCTCAACTTGGACAATCCAGAAGCAAGTCCAACTTTTCATCTCTGGGAATCTTCAGACTACTCTGCTGAGTTACGTATGAAGCTACAAATGTATAAGAAGGAGATAAAGAAGAGGCAAAACTCCTTCAGGCAGATCCAAAGAAGATTATAAATGATGCCTCATTTCCTAGGCACACAATTTCATTGTGTGGCCTCCAATCAAACCCCATTCATGCTTGCTATGGACAAGGTAATTCCTATCCTCCCAATCGTGAATTATAAGGGTAAGGAGAAAGCAGAAGAAGAAGATGAAGCTTCTCAAAGAAATATTCGCGAAGAGGCAGACCCTTCAGACGAGAGATTGAAGCCATCTTTCAGAAATCGGATGTTGAAAGAACGTCTGAAGACTTAAAGACCATCAGGCGTGTCTGGAAGTTTGATGCTTTCTGCTCTGGTCTGGAGCCTGAAGACAAGCCCCCTGCAAAAGTGTATCATCTAAAGATTGGCAAATGCTATCAATGCAAAAGGCATCAGCCCTTTCTCCCTGCGACCAACACCTCGGAACTCATGCCTTGGAAGTCCACCTTCTTCTATCAGTCTGATAGGGACTTCTCTTTTGCTGTGGAACTACCATATTCAACCTTCTTCTTCGACAAGCTTATTCTGGGCATTGTGTAAGAACCAGATGATGCCATTGTTCCATACAGACCTCTCATCTCTGATGAAGAAGTCTATGATCTGTATGTCGAACTCTGGGCAACCAGAAAAGCTCTACGTCAAGCTCTGGAGGATAGGAAAGCACTCGAGGCTGAGCTCAAAAAGTGGATCAACATTGATGCCTTCTTCAGAGGACGCCGTCGTAGACGCTCTCCCACTCCACCAGGATCCCCTATGGTACTCTCATCAGACTCTGACTCCGACACCTCTGATTCTGACGGTCCCATTCCTGGGGAACCAGGTTTTGCTGATCGCCAAGCAAAAGGGGGGAGAAGGGAAGAGTAAAAAGAAAGCATGAAGATAGGGATGCATCTAAGGGGGAGCTACATCTAAGGGGGAGACTAAGAAAAAGGGAAAGTATTTTTGTTTTTTATTTTGTTTATCATCTGAAAAAATACATCATCTTGATGTGAAAACCTTTCAATAAGATGACTTGTTTGATTGTTCATCAAACCCGAGTCTTCTTTTCTCTCTGTTTAAATTCTATGTTTATAGTTAATGTTATTAGTAGCTCTGATACATCTTTTTACAAGATTTGTTTGGCATCATCAAAAAGGGAGAGATTGTTGAGTCATAAGACGAATCAAGACCCTCAATTATATTGATTTTATGCAAAATAAATATTAAGTAAAAAGATTGCGTCTTATAAATGTCAAAAGAAGAAAACGTTGTATTTGCGTCTGTAAGATACAGATGATACGCAGACAGACGCTTAAGTCTGAAGAAGCATTTAAAGACATAGTAAATGTACTATCATTTTGTAATCTGTTTTGCAGGGAATGTTCATAAAACATCCTCCTAGGATCTGTCGAAGTGCATAAAGGGAAACAGAAAGAAGAGTCAAAGCATTAGAAGTTTCCCTCGTCTCAAAAGACGCGCTACAACTAGCAATAAGTATTTGTCTGAGCAAGCGATGTGACCACTGCAACAGAAGGATATGGAGTATATCTCAAGAAAGATAAGCAGAATGCTTTATCAGCTCAAAATGACTAGTTGGTGACAAGCATTTAATGCTCACATTAAATGTCCCTCAACCACTTTCCTTCAGACGATGGTCAGACGCAAGAAAGAAGACCGTTTATAGACAATGGTTACTTCCTCAGCAAGTATATATATATAGAAGAAGATTTGAAGTGCTAGATACAACACATGAACTGAATTCAAAATCCAAGCATTCTTTCAAGCCTTCATTCTTTCTCTTGTAAAAATTCTCTTTGTAAAAGCTCTCAAATCACCTTGCATATCCTGAGAGAAAAAGACTTAGTTCTTAACCTTGTATATCCATCTTTAAGACTATAGTTAAAAAGTTTGTGCGCCCCTTACAAAAACAAATCTTCCGATTTGTTTTAGAGCCAGAAGTGGCTTGGTAGTAAAGAATACTTGGGTTTTTAGCTTGGAGAGGCTAAGTGTGAAAAACTACTTGGGTGAGCCAGAAGTGGCAGTGAATAATACTTGTAACTTGTGAAAGTTAGTGGAACTTGGTGGTTTACCAAGAACTGGACGTAGTCTCCGGGTGAGACAAACTAGTATAAAATTCTGTGTTGTCTTTCTTGCTCTTTTATCTCTTATAACTGTTTGAACTGACTTTGTCTTGTGATTTAAATCTGTTTTCTTAAAAAGAGCTTTCATCTGTGTATTATCGTCTGTTAAAACATTTTCTTCAAAAATTATCTCTTTTGTTCAACAAACGTTACACGCTGTTTATAAAAAGTTTGCGAAAGTTTTTTATAAATCATAATTCAACCCCCATTTTTGTGATTTTTGCCTTTACAGAGCTGCATGGTCATTATGGATGATCTCAATTTTCTATTTTATTGTAACCATGACGGTGTGAATTGAATTTACTAGTTTCCAACAAATGACACCAATGATCTATTTGAGATAAACATGGATTATGTGTCTAAGAGGGATAATATATTTAAGACAGAGTTCCTAGTTAGCTCTAGTAGGCTTCAAGTGATCTAAGGTTTGAGATCTTTTTAGTTTGATCGATGATCCAATGAGGTTGCTGAAATGTGAGTACTTACAAAAGACACTATGACACTCAAGTCAATAAAAATTTCTCCGAAGTGACGATGTATATTAAATGTTTACTTGATACATTGACATTATTTGCATTTATAAGACTTAATGATGAGTTGAATTCTCTAATAAAAGACCGAAGACCTCTTAAGAGCAATGATACTCTGTCTCAATATAGCAACAAGGTAACTTTACTTTAAAAATTTAAATATTAGAATCTCATATACCAATTTTGAAGTTCACTCCTTTATCATACCTAAATAAATGTATCATTTTTTTTTTATTTTTTTTTTACCAAAACTTGAAAAAAAAAAATATAACTGCGCGCTAAATTGAATAGATCGTCACTTAGTCATAAATAAATAACTGAGTTTTTGGATACCATTTCAACGTTTGTGTAAGTTCCATAAAAACAAACCAATATATATATATATATATATATATATATATATATATATATATATATATATATATATATATCCAATTGCTTATTTACCGTAAATTAAAAAGCTTCTATAGTTTATGACTCGAATGTGTAGTTTTTTTTCCCATCAACATTTTAAAATATATAGTTTTTATAATTAATAAGAAGAAAGATAAGAAAAGAAAAAAATTACAAAATAAAATGAGTGACGTATTAAAAAGAAATTGAACTTTTCTTATATAAAATAAAAATATTACTAGTATAAAAGATGATCGTGAGAAGAGATTATTATTCTTGATATATTTATATTATAAGAAGAGAAAGATAGATTCTACGATCTATGTTTGATCTACTCGCGTCAGAATCAGGAACGCGACCAGCTTCGGCTTCCACTCACTCACTCTCTAAACTCTCTAAACAAACAATAACAATAATGTAACTCGTATTGGTGCAGTGGTGTAAGGTCCTGCTGCATTCATATATGTTTATTCTTTTCGTGTACAAAATTTCTTTGGACCAGCTGCAGTCATGCACCGTCAGCGAAATTAGTCTCTGATCCAGTGGGTTGGAAAACACCCATGATGATCTTTGATAAAAAAAAAAAAAAACAATAATGTGTTGTGTGTTGGAATTAAGTGCCACGAGTGACACCTACCACTCGTTTTCATGCGCACTCATAACGTTCATGCACATTCCATAATAAAATAATTGCTAATCCTTTTTTATTTTGTGTGTGACAAACTTGTCTGTCCTTGGTGTAACAAAGTAACAAGTGTAAATCTATGGGAGTAAGGTAAGTCTTCTTCTTCTTGTTCTCTCATATCATATGACGTTACTGGCATCTTTGTCAATTTGGAATTTTTGGGACGCACACTTTACTTGGATGGAACAATTGATGAAATTAATGACGACAGAAATATCTAGGGTTGGATGCATTATTTAGCATAACTGTGGGCTGAATTTTGCTGCATGAATCTGGCCTCCACTGGTCATCAAAGTAGATAAGACACCATTCTGTCCAGACCGGCCAAAATAAATTAATAATATATATTAAAGTGCTTTCTGGATTATTTCGATTGATTTTAGAATTTAATTAGAAAGCATTAGTAAAAGTTTTTATATTATTAAGAACTTTGAAAGGTAAATGATCATTTTGGTCACTGAATGTATAATTTGATGATAATTTAGTTCCTAAAATAATGAAAATTTTGATTAATCCTGAATGTGTGAAAAGTGTAATAATTATGTTCTGCCGTTAAGTTTTCATAAGATTATTTTGTCATTAAGTTGTCAAATTCAGGGACCAATTTTTAATTATATTCCAATCTATGATTAAATGATAATATAATTTTTTACACTATTAATGCATTTATTTAAATTCTAATTATATTTTTAAGGTTTAAATACATTTTTAGTCCTTGCAATTTAGTGTTTTTTTTCCTTTTCGTCCTTGTAATTTTTTTTTTGTTTTAGTCATTGCAAATTATGTTTGTTTTATTTTTTGTCCTTAAAGTAGTTTAGATAACACCTTTTTCACTATTCAAAGCGTTATCTAAACCACTTTAAGGACAAAAAACAAAACCAACATAATTTGCAAGGACTAAAACAAAAAAAAAATTACAAGGACGAAAAACAAAAAAATACTAAATTGCAATGACTAAAATGGTATTTAAGCCTATTTTTAATATTATATTATAGTTTATGTAACACACATTTATAGATGAACAATGAGTTTTAGAAACTCCATTTTTTCAAATACCCTATCAATACTTTTCATTTTTCTCTTGTTATCACATCATATCATGTATCATATTTATACTTGAAGTGAGGAAGGCAACAAGTTTCTCATGTATAGGAAAGAATAATTTTAAAAAGATAATCATTTTTTCAAAATTCTTTCAATCAACTATAAAAAAAATATTATCTTTTTTTAAAAAATAAGTTATCAAACTCAATTTCATGTCGAGTGTCTCAAAAGTTAAATTTTTAGTAGTACATTAACTCAATTTCTCTCCCATGATATGATCTTAATCAACAATCATAAAAGTAAAGTCAATTAAAGAAAATGAGGCATTTTTACATATTGATTTATGAGCCAGTATTGTGCAAGTAAAGTTGTATGCTTTTAGCATGAGAGAAAAGCATGAAAGTCAAATGTTAGCGCAATGAATAAAATATAATTTTAATGGTATAATAACAAACAGAAAGTTGATTTTGGCCTTGCTTTTAGACAAGTGGCCTTCTCCACGAAGGAGACATATGTGAAAGGAAGGAAAAAAAGGGGATATGGGGATATGGTTTAATTGGTTTAGATTGAGTCAAAGCAAAAACTATGATACAACGTACTTGGGATAGCTTTATAAATTAACTATTACCCATTCATGTATTGGGATAGCTAGTTGCCCACTGCCCCTTTATAAAGCTGGCAATGAGAAAAATGTCTAATTTTGATAAGTCTCAAAGATTTTTTTTTTATATATTTTTATTAAATGATATTATATTATTTAATAAATTCAGTTATGGTTAAATTATGTTTTTTTTTGTCACGCATGTTTATTTAATTTTTATTTTATTTTATTTTTTGTATTTTTTCCAACTTAGTCTTTCTTTTTCTTTGTTTCACAGTTTTTCTATGATAAACATTAGCACACATAATGGAAGTATCTTAACTGGTTTAGTTTATTCCCATTTTGCCCTTCTAATTTCACTCTCAATCCTTCTACTTCATGCCTCTCCTTCTCCCACCACTATCATCTTCTCATGTGAATCCCATGACACCAGGGGTGGATCCAAGTGGAGGCAAGCAAGGGCTTGGTCCCGTCCCTCAAGACCCTTTATATATAAAAATAAATAAAAAAAATTAAAAAAAAGTAATATTAATAAAGGAAAATGAATAAAAAAAATAGAGTGTTGAGTTGATGTTTACTTAATTTTCTTTTGGTGGTGGATTCTATTTCTAGTTTTATGTATAAAATTAATAATAAATTTTTTTGTAAAATTCATTATTTATTAAATAAAAAATTAAATATTTAAATAATTGTATAAAAAAAATTAATCCTTCTTTTAATATATTTCTAGATCCATCCTGCATGACACATTGACACTAACCATCCACCGCCACCACTAAGTAGCAGCCACACTAAAATCAATCCCATGTGTAGTAATGTAATTGCAGCCTCCTACTATTTGTATTCACTAGTATAATAACCCGTGCAATGCACGGGAATATATTAAGATTATCAATATAAATTTAAGATAAATTTATTATGTAAAAATATTAATGATATGTCCATATTTTCCTTATATCATATTATAAATTTATATTATATCTTATTGAGTAATGTCTATTCAATTTTAAATTGTGTTTCCAAATAGATAAACTTAGTGATTCAACTTAGTAATGGAAATAAATAGTAATATTACATAGGATATATATTTTAAATTATAAATATTATACTAAAAAATTATATTAATATATAATCAGTGTTAAAAAAATTATCAACATGATTTTAACATTAGTTTTTTTTTTCTATTTTTTAATTCATAAACTTATATAAATATAAATATAATAATTAAGTTAATTAGAACAAGTATATATGTACCCAAAAAAATTAGAACAAGTATATATTTGAAATTGAAATAATTAAATTAATTATAATAAACACATATATGTTTTAATTAATGTAATTAAGATTATTTTAAATTAAGATAATTATATAATTTAAAATTAATTATAATACTTACGACTATATATATTCTTCTTCCTTTCGTTGTTTTTTTTATTATATAACACATATATGTAAGTACAATTAATAACACATATATGTTTTATTATATAATTCATAAAAAATAGAAAAAATTTTCTAAAAATTTCCCGTTCAGACTTATTTACTTTTATTATAATAAAGATAAAGATGAAGATATAGTTTTATGAATTAAAAATAGATAAAATTTTCTCTAAAAATTTATGTGTTGATAATAATTAATTTAATTATTTAGAATTTCAAATTAGAATATATATATATATATATATATATATATATATATATATATCATAATTACCTTAGTTACTATATTTATATAAATTTATGAATTAAAAAATAGATAAAAATTTTCTCTACAAATTTCCCGCTCAAATGTATAAGAATTCCATCCAAGACTTATTTACTTTTATTAATATAAAGATGTATTTTCAAGTACTTGCAAATATATATAAATTTTACTAATCTAAATTTTTAAACATTTTTTATTCATATCATTTTCTAATTAAATTATTGATCACCACATTATTTTCTCTTATTTTTAATGAAATTAAATCAAATCGAGTATAATTTATTTAGGGTAATTTATATCAACTATAGTTACAAATTATTTTAAAATTAATTATACTGTAACAATTTATAAGAAAACATCAAATAAAATTATACTTAGAATTTATAATAATATATATATTTTGCATGTTCTAATTAATAAGAATGATTGCATATTGTCAATAAAATGAATAAATGTATTATTTTCATATTTTATATGAATTTGTAAATACTTGTAAATCTATAATATTTCAACTAATATTTTTTATTCATTTATGTATTCAGTATAATTTAATTAACAAATTATATGTTAGAATTATCAACTAACATTAATATTCAAATCATGGTCATTCAGTATAATTCTCCTCCTTTGTTGCTGCGTTTTGCTGGAATAAAAATCATGGTCATTCAGTATAATTAAACTATTTTAATTAATACTCCTTTTTTATTAACATTCAAATTATATTAAATATTTTTTATTTATTTCGGTATTGAGTATAATTAAATTATTTTAATTAATGCTCACTTTTTAATTAACGCTAATACTCAAATCATGGTAATTTAATTACTTTAACAAAATCAATTTTTATTTTTTTCCTATTTAAACCAGTTAGATTTACTTTCTTCGGAACTTTTCATTGGCACTAAAAAAAAACACTTGCGTACAGAACAAAACGATACCAGCTTCACAAAGGGACATTTATATAGACAATATTTTGTCTATCAATTCTCAATTTTACTCATATTTTAGGTAGGTAAATGTTTTTCTAAGGTAATCCCAATACTTTTGTCCTTCTCCTCCTTTGTTGATGGCTCACAACAATAATATTCTCTTTTTAATCAAATCCAAAGTACTGCACACAAATATCGCAATAACAGGTGATAAAAAATAGTTTTTTCAAATAATACAAAAACAAATATGACAAAATGAAAAGAACATTAATATAAAATCAAAATGGTAGACTCATCATTTTGCTAATTAGGAAGTTGATGTTTTCTATTAAACAAATATTGATCTTCCTTAGCTTATTAATAGGCAAAATAGAATTTGCAAAATACGAAAAAATTAGAAATAAAAACCATAAAAATAGAGAACATAAATATCAATAAAATGTAAATCAAACACTAACCTTTCTTATTATTGATGTAGATCAAGTTGCTCTAGATACTGAAATCATGACTGAAAAAAAAAAACCATATTAGTAAAATGTAAATCAAACACTAACCTTTCTTATTACTGATGTATATCAAGTTGCTCTAGATACTGAAATCATGACTAAAAAAAACCTATTAAATTTGTACTGATTTTCAATGCCAAAAAGAAAAACAAAGTAGTGCAAAGAAAGAAGTCATTTTCAATGAAAGAAATGTAGAATCAATAAATCAATAAATTTGTACCGAATTTTCAGAAAATAAAAAATGGTAGTTGCTTAGCTAATAAAATTCAGCCAACTCTTTTATAGTATAAAAAATAGCAGTTGTACAACTCAAACTCGGCCCGGCATCGAGTCTAAGGGATCGGCCGAGTAAATGAAGATAGACTCAAACCAAAACAGTTATAACGGAAAGTATATTTTACTAAAAGATAAGATACGCAAAGATTAAGATAAAAGATAATGATAGAAGATAAACCTATCTCTATCACAATTAACGAGATTTGATAAGATTTGATAGGAAAATAACCCTATCAAATCTATCTATTTACCTTCTATAAATACAAAGCAATTCACCCTTATCAAGGTACAAAATTCTACACCTTTTAGTGATACCTGCCTCCTACCTCTGCGCCTCTAACTTGAGCGTCGGAGTGTCTTTGCAGGTACACCCCCCACCGTACATCAAGGAGATCCCGGCAGAGCCACCGCACCGAAGGACTTACCAAATCTGGTATGAACATTTAGCGCCCACCGTGGGGCCCGGTAAAACTCTACCCGACCACACAAATCAACCTAATTTTAACACGTTACCAAATCCGAGATTCAATCTACACTTTCATATCCGTTGTGGGTTGTTAGTTCGGAATCGTCATCAACGTAAAGGATGATCGGGATGCATTTTCGCACTATGTTGCTACATTGAAATAGGAATGCACAAAGTGCCGAGCTTGGAGATTGGTCAGTTGCGGATCAATCGACGAAGGTAGTACTGGGCACTACGGCTTGTCCGACATTCCTTTTGGCCATGACAAACATCTATAGATTGGGTATGAAAGAGGTAATGCGCCTGCAACTCTTCACACCACTAAATTCAATTATTATGCCACATTTGGGCACATCACGATTAAGCCATCTCATTATGCCATCATAAGGCAATACACCATAATAAAATCTGCGAATACTAAGACCTTAAAGGTACTGCACCTTTTCTTATTTTGACAATTTTTAGATATGATAATGCTAAAGTATTCATACTAAAGGTGCCATGCTATTTCTCTTTAATATGCCATGACATTAATATTATAATAATGCAATAGCTATGTCATGCTATTTCTCTTTGTACCATGCCATTTTATAAATCTTATGCCATCATAAAAGCTATAAGCCATACCATATATGTGCTAACATGCAAATTAATATTGGCTTGTATAAGGCATTCTGGTTTGACTCTCGGCATTTTGGTCTGACCTCTCGGCATTCCAGACTGACCTCTCGGCATTCTGGTTTGACTCTCGACATTCCGATTTGACCTCTCGGCATTCCAGATTGACCTCTTGGCATTCTGGTTTGGCTCTCGGTATTCCGGTTTGACCTCTCGGCATTCCAGACTGACCTCTCGGCATTTCTGGTTTGACCTCTCGGCATTCTGTTCTAACCTCTCGTCATTCTGGTCTGACCTCTCGACATTCCAGACTGACCTCTCGGCATTCCAGTCTTACCTCTCGACATTCCAGACTGACCTCTCGGCATTCCAGTCTGACCTCTCGGCGTTCTGGTTTGACCTCTCAGAATTCCAGTTTAACCTCTCGGCATTCTGTTTTAACCTGTCGGCATTCCAGACTGACCTCTCGGCATTCCAGTCTGACCTCTCGGCGTTCTGGTTTGACCTCTTAGACTTCCAGTCTAACCTCTCGGCATTTTGGTCTGACCCTTCGGCATTCCAGTCTGACCTCTCGGTATTCTGGTCTGACCTCTCGGCATTCCAGACTGACCTCTCGGCATTCCAGTCTGACCTCTCGGCGTTATGGTTTGACCTCTCAGAATTCCAGACTGACCTCTCGACATTCTGATTTGACTCTCGGCATTCTGGTTTGACCTCTCGGCATTCTAGACTGACCTCTCGGTATTCTGGTTTTACTCTTGGCATTCTGGTCTGACCTCTAGGCATTCTGGTCTGACATCTCGGCATTCCAGACTAACCTCTCGACATTCCAGTCTGACCTCTCAGCATTCCAAACTGACCTCTCAGAATTCCAGACTGACCTCTCGACATTCTGGTTTTACTCTCGACATTCTGGTTTTACTCTCGGAATTTTGGTCTAACCTCTCGGCATTCCAGACTGACCTTTCGGCATTCCAGTCTGACCTCTCAGCATTCTGGTCTGACCTCTCGGCATTCCAGTCTGACCTCTCGGCATTTCGATTTGACCGCTTTAGCATTCCAACTTGATCCAAAGACAAGTTGAGAATCACATAATATTATGATTTGACCCTTTAGCATTCTGATTTGACCTCTTGAAATTTCAGTTTGACTCTTTAGCATTCCAACTTGATCCGAAGACGAGTTGAGAATCACACACCACTTTAGTTTAACCTCGGTATTTCCCTCAGGTTGACCGCTTTAGCGTTTCAATTTGATCTGAAGACAAGTTGAGAAATGACCTAACTCGACATTCCAACTTCACCTCTTGGCATTTTGGTTTGACTCTTTTAGCGTTCCAACTCGATCCAAAGACAAGTTGAGAGCCACACAACATTCCGGTTTAACCTCTTGGCTTTTCCCTCGGGTTGATCACCTAGGCGTTCCAGCTTGATCCAATGACAAGCCGAGTCCGACCTTCACTCGACATCCTAGATTGACCCTAAGGGCATTCCTATTGACCGTTAAACATCCTAGCACGAATTAAATGACCAACACTCGGTTCAAGGAACCAAAGGCAGGGTACTTCTACTCATATTAGCTTTCTTGCCATGACTCGAAGCTTTGGGGGCATGGGCACTACTTAGTCTTGGCAAGGCCCCTCAAGAAAGTACTTGACCGATTAATGATTGGGACCTACCGAATGGCACACAATTCAAGGGACCCAAAGTCGAATACCACCCAACCTTACAATAGCGAAAGAGGGAAGTGGGACACTGACATTTGAATTATCAAATACAAACACGGACAAAATCACCTCCAACGGTCAACAGCGAAAATACACTATGACTAGTTGGAAATCATTCAAAAAGCCTCGAGTGTCTTAAATTGCCTTGAGCATTTCCAATGCCATTAGCCAATTCTTCCTTGAGTGACTTCAACTCGGCCTTGAGTACCTTACACTCAACCAGTTCCACTTAGAGTATCTTCAACTCAACGAACTTAGCCTCAATTATCTAATACTCAACTTGGCCGCGCACTTTATGAGTCTTCATCTGCATCTCGAGACCTGAGCATGTTCAGCTCGACCTTGCCATCTTGGGTATCATTAGCTCAACCTTGGGTTATAAGCCTAGAGCATTGTCAGCTCGGCCTCGTGCCTAGAGCATCCTCATCTTGATCACTCGCCTTGAGCACCTTTGACTTGATTTTGTGCTTTTAGCATGTTCAGCTCGGCCTCGCCACCCGAGACTCTCTAGCTCAGCCTTACGCCTTGAGCCTATAGAGTATCTTCAACTCAGCCTCGCGCTTAGAGCATCTTGAGTTCGGCCATACACCTTAAGCATCCTCAGATCAACCACGAGCTCAAAGTACTTGCAACTCGACTAGTATGTAGGGGTAGCAAAATGGGTTGGACCCGTCAGGCCAACCTGTTTTGGCCCATTTTTTTGGTGGGCCGGGTTGAGGTTTTCAACCCGCCAACCCGTTTTTTTTATAAAAAATAATATATTTAATATTTATTTTTATATTTTATTCATATATTATTAATATTTATTTAATATATTTTTTGTCTAAATAAATTATTATTCAAAATTTAAGGTAATACATTTAATTTTTTAATAAGTATTTATTATTTATAAAACATAAAATTAATTAAAATATATTTATTATATTTTTTTCATTTTTTTGTTTTTTGGCGGGTTGGCGGGTCGGGCTTGGATTTTCGACCCACTTTCCTTATGCGGGGTGGGGCGGACCAACCCATTTTTGGCGGGCCAATGGCGGGGTGGGGCGGGCCGGCCCGTTTTGCCATCTCCACTAGTATGATTAGTTGTAAGGGCATAATGAAGCTCGACTATGTAAAAAATCTTATAAGCTCTTACAGCCTACTTCAGAGCTTTGGGGGCATATGTACTACTCGGACTCGACCCGGCACCGAGTCAAGGGATCGGCCGAGTAAACAAAGATAGACTCAGACCAAAACAGTTATAACAGAAAGTATATCTTACTAAAAGATAAGATATGCAAAGATTAAGATAAAAGATAATGATAGAAGATAAACCTATCTCTATCACAATTAACGAGATTTGATACGAAAATAACCCTATCAAATCTATATATTTACCTTCTATAAATACAAAGCAATTCACCCCTATCAAGGTACGAAATTCTACACCTTTTAGTGATACCTGCCTCCTACCTCTGCGCCTCTAACTTGAGCGTCGGAGTGTCTTTGCAGGTACACCCCCCACTGTACATCAAGGAGATCCTGGTGGAGCCACCGCACCAAAGGACTTACCAAATCTGGTAAGAACAGTAGCCAATTAAAGAAACAAATCATTATAAAAGTACGTTGAATTTAGGTATTAATTATTCACGTTTAAGTTTCAAAAAATCAAGAACAGTTACCTTATTGCAGATTGCTTATTGCACGATATTTTCTAATTGAAATCGATTTAATTGGTATATAATTTATAATTAGATTTTGCTTAACAAAAATTGGCCTATAATTTGTATCAAAGATGATTCGAAAGAATTTCTAGTCAATGCTAATTGGTTATTTCCTAATGTGTTTAATACCGATTGCTTATACGTATCAATTATTTATAACTGAACAAAATTAAACGAATCAATTATACATTTTAAATTTATTCATATCAATTATAACTGAAAAAATTAATATCATTCATAAAAATATTCCTAATAAATTAATGAGATTTAAATGTATTTGAATTTGAATTTGGTTCGTAACCGAACCAAATAATTCCAAAGCATGAAATGATGACACGTGTCTTTCAATGTTTGAGAAACAATTTTATTTTGCTATGTGTTTTCCAAAACTGTTTTTGAATTCATAAATTTTATATATATTGATATTGATAAGTGACAGCACCACTAAAATCAAGAACATTAAGATTAAACTATATAAGGATAACACACATTTTCATGTCTTAATTGATCTAGATATGTGGATAAAGGGATTAGAGATTACACCGATAGTAATTGCGGACGGTTCTATATTAAGTTATATTGACATTTTTATTATTTGAATGGCAATGATGAATTGCTAGATTTCACTCATCAGTATTAAAATATGATTTTAATATTATTTCCATTGTCATATACACACATACAAGGTCATAGACAAAAAATCCTAGACACTTATGTGACGAGATGGTTTTAGTTAGACTTTTGATTAAATAAAAGATCCAAGATACACAAAGGACATAAGAAGACTACATTCAGTTCATATTTAGACTTATTAACCACTTGATAGAATTATATTAGAAATCACAAAGGGTGTGTTAATAATGTTTTTTTTCATAAAAAATATTTTTAATTATTTAATCAATATTTAGCATTTTCCTAATTAATATTCTTTACCTAATTTCATCAGAATCAATGAGTCGTTGACCTTAATGGTTCCAATAAGAATTAAACCCAATTATGAGAAAGAGATGGTTGGTAGTACTCTCTCCGTTCCAGATTATAAGACGTTTTAAAGAAAAAAAATTGTTTTAAAAAAGATATCGTTTTATAAAACCAATGCTGCATTAAATATTTTTTTCCAGGACTATCCTTAATCAATACTTAGTTGGAGTAGTGTACTATGAGTAATTAATTAGAGAGATAAATGGTATAATACAAAGTTACTTACTCCTTAATACCTAATGTTTAAGAGAGAGTAACGTTTTCTAGAAAATTCAACAAATTAATTGTATTTTTTAATATTTGTGTCAAAATCTTAAACGTCATATAAACTGGCACGGAGGGAGTAATAGGCATGAACGGTCCAGTTTCATTCTTGTATTCACAAACCTAATGATTTAGCACAAATCCTACAGTGGGTAATATCAACAATTATTGTTGGTGGATAAAAAGGAGAGAGATATAAAAATGAACGATGATAACTGAGTGGTGATAATTGAATAAAAAAGTACTATAATTAACTTTTTAAAAAAGATTAATGTTTTATTTACCTTTAATTTTTTGTTGTAAATGTTATAAAATATACTTAATTTCATTTAATTTAATTACAATCGTGCTAAAACTTTTTTATTCTTACAGAGTTTTCACATTCTAAAGCAATCTTAATGCAACGTACCTTTTGCATTGTCTAGTCTATTTCAATACATATTCCGTCACTAGAGATCTCATTCCATTATTTTTGCAACAGCCCAGATGAAATGATCATGAGGGAAAGCAAGGCCCTAATGGGTCAAAATATAGACTTGGGTGCATGTCCTGAGGGTCCACACTAGAGAGACATCTGATATGAATGAATGTATCTAGGGTTTTTCAAAAGTGAATTCAAAACAGTAAAGGGATGCTTGCACACTAGGCACTCAAAAATGTGTATTAAAAAACTAATGTTTCACATCTTGGGGACATAGGAAATACAGTTGGAGTTGGGGGGAAGGTCATGAAAGCACAACCTGGCTTCATTTTTCCTTTCATTAATTATGCTAGAATATATATTTTTATTTATATGTTGTACAAATAACAAATTAATAATAGTTTAAATGATTTACTAATTGATATAAAAATTAACACTATATATATATATATATATATATATATATATATATATATATATATTCCATAATTATAACATAAAAATAGAAAATAACTAGTTACTTAATTTTAAATATCCTTCATTAAAATTAGAACAAATTACAGTAACACCTCTTGAAATTTTGTACAATTATACAAGCATCCCTGTTTTTTTAAACATTACTTTTGCCTCCCTTGTAGGGTGTGTTAGTGTAAGGTTTAATGGGGGTGTTAATGTAATGTTTTCCAACTTAAAGAGGGTTAGTGTAGGAAAATAAAAAATGGTGAAATTATATGTAATTTGCTAAAAGTTCAGGGAGTATTGCTGTAATTTGATCTTAAAATTATGTTAAAAAAAAAAGTTTCTGAACTAAAAATCTAAATTGTACTAAAAGATTCTAAAAGACTAAAAAAACTCTATATATATTCACATTATTACCGTCTTCTATATATATATTTAAGTGGCAAATTGTACTTGTGTAGTAAAATACAGGTGTGAAGGGTCTTGCTATTGCTGGCACAATGCACATGCCTCTCCATCCATATTCACATGCAGATGCAACACACCATGTGTACTTAAAAGTGCTTGCATTGCACCCCATCACTTGTATGGCACACTTCTCTCTTTTTTCTTCTTCTTCCCTTTGTGTCTCGAGAATCTCATTGTCTTATTTCTCTGTGTGGCCCCTTAAAAAGGTACAGTAGCAGTGGTTAAATCTTAAAATCAAATTATTTCCATAGTTTTAGTACTTATTCTCCACTATAATTGACCTTCTTCATAACTTTTCACTTGATAAGGAAATTGTTTACATCAATACCGGTTTCTCCCAAACATGTGTACATATAAAATGATGATTAAGTGACATGCATTCCCCTTAATTCGAACTAATTAAATTACATTAAAGTACTTATTTTAAATTAAAAATATATGCATTACTTTACACACATTGTCAATGTTGGTTGCTTTAATACCTATGGATACTTTTAAATTCACTAAATACCCATGTTGTACTCATACAAGACACTTAACTAACTTAAGGAATCAATAAAAAATAAAATACAATTGAAAATGTATCTGTATCATTTCCAACATCTCTATCCCATAGGTGTAGGTATTTGTGCATATGAAACTATTGTAATTTTTGATTTTTTTTTTTGATACTTTATGAAACTATTGTAATACCTTCACTTTTCTTTTATATTTATTATATGTGAGAATATAAAATTTTCTATTTTCTCAATGCTTTTGTTTTATGTAACGAGTTAGAATTACAAAATTCTGAATATATGATTGAATACGAAATGTAGAAAAATATAGAAATATGTTTTTTAGTAGATTTTACAATATTAAAACAAAATAGTTGAAAAATGACGAATACATTTCAAATTAACTGTCAACCATAAAGCAGATAAAATTTAAATAAAGACTCCAAATAAAGATAAAAATTTAGTTTTTAATTTAAAATAATTTTATTATCATTAACAAGTAATTTTGGAAGCATTTTGAAGAAAATTAAAAAATCTCATGTAAAAAGACAAAATGCCCTTATTTGACTGCATATAGTCAAACTAGTGTCATTTTTAATATAAAAAAGTCTTTGAAAATTAATTAAAATTTATTTTTAGGTAATGTAAATATTTTCATAATTACCCAAAAAAATATGTATTTATTAAAAAATAAAATTATTAATAATTTTTAAGTGGAAATAACGTTTTTAATTATTCAAAAATTAGAGAAAGTATGAAAAATTATTTTAAAATTTTAAAATAAGTAAAGTAAAAAATATTTAATTAAAATTTTTTGTCACATGAAATTATACAAAAAAATAATATAATTTAATTATTTTAGAAAATAGCATTAATTAAAGATTAATTTGTATTTAGTAAATAAAACTTTGAAATAAAAATCCTGTCTTGGGCTGGGCTGCAAGTGACTGGGCTGGGTCAAGGAAAACAGAAATGTAAGGCCCATGTTGCTAGTTTTGCTAGTTTTATAAATTAATAGATTATCACTAATTAGGGAGGTTGCTAGGAAAGCAACATTATTTCACATGTTTAATTCACTAACTAAACTACTTAACTAAATTAAAACTATGCTGAAACTTAGTTGGAAATAGATGAACTTAGTTATTCAGAGATACTGATAAAAAAAACTTCGTTATTTAGAGATGATTACTAATCATTTATGATTATTTAAGCATACAACCAACCCTTTTTCTTCGTTTTTCTCTCTTCCCTCTCCTCTGCCAGCCCTTGCCTAGACTCCCCCATCCCCTCTCCATCATTTTATTTTTTTCTACTACATTCACACACTTAAACCCATCTACTAGCCCCAAGTAACTTCATTTCACTCCAAGACCACCATTGAAGCTCCATTTTGAAGCATCTTCTTCTCCCCTTTCTCTCAAACACCTAGTGAGGTATGGAGGGGGTGGTGAACTCTCTTTCACTTTCTTTTATTTATCAAAGTAAGGTAGAAAAAGATTTAGACACTAAATCTTTTTCTAGCCTTCTATTTTGGTTAATATTGGTTTGTAATATATTTTGGTTGATTATTTGATATTGGTTTGTAATATATTATTGTTGGTAATCATGATTCTAGCATCATTTTCTTGAGATATCTTAGGTGATGATAATTTCTATGAAACTTATTATTTATTGTGTATGACGATTATTTTGTGTGTGTGTGTAATAAAATAAATATGTTGTAATAAATGAACTAAAATAAATGTAGAAGAATATTTTTAATAAAAAGTGGTCCACAATGTCTAAACAAAAATAGCCCAATTAAAGTTTTACTCTAGTTAACCCCAATTTTTGTTCTATGCAAAATAGCCCAATAAGGTTTTTCTATTGGCTAATGATAAATATACCCCTATCAACAAATAAGCGTACCTCCCTTGTAGTTTTTTCTCTCAAAAATGCCCCTTTCTAGACTTTCCAAAAGAATCATATATATTTGATTTATTTAAAGAATACCTCCCATAGATTAATTCCAAAAGAATTGAACCTGTCCGAGGGTACGGTAGTAATCTTCTTCTATCGTGCCGAGCTTTATCCGTCATTCTTCGTCATCTTCTGCCGTGTATTGGAGGGGGTGGGTACCTGCAAAGGCACTCCAAATATAGTAAATGAGTGTAAAAAAATGAGAATGAACAGGATATACCTCGAGAATCTCATCCTATTTATACATGTTTAATGGGCTTTGGATCCATGGGCCTTACTTTGATATTACCGTTAATGATAATCTTGCATTAGCATATGGTTTATGTTTAATCATATATTTCAACGATACTTACTATCTAATACGAAGTTTCTTCGTATTCGATAGTATAATTCCAGTGGGCTGAGACCTGTTCGGCCCACAAGTCATGTTACCTGGCCGGAGGGGTTGAATAGGCCGAGGGGTATGCCTCGGTAGGCCAAGGGGTACAAGAATCATATACAATTCGTATTACTCAGTTGGACCTGCTCATAATGTGCCTTTCGACACTTCTGCCCGCGAGGAACAATTATAGCAATTCTGCAGATACATCTGAACAATGTTATTTCCCTTTGGTATTCACCATTTTAAACTTACCATGAATGTGAAGCAATATCAATTCTCTACAGTTAAATCAATATTTATATATCGTGTTGCTGGTAGGCTTGTGGTTGGGATATTTAATTCTATCGATTTGATTGTCATATGCAGATCAAGTCAAATATGAAAATTGCAGGCAATTGAGTGGAGGGCTTGCCAATCAAACAGTGCGTTTGTCTAAAGTAGTGTTAAAGGGTACTGCTACTTATTATGGGAATTAGTGATGCAGAGGAGAGAAGAATGAGTCTGAGAATAATGGGTGACAAAGGAAGGAGATGAGTTGGGGAGGAAGGGGGGTAAACGGGTTCAGGAAAAAAAAGAAAAGAAAAGAGAATTGAAATTGACAACGAAATTATAAGGATATTGTGGGAAAACAATAAAAACATAGGGAAAAGGGAGGTATATTATTAATTTAGTAGGGTATATTTAATAATTACCTTTCTATTTAGTTAAGGCCCAATGAAAATTTAGAGCAAACAAAGCCCAAATTTAGTTTTTAAACAAAAAGGTCCCAATAGTATTTATACATGAAATAAAGTTTCTGATAATAGGGCCCAAAAACATATAAATTTATAAATTAAATAATTTCATGGCAATTGCTATTTTCACTCCCCTTTCTTGCTAATACATTCCCCTTTCAAATTTGGTTTCCCATAATACCCTCATTCCGGAAAATAGATTCTGGAATCTATTTACACTCCCTTCTTTCCGGAACCTACTTTCCGGAAGGCTGTCCTTATGTTCTTATGCTCATTAACTTATATTTTTGGTTATTTGGTGCGTGATTTTTCTATTCATCTTTAAGATCTCTCAGTTTCTTCTGCTAATTCTATCCCCCTAATGTAGAAGAATGAGATTGATCATTAATATTTAGTATATTCTTAGAATTTGGGAACCGATTCTCCATATTTTTCCCACAGAAAATATCTTTATGCAGGATATGTTTTTATGCAGAATAGGAGGAAGGGTCTGGTTTTAATGCAGAAGTTGTGTTCTGGTTGGTGTAACTCTTATGTTTCAAGTATTGGGAGGGGTACGTTTTATGATAGGGAACTAGATGCAAATAGGTTGGAATATAAATTCTGTCGGTAAAAATTAAATCAAGATAAAAAGAAAAAAATTACACCGCCTCTACAGTTGCATGGCAGCACCACAATTCACTACCAAGCTAGAAGAGTTGAGGAATAACCAAATGTTAAGGAAACAAATTACAGCACAGTCTTAGTTTTGTCTTAACAATTAAGTTAGATTATATTATTGTTTTGCTTTGCCTATAAAAGGCCCACCAATATGTACCACATCATATATGAGTGAATTCAATCAAAGAGTGAATTTAAGTTCTCTTCCTCTAGTTCCTCTGTGTGCGTGAGTTTGTGTGGTGATTTATTTCTCTCTCTAAAATTCTTCTGCTGTGCATTGTGAGTGAGATTAGTGTGTTTGTGGGTTTAATTTTATCCCATTGTTATCAAATATTATGTCGGGGTGTAGAGGATAGGATAGTAAGTTTGGGTGGGATCTTTTAATGTTGCTGATAGTATTTGTTCTGATGCAGGTGTAGGGTATTTTGTAGGGTATTTTATAGGGTATTTTAGGGAGAAAAAATTAAAAGGGGAGTGTACTAGCAATAAAGGGGGGAGTGGAAATAGCATTAGCCTAATTTCATTTTTGCATAATTTCTCTTTTTATAAGAAAAAATAAGTTTTTTTTGTTATTAAGTAAAATTTCCCTTGTTTTTAATAAATTAACATTTAAATAAATTAAGATGGGTGTTGTGATGATATTGCATATTCCTAGAATTAGAGATTGTCTCTATTGAAAATCTGAGAGAAGTACTAGAAATTAATAATGTTAAGCGCGTTTGTCTAATGAGTTGAGGTGATAATCATATAGTAAATTATGATTTCTTGTGTAAGGGGAAATTACAGTTTGGTATACTGTGGGATGAAACTAAGGACCATTGTTAAGGTCTAGAGGTTATGATATCGAGTAATGAATGTCCAAATGGTTAGGGTAACACCCTAGAGTCGAGATAACCATTAAACCAACTTGATAACCTGACACCTACTCAGCATGACCATGATTGCTGTACTGTATACCATCGAAAAGAACTGTTAGTTTAGAGCTGAAAGATGACTCGTATCTCGAGATTGATGATGATGATTTTGTACCATGATGTGGAGAGGTGTACAGGCTCCTACTTACTTTCTAGATATTATGTGGACTATTGCTCATTAATGGAGGTATGGATCCATACGAAGTTTTAGGTACAACCAATAACTTAAGTCAAATTTAGGAGTGCAATAGAGGGATTGGAGGTATATGTGAATTGTTAAGAAATATGAGAGTAGAATGTACTTGAATAGTAAAGAACGAAGAACGAAAAATATATAGGATTGAAATCTTGAGAATGACAAAGGAAGGAGTGCAATAGGCAATCATGGTTTTGGGAAAGAAATTAGGAAGATAGGAATAAGGGAGGCTGAAAATAGGAGTTAGATCACAATTTTTTTTATTCCCAGGAATGTAAAATGCGCATAACTGACTGACTTCTTATTCTCATGGAGAATGGTGGGTATATTGGATTCCCATAGGAATGAAAGTTATTTTATAAAATAACTACCTATCCCCACTTCATTCTTCTATATTTCTTTTTTTACTTTTATTTTAAAAAAAAATTAATTTTTTTTCTAAAATTTCTATTATCAAACAAACATGTTCATGGGAATAATATTCCTAGGCATAAGATTCCTGGGAATGTGATTCTCGAGAATAGATTTTCATACCATGAAACAAATGTCCCCTTAATGATGATTCGATTCTTTTTTCTTTTTTAATTTGTAAAATGAGATAACATATTTATAAGTGTTCACATGTATGCAAACACTTCAAAATTGTGTAAGCTCTTATTAACATTTATATCCAAAGTAAGCACAAGTAGCTTATTGAATTTTAAGTTTATAACATGAACTGTTACTCTTATATAATAAGAGTTTATTAAAAAAATCTTAAGATTTAATTGCATATTTTACCACTCAACTATAAAAATTTTGTGAATTTTATCACCAAAGTTTTTAATTTTTACGCATTTTACCATTTTGTTGGTAAAAAAACGAAGTCGTTTTATTTTTTTTAAAACTTTTTTTTAGTGACATGCCAACATGGGTAAAATGCGCAAAAATTGAAAACTTGGATGGTAAAATTAGTAAAAAAGAAACTTCAATGGTAAAATTTTCAAAATTATGATAGTTAAGTGGTAAAATATGCAATTAAGCCAAATCTTAATAAATTATTTTTCTGAACAAGCCTTTAAATCTAATAAATTGTATATCTTTATGTAAATTTACATTAAATTCAACCTTAAGCCTTGTTTTCAATTGAGAACCGTAAAGAAGGATCTAATGTATGTACGTTATCAACGAAACCGTGAAACTGAATAGTTTTCAATTGAATTTAATGGAAATTTATTTAGAGATTTAGAATTTATTATTATATTTAATCTAGAAATTGAATGTTTGCTTATTTGCATAAAGAAAACCTTGAATATTTTCCAAATGTGGCCATAATTAATAATAAACATATTCAACAATATTTGATACAAAATTCATTAGATTTTGAGTACTTTTCTTATTTGTGCAATTGAAAAATAAGGAGCAACTTACGAATCAACATCGATTCCTACATATAAAAAAAAAAACCTAACAAATCAACATATATTCCTACGAATTAAAAAAAAAAAAAAAACCTAACGAATCAACATATTTGATAAAACAATAATAATCTCAACAACCATCTCGATAACTGCAGTATATTGTGGAAGCTTAGAGGGATCATGGTACGGAGGATCAGTTGGTGAGTCTCCTGATATACAATCATCAACATCTGATAACACTGCTGATGCAGCCGAATTCACACCATAGTAATCTCCTTTATTCAACAACTCTTGAGTGTAGTCAACATCACCAAGTGCACCCTCAGAACCAAATTGTTCCAAGCATGATGTGTAGTGATTTTTTGCCATGGGATCCTTAGCACTTTGTGCAATCAAATGATTGATCAATTTGATTGTGTTGGTGACATTCACACGGGCAATGTCAATGGTGAATTGGGTAAGGCCAACAAGATTTGCATTGGGATTATTTGATGAGTTTAGAAGAGTGAAACAAAATGAAGGGTTTTTGGTTTGCTTGCAAATGGCATTCAATTCCCCAACTGGGACTGCATAAGAGGTTCCTACAAATAAAAGAAACACCAACACAGTGGAAGAGAAATTGCAAACCATTGTATTGTATTGTATTGTTTCTTTCAATTGAAAAATTTTTAGTTCCACTTTCTTTTTTGATAACGGGGTTCACATTCTTCTTTATAGTTCTCAATTGAAAACAAGGCTTAAGGTTGAATTTAATGCAAATTCATTTAGAGATACAAAATTTATTTATTAGATTTAATTTAGGATTGATTACAAATATAAACTAATTACCTTCCAGATTGATTACAAATATATTCTAAAATCCCTTTACAAATATATTAACTTTTAAGTTATATATGCAGCCTAGCCAGATTGATTACGTGAGTGAATAAAAAACAGAAAGTTTTGATTTTTGAAATCCTATATGGACCGTGATTCCGTGAAACTAAATAAAGTCCTTGTAATTTTAAAATTATGGTAGTTAAATTTTAAGTTTTATTTATTTCTTTTATATTTCTTGACAAAATATTATATCCCCTTTTTATAGTATTTAATTGTGATGATAATTACATGTTTTCCCTTTTTAGATAAAATATTTAAATATTATTTATTTTTCTTTTTAATGGTATTTTCCTTTTATAATCTGTTATTATTATTTTAAAATCTATAAATGATTGTATTTTCATTCAAATGATTTATTAGTTTTTTTTATTTGATTATAATTGATTTGAGAATTAATGACTATTTATTAACCTTTACAAATGGGACAAACTTAAAAAAATATGTAAGATATTGATAGCTTGAATTTTCAAATACATAAAAAAATATTATCTTCTTATTACTATTTTTTCTATATTCTTTTCGTTTTTCTTGTCTCCCCTTTATTCTTCTTGTTATTGTTTGTGACAAACATAATTTATTCTAATTTATTAGATTTTTAGAACATAATTAATAAAATAGTTTTTGGAAAAAATTATGGTTAAAGTATATACAAATTTTTATTACAAATTCATAAAGATTCTTGATGACATGTGAACTGATTATTGATATTTGTAATCAGGAGTTTTTTTTTTCAAATATGTTTAGTTTGTTTTCTATTTAAATATATATTTTCTATTATTTTTTTCATTATAATCCACAAGTATCTTCCATAACAAGTAATATTGAATTTAACGCAATTGAATATCTAAGACTTAAAATTGAGATTACTAGTTAATATATTAATTAATGTAGCATTTAAAAATATATATTGTAAACTTATGACTATATAAGCATTAATGTAGCATTTAAAAATATATATCGTAACATTTAATGTTATTAATGAGCATTTAATGATATTATTATTATTACTTCCTCTACTCTTTATTATATTGTCCAAATTAAGAGTGTGGTTTGGTCCATATTACAAGGTCCAATCTAAAATGTCTTTTGTATTAATTATTTTCACAAAAATACCATTAATTAAAGTCAGTTTTAGAATGACATGAGAATGAGAGAAAGATAACTTATTAATGCTTGTTAGTTTTGTTTACAGGGGTAATTTTGAAAAAAAAAACTATTTTAAGACAAATTTAATGTTCTCAACTAAATTAACCAATTTCCCTATTCTTGTTGAATTAGTTAATTGTTCCTTATAATAAGGACATTATAAAATTATACTCCCCCATCCCATAATAAGTGTTGTGTAAGAAGAAAAATACGTCGTCCCAAAATAAGTGTCATTTTAGTTTTTCAATGAATCATTAATTACTTTTTCCATTTATACCCCTAATAGTATTAATGGTAGGCAACATAAACTATAAATGAATTAATGATGATAAGGTTAACAATGTAAAATTGACACTTTCTTTCATCTATTTATTAGCTTTTCTTTGTCTGTATAAAAAAATTTAGGACAACACTTATTATTAGATGGATAGAGTTTAAATTATATAAATTGTATTAATTTATTATATTAATGACACGTGGTTGTTCCAGCTTAATCAATAATCTTGAGTTCAAGTCTCGGATAGATAATTAGGTATGTAGCTCCAGTACCCTGTCACAGGGTGTAGTAATAATACAATTTGTATATTCTTTTATAATCTTTTTAAAGCATAATTAACATAAATTGCAAACTTTTGCTTAAATTAGAAAAGAAGAAGACACTCAGACCATGGAAATGCTACAGGGAAGAAATCAGCCCTACTTTCAGTTCTGTTGTTGGTGGTGGTGGTGGTTGGTGAATCTGGTGGAAGCTTCCATATGAGGATTTCAGCAGTTTCTCTGAACATATGGAGGTCAAGGATTTCCACATCTGGGATCTCACTTCTACCAAAGAAATTTACTTTGGCAAAGGAACCTAGTTCAGCATCACAAAATGCATGGGAAGATCTATCACAAAAATGAATATGCTTAGCTCATTCATGAACTACCAAATCAAACATATAATAAAATAAATAGTAAAAAGGTAATGAATCACCTGGAGGGGTAAAAATAAAACATTGCATCATACTATGTAAACAAAGTAAAAAAGAAAATAGCAGTTGACTGAACCCATGTCTATTAGTGAAGATCTCTTTTAATACTCCTATTAACCATTTTTTACTAAAAATATTACACCCACAAATAATGGAACGGCATTTAAAATGCATGCATAGACTATTATGCAGCTAGCTAGCTAGCATCTGAAAATTAGGTTTCTTGAAGTAAAAGCCAGTATATTATTAGGAATGACATGTTAGGACCTTTATGTGAGGTCTGTTTATGCCAATGACAGATGATGTTAAAGTTTCTCGAGTCCAAAAAGGCCATGCCACCCCTCCTTAATATGCAACTTCTTCTGTCCCATAATAATTGTCGTGTAAAAAGAAAAAAATAAGTCTTAAGATAATTGTCATTTTAGTTTTTCAATGTCATATTAATTAGAGAAAAAAGGTGATGCACTGACAATGTAAAATTATTTTACACTGTCATCCAATCACAAGCTACCATTTATGGTAAGTTTGTTGACTTTTATAAAATTATCTTAAAAGTCATACAAATGGTGATTTGTAATTGGATGACAGTGTAAAACTATTTTATACTGTGCATCACCATTAAACTCTATCAATTATTGTTTTCACTTATATCCCTTATAATATTAATGATGGGCAACAAAAACTATAAATGAATTAATGATGATAAGGTTAATTTCATAAAATTGTCATTTTGTTTCATCCATTTATTAATTTTTTTTGGTCCGTGGAAAAAAAAGGAGTACTTGAGTTGTGAGTGACATTCAGGTTGACAAGCTAGGTTCTGGTTGTGACTTGAAAAAAAAAAACAAGTGCCTGTAAACTTATTTGGGAGGAAACAAAATGTGATGGGAAAATTTCCATGAGTGAATCACAGTGTTTATCTCTTAGCTCACATGATGGATTTAACTACTAACTAGTAACTAGTAATATGTACACATAGAAACAACTAAACAACATCACATAAACAATATGATCATTTGTACTGTTGGTTCTCAAGCAAGAAAGAAATAGAAGCTACCAAGAACACAAAGAACTATGAACCAAACCAAGAAACCCAAGAATGCATAACAACCCATACCTAAAAGAAAGAACGTAAAAGATAAATCAAGAACACAACGCAATTACGTGGTTCAGCCAATGCTGCCTATGTCCACGGGAAAGAGCAGCTCCACTATGAAACCAGAATCGTTACAAGATACAACAGAGAACTCCTTGGTTCTGCCCTCACAAGTTCAAGAAGAACTCTGTTTCTCTCCCCCTTTGCGTACCCAATGTTTTTGTTATCTCTTTACTCACCCCTGTTATTGTACACTCGCTCTTATAGTTAGTTACAATCAATTGCTTGCTCACAGGGATCCCATGCCCTCTATTTATAGGCTCCAAGTCACTAGGACTTGTAACAAAAAACATAATAGAAAACTGCCTCATCAGACGATGCGTATCAGACTAATGAAACAGACTATCCCAATTGTCTGACCATCAGGCAGTCCTTAGTCTGTACCAGACGATCCTCATCAGACCGAGCACCCATCAGACTGAACAACCCATAAGACTAAACATGCATCAGACTGACCAACCATTAGACTGAACATCTATTTGGAGTCACAAATAACAATTCTCTACCTTGACTCTAAATCTACAAAGAACGATTCCTTCCATCATAGCACTGCTCCTCCACTTCTGAAATTTTGCTTTTAAGAGAAATTAATCAAGTCCAAGAAATGCTTGAACTTTGACTTCGGTAGAGACTTTGTGAATACATCAGCAGGATTGTCTTCAGACCCAATCTTCACAATCCTAACCTCTTCAGATTCAACCACGTCTCTAATGAAGTGAAGCCTAACATCAATATGCTTTGTCCTCTCATGATAAACTTGACAATTTGCAAGGTGTATAGCACTTTGGCTATCACAGTGAATTACCACACAGTTTTGTGCAATTTCCAGTTCACCAATCATCCCCTTTAACCATAGAGCTTCCTTCACTCCTTCTGCAAGCGCAATATACTCTACTTGAGTTGTGGATAAAGCTACCACAGGCTGTAAGTTTGTTTTCTAGCAAATAGCAGTCCCAAATAGTGTGAAAACATACCCAGATAGAGATTTCCTAGTATCCACATTCCCTGCATAGTCTGCATCAACTTACCCTACAATAGCATCTCCACCTTGAGGTGCCTTCTTGTACCTCAAACCAGACTTTAGAGATCCATTCACATACCTCAACACCCACTTCAGAGCTTCCCAATGAACTTGACCCAGATCCGCCATAAACCTGCTTACAATGCTAACAGCATGGGCCAAGTCTGGTCTGCTACAGACCATACCATACATGATACTTCCTACTCCATTAGCATATGGAATACAGTCCATCTTCCTCCTTTCTTCCTTAGAATTAAGAGCTTGAGTTATTGAGAGCTTTGTGTGATGACCCAAAGGTGTGCTTACAAGTTTAGATTGATGCATCCTAAACCTTTCCACTACCTTCCTCAGGTAACCTTGTTGAGATAAGAACAATTCTCCCTTCATCTGATTCCTGATAATATCCACCCCAAGAATCCTCCTTGCAGTACCAAGGTCCTTCATCTCAAATTCTGAGCTTAACCTCTCCTTAAGCATACAAATTTTATCCTTGCTTGAGCTAGTTATAAGGATATCATCTACATACAGAAGCAAGAAAAGTACACATTCCTTTTCTCTTCTCAAAATGTAGACACAACTATCATAACTACTCCTTAGAAAACCCATCCTCAAAAGAAAGTCATCAAACTTCTTGTACCACTGAAGCGGGCTGTGTTTCAAGCCATACAGTGATTTCCTCAAGAGGCACATTTTCTTCTGATCCTTTGCAAACCCCTCAGGTTGCTACATATAGATGGTTTCCTCAAGGTCTCTAAGTAAGAAAGTTGTCTTGACATCCGATTGTTGCAACTCCAGATCATACTGATTTACAATTGCCATCAAGATCCTTATAGAACAGTGTTTTACCACAGGTGAGAAAATTTCATTGTAATCAACCCCTTCTACTTGTGTAAAACCCTTAGTCACAAGCCTTGCCTTGTACCTTGCCTTCTCAACACCTGGAATGCCTTCCTTTTTTCTTGAAGACCCATTTGCATCGAACTATCTTCTGGTTTTTAGGTAGATCCACAAGCTTCCAAGTCTGATTTTTATCTAAGGACTCCATTTCTTCATTCATAACTTGTAACCAATACTGACTTTCTTTGCCCTCTGTTGCCTCCCTGAAGTTCCTCGGTTCTAAGTCTTGTATTTCTTCAGCCACATTCAGAGCATAGCAAATAAGATCAGCATATCCAAACCTCTGTGTAGGTTTTATCATCCTCTTTTCCCTATCCATGGTCAGTTGATAGTCATAGTCTGAACTGCCTCGGTTTGTCCTTCTTGAGTCTGTTGCTAATAGCTAACCTGTTTCATCTAATGCTTCCCCTGATCTCATCAGATGATCATTCCTGAGATCATGAGTAGGAGACTCCACCTCAAACTGAGCTTTCTCTTTACTTTCTTCCAGGTTTTTGCACATTATCCCCATTCTGGTCTCGTCAAATGTGACATCCCTGCTTATGAAGCATCTTGATTCTCTAGACTCCAACTTCCATAACTTATACCCCTTGACTTCATCTGTGTACCCAATAAAGATACACTTCACAGCCCGAGCTTCCAGCTTATCTTGCTTGACATGAGCAAATGCCAAAGCACCAAACACCCTCAGATTAGAGTAGTCTGCTGGTTTCCCACTCCACACTTGCATAGGTGTCTTAAAGTCCAAAGCAGATGATGGACATCTGTTTATAAGATACACAGCAGCGTTTGCAGCTTCACCCTAGAAATTCTTAGGCAGACCTGCTCCCAAGAGCATGCACCTCACTCTTTCCAAAATGGTCTTGTTCATCCTTTCAGCTAGCCATTTTGTTGAGGAGTCCCTGCAATAGTCTTATGCCTCTTGATTCCTTGTTTCCTGCAAAACTCATTAAACTGCTCTGAAACAAATTCCAGCCCATTGTCTGTCCTTAAGACTTTCAGTTTGGTCCCAAGTTGATTTTCTACAAGAGTATGCCACTCCTTGAACCTCTGAAACGTTTCAGACTTATTCTTCAAGATATAAATCCACACTCTTCTAGAGAAATCATCAATAATGGTAAGAAAATAGGAACCCCCTCCATGAGTCATCACCCTTGAAGGACCCCATAGGTCTGAATGAACATACTCAAAGGGCCTACTAGAGACATGCATGTCAGTCCCAAATTTAACTCTATGAGACTTACCCAGTATGCAATGATCACAAAATTCTAGTTTATCCAATTTATCACCATTCAACAGATTTTGTTTTTCCAATTCAAACAAACCTTTTTCACTAACATGCCCTAGTCTTAGATGCCACAGCTTAGTCTTATCTTGTAACGTCTGACTAGCTACAGATGCATGAGCAATAACAATTGAGCCATCAAGAATATACAGACCATTTCTTTTAACTCCCTTAGCCACAGTTAAGGATCCATTTGAAATCTTAATCAGACCATGTTCTATCTTTGTTGAGTATCCCAAAATATCAAACATGCTTATAGACAAAAGATTTCTTTTGAGCTCAGGATCATACCTCACATCTTGTAACATAATTTCTCGGTTATCAAACATTCTAAGTCTAACAGTGTCCATGCCTTGCACTCTGCATGATTTGTTGTTCCCAAGGAGTACCACTCCTTCTTTTAACTCTAAGGTCTCAAAGAAATCCTTTATAGGACACATATGGTATGTACATCCTGAATCCATGACCCAATTCCTCTGTGTTTCAGAAGTTGATGCCACCAAGACCCCTGCACTCTCATAACCATCTAAAGCAACAACAACAACAACAACAGATTCCTGAGAAACCCGAGACCCCTTGCCTCCTTTCTCTAGACAATCCTTCTTGAAATGACCTGTTTTATGACAGTTAAAGCACTTAAGCTTTGACTTCCCCTTAGATTTTGATTTGGACTTCTTCCTCTTATTTTCTTTCTTTTCACTTCTTCCCCTTGAGACATTCAAGCCTTCCTCATTATCGTCTGTCTTTGACTCTTAAAGCTTTTGGAGCTCCTTAGTCCGTATTGAAGTCTGAACTTCTTCCAGAGTATTGGTTTGATCCTTCCCATATAGAAGGGCATCCTTGAAATGCTCAAAAGACTTAGGCAAAGCGTTAAGAAGAAGCAGAGCCTTGTCCTCATCATCAAGTTTCACGTCAATATTTTCCAAGTCATCAAGAATCTTGTTAAAATCTGCAAGTTGCTCTGTTATGGATATTTATTCTGTCATCTTGAAAGAATATAGATGTTGCTTCAAACAGATTCTGTTGGCCAACGACTTTGTCATACAAAGATTCAAGCTTGGCCCACATTGCAGCAGTAGTCTTTTCCCTTACAACTTCCCTCAATGCCTTATCACTGAGACACAAGATTATAGCACTTCTTGCCTTATTGATCATGTTGCTCTTCTCCTTTTACGAAAGGGTGGAGGACATGTGTGTCTCCCCCTTCAAAGCTTCTGCACATCCTTGCTGCACCAAGATGGCTTCCATCTTAATCCTCCATAACCCGAAATCATTGTTTCCGAAGAACTTCTCGATATCAGCTTCTTGTCTTCTTCCTTTCTTTTCTTTCTCCCCACAGACAGTGCCACTTGTTGGTTCTTAAGCAAGAAAGAAATAGAAACTATCAAGAACATAAGAACTATGAACCAAACCAAGAAACCTAAGAACGCACAACAACGCAGACCCAAAAGAAAGAATGTAAAAGATAAATCAAGAACACAACGCAATTACGTGGTTTAGCCAATGCGGCCTACGTCCACGGGAAAGAGCAGCTCCACTATGAAACCAAAATTGTTACAAGATACAACAGAGAACCCCTTGGTTCTGCCCTCACAAGTTCAAGAAGAACTCTCAGCAAATACCCAAGTCTAACACTTTGTTTCTCTCTCCCTTTTGCGTACCCAGTATTTTTGTTATCTCTTCACTCACCCCTGTTATTGTACAATCGCTCTTACAGTTAATTACAATCAGTTGCTTGCTCACAGGTATCCTATACCCTCTATTTATAGGCTTCAAGTCACCAGGACTTGTAATAGAAAACATAACAGAAAACTGCCCCATCAGACGATGCTTATCAGACTAATGAAACAGACTATCCCAACTGTTTGACCATCAGACAGTCCTTAGTCTGTACCAGACTATCCTCATCAGACCGAGCATCCATCAAACTGAACAACCCATCAGACTGAACAAGCATCAGACTGACCAACCATCAGACTGAACATCTATTTGGAGTCACAAATAACATGTATATAGACCTAAAAAGTTCGGTTCCTCCAAATATTTGAACTCAAGGTTCAATGAACAGTTCTCCCACATTTTATAAGAACATAACATAAATGAAGCTACCAAATCAATGTCAGTGAATAACTGATGCCAACTTGATGAACGCTAAACAACCTTAGAGAATATGAGCTATGAAATGGTAGAATTGAACCAATTTACTTTTCGCATTGACCATTTACAAAATTCAAATTCAATATCCAACTTACTCATAGAGTACATAGAATCAACTTTCTTTTTCTTCTTAAAGGATCAATTGATACATAAATGTAACATAAGCGTATCATTACCCTTCCACCTCTTCAAAATAAAAAATAATTTGCACAAGTTTAGAATAAGTAAAAGAGACTCTCCCAAATCTAAAATGTGATAGGAACTAGAGATAGGGGAAAGAACAAAAGAAAGCTGATATTGATATTAATTATAGTGGGTTCACTTAGAGGATGAATCCTCTTACAGCATGTATCAGGCAAAAGATAGCTTTCTAACTAGAAGAATAGAAGATAAGTACAAATGCAAAGACACTCCTACCGAGAGAGAACCGACTTCTCTACTCAACCCCAACCCAAACAACCCAGCCCAATATAGAATGATAGAAAAAACACTAATAAGAGAATAGACTAAACAGTTTAAAAGTTTTCACCCCAAACCCAGATGAAGATGAAATTAGAATGAAAAAAAAATAAAATGAAAATAAACACCATAAGTAGATTAGAGAAGCTGATTTATTGGAACACATTTGCTTATATAAACAATTAAAAGTAGGTTAGGGATAGTTTATACGAATCAAGAAAATGAATGATTGGCTACTTTTTGCTTCAAATGAGCTAGTTATGTGTTAGTAACTAGAAAGCATCTCACCTGGTTTAACTCTTACAATAAGCCTCTAGCAATCATTTCATGAAGAAGTTTCTCAGCCATATCATTCTCCATTTTTTCAAGCAAAGCACGAATAACTATTTCAAAAGTTATAGCATTGGAGATGCATCCATCTTCTTCCATTTTTGACCATAAGGCCAATGCTTCATCAAACAAGCCTGCTTTTCAAAGTCCATTGATCATAACATTATATGTCCGGATATCTAGATGATAGCCATTAACCAAAAGATGCTGAAAAACATCTTGCGCATTCTTAAGTCTTCCACCTCTGCATAGCCCATCAATAAGTATTGTGTATGTGAACACAGTTGGCTGAATTCCACGATCTTTGATTTTCTTGAGTAATGCAATTGCTCTATCTAGATGACGGTTTTTGCATATATAAAGTATGTAATAAAGAATTGTAGGTGATTACATTGGCAGGTTGACCTCTGTCACGCATCTCATTAACAAGCTCCCAAGCATAAGATATTCTCCCTGATTTGCTCAAACCATCAATAAGAGAATTGTATGTTACTGTATTAGGAACTATATGTTTGCGATGCATTTCTTTAAACAGACCTATGGCTTCATCCACCATTTTAGTCTTACAGAATCCATCAATCAAGATCGTATAGCTTTGAACATCAGGAACCACTCTTGTTTGGGCCATAGTGTCAAATACATATGTAGCATTTTTCACTTCATTAACCAAGCAATATCCATCCATTAGAGGATTATAAGTAACAACATCAGGTTTTACACATGCTTTCATCATCATAGCTAACACAATTTTAGCTTCTTTCATCTTTCCATCCTTACATAATGCATCAACCAACATGGTAAAGGTATAAATATTTGGGGTGCGGCAATGCTAGTGACAATAGAAAGAAATAAAATGAATTGGACAAAAAGAAACTCGTTCGTGAGGGTATTTGGAAGAAGGAAAAGTTGGTGTTCGAGCTTTGTTGAGTCAAAGTGTTGAAAAGCTGAACACTGAGATTTCTGGAGACATGGTTTTGGAGCTTGATTGTTCTTGTCTTTAGTAGCTTGTCAAAAAATTATGAGCTATTACTGAAGTCTCAAACTCAAGACTACTAATTTAAGGCTATGAAGATATTATAAAATCATAGACGCAGTCGAATTTACTGAGGAGAAAATCAAGCGCATGAAGAATAAGTCTAAATGTTTGATTAATGAAATAGAACAATATGTAGCAAAACAGAATTGATGCAAAATAAATATTGTGCTACACTTGTTTGTAGTAGAACAACCACACTTATACCTTCCTTATATCAAATCATAGTAATTGATTGAGTTTCTTTCCCGTGCATATTTTATTAATGGCACACATTGTCTCAGTGTCAGAGCAAAGTTCCTTATCAATTCTATTAATTGACTGAATTTCCTTTTCTTTTTCTTTATCTGTGAAATAAATTGAATACATTCTTTACTTCTATACTCTTGAGGACTAGTAAGAAATGACCAATTTAAGACGAGCAATTCTGACAAATAGGTCATATTTTCTACACATTAAGGTAACATATGTTAAATTTGCACAATGGAATCCTGCTTAAGATCGATGAGTAAATCCTTTTTAGTCTCATACCACAAGGTCGAGAAAGTTGTGTACCTGAACATCAAAATTGAAGTAAAATTGCAGAAAAAAATTATCTTTGTTTAAACTAAATTAAATGTACCAAGTGGGTCTTGCTTAGTTGGTTGAGCATGGTACGTGAGTTGTTGTAAACCTTGTTACCTATCTTCGATTCTTATGCATCTAAAAAAAAAACTAAATTAAATGTAGTGTCTCGTTAATTATGGTGGAACTCCAACCATATCATTAACATATTAATTACTGATTCTAACAATTATTAAATTGGTACTTTGTTTGCAGAAACTCTGCTCCCATCTGGACAGTCACGTATAGCTGCAACCACTTATTATTAATCTCCTACTATTTGTCACAATATTTCTATATCAAAGATACATACAAATTACTAAACTGCTTTCATATATACAAATATTTGTACATAGGAACCCTCAAGGGACTCAACCGCAACTCAACAAATGCCAATGGAGCCATCCATTTATATATGTCAGCAGTGTGGCAAAGACTTTCACTCTAATAATGCATCCATAATGAAGAATCCATTGTCAACATCTATTAGGTCGAAGGAGTTATAAGGTAGGCTTGGTGGTTGAAGGGAGAAGGGGGGAAGGAGAGGTCATATGCTCGAATCCCTCCGACTAACAAAAAATAACAACTAACAGTGGTCGATAAAAAAAAAAAAAAATCCATTAGGTCGAGGCCTTTTATAAGACTCCATTTTCTGCTGAGTTTTTCTTTTAAAGCCTTGTAACCAATGCTCCTCCCCAAAAGCTTAATAACTAGGGCCTCCTTCCAAGGGTTGCACAGATCTTGGAAAACCCTATCATCCAAGAAAACCTTTGGTAGCAATCTGTTCCCGTTTTCGTATTCAATCCTGACCAAGTTTTGTGCTAAAAGATTCAATTTTTCTCTTCGAGGAGGGATATTTCCTTCCCCCATCATTTTCTCACGAAAAGAGATTGGTCGAGCCATTCCAACATCACCATTGGGGTGGGTCTGTGGAGGCGGCTGATCATGGTGTGAGTCCGTGGTGGAAGTAGATAAAACGTTCAAATGAATTTTGTGCGTCCACTTCAAGTCATGGTCACATGAGAGTTGAGAGGATACGTTTCCAACTTTCCATGAGTGAGACAATATGCAAGAAAAAATTGTTTAATTTGATAAAAAAAAAAGTGAATAAAAAAATATAACTGAGAAGAAAAAACCAATAAGAAATTAAGTAGTTAAAATACTTTTAATTATGAGTTTAATGGTAAAATAGTGTAAAACTATTTTACAATAACCTTTTTCTCTTTAATTATAATATACATAGATATATAATACTAATATATTATATATTATAATTATAATATTAATGTGTTATAAATTTATAATATAGTTATATTAGCAAATAATCTTTTTTATATTACCTTTTTCATATAATATATTACATAACTATAATTTTACTTTTAATCTTCTTCTATTTTAAAAATAGGGACCTTTCGTCAATTTTCTTCTATTGAAAACTTTCAAATTCTCATTTATTTATATCTAAATATTTGACGGTATATAATGCATTTGTAATATAAAATGATTTAGAAATTTGAAAAGATTTTAAAAGACTTTTTTTTATATATAAAAAAGTCTTGTGGTATTCAATTAAGATTTTCAAAGAAGATAAAAAAATCTTATGGTATTCAATCAAGACTTTCAAGATTTTTTTATTCATGACAACAAAATCCAATGATATTCAATCAAGATTTTTTACAACTTAAAAAAAGTCATCTGGTATTCAAAATTCTATAAATTTCGATGGATTATTTTGTAAATTGGATTTTGATGGATTTTGCGTGACTTTTTAGTTATATGTATAAATACCACACACATCAAACAATCTCGTCCAAATCCTTGAGTTTTTTCTACTCTTCCATTCCAGATTTCTTCTTTTTCCCCCATCACACATACTTTTCTCCTCTTCCTTGGTAGCAATGACACTGACAGAGTAATTGATCATTTATAAATAATTTTTTAAAATAATTTTTTAATTCAATTTATAAATAAATTAAGTAGAAATAAAAAATTGAGCGGTAAAAAAAAATATAAAAAATTGACATAAGGACCACATTTGTTTAATTTTAAAAATAAAAATATTTAATTAGTTTGGAAAAGGATATGAAGAACCAAAATTACACATAATTCAAATTTTAAAAAAATCAAACAAAAATTAAGTCGTCGTCGTCGTCATCAACAACAATAATATAATAATAAGTAAGATATGACTAAGGGAGAGGGAAGTACAGGTCTGTGGCTGTGGACGTTGGGAGCAAAGAATCGGAGGTATTAGTTTTGTTTTGTCCCGCCGGTCGACGCAATCACAATCTGAGCTAGTCTATGGTCGTCGTCTGTATCTTGTATGGAATGTACCAATACAACATATTCCAAATTGACAATTCTACTGTACGCGACAAACTGTTACCATGTTAAATATTGCATGGTTTTGATCGATCCACCACCAAAACATAAGCTAGCTACCCTCGATCCACACGTACGATACGAGAATATCTGGATCTCATAGTAGCTGCTGCTGAGCCCGGATCCCGGAGCCCGAAGCCCTCGCAACAAAAACACTTGGTTTACACAAGGTGGGTTGAGGATATATATATAAAAGTAGGGATCCACTTATTTTAAAAATAAATATAAGATACATATTTTTCATCATTATCATTCATTTTTTTGAAATCTAATCATTAAAATTAATTACCTCATAGTAGCCGCTGCTGAGCCCGAAACCCGGAGCCCGAAGCCCTTGCAACAAAAACACTTGGTCTACACACGGTGGGTTGAGGATATATATATATATATATATATATATATATATATATATAATATTTTGTTATCAATGCAGTATGCAGTGGTACCATATTTGTTTCCTTTTGCATTGTCTTCGTATTTCATTTCCTGCTCATTCATGGATACAACTATGTTCTCGTACATATTTCTCAAATCCTTCATCACTAGGTTGATTCTAACGGATTAAATTTGCATGCAGTAGTATGCTCTCTGTCTTTCTTTATCTTCAAAATTCAAATACGCTCTTAACATGTATATGATATATCTCTTTATACTTTTAATATTAACTAAATTGTTTAATAAGTGTAACTAAATTTCAGAACTAATTTTAAATATATATTTTATCTTCAAAATTCAAACACGCAATTATTTTATATATTCTCTTATACTTTTAATATCAACTGAATTATTTAAATTAACATTTTATCTTTTTTTTCAATCAATCGTTTTTAATATCTTTAGTTCTAACTTGAATTTCAATATTTTTTTTAAAAGAAATTACCAATAATTAAAAATATTAATATATCACAATATAAATTATTTATCATAAATCTAAAATAAAATTAATAAGCACAAATATATTTATTAATTATATATTTTAATTATAATATAATTTATATATTTAGAAATGTTTTTTATTATAATTTTTAGTTGTATAAAATAAATATTTAACCTGTGCAATGCAAGGACTAAAATATTAGTTATTATTTTATATTGGTAGAGATCACATGTATTAGGGATGTAAGTGGGTCATGGTCCTATTAGAAAAAAACACACACATCTCTTCACGCCGCGCACAATGATGAGAGAGAACATTATAAAATAAAAAGGCCAACACCTAAAAAAAATTATTAAAATTGATTCGATTGAGCCAACCCACCTCTAAAATTTGATAAAATTGTAATATTAAGTAAGATCCCTTGATAATTTTATTTAATTTTATACTTAATAAAATTAAAGAATAATGATGACTAAATATTAAGTATTTTTATATTCTAATATAGTTGGGTCAAGTTGAGTTCGAAATTTCCAAATTTGATACTTGATCCGATTACTTTGAATTCATTTATTTTAAAATTATCAAGAAAGTCTGAATAAAGTGCATGAGTTATTGTAAAACTCTCTTATCTGTCTTTGATTCGCATGAGTAAAAAATATTTTAAAATTGATTCCATTGAGCCAACCCACCTCTAAAATTAATCGATGCACATGTTTGAATTTAGCTAGCCATTTAAGTTAAAAAAAAATACTAACTATTAATATGCTATAAAAGTATAAATAAGTTAAATAAGTTATGAAATAAATTAAATTAGTTTGTTTGAATTGACATAAATATGTTAAATTAATTAATGTTTCAAATTTTATTAAATTTAAGTAAGTTATTTAAGATTATATAGTTGAATTCGATAAATGATATTCATTGTTATTTAAGTATTCTCTCTCTATTCCTGATTTTTGGTTGTTTTAGTATTTTTTTATTTTAAATTTTGGTTGTTTTAGTCTCTTAAAATTTTAATATATAACTAGTATTTTAACCTGTGCATTGTACAAAATAAATGTGTATTTTATATAATTAAAATTTATAATTTATAACAAATAAATATTTCTATATATATATATATAATATTATAATTAAAATTTTTAATAACTTAAATACTTCAAAGATATAAATTATATTTTAGATTTACGATAAATAATTTATATTGTGATATATTATTATTTATTATTGATAATTTTTTTTAAAAAATATTAAAATTAAAGTTAGAACTACTGGTGTAAATGTGGAAAGCTACTCGTGAACAATTTGAGCTCGACTCATTAAATGTTCGATCAAGTTTATTTGTTTAATTAAATAAACAAACTAAAGTTTGAGATTGAGCTCAATTATTTATGAGGCAAATCCAAGCTTTACAAGTTCGACATTAATAGCTCGTGAATAGCTTGCTTATATATATATATATATATAACTTTCAATTGGATAATGTTTTCTTAAAACCCACTGTTTGATTGAAAGTTCCTTTCACATAGATCATATATAAAAATTTCATATTAATCCTAAATTATTTGCTATCTCTTTCATATAGATTAAAATCAACGTAATATTTTTTTCTTCAAAATATACTAAAATATGGATCATTTGATTAGCTTCTTATTATTGTTCAATTTTGACAAAATTTGACATAGTTAATCTTGGTAATATATAGATATAATTCAACGGTTGGATCGATAAAAATCACATTCCATATCAAGTTATTGAATGATGTAATAATTGTTTAAGTTACACCGGTATAATTTGATCCCTCCTCATATATATATATATATATATATATATATATTAAAATTACATAGATTCTACAACATCATATTACATGTTTAGTAGATATTTCTATTTATAGATTATTATTTAGTATTAAAATGTTTTTATATATTAAATACTAAATTGATAAAGTTAAAAAATATTTTAAAAGAATTCACAAATTAAAAAATAATTAAGTTATAAATGAGCTAAACAAACCAAGCTCAAGCCTTAAGGTTGAAAGTAATAGATTGAAAGAGAGATACTACCTACATTCCTTTTTATTTATTTTTTAAGGTTGTTTTGTAGAAACGAAAAAGTGCAATAAATTTTCTTGATTATAATAAAATAGTTGTGGAATTTCCTATTTTACCTACTTTTCTTTCCACTCCACAATAAATGCATGTATAAATTAATTAAAGATAAGACAAATGTTAACCAGGACACTGGTTAAGAAACTAAAAGGAGAAATGTTTTTGTTGGGATGCGTAAAATTGCGCTGTCCATAATTTTTTTTGCATTCTCCTATGATTTGCACAGTAAATATTTTTTCCTTTTAATTCCTTAACAGGGCACTGGTTAGCAAGACCCTAAAGATAAATAGATAAGTAAGAGTATAATTGATAAAATAGTAATTAATGTGATTTTAAACTTTACAATAAATAAAAACAAAAATTCTATAAAAAATCCGACAATTATAAAGGAACATAGGGAGTAAGTAGTTAAGTTAAACCATTTACTTGGTATTTGGTTACAGTTTGTATAAACTACAAACTGTTCAACATGAGAGGATATATCATGTAAGGAGAGTGAAGTTCACCTCCACACGAGAGAATACTATTCAAATAAGAAGAGTGTGAGGTAGAGTAGAACAATGAGAATACAGATAAACACTTTAATGTTTATATTTATAAGGAGATAAGGAGATCGTGCATTTTCTTTGAAACATGGAAAGGGATCAATAAACATTAGAGTTAAAAATTGTTTATAATTACCTCCATGTTCCCACATTGACTACGTCGCCTAAGCAGTAAGCACGATTCCGTTTCAGGTCAAAGTCACAACATGGCGCTACAGAATGTGGATGACTTTCTTCGTTGCTTTTTTAGGTGCTCTACTTATTCAAGCTCAGGAACAATCAGGTTCGAGGATAAAACAAAACATCAACTTCGTTATACCATTATTATTAAATAGTCTATTTAGTTCCTTAATTACGTATTTGTTGATAATTTAGTCCTTATATTTTCAAAATAATTAATTTAGTCCACAAATGTACAAATGTTACGGTAAATTAGTCCAACTGTTTATTATAAGTCATGTATGTCGTGAACTAATTTGTCAATCTGTAGTATAATTTCAAGACCACTCTGACATTAAGTGTCATACTTTAAGGACTACTTTGTCTGTATGGTTAACCGCTGGACTAATTTGTCGCAACACTTACATATTTGTAGACTAAATTGGTTATTTCAAAAATATAGAGACTAAATTATTAGCGAATACATAGTTTAGGGCCTAAATATACTATTTACCCGATTATTATTATTATTATTATTAGTTAAAGTTTAGCTGAAAAGCCCAAAATCCCATAAATATAATATGCATTTTTATGTGTTTAGAATTCATCAGCATAGATTGCGGAGCTCCTGCAGATGTGAGGTATTCTGAGCCGAAAACAGGCATAGATTATACTTCAGATGCAAACCTCATAAGTACCGGTGAGAGTAGGACAATAGTATCTGAACTCAAAAATGCCTATCAACAACAGATGTGGACTGTCATAATTATATTCCTTTATTTTTAAAATGTTCAATTAGATCTTTTATGTTTTAAAATTGGTTCAATTTGATTCCATTTTTCTTTTATCTTTGTTCAAAAATTTAAAAAAATAGGATCATATTTGATTTTAAATGGGATAAAATTGAATTTATTTTAAAATACAAGATACCCTAATTGAACTTTTTAATGATCATAGGACCTAATTGAACCTAAAAAATGAATTGGAGGGCATAAACCTTAAAAGATTGACATTGATTGATTCTATTGGACTAATTTTGATTTTCGCACAGGTACAAGTATGATGTTTATGATCGTTTCTGGTATGCCGCCTTTGGTGACAGCAAAAATTGGACACATTTAAGTGCTTCCATTCCTGCTGATTCTTTAATTCAGAACGATTACAAACCGCCAGCAATTGTCATGAGCACTGCAGTTACACCAGTAAACGCTAGTGCTCCATTGGTAATTATAAGCTGGGAACCACAACATCAAACAGACTTATACTATGTTTACATGCACTTCACTGAGATTCAAGAGTTAGCGAAGAATCAGACAAGAGAATTCAGCATCAGCATGAATGGACAGCCATGGTATGAAAATTTGTCTCCACGGTACTGGATTGTCAACACTATATATCCCCGGTTAGGCATCAGTGGGAAAAAAATTACTTTTTCACTTGAGATGACCGAGAATTCAACCCTACCTCCCATCATCAATGCCATTGAAATTTACAGATTAATAGATTTCAAGCAATCAGAAACGTACCAAGGAGATGGTATGACTATGATATGATTTATCATATATCTCAAATCCATTTTTCTAGCTAGTTTACACAAATACACGTGATCTAAACTTTTTTTTTTTTTTATAAAAAAATAAAGTTGATGCCATTACAACCATCAAGTCAGTTTATGGGGGTGACAATAAGAGATTGGCAAGGTGATCCATGCGCCCCTGCAGCCTACTCGTGGCATGGTCTGAATTGTACTTATGGCGAAAATGAGTTCCCAAGAATCACAACTCTGTGAGTCATGCATGCTTCCCAAATTAATAATATAGATAGCTTTATAAAACTGGGATGATAATAACGTGTATAAGTATTGGTTGTGCAAAACAGGAATTTATCTTCAAGTGGATTGTCAGGAAAGATAGACCCTTCAATTTCCAAGCTCACCATGTTGGAGAAGTTGTGAGTTTTTATTTATTTATTTATTTATTTCACCTGGTCCAATAAATGAGGAGACCAGAGAAAACCTCTTATTTTAAATGTTTTATTAATCTTTCTGCTATATATGTACTTATGTGTCAAGAACCAAGATGTTGTCTTTGGTACATGTGTCAAGAGACTTATAGATTGTTTGATAGAGTGAAATAAAATTGAATGAAATTTTGAATTAAATAGAGTGTAAAAGTATGAGTCTCGCTTTGTTTTATTATTTATTTCACTCATTTTTAACTCCCTTTCAATGTAAACAAAATGAGGCTTTAACATACTTAAAACGGCTAAGTTATTTATTTTCCAGGGATTTATCAAACAATAGCTTAGACGATGAGGTTCCTGATTTTCTGTCTCAATTACAACACTTGAAGATATTGTAAGTTACTTTGTCAATTACTGGAAGTCTGGAACAACTATGTGATCCACTGTATCAGAAAATAGAAAAGGATATTTATAGTTTCCGTGTTTTGGCAGAAAGTTGGAGAAGAATAACCTCTCCGGTTCAATTCCCTCCGCACTTGTTGAAAAATCTAAGGAAGGTTATCTCACACTAAGGTATGAATCTTACTAAAAATACTCAAATTCATAAATGGTTATTTATGGTAATGATGATTATTAATTGGTTATATTTTAGAGAGATTATTTGTATTTAACTTATCTTATAAGTATTTAATTTGTTTAAGTGTTTGAGAGAACTTATTAGAATAACATATACTTCCTCCGGACTGAAATATAAGAAGAAAAAAAAAACTGATTCACACCCTTTAAGAAAATTAATTAATATCATTTAATTTTGATAGTCTCAATAAAAAAATCAACACACTTCCTAAAATACCCCTTGCATTTAATTGCATAGGACAAAAAAATAGAAGGTTGTTGGAAACAAAACTCTAATTAAATGAATAGTATTTTGAAGATGGTATCATTAAATAGGAGAGAGTTAGTTAAAATTTGCTTATATTTTAATCCAACACACATACAATTTTTGTTGCTTATATTTCAGTCCTGAGGGAGTACTAATTATAAACAACAAATTGATTTTTTTCTTTGGTCCTAATAATAAGCAACAATCACTAGTTTTTTAATGCATTCACTTATTCCTATGACAACCACTTAAAGCAAAGGATATTTTTGGAATAAAAATGGTAGAATTAATTAAAAAAAAGCTGTATTAACTACTTTTCTTATTACTGATTATTTATTCTATGTTGCTTATAATTAGGATGAGATGTAGTATATGTTTATGAGTTGTTTCAATTTTTTTTTATAATAGTCTTACAAAAGTTAGAACCTATGACTTCATGCATATTATTCAATCTCTTACTACTAAACTGATCCTAGCGAATCTCTTTTTCAACTTTATTTTTAATAAGCTCTGAATTAAAGCTTATGAAAATAGCTCACGACTTGTATAAAAGTAGTTTAACTTTATTTCTTCTTCGATTTTGGAAAAACTTTTAAATAAATATTTACAGGATAAACACTTATTCAATAAACACTTAATTAAATTGTTGATCCTAAAACATCCTTGGTCTAGCTTTTTCTGAGTTTCTCTTCTCCTTGAAAAGAGAAATTGGGTCAAACATATTTTTCTGAAAATCTATTAAAATTAAGCAACTTAATTTTTATAAAGGAGAAGAAAAAATAACTTTAGCTCTCATGTTAAAAAATGGTGTCACCTATGCTTTTCCATAGGCAGTTGTTGATCCACTGATCGAATATCCAGGGCACAAGCAAAATGAATTGAAGTATGTATTGAAATTATATATCAATGCTTGTAAGGTTTACTGAGACGTAAAACATAAATCTTCTTGATTAATTTCCATGCTAGTGTGGGCCAAAATCCATATCTATGTGAATCTGGTCAATGCAAGGAGAGCCAAAAAAAGAGCATTGTTATGCCCTTAGTAGCATCAGTTTTCGGGGTTTTGATCTTTCTGGTGGTCGTGACAGCTATAATGTGGTCCCTTGAAAGGAGAAAATCAAAAGGTGATGCTACAATGATAAAAGATTTGTTATTTTTATTGATAATTTGCCAAAAAAATCCAATCTTAACCTGTTAGTTTTCAAACTATATATTGTATGATGTACAGCTTGGATGGTAGAAAGGGATCAAAGTGAGATCTCACTGCAGTACACAAAACAGGATGATTCATTACTGCGGTTTAAAAAACAAATATATTCATACTCTGACATCCTTAAAATTACCAACAATTTTAATACAATTGTTGGTAAAGGAGGATTTGGAACAGTTTATCTTGGTTATATTGATGACACTCCAGTTGCAGTGAAAATGCTTTCCCCTTCGTCGGTTAATGGTTATCAACAATTTCAAGCAGAGGTAAGTTATTAATCCCTCTACACTAGGTTTTTGAGCTGCGTAATAAGTATATATGGTTAAACATGGTTGTGGTTTTGATTTACAGGTTAAACTTCTAATGAGAGTTCATCATAAAAATTTGACTTCCCTTATTGGTTATTGTAATGAAGGAACCAATAAAAGTCTCATATATGAGTACATGGCTAATGGAAACTTACAAGAACATCTCTCTGGTTAGTTCCCAAATAAAATGTGCAAATCAATTTCCAAGTTAGTTTTGTATTCTGAAACTTTGGATATGGAAATTTTCATATTGCACAACTGTATATGAGTCGTATCACTGACTTCTAATCAACAAAAATCAGCATGCATAGAAATTTACAAAACTTGTTCCTGCAGTTAAACACAGTAAATCAAAAATCTTGAGCTGGGAAGACAGACTTCGTATAGCATTGGATGCAGCCTTAGGTCAGAAACTAAACTTCAATTTATATATTTGTTTTGACAGTTTAGTTAATTAACTTCCCTTTTACCCTCATAATATGTTTGCCACAAATATAATCTCAGGATTGGAGTATCTGCATAATGGTTGCAAACCTCCTATAATCCACAGAGACGTAAAATCTACAAACATCTTGTTGAATGAACACTTCCAAGCAAAATTATCTGATTTTGGTCTATCCAAAATTGTCCCAACTGATGGGGAATCTCACGTGTCAACTGTTGTTGCTGGTACTCTTGGTTATCTGGACCCTCAGTAAGTACTTTACTTATTGTCCTATCCATCATTTTCTGGGAAAATATAGTGAGAGTTTCTACGTGGATATTTGAGTTATCACCACAAACTAAGAGAAACTAAAGGAAAAAACTTACATATAGTACCATAGGTATTGTTGGTGTTGTTCTCCAATCAGATTTAAAGTTTCACATCGGTAATATGCGAAACAAAAAAATCCATTAAATATCATCGTGTATTATCGATGTGAAACTCCAAATCTAATTGGAGAACAGTATCAACAGTACCTACGGTACTGTATGTAAATTTTGTTCGAAACTAATTTGGGTTTCATGACTTTTCTTGCATGCAGCTACCGCACATCCAATAGATTGACACAGAAAAGTGATGTTTATAGCTTTGGAGTGGTTCTTTTGGAAATAATCACAAATCAACCGGTAATGGCAAGGAATCAAGAAAAGGGTCCCATAAGTGAACATGTTAGCTCCTTGATTGCGAAAGGGGATATCAAGGCCATTGTTGACTCAAGGTTAGAAGGAGATTTTGATATTAACTCAGCTTGGAAAGCCGTGGAAGTAGCAATGGCATGTGTTTCTCTAAATCCCAACGAAAGGCCAATTATGAGTGTGATCGTGTTTGAACTAAAGGAGACTTTAGCAACCGAAGTAGCTCGAACAAAACATAATAATAGTGGTGCCGATTCAGTTGAACCGGTCAATATGAATCTAAACTCCGAACTCATTCCCCTGGCTAGGTAAAAAAGCTTAGCCAAGATAAGAAGAATAAAATAATGTTGCAAAATATAAGTAGTTAAAGTGTGTTCGATGATGCAGATGAGTTAATGAGATCAAGGCTCAAAAGGGGAAGTCATGTTGCATAAGAAGTAGTTGGTCAGTAGGCGCTTTACTTTGCTCGTTCTATTTTCTCAGTGATATTTGTATAAATGCTACACTTTGATTTATTATGTTTTTGCATTTTCTAGTTTTGGTTCTTTATATTTTAAGACTCGAAATTGTCATATTATTAGTGTTTTAAATTTTAAAATATAGTGGCGATTCCATTTATATATGTCAGCAGTGTGGTAAAGACTTTCACTCTAACAATATAGGTTATGGTCCCATTCAAAAGTCCATAAACCAAAAGAAATTTTTACAATAGTAGAAAAGTCTTCCCAGTATAGTCAATGTGTAAAAAAAATTTAACGCAAAAATAATTATCCAGCCACATGCTACACTTTCATAAATCATAATCGAGTCATTTATAGGCCGTCAAATGATTAATATTTGACAAATGACTAATTATGAGAGTATGGATAATAAACCATAGTTTTTGCGTTGAAATTTTTTTGGCACATGGACTAAATAGAGAAGATTTTTCTATTAACCAAACCAAATTAAATTAACCATGCTTTCTTAATCTTCTAAACCAACTATGCTCTCTCTCTGACATGTTAATGCTTTACCAATGGATGTGAGTATGTGACTATGGTAGATCAAACAAGTTTTGTGATCCGAAATTCCCAGTTTTTTTTTTCTTTGTTGGAAAATGAAAAATCTTCGCATTTTGAGAAACACATAAGTTTTAAAATCGTCAAGAAACAACTGATACTGACTAAAACAGAGAAGCTGCTAAAACGCATGCATGCAATCAACATCTTACATTTCCATAAGGAATATTTTTATTTTTACAGTTTTTTCAGTAAAAAAAAATGCCACACATTTGTTAGATACACGAAACCATCAGAATTAATATAACCCAACATGAGCACATCCCATCGGACACTAAAATTCAGAAAAAATAAAATAAAATAAAATCAGAATCCATTATAGAAGATATATAAGCAACAATCATAGTAAAGATTTTTAGAGGGTGAGGAAAAAGTGAGAATACAGTGTGTGATTTTTAGAGGGTGAGTGTAGTGTGCGTCAGTGAAGAAAAAGGTGAGAAAAAGAGTGATTGAAACGTTGAAGGAGAGGAGAAAAAAAGAGATGGAGAAGCTAAACAAGTACTCTCAAGAGGAGTCTTTGAACAATGAAGAGGAGAAGAACAAGGAGATCTGATGGAAAAGAGTGTTGAGATGTAAACCGAGGAAAAAGTTAGTGTATGTTCACAAGGTTCTTTTCTTGATGCACTTCCTTTTGTCACACAAGTTATTTATAGACGTAGATTTGAGGGTAGTTCAACTTAATTAATAGGCTAAATTATTTTGTTGGTCCTTATCTTTATTTTAGGTTGTAATTTGATCATTTATTTTTTAAAAATTGCAAAATGGTCCCTTATTTTTATTTTAAATTGCAATTTGATCATTTATTTTTTAAAAGTTGCAAAATGGTCCTTTAAGTAATTTTTTATAGCATGTTTACCCCTGAAGTAATGTATTTTTTTAATTTTTTTGGGATAAACATGCTATAAAAAAAGGCAAATGCTAACCAGTGTCCAAAGGGTACTGCTTAAGGAACTAAAAGGAGAAAAATTTTTATTGGGAGGTGCAAAATTGCGCTGCTCATGATTTTTTTTGCGCTCTCCTATGATTTACACAATAAATACTTTCTCCTTTTAATTTCTTAACCAGTGCCTAGGACACTGGTTAGCAAGACCCATAAAAAAATTACTTAAGGGACCATTTTGTAATTTTTAAAAAATAAAGGATCAAATTGCAACTTAAAATAAAGATAAGGAACCATTTTGCAACTTTTAAAAAATAAAGGACTAAATTACAACCTAAAATAAAGATAAATGACCATATGAATAATTTAGCCTAATTAATATCATCAAATTTTCTCATAATGGTCAGAAATTATTAAGTGATTCTGGATCACTATTTGGCTATGTTCGGCAAAACTAGCTGAAAAGCTAATTGGTAGCTGAAAGCTGTTAAGTTAGCTTATTAAATCATAAGTGTTCGGTAAAATTATCTATTGAAGTAGCTGAAAAATGTAAAATGACAAAAAATGGACATATTTATATGATATTTTTATATAAATTTCAATTTTATTTTGTGGATAAAAATATATTTTGAGGTGTTATAATTTTATAGATAAATTGTTTTCATTATATTTTTAGTTTCAATTAATACATTTTTTTCATATTAAGTATTGTACTATTAATCTTATACAATATTCTAAAATATTTTTAATCAAGTTTAAAATAAAGTAAAAGAAAAAATACACTTAAGTAGACATTATAATTTTATTATGTTAATTAGCATAATAATAAAATAAATCGTCTAATTTAAAATTATTCAAAAAAATAAAAAAATTTAACATTTATCATTGTCAATTTTGTGAAGTATAATGTTGAAATAATAAATTAAATATTATAAATAGTACAATGGTTAAAATAAATAGTGTAATATAAAAAATATAAAATATAACAACAAAAATAAAATAAAATAAATAAATAATAAAACTCTATTCTATTTAAAAATGATAATAAGGAAATTTAATAAATATTATAAGGATAAAAATGGAATAAAATATAAAAAGCTAAAAGCTAGAAGCTAGAATTTTAAAAAACGCTACTTCAAGTAGTGTTTCTAAAAACGCTAGAAGCTACTGAAAGAATCTTGTTTACCGAACAGTCAAATAAGCTTTTCAACTAGTTAGGACTGTTCATAGTTCAATTTAGTAGAGAAAACTAAACTGAACTAAATGGAACTGAAAAATAATTTAAAAGAACCAAACTCAACTATTTACATTTAGTCATGAACTGAACTGAACTGTTTTACAAGTTCAGTAACTAGTTTTTATACTGAAAATTGAACTGTTATAAATTCAGTGTCTATCCATGGAAAACTAGAGTAGTCCTACAACATTGTCCATGACAACACCTTCAAAAGTGTCTATGACTCCATCCAAATTGTTCGGAATTAACTATGTAATTTTGCCTAAAAACAGAGGTCATAATTAAATTGTGGTCAATGGAAGCTGCATATGATATCTACTTCCATATATCTATTACTTGTTTTCATTACTGCTGTCGCAACCAAAGTCGCAGCGGGACGGCGAAAAAGTTTTAAAATAAACAGAGGAGTCGCCACCATAGTTTATTAAGGAAAACTACGGAAAAAAACCTTTAAAAATAAAATGTCCTTTGAAACCAAATTTGAGTTTGGGAGCCGATTAAGCGTAGGGAAGGTGTTAGCACCCTATGACGTCCATCTTGAGACGGTTACCTCTAATTAAACGTGCAAAATTTTAATAACTTTAAAATTATTTATTTTATCCCTAAAAATAAACAAGAATATTTTTGGATATTTTTTTACTATATTTTTTAAGCAAGAGAATTTTTATTATTAAAAAGAAGTTTATTATTATGGAAAGAGAGGATTATTATTGTATTTTTTATCTTTTAATTTATATTTTTTTTATCTTTTTCGCTAGACAGGAGTGGTCCTCTACTCCTATGTATCTCCAGGTGCAATGGAAAATTCATAGTTACGTAGTTCTTTATAGAAAATCACTACTACAAAAAAGGCATTTAACATCAGTTAAAAAAGCCCTTTAACATCGGTTTTGAACCTTTGTTGTATCCACCGATGTTGAAAGTCGAACACTTTCAACATCGGTTTTTAAAACGATGTTGAAAATACCTTTTTACATCGGTTGTTCCTTAAACCGATGTAGAAAGTACCTAAATGACATCGGTTTTTTACAGAGCCGATGTTGTATTGGTGCTTTCTACATCGGTTAAAAACACAACCAATGTAAAAAGTCATTGTAATATTAAAAAAAAAATATGGCAGTTTTGAGTTTTAAAACCCAAATCAGTTTACAAATACATTATTTCTGAAATTGCATAAAAATGATTGTCTAATAACTTCCTAATACATAATTAGAATGCTTAAGTCAGATTTTGGCCTATCAAAATACAGCAACAACAATAAAGAGTTTTGCATGAAAACTAATTCAATGGATAGTAAAGCACAAGGTCTCATAGATCAAAATGTGTACCATGCCTCCTCTCCACATCCATCCGTGAGGTGAGTGCAGCACCATAGCACATTTTATCATGTCAAAATGATAAATTTAGCATTAGTCATAAATTAAGACAGTGTTGCAAATTCAAATGTGGGGATCTAAAAAAATACTTAGATAAATGTATGTTCGATAAAAAAAAAAAGTGGTTCATATAATGCCATAATATAATAGCTTTGTGTCTTCATACACAACTCTATTTTTTAATTATTATTTCTAGCAACATAGATTGTTATCATATCATACAATCATCATTGCATAAGTATCCATAATTCAAATATATTGAAAAAGATAATAAATTGGCTCAGAGAATAAATTGTTCTCTATATTCCTACATAATAATAAAATCACAAGTCAAAAAATTCTAGTTCTATGCATTGATGCAATTGTAGGATATACATAATATTCATTTATATATCTAAAAAAGTATTTGGGTAGTAAGAATTGTACAAATCTTGAAGGGGCAGGTCTTACAAAACATAAAGGGTCCCAGAAAGTTATTGTTTTGCAAGTGCCTGCAAGTGCAAAATGAATAAATGAATTAACAAGTAGAGAAAAATAATTTCCCAAAATGTTAAAAAAAAGGGGTGGCAATTAATTCTCTAAACATAATAACCAAAGATAGAAATGAAAGAGCAGATGCAGTGACTAGTCAATGAGTGAATCAGGCCAGGATTGAGTAGTGGCACAAGCTAACAGAACCTAAGTTGAGTTCAAATTAAACCTACTCTGCTGCACTGCACTTTCACAGCTAGCTAGCTAGTTCTATAGCTATCATAGGAGTAGCAGTAAAGTGTGTCTTGTGTGTCATAAAGTGTGTGATTGCACATGGCAGCTAGGCATGGCAAATAAAACCGTACCCGTGGATACCGCCCCGAACCCGCCCCGACTTTGACGGGGAATACCCGCTTTGACCGGGTACGGGTACGGGTACGGGTATTACCCGAATTTTTAAAACGGGGATGGGGACGGGGATGGGTATTAAACTATACCCGTACCCGTACCCGTATACCCGCTACCATTATATTTTTTTGTCACAACATATATATACATTATAATTTTTAAAAATATAAATTCAATAGATTAATAGTTAAATAATTTTAATTATAATAATAGTTAAATAACAAACTTAAAATTATACATTTAACTAAAAATATAATTTAATTCTTAATTATTTGCCTTTAATTCCTTTGTTATTCATTTTATATATATATTATTTGAATAAAAACATAATTAATAACTTAATATATGATTTATTTAAAAATATATAAATAAACTAAATTATAAAAAATAGTGTAGTGGATTACCCGCGGGTATACCCGAACCCGATAAAACCCGACGGGGATGGGGATGGGTATTAAAATATTAAACCCGCATCTTTTATACCCGAACCCGTACCCGCCCCGCCTTTTGCGGGGATGGGGACGGGGAGAGCCAAACCCGCCCCCGACCCGCCCCGTTGCCATCTCTAATGGCAGCTCTAGCTTGAGTGCATACACAGAAGTAGTGAGGGAGCTGGCATGTGGGAATTTGGAGCTAATAGCAGAGGGCCTGGGTCCCAGACACTTGGGTATTCAGCAGGTTCATAATGACTCAGTTCTCAGGCTCAATCACTACCCACCTATAATTAAAGACACATTGAATTCAATCACATATCGGAGAGTCTAGCATGAATTTCTAATTCAATCATTGTTTCATATTTCTATAAAAGTATGCCTCTGAAATGTTTTCCGCTCCAAATTGATCAATATCGTACCATGAATTATTTGCCAAACTTCCTCACTGAGGTCTGCCATTACTTTTGGCTGGATTAAATCATGACAGCACAGTATTATGGATGTACTTTAACCCAAAAATGCAAGAAACTAACGCTTCCAACATGTCCTAATCACTCTTATCTTCCCAGAATTTAACAAGCTAATGCTCTCATTATCAAACAAAAGTATTATGACCATTTTTTTTTCTGGCAAGGATGTAAAAACTGAACAAGAGATTAACTGCACGAAGTTATCTTTTTCCTATCCTTACATAGAAAAAGTATATAGCATTCACTAGTGCACATTATTTTTCTATTCTTGGTTGGAAGCATATAACTGAATATTAGAAACATACCGCTAGTGATAATGAGAAGTTAATATAGGGAAGAAAATTATTAGTGTCTTTTAAAAAAATAAAGAAAGCAAGCCATAGAGAAGAAATTCATACAGTGCAGTGCAATATCTTTTAAAAAACCATTTATATGACTTCATACATTCCCTGCTATACCATATGATTAATCTCACTTTGTATTCCTAGTAACACAGCTCTCCATCAGCATACAAGTACCAGAATAATGACAGAGTGGGATATACTAAAAGTCAGAGTTGTGAAAAACCCAATCCATAAGAGAATATACCTCAAAAAAGTTTTGAAATTGAACCACAAATTAATGACATAGTAGCAGAAAATGTGAAATAAATAACAGGGTAACAATGAGATGTGATGGAGATATCTGAATTTTATGCAGATGGCCTTATCACTTACTGGTCCAACTTGGTCTTGGGCTACTAATTACACGGAACCAACTTAAGGCCACCCATGTAAAAATATTAGTCAATAGCAGAACTTACTCCTTAGAACAATATTCAAACATAATAATAAATATTATAATAAAAAATATGAAATTCGTAAACGGATAAGGCATAGTAATAAAAGTGATATCAATTATGTTTTTTTTTATAGTTTACATATCATTTATTTTATTTTATATTTTAAAGAAACATTAGTAAATAATATTTTACATATTTAAAAATTACATGACTTATACATGTTTATAACATCTGTGCAACACATAATTACACATCAATCAAAGATGCAAGAGGACATATAAAGTATAACATAGATAGAGTATATATAGCATGATCCGATTGCTGCCTTTCGTTTTCAATTGAATGATAATTACGAAGAAATAGCAAGTGCAATGTGAAGAAAACACTTGAAACTTCATAGGAAACAATATTCATAAAAAATATTTGCAAATGCATGTTTCTAATTATTATTGCAGAATTGGTAACTTGCACGTAATTAAGATTCTAAGATGGCAAGAGATATCAAACAAAATAAATGCGAAATAATTATACTAAGATGAACTGGTAATAAATGCTTTGGAAAATCATAACATGCCATCATCATCATTCAAGTGTAATTGTGTGATTTAAAAATTAAAATAAAAAAGAGAAAGCAATCAAAGTTTACAAACACAAGTCAATCTTTAGCTAGTGAGACTCTAATGATACTATATAAGTTTCCTAACATTTTATTTCACCTAGTTTTGCTTCTCCACATTGGTATCCACACTGCAGGGGGTGAAAAATGTAGAGACATATATCCTAATCAAAAGTAAAGGACTTGATGCTTCCTCGAAGAAAATCTGTCTAGCTTACAAGTGATTTGCTGTAACTAAAAATTTGCAATTAAGCATGACTATTTGGGCACAACCACAAAAATAACAGAATCATTAAATCAATCCAACAAGGTAGCAAAACCCATTTGCAAACTTGCTAGCACACACCACCCCACCCATCAAATAACAGAATCATTAAATCAATCCAACAAGTCAAAAGCTTTTTGTGCAAAGTAACACAGATCCAAGCATTAAATAAACTGTCAGAAAATGTTTTTTTGATAATTTGATTAGAAGACCAATTGCTCTTAAATAAAGGAAATTCCTAAACTACTACATATACTTTTAAAGTTGATTTGGGAGATGGAATAGTGTAATTATTGGCATTGACTTTTATACATATATAGTAACTAAAACTGAAACACACATATAAACCTACTTGTGAGAACAAAACATGGTTACGTTAATTGGCACTTAAAATGCATATATATGAACCTTCAAGTTCAATTAAGCAAATACAATCAACAAGGAAAAGGAAATATTTAATTTCTACCATAAATCACCCAATTTCAAGTGTTCAATGTATTTAACATATAGACTTACAGGATCAGCCCATTTGGCAGCAATGGCTTCTGCAATTTTCCTTCTCTGTTTAGGGGACTTGGGTGCTCTTTTGCTACCTGGTGTCCTTGTCATTTGTTTCCTTTGTTCAACACTCATCAACCACTCTTACTTCAGTTGTTCATCCAAGGTTTCATAAGAATTCCACTGCAGCTTTTCTTGACCAACATAGCCTTGTCTAGAAGCTTCTGCAATCAAATTCTGCCACTCAAAGCAGCAAGATTCCTGCACCATCTTCCTTCTAGCGCCAATCTTCTTTCTTGTTTCTGCACTGTGCAATCAATAAAGAAGGCATATACTTATTAGTAACAACAAAGAAGCAGTATTTACTAATAACAACAACAAACATGGAAAGGCATATACTTACGTTTGTGCATGCCCTAGATTAACCAGCTTCATTTTGACCTGCATTACCAAATTTTGTTAAAGAAATCAATTAAGAAATCTATACAAGCCAAAATTTAAAAACCCAAGAACTATTCCATGTCTTCATTTACAACTAACTAATTAACCATTCCATTCTAAGAAAGTGTTACATGAAGCAGAGAGGGACAATAAATTATGAATTATCAAATATTGTAAGCGGTGAGGAAGAGTTGTGGATTTTAATTTGTGGGAGCTGTAGGTCGGAATCCAAGAAGGGGAAGCTAATGCAACCAAAATTTATCATTGTTACTCGACCCCCTCTGAGAGTAACTGAACTAAACCCAATTCTGAAAAACAAAAATATCTGAACAAAAACCGACATTACCTTTTCCCACAGTTGAGTCACTTGAGTGTGTTTTTTGCAGAAGCCACTAACAATGGTACCACCCTTCTTCCCTTGTACTCAATTCAACGCACAGGTAATATGAAACCCTAACCCACACTTGGGCTCAGAACAAACTAGAGCACACCCATCGCAGCACCCGCAAACATATATTTTTTAGTAGTGAATATTTGTGTGTTGACATTTTTTTTTAATTTTTGTGTTTTAAGTTTTAGGATTTTTGAGCTGTCACAACTCATACATCCTATAATACCAAATTGATAGAGGTGTACATCCAAGCCAATTCATTTTTTATTCTTGAAGCAATTTAATTTTAATTTAACAATTTATTTTAGAAAAAAGTTTCAAGAAATCAAGTTGTCATAACTTGTGTTTCAAAAATAAAAGATTAAGAGGATGTCACATCTAATTAATCATTTTTTCTATTAAAAACTTTTTTTAATTATTATTTTATGAAAATATTTTACCTTACTATAACCTGATAGTTATTACTTTTATAGAACACGTAGCTAGGTAATTATAAAACATTTTGATTTTATTGCTATAATTTTTAATTGAACTTTATCATTTTATTTGACTTGGTTCCTGGTTACATACATGATTATGCTTACTAAGGTAGCTTCTATGCACACTAAAACAAAAGAAAAAGTTCAATTTAACTTCATGTCATCTTATATTCTGCGCAGGGAAAGAAAAAGAAAATAACAAAAGTAAAATAATACAAACACATCACACAAGGGAAATAATAAAAAGGTCAAAAGAAAAAGCTTAATAAGGACAACATTATTTTCAACATTTGTTAATGTACATGCCTAAACACAACAAAATAAACTTAACTAAAGGGAAAGAAAAAAAAAAGGTCAATGCATTCAGGATTTAGACGAAAGGAAGGGTAATTCAAAGGGTTGATGCAGTGATATAAGGCTCTACTGCGTTTACATATATATGAGGGAATGATCTATTTAGCAGGAGAATCCGTGTTCGATTCCCTTCGTGTGCAAAATTCCCTTGAGCCAGCGGCAGCCACACACCGCGAGCGGATTAGTCTCTGACCAGTGGGTTGGGAGACACCCGTGGTCTTTGACCTAGGACAAAAAAAGACGAAAGGAAGGGTAGGCAAGTTGCACTTTTGAAAACTCACAGTTATCATAATTAAAATAAGGTAACGAAACATGAAGAAACAAAAGAAGAATAAACACTTAAAACTTTAAAAAAGCTGGAATTAAGACAGAACCAGGGGTGTGCGGAGAGCTTGCTTGCTGCAATGACGTGGGTCTGGTTCATCTGGTGCGAGCTATTGCTGGCATGTTCACGAGATGCACACAGCTAGGTGGTGTTGCTGGTTCAAGCATAAGGTGGAATGGTAGCTTTGGGTTTGATGGAATGAATACAGTGATGCATGCGGGTCTGAAGGCTATGTGGATCTGCACATTACTGATTTCATGGCATAGTGGTTGAGGACTATAGAGTGGTTTGCTATGGCTAAAGCATGGTGGCATTGATGGAGGGTTAAAGCAAAAGGGCATGGTCCCTTCCTGTGTTCAATGCATGGGTGCGTTGAGATAGTGAAAGAGAGATTACAGGAGATTAGTGTTGGGTGGGTGCTTTCCTCCTTTTTTCTATGCTCTCGGTGTATGAGATTAGAAGAGTGTAAGCTTGGTGTTTTAGTGTGTGCGTGAGGTGTATTTACTCATGGAGGTTCAAAGAGAATAGTCATTGTTAGAAATCATGGTTCAGAGGTGGAGAAAAGAGAGAAAAGGAATAAAAGTGAAAAATGGATTTTTACTCAAATGAGAAAATCAACTTACATGCTGAGTACATTGTGACTTATATAGCTAATTCTAATACCACTAATATCCTATATCTCTAATATCCCCCCGCAAGCTGGAAGTGCGAATTAGCAATTCCAGCTTGGGATGAGTAATACAATCCAAAATAGAGGAAATACAATGCAACTAAGTAATGAAAAATACAAGAAAAATATAAGTTGTAATCACATTAACTAAACAAGAAAAATATAAGCTGTAATGAAAGTGGCAGCGGCCGAGGTGCATAGCTCCTAAAAGTCTTCGACCTACTTCTGGGCCCCTTCGAACTTCTTCCAGCGTCTCCACAACACTCACTCCAACAGAATCAACAATCCCAATATTGGGAACAACTATCAAATGCCAAATTAGGCAAGCAAAGCTTAACCACCAAGTAGAAGCCACAACTCAAGGCTTAACCACTTGACAGAAGCACAAATCACTAAGAAAGCTTAACCACCATAAGGCAGAAGCAACAAAGCTTAACCATCAAGAGCAGAAGCCAAATTAGTGCTTAACCACTCAAGACAGAAGCAAAACAATATACCAATGCTTAGCCATCCATGGCAGAAGCTTAAGACAATGCTTAACCACCATGGACAGAAGCTTACAGTAGGAAAATACCAATAAACCATAATATCCTAAATCTGTGTTCACAAAGAATTTCGCACAAACACTTGGTGTGCATAATTTTGACATACTAAACCACTAACAGTAGCAGTAGCAATGTCACCAAAGCTGTAATGAGAAACATAGAGCAAATCCAAGCACAACATCATCACCAATTACTCCATGCTCAAGCATTTCCTCCACAGACATTTCATCAAACATTTTCAAAGCATCATTTAAATCACCAAACTTTCTTCAATGAGGATTTTCCTAAACACCTTGTGAGCACTTGGACCAAGCCGCACAGCAAACAAAATGAAACCATAGTATGCTAAAACAGAGTATCATCAATAACAAGATAGAAACAGGAACCATTACTGCAACTTCAAGCACTCCAATCAAGTCAACATCCAAATTCCTTTTTGAGCAGACATTTCATCGAACAAGTAGTGGGCATGAGAAACAACAGCCAAGTCCTTCCAAATTCAACAATGGAGCAAATAACCAAACACTTGGTGCATGAAAAGCTGAGATCAAGAACCACGAACAACGCGTCACAAACAGATCAAGACTTAGCGGTGGCCGGAAATCGCTCCCCGCGGCTAAGCACGGTGGCGGTGGTGACAAACCAAAAACCCAATCATTTGGTTGTGATGCGGATAACATGAAGAAGCTTTCAATCTGTTTTGATTTTGTTTTGGAGAAACTAAAATGGAGAACGTGTACGATGCTTCAAAAAGCAAAAGAAGGGGAAAATCAAATCCAAAATAGAAAATGAAAAAAAAGGAAGACGAAGATGAATTTGAAGGGAAATCGAAAAAGAATCAGAGCAATGTTGCGATGTAAATCTCATAAGAAAGAAAAGGATAGGTAGATTTTCTCGAGAAAACAAATTGATAGAAAGAACGAAAAAGAAGAAGCAGCGGAAAAATATCTATGGTGGATGGCATTGCTCTGATACCATGTTAGAAATCATGGTTCAGAGGTGGAGAAAAGAGAGAAAAGGAATAAAAGTGAAAAATGGATTTTTACTCAAATGAGAAAATCAACTTACATGATGAGTACATTGTGACTTATATAGCTAATTCTAATACCACAAATATCCTATATCTCTAATAGTCATGGTTCTTATGTGTGAGAGATCGTGGATGGTGAGGGGGACCGAGATTAATGAGGGTGATAGTGTCAATGAGAGTATGTTGGGGCTGTGTGTGTGTGTTCTTGTGACAGTAAAGAAGTGAAGGTTGTAACACCCTAAAAATACAATTATTGATGAAAAATAAATGATAGTAAAGAAGTGAAGGTTGTAACTCATTATGTCTGTCATGTGTGAAGCTATATGATTTCAATTAAGTATCTGTGAAATTATTTTCATTAAATAAAAATAATTAAACTTTGTGTGAATTAAAGTCAAGTACATGATTTATGGCTTTAATTAATTATTACACTGTTGGATTAATTCTTAGTGTTTAATTAATTAAAGAAATACAATTATTGATGAAAAATAAATTTAGTGAAGATTTACTTAATTAATTAAATATGCTTTAGAAAAATATTAAATAGAATGAGATTGAATTAAAAATCCTTTTTCTTGTTGATTAAATAGTCAGATGACTAAATCCCGCAGAGACCCAAAACCCAAAACTGGAAAATACCCTAACCATAGACCTAGTGGGCCCATGTGGGCCCAACACAAAAACAAAACCCTAGCTAAGGACATGGGGGGAATTTTTTTAAAAAGTTTCACTTTTCTCTCTCTTCCTTTTTAGGGTTTGCAAGAGAGCTTTTCTCTCATTTCACTTTTTCTTCTTCCATAAGTTTCTTATTTTCTCCTCCTTCTCTATACAATTCTGCACATTCTCTCTAAGATTCAAGTACTCAAATCAAAGTTTCCACCGATTAAATTCGGATATATTGTTGAGGAGGGGAAGGCCTACCCAACAACACCATTATTGCTTCTTTTGAGTAAGGAACCAAAGAGGTATGGAGGGGTTTCTATTTTTCCTAAGCTATTTCTTGTTTCTCTTGATGTTTTTGGGCTGTTCATGTGATTGTAAGTCTCTTGACACCATGGGTGTCTCAAGAGCATGTGAAACATGTTGAAATGTGTTGTTTGTCAATTGTGCACTGCAACTGTTTTCAATTTTTTCGAAAATATTTTTGTGCATTATTTTGCAATGTAAAGATGTTTTCCTATGTTTTGGCACCTCTAGATATCATGGTATTTTTTTTTTTCAGAATTTTATGAACAGTGGAACTATTTTTTTTGGAATTATTTTCAAATGTTGCTGATTCTGTAAAAGGGGCTGTTTCTAATTTTATAAAAAAATTGGGATATGTTTTTGGAAAAATGGGCTCATGAATTCGATTTATATGTTATGAGGGTCATCCCTGAATTTTTGTGAAGTCAGAACAAACCGGGAAGCATTTTTAGGAAATTAATGTTGTAAAAATCGAAAAACTGGACAGCAGAGTATTTAAATGTAGAAAATATCTTTTTATAAGAATTTTGCCTTGAAATTTTTTTTTAACACTACTTAGACTATGTGGACTGACTATGAATTTTCTCAGAATTTTATGAATACTTTCTGTAATTATTTGCATTTTCATATGGAAAACTCTGTTTTGGGGCAATAATGTTTGAGAAATGCAAAAAGGGAATTTTCGGTAGGTATTAGGGACTGAAAAAAATTCCATGTGCTATCCCACATGTTTGGAACATTTCCTATACATCTGAAAGGAAAACAAAGTTGATTTTATTTTTATCAAAGTATAAGTGCATTTTACAGAGCTTGTCCAACAACCATAATTAATTCAAAAATAATATTTATGGTGAAAGTTTGGGAGAAAAAATTATATAATGAAATATATGTGATGTATTATGTCTCTGTAAAATCTCACGAAATTCTAAGTTAATTTGCTAAGTTAAATAATTTTTGGTATGTGTGCATAACTATAGGTATATGCATGAAATTTAATTGTGTGATTGTGTAATTGTGCCTAATGTCATTCGTTGGATTTGCTAATCGACATTTCACCTCAAAAGGGAAATTTATATTGAAAATGTGTGTGCAATGTTGTTTAATGGATTATGTTGAATTATTGAATTATTGTTTGTTAATGATTATTATGTTATTAACTGTAAATTGGAGACCGGGAGAAGCGTGATCCTCGGGCAAAGAGTGCTGGAATTTTCTTGTGCATGTGACTTGTTTGCAATGTTTTGTGGTTGTGGGGATAAGAATAATTCATTCTTGTGTGGGAGCAAGTGAACTCCAAACGGAGTACATTTGTAGATGCTAGAAAATTATTCTAGCAATTGAGGACATTCACTATGTGCAATAGTGAATTAATTATAATTAAAGAGTAGGAACTTAATAATCTTATGAGTTAATAACTAGGAAATTCATATACGCACGGAGGACATCGAATAATGGACTTAGAAAGAAATCTAGGACCCTTGCATGGATTTGGACAAAATGACTTAAGTAAGCATAAAACTTGAGAGTGGATGAGGATTTCAATAAAACAAAGTAAGACAGTTAAGATCATGATGTGGGTCATGATTGGGTAACGTGCAATACACACATATGTTTGAAAGTTTATAAATTGTGATTGTCCGAATCGTGGTGAGAACCAAAAGGAAGAAGGAACCTCTAGCGCCAAGTCGTGTGAGACGGTTGAACGAATTTGTTCTTGGACAAAGCTTCATTGGACGATTGTGGAAGAGGTTGTGTGGGGGCTTCACTTGTGGTGAGCAATATGCTCGTGAGGAATGGGATCGGAATGTGTGACCACTGTAGTGGTGGAGAGTGGATCTCCGTATGGTATGTCGGGGACATACGACGTGGAAGACCGCCGCTCAATACGTTTGGTAGAGAAGTCACACCAACCTATAAGATATGAACCCGATGAGAGCGAGTGGTTGAGGAGTCAGTCCTCAGAGATTGGATGACCTCACAGAGTGGTACCTGAGGTGTGCTCGTTAACTTGCTATTTCTTGGGGATCTGGCACCGAGTTTGTGGTCGTGTTTCCACAATGCTGACTTGGCAATCTCGACAAATGCGAGGCACAACCGTGTTGGTGAGAGCGCTACCACTGTACCTTGGTGAAGGGTGTACTCCCAGCAAGTCATCCGACTTAAATTATGTAAGTTCACTGAGTTGTGGAAGTTCCAGTGGTAGCGGGCCCGAGTTGTGTTGAGATTGTATGATATAGAGGAATAGTATAATAGACCAGGATCTTCGAGTGAGACTCGTGAGAGCACCGTTGTAATGTGGTTGATTGTTGTATGTTGCTTGAGACCGAACGGTCATTTGTCTATTAGTTTAGTGGAGGAGAGGGACTCACTCCATACATTTATTTTTCCAGATATCGATGGCTCAGCAGAGGCCCACCATGAAGGTATGGGTGGTGACGTTTGAGGGTCACTGGACCCACGATGGGGTACTCGACGAGGATCACTTCGTGGGCCATGTGCGTTTTGGGGTGGTGTCACTCACGCACCAGTTTGAACAGCCGACATACTACGACTTCTTTTTGTGGTTTACTTAGCCTTCTCTGTCGTGCTATCATCATATTGCGCCGGTGGAGATCGTGGAGCTTTCTTTAGACACTTTTGAGTCGTCATCCTCATCTTCTTCTGATCCACCATCAGAGGATCCGGAGGAGGATCCCGAGCCGATAGAGGAGGATCCCGAGGAGGATCCTGAGGACGAGGGCCATGAGATCTCTTCTCAGGGGTCTTGCTAGAGATTCTTCTGATATCTTTTCTCTATGGGTACAGTCTGACATAGGGGTAGAGTTTAGAGATGATTGCTCTGAGTCATAGGTTTTTTTTTTTGTATTTTGATATGGGTAAGCCTAGATTCAGAAATTTTGTATCCTATTTCAGTAATCTATTTTCTTATTTCAGTGTATTTACTACTTTTAGACTGAGGCTGTACATGATATTGGTCTTGTGCGTGAGACACTTCTAACCCTTATTCTCATAAACTTATTTATATATGTATATTTTGGTGGCCACGGAGGCACACCTTGTTTATATTTGTTTTACGTTGTTATTCCAATGAATGTTTATTTTTGATATAAGGGTTGTGCAACTTTTATAAAATGTGATTTTGCGCTAAATTATTTTACTACAAGTTGAGTTTGAAAATGTTTTAAATCTATTACTATTTTGTTTACTTACTTGTCTCTTTCATGTTCCAACGAATGCGAAATTGAACAAATTGATAACGTTTTATTAATGTAAAATAAAATAAATGGATTATATGTAAACCCGGATTTAGGGTGTTACAAAGGTTTTGTAGAGTGAATGAAAATGTGTTTATGTGAGAGTGTGTAGAAGTCTTTTCTTTCTCTTTGTGCGTGAGAGAGTTTATGTGAAAAGTGTGGAGAGGTTTGAGTGTTAAAAAAAAGGCTAGTGTGTTCCGTGTGTGTTGATGATGACAGCGGGATTTTGGGTGGCCTGTTGGTGGCTGCCTAGAGGTTGAAGGTCAAGGGAGCAGGGAAGTAGGGTAGCGTAGAGGAGAAGAGAATTTTGTTTTCTCTTGCTTTTTTTTTAGTTTTTTATTATTATTTTCTTTTTTTTTCCTCTTTTCTCTGATCTTGGCATTTTATTTCTTTTTCTTTATTTTTTAGAAAGTAATTTTAAATTGATTTATTTATGCTAATGTTGTTATTTTTTTCATTTTTGGTATTTATTTGTAGTTATCCAGACAAAATTGGATACTGTCAACTTTAATGATAAAATTATCATAATCAATTCATCCACCTCCCCTTTTCAATGGAATCACACGGAACTAATAGTTTTCATTCACCGCTAGCTATATTATATTGCATCCCTTTTTTCTCAATTTGACTCAGTTCAGTTACAGTGCACTGAATCACTCATCATAGCAGTTTGGTTTTATAAACTGAACTTGACAAAGCAATTCAGTTTAGTTTTCATAAAAAAATAGTTCAGTTTTTTATAGTCTAATTCAGTGCAGTTTTCAAATAGTTAAGTTCAAAATAGTTTTTTGAACACCCCTACAGCTAGTAAAAAAAGTTAGAAGTTAACTGAAATGACTTGCCAAACATAACCTTTATCTATGATCTCAACTAATGTTTATATAATATATATTTAAATTTTATAATTTATAAAAAAAGAATTATTAAAACTTAATTGTGTGTTATATGAAGATTAGCAATCAATATTATGTTGGTATGAGTGGATTGGATTTGGATTTGGATTATTTAAGCAAAGTCTCAAGTTTGAACATTCGGAATACAAAAACATGGTTGAAAAAAAAAATCTCACTAAAAATAGTCAGTTAAATTCTCTAACAAATATTAAATATTAACAAATATTTCGCACTAATAACATAATTATAAGACAGAAAAAAATACAGAAACCGTGATTAACTGTTTAACTATCTATGCCTTTCTGCATCAACTTAATTTACACATTTATACCTATACGTGTAGCGGAGCTCGTTGTTACATGAAAAAGGGTGTGCTTTAATGGTGTTTTTTTTCTTCTTTTTCCCCTCATTCACTACTTTTTGGTTAATAACACATGTTTACACGTTTATTGCAGCCAAATTGACCATTATGACTTCGGTCAATATCTAACATAACCATAGAATTAACATGATTAATGAAGAGTTGGTACATGGATACAATGCAATCTAGTGGTGTGCATATGGTTTTCTGAGACAGTCCTTATATATGACTTTTGAAACATGCATGTCGTTGCACATATTAGTAGAGGTTTTGACCTAATCGTGCTGTGGTATGTGGCAGGTATATCTTAATTTAATTTAACCTCAAGGTTGTGATGTCTGCAATCATCTCTTATAATCTGATAATAAAAGGTCAATTAAGTTCAGTTATGATTAGTTATTTTGTTTATAATCTTACAGATATGCTCTACCTACCATCTTGTACACTGTTTAACTAGTCAGTAGTCACTAAGGTTCTTGCACATAGTTTTGACTCCATTTCTCACCTGTTATGTAATTCAACTAGTTTGGGTGATTAGTCATTTTCAATATGCTTTATTTGTTTATAATCTTACAGATATGCTCTACCTACCATCTTGTACACTGTTTAACTAGTCAGTAGTCACTAAGGTTCTTGCACATAGTTTTGACTCCATTTCTCACCTGTTATGTAATTCAACTAGTTTGGGTGATTAGTCATTTTCAATATGCTTTATATAGGAGATTTGGCCCGCAAGATCTGATCTTCCTTAGATGTCAACTTTTCCAAAATTTTGTCATGAAGAAGTTGGTGCAATTATTTTAGCATTTATCTTTGAGGTTGTAAATTAACCTTGGATTCCATTTGTGTCATTTTCTAACCCCGCAGCATTTTCCAAGTTTTCTGCCAAAGTTTTTAATTACCTGGTGTGTATCTGCGTCTACTGAAGTGTGAGGATAATTTTTTCTTTCCTTTTGATTTTATTTGTTTGCTTGTTCTTTAGCTTTATTCATTCTTGATATTGAATATACTATATAATAGGATAAAATATGTTTTTGGTCCCTATACTTTCACTCAAGATTGATTTTAGTCCCTGTACTTTCAAATCAATCATTTTTGTCCTCAAACTTTAAAAAAAATATGGATTTAGTCACTCTACTTTAATGATGTTAATGTTGGTAAGGGGACTAAATTCACATATTTATCAAAGTTCGAGAACTAAAATGACTGATTTGAAAATATAAAGACTAAAAACAATTTTGAGTAAAAGTACATAGACTAAAATCATATTTTACCCTATATAATACACCATTTTGTTACCAACAAGTTGTTGGTTCAAGTGATACTGGGTTCGGTTCCCTTAAGCAAGATCTCAGGTTCAATCCTTGTGGATGGAAAGAACATAGTTGGAAGGGGAGACCCCACCGAAGGTGCCCAATCAGGTTTCTCAAAGGAGATTAGCCTATGAATACTCCATACTCCGTACCAATAGCATGATAATAAAAAAAAATACCATTTTGTTTAAAGATAATTGTATTATACTCTTTTCATAGTTATATAACTTATATTGTACTGCATAAAGTGTGTAATTGTTATTAATGACCTAATGTGAATTATATATATAAACAGGAGCAAGAGGTTAGCTTTTTATTATTATAATAACTTGCAGAATTGCATTTTAAAATTCTGTCTCCAGGAATTAATATCATAATACCAATGGAAGTGCTTGGTTATTATGTTTATAAATGGTTGATTAAGTTTGATTTGAAATTAGAGAGAGAGAGGACCGAATTCAAACTTTATTATTACATCTAGTCTTATTTTATTCTAATTTATTTAGTAAATAACCAATCAAAATTCACCAAACGAAGATTTAATTCGATAGCATCATGAGTATCAACTTAAGGCATACGTTACAATTTGTCATGCAAATTATGAAAATATTAGCGAAATTGCGAAAAGAAATTAAAAGTGTGAAAGCAAATATGGAATAGTTGCAATATTTAAAGAGAAAGATAAAACATGAAGGAACGCATCAATTCTGATAATTATATTTGAAAATGACCTTTTTTTTTTTTAGGAATTTGAAAATGACTTTGCAAACTTAAAAGTTGGTAGGATTACATATAATCCCAAACGCTAAAGTTATTAGTCAAATGTATTAAAAATTCACTTTTATATAAGAAATTAATTAGTCAAATGCCCATATATCTCCGTCTTTACTAACCAATTCTTTAACGCAACTTTCATGGATTCCACTGTTAGTTTCAATTAGTTTACTTCATTTTCTTCATTTCTCATTGGACCATGCAGTAGCAGCCTAGCATGAGAACAGTCATCTTTTGTGTTTTTTTTTCAAACCGAAAGACATCATACATACGTGCAAATTATTCAAAAGTATAGAATATATATTTACGACTCATACAACAAAATCATACAACAATATGTATAACTAAAATTTTAGCCTCAGTATTACATAACATAATTTTTTATTTTTATATGATCAAAATTGATAATAGATAAATATTTTTAAATATGTAAATTATATATAATTAAAATTCTTAATATATATATATACTGTATATATATATACTGTATATATATATATATATACATATATATATATATATATATATATATATTTGAATATGTAAATTATATTTGAGATTTATAATAAACAATTTAAATTATGATATAAGATAATTTTTAATTATTGACTATTTATTTTAAAAAATCATTGAAATTCAATTTATAGGTATAGAAAAATGAGAATAAATTTAATTTTAGTAGCGTTGAGAGAGAAATTTTTTAAATAGTTTTGAGAGTAGTATGTGAAGTGCACATCCAAACAAGAAAACAAATGATATTAAGAATATCTGATTGAGAAAACAAGAAAATTAAGAGTCTGACTCTTCAAGTTATATATTTTAATTTATAATATATAGGAGCATATATTTTTTCTTTATATCTTTCTATCACATTATTTATCTCATTATATTTTTATTTATTTATAGAAGACATTATATAACATATTTTTTCAAATAGAATTTAACTGTAATGAATATTAGACTAATGTGTACATTAATATTGCAAGTGTCGTTGATGTCGGCTTCTTTTCAAAGTTTTATATGGACATGTGGAACTGAAACAAGGGAAAGAGCGTGCTAGCAAAACAATACGTAACAGTATTCAAAATCTCGTCAAATCGGTTTTAAGTTGTGAACTTGACCCAAAAATATTTGGAAACCATTTAAATTGTAAATTGAAAAAATTACATTTTTTTTTATTGCAGTTTAGGTCAGTTTTTCAATTTCTATTAAAAAAATCGAACTAAATCGAACTGCACATTCTACTTTTATTGGTTTTTCTTATATATCCTTATATAAAAATCTCATTATACCAACTCAAGTCACAACTTAGTTTTCATAATGATAGTATGTGACTTCATATATGTTAGACATTTTTTTAGTTATGTTAAATCATGATTTTTGATATTCAAAACGTATGACTATTGACTATTTATGAATAATGTAGTTATTTTCATATGTGTCATTTGATTTGTTGTTTTATTGTTTATAATTATGTAAATGTCATTTTTAAGGGTCGATCATAATTTAAATATTTAGGGTTATTCTATATATATGTGTGTGCAACCTTGCACATGCTAGCTGATAAAATAAAATAAAAAATAAAAAAAAAACCTTGCACATGCTAAGTTCTATTATTACACTAATTAAATTCATTAATTTTATCTATTTCATTATTTTTTCTATTACTTCATTATCCTACAATCTTTCTCCCTTATCTTTCTTGTTTCAAAAAGCCCATGAAAGTATATCATATTTTTCTCTTATTCATTTTAATAAATATGCATGAAAATGTTGGAGCATATGTAGTATACGTAGTGAGAGAGACATTTTTATATAAAAATGAGGGGAGCTGGGGAGTAATTAAATTTGCATTATGAAACATTTATGTATGAATGGTTGAGATTTAATATTACGTGACTTTTTTAAAAAATTCACATGATTTAGTTGTTTTTAATATTGCTATAAAAAAATGTGAGCTATAGGAATTTTACCTTGAGGCTTAATCACGAATGGAGCTTCCATCAGTATGTGTGATGTGTGATATTGTACGTTACAATTTTGTGAAAAAGAAAAAAAAAACTGGACTTTAATGTTTTGTGAAAAAGAAATAAGAGATATCGTACTTTCTTGAGTTTTTCAAAAAGAAAAACTAGACAAGGAAGAGAAATAATAAGGGAAAAAAATATTATAGGACAATAGAGTAGTAGAAAAAGATAACCAAAGAGATAAAATCAGTAGCTATTATTAAGAGAAGATAATAAACTAGTTAATTTAATTTGTAAAATAATAAAGCTTACCATGTGTAAGGTTGCACTTTTTATAGAAAAACCCATAAAAATAATCATGTCACAATTTAAATTATTCATTAGAAATTCAAAATATAATTTATATATTCTAATATTTTTTATTATAAATTTTAATTATAATATAATTTATTTATTATGATTTTTATATATCACAAAGGGTGACCTTTCTCCTGCTAGGCTGCTAGTTCATGTCAAATAAAAAATGAAGAAAATGAAGTAAATTAATCGAAAATGACAATGGAATCCACGGATGTTGCGCTAACTAAATGGTTAACGAATTGGCTGGTAAAGTCGTAAAGACGAATATATATATGTGGCCATTTGACTAATTGATTTCTTATAGAAGTGAAAGTTTAATGCCTTTCACAAATAACTTTAGCATGTGGGCAATAATATATTCTCTGGTGTAGTTCAATTGATACTACACTACTGATATGTTCGTGAAATTTGGTAAAATTTAAAAATATATTGGTGAATATTGTAATAATATATACAATTCTTTTATGGTAATAATATATACAATTTACATTACATTATGAATTTAATTAAAATACATTTATAATATAAAAATTCAATTATAAATTGACATGTATAATAAGTTGTTGTTTTTTTTTTACAGCAACATGTATAATAAATTCGTTAACTTTTATAATAATTATTTCAAAAATCATATTTAAGATGATTTTTTATTTATTAATAATATAAAAATTGTACACTCATGGAAACTAAATCTTAGATTATTAGTAAGCGAATTTCTATCAACTCTTACAAATTTTAGGATAGCTATTAAATTACTCTTGGGATATGAGACTTTGGTTAAAGGAAGTGAGTCCAGCTAAGACTTGTTAGTTGTCATGTCATCATTTTGCTATTTAGTAATAAATTTATTACATGTTTTAATTTAGTGTCTCATTAATTAAAATATTTTTTAAAAAAAAATTAAAAATTATAATTATTTTACTTAAAGAGATCCACCACTCCTCCATTAATCGATTTAGCCTTCAAATCCTGTTTCTGGAATTAAAATTCAACCATCAAACTCCCTAATGAAGAAAACAATTAACTTCCTTGTGAAGGACAAGTAACAAAATCAAACCACCTACGTGCACCCTCAGCAAAAACGTTCGACACTGTGCCTCAGTCCAAAGAGCCTCGTAAACACTTTTGCCCGATGTTGTGATTCTCAATGTTTCCGTGTGAATTGAAGTTTGAAGAATTATCACCCCCTTATTGCATATAGTTTACACATTAAACCACGTGGTAGCAATGTTTTTATAAGATGTAGGTGACTAGGTGCATATAATTTCTCCAAGATGAGTAAAAAAAAAAACCCATTTAATTTGACCTCCACGTTCGTTGTATGTCCATATTGGACTTTCCTTGCTCTCGATGTTTCACGTTTCACACAACTAAATATGTGCTTGATATATGATATATTTATATTTATATTTATATTTATATTAGATGTGCTTTTTTGAAGATATATTCCTCAAACAACGTCAATCTTTAGCCCAAATTGAAACGACGAAAACAGATGAAAAAATGGTGACAAGTTCTTGCTGGGTGAAAGAGAGAAATTACACGGTAGAGGAAATGGGAAATGAAATTAGGGATTAGATGGATTGAAATGTTTTTAAAATAATAATCAGATTTTTTAAATTAAAATTAGTTAAGGGCTAAATTGAAATAAATAAAGTTTATAACAACAAGAATGGCATGGCAACAACTTGTAGTTTTATATGTAAAAAAATAAGAACTATTCCAAAACAGGTATATTTATCATGGTACGTAGCATTGCTCTATTAATATACTTTGCGTGGTACAATACAACAAACTACGAATGGTATAATACAATTATCTTTAAGCAAAATGGTATATTCAACATCAAGAATGAATAAAGAACAATATATGACATCAAGAGGAAAAGAAAAATTTAACTAACGAATCATTTGTTACACATAAACAGGTTCTTTGATTTCTTCCCCATTTGAGTTCTCCCTCAACAAAATGTGCTCTGATCAACTTTAACCAGCAAACTGAAAAGGCTTTTCTATGTTTGACTTTGAGGAAGCATCATCATCAGTGTTGAATTGTTTCAGCACCACCCTAGTGGTGCTTAGCGTTGCCGGCCGGCGACATTCATTTCCTTGACCGGACAATGCGTGCCGCCGGAGCCTGGGATGTATGTGCAGCCAGAAGGTCCTGAGGGAGGGACAGGACCCTTGCTAAGAGATTGCAACCTAAGTGGGTTATTCTCTATATTCAAGACCCTACCAGCAAGATTTGGTTGTACATGCATTATGGTAAGAAGAAGAAAGAGCACCAAAATAATGTTGAGAACCCTCATGGTGCCAAAATCCCAAAAGGGTAAGTAAACACTTAGCTAAGGATATCCCAATAGGGGTTGGTGGTGTATTTATATTGGTAGGTGGTAACCAATTTGAGGTTTGGTCACATGTATTTTGTTGAATGTTTTTGAATTTTGACTAAAAGGTATACTAGGATTTTTTTAAGCATTGATATTTGTAATGCTTAGCACAATATGTATTTGAATTGGTCATGAGATGGAATTTGAAGGTGATTATGTGACTATCTATTTTGATATAGAGAGATAGAGCTATCAAATTCGTAAGCTTGTTTGACAAACAAAGTTACTTGCTCTTGTGGAGGAGGGCAACGGTCAAGTTTGAGAAATTTCTTGGCACTGCAGTTAGTGTGAATGTTACTATACAATTCGGCATAATGAATTATAATAATGTGAAAAGTTGGCAAGGACACAGGATTTTGCTGCCGAACAAACTCATGTGCATACGCAAGCAGTTGCCTCAAGCTACTATGACTTGCATGAATATAATAGTTTATCTAAAGTAGATTTGTTTCATTTCCGTGTGATAATATAAAACGTGGTCAAATCCTACCAAAAAAATGTGCATATTTGGTGTGGTCATGACTCATGACCTAGCGGCTTTAGTGTTGGCATTGACAACCCAAAATACTGTTATTCTACTCAACGTGATTGGAAGAAAAAAAAATGTACTGTCTAATTCATCTTTATGCAATTTCATATTTTAAAATCCTTGCTAGCTATTTAATATATCCCTTAGTTACAAAAAAACTAGTAATTTGAATTTAAATGATACTAACACAGACACACATTCTAAAATGCTAACATTCCTCTATAACCAATATCTGTCTCGAGGAAGAATGAATCTCAAACCCGAGCGTTAATATTTTAAATAAAAATGTTTTAAAATAAATATAAAAGAAAGCTTTAAGCATACCGAAACTTTAAATAGTAGATAACAATGCTAAAAAATCAATGATAGAAAAAGTGGGTGGTTTTACATTAAAAAATTAATTGAGTACATAATTGATTTTACATAAATTTTCACATATTTGATTTCATGTTGGATAAGAGTTTAGAATTGATATGAGTTGAAGCAACTCTAAATAACTTTTACGTTTGATCCAAAATTTTGTACTGAATTTTACTTCTAACTTGAATAAAAAATTTAAACATAAATCACATCACTTCAAAATCAATTTTAACCAAAATTAATTTTATAAAATTAATTTCATTCAAAATTAATTTTATCAACACTTATCTAAACACACACTCAGGTTAAGATTACATGATGTGAAAACTATAATGTGTAACTTCTCAGTTAACGCGCATAAATCTGGTAAAGATCCACGTACTTTGCTCAATTATAATTTTTGCTATTATTTCATACAATTATCCATTAGCATACTTTAAAGAATGTTAAATTATGAATAATTTCCTAATCCATTTCAAATTTTAGTGATCTTATAAGCCCTTTTAACATGCTCAAAAAACTCAATTTTTAAAACATTGACATGGATGAAATAGTACCTATCATCACAGAAGGCCAAAATCCCAAAACTAATAAAAGCTCGGAAGGACATAAACATAATCCCAAAAGACTAAGTATGTGTTTGGATACGAGTTGGATTCAACACAACTGACTTTCAAAAAAAAACTTTCCTCACATAGCTTTTGGATTTTTGTCTTGGAATGCGCAATTTTTCCGTTCAACGTGATTTCAACGCCAATCCAAACATATCCTAAAACATGTATAATTTTATGAAAAACTGGAACCAAATTAATCGGAAACACTCTTTACAAAATGTTTTCCTATCAAGGGGGGGATACAACCTCACTCCAATCTAAAGAGACCCAACAATTTCCTCAAATACATTATTACATTTGTTGATGACCACTAATTTGTGGGCAACCCTTTGTCATCTTTTCCCTCTACGGACCATTTGAAGGCCTGAATACAGTATAACCATTGACACCACATGCCATATTTGAGTAATCTTGATAGTACGAGTAACTATTCTCGGTGTTTCTCATTCCTAGATAAGATAGATCAGAACCAGCAACCTGCCATTGGTTTGGAATCATTCCATCTACCTTGCTATTTCCATACGATAGTGTACTCGCCTGAGGAAGATAATCCTGCATTGAATCATAATGCCGACCAGATGTGCTATACCCTTGTTGAAACCCGGCATCATGGTAACTTCGTGATCGCTCAAACCTGCAAGAACTGGTGGAAGATCCCAAATCATCATTAGTACCCAAGTCTCCAGGAAAAGTGAACTGACGATTTAGCAACTGTGGTCCATCATTGAGGGAGTGGAAGACTGAACTTGCCCTGGACGCCTTCCCAATACTGTGTTCCTCATCAAGCAGGTCATTAATGATATCGAGGTGTGGGAACTCGTCCACCAACCCCCCTTGGTTCTGACGCCTGGATGTGCAAGCTGGGAACTCACTCGGCATGTTGCCCAAAGATCTACCATCTATTGGCCTGAACAGGTCTAGGTTTTGAACATCATTTAGTCGGGAAGGAGGATCATAGTGCAAACTTCTGCTGGCTTCCCTTTGAGAACTATCAATCCAATTAGGTCCGTTCTGTAAAACATCCCGTGTGATCATACCAAAGGGAACACCAGACTGGGAAGCATTTGAATGCATTTTGTCGGAGCCCCGGGGTATAAATAGTGGCGATGATACCACCAAGGGTGGTTGTGAATAGCCAGGAGATGGGTTTACTCCTGAACTAGAGCTGGAATGAGGGAGACTGGCAGCAGTTGAGGCCACAGGATTCCCCATTATTGCATTTCTGTAGGACTGAGGAACATAACTATGAGTTGCAGGTGAGGGATCAGGACCCAACCTACCAGTTGCACTCACAGAGCGTGCAAGTAGTGGAGCAGTTTGAACCATGGAGACAACAGCAGCAGTGGGCCTGGGACCACCAGGAACCAGTGGAGCACTAGAAGGCCTCGAAACCATAGCAACTTGTGCCGCCATGGATCTTTCAGTTAGCCTCAGGGGTGAAGTTTTCTGGATCTCTGTTTTTGGACCAATTTTTACTGGTGATACGGAAGTTAAAGATGAAGACACCTCTTTATCAGTTGATTGTGAGGCACCAAAAGATGTTTTCCTGACATGAACAGGATCACCAGTAACTCTAGTTTGGTTTTCTAACTTCATTTGAACAGTTAAGTTTCTTGGAGGACTACTAGATGAGGATGGCACTGCTGATTTCTTCTCTTTCTGTAGGCTTTCATTATCAACAGTTCTTTCTAAGTTAACTTGGTCTTTGATGCTTTGTTTCTTTTGTAGCGAAGGCGAAGGTACATCCTCTTCCTATCAAAAAGAACAGTGAAATCCCATGACATCAGGCTCAAATTATACTAAAGAGAGAATTTAATGTAAAAATAAATAAATAAACATCAAATCAATCATCACTTTTACTGCCATTCCAAATCTAACCTCCCACACTACAAGAAAAATAAAGTCCAGATGCAAAATCCCTTTGTCACATATATACACAATGCGGCACGTTTTAAGATGTGGTTAAAGCAGCACAAGTCAAATATTGGAAGGAGTGGAAAGCCTTGAAAGTGCAAAAGAGTGTGATTACAAAGCCAACTTAATCTTGACATCTACATAACTAATAAAAGGATTTAAAAATGAAATTATGTTACGTGTAGTTTGAAGAAAGAAGAAAAGTATAAACATCTTTTTTCTCAATGAATACTTCAATTGTTATGCAGATCACAACCTTTAAACAAGATTTATATTGAAGCATCACCCATTGGTTTTCGGCTTTCCAAATACATTTTATTTTCATCTTATTTTCAGATCACAAAGAAATAAGATAAAACGAGGTGCTCAGTCATTCTCGTTTCTAAGACCAATATAAATTTTCCTTTTAAAGTCATTCCCAATTAGTAAAACACTCCAGGTTGTCCTTGATGGTAAAAAAGAAATATGAAAAAGTTAATAGTTAAACTATCATGAGAGCAGCACTTAGAACAGAAAACTTGAAAGGAAGAATGATGGTCGAAAAGGGGGTTATATAGTAAATAATCACAGTAAATCATGAAAGGATAAGCTTTTAGAAATAATACCACTTTTCTGACAACATTGTGATCAAGCCATTTTAATCGATCCTGCAAGCAGATAACAGCACCCTCAGGCTCAGATTCACCTAACTTACTACTTCCAGACTCATTAACATCAACAGCATCAGTAGCAGAACCGGATGGCTGACTATCCATTTCATTTGTCCAACTGCCCGCATTACATGACGCTTTTACTTGGTTCTTACCTCTACAGATAAGCAGTGCCAAATCAAATTAACACACCAGACAACTCATTGATTCATCCACATGAAATAAACACTACACTATATACTTACCTGCTAGGAGACTTTTGGACTTTGTAATTTGAAAAAGAGTTCCCTTTGTAGTGATCATTCATCACCACTGATGGTAATGAATCAGTAGAACATGTTGAAGAACTGTCATCCATTACTGAACTGCTCCTTTTCTCAGCCATTCCATTTTGTACAAATGAAAGACTACCTACACCATTGCTACTAGCCTCAGTTGGAGGATGGACTTCTGATGCATCAGTATCCCAATTTACAGGACTCACATCTCTGTCTTCAGAATCAGGCTGAAGCACTTCACCGACCCCGTCCACAGAATCAGACACATCCGAAACAACTTCCAGGGCATCAAGCTTTTCATCAAGAGTTTGAATTTCCTCCATGTTAGAATCCTTTTTCTCATCAACAGCATTGTTTTGCTGCTTGTCATGTACAGTCACAGTAGGTCTCTCCTCTCTACCTTTATCCTTTCCTTTCCGATTGTTCCGTTTCTGTTTGGCCTGCAGTGACAAGAAAGGACTCTGTCAACAGTTAAAAAGGAAACTAGAGACAACTTTCACCAGCCACATGGATGCATATAACATCCTTTTAATCCCACAAATAACAGGCATGCCAAAGGAAAAGGAACATCAAGAAAACATCTTGGGAGAATTATAGTTTATAAATTGCTCAAATTAGGAATAACTAGCCTAAAGAATGTTTTAGTTTGTTACACAGCAATTTATGTGAATGCAAGGCTGGAAAAGAAAATAAAGGATCTTAAACATGTACATGAAACATATAGGCAAACAATGTAGCCATGACCTCATTATAAGACCAATATATGCCAAAAGCTTGGGGTTTTAATATACAAATGTTCTAGCTATAGCAGTTATCGTATATCAGAAATTAGATGATTTCTTCAATATACAATAAAAAATAGTCACATTATGATGCTACCTGATACTTTGATTGTTTTATAGTAGTTGTCATTTATGATGCATGTTCTGCAGAGCAACTAAGTTTAATCTTAAATCTCGAGTTCTAACACCAAAATATTGAAAATTGCATATCAAGACAACCACAGAATCAGTATTATCTGTGAAATCAACTTTAGGACATTGAACATCACTTGATAATGCAGATTAGATGAGTGCCAGACCTGTTTCTTCTTCGACTTCTTTTCCCTCTCATTTCCACGTTTTGCTTTCTGCTCAGTTTCAGCTAGCCATGCTGCCTCTTCTTCACGAATAAGCTCTTCTTGTCTCTTTAGAGCAACAGCTTCTTGATAAGAAACCTCAATTTTATTGCTGCACCCATCAAGTAAATAATTAGGATAACCTTGTCCATTTGCATCCTAAAATAATCAATGAATAAATACAGGAAAACACATAAATCCACGTCACTGGAGAATAAATAACAAGCACTGACTCACTTTTGTGTAGATAACATTACATGGGCATGGATAAACTTCCATGGACCCCAAAGTTAATTGAAAATTCCAAAGTGCCTGACTGAGACCACTGGCTATCAAGCCAGCTATCCATCATCTCCTATTGTTTCACATGATACTATTATTAATTCAAATTCCATCTGTGCCCCATGGTTGTACATCTATATATCACAGATTCCGAACTATGTATAGCTCAAACAGAATAGTATAAAGTTCACACTTAACCTTCAGAATGTGATGTCATGCACTGGAAACAAGGTTGTTAGTAGACAAGTTCAAAATCCCTTATTGTTTATCCACTATGAAATACCTCAGATAATGGAACTTTTGCAAAGGAAATCTTTTTCATGCTACCATAAATTGCACAGTTTGGAATTTGAATAGACAATCCCATCCATAATTAAGAATTAAGATTCTCAAAGAGAAGTTTGTGGGATTCTGAAATTCTGAAATAAAGCCTAAAAACAAGTTCTGCAGATTCCATAGGATGGCCTAGGCAACTTCTTGGTCTAAAAGAAAATAGGAGCCATGCCAACTCACAGCATTTTAGAACAGAAAATTCCCAGAAACTATAATCATATAAAACCCTTATCCACTAAAACAATAAAAACACAATTGTGAAAATTTTAACAGTAAAAGCAAGTACAACCTTCAAACATGAAATATAACTTAATGGATAGCATTACAAATGACTGGTGTGAATTAAAGGAGTCATATAATGCTAACAAGCAACCAGAAATGCAGAAGAGAATGTATAAATGACTAGTTAACCTAGAAAACTTGAAGAGTCCAGAAATAATAACATATACTACCTGAATATATGGGCAAGGACAAATATTTCCAAAGTCCTGCGACCTAATTCCGTGAGACGCCTTTCATCACGCTCAATAGAATCTTTATTGAAGTCCTCCCCAGAGTTCCCATCCTGCCAAAGAAAATGAGAACCAGGTTTCTTAGCAATCAAAAGAATTACAAAACTTTAAAGACAATGTGTCATATCCACTGTGCTAACAATTCCCAGGTTACACAATATACCACTCTACAAGTGTAATACATGTCCAAAACTCTAACTAGGCTAAACTTGTTTTGTTTTTAAATTTTAACTACATTTTGAAAATAAAGCTTATCTCACCTAGTGGGGTAAGTCTTTTGTTGTTGTATTGAAAATAATTCTTATCCTGTCCAAAACATGAGCAAGCTAATACATCTATAGAAATCTAACTAACACCATTTGGATTGGACCATAATTCAAGGGCCATAGAATAAATCATTGGGCCAAAATCAATTTTTCTTGCAAAATATAGAACACTAGTCCAGACCAATTTGATAAAAATTACAAAGTGGATTTCCTTAGCAATACAACAACCCAAGCTGTTTCCCACTAGGTGGAGCCAACTACATGGATCAAATGACAATACGACATCATCATGCTTTGTCAATAAACATTTCTTTAGAGATTCACAGGACACTTCAATAAAATACTTCCCCTCATAACATTCTTCCAAATACAACTCCTATGAACATGCTATTCATCAAACTTTTTTAAAGTAATCACAGGTGTAATCATTCTCACCTTTGTGCGATTTTGAGGACCCTTCTCATCTTTCGGAGGCAGAGGTTCTATAGCTGCTCTCTCAAGTAGCAGTAGAACATCATCCACCAGTACAAACATATCTTTCTCAGCACGGACAATTGGTGCTGGCATTTCTTCAGCATCCAACAATTTTACCCTACCTTTCTTGGACTTAGTCTGGCCTTCAAGAGCCTTCAACCCACTATACAAGGAGTCCATTACTAAAGTAGAAGTCACTTCTTTTTCTATAAAGAAGTGTTTCACAACTACTTTCAAAATTACATCTGTCTTCTCCCTTGACATGCGGCGCCTAGAAGTTTGATCAATTTCCCGCCAGAAAGTACAGAAGCTGCAAATAATGCAAAGTACCATTTAGATCTGCCGATAAAATCATACACCACAAAGTAGGATAAACATTTTATGTCCATATTAAACAGTATCATGATTCATGACAGATTAAACTTGTTATAGGATATAGGATATACTATACAGGAAAAACTTCATAATTCATTTGCATAAAAAAGAGGCATAAGCTACACAAAGATGCCTACTATACATCATATACTATTGTCACGTCAACCAGATTAAACTAAGTATCCCTCTTTCCTTATCATTTCTTTTCTTCCCAACATGCATAACATTTTTCACTTTCAGGATTAAAGGAAAACTAAAATAAGATTTGACACTTCAAGCAATCAATTACTAACGACCATGGAGAACAAAAAGCGAATAATTTTAAGGCCATGACTTTAGACTAAACTTTGGCGTGAGATAAAAAATATAATGAAACAGTTTAGATTATACATACAAGCGAAAAGGATGATACTTTTAAAGATGAACATGAAATACCTTGACCACCTAGCTTTATCCTCTATCAACTTCCCAAGCTTGCTTCTTCTTTCCTCCACAAAACGCCGACAAATTTGTTCTACATTTGTCAAATATACCCTAACAAGTTCTCTCCTATACTGACAATCAAGGCAACGAAAAGGCCTGTCAGCTTTCTCCCTGTGAATAAAAACAAAAATGGTTACACAAATCTGAACCAAAAGCTCCAAGGCATATTAGATTATTACAAAAAAAAAATAGCACAGTACCAATCTTGCAGCAGAACAAGTTCCAAATAACTGTAATAACAAAAACTAAGTTTGTTTTCAAACCAGAAGACAGGACAGCATCACAGAGAGACACCAAATAAATCCACCAACATTAGCCAATATACTTTGTACTTCGATATAAATCACAGAGGGTGGGGTTGCTGGATTATTTCGATGGATGGAGGGATTCAAACCCTAAAAATCAGTCTCATCTCATGAAGAAAAAAAGGGGCTAAATTGCAATTTTGGTTCCCCTTTAATTCCTAATCTGCGATTTTAGTTCCCATATTTTTGAAAATTTGCAATTTTGGTCCAATCTTCAATTTTTCATATGTTTATTTCTTTTATTTTTTACATTTTAATTAATTAAATTATTTCTTGATGGTACCTTAAATGAATATGTTAGGTCTAGGATTCAATTGGACCAAAATTACGGATTTTCTAAAATATGGGGACTAAAATTGAGGGAAAAAAATAGGGGGACCAAAATCAAGAATAAAAAATTAAAGGGGAACCAAAACTGTAATTTAGCCTAAGGGTTGAATCACAAAAAACTCTGTAAAAGAATGGGTGGGCAATGGCAAAAAGGGGCAGAATACAAGATGGTCCCATACACTATTCTGAAGGTAAAAAATGGTAGAGCATATTCATATACAAGATGGTCATACACTAGTTGAATTACAGAACATTCATATATTCTCCCACGTAACAATCTTATCGACCAGTTAAACAGTATACAAGAAGGTAGAGCATATCTTTAAGATTATAAATAAAATATAAAATAATAAATAACATACCTAATGACTTGAACTTGAGCTTTTATTATCAGATTGTCAGATGCGTCAACAAAGCCGTCATACACTTTTGAGAGCTCCATAAACTTTTTCCATCCCCAGTCATGCTCCTTCTTCCAAAATCGGTGTAATGTATCTAGAAAACTCAAGTAAAAAATAACTCAAACACTATTAAAAAATTGTAAACTTCAATAATGAAGCCAATTATTTACCAACAGACCAGAATATTTTGATTTCTTCGGATCTTTATTGACCACAGCTATTGTAAATTGCGCAAAATGACTCCATCCTGTATTATCCGAAAAAAAGAGAGGAGAACCAAAGAGAAGTCATGTACTATGGGACCAAGAGTAGCTAGTGAGACTAACTATAATTAATGCATCTGAAAAATTCAGGAATCAAACCTGGAAGAAGTTTGTCATGATTAGCAACACAAAGAAACAGAGAGAGATGATTGCAGACATCACAACCTTGTGGATAAATTAAAATATACCTGACACATACCACAGTACGATTAGGTCAAAACCTCAACTAATATGTACAGCATGTTTCAAGTCATAAGGACTGTCTCAGCAAACCATATGCACCCGTTAGATTGCATGTATCCATGTACCAACTCTGCATCAAGCATGTTAATTCTATGATCATGTTCTACTCCTGATATGCTTCACAACTTTCAAAAATCAAATAAACAAAGTATATTTCCCTTATTTGACAAATCATACTGTTATACAGTCACAAATTCTTTCGTAGATGTCTGAAAATTGCAGAGTATTTGAAAGAACAATGTAACCCTGAAACCAATGTTTTCCCCCTTAATAGTGATTTTTTAGAGATAAATTACAAACAACAAATTTTTCAAGACTCAAAAGTTCATAATAAACTTGACACTGATTGACTGAAGCCATAATGATCAATTTGGCTGCAATCAACGTGTAAGAATATGTTATTAACCAAAAAAGTGTGAATGAGGGATAGAGAAAGAAACATCATCATTGGACCACACCCTTTTTCACATAATAACGAGCTCCAGTATATTTCAAGTCATAAGGACTGTCTAACGGGTGCAATTTGTCATAGGTATAAAGATGCAAATTAAAATGATGCAGAAAAGCATGGATAGTTAAACACTTAAACTCTAAAGCACACCAAAATCCAGGTAAGGCAGGTAAATTTATCCCAAGCCACATACCACTTGTAGCTGCCAACCTCAAACGCACTACTACGAAGTTCCCTTTTGGTAATCTGAGAAAAATTTTCAATCTTCCATGTATATCTTCCATACAATTCTGAAGGTTTTGGTCCTGTAAAGAAGAAACAAATTAGATTTTGAACAACTGTTTGTGGAAATTAAAGAAATTTTGAATTAAAATGATCACAAATTCACCATCGTCGTCGTCGTCGTCAGTGTCCCAATAAGGGGGTGAAGTCGACGGGGTTCCATTCTCCACCTGCTCAGAAGACCGCCATTCTGCCAATGCTTCCCCAGATTGACAACGCTGCCCACTAAAAGTTCCCTCTGCAGACTTTCCCGCTCCAGATTCCTCACTCGCAATCCCAGCCATTCACTAACACTCCTCTTATAACACCTATCATGCCAGATAAGAAAACACAGACAGTGCAAAAATCAGCCCCCTTTAAACCCCTCATTACATTATAACATTGAAAATCATTCAAACAATTTTAGACAGAGATAAATTATTCTAACATTTGAAGTACTCCTTTTTCAACTACATCACAGGAAATCCTATAATATATAATTATAATAATGATTAAAAAAAGCCAAAATTTCCCACTAACAAGTTAGCAATTCTACGCAAAAACAGATTTCGAAGGGCAGTTCATTGTCACGGAAAATTGAAGGAAATACAGAACGAATTCAAATGACAACAATTCACCAATTGAACCCCATCAAAAAAATCACATAACGGAGGGATGGTACCTTCCCCCATTTCTCAAAATCCAACATACAACAGTTTAGAGATAACCCAAAATAAAAAAATAAAACCTCCAATATGATTAAAACCCAAAAACCCACCTCAGGAAAAAAAAAAAAAAAAAACCATGAATAAAACCCTAAAATAAAGATTTAATAACAACAAAAAATTAAACCCAAAACCAATCAAATAAATTGGAACAAGAGGGGAATTAAACCAATAAGAAGAGGGATTACAAAAAATTCAGGTGGCTGATGCAAATTGCATGAAACCTAAAACGGAAAATTTGTGACAAAAATCGACGCAGGAAAAAGACCGAGATCTCGGGCAACGATTCCCGTGCAAAACATTGATCGAAATCGAAGGAATGACGCAGAGGAAGAGCAATAAAAAAAACACCGCAATAAAAAAATTGAACAGGAACTAGGGGAATTGGGAAACGACGTCATATCAAACGGATCCCAATTAGGGCACACGCACCTGGAATCGAAGGAGCAGATAACAACAACAGCTCTGAGATTTTAGAGAGAGAAAGGCGAAGAGAGAGAAAGAAAGAAAGAGGAGGAGGAGGAGGTAAGGAGGAGCAACGTAGAGTGCAAAGGCATAACCCAATAACGAAAATGAGTATTTTTATTGTCTTTATTTTATTATTTATTAATTATTTTGGCTTTGGTCAAAAAAAATATTAATTATTTTGGCTCTTATGAAAAATATATTTTGTGTAAAAAAAATATATATATTTAAGAATTTTCCTTATTATTATTTATTTTTTTCCCAATGGAACAGATTCTCACACAATCGGGATGAAAAAATAAAAACAATAGCTATGTTCGTTAATTTCAATTCAGATTATAAGAAAGTAATAACGTTTCAAATTTCTTTTGTATTAATTGTTTATGGAATTTATTTATTTGAAAATCATATACTATAAAAAATAAGTTGTATTACCATTCGAAGACAAATTACTATTTTTTGATAAAAAAGAATTTAATTAGATATACTAATTAACAGTTTAAGAATTTCCGTATAATGAAAATTATTGATTTTTATAATAATTATTTTATAAGTTTTGTTTAGATTTATTTTTATTTTGAATACAAAATCTTTAAATTGATAATATAAAATTAAACTCTTATAATAATTATTTAAAAATTATACTTCGAGTATTTTTTAACTAATTAACAATATAAAAAAATTTACACTAACAATATATTGAAATAATAAAATTTATTGTTTAACATAGAAAAGTAAAAAAGAGAAAGAAAAACAGATAAAGTGTTGTTAGGTTTTATGACGAAGTCTAGCGTGCGTGAGCTTCCAATGTCACGCACGATGCCAAAGTTTTTCGTAACCCTTGATATATTAACAAAATAATTAACAGTGGAGATTTCGAGGGTGTACCGTAGTCACAAAGTACTGAATAACCACATTCCCCTTCACTTGACGCGTGCGGCAACAATTGTGCTCATCTTCATCGCTCTTGTGCAGCCGAGTGAGCGAGTCAATGCGAAGCCAACTCAGGACAAGCAAGCCCTCGTCGCATTCATCTCCCTCACCCCGCACGTGAACCGGGTCCTATGGAACACATCCGGTTCAGCCTGTGACTGGTTTCACCAACCTCACCTTCCTCCACAATCTCTACCTCTGAAACAACCACCTCTCCGGCGAGTTCCCCACCACCTTGATTCAGATGACTTGCCTCGAACTCTCCCCCAACAACTTCATTGGCACAATCCCTTTCGCACTCAACAATCTCACTCACTTAATCGGCCTTTCTTGCAACTGCCATCCCTTACGCCCTTATCATTGAACAGATGACTGTGATTTCCACCGGAAGATGATAAAAAAAGAGAGGTTTTCGATTTTGATGAGCGCGTCACCCATTGCCATTCTGGTCGAACCTTCTCCTCCTTCTCCCTTTCTCCCTCCGCCACACTTATTTTTCCCCTCTCTGCGGCAAGTTCATGCGTGCATCCCTGGGTAGAAAGAACCACCCTAAACCCCATCCATCCAAAGCTTGCGAGCAACCACTGTGCAACCGTGTTCAGATCACAGTAGCCGCCACTCGTGATTCTCATCAGGATCTCGACCGTTAATTTCTTTATTGTTATATCCAAAGGCCTGAAAAACTTTGGCACCGTACGTGACATTTGAAGCTCACGCACACTAGACTTTGTCTAGGTTTTATTATTATAGAATACTATTATAGAATACAAGAATTGGAAGAAATCTCGATTTGCTTTTATTTTGTTTTGAGGTCCAATGTTAAAAATTAAATCTCCTAATCCACTTTGGTTGGGTTCAAGCACATAAAAGCCGCATCAAACCATGATCTACATAATTGGGCCTACTTTAGAAGTAATGAGCCATTGAGTTGGGCAAGTTTTGGACTGATTGGGTGGGTTGAAATAGACATGAATTTAAATTGAGTCATGATCACTTTTTGCCTAAATCAAATATCTTTTTGGGCAATTGTTAAATATACCTCCTTTAATTAGGAAACTTACCTCTTTTTATAATTTAGATATTTTTTTACTAAAATTACCCCTACTAAACAATCCAGAACATATCTCTTGCATACCCCCCACCACCAACGTCACACACAGCAACCACCATGCCAAAATCCAAATTTCAACCAACTCACCACAAGCTTCCAGAAACCCAACACCAGCATCACACCATTAAACAAACACAAAACCCACTCCACATTTCTTCCTTGTTTCTCGTCTCCATCATGAATGTGTGCTGCAATACGATGTCCATTGCTTTATTTATTCTTGCTTTCATTCAAATTGTTGCAATAACACACTATCCCAACAACATTAAATTAACTTTCTCACCCTCCTTCCCATTTGTAAATTGAAATTTCATCCTCACAGTCGCACTTTCTATCTCAGTTAGATGGTAGTTTAATTATGAGATTTCGAAGAAAATTGTGAGAAAAAAGTGGATTTCTTGGCTAAAAATGCAGAATGAGGAAGAAGATGGTGTTGCGTTGTCCTATTTTCTTCTCTCCGTCCATGAGTTTGCTGAAAACATGACAGATGCCTTATTCTCAAATCTTGATCAACGTCCTCACTCACTCACCATTCACAATCGCTAATCTCCTCCTTTCCCCACTCAATAGAATTCCAGGCCACTAAGTAAATACCCTATATTGCCATGGTGGTTATGTGTGATGTTGGAGGTAGGGATACGCATATGGAATATTTACTAGGGATATTTTTAGGAAAGAAAATATCAAAATTACATAGAGGAGGTATATTTAACCATGGCCATATTTTAGGAGTCCGACATATCAATCAATTACAAATTACAAAACTATCAATAATACATTAATGCTAGGGTTAAATAAGTTTTTGGTATCTCAACTATTTCAAATTTTGATTTTTAACCCCTCTTAAATTTTTTTGCCTATTTTTAGTTCCTGACAAATTTTAGATGACTAATTTTAGCCCCTCTAAAATTTTTTGCTCATTTTTAGTCCCTTATTTTTTTATTACTTAAAATTAGTCCTTGTGAAGTTGAATTTTTACCCTTTTTTTTTCTAGGGACTAATTTTGACTAATAGAAAATAAACAAGGAACTAAAAATGGACAAAATCTTGAAAGTGACTAAAATTAATCATTTAAATTTGATACGGGCTAAATGGACAAAAAAATTAAGACAAACTAAAAATCAAAATCTGGAATAGTTGAAGGTCCATAAACTTATTTAACCCTTAATACTAATATATTTTGGGCTTAAAGCACAATAGTCTAACATCATCAAATGCCATTGTTGTTCTTCCTAATTTTGATTTCTTTTACCTATCTATCTGGTAAAAATTTGTGCTGCAAAATTTGGAATGTTGCCTAAAAGAAATGTCTTTGGCCTTATTATAACAAATAATAGTATTACGCAAAGTACCTTAACTTCCTTAACCTTTTATTACGTAAAGTATCATAACCCAATTAGTTAGGAGTAGGATGATACTTATTACTATGACTAGGACAACTTCAACATTACCAATTACTAAGCCAACATAAGAATTAAAGAAGAAACCAAATTTATCGATTCTCCATAGCACACTTGTCAACTACAACATAAAAACATGTGAAGACTTTGAAAATTAAATATTTAGGAATAATTTTACAAATTTAGGAAAAATTAGGCAAGAGTTTCACCATTGGACATTGACAAAACCTCAATCTGATCTTCATGCACCATATAAATATAGATAATAAATTAATACTTAGTTTCATGTTACAAGTGGAAGCACTATATAAAATTAGTTAATACCTATAAAATAAGAGTTTAATATAAATGAGAGCAGACTATGAATATCAGCTTCAACTTTTATCTTCTTTTTGTAGTTACACTTACTCACACATGACATAATATAAACAATTGTTAAGTTTCAACCACACATATTATTAGGTTCCTAATTATGTTGATCAACATAAGGCCTTTAAGCAGAAGTTGGAACGAAAGGAAATGGTAGTCACTCAAACACTTGCAAAGTAATATCAATTGACACTTGCACGTAAATATAAAAAATTAGAATTTAGAACACAAATTCAAAGAAAATAAAGGAAAAAAGACACAGTAAGAAACTTCTCATACCCACTAGGTTCTCTTTGCAATTTCTCATACATGTGCAAAACATATTAGCATGAAGCAATAGGGAATTGAAAGTGGCCTAGCAGTAACAATTTTTTAGGATCTACAAAATGCAAAACATATTAACATGAAACCAATTTAATACAAATTAGAAATGTGATAAAAAAAAATGCAAAACAAACCTTCCATAATATACTAGGTGAAGTAAGGAATTGAAAATGACTCAACAACAACAATTTTTTAGGACTTGCAAAGTGTAAAACATATTATAGCATGTAAATAATTTAATACAAATAGGAAGTGCAATAAAGTTATAGAACAAACCTTGCAAAATAAATTAGCAACAGTAGGGAATTGAAAGTGACTCAACAGGAATAGTTTTTAGGACCTGTAGAACATATTACTATGAAATCAATTTGGTACATATAAAAAATGTTAGAAAAATGCATAACAAACCTTGTAAAATAGACCATGCTATATCATTTAATACATAAAAGTTATCTAATTGAGGAAGCATAATGTGCCTTTTTTCCCTTTTAATAAATACATAAGTAAAAACCAAAACAAAAAAACTTGTCTTAAGCAAATGGTTAAGGATAAATTTAATAAGAAACAACACGAAAATGATAAAATGAATATTTTTTAATAAAATATTGTAATTGAGTGGATGCACTTCAAAATAAGCAAAAAAAATGTAAAAAAAAATAACTTGCAAAGAAAAACATAATAACAACTATTTAAGTAAAGATTAAACTCACAAATCAAAAGACTACAACAAGCATATGACACCCGAAAAATTAACTACAGTTTCAGCCAATTGTTGGTTGTGATTGAGATGATATTATCGTCGATTCAACTCCACCATTTGTAATCCCAACTCTTAATGCTACAACTCTAACTCCTTGAGATCCTGTAATCTCCCTTTGAACTCCTTCGAAACATAATAAGCAAATAAATAACTTAAATAAATTAATAAATAAAAAATAAACAACTTAGCAATAATATATTAGGAAAGAAATAGATTGTACCTGTTACAATATTTTCAAAGTTTTTCAATTCTTCACTTGGATTGACTTTTTTAAATTGCAGTAAAGAAGTCATCAACCAATTTTTGGCACAAATGAATGCCTCGGCCATTTTTGAGTTAAGAGAGTTTTGAAATATGTCTAAAACTCTCCTACTAGTGTTGAATGCACTTCTAAATGCCATTGTCGACACATGAATTATCAAAATATCCTTGACCATGTTTGACAATATTGAGAAATGAAAGGAATTATGTTTTCACCATAAAAGCAATTTAAAATTTTCATCTACATCAACATTTGTTGCTACCTTAGGCTTATTTTTTTGTCAATAGAACTTTTCTTTTTCAAATGTGCCCAAAAGCATCTTTCCTAGCCATATAAGTAGGAATTTCAACTAAAGTTGTTTCTACATACTACCACCCAATTGTCCATCACCTTATTGGGTTTGCTTATGTTATTTAGGGATGGCAAGAATTCTTATACCGGTAGGTACCCACCTGAACCCGCCCCTATTTTGATAGGGAATACATGCTTTGATTAGGCACAAGTACAGGTACATGTATTACCCAACTTTTTTAAACGGGGGAAGAGGACAAGGATGGATATGTAACTACCTATTTTGTACCTATACCAGTCTACGATGATGGATATGCAAATAATTAAGAATTAAAAGTGTTCAATGAAGAATGAGGCATCAATACCTGCTAAGTTGAAAATGGGAGCTGAAAGCGCAAAATGGTGAACCCTCGTCAATCTAAAGCCAAGCTTGCATAATGGTTATAGAGAAATCGTTTGATCTTCTCTATACCCTCACCTTCCCGACACTTCAAATGAGCAAAAGCTACACTTTTAGAGTGAGGAATTGATTAGAGAAGGGGGAGTGACTTAGGTAAGGCGAGAGCAACACCACATAGTTCCTAGGGTTTTAGGGTGAGGATTTGAAGATTGAATATTGAAATTTAAATTTAGGGTTATTACGCAGGTCATTTATGTGCCAATGTAGATTCTTGTCAATAATCATCTATACATGTGAGGCAATTGGGCTTAAACAAAAGGGCATAATCTTATGTAAGTAAACACATTTGGTCGGGTTTGGTTGTCAACGAAATGAAAAGGCCCAAATTGAACCCACACAAAGAAACCTATTCAAAATTGGTTTTTCACTTGCCTAACCCATTAGCCCGCCTAAACCCTCCCACATGCTAATTTTTAATTTGATTAAATCAGTTTTGGGTTGGGTTAGACCTATTTGCTCACCCATACTCTTTTCTATTTTCTCTTCCTTATTTCCCCAATCAAATTTAGCACATCAATAAAATTATCTTCAATTTCTTGTTTCATTCTCTATCTCCATGAAATTCAATTAACATCCAACCAATTGCATAAACTAAAGTAGAGAATTTTATTCTATTCAAACCTTGTAATTAAATTAGATAGAGTTAATTTTGACTTTTGAGATTATGGTTTAGCAATTATAACAAGCTTCATGTTTTAGGAAGTGTAAATTAATTGTTCCTAATCTTGGCTATTAAGCAAAAGATGGCTTAAGTAGTTCATACATTTTAATGATATCTATTTGAATTTTGAGGTTTTGGTTTATCAAGATAACAAACATTATATCTTAGAGTTTAATGATCATGTACTGACCGTGTAAAATTATTTTACACTGTCATCCAATCACAAATCATTGTTGATATGACTTTTAAAGTAGTTATCATAAAGTCAATAAACTTATCATACACAGTGGGTTGTGATTAAATGACGGTGTAAAATAGCTTTCCACTTCAGTGCATAACCTATTTTCTCTATGTTTTAGGAAGTGTAAATTAATTTTTCCTAATCTTGGCTATCAAGCAAAAGATGGGCAAAGCATAAAATTTAATTAAATAGTTTTTCTATGAATTTATGTGTAAGTTTTAGTGGTTGATTTAACTAAAACTTAGATTGTATTGCAAAACAGACAATAAAAGCTTTTACTATTTTGTTTAAGAAAACAGTCAAATATTTCATGAAAATTAATATGATTAGTCATTATTAATCACAAATAAATTTCTATGAAATTTTGGATTGATTATGTTGCTCTAAATTAATATAGTATTATATTATTCAGTGTCAAATGTACGCATTACAAACAACTTTTTTAAAATAAGAAAATACTCATAATCAATATCCAAATCTGTTTATGGATTATTATATCCTTCCTAATTCATTAGCGTCTTAATTTGACCATTAGATACCTTAATTAAGTGTTTTCATAATCGAACCAATTATTAACTCAATCTACATATTAGGTTAAGGGATTAGTGGTTGAACTAGTAGGTTAATGGTTGAACCACATGAACCAATTTATATATTAAATATATAAAAGTGATATATAAGTTATCATATAAAAATAAAATTTTCCACTATGGATTGTTGGGTGAGGTATCTTGTGTGCAAAAAATTGTTATTTAACTGAAATCCTTAAACTTTAATTGGGGACTTGATGTAACTCTCAGTGGTAGGGAGTAAACTAGTATAAATCTTTTATGCAATCTTTCTCTTAACTATCTTTTTAATTTTCATTTATTGAATTGTGATAAATTGAAATTGAATTAATAATGAATATGGATAATTGAAAATAACCTAATTATGATTGTTGCAATTGTTATTACATTGAGTATTGTTGTAATTGATCATACCCAACACTTCATATCATCATTAAGGGACATAAACATTGTATTGCACCATTGGTGAGGACTTGGTTGCTAAGGTTGGGCATAATCATACATTACTAATTAATCACCTCAAATAAGATTTTTGAGAGAGTTTTTCAATTGTGGCTCACAAAATTAAATTTCCACAAAAGTTTTAAAATATTTCAAAATACTCAATTCACTCCCTTCTTGAATACACACACATACCCATTTTATTTCTACAAATAACACTAATTTGTGATAATTAAACAACTTTGCATATAGTTTCTAATCTAGTTTTTCATGAGAAAACCAAGCACATTAAAGTAGATTGCCATTTCATCAAAGAGAAGATCGAATTAGGGAGTATCGCCAACTTTATCAACTCTAGTGACTAATTGGTAGACGTCTTTACCAAATCCTTAAGAGGTCCTAGAATTAGCTATATATATAACAAGGTTGGTGCATTTGATTTATATGCTCCAGGTTGAGGAGAAGTGTTGAAAATCATAATCAAATATCTTGTATTTTGTTAAAATAGGAGAAAACAGAGGTATAATGGAGTGAAAATTGTATGTCAGAGTACACAGCGGATGTGTGTTTATATAGGTTAATTACATTAATTACACATAAATAGATGATATTTTGTTTCCTCTAAATTAAAGATTATGTTCCTATAAACCGCTATCATTAATAAAATCAGAATATAATATTCTAATTTTCAACACTCCCCCTCAAGCTGAAGCTTACTAAGCTCTCAGCTTGTTACAAGAAAATTTATTCCCAACAAATAAATAAAAAACATAAAAATTGAGCTCCACCAAAAAATAATAGTTTGAAAAACAACTCAGGGATGTTGGAGAAGTCTGAGAAAGTTGCTAGAAAAAAAATATCTTTGCCAGATGGCTAGAATGATCATCAGCGAGAGAGAAAATTCATGGCAAGCATAGCAAGGTCTGTTCTTCTTGAAACTACATTTGGAAGCTTCAAACCCAATAATGTTGGAGATTCAAATTATTTAAACTTAACACGAGACCAATGCATCTGGGACAAAGTCGTCTAGACTAGTACACATGGGACACAGACGGGGCCAGTGCATCTAGGACAGCGGCATGATAGGCTACCGAAAAGTTCTTCGCCAGAAAATGAGCAGCGAGCAGAAGGCATTGGCCCAAAAACACACCGTAAAAGGACAGTGGCAGGATAGGCGACCAAAAATTTCTTCGCTGAAAAATGAGCGGCGAGCAGAAGGCGGTGGCCGAAAAACATGCCGGAAAAGAACAGTAGTAGGATAGGCGATCAAAAAGTTCTTCGTTGGAAAATGAGCAGCGAGTAAAAGGCGATGATCGGAAAACACATCAGAAAAAGTACGGCGAAGGTGCGAAACTAGTCACGAAAGAAGGGAGACGATTAAAAGGGTCCACCAAGGATAATGGATCTTTATCCCCGGTGAAACATGATTTTCGTAATAACTCTGTCAGGCTCTGATACCATGTTAAAATAGGAGAAAACAGAGGTATAATGGAGTGAAAATCGTATGTCAAAGTACACAGCGGATGAGTGTTTATATAGGTTAATTACATTAATTACACATAAATAAAGGATATTTTGTTTCCTCTAAATTAAAGATTTTGTTCCTATAAACTGCTATTATTAATAGAATCAGAATATAATATTCTAATTTTCAACATATTTATTATATAACGGATTTGTAGACAAGTCATGTCCAATTTAGAGGAAACAAAATTTGCTCTAATTTATGTGTATTTATTATAATAAGCCTATATAAATAAACATTGCTTTGTGGTGTCGTTCATACACATGGTTTCAACATCTTTTCATATGTTTTTCTCTCTTTCAACAATAACAAACAAAATTTAAGACTATGTTTATAATAAAGACTAATAATATTTCTTTTATCATATATGATTTCTTCAATATACAATAATAATTAAACTTGAATCTCTTGAGTTCTAACACCAAAATATTGAAAATTGCATATCAAGACAACCATAAAACCAATAACATATGAGAAATCAACAACTTTAGGATATTAGACATCCCTTAACAATGCATATTAGATCTCATCAACTCCATGTTTTTTTTTTCTGCTCATTTTCAGCCAGCTGTGCTACCTCTTCTTCTTCTTCTTCTTCTTCTTCTTCTTCAAGAATGAGCTCTTGTATCTTTAGAGCAACAACTTCTTGGTAGGAAACCTCAATTTTATTGCTGCACCCATTAAGTAAATAATTAGGATAAACTAATCCATTTGCATTCTACAAATAGTCAATCAATACATACAGAAAACAACATGAAATCTATGTCACTGAAGAATAAATAATAAGCATTGACTCACTTTTGTGTAGACAATGATATTGCACTACATGGGCATGGATAAACTTCCATGGACCCTAAAGTTAATTGTAAAGTGCTCGACTAAGACTATTAGCTATCATGCCATCATCTCCAATTGTTTCACATGATACTATTATTAGGTCAAAGGCCAGGTGTGTCCCATGGTTGTATAATTATTATACCACAGATTCCAAACTATGTATAGCTCAGAAGGAATAGTATGAAGTTCACTCTTAACCTTGAAGTATGATGTCATGCACTGGAAACAAGGTTGTTACTAGACAAGTTCAAACTCCCTTATTGTTCAGGCACTATAAAATACCACAGAAAATGGAACTTTTGCAAAGTCTTTTTCATGCTACCATAAATTGCACGATTTGAAATTTGAATAGACAATCTCATCCATAATTGATTATAAGCATTGACTAAGACTCTATAGAGATATGTGTGGAATTATGAAATAAAGGCTAAAAATTGCAATTTCCATAGGAAGGCCTAGGCAACTTCTTGGTGTGGCATGGAAAAGCAAATTGGAGCAATTACAACTTGCCAAGTACTCACAGCTTTTTAGAAAAGAAAATTTCAAAAACTCTCATCATATAAAACCCTTATCCTCTAAAACAATAAAAACACAATTGTGAAATTTTTTTAATATTAAAATGAAAGTACAACCTTCAAGCATGAAATATAACAAAATGGATAACATTGCAAATGACTGGTGTGAAGTAACAGAGTCTTATTCCTAATGATCAATGCTAACAAACAACCAATAATGCAGAAGAGAATATATAAATGAGTGGTTAACCAAGACAACTTCAAGAGTCCATAACTAATAGCGTATACTACCTGAATATATGGGTAAGGACAAATATTTCAAAAGTCCTGCGACCTATTTCTTTGAGATGCCTTTCATCACGCTCAATGGAATCTTTATTGTAGTCCTCCCCAGAGTTTCCATCCTACCAAAAAAAGGTGAACCAGGTTTCTTGGCAATCAAAAGAATTCCAGAACTATAAAGCCAATGTGTCATACCCACTGTGCTAACCATTCCCAGATTACCCAAAATACCTCTCTACAGGTGTAATATATGTCCACAACTCTAACTAGACTAAACTAGTTTTGTTTTTAAATTTTAACTATATGTTGAAAATAAAGCTTATTACCCAGTGGGATAAGGCTTTTGTTGTTGTTGTATTGAAAATAAAGCTTATCCTGTCCAAAATATAAGCAAACTACTATATATATAGAAATATAACTAACACTATTTGGATTGAACCTTAATTAGAGGGCCATAGAATTAATATTGGGGTCAAAATCAATTTTTCTTAAAAAATATAGGACCCTAGTCCTTACAAATTTGATACAAATTATAAAGTGGATTTCCTTAGCAATACGACAACCAAAATTGTTTCCCACCGGGTGGAACCAACTACATGGATCAAATGACACCACCGTGCTTTGTCAACAACCATTTCTTCAGAGATTTACATGACACTTCAACAAATACTTCCCCACATAACATTAATATTCTTCCAAAAACAATTCCTATGAACACGTTATTCCTCACACTATGAGATTTTAAAGTAATCACAGGTGTAATAATTCAGAAATGAAGGAAAAGAAGCCACACCCAATAAATGTAGATTGTAGTTCACAATACAGAATAGAGTTTGTCTTTTCTCCTTTATGTTCTTTCATGTCATTTTGGTTGGTTGTTTTGGACAGCCAATAATTAAACTCATCTTAAAAAGACTTGTCAAAGGCCCATGAATCAGGTTTATATACCAAGAGTATTAAGGGGAGGAGGATTGAGCGAAAGGGTGATGGATGGGCCAGATCAGCTAAAATTCTGTGATTCTTTCTTCTCATCGTTTGCACTTACAAGTTTTGGCTCTAATACCAAATTGATAAGACTCAAAACTCAGAAGAGCAGAAATTGAGAAGGAAGAATTACTGAATTTTATATAGGGAACAGTGGAGTAAACTCCTTTCAAACAGAGAAAAAACTCCAAAATAATCATCTGCTGCCAGGATGGTAAACATAATGAAGAAGAAAACCACAGGGTACTCTGCAGAGTCGGAGAGTTGCAGAAGTGAAGAGGGCCCTTAGAAAAGGGTATCGTTGCTGTAATACACTATGGAGAAAAATCAGATAACTACACTAGAAAAAAATTCCATTCTTAGTCTTTTTCCATGGTTTCAACCAGAAGACGAGACTGTTTTCTGATCTCTCTTATTTGTTCCAATGGGCTTACCCTATATCACTAGCTAGCAACATAATTCCTCATTTGCTTTTTACCAACACAAATTATTTTTCTTACCTTTGTGGGATTTTGAGGACCCTTCTCATCTTTCAGAGGCAGAGGTTTCATAGCTGCCCTCTCAAGTAGCAGCAGAACATCATCCACCAGTACAAACATATCTTTCTCAGCAAAGACAATTGGTGCTGGCATTTCTTCAGCATCCAACAATTTTACCCTACCATTCATGCACTTACTCTGGCTTTCGAGGGCCTTCAACCCGCTATACAAGGAGTCCATTACCAAAGTAGAAGTCACTTCTTTTTCTATAAAGAAGTGTTTTACAACTGCTTTCAAAATTACATCTGTCTTCTCACTAGACATGCAGTGCCTAGAAGTTTGATCAACTTCTCGCCAGAAAGTACAGAAGCTGCAAAGAAATAATGCAAAGCCAATAAAATCATACACCACAAACAGAAGTGGTAATGAATCCGAATACAATATACTACATTAGATAAACATTTTACGTCCCTATTAAATAACAGTATCAAGACAGATTAAACTTGTTATAGGATATAGGATATAATATACAAGACAGACTTCACAATACATATGCATAAAAAGTGGCAAAAATTACACAAAGATGCGTACAATACATCATACTTGTACCATTGTCAACTAGATTAAACTACAGTATCCCTGCTCTATGATCATTTCTTTTCTTCCCAACATGCTTAACATTTTCATTTTCAGGATTAAAGGAAAACTAAAATAAATAAGATTTGACATGTCAAGCAATCAATTAGTAACAATCATGGAGCATGAAAAGCAAATAATTTAAAAAGGTCATGACTTTTGTAGACGACACTTTAGAGCAAGATAAAAAGTTACAGCATGAGAAGTATTAGGAACATACTCTCTAACACACTCCTTCGTACACACTTTCTTTAATTGGTTAAAACTTATTGAAAACTAAAAAATCAGGAGAGAGAATCATTAAATATGAGGTGGGACTCACAAAATTTTGTCATTTTCAATAAATTTCAACCAATAAAAGAGAGTGTGTTCAAAAGAGTGTGCCAAAGAGTGTGCTCCTAGCATTTTTCTTACAACATACATAATGAAATAATTTAAATTATACAAACAAGTCAAAAAGTTGATACTTTTAAAGATGAGCATGAAATACCTTGACCACCTAGTTTTATCCTCTATCAACTTCCAAAGCTTGCTTCTTCTTTCCTCCATAAAATGCAGGAAAATTTGTTCTACATCTGTCAAATATACCCTAACAAGTTCTCTCCTATAATGTCAATCAAGGCAATGAAAAGGCCTTTCAGCTTTCTCCCTGTGCATAAGAACAAAAATGGTTACACACCTGAATCAAAAGCTCCAAACTAGTTGACATCAAAGGAAGATCATGTCTTGCAGGCTTTCAAATCTCCTAATAAAGTATATTGAAAATGACTAATCGCCCAAACTAGTTGAATTGCTCAATTGCAGAACATTCATATATTCTTCTATCTAAGTAACAAATGAAGTCAAAACTATCTGTAAAACAACCTTAATGACCAATTAAACAGTATACAAGATGGTCGGGCATATATGTAAGATTATAAATAAAATAATAAATAATAGAATACCTAATGACTTGAACTTGAGCTCTTATTATCAGATTGTCAGATGCGTCAACAAAGCCATCATACACTTCTGAGAGCTCCATATACTTTTTCCATCCCCAGTCATGCTCCTTCTTCCAAAATCGGTGAAATGTATCTATAAAACTCAAGTAAAAAATAACTCAAACACTGTTAAAAATATTGTAAACTCCAATAATGAAGCCAATTATTTACCAACAGACCAGAGTATTTTGATTTCTTTGGATCTTTATTGACCACAGATATTGTAAATTGCGCAAAATGACTCCACCCTGTATACCCCAAAAAAAGAGGGGAGAACCAAAGAGAAGTCAAGTACTACGGGACCAAGAGTAGCTAGTAAGACTAACTATAACTAATGTGATCTGAAAAATTAAGGAATCAAACCTGGAACAAGTTTGTCATGATTAGCAACACAAAGAAATAGAGAGAGATGATTGCAGACATCACGGCCTTGTGGATAAATTAAAATATACCTGACACATACCAACACAATTGGGTTAATTGGGTTAAAACCTCAAACTAATATGTACAACATGTTTCAAGTCATAAGGACTGTCTAAGCAAACCATATGCACCCATTAGATTGCAAGTATCCATGTACCAACTCTGCATCAAGCATGCTAATTCTATGATCATGTTCTACTCCTCCTGATATACTTCACAACTTTCAAAAATAAAATAAACAAAGTATATTTCCCTTGTTTGACATATCAGACTGTATAACAAATTCTTTTGTAGATGTCTGAAAATTGCAGAGTATTTGAAAGAACAATGTAACCCCAAAACCAACATTTTCCCTCCTTAATAAAGAACTTTTAGAGAAAAAACACAAACAATAAATTTTGTCAAGACTTAAAAAGTTCCTAATAAACTCAACACTATGATTGACTGAAGCCATAATGGTCTGTTGTCTATAGCAAGGAATAAGGAGGCTAAGGTTGGGGAGTAGGGGGAGTGGGTTGAGGGGAGATGGGTTTGGAAGTGGGAATGGAGGAGGGATTTTTTTCAATGGGAGAAGGATGTAGTGCAGTTACTGATGCAGAAGGTGGAATCACAGACATATTACATGATAATTGTGATAGATGGGTAGATGGGTATGGAGAAATGAATCTCATGGTGGTTACACAGTGCGTTCAGCTTATCATGCCATGAATGAGGAAAACTTGTCTATCAGTAATGTGAAATGGACAAAGTTATGGAACAAATTTGTGCCGCTGAAGGTTGTGGTTTTTATATGGAAAGCCTTACAAAATAGAATTCTAACTAAGGAAAAGAGGAGTCTTGAATCAACAGGATGAGATATGTCTTGTCTGCCACAAGGAGATAGAATCTATAGAACATCTGTTCTATGGATGTCAAAGGTCAGTGCAAGTGTGGTATTCATGCTGTAGGTGGTTGGGTGTCTCAACGGTGTCGTTAAACAATGTGCAGGGACAAATGCAACAGTTTCAAGGTATCTCGGGGAGTATTAAAGTTGATAGACATTGTTGGGATGTCATTTGGTTTGCAACTATGTGGGCAATATGGATTGGGGAGGTGTTCAGAGGCAAAGTTTCGAATGTGGCAGAAATTGTAGAGCATATGAAGGTAATGTCATGGAAATGGTTGAGGTTTTGGAAAAAAGGATTCATTTATCCTTTGGCAACTTGGTTTACTAATCCAGTGGATTGTATTCAATTTGCTGCTAAAGTGTAATTCTTTATGAAGGTTGTGGTGTATCAAATGTTATGATTATGCAGGGTCAGTAGCGGAAAATGGAAGATAGTGAGTTCCAGCTGCATATGTAAGGAACAAAAGTCATGAGAAGGAATGCAATGATCAGACAAGCACAAGATAAATCATTTATGTTTGGTGTGTTATCTCAATATCAGTAGGAAATGTGTCCAGTAAGTTACAGCAATGCAGAAAATAGGTGATGAGTTTTTTGGGGGCAGAAATACTTTGGCAGTGGAAGGAATATATGGGCACTACTGTGGTGGTGTAAGAAATATTAAAGACATTATGTTTTGACTTTTTACTTCTGGTATAGTTGATTCTGGAGGTGTTGATCCGGGGTGATATGCATAGCATGTATATATTAGAGATGTATATTTATAATTCTATGTTTGGGCCAACTTGGTACTACTTGTACTAAAGTTGGTTTAATTTTAATAAAATTAGTTCTTTTGCCTTGTTCAAAAAAAAATTGGCTGCAATAAACATGTAAGCATGTGTTGTTAACCAAAAAAGAATGAATTAGGGATAGAGTAAAAAAAAAGTAATCATTGGACCACACCCTTTTTCATGTAATAACGAGCTCCAGTATACATATAGGTATAAAGATGTAAATTAAAATGATGCAGAAAACAATGGATAAGTTAAACTCTAAAGCACACCAAAAGCCAGGTAAGGCAGATAAGTTGATCCCAAGCCACATACCACTTGTAGCTGCCAACCTCAAACGCACTACTACGAAGTTCCCTTTTGGTAATCTGAGAAAATTTTTCAATCTTCCATGTATATATTCCATACATTTCTGAAGGTTTTGGCCCTGTAAAGAGGTAAACAAATTAGATTTTGAACAATTGTTTATTGAAAATTTGAATTGAAATGATTACAAATTCACCATCATCGTCATCATCAGTGTTCCAATAAGGGGTTGAAGTTCCCTCTGCAGACTTTCCCACTCCAGATTCCTCACTCGCAATCCCAGCCATTCCCTGATCAAGCACTATTTCACTAACACTCCTCTTATAAAACCTGCCAGATAAGGAAGCAAACAAAGTGCCAAAATCAGCCCCTTAAATTATTGAAAATCATTCAAACAACTTTAGACAGAAATAAATTATTGAAACACTGAGAGTACTTCTTTTTCAACTACATCATAGAAAATCCTATAATATATAGTGATCAGAAAAAGTCAAATTTTCCCACTAACAAGTTATCAATTCTACGCAAAATTAGATTTAGAAGGACAGTGCATTGTCATGGAAAATTAAAGGAAATATAGAACGAATTAAAAATGACAATAATTCACCAATTGAAATCCATCAAAACAATCACATAACATAGGGTTGATTCCTTCCCCCCATTTCTCACAATACAACATACAACAATTAGAGATAACCCAAAATAAAAAATAAAAAAAACAAAAAAAAAAACATCAAATATGATTAAAACCCAAAAACCCACCTCAGAAAAAAATTAACAATGCCTCGTGCCTAAATTAACCCATCATAAAGAAATGACAATTTAACAATGAAAATTTATATCAACAAATAATAAACCTATAAACTAACAAATAAAATAATAAAATAAATATATACGCACGTGAGATTAACAAGTGTCACGTCAAAATTAACTGAATAAAAGAAAATAACAAATTGGCAATTTCTACAACACTCAACAATAGATAAACAAATTACAAAATAAATAAAGATGTTAATTGACGTTGATTTTAGTTTTTGTTTAAATATATTTGAAAATTAATTTCACTTAAAAAACAATAAAAAGATGAGAAAAAAGACTATACATAGTCATCGGATCACATATATTTATAATTTATAATTGGATGACGGTGTAAAACTGTTTTTCACTATTGCCATTAAACTAAGATAAGAGAAAAATAAAAAGCAGATTGATTAATGCTAATTTTATTTTTAGGTTTATTATTTATTTATTTTTCATGAATTTTAAAAATTTGATTTTTAAAAAAGAGAAAGCACGCTGTCAAAAAAAAAAAAAAAGGAGAAAGCACTGAGCCCATTTGTAGTTTTGATCAAAGGAGGAAATTAAAAAGTAATTGACCCAATTGAAACCCAAATAAATTCACCGGAAAAAAAAAACTGAAACTCGAATAAAAAAAGAATAACTAAAATAAAAAATTAAAGCCTCGGGTAATTAAACCAATTAGGGAACTGTACCAAAAACAAAAAATTAGGGCACACGCAGTCACGCACCTGGACTTGAAGGAGCGGATAACAACAATAGCTCTGAGATTTTAGACAGAGAAAGGCGAAGAGAAAGAAAGAGGTGAGGAGGAGCAACGCAAAGAGTAAAGACAACCCAAAAACGGAAAATAGTACTTTTATTGTCTTTTTTTTTTTTATTATTATTATTATTATTATTATTAGTATTATTATTATTATCATGGCTTCTAAAATAATATTTAAGTATTTTCCTAATTATTTGTTATTTATTTTTCCCAATAGAACAGATTCTCATAATCGCGGATGAGAAAAATAAAACAATAGTTATGTTATGTTCGTTAATGTCGATTTAGATTATAAGAAAGTAATAATCTATTGATAAATTGTATTATTTGTTTATATAATTTAATTTAATTGAAATATAGATACTATAAGAAAATTATTACCATTCAATGATAAATTATCATATATTAAAAAATATTAATTTTTAATAATAAGAATTTAATTAGATATACTAAAATTTTATATTATCATCATTTAAGTATGAATTGTCATACAAGCGAAACTTTTATAATAATTATTTTAAAAGTTAAATTTATAATTATTTCTAATTTTAGTATAAAAAATTTTAAATTGACAATATATATTAAAATTAAACTCTTATAATATTTATTTTAAAAATCATATTTAAAATAATTTCCAATTAACATAAAAAAAACATTTTTTAAATAGTGTTTCCAAGTAATTTGGTTTCAGCTTTTCATAAAATTATACATGTCCTAGCCTTTTGGGGACTATATATGTTTATGTCCTTATGAACTTTTTTACAAGTTTAAGCTTTCAAAATTCAACCTTCTATGACTATAGGTGTAACGCCTCACTATCATTACATGACACTTTTCAACGAAATTGTGAAATTTATTTTATTGTAATTTAAACTCTTAATTAATTTGTTTATGAAAATACATGTAAATTTTTTAGTTTTCCGAATTAGTTGTCAACAACAAAAATTTGCAGCTTAAATATTCAAGTAAGAAAAACATACTGAATAACAGGCATAGATAACATAATAAATAGAAACACAAGTATCATGCTTTATGGCACTATAACCTGTAACACCGTGATTTTTCTAATCTATGATAAAGTGATTGAAAATAATTACAAGAGATAATTAAATTTAATATCACGAGAAATTTTAATTAATAAATATGTGTGATTTTTTTTGTGTAACTTTCAATGGAAAACTTAACTGAAAACAGGACTGTATTGTACATTGACAGTGTAAGAATACAATGTGAAAGTGAGAAAATAGTCAAGAAATTAAAAGCATTTAATTATAGTTAGTCTCTAATAATTATAATTAGGTTCCTATAAAATTTTTGTTATTCTGTTACACTTGATTAAAATAATAATATTTTAACGTGGTTCCAAAGAGTGTAATTTTGAAAGCTTTTCAATAGTTAGAAAATTTTTATGAGACATTTTAAAATTTCTTAGATGTATAACCACCGTCAGTCTTCTCACGTAAAGAGTCACAAAAATTCAAAGGTTCAATTTTCTTAACTTTGACTGACAAAAACAGTACATGGATTGAAACCATGACCTTACCTTTTCTTCGTTTAGTTGTGTTGTAAAATTTTCAAAGACCATCATTATATTATCCATATATTTCCTTACTTTCAAACTTCAAGATATGCCAAATTTTAAATGCAGACTCTTATCGTCGTATCAGGCGGCGTTGGTTGACAAAACATGCCACCAAAAACTCACGTTTCCTTCTTATGTCAGGAAGCCATCTTCTTTGCTTTGAATTTCAAAGATTTGGCCAAAATTAATTGAAAAGGAATCGAAGGAACATTTGCTAATATAAATATAAAGCATGAGAAGTAGGTTTTCTCACTTATTCACCGTGCACCAGCCTTCATTCTCCGTCATCCTGTTTCAATTTCAATTTCAATTTCAAAAACTTTCTATTTGCAACTCCTTTTTCTTTATCTAACGTCATTTTTTTTCGGCACCCCTCACCGTTGAGTAATTCAACTTCTCTAAAAGTTCTCCTTCAAAACTTCTAAGTCCCAAGTTTTTATACTATGATATGTTGTTGGTTCATAGTGGTGGTTTAATATTCGTACTCCAGAAAACTAAAAGTTCCTTCATTCCTCCATCATTCAAAGCTCTTATTTTAGCATCTCTTCGAGGTAAGGAAAGTTTACAGTTTTCATGTATTCTTTGATGTATGGATATATTGTGATGTGTATTGATTCTGAAAGTAATGTTTGGATAATTTGTTTGTGATATAAGTTGATTGATTGGAAGTATATGATAGCTGAAAATAAAGTACTTGCTGTCTGGTACGTTGTTTTCTGAACATGTGTTAGTATTTTTGTGATAACTTTGGCTGTGATGAATTAAATTAGATTTCGTTTGTTGGAGATGAAAATAGACATCCAGGGCTACATTTTAGGCAGAATAACTGCTCAAAAATATTGAAAATCGAAGGAGTTATGGCCCTTCAAAGTTGAACGTCCAGTCAGAAAAACGTGATTGAACATAGTATTTTGTTTTGCAATTCTGTATTTCTACAAAAATCTTATTCAAAAACGAGTTATATGGTTAGAAAATAGACATTTCAAGATTTCTAACAGTGTATGATATGATTTCTAATTCATTATATTTATATTTTAAAAGTTTCCTTGAAACTGACCCATGTGCAGTGAAGAAAATCTGTTTTCGAGATTTTTATATGTTTTTGGAAAATTTTGGTTCTCTTTATATAAAATGACTTAGGAATTATTATTTTCTTTCTTGAAAATATATTTCCAATTGGTTTCAACATGAAATCAAGTTTTCTACAATATGTTTGAGATGAGTTGAAATTCTAAACATAAAAGTGGACTGTTTTGTATTAAAGACAGTTTTGGCTTTTACTCACTAAAATGATTATTATTGTTTTTGTAAATCTTTGATTTACTTATGGTTTTATTCTTTTGAAAATATACTTGTTGGTGTTTTGATTTCAAAACCAGGAGATCATATTGTTATTTTATCTTTTAACTTCCTTTCAAAATCTTTCTAAAGTTTTAAAGATGATTTCTATAATTTCTATTATTTCAAATGTTTTTAAGAGATTTTAGAAAAACTCCAAAGTGTTCTAAACAGTTTTAAAAGTTAAAAATTTAAAGGTTTTGACCAGCGTCCGGTGACCAACGTCCGGTGACTAGTGTCTGGTTAACTTCGATGTTTTGTTTAACTTTGAAACCATAGTATATATATGTTGTTGACCACATTGGATAATGGCTATGGATATATGTTGTTGACCATAGAGGATGATGGTTGTGGATATATGTTGTCGACCACAGTGGATGGTGACTGAGGATATGTTGTTGTTGACCATAGTGGACGATGACTGTGGATATGTTGTTGTGCTGGATTGTACGTGCATACATGCATGAGTTCACAGTGGATTGTGACTGTGGATACGAGTTGGCACGTAAGTTGAGAGTGGGAGTGTAGCCCTCAACCTAGTGTCGGAAAGATTGGTGGGGTCGTGTACATGGGCCTAGGGGATAGGATGGATGGGCGATTCCACATTGAGGCCAATATTTCTGTAGATCTTGTGTTGTGGTGAGCCACTACCCACGTACGCCTATCCTGACAAAGCCACTAGTTTTTTTCCAAGACCAGTATCGGCGTTTCCCCCAATGGTCGAATTGGACTATGTTAAGGGATTTGACTGTGCTGGTCGCTCGACTAGTGAAAATCTCCATGGAGTCATGTATACATATAGTGCATAACTAGGACATATTATTTGAGGATATGTTGGTGATTGACCTATTGAAATGGATTTTTCTGTATATTGTTATTATTTACCTTTGTGAATATCCTAGTGTAAATCTAATGTTTTATTTGAAATGTATGTTCTGTAAGCTTATCCTTGCGTTGTTTGTTTGTATGTGTTTGACTGTGATGATCGCGATTCTTCGTGGGAGCAGACGGTGAACTACCAATGGATCAAGCTCTTTGCGGCTGAAGTCACAGGAGACCTACTTCATCTATTCCTTATCTTTTCTTATATCATCCTAGTTTCTAGCTAAGGGTAATATGTAGTTGTGGCCAGCTAGTAGGGAATGGGTAATAATATGTATCTCTTCTCTTTTGCTATATGTACTTACTTATGGGTACCTTTGTACTAGTACACATGTATTCCGAACCTTTTGAGATATATCAGACTTTTGGTATATGTTTTGTAAATAACCATATGACTTTGTATTTATACTTCTGATATATATGTAATTATTTATGGATGATTTTCAGATGTAGGTATGTATGTGATGTATATTTCTTAATGAGGGATGTTATGAATAATTAGTAATATTGTGCGAAAAATTTACACGTATTTTTATAAATAACTTATAATAAGTTTTTAAATTAATCTTTTCACAGTATAGTACTTAAATTATCTATGATTTTTCTAATCTATGATAAAGTGATTGAAAATAATTATAAGAGATAATTAAATTTAATCTCACGAGAAATTTTAATTAATAAATATGTGTGATTTTTTTGTGTAAGTTTCAATGGAAAATTTCAGTGAAAATGGGATTGTATTGTACACTGACCGTGTAAGAATACACTGTGAAAGTGAGAAAATAGTCAAGAAATTAAAAGCATTTAATTATAATTAGTCTCTAATAATAATAATTAGGTTCCTATAAAATTTTTATGTTATTCTGTTACACTTGATTAAAATAATAATATTTTAACATGATTCCAAAGAGTGTAATTTTGAAAACTTTTCAGTAGTTAGAAAAAATTTATGAGACATTCTAAAATTTCTTAGATGTATAACCACCGTCAGTCTTCTCACATAAAGAGTCACAGAAATTCAAAGGTTCAATTTCCTTAACTTTGACTGACAAAAACAGTACATGGATTGAAACCCTGACCTTACCTTTTCTTCGTTTAGTTGTGCCGTAAAATTTTCAAAGAACATCATTATATTATCCATATATTTCCTTACTTTCAAACTTCAAGATATGCAAAATTTTAAATACAGACTCTTATCGTCGTATCATGCGGCGTTGGTTGACAAAACATGCAACCAAAAACTCATGTTTCCTTCTTATGTCTGGAAGCCATCTTCTTTGCTTTGAATTTCAAAGATTTGGCCAAAATTAATTGAAAAGGAATCGAAGGAACATTTGCTAATATAAATATAAAGTATGAGAAGTAGGTTTTCTCACTTATTCACCATGCACCAGCCTTCATTCTCCGTCATTCTGTTTCAATTTCAATTTCAATTTCAAAAACTTTCTATTTGCAAACCCGTTTTCTCTATCTAACGTCATTTTTTTCGGGCACCCCTCACCATTGAGTAATTCTACGTCTCTAAAAGTTCTCCTTCAAAATTTCTAAGTCTCAAGTTTTTATACTATGATCTGTTGTTGATTCATAGTGGTGGTTTAATATTCGTGCTCCAGAAAACTAAAAGTTCCTTCACTCCTCCATCATTCAAAGCTCTTATTTTAGCATCTCTTCGAGGTAAGGAAAGTTTACAATTTTCATGTATACTTTGATGTATGGATATGTTGTGATGTATATTGATTCTAAAAGTAATGTTTGGATAATTTGTTTGTGATATAAGTTGATTGATTGGAAGTATATGATAGCTGAAAACAAAGTGCTTGCTATCTTGTACGTTGTTGTCTGAACATGTGTTAGTATTTTTGTGATAACTTTGGCTGTGGTGAATGAAATTAGATTTCGTTTATTGGAGATGAAAATAGACATACGGGGATACAATTTTGGCATAATAATTGCTCAAAAATATTGAAAATCTAAGGAGAAATTGCCCTCTAAAGTTGAACGTCCAGTCAGAAAAATGTGACTGAACATAGTATCTGGTTTTGCAATTCTGTATTTCTACAAAAATCGTACTCAAAAACGAGTTATATTGTTAGAAAATAGACATTTTAATCTTTCTAACGGTGTATGATATGCTTTCTAATTCATGATATTTCTATTTTAAAAGTTTCCTTGAATACTGACCCATCTGCAGTGAAGAAAATCTATTTTTGAGATTTTTGAAAATTTTGGTTGTACTTTCCACAAGATGATTTAGAGATTATTATTTTCATTCTTTAAAACTATATTTCCAATTGGTTACAACATGAAATCAAGTTTTCTACAATATGTTTAAGATGAGTTGAAATTCTAAACATAAAAGTGGACTATTTTGTATTAAAGACAGTTTTGGTTTTTACTCACTAAAATGATTATTGTTGTTTTTGTAAATCTTTGATTTTCTTATGGTTTTATTCTTTTGAAAATATACTTGTTGGTGTTTTGATTTCAAAACCAGGAGATCATATTGTTATTTTATCTTTTAACTTCCTTTCAAAATCTTTCTAAAGTTTTAAAGATGATTTCTATAATTTCTATTATTTCAAATGTTTTTAAGAGATTTTAAAAAAACTCCAAAGTGTTCTAAACAGTTTTAAAAGTTAAAAACTTTTAAGGTTTTGACCAGCGTCTGGTGACCAACGTCTGGTGACTAGTGTCCGGTTAACTTCGATGTTTGCTTTAACTTTGAAACCATAGTGGATATATGTTGTTGACCACAGTGGATGATGGCTGTGGATATATGTTGTTGACCACAGTGGATGATGGCTGTGGATATGTTGTTGTTAACCACAATGGACGATGACTGTGGATATGTTGTTGTGTTGGATTGTACGTGCATACATGCATGAGTCCACAGTGGATCGTGACTGTGGATACGAGTTGGCACGTAAGTTGAGAGTAGGAGTGTAGCTCTCAACCTAGTGTCGGAAAGATTGGTGGGGTCGTGTACATTGGCCCGGGGGATAGGATGAACGGGCGATTCCACATTGAGGCCAAGATTTCTGCAGATCTTGTGTTGTGGTGAGCCACTACCCACGTACTCCTATCCTGACAAAGCCACTAATTTATTTCCAAGACCAGTATCGACGTTTCCCCTAATGGTCGAATTGGACTATGTTAAGGGATTTGACTGTGCTGGTCGCTTGACTAGTGAAAATCTCCATGGAGTCGTGTCTACATATAGTGCATAACTAGGACATATTCTTTGAGGATATGTTGGTGATTTACCTATTGAATTTGATTTTACTGTATATTGTTATTATTTAACTTTGTGAATATGTTAGTGTAAATTTAATGTTTTATTTGAAATGTATGTTTGTTCTATAAGCTTATCCTTGCGCTGCTTGTTTGTATGTGTTTGACTGTGATGATCGCGATTCTTCGCGGGAGCAGACGGCGAACTACCGGCGGATCAAGCTCTTCGCGGCTGAAGTCACAGGAGACCTACTTCATGTATTCCTTATCTTTTCTTATATCATCCTAGTTTCTAGCTAAGGGTAATATATAGTTGTGGCCAGCTAGTAGGGAATGGGTAATATTATGTATCTCTTCTCTTTTGCTATATGTACTTACTTATGGGTACCTTTGTACTGGTACACATGTATTCCGAACCTTTTGAGATATATCAGACTTTTGGTATGTGATTTGTAAATAACCATATGACTTTGTATCTATACTTATGATATATATGTAATTATTTATGGATGATTTTCAGATGTAGTTATGTATGTGATGCATGTTTCTTAATGAGGGATGTTATGAATAATTAGTAATATTGTGCGAAAAATTTACACGTATTTTTATAAATAACTTATAATAAGTTTTTAAATTAATATTTTCGCAGTATAGTAGTTAAATTGTCTTGTGACGATAGCGGGTCGTTACAATTTGTGGTATCAGAGCTGGCCGTATCTTTTGGGAACGAACCTATGGGGATAGGTCTATTGTGTCTTTTGTTATGCATGTGGAATTATTTCTGTAAAAGGAATAATTGTTGTTTGTAAAGTCAATGGACTTTCTATGCATTATTTCTTAAAAATAATGGTTGCTGATGGCTTATGGTTGTTGATCGTTGTAGGATCACGATGAATAGACGATCTCAACCTCAGCCTTCTTCTTCTTCTTCTTCTTCTTCTCCTCCTATACCGGATTTGGCTCAGATAGCTAACACCTTAGAGGTGATGTTAGCAGCGATGGCTCAACAACAAGCTACTATGGCTCAGTACCATGTTGTTATGGCTCAGCAGGCGCAGCAACACCAGGCTGCTATGGCTCAATAGCAGGCTGCCATGGCTCAACAACAAGAAGCTGTGATACCTCCTGAATTTCAAGGTTTAGCTTAGTTCAAGAAGAACTATCCTCCGCAGTTTAAAGGGGAGTCAGACCCTGACATAGCTGATCTTTGGATGAAGGAACTAGAGAAAATCTTTAGAGCTATGAACTGTCCAGATGACCGAAAGGTTACATATGCTACTTATATGCTTATTGAAGAAGCTGAATATTGGTGGCAAGGAACTACTCAACTTATGCAGGCTCGTGGGGAGGCCATCACTTGGGCAAATTTCAGAGAGCGTTTCCTAGGAAAATATTTCCCAGTAAGTGCTAGGCATGCAAAGGAGATGGAATTTCTACGACTAATTCAGGAAAACATGAAGATTGCTCAAAGTCGACAGAAGCCATATGCTGATAAGCGTAGAAGACCCCTTGAATTTGAGAAAGGTGATCATGTTTTCTTGCGAGTCACACCCACGACTGGGGTAGGCAGAGCGATAAAATCCAAAAAGGTCACTCCTAAATTTATTGGACCCTATGAGATTCTCCGTCGTATAGGTCCTGTTGCTTATCAAATAGCTTTACCTCCGATTTTGTCAAATATCCACAATGTGTTCCATGTCTCACAACTTAGAAAGTATACTCATGATCCCATACATGTCATTGAGCCTGATACTATACAAATACTAGAGAATCTGACCTATGAAACTCAACCTGTGAGGGTTGAGGATCAGAGGACGAAGCAACTCAGGGGAAAAGACATTCATCTTGTCAAAGTTGTTTGGAGCGATACTACCGGAGACACTACATGGGAGCTTGAAGACAAGATGCGAGAACAGTACCCGAATATCTTTTTAAGTAAGCGAAATTTCGAGGACGAAAATTTTCTTGTTGGGGAGAATTGTAACACCGTGATTTTTCTAATCTATGATAAAGTGATTGAAAATAATTACAAGAGATAATTAAATTTAATCTCACGAGAAATTTTAATTAATAAATATGTGTGATTTTTTTGTGTAAGTTTCAATGGAAAATTTCACTGAAAACGGGACTGTATTGTACACTGACAGTGTAAGAATACACTGTGAAAGTGAGAAAATAGTCAAGAAATTAAAAGCATTTAATTATAATTAGTCTCTAATAATTATAATTAGGTTCCTATAAAATTTTTATGTTATTCTGTTACACTTGATTAAAATAATAATATTTTAACGTGGTTCCAAAGAGTGTAATTTTGAAAGCTTTTCAGTAGTTAGAAAAAATTTATGAGACATTCTAAAATTTCTTAGATGTATAACCACCGTCAGTCTTCTCATGTAAAGAGTCAGAGAAATTCAAAGGTTCAATTTCCTTAACTTTGTCTGACAAAAACAGTACATGGATTGAAACCCTGACCTTACCTTTTCTTCGTTTAGTTGTGCCGTAAAATTTTCAAAGACCATCATTATATTATCCATATATTTCCTTACTTTCAAACTTCAAGATATGTAAAATTTTAAATACAGACTCTTATCGTCGTATCAGGCGGCGTTGGTTGACAAAACATGCAACCAAAAACTCACGTTTCCTTCTTATGTCAGGAAGCCATCTTCTTTGCTTTGAATTTCAAAGATTTGGCCAAAATTAATTGAAAAGGAATCGAAGGAACATTTGCTAATATAAATATAAAGCATGAGAAGTAGGTTTTCTCACTTATTCATCGTGCACCAGCCTTCATTCTCCGTCATTCTGTTTCAATTTCAAAAACTTTCTATTTGCAAACCTATATACCAAACATTTTTCAAAAGATAATGGATACATATTAATAAGAGATTACCCAAAAGTAGTACATTAAAAAGGGAAAGGGAATCATAATAAATCAACTCATTCCCTAGCTAACCATAACACATCTACTATTCCTATGGACAACAAAAATGAAAATAACACTGAGATCCAACTGATGTCATCTTATTCGCTGCTCATCAAAATCTGACAGTAGTATCGATACAGGAACAGAGTCCTCCACACTTCCGCTATATCCTACAACAGTATCTAGAAACCTAATGTAAAGCCTTACTGGGAATCAACACATCTTCAGCATTTGCTCCCGCGAACACATCGTCGTGATCATCACAGTCAATCTCATACACACAAACAACGCAAGGGTAAGCTTACATAATTAAAATTTTTCTACAGTTAATAATTCATACGTCTGAATCTCAATACAAACAATAGATAAAATTATATAGTATATACGACTGCACTAATAGTCATGCGATGTATACAGATGTGACTTCATGGAAATCTCCAATAATTGAGTGATAAGTGCATACTTGTTCCTTAACATGGTACAAAAACAACACCACTGAACCACACAGATCCACAAAATGGCACGTGCCAAAAATCATTGGGGAACGTCGCAAACTCGTATCTCCGAAAATGATATAGTGGTCAGTCAGGATAGGCATACGTGGGTAGTGACTTATCACAACACAATTTTGCAATGACCTTGATCTACAATATAGGATTCACCCGTCCATCTATCCTCAAGGTCCATCGACAACTACCCCACTAACCTTTCCAGCACTAGGTTAAGGGTCCAGCACTAACCTTACTAGTTTTTGGTTTTTGGTTTTCAAATGCAATTTTCAAAACAAAACACGTTCGGCAAAAATAGAGCTGAATTGGTTTTTAACTCATTTCAAAATACTTTTACATTCATTTTGAAAACCAAGAAAAAAGGTTTTGTGAATTCGGTTTTTAGTTTTGAAAAACATTATCATTACCACTACCACTGCCACCACCACTGCCACCACCATCGTCGCCATCGCCACTGCCACCACCATTTCACCACTACCGTCGCCACCACCTCTGTCGTCATCGCCACCACCACCATCACTACCACCGTCATCGCCGCCACCATCAGCTCCACCACCGCTGCCACCACCGTTCCTCCACCACCATCATCACCACCACCACCACCACCATTCCATCGCTGCCGTCGCTACCATCGCCACCACAATTCCACCACTGTTGCCGCCGCCACCACCACTGTTGCCTCCACCGCCACCATCACCTCCACCACCGCCACCGCCACCATCACTACCATCGCCACTACCACTACCACCACCACCACCGCCACCAGCACTGTCATCGTCGCCACCACCGCCACTGCCATCGCTACCACCACTGTCGCTGCCACCACCGCCATCATCGCCACCGTCACCTCCACCACCACCGTTCCTCCACCGCCACTGCCAGCTCCACCACCGTTGCCACCACTACCATCCGCCACTGCCACCACCACCATCACCACCACCGTCACCCCCACCACTATCACTGTCACCGTCACCTCCACCACCGCACCACCTCCGTCACTGCCACCACCACCATTCCTCCACTGCCATCGCCACCGCCACCACCACCTCCACCACCTCCACTGCTGTCACCGCCACCACTACCATTCTGCCACCGCCACCACGACCAACACCTCCATCACCGCCTTTACCGCCACCACGGGTTTAATTATTTTTTATGTGTCGATATTTTTATTTTATATTATTTCATAGTGAAGCAAGATAAGACAAAATGGTTGACTCATTTATCAATCTTCAATTTGTAACAACTTTTTAAAAACTAAAAACAAAAGGAACTGAAACTAAAAACTCAAAACTAAAACTGATTTTAGTTTTAAAAATTTCAAAACTAAAAACGGAAAACCATCCCGAACGGGGCCTTAGTTTTTTAGCATGTGTTTAAAGGAATTACATTTTAATGCACCAAAAACGTTCATAAAATCACTACAATTTAAAAGCAATTGGAAATTATTCAAAATTAAACATTTTTAAAGTATGCTATTGGATAATTGTATGAAATAATGGTGACAATTGTATTTTAAGTTGAGCAAAGTACACAAATATTTACAAAATTTAAGGAATTATTGAAATATTTTTTCTAGCATTTTTTTTATAGTGTCTTCCTGCATTGTTATGTACTATATATTTAAAGTTTCGCTATGCTTAAAGATTTATTTTTTATTTATTTTAAAACAGATATTTATTTAAAATATTAATTCTCTGATCTGATATCCATTCTTCCTGAAGACAAATATTGCATTGGTAATAGTGAACATTTTAGAATGACTGTGTTTGTGTTAGTATCATTTAAATTAAAATTACTAAGTTTTTGATGGCTAATGGTTATATTTAATAGATTTTTTTAAAAAAAGTTATATTTATATTTCATAGCTAACAAGCAATAATTTTTTTTTAATTCTCATTGAGTAGAATAACATTATTTTGGGTTCTCAAGTAATATATTATTATTAGTACATTAATGTTGTGTCAATTTTTATTGTTTTTTATCGTAATATTTAATAAATTTACCTATATTTGAATGTCTACACTAAACTCGCTTATTAGTCATGACTACACCAAATTATGCACATTTTTGGTAGGATTTGACCACATTTATGTTTGGCTTAAATATAATTTTAGTCTTCCTATTTTATCAAATCCTTAATTTTGGTCCCCTATTTCAAAATAGAGACATTTAGTCCCCTTATTTTAGAAAATCTGCAATTTTGGTCAAATCTTCAATTTTTCCTACATTTATTTATTTTACAAGATTTTGAAAACAAAGTGTATGAGAATGGCTTTTCGTTATAATTATAATTATGGCAATTTAATTATGTTGCAAATTTGTGAAATCTTTCAAACTTTATGTTTTTCATTTGTTTTGCGCATAATAAGGTCATAGGAGTAATAAAGTTTAAAAAATGAAATAATAAAAATGACTAATTTTGCATTCATATTTTTTTGTTCAATTTTCATGTTTTCAAATGGGACCAGTAGAATAAATAAATATGTTTTATTGCATGCAATTAACTTCGCTAATTAGCAGTGATATATTTGATATTTTTACATGACAAACATAATATGAATTAAAGAAGATTAGTCATATAAAAGGCAGTAAAATAAATAAAATATTGCATGCAACCAAACCATATAAAATAAATCAGAAATAAGCAAATGTATAAAAAAACATGAAATTAGAGGTTCTTATTCCATTACCTAATTGATATCAAATATGCATAAATTAAATACAAACTATAATCCACACTATCAGTCTTTAGTAGCAATGATGTATTTGATATTTCTGCATTAAAAAATGGATTAAAGTATTGGTTTATATAGATTGTAAGTCATAAAAAGTCGTTCATATTTTTTCTATCTAAATTGATGACAACAACAACTTAATATAACTTTAATTTACACAAATAATTAAAATTTATAGGGTTTCCTTAGTCAATTCTCATAAGATTTGAATAATTAATATAAATAATGAGACATTTTAATCTTGGATTGTCCAAAATATTATCCAATATTTTATAATATTGGATAAAAGCTAACCTTTTACTTTATTGATCCTTTAGAAGTCTTAAGATTATCCTTAATTGAATATTACAATTATTTCATTACTAGGGACTCAACTTTAGCTCATTGGCGAACCACATACACAAAACATCAATAATATGGCAAAAAAATTTAATCAACCACTAAAGTTACAAAATATATGCAAAAAAACAAATTTATTACATTGCCCCCTAGTTAAGATTATGATAATGTAATATACATTTTTTGATAAAAGAGCCACAAGAGTTGTTGTGCCAATCTATATGTATATTTCAGGTAGTTAGGAGTTTCTTGATTCCTGCCTTCTGATTTGTAATTAGCTGATCTGGGAATTTGATGTTGAACTTTATCCTCAAGTTTCCTTTCTTTGTTGGATCCTTTGGGAGAGACATCCCTTCTCTTACAATAATAACAACCTCATAATCAGAATGTATAATATTGGTAATTGGCACAGATAAATTTCTACCATCCAATGTGGTAATGTTCACAGTATAACCAGTCAAGGCTTCCACAAGAGAAACCTTTTCAGCTACAAGAAGATCATTTCCATCACTAGTGAATGCGTTGTGTGGTTTTTCATCAATGATGAAAACAAGGTCAGCGGGTGTCACCTTTGGAAGTTCGTTTCCCTTCTCAGGGAAGGTGATCTTTGTGCCTTTCTTCCAACCAGGCTTAACATTAATAGTTAAGATCTCTTCCACTGGAATGTTTTTGCTGCACCAACAACAAAATGAGTGAAAAGTTAGAGTCATCTAAAGTTAGAAGATGTATGAATATAATTAACACAGTTAACACAGTTAAATAGGAAACAAAATTTTAAAAAATGAAAATCACAAGTTCCGTTCCTTTTGTTTTGATGCAAAAACATGATATTCTGAATGCACCATAAAATAATATTTCTACAACACAAATTCATTTAAACTGTACATCCAAGTGATTAGGAGGGGTGGGGTTTGGGTAGGTCATAGATTCAACTTACAATAACATTCTTTGATATATATAAAGAATATTGCTTTTTTAGTAGAATATAAAGAATAAAAGCAAATAATGTATAAAAATATCCATGTGCTTATTATGGTTCTTAAGGATAGAGGATAACAAACTATGGAAATTACCATGCACCATAAATTTGATAAAGCTTTAGACAACTACACAATAGGATCAAATCATGTCTATCATAACTTCTATGTACACAACACATGCAATTTTTAATAGGAGTACAAGTTTAGTGTACTCTTCAAGATAATTAGACATCTTACATAAATGCTAGATATTTATCCCTTAATCTTGATAATTAAATTAGAGGTAATTATACAGACTAGCAAAGAAAAGTAATTATGCTAAGGGAAATTGCAAAATTCCTAGCCATATTAAAAAGTTTACCCCTAAGAAAATATGTTGACCCACTATTACATTGGACTCAGCCCCTAGGTTACTGCACTGTTTAATGTGTTATTTAATGTTCACCAAGTTATTGCAGCATTAAACAAGAACACGATTAAACATCAAGACATCCTCAAAATGTCCATATGCAAAAGACTTTTCGGCCATATAAAATAGAATGAAGCAAGGCCTAGTAGATTCTAAAAACTAGACACAAACTTTATGATATATGCACAATTTGATCTACCTTTTTACTATGCATCATTACCTGATGTGAAAGGGCATCGCTACAATGGCACAATTCTATTATGGGTATTTATACTTGAAAGATACTACTTTTAGCCATATCTAGTGTAACATTACAATATGGTTATAAAAGCAAAAGTTCTCATTTGAGAAATATGCCAAGCAACAACTGACCAACTATAAATAACCCTTAATGATTTCAAGTTATAAAATCCTATAAATTCATTACTCAAAATATCAATAATTAACAAAATACATAGTTCATTACAACAACAAAACTCAAAATATCCAACACATAAATCATGTATGATGAATTATGTGTAAACCCTACCAATTACAAGCAAAATATGATTCATTTAAAGCCTAGAGATTGTTATATTCAGAATACTCAAGGCAAATCTAACACGGGTAATAAAAAAAAATTCAATTCAACTCTAAACCGTCATAATTTGGCAAGGGATGATGGATCCACCATGTTATGTATCAGAGTATAAAGCATTCTATATTAGTATATTCATTTAAATAATTACTAGAAACTTCTAGCCAATTTTCTTCTTCGAAAAATAGAAGCAAATGTCGCACAATGAGACATAAATAATTACCACATCAATCAGAACCACAAAAAATATTCCAGCATATTCTACAAGATAAATGAATTAATAAAATAAATAAATAAATGAAGGACATTAGCATTAAAAATCAAAAACCATTTTAAAAACACTAGCACTAAACACAACACATTAGTATTAGAAACAAATAAACAAATAAGAATGCATGTAACTGTAACAACAATCAAACAACTCACCCATTGGCATTAATAATTTCCCTAGATATCTTCATCTTTTTGGTGGTCCCTTTGTATATCTCCTCAAGAGTGCAAGGCAACTTGTTCTCAATGGGAGCAGCCTTGCTAGGACCACCTTGACTCATATGTACTCCTCCTTCTCCTTCCCTAAAAGACCTAAACACGTCTACACCAAAAGAGAAATTTAATCTCATGCCACCACCAAATGGGTATGAAAACCCAAAGAACTCAGCAAAAATGTCATTAGCACTACGAGCATTGAACCAAAACGATGTCGAAATGTCTCTGGTTGAAAAGAACGTGGTTCCTCCACTACTAGAAGCTGCATTAGGAGGTGGCACATGACCCTTTAGACCTTTTTCCCCATATTGGTCATAAATAACCCTCTTATGAGGATCACTCAACACCTAGCACCAAAAACCACAAAAAATTAAATAAAAATAAAAAATTGAGATCCAATATGTTAAAAGGTGAAATTTTGGAGATACCCTATACGAGAAACTAACCTGGTATGCTTCAGAGTCATAATAAGGAGACCATTTATGTCAAACTTTTAATAAGAGTCATAATTTCAAGGAAAAAATATTGAAAAATAAATCTTACCTTATATTCAATTCAAATCCAATTACCCTCAAATCAAAATACTATTTCAAGTCAAACCAAAATTCAATTACCCAATATTACCAAAAAAAAAAAAATCTAATGGACAAAATTTAAATGAAATATTCTTTTATATTTTCACTATTATATTTTGAAATTAAATAATGGCATTAATGTATTTTAGTAATAATTCAAGAATAAATCACAAAATTAAAAAAATATTTATATAGAAATATAAGAAATTTAATATAAACTTTGTTTATGTTTAATAACTAAATGTGAGAATTAAAATAAGATTAAATATATAGCTTTCAAAAGTAACAATATGTATTAATTTTATTCTCAAAAGGTTACATGCATATAATTTAATTTTTGAATTTTTCAACTCCATGTTAAATTAGTCCTTCTATATTAACTTAGTCAATGGATTTATATTCTTTTATAGAAAGTCAATGAATTTATTAACTTCATAATTTTTTAATCTTTATTATTTTTGTAGAAATAATTTAGTCTTTATTCATAAAAGGTTAAATGCATGTAATTAATTTTTTTGAATTTCAATTTTATGTTAAATAGTCATTTTATATTTAATTAGTCAATGAATTTATTAACTTCTTAAAAATTTAGTCTTTGAATTTTAAAATTAAAAAAAATTTATATAGAAATATAAGAAATTTAATATAAATTTTGTTTATGTTTAATAACTAAATGTGAGAATTAAAATAAGATTAAATATACTTTTCAAAAGTAACAATATGTATTAATTTTATTCTCAAAAGGTTACATGCATATAATTTAACTTTTGAATTTTTCAATTCCATGTTAAATTTGTCCTTCTATATTAACTTAGTCAATGAATTTTTTTTTTATAGAAACTCAATGAATTTTATAACTTCATAATATTTTAATCGTTATTCTTTTTGTAGAAACAATTTAGTCTCTATTCATAAAAGGTTAAATGCATATAATTAATTTTGTTGAATTTAAATTTTATGTTAAATAGTCCTTTTATATTTAATTAGTCAATGAATTTAGTCTTTGAATTTTTAACCTTCATAATAATTTAATTGTTATATTTAATAAATTTTCCATTAAAAAGTAATTTAATCATGAAATTGATATATTTAAAAATAATTCATTCCTATAATATAAATTAATATACATAAATTGAAGGTCACTCTCTCAATTAGACATTTTGCATGTATATTTCATATATTATCTCTGTAATTAACCAAAAATATGTCTCTCAGTCTTTTTTAAACTACAATTCTTTTATCTTTACTTTAAATTTGATTTTCTTAATTATCTATTTATTCTAGTCTATCATTTTTTATCTTTATTTTTAAATTAAATTTAAATATTTTTCAAAAAGATGTTAGAAATTCAAAGTAATCTTATATGATTAAAATAGTTCATTAAAATTTAAAATATAGTTTATCGATTAAAATATTTATTTATTATAAATTTAAATTATAATATAATTTACATATTAGAAAATATTTATTATAAAATTTAATTATATCAAAGTATTTATCTTATACAATGCAAAGAGTACTTTTAACTTTTAAGGAAAAATTCAACCTTTGTGATTACTTTTGAAAACTAAATTATATATTTATTCTAAAAGCAATTATTTTTAGAATAATTAATTGATCATTGTGTATAACATTTTCTTCATTAAAGGCAATCTTGTTCGAGCTGGATCGGGTCACTATGGATGGCAAAGCTCTCCCTCTAAGTATTTAAAGCAGCTACATACCCAAAACTCAAACTCGAGACTTCTGATTAAGTTAGAAGAACCCAAATGCCAATTGATATACATTCAAGCCATTTTAGCGTTAATTCATAATATATATATATATATATATATATATATATATATATATATTAACATTTATGCTTACAAGGTTTATAAATACTTATAATTTAATTTTAATATATTATATTTGTATTTTATACATATATGTGAAATTTTAATAATGTCTAAATTAGGTGGATAACTATTTATAACACATGAAGCTAGATAAAACTTTAGATGAAAAAATGTAATTGTTCATATTAATTGATTAAAAGATTAAAGTGGCGGTCTTAACTTATTTTAAATCAAAACATGAATAACAAATTTATAATTTTTAACGAAATATTTAAATATTATTAAATTTTTTTGTCACTCAACTTATATATAATCTAATTTTAAATTAAAACAAAGCTTGAAATGTGACAAAACAATGTTTAAATATTAATATTACTTATTTAATATTATTATTATTTTTGTTTAGAGATTGACCAACAAAGTTAGTTAATTATTTAATAATCATTATAAATATTTCCATTGATATTATTATTATTCTTATTATTGTTTTCATTATTAATTTTTTATATAAATTATTATTATTAATAATAAAAATTGAAGTTGATAACTAATATAGTAAATTAAGTGTCTTATTACCTAAAAAAAAAAATATAAGTATCTTTTATTGCAAAAATTTTAAGTAATATGATTGTTATAGATATCATTCATTAATTGTTGTCTGCATTTATTCATATTTTTTTTGTTAAAATTTATTGTAACACTATTTTAGTGTTTTCTTATATATAATACTTTATTCTCAACTTAAAGTTTTATTCTTTTCTATATTTTGAGTATTGGGTGTAGGAACAGTTAAATCCTTATTTAGTTGGGGCAATATAACAATTATAATTCACAAATTTATTTTACTCTTTAATTATAACAATACATTCTTATTTTACATTGTCAGTACATAACCCTTTTTCTCATTGTTTATTAATATAGTAGTTTTTATTTAATATAAAAATTAACCGTTGAATAAAAGAACTTTTTTATAACGTTTTCTCTATTCGAAAGAAAATGTTGACCATCGATAAAATATTAAATCACTAATTATATGAGGAGGGATAAACTCGATGGGTTGGCTTTGTAGTTAGGCACCCTGGGCTCACACGTTGTGGGAACGATCTATTTAGCAGGGAATCCCGTGTTCGATTCCCACCGTGTGCGAAAACCCTTTGGGCCAACGATAGTCACAGTAGTGTGAGCGAGATTAGTCTCTGACCCAATGGGCTAGGGATACCCATGGCAGGACAAAAAAAATATGAGAAGGGATAAAGTTACTCCAAAGGTAACTCTAAAAGAGTTACTTCACATCCATAGCATTCATTTCCTTAAAATTTAATGGTTTAGATTAGTTACTCTTTAAAACCATTAGATTTCAAGATGATGAATCTTGAGGATGTGGAGTAACTTTTTTAGAGTTACACTTGGAGTAACTTGATCCCTCAATTTATATATATTTATATGAAATAGATTTACAAATCATGTTATAGTTGATTATTTATTAACATATATAACAGATTTTTAATTAAAATTTAAACATTGAATTAAAATTACTATTTTTTTATTCTAACATTGCTTCAACTTGAAAGTGTAAAGGACTCACCTTAAGGTAGGATTAAACCAATGCCAGATGACCATGTAATTTTAAATGCATAAAAGTGTAAAGGACTCAGAAGGAAACATCATTCATTTTGAAAAATATGAGAATAATCCAAGAACAATGTATGTTACAATAATTAATTAGATTATTTTGTTCTATATGTAGTTGTCATTTGCTCTAGGTGATTCATGTAGCTTAATTGTATTTACAATCTTCCTATACTCTATATATATTACTATGACATTTTAAAAAAAATTGAAAACATGTTACCGAAGTGATCCTATTTATATATTTTTTTTCAATTTAATATGGATCTATGTTTCCTTGCAATACTTAAACAATTTCTTAAAACATTATCATATATCAAATTTTTTTAAACTTGTGTTAACAATGAAATTTGCACCTATTTTCGTTAACAAACATAATCCCATAGATATATAATTATTTATATGTTGTTACATACAACTTAAAAAATTTACTCCACTCCTCACCAAATATTCACCCCGTGCATTGCACTTGAATGCCACACTAAACCCGATTAGTCATGACTACACCAAATTATGCACATTTTTTTTTTTTGTAGAATTTGACTACATTTATATTTTCATATGAGAATAGAACAAATCTACCATTATAGCTTGAGGCAACTACTTGTGTATGCTCAACAGAAAAACCTCATTACCTGTAGCCAAAGTCTTTGCCAACTTTTCACATTATAATTCTGGCCAAGACTACGATGGACCACTAATTTTAACTGTTAGATTAATCTGAACTCCACATGATTATGATACACCCTCCATATTATATTTATGAAATATCACATTTTATTTTTCAATGGAGCGAGGCCTCCGATGGGGTAATTCACGCACTGGTATTAGATTTCATTCATCAGATTCAGGCAACCAATTCAACGTTCATACCTTAATATCATTTTGGCAATAGAGATTATTCAGCATTGTTGTGATTTATTTTTTAATTATTGAGCAAATTCAGCAAATAAGACAACACTGATTCATCATTCATTCTTCAATTTTTATTAGAACACTACCAGTACCCAATCACCACATGCATCAAATAAAACAACATTGATTCATCATTCATAAACAAACAAGGTGAAATAATATTCAAATCGAAGATTGAAATAAATTTTGATTATATTAGTTTAAAAATAAAAAAACAAAAATCAAATGCATAACAATGGCCTTTATGAAATCCATGGTTCAGAGCTAACCCGATTTGAAGACAAGTTAGAAAGGGGTAATATTAATTCTAGCAAATTCAATGTTTATAGTTCAAGTAGCAACAACTTGAGATCTAAGGGGTTTCCTGAATAGACGTTGCGTGGGATGGAGTCATGGGAACTAGATTCGATGCGCACGTTGCACATAACTAGATCCGCCGTGCATGCCGCCAACAACCATATTCGCCACAGTACCACCCTCCACCTTGGTGAGTCTGCCTGGAAGGAGTTGGGAGAAGAATCCGGTGCGGAAGGCACAAGATATAACCGTGCAGCTTAGATGAATCCGAAGGTTAACAAAAGTGGTTCACAATAGACCACTTGCATTAGTGGTCCACCGTAGTCTTGACTTATAATTCTGTATGCTAATTTGTATGGTAACATTCACACTAACTGTAGTGCTATGAAATTTCTCAAACTTTATATGTCAAACAAGGTTACAAATTTGATAGCTCTCTATATAGACAAGACATAAAAGACTGAACAATTATGTTCATAAATTTCATTAAGTGGAGCAAAACAAAGCTAATTATCACTGATCATGTCCTTGTCCTTGGTTCTATCTCTATCACTATGCATCCTTCTCTTCAACTTTAACTTCCCCAAATGTTCATTTTCCTTCAAACACATCTAACCTGTGAAATTTAAAGAAATATTTCACAAATTTACTGCTTACAAATGCATAAAATGAAACGAGTCATTAATTGGAATTAAACAAAAGGAGAGAGAGAAAATGGTAGTAAAGATGAAAAATGTGAGAAAAATATTATGCATAAAGAACATTATACATATAGTGTTCCAAATTCACGTCCTTATCTATATTTTCACTAAAAATAAAAACTAGGCTTAAATATGCTTTTAGTCCCTCAAATATGGGTGCATGCTTGTTTTAGTCCTCTAAATTAAAAGTTGCTTTTTTTAGTCCCTCAAAGTTGAGAAATTGTTTTTTAGTCTCTCTCCATAGTAAGTGCCAAACAGAGAATAATAGATTTACAATTTGTGGGGGCTTTTAGCCACCAAAATTTGATTTTGTATTTTAAATTTTAAACTAAGATTTCTAAGGGTTTAAAACCGCCACTAATTGTGAAGAGAAAAAAAAAACTGCAATTCAATTTTCAGGACAATGTTCAACGAAATTGGAACCTAACATCAAACAAAGAGAACGAAAGATTCATTGATCACAACCTCCTCAATCTCAACAGCCTTGGCGTGTCTGTCAGTGCCTCGTCCACTGCCGTGTTGAAGTTCTGACCACCTTCACCTTCTTCTGCTACCTCCGCTCCATCTGCAATGATCAGCAACAGCGGGCACAATTCCATCTTCCTCTAGGAAAATACTGAAATCCTGGACCGTCTTGTCTTCCCCTAGGAAAATATTGAAATTCTGGAAAATACTACCAAGATGGCTTAGATTGCGAAGTAATTGACGAAGACGAGTTTGACAGTGGTGCCGTTTGGGGGAGACATCAATTGGAGGCTCTTGCGAATGGGGAGAAGGAGGCCAAGGGGAATCGAGAGACCCACTTTGTGGTACTTGAAGATGAGGGCCTGATGCTCCAGCTTGTGCCACTGTGAATGGCGTCTACATCACCGTCACAGATGGTGGAGGAACGCTCATGGTTTTTTATGCATAAGAGAGAAAATGGTAAGGATTCAACTCACAAATGCTGCATATTTTTTGTTTGTTTAATCAAAGGAAGGGTTCCTGTGTTATTTTTTTTTTCAATCACACGAAGGGTTCCTGTGTTATGGTTATAATCTACAAACACTGACCTCAAAATCATCTTTGTAGAGATGCCTGTAACTGATGACTAGTCATACTGGCCCATATTTCTCTAAGATTGAAATTTTTTAAGCAATGCTTTCTTCTCTGCTTACACTGCTGTGGAGTTTCTTTCTAAACCAAATGCTTTTTATTTTCTTTTACTTTTTGCAATTTGTAACACTTTTAAACTCTCACAAATCGTATTTTAAACACAAATTGAAAATTTCTTATTCCCTGTTTCGCGCCTACCATGGAGAAAGACTAAAAGAAGTATTTCCCAACTTTGAGGGACTAAAAAAAGCGACTTTTAATTTGAAGGACTAAAAAAAAATCAACTCATGTTTGAGGAACTAAAAACATATTTAAGCCTAAAAACTATTTTATTTCTTCTTATAATTTGATGTATATATTTTGATTTCCTTTGTAATTGTTGAATCTCATCTCTGTTTTAGATTTGTTCAAGTACCTAGTCTCCCAGTGTTATATTCATTTAAGCTCTCTTGAATTAGAAAAACCACAAGTATGTACCCAATTCTCCTCTGTTCATCACCGGCTTTGTCTCATTTCTTTCTTAATTGTTACTTGCTATGTGATATGCTCTCTTCCAATTTTTTTAATCATCATTTACTATTCTTTTTTATTTTATTTACCGTACTCAAAAAGTCAACCTTTATTTCTTTACATATTCAAACTCTTGTCTTTCCCATGCTATTTCTTGTGTTTTACAAACGTAAATGATATCATTTGATCATATCATTATGTGATCCAATCCTTTTCTGCTAATAATATACTTTAAACCATGTATTGTCACAGTTTTTCTGCAGCACCCAAGAATGTATTTCTTAAATATACCAGATTTTCGGCATGCAGTTCCTCACAGTTATAGTTTCTTAAATATAAAATCTTCATGTGTCAAAGCCAAATAAAAATCCACATTTATAACAAGCAATATAAAAAAGGCACTTACAATAGCAATCCATCATCTGCAGTAATAGAACGCCAGGCAGGAAGGTAATCATAAAAGACGGTAAAAACTGAATAATTTTAAAACATCTGCACCTGAAGAGCTTAAGCATGGATTTAACTAACCACGTCAGAGTAAAAAAAATTGTATGTTTCAGACACATTTGCCACGGTGATGATTTCTTAAAAAAATTCATCTAAGTCAAATAAGAAAACACCTACAATAAACCATATAAACAAGGCAACCACAATCTAACACCCTATTATTTAAATTTGCTGTAAGAGAGCATCAGCTAGAAAGGGAATCATAAAATGAAGTAAAAATTGAATAATTTGTAAAAACATTTACCTAAGTAGTTAAGAAAGGAACAGTGATATAACTTTCAGCAATTTATGACAGCAACTCCGGTTAGTGGAGAGTTCTGAAGTAAGTACTTGACTACCCTGTTTACTTCTTCATCAGATATCTCTACGTGACGATTCATTTTCACTTTCAATGACTCCAATCTAACAAAGCACGGAAGTTTAGCTCTCATTGTAGCAGGGGACAGAGATAGATCCTACACAGTTAGAGTGAATTGAAGACATATTTTAATAAATTTAGTGAAATGCAAGATCTGAGTATAGAAAAAAAAAATATTGGCATAAGAATGCAGACATCACATTAGAAAATAAAAAGAGGAGAAAACAAACTAAAGTAACTTACTTTTAGTATTAACATAAGGGTAGCATAAGAAAGTGTCAATATCTTTACATTAGTTAAGAGCTGCAGCCAGCCTATGAAGACTGAATAAGATATATTAGTAGCAGTGTGAATAGTTCCTTCTTCAAGACGTGAAAGATTACATGTGGAGGAGAGTGGTTGGTAACTGAAATCTAAATAATTGGTGAAAATGAGAGAACTAAGATTTGGAGCAGAAAGCATAATTTCGTCCATGTTGGAGCAGAAAGCATAGTTGGGTGTGTTTCAAAGATTGAAATCTGTGTCAATTGTCTGGACATTGTGCAACACTAAATATTCCATGACCCTGTTCAGCAGTTTGGACTGAACTGGACCGGTGTCCCAGAAACGAAGATTAAGCAGTGGAATGGAATCATCCCAACCGGACAAAACCTGAGATACAAAATTGTTATAATTAGCTCCCGTTCTAAAGTCCCAGCGATTCAAAGAGAGAGTAGTGAGACCTTTCCAAAGGTCCTTCCATCGTTTAGACAAGATACAAGTCTGAACAGCATATTTTGGGTTCATAAAATTCATTATGTGGAGCAGAACACCGTCAGGCAACTCATTCAATTTGTCCCTCTCCTCCTCGCTGTCTCTTTCACTAGTCCTCAGTCTCTTCATCTCCTTAGTTTCTTTTCCTTCTTCCGTTGATACCTAACCAAAGAGATTTCATTTTGATTAATGGAAAACCTTGGGAAAGTGATAATTCAATCTAGGGGCGTAAACCCTAACCAAAGCGAGTCATTTAGCATTTAACGAGTTGAACTCGAGTAATTCACAATTTACACTCCTAATTTAATCCCCAAAAAACTTGGTAAGGGAAAACCTAGAAATACTTGGCATACTTGGCATGGCAACATTAATTTCATAATAATCCCCTCCAAAAAAGGCTTGTTAAAAAGTAAAGGGAAATTATACTTGTACCTATGTCTATGTGGTTGAGCTGATTCTGCAGTGAATGAATTGAAGGTTAACAGACCCGTGCGGCGGTGAGTGAGGGAGGGAAACAGAAGGTGACTTTGAATGGAAGTGGATGGGAAACGTAAAATCTGAAACGAATGTGTTCGGATTCTTCAGAAAATGTGATTATGTACTGGATTGATGGTCAATTATTAAACCCCATGAACATGTTTTCTCTTTTCTGTTTAAAACTAGTCGGTTATTGGTGCATTCGCAAGGATTGCGTTCGTTTTTTCACATATTTTAAAGCGATTTATGTATATGTATATAATTATGTGATTACAAATAAACAATAGAGCATAAGAGGCAAAACTAAACAATTAAATAAAACAATTGTATATCTTTTACTCAAATTTGAGACTACTAATTAAATTAAAACAACTCTATATCATGCCATTAATTTATGCAGTCGATCATTTAAGACAATTAGAATTTATTAAGTAAATTCTTGTTTTAAGTTTTTCTTTTAAATTAATTCAAAATATTATCCATAGGGTTTGCGCAATGATATAAGGCCCCGTTACGTTTACATGGGGGAACGAGTGTTCACATGGGGAACTATCTATTTAGCAAGAGAACCTATGTTCGATTCCCTTCGTGTGCAAAATTCCCTTGGGCCAGCGGCAGCCACGCACCGCGAGTGGGATTAGTCCCTAATCCAATGGGTTGAGGACACCCATGGTATCTGATATAGGACAAAAAGAAATTAATTCAAAATATTTAAAATCACGTCTAGAAATTAAAAACCATAAAATCAAATAAAGTAATACGTTGAAAAATTAAAAAATATAATAAAAGTTAAATAAAATCAAATAAAAACATTAATGGCCCATTTATATACAATATATACGTTTTTTTATCTATTTATCAATTGACAATAGCTTTTTGTGTACATTTTGTTTATATTTATTAATATAATGCCATAAGATATTTTTAATTTAATTAATATGATTACATTATTTTTATGATAAAATATCTTTCATATAATTTGATTTATATTTGTGACCCGCTCCGCTCCTATTTTAATATTTATTATTGAGTACAAAATCAATTGATGAAGGATATTTTATTTAATTAAATATTTTAAATTTAAGTCATTAAAAATATAATTGTATTAAAAACTTGGAATAAAAGTTTATCCCATATTATAATCCAATACGTAATTGGATTTAAATTATTTATATATTTAAAGTAGTGTGTAAATACCAATAATCTTAAAAAGAAAATTATGCATATTCTAAATTTATTGATGCAGACAGTCGAGTATCAACTTTTTTTTTGAATTTTAACTTTCATAATATATAACAATTTTTAATTAACATAATAAAGAAAAATATTTAAATAATTTAATCATTTATTATACAGACATATATTTATTATAATTTTAATCATTATTTTTGTAAATAATGATTATTATATTTTATTTTTTAAAGTATAATTCACATCTTCAAAGCTATAAATAATTTTTCTCCTAGCTCTCAGAAAATGAAATTAATTACCGAATGAGGAACGATAAAGATTACCTATGCATTTGTGAATAGGCATGACAGAGGATCCCAAATCCACATATAACCACTCGAACCCGTTCCGATTTTGATAGGAATACACTCTTTGACTTAGTAAGATATAGGTACGGTTATGGGTATTGCTCAAATTTTTAAATAGGGACAGATATCTAACTATCCCATACTCACCTAATTACATTTTTTTTATAATTTTTTCAGCACACACACACACACACACACACACACACACACACACACACACACATATATATATATATATATATATATATATATATATAAGATTTTATTGTTACAATATATTTTTATATTTTTTACAAATATAAATAAATTAGATTAATAGTTAAATATTTTAAGTTATAATTATTAAATAACAAACTTAAAATTATATATTTAACTAAAAAAATAATTCAATTTTTAATTATTTTATTTTTAATTTCTTTATTATTTATTATTATTATATATTGTTTGTATTAAAATTTAATTAATAACTTAATATATAATTGATTTAAAAATATATAGGTACATTAAAATTATAAAAAATTAGTGTGACGGGTTACTTGTGGATTTTCCCAAACCCAATAAAATTCAACGGGGATGAAGATGTGCATCAAATTTTTAAACCCGACTCTTTTATATCTAAACCTGAACTCGCCCCCGCCTTTGGCATGAAGGGGGATGGGGAGAGTCAAACCCATCTCCAACATGCCTCATTGTCATGCCTATTCGTCAAGATAATACCTCGAACATTGTAAAGAATTCAATTCTTCTTTTACTTCTTCCTTTATATTCTTTATTACACATACATTAATCATTACTATATAGTGGATTACTTTAGTGACTCGAAATTAGTTCTCTTGAGCCAATTACATACATGACTGAAAGGTAAAACAACATAGAAGAACATTCAAAATAAGTAAATACAAATTAATAGTAAAGTCTTCGACCCATCTCGTTTCCTCATTTTGCAGCTAGTGTCCCTATTCCACGATGTCAATGACCTTTCTATTTTTATGTTTATTTTATTTTTGAGAAGTTCTATTTTTATTTTTAAAATATAAAAAAACTAACATGACATACTGTTCCTCAACATTTTAGATTTCTAGTTGAAATAAATATAAATATACTTATCGATAAGAAGGAATTATAGAATGCCATGATACGTATTACGCTTATTAAATTTTAACAACCCCAACATCACACCTTTAATCATGCATCATAGTATTGATATAAAAAAATGTTATTGATAAAAAATACAATAGCATAGCAAAGCATCTAGCAAATCTAAAAAAATTATAAAAAATATATATAAATATACTTATAGATAAGAATGAATTATAGAATGGCATGATACATTATTATACGTATTAAATTTTAACAACCCCAACATCCCACATTTAATCATACAATAGCATAGCATAGTACAAATATAAAAAAAAAAAAGTACTGATAAAAAAATATAGTAGCATAGCAAAGCATTTAGCAAATCTAAAAAATTTCTATTCATCCCTTACGAATCTAGAATACTCCTGCAATGTAATGAATGAGTGAGAATATTTTTTTTTTTCAGTTGACACACGGCATGCAAAAGATTTTTTTTTTATTATTATTATTATTATTATTATTATTATTATTATTATAGAAATAGTTATAATTATAATAGAAATAGAAGTAGAATGATAAAAACTGAAATGAAAAGCAAAAAGTGTAAGCGGGAATAGAAATAGAAGAGGAAATTAAAAAAAAAAGTGAAATTAAAATCAAAGTAAAAGCTTGAAGTGTTTGGTAAAAAGTAAAATAAGAAATTGAGAGTGTTGACACATGTAATTTAGAGGAAAAAGTGATAAAATTGGTAGTAGTTCCCATTCTTATATAGTAAAAGATATATTTATATTAATAATTTTCTTATTAGTAACTTCTAAACAAAATAAAAATTTAATATTACTGAATTTATTTAAATATATATTAAAAAATATTATTGTAATTAAACGTTAAAAATATTTTTTATTAATTAAATCATTTTTTACATGTCATAGGGTAATATGAAAAAGAAAGAAAGAAAAAGAAAAGTGAAAAGTAAGAGAGAGAAAATGAGAGGGAAAAAGCTCTCCAAATGTTGACATGTGTAGATTGGGGTTAAAAAAGTAAATTTGCTAGTAGTTACAATTCTTATATAGTAATAGAATATACTTATTTATACCCATAAGAAACTAAAATGGCTTCTGAATCAAAAAAAGAATTAAACTGAATCAAAAAAAGAAACTAAAATGGCTTAGAATCTTAAGCTTTTAAATATTTTCTTTAAAACCTTTTTCCTAGATCCTAAGTTTCCAGTTTATTTAGTGTATGTTTGGATTAAAGTTTGCAAACTTAAGTTTGAGTTAAACTTAATTTTGCAAACTGAGTTTGCAAAATATCTCAAGTTTTACTTCTCCAAAATTATAAGATTGCAGGTAAGATTTTACTCTCAAACATACTTTTGAGGGGTAACTAAAGTCATACTACCTCTGTCCCTATTTATAAGATCTTGATGACTAATTTAAGCTTATTAAGAAAATTGGTTAATCTAAGTATTAACATTAAATTTGTCTATAATTATAATTTTTTTTTCAAATTTAACCTTAAATAATTAATGCATGGAGAGGGAATAGTAGTAGTGGAGTTTTCATTTTTAAAACTAAAGTCTTTAATTCTCCAATCTCATGAGAGATGAGAAAAAGAATATTCATATTTCATAAGGAAAGAGATGAGAAAAAAAATGGATTTATACTCACTAGCTAACAAAGACAAAGACCACGTGAACTTGGATTAAAATTTTGTTTCGGATGGATTCTTGAAAGCTTGACTCTAAAACTTGAAATGGAAATTTAGAATAAGAGAAGCAAATAAGATGGGAAATTGGGAATGTGTAATTGCGGTTGAGAATGAAAAACAATCAACTATGGATGTATCATCATATTAATCACAACAAAGGATTTTTGTTTTTAAATTAATTTAATCAAGGTTAGGAAAAAAAAATTCGTGACATGATTTTTCCAGTCAAACCATGGGTTCAGATAGATGAATTTAAGGAGGTAGACTTTGATTTTTATTTATTTATTTTTCAAACTTGATATAATCTTACCTAAACAAAAGATACTATTTTATTTGTTAATTTTATGAAACCAAATAAAGTATAACATCAAGAGGTAGACTAGATGAATTTAAAAGTGAACAGGAAAAGGGGAAGTCGTCGTATAGATTCAGGGTTTTCAAGAGAATTATTAAGAAAAACAAATGTGAATATATATTGACAATTGACATTGACAATAAACTACAATAGGGATAGTAGGAGAAACTATGTTGGGAGGGAGTAAAGTTAATAAAATAATTACTTTTCTTCCATATAGGAAAAATAATCCCCGCAATTTGTAGACACACTGAGCATGATGTTTGGATGCTAGTACTGTCCTGTTGTAGTTGAACTCATAAAAAAATCAGGTGATTATGAGACTTAGAAATCATATTGATGTCAAGAACAGGCATAAGTGGACAATCGGATAATTTTCTGTTATTACTTTGTAACAATTTGTCCAACTCTGAGAGTGTGAAATTTTCCAACTCTTTATCTAAAAAGACTAAGCCTTTTATTCAAATAGGCCTAAATATCAATTTAGTCCATGTAAGTTTGCGGTTTTTCAATTTTGGTCCTTGTAAGTTTGCGGTTTTTCAATTTTGGTCCCTGTAAGTTTATTTTTTCATTTTTAGTCCCTATAAGTTCGCGCTTTTTCAATTTTGATCCCTGTAAGTTTTTTTGTTTGTTTTTAGTCCTTGTAAATTTGCGCTTTTTCAATTTTAGTCCCTTTAAGATTTCATCTTTTTTATTTTTATTCCTTGTAAGTTTGCACTTTGAAAAAAACACAAACTTACAATGACTAAAAATGAACAAAAAAATTTACAGTGACCAAAATTGAAAAAAGCGCAAACTTACATGGACTAAAAATGAAAAAATAAACTTACAGGGACCAAAACTGAAAGAGTGAAAACTTATAGGGAATAAATTCAAATTCATATTTAAGTCATTCAAATAAATAGGAATTACACATTTTTGTAAAATGTTTTAAACAATATATTTTATGATTTTAAAAAGTAGAAATAAATTATATAAATCACCTAAATACTTTCAAGTCTTTTACCAAACAAATTCCAGTCTGGTTAATTGATTTGACAAAAGTAAGGTAGCAAACAATGTTTTCAAATATCTTCCTAAGCTCCAATGACTTGTTTCAATAATGGCATCAACATATTCTTGATCATTATTTAATAGGCTTAGTGCATAGCAAACAATGTAACTCTTGGCGCCATTTTGCTGAAAGAGAACAACAAATATAAGAAATAAGTGATAACATAGTAGCATCAAGTAGAAAAAAATTCATAATAAACACACTTACATGAAGAAGAATCTAGGCTGATAATGATGACAAAAAAATGGAATGAAGTATTGGTTTATATAGATTGTGTTGTATTTTTTAGTTAGATATTTCAAAAGGTTAATTTCTCTTTTTAATAAGTTTTATTATCTATTTTAATGTGTTTTAATGCCATATTTTAATTGGTTTTATTACCTGTTTTAATTGTATTAATCAGTTTTTATTCCTAGTTAATTACCAAAACCTTATATATTGGAGAAGGTTTAGAGAGTTAGAGAGAGAGAACTTTTCCTGTTTTTTTTCCTCTTACTCGTAGGTCCTGGGTTAGTGTCACTAAATACTTGTTAGTTCTGTTGCCCCAATTATTAGGAAGAGTTTGTTAAATCCTGGGGGATTTGCGCTTTATGTGGATAAATCCTTGAGGACAGTGTGTCTAACACACGTCTCAGACTTATTTTGTTCTTGATCATAATGTTCGTAGATCGAGGATCGTGAACAGTTAGTTCGAAGTTCATGATTGATCGTGGTTTTAAACACCATGGACAACAGATTGTAAATCATAAAAAGTGGTTCATATTTTTCCCATTTAAATTGATGACAACAACAACTACTTAATATAACATTAATTTACACAAATAATTAAAATTTATAGGGTTTCCTTAGTCAATTATCGTAAGATTTGAATAATTAATATAAATAACGAGACATTTTAATCTTGGATTGTCCAAAATACTATTCAATATTTTATAATATTGGATAAAAGCTAACTTTTTACTTTATTGATCCTTTACAAGTCTTATGATTATCCTTAATTGAATATTACAATTATTTCATTACTAGGGACTCAACTTTAGCTCATTGGCGGACCACATACACAAAACACCAATAATATGGAAACAAAAATTTTAATCAACCACTAAAATTACAAAATATATGTAAAAAAACAAATTTATTACATTGCCCCTAGTTAAGATTATGATAATCTAATATACATTTTTTGATAAAAGAGCCACAAGAGTTGTTGTGTCAATCTATATGTATATTTTAGGTAGTTAGGAGTTTCTTGATTCCTGCCTTCTGATATGTAATTAGTTGATCTGGGAATTTGATGTCGAACTTTATCCTCAAGTTTCCCTTCTTTGTTGGATCCTTTGGGAGAGGCATCCCTTCTCTTACAACAACCTCCTCGTAATCAGGATGTATAATATTGGTAATTGGCACAGATAAATTTCTACCATCCAATGTGGTAATGTTCACAATATAACCGGTCAAGGCTTCCACAAGAGAAACCTTTTGGGTTACAATAATATCATTCCCATCACGAGTGAATACGTTGTGTGGTTTTTCATCAATGATGAAAACAAGGTCAGCGGGTATCACCTTTGGCTGTTCGTTTCCCTTCTCAAGGAAGGTGATCTTTGTGCCTTTCTTCCAACCAGGCTTAACATTAATAGTTAAGATCTCTTCCACTGGAATGGTTTTGCTGCACCAACAACAAAATGAATGAAAAGCTAGAGTCATATAAAGTTAGAAGATGTATGAATATAATTAACACAGTTAACACAGTTGAATAGGAAACCAAATTTTAAAAAATGAAAATCACAACTTCCATTCCTTTTGTTTTGATGCAAAAACATGATATTCTGAATACACCATAAAATAATATTTCAACAACACAAATTCATTTAAACTGTACATCCAAGTGATTTGGAGGGGTGGGGTTTGGGTAGGTCATAGATTCCACTTACAATAACGTGTATATATATATATATATATATATATATATATATATATATATATATATATAAAGAATATTGTTTTTTTAGTAGAATATAAATTGTTAAAAGCAAATAATGTATAAAAAAAATCCATGTGCTTATTATGGTTCTTAAGGATAGAGGATAACAAACTATGGAAATTACCATGCACCATAAATTTGATAAAGCTTTAGACAACTACACAATAGGATCAAATCATGTCTATCATAACTTCTATGTACACAACACATGCAATATTTAATAGGAGTACAAGTTTAGCGTACTCTTCGAGGTAATTAGACATCTGGCATAAATGTTAGATATTTATCCCTTAACCTTGATAATTAAATTAGAGGTAATTATACAGACTAGCAAAGAAAAGACATTATGCTAAGGGAAATTGCAAAATTCCTAGCCATATTAAAAAGTTTACCCCTAATAAAATATGTTGACCCACTATTACATTGGACTTAGCCCCTAGGTTACTGCACTGTTTAATGTGTTGTTTAATGCACACCAAGTAATTGCAACATTAAACAAGAACACGATAAAACATCAATGCATCAGACATCCTCAAAATGTCCATATGCAAAAGACTTTCCGGCCATATAGAATAGAATGAAGTAAGGCCTAGAAGATTCTAAAAACTAGAGACAAACTTTATGATATATGCTCAAGTTGATCTACCTTTTTACTATGCATCATTATCTGATGTGAAAGGGCATTGCTCCAATGGCACAATTCTATTATGGGTATTTATACTTGAAAGATACTACTTTTAGCCATATCTAGTGTAATAGTACAATATGGTTATAAAAGTAAAAGTTCTCATTGGAGAAATTTGCCAAGCAACAACTGACCAACTATAAATAACCCTTAATGATTTCAAGTTATAAAATCCTATAAATTCATTACTCAAAATATCCATAATTAACAAAATACATAGTTCATTACAACAACAAAACTCAAAATATCCAACACATAAATCCTATCTGATGTATTATGTGTAAACCCCACCAATTACAAGTAAAATATGATTCATTGAAAGCCTAGAGATTGTTATATTCGGAATAACTCAAGGCAAATCTAACACGGGTAATAAAAAAAATTAATTCAATTCAACTCTAAACCATCATGATTTTGCAAGGGATGATGGATCCACCATGTTATGTATCAAAGTATAAAGCATTCTATGTTAGTATATTCATTTAAATAATTACTAGAAACTTCTAGCCAGTTTTCTTCTCCAAAAAATAGAAGCAAAAGTCACACAATGAGACACAAATAATTACCACATCAATTAGAATGACAAAAACAATTCCAACATATTCTACACAAGATAAATGAAGGACATTAGCATTAAAAATCAAAAACCATTTTAAAAACACCAGCCCTAAACACAACGCATTAGTATTAGAAACAAATAAACAAATAAGAATGCATGTAATTGTAACAACAATCAAACAACTCACCCATTGGCATTAATAATTTCCCTAGATATCTTCATCTTTTTGGTGGTCCCTTTGTAGATCTCCTCAAGAGTGCAAGGCAACTTGTTCTCAATGGGAGCAGCCTTGCTAGGACCACCTTGACTCATATGTACTCCTCCATCTCCTTTCCTAAAAGACCTAAACACGTCTACACCAAAAGAGAAATTTAATCTCATGCCACCACCAAACGGGTTTGAAAACCCAAAGAACTCAGCAAAAATGTCATTAGCACTACGTGGATTGAACCAAAACGATGTCGAAATGTCTCTAGTGGAAAAGAACATGGTTCCCCCACTACTAGAAGCTACATCAGAAGGTGGTACTTGACCCTTTAGACGTTTTTCCCCATATTGGTCATAAATAACCCTTTTATGAGGATCACTCAACACCTAGTACCAAAAACCACAAAAAAATAAATAAAAATAAAAAATTGAGATCCAATATGTTAAAAGGTGAAATTTTGCAAAAACCCTTTGCGAGAAACTAACCTCGTATGCTTCAGAGATTTCTTTAAATTTGGATTCAGCTTCCTTTTCATTGGTTGGGTTCTTGTCAGGGTGCCATTTCAAGACGAGCCTTCGGTAGGCCCTTTTAATGTCATCGTGCTTAGCATTCCTATCAACCTGAAGGATGTTGTAATAATCAACACCTATGTTTGGTGCTTTTCCCTCTCTCTTTCTCTTTGTCATTTTGTTCTTCTTCACACCAACGATGTTTTGGTTGTGTGAGAATGCTATGAAAAGTTTTAGAACTCACAATTGGTAGTGTACTCTCTCACTTTTCATATCAATGTATTACAACTCCATTGTATGATAAGTCGGTTTTTATAAGAAGAAACAAAAAAACTTACCTTAATACTGCTTGATGGTGTTTAATTTTTAGCCCTCATGTAGTAATTATTTCTCTTAAATATATTAGTTTTTTTTGCCATTCTTGTTTTGAAAAATTGACTATGTAGAACATTAAAAGTAGGGAAAAAAAGGGCGACCATTTATGTCAAACTTTTAATAAGAGTCATAATTTCAAGAAAAAAATATTAAAAAAAAATCTTACCTTATATTCAATTCAAATCCAATTACCCTCAAATCAAAATAGTATTTCAAGTCAAACAAAAATTCAATTACCCAATATTTCCAAAAAACATCTAATGAACAAAATTTAAATGAAATATTCTTTTATATTTTCACTATTATATTTTGAAATCAAATAATGACATTAAATGTATTTTAGTAATAAATATTTTCAAGAATAAATCACAAAATAAAAAAAATATTTATATAAAAATATTAGAAATTTAATATAAATTTTGTTCATGTTTAATAACTAAATGTGATAATTAAAACAAGATTAAATATATAGTTTCCAAAAGTAACAATATGTATTAATTTTATTCTCAAAAAGTTACATGCATATAATTTATTTTTTGAATTTTTCAACGCCATATTAAATTGGTCCTTCTATATTAACTTAGTCAATGATTTTTTTATTTTTTTTTATAGAAAGTCAATGAATTTATTAACTTCATAATTTTTTAATCTTTATTCTTTTTTAGAAATTATTTAGTCTTTATTCATAAAAGGTTAAATGCATATAATTAATTTTTTTGAATTTCAATTTTATGTTAAATATTCCTTTTATATTTAATTAGTCAATGAATTAATTAACTTAACAATTCAGTCTTTGAATTCTAAAATTAAAAAAAATTATATAGAAATATAAGAAATTTAATATAAATTTTGTTTATGTTTAATAACTAAATGTGAGAATAAAATAAGATAAAATATATAGTTTTCAAAAGTAACAATATGTATTAATTTCATTCTCAAAAGGTTACATGCATATAATTTAATTTTTTAATTTTTCAATTCCATGTTAAATTAGTCCTTCTATATTAATTAGTCAATGAATTTATTTTTTTACAGGAAGTCAATGAATTTATTAACTTCATAATTTTTTAATCTTTATTCTTTTTGTAGAAATAATTTAGTCTTTATTCATAAAAGGTTAAATGCATATAATTAATTTCTTTGAATTTCAATTTAAATGTTAAATAGTCCTTTTATATTTAATTAGTCAATGAATTCATTAACTTCTTAACAATTTAGTCTTTGAATTTTAAAATTAAAAAAATATTTATATAGAAATATAAGAAATTTAAAAAAAAAATTGTTTATGTTTAATAACTAAATGTGAGAATGAAAATAAGATAAAATATATAGTTTTCAAAAGTAACAATATGTATTAATTTTATTCTCAAAAGGTTACATGCATATAATTTAATTGTTGAAATTTTCAATTCCATGTTAAATTAGTCCTTCTATATTAACTTAGTCAATGATTTTTTTTTTATAGAAAGTCAATGAATTTATTAACTTCATAATATTTTAATATTTATTCTTTTTTGTAGAAATAGTTTAGTCTTTATTCATAAAAGGTTAAATGCATATAATTAATTTTTTTGAAATTTAATTTTATGTTAAATAGTCCTTTTATATTTAATTAGTCAATGAATTTAGTCTTTGAATTTTTAACCTTCAAAATAAATTTTCCATGTATATGCACAATTTGATCTACCTTTTTACTATGCATCATTATCTAATGTGAAAGGCATTGCTCCAATGGCACAATTCTATTATGGGTATTTATACTTGAAAGATACTACTTTTAGCCATATCTAGTGTAATAGTACAATATGGTTATAAAAGTAAAAGTTCTCATTGGAGAAATTTGCCAATCAACAACTGACCAACTATAAATAACCCTTAATGATTTCAAGTTATAAAATCCTATAAATTCATTACTCAAAATATCCATAATTAACAAAATACATAGTTCATTACAACAACAAAACTCAAAATATCCGACACATAAATCCTATCTGATGTATTATGTGTAAACCCCACCAATTACAAGTAAAATATGATTCATTGAAAGCCTAGAGATTGTTATATTCGGAATAACTCAAGGCAAATCTAACACGGGTAATAAAAAAAATTAATTCAATTCAACTCTAAACCATCATGATTTTGCAAGGGATGATGGATCCACCATGTTATGTATCAAAGTATAAAGCATTCTATGTTAGTATATTCATTTAAATAATTACTAGAAACTTCTAGCCAGTTTTCTTCTCCAAAAAATAGAAGCAAAAGTCACACAATGAGACACAAATAATTACCACATCAATTAGAATGACAAAAACAATTCCAACATATTCTACACAAGATAAATGAAGGACATTAGCATTAAAAATCAAAAACCATTTTAAAAACACCAGCCCTAAACACAACGCATTAGTATTAGAAACAAATAAACAAATAAGAATGCATGTAATTGTGACAACAATCAAACAACTCACCCATTGGCATTAATAATTTCCCTAGATATCTTCATCTTTTTGGTGGTCCCTTTGTAGATCTCCTCAAGAGTGCAAGGCAACTTGTTCTCAATGGGAGCAGCCTTGCTAGGACCACCTTGACTCATATGTACTCCTCCATCTCCTTCCCTAAAAGACCTAAACACGTCTACACCAAAAGAGAAATTTAATCTCATGCCACCACCAAACGGGTTTGAAAACCCAAAGAACTCAGCAAAAATGTCATTAGCACTACGTGGATTGAACCAAAATGACGTCGAAATGTCTCTAGTGGAAAAGAACATGGTTCCTCCACTACTAGAAGCTACATCAGAAGGTGGTACTTGACCCTTTAGACGTTTTTCCCCATATTGGTCATAAATAACCCTTTTATGAGGATCACTCAACACCTAGTACCAAAAACCACAAAAAAATAAATAAAAATAAAAAATTGAGATCCAATATGTTAAAAGGTGAGATTTTGCAAAAACCCTTTGCGAGAAACTAACCTCGTATGCTTCAGAGATTTCTTTAAATTTGGATTCAGCTTCCTTTTCATTGGTTGGGTTCTTGTCAAGGTGCCATTTCAAGACGAGCCTTCGGTAGGCCCTTTTAATGTCATCGTGCTTAGCATTCCTATCAACCTGAAGGATGTTGTAATAATCAACACCTATGTTTGGTGCTTTTCCCTCTCTCTTTCTCTTTGTCATTTTGTTCTTCTTCACACCAACGATGTTTTGGTTGTGTGAGAATGCTATGAAAAGTTTTAGAACTCACAATTGGTAGTGTACTCTCTCACTTTTCATATCAATGTATTACAACTCCATTGTATGATAAGTCGGTTTTTATAAGAAGAAACAAAAAAACTTACCTTAATACTCCTTGATGGTGTTTAATTTTTAGCCCTCATGTAGTAATTATTTCTCTTAAATATATTAGTTTTTTTGCCATTCTTGTTTTGAAAAATTGACTATGTAGAACATTAAAAGTAGGGAAAAAAAGGGCGACCATTTATGTCAAACTTTTAATAAGAGTCATAATTTCAAGAAAAAAATATTAAAAAAAAAATCTTACCTTATATTCAATTCAAATCCAATTACCCCTCAAATCAAAATAGTATTTCAAGTCAAACAAAAATTCAATTACCCAATATTTCCAAAAAACATCTAATGAACAAAATTTAAATGAAATATTCTTTTATATTTTCACTATTATATTTTGAAATCAAATAATGACATTAAATGTATTTTAGTAATAAATATTTTCAAGAATAAATCACAAAATAAAAAAAATATTTATATAAAAATATTAGAAATTTAATATAAATTTTGTTCATGTTTAATAACTAAATGTGATAATTAAAACAAGATTAAATATATAGTTTCCAAAAGTAACAATATGTATTAATTTTATTCTCAAAAAGTTACATGCATATAATTTATTTTTTGAATTTTTCAACTCCATATTAAATTGGTCCTTCTATATTAACTTAGTCAATGATTTTTTTATTTTTTTTATAGAAAGTCAATGAATTTATTAACTTCATAATTTTTTAATCTTTATTCTTTTTTAGAAATAATTTAGTCTTTATTCATAAAAGGTTAAATGCATATAATTAATTTTTTTGAATTTCAATTTTATGTTAAATATTCCTTTTATATTTAATTAGTCAATGAATTAATTAACTTAACAATTCAGTCTTTGAATTCTAAAATTAAAAAAAATTATATAGAAATATAAGAAATTTAATATAATTTTTTTTATGTTTAATAACTAAATGTGAGAATAAAATAAGATAAAATATATAGTTTTCAAAAGTAACAATATGTATTAATTTCATTCTCAAAAGGTTACATGCATATAATTTATTTTTTTAATTTTTCAATTCCATGTTAAATTAGTCCTTCTATATTAATTAGTCAATGAATTTATTTTTTTATAGGAAGTCAATGAATTTATTAACTTCATAATTTTTTAATCTTTATTCTTTTTGTAGAAATAATTTAGTCTTTATTCATAAAAGGTTAAATGCATATAATTAATTTCTTTGAATTTCAATTTAAATGTTAAATAGTCCTTTTATATTTCATTAGTCAATGAATTTATTAACTTCTTAACAATTTAGTCTTTGAATTTTAAAATTAAAAAAATATTTATATAGAAATATAAGAAATTTTTAAAAAAATTTTGTTTATGTTTAATAACTAAATGTGAGAATGAAAATAAGATAAAATATATAGTTTTCAAAAGTAACAATATGTATTAATTTTATTCTCAAAAGGTTACATGCATATAATTTAATTTTTGAAATTTTCAATTGCATGTGAAATTAGTCCTTCTATATTAACTTAGTCAATGATTTTTTTTATAGAAAGTCAATGAATTTATTAACTTCATAATATTTTAATATTTATTCTTTTTTGTAGAAATAGTTTAGTCTTTATTCATAAAAGGTTAAATGCATATAATTAATTTTTTTGAAATTTAATTTTATGTTAAATAGTCCTTTTATATTTAATTAGTCAATGAATTTAGTCTTTGAATTTTTAACCTTCAAAATAAATTTTCCATGTATATGCACAATTTGATCTACCTTTTTACTATGCATCATTATCTGATGTGAAAGGCATTGCTCCAATGGCACAATTCTATTATGGGTATTTATACTTGAAAGATACTACTTTTAGCCATATCTAGTGTAATAGTACAATATGGTTATAAAAGTAAAAGTTCTCATTGGAGAAATTTGCCAATCAACAACTGACCAACTATAAATAACCCTTAATGATTTCAAGTTATAAAATCCTATAAATTCATTACTCAAAATATCCATAATTAACAAAATACATAGTTCATTACAACAACAAAACTCAAAATATCCGACACATAAATCCTATCTGATGTATTATGTGTAAACCCCACCAATTACAAGTAAAATATGATTCATTGAAAGCCTAGAGATTGTTATATTCGGAATAACTCAAGGCAAATCTAACACGGGTAATAAAAAAAATTAATTCAATTCAACTCTAAACCATCATGATTTTGCAAGGGATGATGGATCCACCATGTTATGTATCAAAGTATAAAGCATTCTATGTTAGTATATTCATTTAAATAATTACTAGAAACTTCTAGCCAGTTTTCTTCTCCAAAAAATAGAAGCAAAAGTCACACAATGAGACACAAATAATTACCACATCAATTAGAATGACAAAAACAATTCCAACATATTCTACACAAGATAAATGAAGGACATTAGCATTAAAAATCAAAAACCATTTTAAAAACACCAGCCCTAAACACAACGCATTAGTATTAGAAACAAATAAACAAATAAGAATGCATGTAATTGTGACAACAATCAAACAACTCACCCATTGGCATTAATAATTTCCCTAGATATCTTCATCTTTTTGGTGGTCCCTTTGTAGATCTCCTCAAGAGTGCAAGGCAACTTGTTCTCAATGGGAGCAGCCTTGCTAGGACCACCTTGACTCATATGTACTCCTCCATCTCCTTCCCTAAAAGACCTAAACACGTCTACACCAAAAGAGAAATTTAATCTCATGCCACCACCAAACGGGTTTGAAAACCCAAAGAACTCAGCAAAAATGTCATTAGCACTACGTGGATTGAACCAAAATGACGTCGAAATGTCTCTAGTGGAAAAGAACATGGTTCCTCCACTACTAGAAGCTACATCAGAAGGTGGTACTTGACCCTTTAGACGTTTTTCCCCATATTGGTCATAAATAACCCTTTTATGAGGATCACTCAACACCTAGTACCAAAAACCACAAAAAAATAAATAAAAATAAAAAATTGAGATCCAATATGTTAAAAGGTGAGATTTTGCAAAAACCCTTTGCGAGAAACTAACCTCGTATGCTTCAGAGATTTCTTTAAATTTGGATTCAGCTTCCTTTTCATTGGTTGGGTTCTTGTCAGGGTGCCATTTCAAGACGAGCCTTCGGTAGGCCCTTTTAATGTCATCGTGCTTAGCATTCCTATCAACCTGAAGGATGTTGTAATAATCAACACCTATGTTTGGTGCTTTTCCCTCTCTCTTTCTCTTTGTCATTTTGTTCTTCTTCACACCAACGATGTTTTGGTTGTGTGAGAATGCTATGAAAAGTTTTAGAACTCACAATTGGTAGTGTACTCTCTCACTTTTCATATCAATGTATTACAACTCCATTGTATGATAAGTCGGTTTTTATAAGAAGAAACAAAAAAACTTACCTTAATACTCCTTGATGGTGTTTAATTTTTAGCCCTCATGTAGTAATTATTTCTCTTAAATATATTAGTTTTTTTGCCATTCTTGTTTTGAAAAATTGACTATGTAGAACATTAAAAGTAGGGAAAAAAAGGGCGACCATTTATGTCAAACTTTTAATAAGAGTCATAATTTCAAGAAAAAAATATTAAAAAAAAATCTTACCTTATATTCAATTCAAATCCAATTACCCCTCAAATCAAAATAGTATTTCAAGTCAAACAAAAATTCAATTACCCAATATTTCCAAAAAACATCTAATGAACAAAATTTAAATGAAATATTCTTTTATATTTTCACTATTATATTTTGAAATCAAATAATGACATTAAATGTATTTTAGTAATAAATATTTTCAAGAATAAATCACAAAATAAAAAAAATATTTATATAAAAATATTAGAAATTTAATATAAATTTTGTTCATGTTTAATAACTAAATGTGATAATTAAAACAAGATTAAATATATAGTTTCCAAAAGTAACAATATGTATTAATTTTATTCTCAAAAAGTTACATGCATATAATTTATTTTTTGAATTTTTCAACTCCATATTAAATTGGTCCTTCTATATTAACTTAGTCAATGATTTTTTTATTTTTTTTATAGAAAGTCAATGAATTTATTAACTTCATAATTTTTTAATCTTTATTCTTTTTTAGAAATAATTTAGTCTTTATTCATAAAAGGTTAAATGCATATAATTAATTTTTTTGAATTTCAATTTTATGTTAAATATTCCTTTTATATTTAATTAGTCAATGAATTAATTAACTTAACAATTCAGTCTTTGAATTCTAAAATTAAAAAAAATTATATAGAAATATAAGAAATTTAATATAATTTTTTTTATGTTTAATAACTAAATGTGAGAATAAAATAAGATAAAATATATAGTTTTCAAAAGTAACAATATGTATTAATTTCATTCTCAAAAGGTTACATGCATATAATTTATTTTTTTAATTTTTCAATTCCATGTTAAATTAGTCCTTCTATATTAATTAGTCAATGAATTTATTTTTTTATAGGAAGTCAATGAATTTATTAACTTCATAATTTTTTAATCTTTATTCTTTTTGTAGAAATAATTTAGTCTTTATTCATAAAAGGTTAAATGCATATAATTAATTTCTTTGAATTTCAATTTAAATGTTAAATAGTCCTTTTATATTTCATTAGTCAATGAATTTATTAACTTCTTAACAATTTAGTCTTTGAATTTTAAAATTAAAAAAATATTTATATAGAAATATAAGAAATTTTTAAAAAAAATTTGTTTATGTTTAATAACTAAATGTGAGAATGAAAATAAGATAAAATATATAGTTTTCAAAAGTAACAATATGTATTAATTTTATTCTCAAAAGGTTACATGCATATAATTTAATTTTTGAAATTTTCAATTGCATGTTAAATTAGTCCTTCTATATTAACTTAGTCAATGATTTTTTTTATAGAAAGTCAATGAATTTATTAACTTCATAATATTTTAATATTTATTCTTTTTTGTAGAAATAATTTAGTCTTTATTCATAAAAGGTTAAATGCATATAATTAATTTTTTTGAAATTTAATTTTATGTTAAATAGTCCTTTTATATTTAATTAGTCAATGAATTTAGTCTTTGAATTTTTAACCTTCAAAATAAATTTTCCATGTATATGCACAATTTGATCTACCTTTTTACTATGCATCATTATCTGATGTGAAAGGCATTGCTCCAATGGCACAATTCTATTATGGGTATTTATACTTGAAAGATACTACTTTTAGCCATATCTAGTGTAATAGTACAATATGGTTATAAAAGTAAAAGTTCTCATTGGAGAAATTTGCCAATCAACAACTGACCAACTATAAATAACCCTTAATGATTTCAAGTTATAAAATCCTATAAATTCATTACTCAAAATATCCATAATTAACAAAATACATAGTTCATTACAACAACAAAACTCAAAATATCCGACACATAAATCCTATCTGATGTATTATGTGTAAACCCCACCAATTACAAGTAAAATATGATTCATTGAAAGCCTAGAGATTGTTATATTCGGAATAACTCAAGGCAAATCTAACACGGGTAATAAAAAAAATTAATTCAATTCAACTCTAAACCATCATGATTTTGCAAGGGATGATGGATCCACCATGTTATGTATCAAAGTATAAAGCATTCTATGTTAGTATATTCATTTAAATAATTACTAGAAACTTCTAGCCAGTTTTCTTCTCCAAAAAATAGAAGCAAAAGTCACACAATGAGACACAAATAATTACCACATCAATTAGAATGACAAAAACAATTCCAACATATTCTACACAAGATAAATGAAGGACATTAGCATTAAAAATCAAAAACCATTTTAAAAACACCAGCCCTAAACACAACGCATTAGTATTAGAAACAAATAAACAAATAAGAATGCATGTAATTGTGACAACAATCAAACAACTCACCCATTGGCATTAATAATTTCCCTAGATATCTTCATCTTTTTGGTGGTCCCTTTGTAGATCTCCTCAAGAGTGCAAGGCAACTTGTTCTCAATGGGAGCAGCCTTGCTAGGACCACCTTGACTCATATGTACTCCTCCATCTCCTTCCCTAAAAGACCTAAACACGTCTACACCAAAAGAGAAATTTAATCTCATGCCACCACCAAACGGGTTTGAAAACCCAAAGAACTCAGCAAAAATGTCATTAGCACTACGTGGATTGAACCAAAACGATGTCGAAATGTCTCTAGTGGAAAAGAACATGGTTCCTCCACTACTAGAAGCTACATCAGAAGGTGGTACTTGACCCTTTAGACGTTTTCCCCCATATTGGTCATAAATAACCCTTTTATGAGGATCACTCAACACCTAGTACCAAAAACCACAAAAAAATAAATAAAAATAAAAAAATTGAGATCCAATATGTTAAAAGGTGAAATTTTGCAAAAACCCTTTGCGAGAAACTAACCTCGTATGCTTCAGAGATTTCTTTAAATTTGGATTCAGCTTCCTTTTCATTGGTTGGGTTCTTGTCAGGGTGCCATTTCAAGACGAGCCTTCGGTAGGCCCTTTTAATGTCATCGTGCTTAGCATTCCTATCAACCTGAAGGGTGTTGTAATAATCAACACCTATGTTTGGTGCTTTTCCCTCTCTCTTTCTCTTTGTCATTTTGTTCTTCTTCACACCAACGATGTTTTGGTTGTGTGAGAATGCTATGAAAAGTTTTAGAACTCACAATTGGTAGTGTACTCTCTCACTTTTCATATCAATGTATTACAACTCCATTGTATGATAAGTCGGTTTTTATAAGAAGAAACAAAAAAACTTACCTTAATACTGCTTGATGGTGTTTAATTTTTAGCCCTCATGTAGTAATTATTTCTCTTAAATATATTAGTTTTTTTGCCATTCTTGTTTTGAAAAATTGACTATGTAGAACATTAAAAGTAGGAAAAAAAAGGGCGACCATTTATGTCAAACTTTTAATAAGAGTCATAATTTCAAGAAAAAAATATTAAAAAAAAATCTTACCTTATATTCAATTCAAATCCAATTACCCTCAAATCAAAATAGTATTTCAAGTCAAACAAAAATTCAATTACCCAATATTTCCAAAAAAATCTAATGAACAAAATTTAAATGAAATATTCTTTTATATTTTCACGATTATATTTTGAAATCAAATAATGACATTAAATGTATTTTAGTAATAAATATTTTCAAGAATAAATCACAAAATAAAAAAAATATTTATATAAAAACATTAGAAATTTAATATAAATTTTTTTCATGTTTAATAACTAAATGTGATAATTAAAATAAGATTAAATATATAGTTTCCAAAAGTAACAATATGTATTAATTTTATTCTCAAAAAGTTACATTCATATAATTTATTTTTTGAATTTTTCAACTCCATATTAAATTGGTCCTTCTATATTAACTTAGTCAATGATTTTTTTATTTTCTTATAGAAAGTCAATGAATTTATTAACTTCATATTTTTTTTAATCTTTATTCTTTTTTAGAAATAATTTAGTCTTTATTCATAAAAGGTTAAATGCATATAATTAATTTTTTTTAATTTCAATTTTATGTTAAATATTCCTTTTATATTTAATTAGTCAATGAATTAATTAACTTAACAATTCAGTCTTTGAATTCTAAAATTAAAAAAAATTATATAGAAATATAACAAATTTAATATAAATTTTGTTTATGTTTAATAACTAAATGTGAGAATAAAATAAGATAAAATATATAGTTTTCAAAAGTAACAATATGTATTAATTTTATTCTCAAAAGGTTACATGCATATAATTTAATTTTTGAAATTTTCAATTCCATGTTAAATTAGTCCTTCTATATTAACTTAGTCAATGATTTTTTTTTTTATAGAAAGTCAATGAATTTATTAACTTCATAATATTTTAATATTTATTCTTTTTTGTAGAAATAATTTAGTCTTTATTCATAAAAGGTTAAATGCATATAATTAATTTTTTTGAAATTTAATTTTATGTTAAATAGTCCTTTTATATTTAATTAGTCAATGAATTTAGTCTTTGAATTTTTAACCTTCAAAATAAATTTTCCATGTATATGCACAATTTGATCTACCTTTTTACTATGCATCATTATCTGATGTGAAAGGCATTGCTCCAATGGCACAATTCTATTATTGGTTTTTATACTTGAAAGATACTACTTTTAGCCATATCTAGTGTAATAGTACAATATGGTTATAAAAGTAAAAGTTCTCATTGGAGAAATTTGCCAAGCAACAACTGACCAACTATAAATAACCCTTAATGATTTCAAGTTATAATATCCTATAAATTCATTACTCAAAATATCCATAATTAACAAAATACATAGTTCATTACAACAACAAAACTCAAAATATCCAAAACATAAATCATGTATGATGTATTATGTGTAAACCCTACCAATTACGAGCAAAACATGATTCATTTAAAGCCTAGAGATTGTTATATTCGGAATAACTCAAGGCAAATCTAACACGGGTAATAAAAAAAATAATTCAATTCAACTCTAAACCATCACAATTTTGCAAGGGATGATGGATCCACCGTGTTATGTATCAAAGTATAAAGCATTCTATGTTAGTATATTCATGTAAATAATTACTAGAAACTTCTAGCTAGTTTTCTTCTTCGAAAAATAGAAGCAAATGTCGCACAATGAGACACAAATAATTACCACATCAATCAGAACCACAAAAATATTCCAGCATATTCTACACAAGATAAATGAATTAATAAAATTAAATAAATGAAGGACATTAGCATTAAAAATCAAAAACCATTTTTAAAACACTAGCACTAAACACAACACATTAGCATTAGAAACAAATAAATAAATAGGAATGCATGTAATTGTAACAACAATCAAACAAGTCACCCATTGGCATTAATAATTTCCCTAGATATCTTCATATTTTTGGTGTTCCCTTTGTATATCTCCTCAAGAGTGCAAAGCAACTTATTCTCAATGGGAGCAGCCTTGCTAGGACCACCTTTACTCATATGGACTCCTCCTCCTCCTTCCCTAAAAGACCTAAACACGTCTACACCAAAAGAGAAATTTAATCTCATGCCACCACCAAATGGGTCTGAAAACACAAGGAACTCAGCAAAAATGTCATTAGCACTACGAGGATTGAACCAAAACGATGTCGAAATGTCTCTGGTTGAAAAGAACGTGGTTCCTCCACTACTAGAAGCTGCATCAGGAGGTGCACATCACTGAACACCTAGCACCAAAAGCCACAAAAAATCAAATAAAAATAAAAAATTGAGATCCAATATGTTAAAAGGTAAAATTTTGGAGATACCCTTTACGAGAAACTAACCTCGTATGCTTCAGAGATTTCTTTAAATTTGGATTCAACTTCCTTTTCATTGGTTGGGTTCTTGTTAGGGTGCCATTTCATGACGAGCCTTCGGTAGGCCCTTTTAATGTCATCGTGCTTGGCATTCCTATCAATCTGAAGGACGTTGTAATAAGCAACACCCATGTTTGGTGCTTTTCCCTCTCTCTTTCTCTTTGTCATTTTGTTCTTCTTCACACCAATGATGTTTTGGTTGTGAGAGTGCTATGGAAAGTTTCAGAACTCACAATTGACTATGTAGAACATTAAAAGTAGGAAAAAAAAAAAAGGAGACCATTTATGTCAAACTTTTAATAAGAGTCATAATTTCAAGGAAAAAATATTGAAAAAAAGAAATCTTACCTTATATTCAATTCAAATCCAATTACCCTCAAATCAAAATACTATTTCAAGTCAAACCAAAATTCAATTACCCAATATTACCAAAAAAAAAATCTAATGGACAATATTTAAATGAAATATTCTTTTATATTTTCACTATTATATTTTGAAATTAAATAATGACATTAAATGTATTTTAGTAAGAAATATTTTCAAGAATAAATCACAAAATTTAAAAAATATTTATATAGAAATATAAGAAATTTAATATAAATTTTTTTTATGTTTAATAACTAAATGTGAGAATTAAATATATATTTTTCAAAAGTAACAATATGTATTAATTTTATTCTCAAAAGGTTACATGCATATAATTTAACTTTTGAATTTTTCAATTCCATGTTAAATTAGTCCTTCTATATTAACTTAGTCAATGATTTTTTTTATATAGAAAGTCAATGAATTTTATAAGTTCATAATATTTTAATCTTTATTCTTTTTGTAGAAATAATTTAGTCTTTATTCATAAAATATTAAATGCATATAATTAATTTTTTTGAATTTCAATTTTATGTTAAATAGTCCTTTTATATTTAATTAGTCAATGAATTTAGTCTTTGAATTTTTAACCTTCATAATAATTTAATTGTTATATTTAATTAATTTTCCATTAAAAATTAATTTAATCATGAAATTGATATATTTAAAAATAATTCATTCCTATAATATAAATTAATATACATACATTGAAGGTCACTCTCTCAATTAGACATTTTCAACACTCTCTCTTATCTCTTTTTCATGTATATTTCATATATTATCTCTGTAATTAACCAAAAATATGTCTCTCAATCTACAATTCTTTTACCTTTACTTTAAATTTGATTTTCTTAATTATCTATTTATTCTAGTCTATCATTTTTTTATCTTTATTTTTAAATTAAATTTAAATATTTTACAAAAAGATGTTAGAAATTCAAAGTAATCTTATATGATTAAAATAGTTCATTAAAATTTAAAATATAGTTTATAGATTAAAATATTTATTTATTATAAATTTAAATTATAATATAATTTACATATTAAAAAAATCTATTTATTATAAAATTTAATTATATCAAAGTATCTAGCTTTTACATTGCAAAGAGTACTTTTAAATTTTAAGTAAACATTCAACCTAAATGATTACTTTTGAAAACCAAATTATATATTTATTCTAAAAGTAATTATTTTTAGAATAATTAATTGATCTTTGTGTATAACATTTTCTTCATTAAAGACAATCTTATTTGAGCTGGATCGGACCACTATGGATGGCAAAGCTCCCCCTCTAAGTATTTAACACAGCTACATACTCAAAACTCAAACTCGAGACTTCTGATTTAGTTAGAACAACCCAAATGCCAGTTGATATATATGAAAGCCATTTTAGCGTTAATATATATATATATATATTGACATTTATGCTTACAAGGTTTATAAATACTTATAATTTAATTTTAATATATTATATTTGTATTTTATACATATATGTGAATAAATTAGGTGGATAAATATTTATAACACATGAATGACACTGTAAAATTATTTTATATTGTCAGTGCATAACCCTTTTTCTCATTGTTTATTAATATAGTAGTTTTTATTTAATATAAAAATTAATTGTTGAATAAAAAACTTTTTTATAATGTTTTCTCTATTCGAAAGAAAATGTTGACAAAATATTAAATCACTAATTATATGAGGAGGGATAAACCCGATGCGTTGGCTTTGTAGTTAGGCACCCTACGCTCACACGTTGTGGGGACGATCTATTTAGTGGGGAATCCCGTGTTCGATTCCTGCCGCGTGCGAAAACCCTTCGGGCCAGTGACAGTCACAGTAGCGTGAGCGAGATTAGTCTCTGACCCAATGGGCTGAGGATACCCATGGCAGGACAAAAAAAAATATGAGGAGGGATAAAGTTACTCCAAAGGTAACTCTAAAAGAGTTACTTCACATCCATATCATTCATTTTCTTAAAATTTAATGGTTAAGATTAGTTACTCTTTAAAACCATTAGATTTCAAGAGGATGAATGTTGAGGATGTGGAGTAACTTTTTTAGAGTTACACTTGGAGTAACTTGATCCCTCAATTTATATATATTTATATGAAATAGATTTACAAATCATGTTATAGTTGATTATTTATTAACATATATAACAAATTTTTAATTAAAATTTAAACATTGAATTAAAATTACTATTTGTTTATTCTATCATTGCTTCAACTTGAAAGTGTAAAGGACTCACCTTAAGGTAGGATTAAACCAATGCCAGATGACCATGTAATTTTAAATGGCATAAAAGTGTAAAGGACTCAAAGAAGGAAACATCATTCATTTTGAAAAATACGAGAATAATCCAAGAACAATGTATCTTACAAAAATTAATTAGATTATTTTGTTGTCATTTGCGCTAGGTGATTATGATACACCCTCTATATTATATTTATGAAATATCACATTTTATTTATCAATGGAGCAAGACCACCGATGGGGTAAATCAGGCACTGGTATTAGATTTCATTCATCAGATTCAGGCAACCAATTCAACGTTCATACCTTAATATCATTTTGGCAACAAAGATTATTCAGCATTGTTGTGATTTATTTTTTAATTATTGAGCAAAATCAGCAAATAAGACAACACTGATTCATCATTCATTCTTCAATTTTTATTAGAACACTACCAGTACCTAATCACCACATGCACCAAATAAAACAACATTGATTCATCATTCATAAACAAACAAGGTGAAATAATATTCAAATCGGAGATTGAAATAAATTTTGATTTTATTGGTTTAAAAATAAAAAACAGAAATCAAATGCATAACAATGGCCTTTATGAAATCCATGGTTCAGAGCTAACCCGATTTGAAGACAAGTTAGAAAGGGGTAATATTAATTGTAGCAAATTCAATGTTTATAGTTCAAGTAGCAACAACTTGAGATCTAAGGGGTTTCCTGAATAGACGTTGCGTGGGATGGAGTCACGGGAACCAGATTTGATGCGCACATTGCACACAACTAGATCTGCTGTGCATGCCGCCGACAACCATATTCGCCACAGTGCTGCCCCGCCTCTCACGAGAACCAAATCGACGAGATTTTAGTTGGCGATGTTAACGATTTTGAGTAAAGGGTTGGGAGTGATCTGAGGAAGGGGTCACCGTCAACTAGATTTGTCAAGGACCACTAGTAACCAAATCTGTCGTGCGTCGTACCACCCCTCTACCTTGGTGAGTCTGCCTGGAAGGAGTTGGGAGAAGAATCCGGTGCGGAAGGCACAAGATATAACCATGTAGACTCCGAAGGTTAACAAAAGTGGTTCACAATAGACCATTTGCATTAGTGGTCCACTGTAGTCTTGGCTTATAATTCTTTATGCTAATTTGTATGGTAACATTCACACTAACTGTAGTGCTATGAAATTTCTCAAACTTTGTATGTCAAACAAGGTTACGAATTTGATAGCTCTCTCTCTATATAGACAAGACATAAAAGTCTGAACAATTGTGTTCATAAATTTCATTAAGTGGAGCAAAACAAAGCTAATTATCACTGATCCTGTCCTTGTCCTTGGTTCTATCTCTATCACTATGCATCCTTCTCTTCAACTTTAACTTCCCCAAATGTTCATTTTCCTTCAAACACATCTAACCTGTGAAATTTAAAGAAATATTTCACAAATTTACTGCTTACAAATGCATAAGATGAAACGAGTCATTAATTGGAATTAAACAAAAGGAGAGAGAGAAAAATGGTAGTAAAGATGAAAAATGTGAGAAAAATATTATGCATAAAGAACATTATACATATAGTGTTCCAAATTCATGTCCTTATCTATATTTTCACTAAAAATAAAAATTAGGTTTAAATATGTTTTTAGTTCTTCAAATATGGGTGTATGCTTGTTTTAGTCCTCTAAATTAAAAGTCGCTCTTTTTAGTCCCTCAAAGTTGAGAAATTGTCTTTTTAGTCCCTATCCATAGTAAGTGCCAAACAAGGAATAATAGATTTACAATTTGTGGTGGCTTTTAGCCACCAAAATTTGATTTTGTATTTTAAATTTTAAACTACGATTTCTAAGGGTTTAAAACCGCCACTAATTGCAAAGGGAAAAAAAAATTGCAATTCAATTTTTAGGACAATGTTCAACAAAATTGGAACCTAACATCAAACAAAGAGAGCGAAAGATTCATTGATCACAACCTCCTCAATCTCAACAGCCTTGACGCGTCTGTTAGTGCCTTGTCCACTGCTGTGTTGAAGTTTCGACCACCTTCACCTTCTTCCGCTACCTTTGCTCCATCTGCAAGATGATTAGCAACAGCGGGCATAATTCCATCTTCCTCTAGGAAAATACTGGACTGTCCTGTCTTCCCCTAGGAAAATACTTAAATACTGGAAAATACTACAAAATGGCTTAGATTGCGAAGTAATTGACGAAGAGGACGAGTTTGACTGCGGTGCCGTTTGGGGGAGACATCAATTGGAGGCTCTTGCGGATGGGGAGAAGGAGGCCAAGGGGAATCGAGAGACCCACTTGGTGGTACTTGAAGATGAGGGCCTGATGCTCTAGCTCATGCCATTGCGCCGCCGTGAACGGCATCTACATTGCTGTCACAGATGGTGGAGGAACGCTTATGGTTTTTTATGCGGAAGAGGGAAAATGGTAGGGATTCAACTCACAAATGCCGCATTTTTGTTTGTTTAATCAAATGAAGGGTTCCTGTGTTATTTTTTTTTCAATCAAAAGAAGGGTTCTTGTGTTATGGTTACAATCTACAAACACCGACCTCAAAATCATCTTTGTAGAAATGCCTTTAACTGATGACTCGTCATATTGGCCCATATTTCTCTAAGATTGAAATGTTTTAAGCAATGCCTTCTCCTCTGCTCACACTGCCAAGGAGTTTCTTTCTAAACCAAATGCTTTTTATTTTATTTTACTTTTTGCAATTTGTAACACTTTTAAACTCTTACAAATCGTATTTTAAACACAAATTGCAAATTTCTTATTCCCTATTTTGGCGCCTACCATGGAGAAGGACTAAAAAAAGTATTTCCCAACTTTGAGGGACTAAAAAGAGTGACTTTTAATTTGAAGGACTAAAAAAAAATAACCCATATTTGAGGAACTAAAAACATATTTAAACCTAAAAACTATTTTCTTTCGTCTTGTAATTTGATGTATATATTTTGATTTCCATTGTAATTGTTGAATCTCATCTCTGTTTTAGATTTGTTCAAGTACCTAGTCTCCCAGTGTTATATTCATTTAAGCTCTCTTGAATTAGAAAAACCACAAGTATGTACCCAATTCTCCATTGACCCATATCTTATACTCTGTTCATCACAGGCTTTGTCTCATTTGTTTGTTAATTGTTACTTGCTATATGATATGCTCTCTGCCAATTTTTTTAATCATCATTTACTATTCTTTTTTTATTTACTGTACTCAATCAGTCAACCTTTATTTCTTTACATGTTCAAACTCTTGTCTTTCCCATGCTATTTCTTGTGTTTTACAAACGTAAATTATATCATTTGATCATATCATTATGTGATCCAATCTTCTTCTGCTAATAATATACTTTAAACCATGTACTGTCAAAGTTTTTCTGCAGCACCCAAGAATGTATTTCTTAAATATACCAGATTTTCTTCTGCTAATAATATACCAGATTTTCGGCATGCAGTTCCTCACAGTTATAGTTTCTTAAATATAAAATTTTCATGTGTCAAAGCCAAATAAAAATCCACATTTATAACAAGCAATATAAACAAGGCACTTACAATAGCAATCCATCATATGCAGTAATAGAACGTCAGGCAGGAAGGTAATCATCTGCACCTGAAGAGCTTAAGCATGGATTTAACTAACCACGTCAGAGTAAAATAAATTGTATGTTTCAGACACATTTGCCACGGTGATGATTTCTTAAAAAAATTCATCTAAGTCAAATAAGAAAACACCTACAATTTAAATTTGCTGTAAGAATCTAACACAATCTAACACCCTACAATTTAAACAAGGCAACCACAATCTAACACCCTATAATTTAAATTTGCTGTAAGAAGAGAGCATCAGCTAGAAAGGGAAACACAAAATGAAGTAAAAATTGAATAATTTGTAAAAATATTTACCTAAATAGTTAAGAAAGGAACAGTGATATAACTTTCAGCAATTTATGACAGCAACTCCGGTTAGTGGAGAGTTCTGAAGTAAGTACTTGACTACCCTGTTTACTTCTTCATCAGATATATCTACGTGACGATTCATTTTCACTTTCAATGACTCCAATCTAACAAAGCACGGAAGTTTAGCTCTCATTGTAGAAGGGGACAGTGATATATCCTACACAATTAGAGTGAATTGAAGACATATTTTAATAAATTTAGTGAAATGCAAGATCTGAGTATAGAAAAAAAAATATTGACATAAGAATGCAGACATCACATTAGCATTATGAAAATAAAAAGAGGAGAAAACAAACTAAAGTAACTTACTTTTAGTATTAACATAAGGGTAGCATAAGAAAATGTCAATATCTTTACATTAGTTAAGAGCTGCAGCCAGCCTATGAAGACTGAATAAGATATATTAGTAGCAGTGTGAATAGTTCCTTCTTCAAGACGTGAAAGATTACATGTGGAGGAGAGTGGTTGGTAACTGAAATCTAAATAATTGGTGAAAATGAGAGAACTAAGATTTGGAGCAGAAAGCATAATTTCGTCCATGTTGTTCAGGTCTTCCAGGTTCAAATTGGAAAGGTTAGAATTAGATATGAAGAGTACTTCTGCATCACTGTGCAAAGAGCATTTTTTAAGGACCAAAGTATTCAACAAGTTGCAGGCTGAAAAGGGCTCAGCCCAGACATTCTCACTTGCAGTGAAACTGACATTCGCCATAAACAAGCTTTTTAATGCTGGTAACTGCAGAGATTTTGGAAGCTCCAAAGGAGGGCCAGAAGTACACTTGTAAAGCTTCAGAGAGGTCAAAGACAGACAGGAAAAAACTTGAGGGTAAAAAAGATTGGGTGTGTTTCGAAGATTGAAAGGGTAAAAATGATTGGGTGTGTTTCGAAGATTGAAATCTGTGTCAATTGTCTGGACATTGTGCAACACTAAATATTGCATGACCCTGTTCAGCAGTTTGGACTGAACTGGACCGGTGTCCCAGAAACGAAGATTAAGCAGTGGAATGGAATCATCCCAACCGGACAAAACCTGAGATACAAAATTGTTATAATTAGCTCCCATTCTAAAGTCCCAGCGATTCAAAGAGAGAGTAGTGAGACCTTTCCAAAGGTCCTTCCATCGTTTAGACAAGATACAAGTCTGAACAGCATATTTTGGGCTCATAAAATTCATTATGTGGAGCAGAACACCGTCAGGCAACTCATTCAATTTGTCCCTCTCCTCTTCGCTGTCTCTTTCACTAGTCCTCAGTCTCTTCATCTCCTTAGTTTCTTTTCCTTCTTCCATTGATACCTAACCAAAGAGATTTTATTTTGATTAATGGAAAACCTTGGGAAAGTGATAATTCAATCTAGGGGTTTAAACCCTAACCAAAGCGAGTTATTGAGCATTTAACGAGTTGAACTCGAGTAATTCACAATTTACACTCCTAATTTAATCCCTAAAAAACTTGGTAAGGGAAAACCTAGAAATACTTGGCATACTTGGCATGGCAACATTAATTTCATAATAATCCCCTCCAAAAAAGGCTTGTTAAAAAGTAAAGGGAAATTATACTTGTACCTATGTCTATGTGGTTGAGCTGATTCTGCAGTGAATGAATTGAAGGTTAACAGACCCGTGCAGCGGTGAGTGAGGGAGGGAAACAGAAGGTGACTTTGAATGGAAGAGGATGGGAAATGTAAAATCTGAAATGAATGTGTTCGGATTCTTCGAAAAACGTGATTATGTACTGGATTGATGGTCAATTATTAAACCCCATGAACATGTTTTCTCTTTTCTGTTTAAAACTAGTCGGTTACTTATGCATTCGCAAGGGTTGCGTTCATTTTTTCACATATTTTAAAGCAACTTATGTATATGTATATAATTATGTGATTACAAATAAACAATAGAGCATAAGAGGCAAAACTAAACAATTAAATAAAATAATTGTATATCTAGTACTCAAATTTGAGACTACTAATTAAATTAAAACAACTCTATATCATGCCATTAGTTTATGCAGTCGATCATTTAAGACAATTAGAATTTATTAAGTAAATTCTCGTTTTAAGTTTTTTTTTAAATTAATTCAAAATATTATCCATAGGTGTTCTTACCTAAATTGGTAAATCCTCCAGTGCGGTGGCTTCGCCAGAATGTCCACAATGGACGGTGGGGGGTGTACCTGCAAAGACACTCCGACGCTCAAGTTAGAGGCGCAGAGATAAGGGACATGTATCACAATTGGGATTAGAGTTTTCGTACCTTGATTGGGATGGGTTGCCCTGTTTTTATGGAGTATAAAGAGATAGATTTGATAGGGTTATTTTCCTATCAAATCTTCTCAAATCTCGTGATGAAGATATAGATAATTTTATTTTCTATCCTTATCTTACGACCTGATCTATCTTATCATAAAAACTGTTCTTTCCGTTATTATTCTCCGAGTTCGAGTGAGTTTCTACTCGGCCAGCTCGACTACTTGGTAGAGTGCAGAGTCCGAGTAGTACACATTGTAATGTTGCAATTTTCCTAATTGTATGATTAAGTGTTTGATTAATGAAGTAAGAGCAAATTAAATTTAAATTATGTTGATTAATATAATAATTAACTTAAGTTATATGTTTTGTTATGTGCCATAGGGTTATTGTGAGATTTTTGAGACTCTTACGTAAGTTCCGTAAGTTGTAGAAAAAAAAAAAAGAAAAAAAAGAAAAGGGGGTGTCCTTAGAGGGAGATAGGTGCCAAAAGTAATTTTGCTAAATTAAACCCAATTTCAGCCGTGAACTTTCATTCTCCCACTTTCTCCATTTCTTCCTCCTTCCTCTCCCGAAAGCATCTCTTTCCCTTTAATGGAAGCTTGAATTCCTACATCATTGAAGGACTTTTCTCCTTGTCTAGAGTTTCCTTTGATTGATTTCTAGTTGGTAAGCACCTCTCCTCTTCTCCTTTGGTCTCTTCAATTCATTTTCTTCTCCTACCAAGAAATGAAATGGGTCTCATGTAAAATTTCTGTTGGTGGGTGAAAATTTGATTGAAGCTTATTTTGGAATTGAATTAGGTGTTCTCTAGTTGATTTCATAGCCAAAGTTGGGTAGAGATCATTCTTGAATCACCAAGTCTCCTCCCTAATTTCTTCAAGGTTTTCAGCCAAAAAAAATTTAGGTAAGGGAAGCTTTCTTGTGATTTATATTTTCAGTTTAAGTGTGGTTGAGAGTTAGGGGACTCAACACATATAGCATGCATGCCCCTCTTGCTGTTTATGTTGAGTTGCTTTGGTGATTGAATTTGAAATTGATGAAAAATTGGTGTTTGATTTTCCTGGCAGTGGCTGTGTGGGTGTGTATGGACTGATTGTTTTTGCTTTTGACTCTCTAAATTACTTGGAAAGGCTCCTAAAACAAAGGAGACCATGCCCAAATTTTATTAAAATTGTTAGACAAGGTTTCCAATGTGAGATTCACCCAAAAATAAAAGTGGCAGTGGCTGTTGGTTCGTCCAGCCCTGGACAGCCCCCACGATTTTGTGATTTTTGGGAGATCTAACCGTTGGTTTTTCACAAAATTTGTTTTGAATAAAAATAAACATGAAATAGAACAACTTTCATTTTGACACCTTGGAGAAAAAATCTCATATCGAGGTTCATCCATGACTCCCAAAATGGTTGTTCTGTTTTCGAGTTTCCCCTGGAACATGTCTCAGTTTTTCTCAAATTCCCACTTCTGTGCTTAATGTTTCTTTTTCGTTTTTGCACCATTAAAAAGTAGAAAAAACAAGCTTTTTAACCATTTAAATTACAAAAATTATCATGTCCAATTTCTAAATTTAACCTTTTAAAAAGATACAGGGCAAGGGGTTTGAGCTCTGTTCTGAGTCTGAAACTTAGGCTGTTAGAAATAAATTTACTGGGAACAGTAGGGAAATAATTTTGGGACAAGGGTTAACTTTTTTGAAAAATAAAGATGTTACCTTTCTAATGTAAAAATTTCAGCTCAAAATGAGTTTGGGAAGTGGGAGAAATTTTCATTTCTTTGAGTTATGTTCAGTGAACACTCAAAAATTCAGGGCTGCTGACTTAGAAAATTTTATAAAAATTTTCTAGATGTTGATTTTACAATTGGGATACCATTTTGAAAAATAGGATTTAAGAGCTTTAATTCCATATAAAAAGTTTTTAATTCTGAGGTCATTTGCTTGTATCAGTGAGAGCTCACATTCAGTTCTGCCAAAGAGAAATCGACCTTATTTGGTCAATTTTGTTAATGTGATATAATTATTAGAGTTATTAATGTTGAATGATGATGTTGGATACACCACAACTTTAGTTCTAGAGCTATGTTAGGAAATTCACATTTTTAAGTGTTGTGTTGTGATTAAGTTTTCAGAGTGTGAGAGTACTTTACATGAGCTTATTGAACTGCTGGATGGGTTCATAAGTATAATTTGAGAAAAATGGTGAATTTATAACATAGAGGGAACATGTGGTATCAAAATTGTTTGGCTTGTTACATGACATTGCATGTGGGTAGGTACGTAAGTTGAGAGTGCTAGGTAGGCTCTCAACCTAGTGCCGGAGGTTTTCGTGGTGGCCAACGGTGGGCCTATAGAATAGACAAGTGGGCGAATTCCTATAGATGGAAGGTTTTGCAAACCTGACAGAGGTAAGCCAATACCAACACTTGTCTATATTCGATTAAATCCACACTTCCTCCACAGGGTAGCTCAAGGGACTCCCTGAATGGTCAAAGGTGAGACTATGGTAGGGGATGGGGCCTATGGGGACCGCCCAAAAAGTTGTAGAAATCTCCATGGAGTCGAGTCAGCACGACATTGCATAATGAAAAATTGTATATAAGATTGATGTATGTATTGTTGTGTGATGTTATCTGAATTATTATTGTTGATTTATTTTAAATTTTCCTTTGATCAAATCCTATCCTTCTTTTTATAAATAAGCTTACCCTTGCATTTTTGTGTTGTGTTGTTTTACTGCAATGATCGTGTGGTTGGCACGGGAGCAGATAGTGGTGATGTTGCAGGTTCTCAAACCGCTCATGACTGAAGCGGATGTAGATCTTGAAGATGGGATGAGATCCCTCTTTTTGAATATGTTCTAGTATATATGTACATAGTATGGGGACCAGCTTAGGACATATGTAAAAATACTTAGGTTGTGATGAATGTTCTCTACAAGAGGACTATTTTGGTATTGTATGTACATATTTATATATTTAAGTTTTGTAAAGCCAAACCTAATACTTTTATGATGTGATGATGTACAAATATATGTGTTATATAAAAAAAAAAAATTCTATGAAATTTCATATGATAATATTTAACAAAATGTTTTAGTATAACAAATCTGTAACGAAGATGGGTTGTTACACACATGCCCCCCAAGCTCTGAAGTAATGTAGGAGCTTAAGTAGGGTTGTACCAATTTCGAATTTTGCTTGGCCGAGGTGAGTTTGCTTGTTCCATTTGGACGGGTCCGAGTTTGGTTTTCGAAGCATCACATCATTTGGTGATGGTGTCGTTTCAGAAGTCGTAACGATTCCCAAGGGCGGCGACAATGATTTTTTTTGAATTTTGAAAAGATCTAGGGATTCCCAAAGGTCACAAGCCTTCCTAGCCGTTGATCGGACTGGTGAAGGGTCTTGATCCAACGGTTCGGACCATTTCGCCTTTTCGCCTTCGAAACGCTTGGGGCCCTATATAAAGGGCACTGTTGACACTGGTGTTCATCTTCTTCTACGTATTTTATTTTTCTGGCGAGATTTCTCTTCCTTCTGCCCTTTTGTCCTCCTTCTTCTAGGTTTTTTCCTTTTCCTTGTTCAGGTACACCCTTCTCCTATCCATTTCTCTTTGTTATTCTAGAATGTCTTCTTTTCTGGGGATTCGGGGCATTCCGGCGGAGGTCGTATGCTCGCGCCGGAGGTTCACCTCATCGGAGAGGGTTCCGATGGCGGTTCTCCTTTACACCGTTCTAATTCTGGTGGAATTAGTGATGGTGCGTCGGCGGCAGATGTTGCTGTCGCGGGCGTCGGGTTGGTTCATCCATCCGTCGACCCTGCACAGGTACCTTTGGCCGCTCCTATAAGGGGGGTGGTGGTTCTAGATGATTCCGAGGCTACTGAGGATCGTCCTCTTGAGACTCGGCGTGGTCGGCTTCCTTTGCATAATATTTAAAAATAAAAGTAAAAAACCATTCATCCTATCCTCTGTAGTATATTTGTTTTATCTTTAAAATTGTTCTGTTATAATCCCACAAACTTCTGCATTTTTAAACCACTCTCATGCCCCACACCCAGAAATTCTTGTATTATAAATAGATAAGAAAAAAAAAAGTAAGATTGTTATCTTTTACCCAAGTTTGTTTAATTCTATCTTTAATAAAATAAAATTATCTAATAATAATGATTAAATTTAAAATTTTATTCAAATATATAAAATAATAATAATATTTTTTTTTTATCTTTCACATGGGTTGGTTTAATTTTATCATTAATAAAATTACATTAACTAATAGTAATGTTTAAATTTTAAAATTTATTTAAATATGTAAGATAAAAGTAATAATTTTTATCTTGCACATGGTTGATTTAATTTTATCTTTACATTATTTAATAGTAATATTTAAATAGATAAGATAAAAAAATAATATTTTTATATATTTTATAGGGTTGGTTTAATTTTATCTAAATGTTTATATTTTTCAAAATAAAAAATATAAAATTTGAAATAAGGTGGTCATATGATCCAATTGTGTTATCTTTCTTCTACATTTATTGTGATCAAGGGAGGGGTGTCATTTTTGTTTATGCTTTTAAGTTTTAAATGCTCTCCTAATGATTTTTAATCAAATTCTCAATTATGCCTTGAATTAAAATATAAGTGGAATATTAAATTTTTATGCTAGACATGATTCACTAAAATGGCTCCCTACAAAAAAAGAAGAAAGATAAGAAGGATTTAGTCATGTAACCATTTTATTCCAATTTTTTCATTTTTTAAAAATATTATAAACTGTTGGGTTAATTTTTATTAACGATCAAGATTTTGTGTAAGTCTTTAGAATTGTATACAATAATGAGTAATGCAACAAAAATAACATTTAATGAAAAAAATAAACATAGCTAATAATAAAGTTTGTTTTACAAAATGATATACAATATTAATTAATTATCATCACTATCATCTTCTTCAATAATTATATCATCACTTTCTACATCATCTATTAAATCAATACTCTCTTCATCGTCTATTAAATCAATACACTCATCATCACTTTCTTCTTCATTGTCAAGAACTTCCATAGGCACCACGGGATTTCCTTTAGCTGTGGATTGGTCTAAGTCATTTCTTTCCATAGGCACCACGGGAATTCCTTTAGCTGTAGATTGAGCTAAGTCATTTCTTTCCTTAGGCACCACGGGATTTCCTTTAGCTGTGGATTGGGCTAAGTCATTTCTTTCCAAAGACAACCCATATTCATTATCTGATGCTTTAGATGTGGAGGGGATTGAGCCAATGTCATCATTTTCTTGACACACCTCATTTATAGCTTCCTCAGGCATATCATACAAGTCACGAGGCATTGTTTTCACAACAACTAGCCAATTAGGATCTTTGGTGTCTTTAACATAATACACTTGCTGAGCTTGAATGGCTAGGAAATATGGCTCATTAGTCTTCAATTGACGACTACTATTAATAAGAATGAATCCATATTTGTCTTCTTTATATCCTCTTCCTTTGGAAGACACATCCCACCAATCACATTTAAATAAAATAACATTGTTTCCATCAGAGTAACTCAATTCAATAATATTTGTCAAGACACCAAAGTAATCTAAATTACCTGCATTCTCATCGCCTTGAACTAAAACTCCACTATTTTGTGATTTCAAGTGCATATCCCGATCCTTTATATTAAACCTCCAACCATTTATCAAATAAGTTGTATGTCAAAAAACACGTGCATCAGGTCCACGAGCCAAGTGAAATAATGATTCATTTACACTTTCTTCCCCGTCTCTTCTCAAAAGTGCCACCTGTTGAAAAAAAAAGTATAAGTTGTGATATGCTAAAGTTATATATATAATAATAGTCATATAAATTCATACTTACATGTTTTTTGAACCATTGGAAAAATTCCTTTTCATGTCTTTGTTCCACATTTTGTGAATTTGCTTTCTCTAATTCTTCTTTGTGTAGCCTGGTCATTTGAACATACATATAGTAAAATATAAATTTATAATGAATTATATATAATTACAATAATATAAATATGCAATTTAAGAAAATGACTTACTTTATAAAAGGTGAGACTTCATCATAATTTTTAAGAACATACATTCTTGCTTGCTCTAGTTCTACTAAACTCAGCTCAACATATTTTTTTCCAAGCAATGGTTTGCCAACTTTTGAAAAAAATATCAACTTTGATTTATCCAATCGATCTAATTCACCTTCATAATTTCTTCCATATCTATTCAGTCTTGTCTCAACTCCATGCAAATACCTGGAACAGAAATGCACACATTCTTGTGCAATATAAGCTTCAGCAATACATCCTTCTGGACGGGCCTTATTTCTCACATATGATTTGAGCCTACGAAGATGTCTTTCAATAGGATACATCCAACGATATTGCTCTGGCCCACCAATCTTTGCCTCATCTACTAAGTGAATGGGTAGATGGATCATTATGTCAAAAAAGGAAGGGGGGAATATTTTCTCCAACTTACACAAGGTTAAAACTATAGTTTTTTCTAGCAAGTCTAAGCTCTCTAAACTCAATGTCTTAGAGCATAATTCTCTTAAAAAAAACTAAGTTCAATAAGAGCCTCACAAACTTCCTTTCAAAGAACACTAAGTATCGAAAGAGGGAGAAAACAATGTAAAAATACATGACAATCATGACATTTCATCCCATATATTTTTCCAGCTTTGACATCTATACATCGAGAAATATTGGATGAATAACCATCAAGAACCTTTAAATCAACTAGAAATTGACAAAATGCATGCTTTTCCGTAGATGACATAGTGTAACATGCATATGGGAATGTATACTTTCCTTCTTCGATCATGGTCGCATGAAGCTCAAGTCGTATACCCATATAAGCTAGATCAAATCGGGAGTTTATACTATCTTTTGTCTTTCCTTCAAGATCCATCAATGTTCCTATTATGTTGTCACAAACATTTTTTTCAATATGCATGACATCCAGATTATGTCGTAATTTTAGGCATCTCGAATAAGGTAACTAAAAAAAATACTTTTTTTCTTCCAATTCCCAGGTAATCGATTCCCTTGATTCCTTCCTCACTTTCTTTTCCATGTGACTAATTTACCAAACGTCACCTGAATATATTTATAATTAAAAGCATATGAGTGTATGTGCACTAACAAAAAAATTACATGAAAAAAATAATAATACTGAGTTAGTTTGGAAGAAAGACAAAAAAAATGGTTAGAATAAAATGGAAAAATAATAAAAAATATTTTATTCTCATTTGTTGTGATTTATTTAGTTAGGATTAAGCGGGTAAAGTAAATATATCCCATCCCTTTAATTATTTAATTGGTCATGATTAATTCAAGTTTAAATTTTTTAAAATTTTTAAAAAAGTTATCAAAATACCCGCGTGACTGAACAATATGCGCGCACGTTCTACCTCTTCTTCGCTAGTGTTGCTGCATCTCTCATATATTATCTCAGGAGGTTTGTTTCCATAAGTTTCAATAAATATAATATAATCAGCCGTTTATATAGGGGTAGACTTAAACACATCGTAAAGCCATCAATCATCACATTGTTTTATCACATGAGTTGATTTAATTCTATCTTTAATAAAATTACGTTATCTAATAGTAATGTTTAAATTTTAAAAAATATTTAAATAGGTAAGATAAAATCAAATTGTTTTATGTATTACATGGGTAGGTATAATGTTATCTTTAATAAAATTATATTATCTAATAGTAATGTTTAAATTTAAAAGTTTATTTAAATATATACGATACAAAAAATATTGTTTTATCACAAGGGTTGGGTTAATTCTATTTTTAATAAAATTACATCATCCAATAGTAATGTTTAAACTTAAACAATTATTTAAATATATAAGATAAAAATAATATTGTTTTATCACATGGATTGGTTTTCTATCTTTAATAAAATTACGTTATCTAATAATAGTAATATTTAAATTTTAAAATGTATTTAAATAGATAAGATAAAAAATAATATTTTTTATATTGTTTTATCTCATGGGTTGGTTTAATGTCATTTGTTCTTATAATGTAAAGAGAAATTTTAAATCAACGAGAATTGTTATGGCTAATTTTTTATACCAAAACATGTTATCTAACAAAAATTCATGATTAGATGACCAATTTTAATTTTTTGTTATAAAAGAATTCAATGATTTAGTTTGTGAAGAAAAATAAATAAATTTCTTACAATAATTCATTAGTTTTTAGTCATAAAAAAATAATCAACATAGTTAGAAACTAAATTTTAGATAAACACATAATAATACTAATCTGGTCAAACTGTTGATATTGTTCAACTATATCATCTCCAGATAATGGTCTAGGGGCTGGTCTTTTTTCTCTATTACCGTCAAAGGCTTTTGCATTATTTCTCCATGAATGATCAAGTGGCAAAAATCGACGACTTCCCATGTAAGACATTTTCTGTCCATTATGCAGATACAAGGACCATGTATCCATGTTACAACAAGGACAAGCAAGTTTTCCTTTTGTGCTCCATCCCGAGAGATTTCCATATGCAGGAAAATCATTAATAGTCCACAAAATAGATGCATGTAATCTGAACGTTTCTTTGGTTGACTCATCATATGTCTCTACACCTTTCTCCCATAATTCTTTCAATTCATCAATTAAAGGCTGTAAATACACATCTATATAATTTCCAAGAGCATTAGGACCTGGAATAAGTGTTGACATTATGAAATAAGGATCTTTCATGCACATCCAAGGGGGCAAGTTATAAGGAGTTACAACTACTGGCCACACACTATACGGATATGCACATCCAAGGGGGCAAGTTATAAGGAGTTACAACTACTGGTCACACACTATACGGATCGCTCATATTTGCAAATGGATTGAAACCATTACTTGCTAGACCAAGCCTAACATTGCGTGGATCTGCTGCAAAAGATGGATACTGAGAATCAAAACTCTTCCAAGCAATAGAGTCACCTGGATGTCTCATTTTCCCATCTTCAAATGGTCTATCCTTGTGCCATCTCATTTCTGTAGCAATATTAGAGGACATATACAATCGTTGTAACCTTGGCGCTAGAGGGAAATAGCGCATAACCTTTTGAGGCAACTTTTTATCTATATCTTTATATCGAGAAAATTTACAGTTTGGACAAGATGTAGAGTTCAAATATTCACCTCGATAAAGGATGCAATCATTCACACAAGCATCTATTTTTGTGTAATCATGCCCAAGTTCACGAATAACTTTTCGAGTCTCATAGTAAGACGTAGGAACTTTATTCCCTTGTGGAAATGCTTTTGTTAATAAAGAAAGTAAAGCATCAATTGCTTTTGCGCTCAAGCCAAAGAGACATTTGATGTTCAATAGTTGAACAATAAATGATAACTTGGAGAAGTCCTCACAACCAGGATATAATTCTTGTTCAACATCCTCTAGTAGTTTATAAAAATTGGATGCTTCATTCATTTTATTACTCTTTGGGCTTGTCGTAGAACTTGTTTCCTTGCTTTCTTTGGTGTCTTCAACATTAATAGCATTCTCAAGATCATCTAACATATTATGAAGCCCATCACTACAATTTTGCTTATCATCATCATCATCATCATCATCTTCATGATATTCCTTCACTACTTCTCCATGAAGATTCCATATAACATAATCTCTTTTGATCCTAGTTGTGATCGAGTGCTCATATATGGTTTTTTTAGACCAAAAGAGGTTATTGTTGCATTTCTTGCACGGACAACGGAGTAATTGATCTTCCTTAAAACCACTAAATGCAAATTCAATAAAGTCGAGAACTCCTTTCTCGTATAGAGGTTCTGTCCTATCGGTAATTTGCATCCAACTTTTATCTAACTCCATACCTATCAAAGGAAAATATTGTATTACCAATTAGTAAAAGCTCACAAACAATAAAAATTAAATGTGCTAAAGAATGAACAAAAACTTATAATTAAAGTATACCAAATTATAGAATAAATAATTAAAATTTTCTAAATTTCAATTTAGAAAAATATCATATATAATTAAATTTTAAATATGTTCAATTATGAACAAAGAGTTACAATAAAATTTGACTACCTACAAGAGTACTTTTTTAAGTTACTTAATTCTTGATCTTTTCTACTCAACTTCACGCTCTCTTCTCATTTGTTTTTTTTTTCCTCCATACTTTTCTGTTGCTTTCTCTTCTTCCTCTTTAATTTATATAGACTTCTACTACTTATCATCTAATTTTAAATATCTCTTTTAAAACTGATAAAAAAATATGTCTTTTAAAATAAAATGTATCCTTATCATCAATATTGTTAAATTTAAATTAAAAAAAGTATGTCTTATTGATACATTTTCTCTTATCTACCGTTAATTTTTTTTTTTAAAAATAAATATTTGATAAAGTTTGTTAGCAATGATATTATTTACATCAATAAAAAATATTTAAATGAAATATAACTAAATAAATTAATGTCAAATGAAATATAACTAAATAAATTAATGTTCCCGTAAAAAAAAAAAAATTAATGTTATCTTAATTTGAATTGAAAGCAGTACAAGTACATAAGGACCACCAATTCAATTTAATTTCTTAAATTTGAATTCATGTTTATTTTACATTGGGCAAGTTCAATTATCTTCTCCTTAATACCTATATTAAAGGATTGAATCTTATAAATAACAGCTACCCCTTTATCACATCTTGACAAAATAGAGATACACTTCTTCTCGAACAATTTGGCATATCAATGGTAATGTTTAATTAAAAAATTTATTTAAATAGATAAGATAAAAATAATATTGTTTTATCATTTACATGGGTTAGTTTAAATTTATCTTTAATAAAATTAAATTATCTAACGGTGATGTTTAAATTTAAAATTTTATTTAAATAAATAAGATAAAAATAATATTGTTTTATCTTTTACAAGAGTCAGATTACTTTTATCTTTAATAAAATTACATGATCTGCTAGCATGTTTCCATTTGTTCTCATTATTTTTTGTAACTAATCTAATTGGTAATTATTCTTTTGTTCAACCTCTCTCTCTCTCTTACGGTTTGTTCAACCTCTCTCTCTCTCTTACGGTTTGTTCAACCTCTCACATATATAACAATTTTATTTTATAACAATTTTATTTAAATTTGACTAGATAATGTCAGTGGAAATAACGTTATGATTGCAGCATAACACAACAGGATATTTTAAGCCATTTAAAAGCCCATTTGTAACTGTAAATCCATGATTCTCCCCTTAATTAGGATGTAACAGCTGCAGGATAGGAATATACGGTAGTTTTGCTAATTTAGAGGGTTGAAAATCAGCCTGCATTTATTGAGAAAAAGACACCGTTTTTAACCTACACTTTTCTTGATCTGATAGATAATTATATTCAGCAAAAAAAAAAAATCTGATAGATAATTATTTTTCAATAAATTTTGTAAATCAATATATATAAACTATATTAAGAAAAAATAAAGAAATAATAAAAAATTAATAAATATAAGAAATATATAAATATAATTATATTTAAGTTAACATACATAGTCATACCTGTATTTTACTTTATTAGTGTGAATTACTTTTGTTTGTTCACACCAAAAAAAAAAAGTAGTTCACAAAAAAAAAAAAAAATTGTTCTATGTAGGACTCCAACCCTTCACCCCACTAACCAGTAACCACTTTACGTGAGTGTGAGAAACAAAATTTTAAGCACTCATACTTGGTGCCATGAGAAATTTGGGAGTTAATTTCAAAAAATTCTTCCTTATCTCAGCTTTGATCTCCTCCGTTTCCATTTCCATTTCCACTATCTTGAACTTTAAACATCGCTTATTCTTCACCATCTATAGTGACCATTATTCTCCATTATCAAAGGTATTTTTTCTCTCCTAATACTTCTCTTTTCATTCTTTTCCATGATCACTCTCCCTTGTCCCCATTATATTTTGTTTTAATTATTAGGGTCAAAATCCTAATTTTTTTTATCAGCAACTGAAATTTCATATCGTTGCACAAGAAGTGCTATAAAATACATATACAGCAATGTATCCCCTTGCCTCCACTTGACAGGATAACCTGTACCATGTACCCCACCAAGCTAAACGAAACTACCTTAATACACAAGTTCCGAGAAAAAACTACCACCAACTCCACAAATGTCTACAAATCTTAACATATACATTCAAGTAATGCATACCCAAAGATTCAAAGCATTTGAGAATTGAGATGAACAAAAAATTTCTAGAACCAAAGATTCAAAATCCTAATTTTATTTTAGTGTTCTTCTGATTATTAGGTTGCAATATTTGTTTGGAACCTCTATCGATCTACTTCTTGTTTGTGAGTATTGTGTTCCCATGACATCAAATTTTAGTTACTGCATGACTCTAAGCTACTATTCCAAGGTTTGAGTTTCTTTTCTTATAATCTTAATTTACCGTTTTCTGTAGCATTGGTCCCAACTCTGAAATTATTGTAGGCATTGGCTTAAAGTTCTAAATACCTTCAATAAGGGATAACCTGACAGGTGAATGTTTTCTTTTAAATTTGTTGTGTGGGTGAAGCATGTCAAAGTATGAAGAACAAAGGCTACAAAGAATTGCAGAAAACAATGCAAGAATGGAGGCTTTGGGATTATCACAAATAGCCTCTTCTTTGAAGGACATAACTAGAAATACCAAGAATAAGAACGAAAGACAGAGGGTTCAAGATGATGAAGAGTATAGGCCGGAAGACTTAGGAGAACCCCGACTATTTAGATTAAATTCTAAAAGGGTGAATGCCTCATAATTGACCAGTGTTGATTCTGTTGAAAAGCTTGAAGCTAATGCAGGTATGGCATTATTTTCTAAAAGTAAATAAAACATTATTACTAAAATTTCTATCAATTTATTTTACTTATTTATTTTAGGCAAGTATAAAAAGAGACATGGACATACAATTAACGCAAAGCTTCAAAAGAAAAGGGTGAAGCTAATGGCAATGAGAAAAAAATTTGACATCCAATTTCCTTCCCCATATTTTAAACTCTGTGGAAAACATGCAAAATACTAATCCGAAGTAACAGTGTGTATACGCCAAAAAGCTCCTTTACAAGTTAAAAGTTGGAAAGAAATATCTGAAGATGATCTAGGTGATATGTGGAAACATATGAAGGTTAGTAGAACTCTATTATTTTCATTGTACTTAATTTTTATTTATATATTCAAATATTTATTATATATCTTAAACTTAATTTGATAGCATTTTGATTGCTACTCTTATAAATATATGACTTTTAGGATGCATTAAGTTTGCCTGAAGAGTTTGAAGAGCATGCAATGAAACAATTGCAAAAACAATATAGAAGTAGACTTTATAATTTACATCAAGCATATGTTGAAAAGAAAGGTAGGCCCAATGATGTGCCACCTGAAGATTGGATTTGGTTGATAAATAACAAATGGAATGATTCCAAATTTAAGGTAAAATTACTTTAATATCTTGAATTTGAATTTCATTTTTTTTATGTATTTTTATATTTATAATATTAAATAATTTTCACATTAATGTAGGAAAGGAGCTTGAAAAATAAAGCTAGTCGGAGTAAACAGGAAATTAAGTCAATTATTGGCACAAAATCAATTGTCCAAAAGGCATATGAAATGGTAATGTTATTTTTTATGTGCTTTATTTAAATTTTTATGCTTTACATATAAGAAATTTATTTATTAATTTTTAATTTCTCTTTTGATTTATTTTCAATTAACTTATATTATTCTTTTATTAGTTAATTCAATAAATGGATATTATTCTGTGGTTGGTGTTATTTGGATTTTTGCTGCAGATGTCAACACATCAGTATTGTATTCAAAATCACTTACAATGTTGATTAAGTTCTAGTGAAAAGTTTTGTACGAATGTGTTGGGATGGGTGTAGTGTGTGTCATGTGGGATTTGGAATATTACAACATCCTATAGATGGTTTATCATGCAGTGAATAGTTTTCTTAGGAACTTTTGAAATAATGCTAAGTAGTATATGGGATGCGGGTAGCATATACACTAGGGAAGTTCTTAGGAATGGTATATGTTAATTGAGGGGGTGCAAACTGTAGCTTTTAACATTCTTGTAGCTTGGAGCTATATATTTGCTTGAACTCTTTGTATTGTTTTGGTTTGGTTCGTTACATCTTGTGATCAACTAAAACTTAATTTAATAATGTTCACTTTAGCTTATAAAAAAAATTATTTAATTCAACTTTGTATCATTTTATTTATTTTCAATAGAAAAATTTAAAAAGTGACAAATGGCCAAGTGTTGTGGAAGTGTGGAAGGCTACTCGCATGAGATCTGACTGAACTTGGTGTATTCCAAATGGAGAAGAAATTATGGTAAGTAAAAAAAACTTTTATTTTATATTTTATTAGATTTAACCATATTATTTATACAAGTAATTATAATTTGATGTATATAATCAAATATAAGTTTATATATAGTTGGTATATAAATATAAAGTTAGTTACATGCTGTTGTTTACAGCTGGAAGGTTTCAATTAAAAGTCTAAAATCTCATTGTATTCAAATAAAGCGTGCCATACTTCTATAATCCTGTTATATGTGATGGCTAGAATTGGTTAATTGAATGTCGTCATTAAACCATTGGCTAGATGAGTCTCTTATGATGAAACTAATGGGTCTGGTAACAATAATTTTAATCATAATTTCTCAAGGAAAAATTCTAAGAGGAATACCCCTTAAGTTCAATTGAGTGGCTTGTATAGTTGGGTTGTCTATGTGTATTAGATTTAGTGTTGTACTTATACATAAATTCCCATTGTCAAGGGAGTTTAAACTTTGAATTAACATCCTTATGTTAGTTTTTATCATGTTATGAGAGAGAAAATATAAAATAACCCCCCTATATATATATATATATATATATAGATGAAAATTTTTGGGAAAAGTTAGTAGTTAATAAAGCAATCTAGAAATATTTACTTTAGAAGTCTTGCATGTAACAGTAAAAGTTTAGAAAAGTTAAAAGTGTCTTGTGTGTAGGAACATCTCTAAGCCACATGGAAGTTTCAATATTTAAGTCCTAAAACTCTTAAGCCGCAAGGAAGTTCCTATATATGCCACTGCATCTTACATTGTATACAAGCACTTCTCATAATTAGTAAAGTCCTTTTATCAAATCAGTTTATCAACTATCCCTTTCATTCATTACCTCGCAGACATTTAGCTCCTCTAAATACCCAATATTTCCTTTCCCAATAATTAATTTATCTTTTTTTTAATTCTAACAGCAGTGTAGTTTTGTTAGGAGTTGTTAGAATTAGATCTTAGCTTTATTTTCTTTTAATATTTCTTGTTGATAATATATATATTACGGTCCTTTTGTTTATGTGAAAAAGATGCATTATTTGGTTTCTTTCTCTCAATATGATTATAATGATATTGCATTGACATTTTCTTTTTGGAAGTTTGGTTTAATTATACTTTCTCACTAGTACCATTGTCTTGGCATATGTCATATTCATAATAGAAACTATACATTCTTAAATTTTTTACAGGAGAACTTGAAGAATGTGGGTGAGGTATATGGAGAGGAAATTTCAAATGCCCCTGTACTGTTGGCTAAACACTTTGAACTTGTACTAGGAACAAAACCAAACCATTCACAAGGTATAGGTAGTGCATCAATAACAAAAAAATTTATCGAGAAGCAATTTGTTCAAAGCCAAGTTGAGAATGCACAAAAGCAGGCAAATGATTTAGAGTTAGAAGTGCAAAAGTTGACTAATATTATCCAAAAGCAAGAGGAGACCAATATTCAACTTCAAAGTGAATTACAATCTCAATGTGAATTAATTGAAGTTCAACAATTCGCTATGAAAACCCAACAAGACCAAATGAAGCAAGATATTAAAAAGGAGATGAAACGTCAAATGACTGCTTTAGTTGGGGGTTTATCATTTAGTGGACTATTTAGTGGTTCAAGTGTGCCATCAAATAATGTAAGTTGTTTTGTTTAAAGTTTTTCATTAATACGTCTATTATGATTCTCATTACATGGTTACATTTCTAAAATATTATTAATTACTTTATATTTTATTAATATTAATTGTTTCTTTTATTTATTTGCAGCATCAAAATCCTTGAAGATACTACTTTTTACCATCATTTTAAAGACTCTAAAATTGTAGTAGTTTTATAGTGATTTGATTGATGTATATTGTTTGGATCTAGAACATTGTTAGGTATTTATTGTGTTTTATTTTAGTTTTTGTCATTGAAATGTAATGGATAATTTATATTTTAATATTATATTTGAATGTTTATATATTTTAATTGATATTCATTTTAGCATTTAAAAAATACTTTCCTGCATTATTATTACATACGAATAATTGTGACAAATTAGACATCACTATGATTTCTAATAATTTAGTAATAAAATATTAATAATTGAAAGTAATTAGTAATTTAGCAAAAAAAAAATTGTAATTGTGACAAAAAAAGTTTGACACTAATAATGGCAATAATAATTATTATAAACTTTAATAGTGACAATTAATTTATCACTATTGTCCTATATATTTGTGACAATTCATTATCATCACTACTATGTATAATTATTAGTGGCAATTTTTTTTTGTCACAATAAAGGTTAATTTTAGTGACATTAAAAAATATTGTCACTAGTACAACAGTGACTTGACTACTAGTGACAATCAAAATTTTGTCACAAGATGTTTATAGTGACGAATTTATAGCTTTTAGTGATGAATATTGCTATCACAGAAACTAGTTTTTCTTGTAGTGGGACTCGATGGACAGTGTCACTTCTCGTCCAAGAACAGTGGCCACTAGCTCCCTTGGGTTCTGGAATCTGGCATTTCTCCAGAACATCCTGATCAACTCAGGGAATATCTTCTGGTTTTCATTGAAGTAGCCTCTGATTCCACACTTCAGAAGGCTCTCGTGCATATTCAGGCCCCGCTTCTCCAGCTTTTCGATGTCGAAGAAGTGCTCAATGTGCACTGTAGGAGCACCTTGACACACCACCGTAGTCTCAAGGTAGGTGTGGACGTCGAGTTCAGAGTTGCTTGAGCTCGCAGAGTTCGACATGGTAGAAAAGTTTGGATTTTTAGGTTTTTTGAGAAGGTTTTGGGTTCTTGAGAGAGAGAGAGAGAGAGTGCTTGAGGGTGACGATAAACTCAGAGATAAAATGTACGGTAGGGATTTTCTGAGATGTTTTGATAATTTTATATCTGAGCTTTGTTTGGAGAAAGTGAAACGGTTTTGGGCTTTTTGAATATTTGAAAAGAGGATTTTGCCATAAAACCCGCCATGATGAGGCGTGCGGAGAATGTGGGTAACTGTGTACGGTTACTAACATTTTGGTGACTCAGCATACAGTATTAACTCATACTTACTCTAAAACAAACCGTTTTGGCCATTTGAACAAAGTAAAAAAAATGCTAAGATAAAAGTATCGTCCAGATATTGGACTTACGTGTGACATATGAAATGCACGTGCAAGCCTTAGTGTTCTTTGGACGATATGTCCATTTGGACGCTAAGGTTTTATTGGACGCACCATGTAGATGATAATCATTCCTTTACAGAGTCCATACCAAGTTTATTCCTTAGAAGGGTTAACTTGTCTTCAGTAAGGGGTTTAGTGAATATATCAGCAAGCTGATTATCTGTGGTTACAAAATGTAGTTCCACAGTACCCTTCTGAACATGATCTCTTATAAAGTGATGCTTAATCTCTATATGCTTTGCCCTTGAATGCAATATGGGATTCTTAGAGAGATCTATGGCAGCTTTACTATCACAGAAGATAGGAATGTTACTCTCATATATGCTGTAGTCCTCAAGTTGATGTTTGATCCATAAGATTTGAGAACAACATTTTGCAGCTGAGATATACTCTGCTTCAGCAGTGGAAAGAGCAATGGTTCCTTGCTTCTTGCATATCCAGGAGACTAGATTACCACCAATGAAGTGACACCCTCCACTAGTGCTTTTTCTTTCGATTCTATCTCCAGCATAATCAGCGTCACAGTATCCAATTAGCCTGAAATCTTTCTGCCTTTTGAAAAATAAACCAAGATCAGTGGTTCCAGTAAGATATCGAAAAATTCTTTTAACAGCAGTTAAATGAACTTCCCTTGGGTCAGATTGAAATCCACCACATAAGCATACACTGAACATGGTGTCAGGTCTGGACGCTGTGAGGTATAGGAGTGATCCTATCATTCCTCTGTAAAGAGTGTTATCTACTTTCTTTGAGTTGTCGTCCAGTCCAAGTACTGTTGTTGGATGCATAGGTGTTCTCATAGGTTTTGCATCGTCCATCTTGTACTTCTTTAGTAGCTCTTTGACATACTTAGTTTGATGTATGTATATGCCCTTTTCAGTTTGTTTGATTTGAAGTCCAAGGAAGAATCTCAGCTCTCCCATCATGCTCATCTCAAATTCTGTTTGCATTAGTTTGGCAAATTCTTCACAGAGAGACTCATCAGTGGCACTAAAAATGATATCATCAACATATATTTGTGTGATAATGAAATCAGAAGAGTAGTCTTTGCGAAATAATGTAGTGTCTACTTTTCCTCTAGAGAAACCATTTTCTGACAGAAATGAGCTGAGTTTTTCATACCAAGCTCTAGGAGCTTGTTTCAACCCATATAAATCTTTTTTAAGTTTGAAAACATGATTTGGAAAAGCATCACTTTCAAATCCTGGGGGTTGTTCCACATAGACTTCTTCCTTTATGAGACCATTGAGGAATGCACTTTTTACGTCCATTTGATATAGCTTCATATTGCTATGAGCTGCAAATGATAGTAAAATGCGAATTGCCTCTAGACGTGCAACAAGAGCATAAGTTTTAGTATAATCTATACCTTCCTGTTGTGAGTAACCTTTTGCTACCAACCTTGCTTTGTTTCTCACAACATTACCTGCTTCGTCCAGCTTGTTTCTGAACACCCGCTTTGCTCCTACAGCTTCTTTGTTGTTGGGGAGTTCTACTAGCTTCCAGACATTGTTCTTTTGAAATTGGTCAAGTTCTTCCTGCATTGCTTTGACCCAGCTTTCATCTTCTAAGGCATTATCCACAGTCTTAGGTTCTATTTCAGATATGAGTGCTGTGTGACTATGCTGTCGTTGAAGTGATGATCTGGTTTTGACTCTATCTTTTGGATCTCCGATGATTTGCTCCTCTGGATGATGTTTGTTCATTTGCCAGTTGCGTCCAGTAGGTTCTCTTTGTTCTGCTACTGGACCGTCCAGTGATGCAGTGGACTCTTCAACTGAGACATCTTGACTGGACGTATTTGATGACTTACTTGCATCGTCCAGCCTAAGATCTGTAAATGATTTGTCTAGCTCTGATAATTCCTTATCAGGCTTGTTGTCATTGAACTTCACATGGATAGCTTCTTCAACAACTAAGGTTCTAGAGTTGTAAACTCTGTATGCCTTGGAAGTTTCAGAATATCCAAGCAATATTCCTTCATCACACTTAGAATCAAATTTTCCCAAGTTATCCTTAGTGTTCAGAATGAAACATTGACATCCAAATGGATGGAAGTAGGATATGTTGGGTCTTCTTCCCTTCCACAATTCATATGGAGTCTTTTTCAATATTGGCCTTATATAGATTCTGTTTTGTAAATAACATGCAGTATTCACTGCTTCAGCCTAGAAGTGTTTAGGGGTTGAATTGTCATTCAACATGGTTCTGGCCATCTCCTAGAGAGACTTGTTTTTCCTCTCAACAACACCATTTTGTTGTGGCGTTCTGGGTGTTGAGAAGTTGTGAAGGATACCATTATCCTCACAGAACCTTTGAAAATTTTCGTTTTCGAATTCTCCCCCATGATCACTTCGGATAGAAGTAATGCATACTCCTTTTTCATTTTGAATCCTTTTACAGAATTTATAAAAAACCTTGAAGGACTCATCTTTGTGAGATAGGAACATGACCCATGTCCATCTAGTATAGTCGTCCATTATAACCAATCCGTATCTTTTACCGCTTACTGAGGCTGTTCTTGTGGGTCCAAACAGATCAATATGTAACAGCTCAAAAGATCTAGAAGTGGAAACAATGTTTTTACTTTGAAAAGAACTTTTCACTTGTTTCCCTTTCTGACAAGCTTCACAAAGAAGATCATCTTTATATGACATACTTGGTAGTCCTCTTACGAGGTTGTGCCTATTCAGCTTTGAGATTAACCTCAAGCTTTCATGACCAAGTCTTTTATGCCATAACCAATTATTTTCTTGTACTGAAACTAGGCATGATACATTTTGACTTGATAATTCCCCAAGTTTAATCTTATATAGATTACCTTGCCTTTTTGCAATAAAGAGAGAGGATCCATCAGAGTTTTTGACTGTACATTCACCTTTGTTAAAGGCAACATCATATCCACTGTCACATAATTGGCTTATGCTAAGTAGATTGTGTTTAAGACCTTTAACATAAAGAACTTTATCAATACAAGGATAGGGTGGTATACCAATCTTACCTATGCCAGCTATCATCCCTTTCTGATTCCCTCCAAAAGTGACTGTCCCACCAGTCTTGGGTAGGAGGCTTTGGAACATACACCTTTCTCCTGTCATGTGATGTGAGCACCCACTGTCCAGGTACCATGATTGGAGTTTCTTTCATGTTGTTAAGCATGTCCGCAACAGGAACAATTTTATCTTTAGGTACCCAGATTGACTTGGGTCCTTTTTTGTTAGCTTGAAGGGCATTGGATGCTCCCTTCTTAGGCAGGTGTCTGCATTTGGACGTTATATGTCCAAGTTTCCCACAGAAGTAGCAAACATCTGTTTCCTCGTCATGAATATACTTCTTTCCCTTATATCCATGTCCTGACCTGTCATTTGGTCTCTTACAACCTTCATATTTTAAAAGCTTTTTGAGGTTGTCAGAGCCCTTAACAAAGTTTGACAGATCCTTCTTTAGGCTGTCAATTTCTTCATGAAGTTTTACAACATCATGTGGTTGACCTCTTAAGGAAGTATCTGCTTCAACTTTCAGAAGCTTCTCAATTAGCCTTTTGTTTTCTGCGTTGAGATTTTGAATCTCTATGGAAAGATTCCTTTCTCTAGTCCTTGAATCCTCACAGGATTTATGGGCTCGAGCAGCATCATTCCAGAGAGTTCGCCTCTCCGCGTTTGTAAATTCATTTTGCTCTGAGAGCTCTGTAAACTTTTTCTGTAAATCCTCCTTTTCACTTTCAAGTTGTTTGACATTTTTCTCTAAAACTTCTTTTTCTTTTGAAAGAGATTTGGATGATTTCTTTAAAGTTCTGTAGGCCTTTGACAGAATAGAAGAGTTTGAAAGTAGCTCATGATAAGCTTCTTCAAGTGAATCTATGTCATTAAAGTCTACCTCATCTTCTTCTTCTGGTTCAGAAGAATCTGTTGAAGTGTCTGCCATCAGACATATGTGTGCTTCGTCTTCTTCTTCATTGTCCGATGATGAGTCATCGTCCAGGTCTTCCCATGTGGACATCATAACTTTCTTGCCCTTTCCTTTGCTAAAGAATTTCTTCTTCTTGTCCTTGCTCTTGTCGAGATCTGGGCATTCTGATTTGAAGTGTCCTGACTTTTTGCATTCGTAGCATACGATTGGACTCTTCTCCTTCTTTTCTTTGAAGCCTTTCCTATTTAGGTTTCTCCATCTGGATCCACCTTTCTTCTTCCACATAGCATGTATCCTTTTGGATATAAAGGATAGTTCATCATTCTCGTCTGAGTCATCATCTTCATATTGTTCGTCTGATGATGTTTCAGCTTGCATGACTTTGGACGATGATGCTTTCCTTTGCTTCTGGACGCTGAGCGCCAGAGACTTGTTTTTCTTGCTATCACCATCTTGATGTAGTTCTAGTTCATGCACTTTGAGAGTTCCCACGAGTTCTTCTAGGGACATATCGTCCAGTTCCTTTTTTGTTCTCAAGGCTGTAACCTGTGGTCTCCATTGCCTAGGCAAACTTCTTAGAATTTTGTCAATATGTTCATAGTTATTATAATCTTTACCATGTGCTCTAAGTTCATTCAGTATGGTTTGAAACCGTCCAAACATACCTTGTATGTCCTCGTTTTCTTCCATACTAAACAATTCATATTGACGAGTGAGAAGACTGAGTTTGTTACATTTTACCTGGGTGGAACCCTTATACGTTAACGCAAGAGTGTCCCACATTTGTTTTGTGCTTTTGAGACTGTGCACCTTATTGTATTCTTGCTCGCTTAGTGCACACATGATGATGTTTCTAGCTCTGGAGTTGAGATGAAATCTTTGTTTCTGCTCCTCCGTCCATATAGCCTTTGGGATTTCGATGAGGTTCGCATCAAGTGGAATATAGTCGCCCATCTCCACAACGTCCCACATGTCAATATGGCTAGATTCAAAGAATGCTATCATTCTTTGTTTCCAGTAATCATATTTGACACCCTTGAAGAGTGGTGGTCTGGTCACAGCTTGTCCCTCATTTTCCATCTTTCTTAGGATCTTTCCTCTGTACTGCTAAGTACTCAACCCAAGAGGTCGAGCTCTGATGCCAACTGAAATACAGAGAAATACACTAGAAGGGGGGGTTGAATAGTGTGTTTATAATTTCTACGAAAACCTTTAACAAATATGAAGATAGTATATCTTAAGTTTTACAAGAACTTAGTAAAACAGAAGATTATGCTATCATCCAGCGGTTCAAATGCAACAGTCCAATGAAACTGCTTTTTCTCGTTTTTCGTTAGAACACACGTAAGAGATTATCGTAGATAAAATGTGTAAAGAAACACTTTTGTAGTATGTTGAAGAGATAGTTTAAGAGATATGCAAGTAAGCTAGAAAGCGAGAGAATAGAACACTTAGTTTTATACTGGTTCACTCAACTGAGCTACGTCCAGTTCTCCTTCAAAAACTTTGAAGGGTTCTACTAATCAAGATCTGATTACTCTCAAGTATTCTAACCTTGCCACTTCTGGCTACAAGTATTCTCTAGGCCTCTCCTGGCACACCTTTAATCTCCCCCTGAGATTAAAACAAACCCAAGTATTCTTTAACACTAAGCCACTCCTGGCTTTCCAAACAGAAATGTTTGAGTATAGAAAGAAAGAGTAACTCTCACAGAGAGGATATTACAATAAACACTCATACACAGAATCACTTAGCAAAGCTAAGTAGAAAGCTCTTTTTGCTTAAGTGTTGATCGTCCAGTCGTTTTGACAGAGTTTCGGCTCTTTTTCAATGTTTTCATCACTCTTTGATGCAAGAGCTGGTTCCTCTATTTATAGGAAGCTTGGTGTAAAGTATCCGTTGTGGGATCTATTCCTTTGCCAAAAGCGGTTCTCTCCAAAGCATGTGACCATTGTCACGTTTTGACTTGGGGTGGAGAGATAGAGGAGACAGCCGTACATGTAGCGCCTCTGCTACTTGTACTTTTTCTGCAGTCAGAAGCTTCTATGTTCCTGTTCAATACTATTCAAAAGTTCAAATAGATTTTCATGTTATAATGAGAGAGAATAATCGTTGCATAGCAGAGAATCTTCATCGAAAACGTATTGTTATATTATATTAATTTTAAGATAGAAAACATAGTGTGTAGCTTATACAGACATTGGACGCTTGCTTTTACAAGAGCATTGGACGCTCGCTTTTACAAAAGCATTGGACGCTCACTTTTACAAAACATATCTGGACACTTTCCTTATTGAAACATAAAGTCGAGGTTTGAGAGATACAATACCATTGCAGCATTGGACGACGTAGATCCTATAACACTCAAACAAGACCATTAGATACTTCAAAATTTATCCTTTAATTGTTATCATCAAAACTGAAATCCGAGGGGTTGGACATTGTCCAAGGTCTTAGAACCTAACAATTTTTGTAAAATGTTTTAAACAATATATTTTATGATTTTAAAAAGTAGAAATAAATTATATAAATCACCTAAATACTTCCAAGTCTTTTACCAAACAAATTCCAATCTGGATAATTGATTTGACAAAAGTAAGGTAGCAAACAATGTTCTCAAATATCTTCCTAAGCTCCAATGACTTGTTTCAATAATGGCATCAACATATTCTTAATCATTATTTAATAGGCCTAGTGCATAGCAAACAATGTAAGTCTTGGCGCCATTTTGCTGAAAGACAACAACAAATATAAGAAATAAGTGATAACATAGTAGCATCAAGTAGAAAAAAATTCATAATAAACACACTTACATGAAGAAGAATCTAGGCTGATAATGATGACAAAAAAATGGAATGAAGTATTGGTTTATATAGATTGTGTTGTATTTTTTAGTTAGATATTTCAAAAGGTTAATTTCTCTTTTTAATAAGTTTTATTATCTATTTTAATGTGTTTTAATGCCATATTTTAATTGGTTTTATTACCTATTTTAATTGTATTAATCAGTATTTATTCCTAGTTAATTACTAAAACCTTATATATTGGAGAAGGTTTAGAGAGTTAGAGAGAGAGAACTTTTCCTTTTTTTTTTCCTCTTACTCGTAGGTCCTGGGTTAGTGTCACTAAATACTTGTTAGTTCTGTTGCCCTAATTATTGGGAAGAGTCTGTTAAATCCTGGGGGATTTGCGCTTTATGTGGATAAATCCTTGAGGACAGTGTGTCTAACACATGACTCAGACTTATTTTGTTCTTGATCATAATGTTCATAGATCGAGGATCATGAATAGTTAGTTCAAAGTTCGTGATTGATCGTGGTTTTAAACACCATGGACAACAGATTGTAAATCATAAAAAGTGGTTCATATTTTTCCCATTTAAATTGATGACAACAACTACTTAATATAACTAATTTACACAAATAATTAAAATTTATAGGGTTTCCTTAGTCAATTATCATAAGATTTGAATAATTAATATAAATAATGTGACGTTTTAATCTTGGATTGTCCAAAATATTATTCAATATTTTATAATATTGGATAAAAGCTAACTAGGGACTCAACTTTAGCTCATTGGCGGACCACATACACAAAACACCAATAATATGGAAACAAAAATTTTAATCAACCACTAAAATTACAAAATATATGTAAAAAAACAAATTTATTATATTGCCCCCTAGTTAAGATTATGATAATCTAATATACATTTTTTGATAAAAGAACCACAAGAGTTGTCGTGTCAATCTATATGTATATTTCAGGTAGTTAGGAGTTTCTTGATTCCTACCTTCTGATATGTAATTAGCTGATCTGGGAATTTGATGTTGAACTTTATCCTCAAGTTCCCCTTCTTTGTTGGATCCTTTGGGAGAGGCATCTCTTCTCTTACAACAACCTCCTCGTAATCAGGATGTATAATATTGGTAATTGGCACAGATAAATATCTACCAGCCAATGTGGTAATGTTCACAGTATAACCGGTCAAGGCTTCCACAAGAGAAGCCTTTTGGGTTACAATAATATCATTCCCATCATGAGTGAATACGTTGTGTGGTTCGATGATGAAAACTAGGTCAGCGGGTATCACCTTTGGCTGTTCGTTTCCCTTCTCAAGGAAGGTGATCTTTGTGCCTTTCTTCCAACCAGGCTTAACATTAATAGTTAGGATCTCTTCCACTAGAATGGTTTTGCTGCACCAACAACAAAATGAGTGAAAAGTTAGAGTCATATAAAGTTAGAAGATGTATGAATATAATTAACAGAGTTGAATAGGAAACCAAATTTTAAAAAATGAAAATCACAACTTCCATTCCTTTTGTTTTGATGCAAAAACATGATATTCTGAATACACCATAAAATAATATTTCAACAACACAAATTCATTTAAACTGTACATCCAAGTGATTTGGAGGGGTGGGGTTTGGGTAGGTCATAGATTCCACTTACAATAACATATATATATATATATATATATATATATATATATATATATAAAGAATATTTTTTTTAGTAGAATATAAATTGTTAAAAGCAAATAATGTATAAAAAAAATCCATGTGCTTAATATGGTTCTTAAGGATAAAGGATAACAAACTATGGAAATTACCATGCACCATAAATTTGATAAAGCTTTAGACAACTACACAATAGGATCAAATCATGTCTATCATAACTTCTATGTACACAACACATGCAATATTTAATAGGAGTACAAGTTTAGCGTACTCTTCGAGGTAATTAGACATCTTGCGTAAATGTTAGATATTTATCCCTTAACCTTGATAATTAAATTAGAGGTAATTATACAGACTAGCAAAGAAAAGACATTATGCTAAGGGAAATTGCAAAATTCCTAGCCATATTAAAAAGTTTACCCCAAATAAAATATGTTGACCCACTATTACATTGGACTTAGCCCCTAAGTTACTGCACTATTTAATGTGTTGTTTAATGCACACCAAGTAATTGCAACATTAAACAAGAACACGATAAAACATCAATGCATCAAACATCCTCAAAATGTCCATATGCAAAAGACTTTCCGGCCATATAGAATAGAATGAAGTAAGGCCTAGAAGATTCTAAAAACTAGGGACAAACTTTATGATATATGCTCAATTTGATCTATCTTTTTACTATGCATCATTATCTGATGTGAAAGGGCATTGCTACAATGGCACTATTCTATCATGTGTAGTTATACTTGAAAGATATTACTTTTAGCCATATCTAGTGTAATGTTACAATATGGTTATAAAAGCAAAAGTTCTCATTGGAGAAACTTGCCAAGCAACAACTGACCAGCTATAAATAACCCTTAATGATTTCAAGTTAAAATCCTATAAATTCATTACACAAAATATCAATAATTAACAAAATACATAGTTCATTACAACAACAAAACTCAAAATATCCAACACATAAATGCTATCGATGCATTATGTGTAAACCCTACCAATTACAAGTAAAATATGATTCATTTAAAGCCTAGAGATTTTATAATTGGAATAACTCAAGGAAAATCTAACACGGGTAATTAAAAAAATTAATTCAATTCAACTCTAAACCATCATGATTTTGCAAGGGATGATGGATCCACCATGTTATGTATCAATGTATAAAGCATTCTATGTTAGTATATTCATTTAAATAATTACTAGAAATTTTTAGCCAGTTTTCTTATCCAAAAAATAGAAGCAAATGTCACACAATGAGACACAAATAATTACCACATCAATTAGAATGACAAAAACAATTCCAGCATATTCTACACAAGATAAATGAAGGACATTAGCATTAAAAATCAAAAACCATTTTAAAAAAACTAGCACTAAACACAACACATTAGTATTAGAAACAAATAAACAAATAAGAATGCATGTAATTGTAACAACAATCAAACAACTCACCCATTGGCATTAATAATTTCCCTAGATATCTTCATCTTTTTGGTGGTCCCTATGTATATCTCCTCAAGAGTGCAAGGCAACTTGTTCTCAATGGGAGCAGCCTTGCTAGGACCACCTTGACTCATATGTACTCCTCCTTCTCCTTCCCTAAAAGACCTAAACACGTCTACACCAAAAGAGAAATTTAATCTCATGCCACCACCAAATGGGTTTGAAAACGCAAAGAACTCAGCAAAAATGTCATTAGCACTATGTGGATTGAACCAAAACGATGTCGAAATGTCTCTAGTGGAAAAGAACATGATTCCTCCACTACTAGAAGCTACATCAGAAGGTGGCATTGACCCTTTAGACATTTTTCCCCATATTGGTCATAAATAACCCTTTTATGAGGATCACTCAACACCTAGCACCAAAAACCAAAAAAAAAAAAAAAAAAAAAATTGAGATCGAATATGTTAAAAGGTAAAATTTTGGAGATACCCTTTACGAGAAACTAACCTCGTATGCTTAAGAGATTTCTTTAAATTTGGATTCAGCTTCCTTTTCATTGGTTGGGTTCTTGTCAGGGTGCCATTTCAACCTTTTAATGTCATCGTGCTTAGCATTCCTATCAACCTGAAGGATGTTGTAATAATCAACACCTATGTTTGGTGATTTTCTCTCTCTCTTTCTCTCTGTCATTTTGTTCTTCTTCACACCAACGATGTTTTGGTTCTGTGAGAATGCTATGGAAAGTTTCAGAACTCACAATTGGTAGTGTACTCTCTCACTTTTCAGATCAATGTATTACAACTCCATTGTATGATAAGTCGGTTTTTATAAGAAGAAACAAAAAACTTACCTTAATACTGCTTGATGGTGTTTAATTTTTAGCCCTCATGTAGTAATTATTTCTCTTAAATATATTACTTTTTTTTGCCATTCTTGTTTTGAAAAATTGACTATGTAGAACATTAAAAGTAGGAAAAAAAACGGGCGACCATTTATGTCAAACTTTTAATAAGAGTCATAATTTCAAGGAAAAAATATTAAAAAAAAAATCTTACCTTATATTCAATTCAAATCCAATTACCCTCAAATCAAAATACTATTTCAAGTCAAACAAAAATTCAATTACCCAATATTTCCAAAAAAACATCTAATGAACAAAATTTAAATGAAATATTCTTTTATATTTTCACTATTATATTTTGAAATCAAATAATGACATTAAATGTATTTTAGTAATAAATATTTTCAAGAATAAATCACAAAATAAAAAAATATTTATATAGAAATATAAGAAATTTAATATAAATTTTGTTTATGTTTAATAACTAAACGTGATAATTAAAATAAGATTAAATATATAGTTTCCAAAAGTAACAATATGTATTAATTTTATTCTCAAAAAGTTACATGCATATAATTTAATTTTTGAATTTTTCAACTCCATGTTAAATTATTCTTTCTATATTAACTTAGTCAATGATTTTTTTTATAGAAAGTCAATGAATTTATTAACTTCATAATTTTTTAATCTTTATTCTTTTTAGAAATAATTTAGTCTTTTTTCATAAAAGGTTAAATGCATATAATTAATTTTTTTGAATTTCAATTTTATGTTAAATATTCCTTTTATATTTAATTAGTCAATGAATTTATTAACTTAACAATTCAGTTTTTAAATTTTAAAATTAAAAAAAATATATAGAAATATAAGAAATTTAATATAAATTTTGTTTATGTTTAATAACTAAATGTGAGAATACAATAAGATAAAATATACAGTTTTCAAAAGTAACAATATGTATTAATTTTATTCTCAAAAGGTTACATGCATATAATTTAATTTTTGAAATTTTCAATTCCATGTTAAATTAGTCCTTCTATATTAATTAGTCAATGGATTTAATTTTTTTAAAGGAAGTCAATGAATTTATTAACTTCATAATTTTTTAATCTTTATTCTTTTTGTAGAAATAATTAAGTCTTTATTCATAAAGGTTAAATGCATATAATTAATTTTTTTGAATTTCAATTTTATGTTAAATAGTCCTTTTATATTTAATTAGTCAATGAATTTATTAACTTCTTAACAATTTAGTCTTTGAATTTTAAAATTAAAAAAATATTTATATAGAAATATAAGAAATTTAAAATAAATTTTGTTTATGTTTAATAACTAAATGTGAGAATGAAAATACGATAAAATATATAGTTTTCAAAAGTAACAATATGTATTAATTTTATTCCCAAAAGGATACACGCATATAATTTAATTTTTGAATTTTTCAATTCCATGTTAAATTAGTCCTTCTATATTAACTTAGTCAATGATTTTTTTTATAGAAAGTCAATGAATTTATTAACTTCATAATATTTTAATGTTTATTCTTTTTTGTAGAAATAATTTAGTCTTTATTCATAAAAGGTTAAATGCATATAACTAGTTTTTTTGAATTTCAAATTTACGTTAAATAGTCCTTTTATATTTAATTAGTCAAGAATTTATTAACTTCTTAACAATTTAGTCTTTGAATTTTAAAATTAAAAAAAATATTTATATAGAAATATAAGAAATTTAATATAATTTTTTATTTTTAATAACTAAATGTGAAAATTAAAATAATATTAAATATATAGTTTTCAAAAGTAACAATATGTATTAATTTTATTCTCAAAAGGTTACTTGCATATAATTTAATTTTTGAAGTTTTCAATTCCATGTTAAATTAGTCCTTCTATATTAACTTAGTCAATGATTTTTTTTTATAGAAAGTCAATGAATTTATTAACTTCATAATATTTTAATCTTTATTCTTTTTTGTAGAAATAATTTAGTCTTTATTCATAAAAGGTTAAATGCATATAATTAGTTTTTTTGAATTTCAAATTTACGTTAAATAGTCCTTTTATATTTAATTAGTCAATGAATTTAGTCTTTGAATTTTTAACCTTCAAAATAAATTTTCCATGTATATGCACAATTTGATCTACCTTTTTGCTATGCATCATTATCTGATGTGAAAGGGCATTGCTACAATGGCACAATTCTATTATGGGTATTTATACTTGAAAGATACTACTTTTAGCCATATCTAGTGTAATATTACAATATGGTTATAAAAGCAAAAGTTCTCATTGGAGAAATTTGCCACGCAACAACTGACCAACTATAAATAACCCTTAATGATTTCAAGTTATAAAATCCTATAAATTCATTACTCAAAATATCAATAATTAACAAAATACATAGTTCATTACAACAACAAAACTCAAAATATCCAACACATAAATCATGTATGATGTATTATGTGTAAACCCTACCAATTACAAGCAAAATATGATTCATTTAAAGCCTAGAGATTGTTATATTCGGAATAACTCAAGGCAAAATCTAACACGGGTAATAAAAAAAATAATTCAATTCAACTCTAAACCGTCACAATTTTGCAAGGGATGATGGATCCACCATGTTATGTATCAAAGTATAAAGCATTCTATGTTAGTATATTCATTTAAATAATTACTAGAAACTTCTAGCCAGTTTTCTTCTTCCAAAAATGGAAGCAAATGTCGCACAATGAGACACAAATAGTTACCACATCAATTAGAACCACAAAAATATTCCAGCATATTCTACACAAGATAAATGAATTAATAAAATTAAATAAACGAAGGACATTAGCATTAAAAATCAAAAACCATTTTTAAAACACTAGCACTAAACACAACACATTAGCATTAGAAACAAATAAACAAATAGGAATGCATGTAATTGTAACAACAATCAAACAACTCACCCATTGGCATTAATAATTTCCCTAGATATCTTCATATTTTTGGTGTTCCCTTTGTATATCTCCTCAAGAGTGCAAAGCAACTTGTTCTCAGTGGGAGCAGCCTGGCTAGGACCACCTTTACTCATATGGACTCCTCCTCCTCCTTCCCTAAAAGACCTAAACACGTCTACACCAAAAGAGAAATTTAATCTCATGCCACCACCAAATGGGTCTGAAAACACAAAGAACTCAGCAAAAATGTCATAAGCACTACGAGGATTGAACCAAAACGATGTCGAAATGTCACTGGTTGAAAAGAACGTGGTTCCTCCACTACTAGCAGCTGCATCAGGAGGTGGCACATGACCCTTTAGACCTTTTCCCCCATATTGGTCATAAATAACCCTCTTATGAGGATCACTCAACACCTAGCACCAAAAGCCACAAAAAATTAAATAAAAATAAAAAAATTGAGATCCAATATGTTAAAAGGTAAAATTTTGGAGATACCCTTTACGAGAAACTAACCTCGTATGCTTCAGAGATTTCTTTAAATTTGGATTCAACTTCCTTTTCATTGGTTGGGTTCTTGTTAGGGTGCCATTTCATGACAAGCCTTTGGTAGGCCCTTTTAATGTCATCGTGCTTGGCATTCCTAGCAATCTGAAGGATGTTCTAATAATCAACACCCATGTTTGGTGCTTTTCCCACTCTCTTTCTCTTTTTCATTTTGTTCTTCTTCACACCAATGATGTTTTGGTTGTGAGAGTGCTATGGAAAGTTTCAGAACTCACAATTGACTATGTAGAACATTAAAAGTAGGAAAAAAAAAAGGAGACCATTTATGTCAAACTTTTAATGAGAGTCATAATTTCAAGGAAAAAATATTGAAAAAAAAATCTTACCTTATATTCAATTCAAATCCAATTACCCTCAAATCAAAATACTATTTCAAGTCAAACCAAAATTCAATTACCCAATATTACCAAAAAAAAAATCTAATGGACATTATTTAAATGAAATATTCTTTTATATTTTCACTATTATATTTTGAAATTAAATAATGACATTAAATGTATTTTAGTAATATATATTTTCAAGAATAAATCACAAAATTAAAAAAATATTTATATAGAAATATAAGAAATTTAATATAAATTTTGTTTATGTTTAATAACTAAATGTGAGAATTAAATATATATTTTTCAAAAGTAACAATATGTATTAATTTTATTCTCAAAAGGTTACATGCATATAATTTAACTTTTGAATTTTTCAATTCCATGTTAAATTAGTCCTTCTATATTAACTTAGTCAATGAATTTTATTTTTTTATAGAAAGTCAATGAATTTTATAAGTTCATAATATTTTAATCTTTATTCTTTTTGTAGAAATAATTTAGTCTTTATTCATAAAAGATTAAATGCATATAATTAATTTTTTTGAATTTCAATTTTATGTTAAATAGTCCTTTTATATTTAATTAGTCAATGAATTTAGTCTTTGAATTTTTAACCTTCATAATAATTTAATTGTTATATTTAATAAAATTTCCATTAAAAAGTAATTTAATCATGAAATTGATATATTTAAAAATAATTCATTCCTATAATATAAATTAATATAGATAAATTGAAGGTCACTCTCTCTTATCTCTTTTGCATGTATATTTCATATATTATCTCTGTAATTAACCAAAAATATGTCTCTCAATCTTTTTTAAACTACAATTCTTTTATCTTTACTTTAAATTTGATTTTCTTAATTATCTATTTATTCTAGTCTATCATTTTTTATCTTTATTTTTAAATTAAATTTAAATATTTTTCAAAAAGATGATAGAAATTCAAAGTAATCTTATATGATTAAAATAGTTCATTAAAATTTAAAATATAGTTTATAGATTAAAATATTTATTTATTATAAATTTAAATTATAATATAATTTACATATTAAAAAATTTAATTATATCAAAGTATCTATCTTATACAATGCAAAGAGTACTTTTAACTTTTAAGTAAAAATTCAACCTGAATGATTACTTTTGAAAACTAAATTATATATTTATTCTAAAAGTAATTATTTTTAGAATAATTAATTGATCTTTGTGTATAACATTTTCTTCATTAAAGGCAATCTTGTTTGAGCTGGATCAGACCACTATGGATGGCAAAACTCTCCCTCTAAGTATTTAACACAGCTACATATCCAAAACTCAAACTCGAGAATTTTGATTAAGTTAGAACAACCCAAATGTCAGTTGATATATATTAAAGCCATTTTAGCGTTAATACATTATATATATATATATATATATATATATATATATTAACATTTATGCTTACAAGGTTTATAAATACTTATAATTTAATTTTAATATATTATATTTGTATTTTATACATATATGTGAATAAATTAGGTGGATAAATATTTATAACACATGAAGCTAGATAAGACTTTAGATGAAAAAATGTAATTGTTCATATTAATTGATTAAAAGATTAAAGTGGAGCTCTTAACTTATTTTAAATCAAAACATGAATAACAGATTTATAATTTTTAACGAATATTTAAATATTATTAAATTTTTTGTCACTCAACTTATATATAATCTAATTTTAAATTAAAACAAAGCTTGAAATGTGACAAAACAATGTTTAAATATTAATATTACTTATTTAATATTATTATTATTTTTGTTTAGAGATTGACCAACAAAGTTAGTTAATTATTTAATAATCATTATAAATATTGTCATTGATATTATTATTCTTATTATTGTTTTCATTATTTTTTTTTATAAATTATTATTATTAATAATAATAATTGAAGTTGATAACTAATATAGTAAATTAAGTGTCTTATTACCTAAAAAAATATAAGTATCTTTTATTGCAGAAATTTAAAGTAATATGATTGTTATAGATATCAGTCATTAATTGTTGTCTGCATTTATTCATATATTTTTTTGTTAAAATTTATTGTAACACTATTTTACTGTTTTCTTATATATAATACTTTATTCTCAACATAAAGCTTTATTCTTTTCTAAATTTTGAGTATTGGGTGTAGGAACAGTTAAATCCTTATTTAGGAGGGAATCGAACACATATTCTCCTACTAAATAGATGTTCCCCCTCATGTGAACACAGCGGGGCCTTACACCACTGCGTCAACCCTTTTGGTTTATATTTATAGGATATAGATTTGGATAACAATTTTTTTTAGTGAAATTAAATAAAAAAAATGTTATAGTCAATTTTTTTTTTTGCATAATGTTATAGTCAATTGTTTATGAGTTTAATGGTGATGCACTGACAGTGTAAAACAATTTTACATTGTCATACAATCACAAATCGCCGTTGATATGACTTTTAAGATAATTTTGTAAAAGTCAACAAACTTATCATACATGGTGGGTTGTGATTGAATGACACTGTAAAATTATTTTACATTGTCGGTGCATAACCCTTTTTTTCATTGTTTATTAATATAAAAATTATCCAATTTTATTAATATAAAATGATATAAAAATTATTTTACATTGTCAATGCATAACCCTTTTTATCATACATCGATAGTTTTTATTTAATATAAAAATTAACTGTTGAATAAAAAAACTTTTTTATAATGTTTTCTCTATTCGAAAGAAAATGTTGACTATCGATAAAATATTAAATCACTAATTATATGAGGAGGGATAAACCCGATGGGTTGGCTTTGTAGTTAGGCACCCTGCGCTCACACGTTGTGGGGACGATCTATTTAGCGGGGAATCCCGTGTTCGATTCCCGCCGTGTGCGAAAACCCTTCGAGCCAGCGGCAGTCACAGTAGCGTGAATGAGATTAGTCTCTGACCCAATGGGCTGGGGATACCCATGGTAGGACAAAAAAATATATATGAGGAGGGATAAAGTTACTCCAAAGGTAACTCTAAAAGAGTTACTACACATCTATATCATTCATATTCTTAAAATTTAAAGGTTAAGATTAGTTACTCTTTAAAATCATTAGATTTCAAGAGGATGAATGTTGAGGATGTGGAGTAACTTTTTTAGAGTTACACTTGGAGTAACTTGATCACTAAATTTATATATATTTATATGAAATATACTTACAAATCATGTTATAGTTGATTATTTATTAACATATATAACAGATTTTTAATTAAAATTTAAACATTGAATTAAAATTACTATTTTTTTATTCTAACATTGCTTCAACTTGAAAGTGTAAAAGACTCACCTTAAGGTAGGATTAAACCAATGCCAGATGACCATGTAATTTTAAATGGCATAAAAGTGTAAAGGACTCAAAGAAGGAAACATCATTCATTTTGAAAAATATGAGAATAATCAAAGCACAATGTATGTTTCAATAATTAATTAGATTATTTTGTTCTATATGTAGTTGTCATTTGCTCTAGGTGATTCATGTAGCTTAATTGTATTTACAATCCTCCTATACTCTATATATATTACTATGACATTTAAAAAAAAAATTGAAAACATGTTACCGAAGTGATCCTATTTATATATATATATATATATATATATATATATATATATATATATATTTTCAATTTAATATGGATCTATGTTTCCTTGCGATACTTAAACAATTTCTTAAAACATTATCATATATCAAATTTTTTTAAACTTGTGTTAACAGTGAAATTTGCACCTATTTTCGTTAACAAACATAATCCCATAGATATATAATTATTTATATGATGTTACATACAAATTAAAAAATTTACTCCACTCCTCACCAAAATATTCACCCCGTGCATCGCACTTGAATGCCATGCTAAACCTGATTAGTCATGACTACACCAAATTATGCACATTTTTTTTTTGTAGAATTTGACCACATTTATATTTTCATACGAGAATAGAACAAATCTACCATTATAGCTTGAGGCAATTACTTGTGTATGCTCAACAGCAAAACCCTGTTACCTGTAGCCAAAGTCTTTGCCAACTTTTCACATTATAATTCTGGCCAATACTACGATGGACCACTAATGCAAGTGGTCTATTGTGAACCACTAATCTTAACTGTTAGATTAATCTGAACTCCACATGATCATGATACACCCTCCATATTATATTTATGAAGTATCACATTTTATTTATCAATGGAGCGAGACCACCAATGGGGTAATTCAAGCACTGGTATTAGATTTCATTCATCAGATTCAGGCAACCAATTCAACGTTCATACCTTATTAATACCATTTTGGCAATAGAGATTTCAGCATTGTTGTGATTTATTTTTTAATTATTGAGCAAATTCAGCAAATAAGACAACACTGATTCATCATTCATTCTTCAATTTTTATTAGAACACTACCAGTACCCAATCACCACATGCACCAAATAAAACAACATTGATTCATCATTCATAAACAAACAAGGTGAAATAATATTCAAATCGAAGATTGAAATAAATTTTGATTATATTAGTTTAAAAATAAAAAACAGAAATCAAATGCATAACAATGGCCTTTATGAAATCCATGGTTCAGAGCTAACCCGATTTGAAGACAAGTTAGAAAGGGGTAATATAAATTCTAGCAAATTCAATGTTTATAGTTCAAGTAGCAACAACTTGAGATCTAAGGGGTTTCCTGAATAGACGTTGTGTGGGATGGAGTCAGGGGAACCAGATTCGATGCGAACGTTGCACACAACTAGATCCGCCATGCATGCCGCCGACAACCATATTCGCCACAGCGCTGCCCCGCCTCTCACGAGAACCAAATCGACGAGATTTTAGTTGGAGATGTTAACGATTTTGAGTAAAGGGTTGGGAGTGATCTGAGGAAGGGTCACCGTCAACTAGATTTGTCAACTAGTAACCAAATCTGTCGTGCGTCGTACCACCCCTCCACCTTGGTGAGTCTGCCTGGAAGGAGTTGGGAGAAGAATCCAGTGCGGAAGGCACAAGATATAACCATGCAGCTTAGATGAATCCGAAGGTTAACAAAAGTGGTTCACAATAGACCACTTGCATTAGTGGTCCACCGTAGTCTTGGCTTATAATTCTTTATGCTAATTTGTATGGTAACATTCACACTAGTTGTAGTGCTATGAAATTTCTCAAACTTTGTATGTCAAACAAGGTTACGAATTTGATAGCTCTCTCTCTATATAGACAAGACATAAAAGTCTGAACAATTGTGTTCATAAATTTCATTAAGTGAAGCAAAACAAAGCTAATTATCACTGATCCTGTCCTTGTCCTTGGTTCTATCTCTATCACTATGCATCCTTCTCTTCAACTTTAACTTCCCCAAATGTTCATTTTCCTTCAAACACATCTAACCTGTGAAATTTAAAGAAATATTTCACAAATTTACTGCTTACAAATGCATAAAATGAAACGAATTATTAATTGGAATTAAACAAAAGGAGAGAGAGAAAAATGGTAGTAAAGATGAAAAATGTGAGAAAAATATTATGCATAAAGAACATTATACATATAGTGTTCCAAATTCATGTCCTTATCTATATTTTCACTAAAAATAAAAATTAGGCTTAAATATGCTTTTAGTCCCTCAAATATGGGTGTATGCTTGTTTTAGTCCTCTAAATTAAAAGTCACTTTTTTTAGTCCTTCAAAGTTTAGAAATTGTTTTTTTAGTCCCTCTCCATAGTAAGTGCCAAACAGGGAATAATAGATTTACAATTTGTGGTGGCTTTTAGCCACCAAAATTTGATTTTGTATTTTAAATTTTAAACTACAATTTCTAAGGGTTTAAAACCGCCACTAATTGCGAAGAGAAAAAAAAAACTGCAATTCAATTTTAAGGACAATGTTCAACGAAATTGGAACCTAACATCAAACAAAGAGAGCAAAAGATTCATTGATCACAACCTCCTCAATCTCAACATCCTTGACGCGTCTGTCAGTGCCTCATCCACTGCAGTGTTAAAGTTCTGACCACCTTCACCTTCATCCGCTACCTCCGCTGCATCTGCAAGATGATCAGCAACAGTGGGCATAATTCCATCTTCCTCTAGGAAAATACTAGACTGTCCTGTCTTCCCCTAGGATCGGAAAATACTTAAATACTGGAAAATACTACAAAATGGCTTAGATTACGAAGTAATTGATGAAGACGACGAGTTTGACTGCGGTGCCATTTGGGGGAGACATCAATTGGAGGCTCTTGCGAATGGGGAGAAGGAGGTCAAGGGGAATCGAGAGACCCACTAGGTGGTACTTGAAGATGAGGGCCTGATGCTCCAGCTCATGCCATTGCGCCGCCGTGTCTACATCGCCGTCACAGATGGTGGAGGAATGCTTATGGTTTTTTATGCGGAAGAGGTAAAATGGTAGGGATTCAACTCACGGATGCCACATTTTTTTTTTGTTTAATCAAATGAAGGGTTCTTGTGTTATTTTTTTTTCAATCAAAAGAAGGGTTCCTGTGTTATGGTTACAATCTACAAACACCGACCTCAAAATCATCTTTGTAGAAATGCCTTTAACTGATGACTCATCATACTGGCCCATATTTCTCTAAGATTGAAATTTTTTAAGCAATGCCTTCTTCTCTGCTCACACTGCCATGGAGTTTCTTTCTAAACCAAATGCTTTTTATTTTATTTTACTTTTTGCAATTTGTAACACTTTTAAGCTCTCACAAATCGTATTTGAAACAAATTTCTTATTCCCTGTTTGGCGCCTACTATGGAGAAGGACTAAAAAAAGTATTTCCCAACTTTGAGGGACTAAAAAGAGCGACTTTTATTTTGAAGGACTAAAAAAAATAACCCATATTTGAGGAACTAAAAACATATTTAAACCTAAAAACTATTTTCTTTCGTCTTGTAATTTGATGTATATATTTTGATTTCCATTGTAATTGTTGAATCTCATCTCTGTTTTAGATTTGTTCAAGTACCTAGACTCCCAATGTTATATTCATTTAAGCTCTCTTGAATTAATTAGAAAAACCACAAGTATGTACCCAATTCTCCATTGACCCATATCTTATACTCTGTTCATCACAGGCTTTGTCTCATTTCTTTGTTAATTGTTACTTGCTATGTGATATGCTCTCTGCCAATTTTTTTAAACATCGTTTACTATTCTTTTTTTTTTTATTTACAGTACTCAATCATTCAACCTTTATTTCTTTACATGTTCAAACTCCTGTCTTTCCCATGCTATTTCTTGTGTTTTACAAACATAAATTATATCATTATGTGATCCAATCTTCTTCTGCTAATAATATACTTTAAACCATGTACTGTCAAATATTTCTGCAGCACCCAAGAATGTATTTCTTAAATATACCAGATTTCTTTCTGCTAATAATATACCAGATTTTCGGCATGCAGTTCCTCACAGTTATAGTTTCTTAAATATAAAATCATATGTCAAAGCCAAATAAAAATCCACATTTATAACAAGCAATATAAACAAGGCACTTACAATAGCAATCCATCATCTGCAGTAATAGAATGTCAGGCAGGAAGGTAATCATAAAAGACGGTAAAAACTGAATAATTTTAAAACATCTGCACCTGAAGAGCTTAAGCATGGATTTAACTAACCACGTCAGAGTAAAAAAAAATTGTATATTTCAGACACATTGCCACGGTGATGATTTCTTAAAAAAATTCATCTAAGTCAAATAAGAAAACACCTACAATAAACCATATAAACAAGGCAACCACAATCTAACACCCTATAATTTAAATTTTCTGTAAGAAGAGAGCATCAGCTAGAAAGGGAAATATAAAATGAAGTAAAAATTGAATAATTTGTAAAAACATTTACCTAAATAGTTAAGAAAGGAACAGTGATATAACTTTCAGCAATTTATGACAGCAACTCCGGTTAGTAGAGAGTTCTGAAGTAAGTACTTGACTACCCTGTTTACTTCTTCATCAGATATCTCTACGTGATGATTCATTTTCACTTTCAATGACTCCAATCTAACAAAGCACGGAAGTTTAGCTCTCATTGTAGCAGGGGACAATGATAGATCCTACACAGTTAGAGTGAATTGAAGACATATTTTAATAAATTTAGTGAAATGCAAGATCTGAGTATTGAAAAAAATATATTGACATAAGAATGCAGACATCACATTAGCATTATGAAAATAAAAAGAGGAGAAAACAAACTAAAGTAACTTACTTTTAGTATTAACATAAGGGTAGCATAAGAAAGTGTCAATATCTTTACATTAGTTAAGAGCTGCAGCCAGCCTATGAAGACTGAATAAGATATATTAGTAGCAGTGTGAATAGTTCCTTCTTCAAGACGTGAAAGATTACATGTGGAGGAGACTGGTTGATAACTGAAATCTAAATAATTGGTGAAAATGAGAGAACTAAGATTTGGAGCAGAAAGCACAATTTCGTCCATGTTGTTCAGGTCTTCCAGGTTCAAATTGGAAAGGTTAGAATTAGATATGAAGAGTACTTCTGCATCACTGTGCAAAGAGCATTTTTTAAGGACCAAAGTATTCAACAAGTTGCAGGTTGAAAAGGGCTCAGCCCAGACATTCTCACTTGCAGTGAAACTGACATTCACCATAAACAAGCTTTTCAATGCTGGTAACTGCAGAGATTTTGGAAGCTCCAAAGGAGGGCCAGAAGTACACTTGTAAAGTTCAGAGAGGTCAAAGACAGACAGGAAAAAACTTGAGGGTAAAAAAGATTGGGTGTGTTTCGAAGATTGAAAGGGTAAAAATGATTGGGTGTGTTTCAAAGATTGAAATCTGTGTCAATTGTCTGGACATTGTGCAACACTGCATATTCCATGACCCTGTTATAATTAGCTCCCGTTCTAAAGTCCCAGCGATTCAAAGAGAGAGTAGTGAGACCTTTCCAAAGGTCCTTCCATTGTTTAGACAAGATACAAGTCTGAACAGCATATTTTGGGTTCATAAAATTCATTATGTGGAGCAGAACACCGTCAGGCAACTCATTCAATTTGTCCCTCTCCTCTTCGCTGTCTCTTTCACTAGTCCTCAGTCTCTTCATCTCCTTAGTTTCTTTTCCTTCTTCCCTTGATAACCTAACCAAAGAGATTTCGTTTTGATTAATGGAAAACCTTGGGAAAGTGATAATTCAATCTAGGGGCGTAAACCCTAACCAAAGCGAGTCATTGAGCATTTAACGAGTTGAACTCGAGTAATTCACAATTTACACTCCTAATTTAATCCCCAAAAAACTTGGTAAGGGAAAACCTAGAAATACTTGGCATACTTGGCATGGCAACATTAATTTCATAATAATCCCCTCCAAAAAAGGCTTGTTAAAAAGTAAAGGGAAATTATACTTGTACCTATGTCTATGTGGTTGAGCTGATTCTACAGTGAATGAATTGAAGGTTAACAGACCCGTGCGGCGGTGAGTGAGGGAAGGAAACAGAAGGTGACTTTGAATGGAAGAGGATGGGAAACGTAAAATCTGAAACGAATGTGTTCGGATTCTTTGGAAAACGTGATTATGTACTGGATTGATGGTCAATTATTAAACCCCATGAACACGTTTTCTCTTTATTGTTTAAAACTAGTTGGTTATTCATACATTTGCAAGGGTTGCGTTCATTTTTTCACATATTTTAAAGCGACTTATGTATATGTATATAATTATGTGATTACAAATAAACAATAGAGCATAAGAGGCAAAACTAAACAATTAAATAAAACAATTGTATATCTAGTACTCAAATTTGAAACTACTAATTAAATTAAAACAACTCTATATCATGCCATTAGTTTATGCAGTCGATCATTTAAGACAATTAGAATTTATTAAGTAAATTCTTGTTTTAAGTTTTTTTAAATTAATTCAAAATATTATCCATAAGATTTGTGCAATGATGTAAGGCTCCGTTGCATTTACATGGGGGAACAAGCGTTCACATGGGGAACTATCTATTTAGCAAGAGAACCTATGTTCGATTCCCTCCGTGTGCAAAATTTCCTTGGGCCAGCGGCAGCCACGCACCGCGAGTGGGATTAGTCCCTAATCCAATGGGTTGAGGACACCCGTGATATCTGACCTAGGACAAAAAGAAATTAATTCAAAATATTTAAAATCACGTCTAGAAATTAAAAACCATAAAATCAAATAAAGTAATATGTTGAAAAATTAAAAAATATAATAAAAGTTAAATAAAATCAAATAAAAAACATTAATGGCCCATTTATATACAATATATACGGTTTTTTTTTATCTATTTATCAATTTACAATAACTTTTTTGTGTACATTTTGTTTATATTTATTAATATAATGCCATAAGATATTTTTAATTTAATTAATATGATTACATTATTTTTATGATAAAATATCTTTCATATAATTTGATTTATATTTGTGACCCGCTCCGCTCCTATTTTAATATTTATTATTGAGTACAAAATCAATTGATGAAGGATATTTTATTTAATTAAATATTTTAAATTTAAGTCATTAAAAATATAATTGTATTAAAAACTTGCAATAAAAGTTTATCCCATATTATAATCCAATACGTAATTGGATTTAAATTATTTATATATTTAAAGTAGTGTGTAAATACCAACAATCTTAAAAAGAAAATTATATATATTCTAAATTTATTGATGCTGACAGTCGAGTATCAACTTTTTTTTTTGAATTTTAACTTTCATAATATATAACAGTTTTTAATTAACATAATAAAGACAAATATTTAAATAATTTAATCATTTATTATACAGACATATATTTATTATAATTTTAATCAATATTTTTGTAACTAATGATTATTATATTTTATTTTTTAAAGTATAATTCACATCTTCAAAGCTATAAATAATTTTTCTCCTAGCTCTCGGAAAATGAAATTAATTACCGAATGAGGAACGATAAAGATTACCTATGCATTTGTGAATAGGCATGACAGAGGATCCCAAATCCACATATAACCACTCGAACCCGTTCCGATTTTGACAGGAATACACTCTTTGACTTAGTAAGATATAGGTACAGGTATGGGTATTGCTCAAATTTTTAAATAGGGACAGATATCTAACTATCCCATACTCACCTAATTACATTTTTTTTTTTCAACACACACACACACACACACAGATATATATATATATATATATATATATATATATATATATATATATATATATATATGATTTTATTGTTATAATTTATTTTTATATTTTTACAAATATAAATAAATTAGTTTAATAGTTAAATATTTTAAGTTATAATTATTAAATAACAAACTTAAAATTATATATTTAACTAAAAATATAATTCAATTTTTAATTATTTTATTTTTAATTTCTTTATTATTTATTATTATTATATATTGTTTGAATTAAAATTTAATTAATAACTTAATATATAATTGATTTAAAAATATATAAGTACATTAAAATTATAAAACATTAGTGTGACGGGTTACTTGTGGATTTTCCCAAACCCAATAAAATTCAACGGGAATGAAGATGTGCATCAAATTTTTAAATCCGACTCTTTTATATCTAAACCTGAACTCGCCCCCACCTTTGGCATGAATGGGGATGGGGAGAGTCAAACCCATCTCTAACCTGCCTCATTGTCATGCCTATTCGCCAAGATAACACCTTGGACATTGTAAAGAATTCAATTCTTCTTTTACTTCTTCCTTTATTTTCTTTATTACACAGACGTTAATCATTATTATATAGTGGATTACTTTAGTGACTCGAAATTAGTTCTCTTGAGCCAATTACATACATGACTTAAAGGTAAAACAACATAGAAGAACATTCAAAATAAGTAAATACAAATTAATAGTAAAGTCTTCGACCCGTCTTGTTTCCTCATTTTGCAGCTAGTGTCCCTATTCCACGATGTCAATGACCTTTCTATTTTTATGTTTATTTTATTTTTGAGAAGTTCTATTTTTATTTTTAAAATATAAAAAAACTAACATGACATACTGTTCCTCAAGATTTTATATTTCTAGTTGAAATAAATATAAATACACTTATCAATAAGAAGGAATTATAGAATGCCATGATACGTTATTACGCGTATTAAATTTTAACAACCCCAACATCACACATTTAATCATGCATCATAGTATTGATATAAAAAAATGTTACTGATAAAAAATACAATAGCATAGCAAAGCATCTAGCAAATCTAAAAAAATTATAAAAAATAAATATAAATATACTTATAGATAAGAATGAATATAGAATGGCATGATACATTATTATGCGTATTAAATTTTAACAACCCCAACAGCCCACATTTAATCATACAATGGCATAGCATAGTACAAATATATTAAAAAAAAAAGTACTGATAAAAAAATATAGTAGCATAGCAAAGCATCTAGCAAATCTAAAAAATTTCTATTCATCCCTTACGAATCTAGAATACTCCTGCAATGTAATGAATGAGTGAGAATAATTTTTTTTTTAGTTGACACACGGCATGCAAAAGATTATTATTATTATTATTATTATTATTATTATTATAGAAATAGAAGTAGAATGATAAAAACTGAAATGAAAAGCAAACAGTGTAAGCGGGAATAGAAATAGAAGAGGAAATGAAAAAAAAAGGTGAAATTAAAATCAAAGTAAAAGCTTGAAGTGTTTGGTAAAAAGTAAAATAAAAAACTGAGAGTGTTGACACATGTAATTTAGAGGAAAAAGTGATAAAATTGGTAGTAGTTTCCATTCTTATATAGTAGTGGATATATTTATATTAATAATTTTCTTATTAGTAACTTCTAAACAAAATAAAAATTTAATATTACTGAATTTATTTAAATATATATTAAAAAATATTATTGTAATTAAACGTTAAAAATATTTTTTATTAATTAAATCATTTTTTACATGTCATAGGGTAATATGAAAAAGAAAGAAAGAAAAAGAAAAAAAAAGTGAAAAGTAAGAGAGAGAAAGTGAGAGAGAAAAATCTCTCCATATGTTGACATGTGTAGATTGGGGTTAAAAAAGTAAATTTGCTAGTAGTTACAATTCTTATATAGTAATAGAATATACTTATTTATACCCATAAGAAACTAAAATGGCTTCTGAATAAAAAAAAAAGAATTAAACTGAATCAAAAAAGAAACTAAAATGGCTTAGAATCTTAAGCTTTTAAATATTTTCTTTAAAACCTTTTTCCTAGATCCTAGGTTTCCAGTTTATTTAGTGTATGTTTGGATTAAAGTTTGCAAACTTAAGTTTGAGTTAAACTTAAGTTTGCAAACTGAGTTTGCAAAAGTATCTCAAGTTTTACTTCTCCAAAATTAAGATTGCAGGTAAGATTTTACTCTCAAACATACTTTTGAGGGGTAACTAAAGTCATACTACCTTTGTCCCTATTTATAAGATCTTGATGACTAATTTAAGCTTATTAAGAAAATTGGTTAATCTAAGTATTAACATTAAATTTGTTTATAATTATAATTTTTTTTCAAATTTAACCGTAAATAATTAATGCATGGAGAGAGAATAGTAGTAGTGGAGTTTTCATTTTTAAAACTAAAGTCTTTAATTCTCCAATCTCATAAGAGAGAGAGAAAAACACAAGTCATAGCATTTATTATTTATGGACTTAAATAATAAGGGTATTGTGGTCAAAAAATAATTAATGTAAAGAACAATTAAAATAGTGTCTTATAAAAAGGACAAGAAAATTTCAAAACAATGTCTTATAAGAAGGGACGGAGGTAGTAGCAATAAATATTTAATCTTTCTCCTAATTAATCAAATAGCAAATTATTCAACACATAAAATAGTGATAAAAAGAATATCAAAACAAAGTTGCTACAAGTATATAAATAATCCACCAGCTCAAAGAATTATATGACTAAATAAAATCATATAAAAACCATATTTTGCAACACCAAACAATAGCTACAAAATTCAACACTGACATTTTTCATGATGCCTAAGCATAAAATCACTAAGTCAGTAAATGAAAAGAAAGAAAGCAAAGAGTAAGCTTCCTTGCCTCAAAGAGAAGCTAAAATAAGAGCTTGAATAAGAGAAGAATGAAGGAACTTTAGTCTCTTGAACAAGAATTTTAAACCACTACTACAACCCAACCCAAAAAACAACATCAAGAATAAGAAAAAAAATAGTTAGAGAGAAGAGAAAAAGAAGATTCATATTTCATAAGGAAAGAGATGAGAAAAAAAAATTGGATTTATACTCACTAGCTAACAAAGACAAAGACCACGTGAACTTGGATTAAAATTTTGTTTCGGATGGATTCTTGAAAGCTTGACTCTAAAACTTGAAATGGAAATTTAGAATAAGAGAAGCAAATAAGATGGGAAATTGGGAATGTGTAGTTGCAGTTAAGAATGAAAAACAATCAACTACGGATGTATCATCATATTAATCACAACAAAGGATTTTTTTTTTAAATTAATTTAATCAAGGTTAGGAAAAAAAATTCGTGACATGATTTTTCCAGTCAAACCATGGGTTCAGATAGATGAATTTAAGGAGGTAGACTTTGATTTTTATTTATTTATTTTTCAAACTTGACATAATCTTACCTAAACAAAAGATACTATTTTATTTGTTAATTTTATGAAACCAAATAAAGTATAACATCATGAGGTAGACTAGATGAATTTAAACGTGAATAGGCAAAGGGGAAGTCGTCGTATAGATTCAGGGTTTTCAAGAGAATTATTAAGAAAAACAAATGTGAATATATATTGACAATTGACATTGACAATAAACTACAATAGGGATAGTAGGAGAAACTATGTTGGGAGGGAGTAAAGTTAATAAAATAATTACTTTTCTTCCATATAGGAAAAATAATCCCCGCAATTTGTAGACACACTGAGCATGATGTTCGGATGCTAGTAATTGCCTGTTGTAGTTGAACTCATAAAAAATTAGGTGATTCTGAGACTTAGAAATCATATTGATGTCAAGAAGAGGCATAAGTGGACAATCGGATAATTTTCTATTATTACTTTTTAACAATTTGTCCAACTCTGAGAGTGTGAAATTTTCCAACTCTTTATCTGAAAAGACTAAGCCTTTTATTCAAATAGGCTTAAATATCAATTTAGTCCATGTAAGTTTGCAGTTTTTCAATTTTGGTCCCTGTAAGTTTATTTTTTCATTTTTAGTCCCTATAAGTTCGTGCTTTTTCAATTTTGATCCCTATAAGTTTTTTTGTTTGTTTTTAGTCCTTGTAAATTTGCGCTTTTTCAATTTTAGTCCCTTTAAGATTTCAATTTTTTTTATTTTTATTCCTTGTAAGTTCGCACTTTGGAAAAACACAAACTTACAAGGACTAAAAATGAACAAAAAAATTTACAGTGACCAAAATTGAAAAAAGCGCAAACTTACATGGACTAAAAATGAAAAAATAAACTTACAGGGACCAAAATTGAAAGAGTGAAAACTTACAGGGACTAAATTCATATTTAAGTCATTCAAATAAATAGGAATTACACATTTTTGTAAAATGTTTTAAACAATATATTTTATGATTTTAAAAAGTATAAATAAATTATATAAATCACCTAAATACTTCCGACTCTTTTACCAAACAAATTCAAGTCTGGATAATTGATTTGACAAAAGTAAGGTAGCAAACAATGTTCTCAAATATCTTCCTAAGCTCCAATGACTTGTTTCAATAATGGCATCAACATATTCTTGATCATTATTTAATAGGCCTAGTGCATAGCAAACAATGTAAGTCTTGGCGCCATTTTGCTGAAAGAGAACAACAAATATAAGGAATAAGTGATAACATAGTAGCATCAAGTAGAAAAAAATTCATAATAAACACACTTACATGAAGAAGAATCTAGGCTGATAATGATGACAAAAAAATGGAATGAAGTATTGGTTTATATAGATTATGTTGTATTTTTTAGTTAGATATTTCAAAAGGTTAATTTCTCTTTTTAATAAGTTTTATTATCTATTTTAATGTGTTTTAATGCCATATTTTAATTGGTTTTATTACCTATTTTAAATGTATTAATAAGTATTTATTCCTAGTTAATTACTAAAACCTTATATATTGGAGAAGGTTTAGAGAGTTAGAGAGAGAGAACTTTTCCTTTTTTTTCCTCTTACTCGTAGGTCCTGGGTTAGTGTCACTAAATACTTGTTAGTTCTGTTGCCCCAATTATTGGGAAGAGTCTATTAAATCCTGGGGGATTTGCGCTTTATGTGGATAAATCCTTGAGGACAGTGTGTCTAACACACGTCTCAGACTTATTTTGTTCTTGATCATAATGTTCGTAGATTGAGGATCGTGAACAGTTAGTTCAAAGTTCGTGATTGATCGTGGTTTTAAACACCATGGACAACAGATTGTAAATCATAAAAATCGGTTCATATTTTTCCCATTTAAATTGATGACAACAACTACTTAATATAACATTAATTTACACAAATAATTAAAATTTATAGGGTTTCCTTAGTTTTTTTTGATAAAAGACTAGGAATGTTCAAGCATCAAAATAGGTCCAAAGATCCCAACTAGGTTGGCACCTCAGGAACTATAAATCATTTGCCAAAATAAACCCCAATATTATTAAGATAAATAAAAGAAAGATAACAACAGTAGGAACATTGTTCCTATATTACAACCAAAAAAGCAACCAGACTAGCAAAACCTATAAAAGGGTAAACCAATTATATTTCTATAAAAGCCATATCTAATAGACTCCGGCATTGTATCCCACCACGTAAAGGTATGCAATGAGACACCAAGATTCGCTAATCCATCAGCACAACCATTTCCTTCACGATAAATGTGAGAAACCACAAACTGCATTAGGCGAGTCTTTGATAAGCAATTATCCCACTGATTTTGAAGCTGCCAAGGTACCAAACACGAATTCTGGAATGCCTGAACCACAAGCGAAGAGTCTGTCTCCAGCCAAAGAGAATGCCAATTTTTATCCCAAGCAATATCTATAATTTTCATTGCAGCAATCAACTTTGCAACGTAAGATTTAGAGACCCCTAAAGGTAAAGCAAAGCCACCAAGGAAGTTACCAAAGCTATCACGGAACAGCCCACCACTAGCAGCCAGGCCAGGAGATCCACGAGCTGCACCATCCGAGTTCCCTTTAATCCATCCAAAGGGAGGGGGACACCAAAGAACTTGTTTAAAAACTGGAGCCTTACGTGCATGCCCAGAGACATGAAATGATTTCAACAGAACAAACTCTTCAATGGAAGGGAACATCGTGGCTGATGCGAAATTTCCAGTAAGTGCCACAGCAGCAATGATTTTGCTCTTCAACGAAAAAACAGATTCCTTAAGATTGTCAAACCGAAGACGATTTCTACTATGCCAGATAAACCAAGCTACATTAATAATACCAGCAACAATAACATCCTTGACTTGCTTACTGAAACTACGATTACAAATATTCAGAATAGCCAAAGGAGATGTCAAATCCAAATCCACTTTATATATACTACTAAGCCAATGCCAGAATTGGAGAGCAAAAGGACAACTGAAGAACAAATGATCCGTTGTTTCATAAGCCCTACCACAATGCGAACAATTGGATACCACAACACAACCCCTCCGCTGCAAGTTTTCATCAGACGGAATTTTGTTATGAATAATTCTCCAAAAAAGAAATGATCTCGATGGAGGTATGGAAGAATTCCAGATTAACTTAGTCCAATTCAAGGTAGCTTGGGGAACCTGAATAAAAGAGAAAGCATCTTTAAAAGCGAATTCTCCTAAAGCTAAATGTGTCCAAACCCTCTGATCTGGTTTAGGGGAGTTAGGAATGACCACATTTTGAATCTCCTCACATAAACTTGGAAATTTTTCACTAAGCATGCGTGGAATAATCCAAAGGCCATCCTCAATAAAATCAGAAACACGAGCATTTAGAGAAGTACTTACCTCAAACGGGATATTAGCAAAATCCACCACAGTTTGAGACAGCCACTTATCCCTCCAAAAAGAAATGTTTTCCCCATTGCCAATTTTCCAAGATGTGTTATCACAAATAACCGAAATCCAAGGTCGAATTCCTGGCCAAATGGATGACTTTACATAGGAATTATTCCTCAAGAAACGAGCTCTAGATACTTGGGCCCACTGTCCTTGAGAAGAGATCATGATCCAGCACAGTCTAAGCATTGCAGCTTTGTTGATACTCCTAAGTGGCCGAATGCCAAGACCACCAAAAGCAAAAGGTGAGCATACTTTATTCCAAGACACTGTTACACATTTCTGCTGATTTAGATCCCCAGACCAAATAAAATTACAAATACATTTATCCAATTCCTTCAAAAGAGAACAAGGCCAGGCATAAATAAAAAAACTATGAATCAACATGCCTTGTATAATTGATTTAACCAGCTGCACTCTCCCCATTATAGAGAACAAAAAGCCCTTCCAAGAGGCCAATCTAACTTTAATTCTGTCCGCAATACCTTGTAGATGACATCGCCTAGGCTTGCCATTAAAAATAGGTACACCAAGATACGTGAAAGGCAGAGCCCCATCAGAAAACCCCAAAGTTTCTCTAATAGAGGCTACTCTAGCAGAAGACAGAATGCCATGGAAAAAGCGACATTTAGTTGGGCTCATGCACTGGCCAGACGCCTCTGCATAAGATCTGAACAGTAGCATTAGATTCCTCAAACTTTTTTTATTTCCACTACAGAAAACCATTATATCATCAACAAACAGAGCATGGCTAGGAACTGTGCATCCTCGAGGTCCAACCATCGGTTGCATAAGATCATTTCGAACTAAAAGAGAAATACCACGACTCAGCACTTCTTCAGCAAGACAAAAGAGCAGAGGAGAAAGCGGATCGCCTTGACGAACGCCCCGTTTACAAGAGAAAAAACCCGCAGACTTCCCATTCACCAAGAATGATAATTTGGCAGAATGTAAAATGATTTCTATCCAATGACAGAATTTATTATCAAAGCCAAAAGCTGAGAGAACTTGCAAAAGAAATTTCCAGTCTAGAGTATCAAAAGCCTTTTTAATATCTACCTTCAAAGCTATGTTTCCCCCAAAAGCTCTCTTACTAAGAAGATTGATGGCTTCTGACGTTGTACCAATGCATTCCCCAATATTTCGACCTTTCACAAAACCAAACTGCTGTTGAGAGATAACCTTGGGAGCAATCAAAGCCAACCTATCTGCAAGAACCTTAGTTATGATTTTAAACTGAAAGTTAGCTAAGGCTATTGGCCGAAACTGATCTATAGTATCCGCACCAGGGTGTTTGGGGATGAGAACTACTAGATTAGAATTTAAATTAGGAAGAAGCCAGCTCTGTTTAAAAAATTGAGTGACTGCACTATAAACATCCGAAGACACAATGTCCCAATAAGTTTGGTAGAAACACCCTCCAAAACCATCTGGACCCGGAGCTCCATCCCCATTCATACCAAAACCGCAGTTCAAACTTCCTCCATAGTTGGGATGGACGTGAGAAAATGATTCTCCTCTTCAACAAGAGCTGGAATGGTTTTCTGTAAAAGATCATTAGACTGGCAATCATTATCAGAAGCATACAGACTATGAAAGAAATTGACAACAACATCCTCTATAGCATCCCGATTCTCAAGAAGAACACCATCATGCTTTAAAAGAGTCATACTCTGAGTAGCCCTCCTTATTTTTGTTAATTGATGAAAGTAAGCAGTATTGCGATCCCCTTCACAATGCCACTTCACACAAGATTTGTCTCTCCAGAAAGATTCTTGGATAAGAAGAGCTTTCTCCAAATCCGAATGAGCCAACACCTCCTGAGAGAATAATTCCTCCGAAAAACCATTAGCATGGATTAACCCCTGAATACTATCCAGTTTATCTCTAGCTTCCTTAACCCGCACATGGACATCACCAAAAGTTTGTTTATTCCAAATGCGTAATTCCTTTTTGAGGGCTTTTAGTTTCTGGCATAGAACAAACATTGGGCAGCCACAAAAAGAACGCTGCCAAACTTCCTGGACTAGTCGTTTACAATCTGAATGCATGGTCCACATTTTATAGAACTTGAAAGAAGAAGGAAAAGCCTTTGAAGAATTCTGTAAATGCATAAGAAGAGGGTAGTGATCTGACTTTACCCGAGTAAGAGTGCAACAAGAGATTGAATTCCAAGAATCAAAACAATCATTACTACAAATCAAACGATCTAATCTCATAGCAACATGAGCATTTCCACGACGACCATTGGACCACGTAAACTCAGCACCAGCAGTAGGAATATGCATCAAGTTACAACTTTCTGACCAAGCCTTGAATTCACCACAAGAAAGGGAGGAAGGAGAGCGACCACCTTGCTTCTCATGAGCTCCAAGAATGGCATTAAAATCTCCAAAGAAACACCAAGGGCCAGGATTACATTGCTGGAGATTTGCAAGCTCCATCCATAATAGACGCCTCAAGCTATAAGATGTACTAGCATAGACTGTTGAAATAAACTGATTTTGACCATCAATTTGAACAGCAAAAGAAACATGTTGAACAGATGCAGAGATGACTGAAGGAGAGAGTCCTTCATGACAGGCACACCAAATGTTTGGAAGCAAATTGGGTCTATCATTAACTGCAAAGATTTTCATCTTAAGCCTTTTCCAGAACTTTAAAAGCTTTGAAACCTCTGTCCAAGGTTCAGCAAGGAGAAATATATCTGGCTTATGCTCAACGCATAAGTTCTTGATGAATGCTTGAGTTGCAGTGTTGGCAACCCCTCTCGCATTCCAAAAGATGACTTTCATCAAGCCAAGTTTTGGGGACCAGCCCGACCCTGGGCTTTTGTGGCTCTTGTGTTTCTTTGTTTCCTCAGCTTCTTACGATTTGATTTAGAAACAACAACTTGAAAATCTTCATTCTCATCCTGAGTTTCAGGGATAACTTCAACATTTTGGTCTTCACCAGTATCCTCTTCCACCACATCACCCCACAACCTCGAGAGAATCTGCATATCCTTAGCCACCACTGACCTATTCCTATCAGTGCCCATTGAATCTTCTCGAATCTCTGCAGACCGTGCAGGTGAAGATTCAGGGTGCAAAGATTCATCACAGGATGACTCAAAGACTACATCTTTAAGTCCAACATCCTTCTCCGCCATATCTCCTTCCTGTCGAGGAGTGTTTAACAGATGCTCTGGAGAGGTCTCTTCTCTATTGGGAGAATCATTGTTAACATGATTATCAGTTGCTTCCTTATCCTCCACCACAACATTATCCGCTTCTTCCTTGTCATCCATCACAACAATCTCGTGATTAGAATTCAACTCACCAGTCTTGGCATAGCTAGGGCCTACCCCAAAGACACAATCATCTTGAATGATGGCTGATTTATTCTTCTTAGGAACATAGACCTCTTTCTGTTTTATCCCACCAGGAGGATCTTTCGAGTGTTTGGCACCATCATTCAGACGCTTCTTACACATCTCCAAGGAATGCCCTATAACCTTACAGGATGAACAAAAATGAGGTAGCCTCTCATATACCACATCCACAAAAAAAGCGTAACCCATTCTTTCTACCAAGATTTGATCTCTCAAGTTATTTGCCAAATCAATATCCACCAAAACCCGAGCATAGTGCCCAAATCTTCTATTAATGGTAGCCTCATCCAGAGATAAGGGGATACCAACGCCTCTGGCAATCGAAAAAAGAATATTAGGCCTCCAATATTCCTGTGGTAAACCAAAGATTCTAATCCAACACTGTGTGTTCGTTTGACACACAGAATTTGGGTTAAAATCCGGGGTCCAGGAAAACAATCTCAGCACTCCAGGGCCAAGATTCCACGACCCTACCGCTAAAACCTTTCTTAGATCTTCAACAGAAGCAAAAGAAAATTCAAAAAAACCTTTACCAATTGGCACCATGCGCCATTGCCCAAGGGGTTGCCATAATTTTTTGAGTTTAGAACGCAAATCCAACACTTTTGGAGGAGAATCTCCCTTAGAAAGAAGTAAACGTCCATGCAGACTATTCTTACATGCCTCCAATCCTGCGCGATATTCATCCTCCGGGATAGAGATCGCCAACGCTTCTCCCTTCAAGCAGGGCACAGGCAATTGGCTCAGAGGGATATTGCACGCGTAATTAAGCGCTTGAGCAAACATTTTCTGTCGCGGTGGAGGGGCAGCAGGCGCAGACGTGGGGGCAGCACCAGATGAAACCCCATCGCCAAGAAAGCTCCACGGCACAATCAGAGTAGGGGAGGCCATGATCAGCATGCAAGGTTTACGTAAAACCCTAGCAGAGCATCATTCTCTCTATAGGGTTTCCTTAGTCAATTATCGTAAGATTTGAATAATTAATATAAATAACGAGACATTGTAATCTTGGATTGTCCAAAATATTATTCAATATTTTATAATATTGGATAAAAGCTAACTTTTAACTTTATTATCCTTTAGAAGTCTTATGATTATCCTTAATTGAATATTACAATTATTTCATTACTAGGGACTCAACTTTAGCTCATTGGCGGACCACATACACAAAACACCAATAATATGGAAACAAAAATTTTAATCAACCACTAAAATTACAAAATATATGTAAAAAAAAAAATTATTACATTGCCCTTAGTTAAGATTATGATAATCTAATATACATTTTTTGATAAAAGAGCCACAATAGTTGTTGTGTCAATCTATATGTATATTTCAGGTAGTTAGGAGTTTCTTGATTCCTGCCTTCTGATATGTAATTAGCTGATCTGGGAATTTGATGTTGAACTTTATCCTCAAGTTTCCCTTCTTTGTTGGATCCTTTGGGAGAGGCATCCCTTCTCTTACAACAACCTCCTCGTAATCAGGATGTATAATATTGGTAATTGGCATAGATAAATTTCTACCATCCAATGTGGTAATGTTCACAGTATAACCGGTCAAGGCTTCCACAAGAGAAACCTTTTGGGTTACAATAATATCATTCCCATCACGAGTGAATACGTTGTGTGGTTTTTCATAAATGATGAAAACAAGGTCAGCGGGTATCACCTTTGGCTGTTCGTTTCCCTTCTCAGGGAAGGTGATCTTTGTGCCTTTCTTCCAACCAGGCTTAACATTAATAGTTAAGATCTCTTCCACTGGAATGGTTTTGCTGCACCAACAACAAAATGAGTGAAAAGTTAGAGTGATATAAAGTTAGAAGATGTATGGATATAATTAACACAGTTAACACAGTTGAATAGGAAACCAAATTTTAAAAAATGAAAATCACAACTTCCATTCCTTTTGTTTTGATGCAAAAACATGATATTCTAAATACACCATAAAATAATATCTCAACAACACAAATTCATTTAAACTGTACATCCTAGTGATTTGGAGGGATGGGGTTTGGGTAGGTCATAGATTCCACTTACAATAACATATATATATATATATATATATATATATATATATATATATATATATAAAGAATATTGTTTTTTTAGTAGAATATAAAGAATATTGTTAAAAGCAAATAATGTATAAAAAAATCCATGTGCTTATTATGGTTCTTAAGGATAGAGGATAACAAACTATGGAAATTACCATGCACCATAAATTTGATAAAGCTTTAGACAACTACACAATAGGATCAAATCATGCCTATCATAACTTCTACGTACACAACACATGCAATATTTAATAGGAGTACAAGTTTAGCGTACTCTTCGAGGTAATTAGACATCTTGCATAAATGTTAGATATTTATCCCTTAACCTTGATAATTAAATTAGAGGTAATTATATAGACTAGCAAAGAAAAGACATTATGCTAAGGGAAATTGCAAAATTCCTAGCCATATTAAAAAGTTTACCCCTAATAAAATATGTTGACCCACTATTATATTGGACTTAGCCCCTAGGTTACTGCATTGTTTAATGTGTTGTTTAATGCACACCAAGTAATTGCAACATTAAACAAGAACACGATAAAACATCAATGCATCAGACATCCTCAAAATGTCCATATCAAAAGACTTTCCGGCCATTTAGAATAGAATGAAGTAAGGCCTAGAAGATTCTAAAAACTAGAGACAAACTTTATGATATATGCTCAATTTGATCTACCTTTTTACTATGCATCATTATCTGATGTGAAAGGGCATTGCTACAATGGCACTATTCTATTATGGGTATTTATACTTGAAAGATATTACTTTTAGCCGTATCTAGTGTAATGTTACAATATGGTTATAAAAGCAAAAGTTCTCATTGGAGAAATTTGCCAAGCAACAACTGACCGGCTATACATAACCCTTAATGATTTCAAGTTAAAATCCTATAAATTCATTACACAAAATATCAATAATTAACAAAATACATAGTTCATTACAACAACAAAACTCAAAATATCCAACACATAAATCCTATCTGATGTATTATGTGTAAACCCTACCAATTACAAGTAAAATATGATTCATTGAAAGCCTAGAGATTGTTATATTCGGAATAACTCAAGGCAAATCTAACACGGGTAATAAAAAAATTAATTCAATTCAACTCTAAACCATCATGATTTTGCAAGCGATGATGGATCAACCATGTTATGTATCAAAGTATAAAGCATTCTATGTTAGTATATTCATTAAAATAATTACTAGAAACTTCTAGCCAGTTTTCTTCTCCAAAAAATAGAAGCAAATGTCACACAATGAGACACAAATAATTACCACATCAATTAGAATGACAAAAACAATTCCAGCATATTCTACACAAGATAAATGAAGGACATTAGCATTAAAAATCAAAAATCATTTTAAAAACACCAGCCCTAAACACAACGCATTAGTATTAGAAACAAATAAACAAATAAGAATGCATGTAATTGTAACAACAATCAAACAACTCACCCATTGGCATTAATAATTTCCCTAGATATCTTCATCTTTTTGGTGGTCCCTTTGTAGATCTCCTTAAGAGTGCAAGGCAACTTGTTCTCAATGGGAGCAGCCTTGCTAGGACCACCTTGACTCATATGTACTCCTCCATCTCCTTCCCTAAAAGACCTAAACACGTCTACACCAAAAGAGAAATTTAATCTCATGCCACTACCAAACGGGTTTGAAAACCCAAAGAACTCAGCAAAAATGTCATTAGCACTACGTGGATTGAACCAAAACGATGTCGAAATGTCTCTAGTGGAAAAGAACATGGTTCCTCCACTACTAGAAGCTACATCAGAAGGTGGTACTTGACCCTTTAGACATTTTTCCCCATATTGGTCATAAATAACCCTTTTATGAGGATCACTCAACACCTAGTACCAAAAACCACAAAAAAATAAATAAATAAATAAAATTGAGATCCAATATGTTAAAAGGTGAAATTTTGCAAAAACCCTTTGCGAGAAACTAACCTCGTATGCTTCAGAGATTTCTTTAAATTTGGATTCAGCTTCCTTTTCATTGGTTGGGTTCTTGTCAGGGTGCCATTTCAAGACGAGCCTTCGGTAGGCCCTTTTAATGTCATCGTGCTTAGCATTCCTATCAACCTGAAGGATGTTGTAATAATCAACACCTATGTTTGGTGCTTTTCCCTCTCTCTTTCTCTTTGTCATTTTGTTCTTCTTCACACCAACGATGTTTTGGTTGTGTGAGAATGCTATGAAAAGTTTTAGAACTCACAATTGGTAGTGTACTCTCTCACTTTTCATATCAATGTATTACAACTCCATTGTATGATAAGTCGGTTTTTATAAGAAGAAACAAAAAAACTTACCTTAATACTGCTTGATGGTGTTTAATTTTTTGCCCTCATGTAGTAATTATTTCTCTTAAATATATTAGTTTTTTTGCCATTCTTGTTTTGAAAAATTGACTATGTAGAACATTAAAAGTAGGGAAAAAAAGGGCGACCATTTATGTCAAACTTTTAATAAGAGTCATAATTTCAAGAAAAAAATATTAAAAAAAAATCTTACCTTATATTCAATTCAAATCCAATTACCCCTCAAATCAAAATAGTATTTCAAGTCAAACAAAAATTCAATTACCCAATATTTCCAAAAAACATCTAATGAACAAAATTTAAATGAAATATTCTTTTATATTTTCACTATTATATTTTGAAATCAAATAATGACCTTAAATGTAATTTAGTAATAAATATTTTCAAGAATAAATCACAAAATAAAAAAAATATTTATACAGAAATATAAGAAATTTAATATAAATTTTGTTTATGTTTAATAACTAAATGTGATAATTAAAATAAGATTAAACATATAGTTTCCAAAAGTAACAATATGTATTAATTTTATTCTCAAAAGGTTACATGCATATAATTTAATTTTTGAATTTTTCAACTCCATGTTAAATTAGTCCTTCTATATTAACTTAGTCAATGATTTTTTTTATTTTTTTTTTATAGAAAGTCAATGAATTTATTAACTTCATAATTTTTTAATCTTTATTCTTTTTTAGAAATAATTTAGTCTTTTTTTCATAAAAGGTTAAATGCATATAATTAATTTTTTTGAATTTCAATTTTGTGTTAAATATTCCTTTTATATTTAATTAGTCAATGAATTTATTAACTTAACAATTCAGTCTTTAAATTTTAAAATTAAAAAAAAATTATATAGAAATATAAGAAATTTAATATAAATTTTGTTTATGTTTAATAACTAAATGTGAGAATACAATAAGATAAAACATACAGTTTTCAAAAGTAACAATATGTATTAATTTTGTTCTCAAAAGGTTACATGCATATAATTTAATTTTTGAATTTTTCAATTCCATGTTAAATTAGTCCTTCTATATTAATTAGTCAATGGATTTAATTTTTTTAAAGGAAGTCAATGAATTTATTAACTTCATAATTTAATCTTTATTATTTTTGTGGAAATAATTTAGTCTTTATTCATAAAGGGTTAAATGCATATAATTAATTTTTTTTGAATTTCAATTTTATGTTAAATAGTCCTTTTATATTTAATTAGTCAATGAATTTATTAACTTCTTAACAATTTAGTCTTTGAATTTTAAAATTAAAAAAAAATATTTATATAGAAATATAAGAAATTTAAAATAAATTTTGTTTATGTTTAATAACTAAATGTGAAAATTAAAATAATATTAAATATATAGTTTTCAAAAGTAACAATATGTATTAATTTTATTCTCAAAAGGTTACTTGCATATAATTTAATTTTTGAAGTTTTCAATTCCATGTTAAATTAGTCCTTCTATATTAACGTAGTCAATGATTTTTTTTATAGAAAGTCAATGAATTTATTAACTTCATAATATTTTAATCTTTATTCTTTTTTGTAGAAATAATTTAGTCTTTATTCATAAAAGGTTAAATGCATATAATTAGTTTTTTTGAATTTCAAATTTACGTTAAATAGTCCTTTTATATTTAATTAGTCAATGAATTTAGTCTTTGAATTTTTAACCTTCAAAATAAATTTTCCATGTATATGCACAATTTGATCTACCTTTTTACTATGCATCATTATCTGATGTGAAAGGGCATTGCTACAGTGGCACAATTCTATTATGGGTATTTATACTTGAAAGATACTACTTTTAGCCCTATCTAGTGTAATATTACAATATGGTTATAAAAGCAAAAGTTCTCATTGGAGAAATTTGCCAAGCAACAACTGACCAACTATAAATAACCCTTAATGATTTCAAGTTATAAAATCCTATAAATTCATTACTCAAAATATCAATAATTAACAAAATACATAGTTCATTACAACAACAAAACTCAAAATATCCGAAACATAAATCATGTATGATGTATTATGCGTAAACCCTACCAATTACAAGCAAAATATGATTCATTTAAAGCCTAGAGATTGTTATATTCGGAATAACTCAAGGCAAATCTAACACGGGTAATAAAAAAAATAATTCAATTCAACTCTAGACCGTCACAATTTTGCAAGGGATGATGGATCCACCATGTTATGTATCAAAGTATAAAGCATTCTATGTTAGTATATTCATTTAAATAATTACTAGAAACTTCTAGCCAGTTTTCTTCTTCAAAAAATAGAAGCAAATGTCGCACAATGAGACACAAATAATTACCACATCAATCAGAACCACAAAAATATTCCAGCATATTCTACACAAGATAAATGAATTAATAAAATTAAATAAATGAAGGACATTAGCATTAAAAATCAAAAACCATTTTTAAAACACTAGCACTAAACACAACACATTAGCATTAGAAACAAATAAACAAATAGGAATGCATGTAATTGTAACAACAATCAAACAACTCACCCATTGGCATTAATAATTTCCCTAGATATCTTCATATTTTTGGTGTTCCCTTTGTATATCTCCTCAAGAGTGCAAAGCAACTTGTTCTCAATGGGAGCAGCCTTGCTAGGACCACCTTTACTCATATGGACTCCTCCTCCTCCTTCCCTAAAAGACCTAAACACGTCTACACCAAAAGAGAAATTTAATCTCATGCCACCACCAAATGGGTCTGAAAACACAAAGAACTCAGCAAAAATGTCATTAGCACTACGAGGATTGAACCAAAATGATGTCGAAATGTCTCTGGTTGAAAAGAACGTGGTTCCTCCACTACTAGAAGCTGCATCAGGAGGTGGCACATGACCCTTTAGACCTTTTTCCCCATATTGGTCATAAATAACCCTCTTATGAGGATCACTCAACACCTAGCACCAAAAGCCACAAAAAATTAAATAAAAAAAAATTGAGATCCAATATGTTAAAAGGTAAAATTTTGGAGATACCCTTTACGAGAAACTAACCTCGTATGCTTCAGAGATTTCTTTAAATTTGGATTCAACTTCCTTTTCATTGGTTGGGTTCTTGTTAGGGTGTCATTTCATGAGGAGCCTTCGGTAGGCCCTTTTAATGTCATCATGCTTGGCATTCCTATCAATCTGAAGGATGTTGTAATCATCAACACCCATGTTTGGTGCTTTTCCCTCTCTCTTTCTCTTTGTCATTTTGTTCTTCACACCAATGATGTTTTGGTTGTGAGAGTGCTATGGAAAGTTTTAGAACTCACAAATGACTATGTAGAACATTAAAAGTAGGAAAAAAAAAAAAAAAGAAGGAGACCATTTATGTCAAACTTTTAATAAGAGTCATAATTTCAAGGAAAAAATATTGAAAAAAAAAATCTTACCTTATATTCAATTCAAATCCAATTACCCACAAATCAAAATACTATTTCAAGTCAAACCAAAATTCAATTACCCAATATTACCAAAAAAAAAATCTAATGGACAATATTTAAATGAAATATTCTTTTATATTTTCACTATTATATTTTGAAATTAAATAATGACATTAAATTTATTTTAGTAATAAATATTTTCAAGAATAAATCACAAAATTAAAAAAAATATTTATATAGAAATATAAGAAATTTAATATAAATTTTGTTTATGTTTAATAACTAAATGTGAGAATTAAATATATATTTTTCAAAAGTAACAATATGTATTAATTTTATTCTCAAAAGGTTACATGCATATAATTTAACTTTTGAATTTTTCAATTCCATGTTAAATTAGTCCTTCTATATTAACTTAGTCAATGAATTATATTTTTTATAGAAAGTCAATGAATTTTATAAGTTCATAATATTTTAATCTTTATTCTTTTTGTAGAAATAATTTAGTCTTTATTCATAAAAGATTAAATGCATATAATTAATTTTTTTGAATTTCAATTTTATGTTAAATAGTCCTTTTATATTTAATTAGTCAATGAATTTAGTCTTTGTATTTTTAACCTTCATAATAATTTAATTGTTATATTTAATAAATTTTCCATGAAAAAGTAATTTAATCATGAAATTGATATATTTAAAAATAATTCATTCCTATAATATAAATTAATATACATAAATTGAAGGTCACTCTCTCAATTAGACATTTTCAACACTCTCTCTTATCTCTTTTGCATGTATATTTCATATATTATCTCTGTAATTAACCAAAAATATGTCTCTCAATCTTTTTTAAACTACAATTCTTTTATCTTTACTTTAAATTTGATTTTCTTAATTATCTATTTATTCTAGTCTATCATTTTTTATCTTTATTTTTAAATTAAATTTAAATATTTTTCAAAAAGATGTTAGAAATTCAAAGTAATCTTATATGATTAAAATAGTTCATTAAAATTTAAAATATAGTTTATAGATTAAAATATTTATTTATTATAAATTTAAATTATAATATAATTTACATATTAAAATATATTTATTATAAAATTTAATTATATCAAAGTATCTAGCTTATACAATGCAAAGAGTACTTTTAACTTTTAAGTAAAAATTCAACCTGAATGATTAATTTTGAAAACTAAATTATATATTTATTCTAAAAGTAATTATTTTTTGAATAATTAATTGATCTTTGTGTATAACATTTTCTTCATTAAAGGCAATCTTGTTCGAGCTGGATCAGACCACTATGGATGGCAAAGCTCTCCCTCTAAGTATTTAATACAGCTACATACTCAAAACTCAAACTCAAGAATTCTGATTAAGTTAGAACAACCCAAATGCCAATTGATATATATTAAAGCCATTTTAGCATTAATACATAATATATATATATATATATATATATATATATATATATATTAACATTTAAGCTTACAAGGTTTATAAATACTTATAATTTAATTTTAATATATTATATTTGTATTTTATACATATATGTGAATAAATTAGGTGGATAAATATTTATAACACATGAAGCTAGATAAAACTTTAGATGAAAAAATGTAATTGTTCATATTAATTGATTAAAATATTAAAGTGGCGGTCTTAACTTATTTTAAATCAAAACATGAAAAACAGATTTATAATTTTTAACGAATATTTAAATATTATTAAATTTTTTGTCACTCAACTTATATATAATATAATTTTAAATTAAAACAAAGCTTGAAATGTGACAAAACAACATTTAAATATTAATATTACTTATTTAATATTATTATTATTTTTGTTTAGAGATTGACCAACAAAGTTAGTTAATTATTTAATAATCATTATAAATATTGTCATTGATATTATTATTCTTATTATTGTTTTCATTATTTATTTATTTTTATAAATTGTTATTAATAATAATAAAAATTGAAGTTGATAACTAATATAGTAAATTAAGTGTCTTATTACCTACAAAAAAATATAAGTATCTTTTATTGCAGAAATTTTAAGTAATATGATTGTTATAGATATCAATCATTAATTGTTGTCTGCATTTATTCATATATATTTTTGTTAAAATTTAATGTAACACTATTTTACTGTTTTCTTATATAAAATACTTTATTCTCAACATAAAGCTTTATTCTTTTCTATATTTTGAGTATTGGGTCTAGGAACAGTTAAATCCTTATTTAGGAGGGAATCGAACATGGGTTCTCCTGCTAAATAGATCGTTCCCCGTCATGTGAATGCAGCGGGGCCTTACACCACTGCGCCCACCCTTTTGGGTTTATATTTATAGGATTTGGATTATAGGATATAGATTTGGATAACAATTTTTTTTTAGTGAAATTGGATAAAAAAATGTTATAGTCAATTTTTTTTTTTGCATAATGTTATAGTCAATTGTTTATGAATTTGATGGTGATGCACTAACAGTGTAAAACAATTTTACATTGTCATACAATCACAAATCACCGTTGATATGACTTTTAAGATAATTTTGTAAAAGTCAACAAACTTATCATACATGGTGAGTTGTGATTGAATGACACTGTAAAATTATTTTATATTGTCAGTGCATAACCCTTTTTCTCATTGTTTATTAATATAGTAGTTTTTAATTAATATAAAAATTAATTGTTGAATAAAAAAAACTTTTTTATAACATTTTCTCTATTCGAAAGAAAATGTTGACTGTTGATAAAATATTAAATCACTAATTATATGAGGAGGGATAAACCCGATGCGTTGGCTTTGTAGTTAGGCACCCTACGCTCACACGTTGTGGGGATGATCTATTTAGCGGGGAATCCCGTGTTCGATTCCTGCCGCTTGTGAAAACCCTTCAGGCCAGTGACAGTCACAGTAGCATGAGCGAGATTAGTCTTTGACCCAATGGGCTGAGGATACCCATGGCAGGACAAAAAAAAATATGAGGAGGGATAAAGTTACTCCAAATGTAACTCTAAAAGAGTTACTTCACATCCATATCATTCATTTTCTTAAAATTTAATGGTTAAGATTAGTTACTCTTTAAAACCATTAGATTTCAAGAGGATGAATGTTGAGGATGTGGAGTAACTTTTTTAGAGTTACACTTGGAGTAACTTGATCCCTCAATTTATATATATTTATATGAAATAGATTTACAAATCATGTTATAGTTGATTATTTATTAACATATATAACAAATTTTTAATTAAAATTTAAACATTGAATTAAAATTACTATTTTTTTATTCTATCATTGCTTCAACTTGAAAGTGTAAAAGACTCACCTTAAGGTAGGATTAAACCAATGCCAGATGACCATGTAATTTTAAATGGCATAAAAGTGTAAAGGACTCAAAGAAGGAAACATCGTTCATTTTGAAAAATATGAGAATAATTCAAGAACAATGTATCTTACAAAAATTAATTAGATTATTTTGTTGTCATTTGCGCTAGGTGATTATGATACACCCTCTATATTATATTTATGAAATATCACATTTTATTTATCAATGGAGCAAGACCACCGATGGGGTAAATCAGGCACTGGTATTAGATTTCATTCATCAGATTCAGGCAACCAATTCAATGTTCATACCTTAATATCATTTTGGCAACAAAGATTATTCAGCATTGTTGTGATTTATTTTTTAATTATTGAGAAAATTCTGCAAATAAGACAACACTGATTCATCATTCATTCTTCAATTTTTAGTAGAACACTACCAGTACCCAATCACCACATGCACCAAATAAAACAACATTGATTCATCATTCATAAACAAACAAGGTGAAATAATATTCAAATCGGAGATTGAAATAAATTTTGATTTTATTGGTTTAAAAATAAAAAACAGAAATCAAATGCATAACAATGGCCTTTATGAAATCCATGGTTCAGAGCTAACCCGATTTGAAGACAAGTTAGAAAGGGGTAATATTAATTCTAGCAAATTCAATGTTTATAGTTCAAGTAGCAACAACTTGAGATCTAAGGGGTTTCCTGAATAGACGTTGCGTGGGATGGAGTCACGAAAACTAGATTCGATGCGCACGTTGCACATAACTAGATCCGCCGTGCATGCCGTCGACAACCATATTCACCACAGCGCTACCCCGCCTCTCACGAGAACCAAATCGACGAGATTTTAGTTGGAGATGTTAACGATTTTGAGTAAAGGGTTGGGAGTGATTTGAGGAAGGGGTCACCGTCAACTAGATTTGTCGAGCACCGCCGGTAACCAAATCTGTCGTGCGTCGTACCAACCCTCCACCTTGGTGAGTCTGCCTGGAAGGAGTTGGGAGAAGAATCCGGTGTGGAAGGCACAAGATATAACCGTGAAGCTTAGATGAATCTGAAGGTTAACAAAAGTGGTTCATAATAGACCACTTGCATTAGTGGTCCACCGTAGTCTTGGCTTATAATTTTTTATGCTAATTTGTATGGTAGCATTCACACTAACTGCAGTGCTATGAAATTTCTCAAACTTTGTATGTCAAACAAGGTTACAAATTTGATAGCTCTCTCTCTATATAGACAAGACATAAAAGTCTGAACAATTGTGTTCATAAATTTCATTAAGTGGAGAAAAACAAAGCAAATTATCAGGAATCCTGCCCTTGTCCTTGGTTCTATCTCTATCACTATGCATCCTTCTCTTCAACTTTAACTTCACCAAATGTTCATTTTCCTTCAAACACATCTAACCTGTGAAATTTAAAGAAATATTTCACAAATTTACTGCTTACAAATGCATAAAATGAAACAAGTCATTAATTGGAATTAAACAAAAGGAGAGAGAGAAAAATGGTAGTAAAGATGAAAAATGTGAGAAAAATATTATGCATAAAGAACATTATACATATAGTGTTCCAAATTCATGTCCTTGTCTATATTTTCACTAAAAATAAGAACTAGGCTTAAATATGTTTTTAGTCCCTAAAATATGGGTGTATGCTTGTTTTAGCCCTCTAAGCCTTTTTTAGTCCCTCAAAGTTGAGATATTGTTTTTTTAGTCCCTATCGATAGTAAGTGCCAAACAGGGAATAATAGATTTACAATTTGTGGTGGCTTTTAGCCTCCAAAATTTGATTTTGTATTTTAAATTTTAAACTACGATTTCTAAGGGTTTAAAACCGCCACTAATTGCGAAGAGAAAAAAAAATGCAATTGAATTTTCAGGACAATGTTCAACGAAATTGGAACCTAACATCAAACAAAGAGAGCAAAAGATTCATTGATCACAACCTCCTCAATCTCAACACACTTGACACGTCTGTCAGTGCCTCGTCCACTGCAGTGTTAAAGTTCTGACCACCTTCACCTTCATCCGCTACCTCCGCTCCATCTGCAAGATGATCAGCAACAGCGGGCATAATTCCATCTTCCTCTAGGAAAATACTAGACTGTCCTGTCTTCCCCTAGGAAAATACTTAAATACTGGAAAATACTACAAAATGGCTTAGATTGCAAAGTAATCGACAAAGACGACGAGTTTGACTGCAGTGCCATTTGGGGGAGACATCAATTGGAGGCTCTTGCAAATGGGGAGAAGGAGGTCAAGGGGAATCGAGAGACCCACTTGGTGGTACTTGAAGATGAGGGCCTGATGCTCCAGGTCATGCCATTGCGCCGCCGTGAACGGCATCTACATCGCCGTCACAGATGGTGGAGGAACGCTTAAGGTTTTTTATGCGGAAGAGGGAAAATGGTAGGGATTCAACTCACGGATGCCGCATATTTTTTTTTTGTTTAATCAAATGAAGGGTTCCTGTGTTATTTTTTTTTCAATCAAAAGTAGGGTTCCTGTGTTATGGTTACAATCTACAAACACCGACCTCAAAATCATCTTTGTAGAAATGCCTTTAACTGATGACTCGTCATACTGGCCCATATTTCTCTAAGATTGAAATTTTTTAAGCAATGCCTTCTTCTCTGCTCACACTGCCATGGAGTTTCTTTCTAAACCAAATGCTTTTTATTTTATGTTACTTTTTGCAATTTGTAACACTTTTAAGCTCTCACAAATCGTATTTTAAACATCTTATTCCCTATTTGGCGCCTACTATGGAGAAGGACTAAAAAAAGTATTTCCCAACTTTGAGGGACTAAAAAGAGCGACTTTTAATTTGAAGGACTAAAAAAAAAACCCATATTTGAGGAACTAAAAACATATTTAAACCTAAAAACTATTTTCTTTCGTCTTGTAATTTGATGTATATATTTTGATTTCCATTGTAATTGTTGAATCTCATCTCTGTTTTAGATTTGTTCAAGTACCTAGTCTCCCAATGTTATATTCATTTAAGCTCTCTTGAATTAATTAGAAAAACCACAAGTATGTACCCAATTCTCCATTGACCCATATCTTATACTCTGTTCATCACAGGCTTTGTCTCATTTCTTTGTTAATTGTTACTTGCTATGTGATATGCCCTCTGCTAATTTTTTTAATCATCATTTACTATTCTTTTTTTTATTTACCGTACTCAATCAGTCAACCTTTATTTCTTTACATGTTCAAACTCTTGTCTTTCCCATGCTATTTCTTGTGTTTTACAAACATAAATTATATTGTTTGATCATATCATTATGTGATCCAATCTTCTTCTGCTAATAATATACTTTAAACCATGTACTGTCAAAAATTTTCTGCAGCACCCAAGAATGTATTTCTTAAATATACCAGATTTCTTTCTGCTAATAATATACCAGATTTTCGGCATGTAGTTCCTCACAGTTATAGTTTCTTAAATAAAAATCCACATTTATAACAAGCAATATAAACAAGGCACTTACAATAGCAATCCATCATCTGCAGTAATAGAACGTCAGGCAGGAAGGTAATCATAAAAGACGGTAAAAACTGAATAATTTTAAAACATCTGCACCTGAAGAGCTTAAGCATGGATTTAACTAACCACGTCAGAGTAAAAAAAATTGTATGTTTCGGACACATTTGCCACGGTGATGATTTCTTAAAAAAATTCATCTAAGTCAAATAAGAAAACACCTACAATAAACCATATAAACAAGGCAACCACAATCTAACACCCTATAATTTAAATTTGCTGTAAGAAGAGAGCATCAGCTAGAAAGGGAAGCATAAAATGAAGTAAAAATTGAATAATTTGTAAAAACATTTACCTAAATAGTTAAGAAAGGAACAGTGATATAACTTTCAGCAATTTATGACAGCAACTCCGGTTAGTGGAGAGTTCTGAAGTAAGTACTTGACTACCCTGTTTACTTCTTCATCAGATATCTCTACGTGACGATTCATTTTCACTTTCAATGACTCCAATCTAACAAAGCACGGAAGTTTAGCTCTCATTGTAGCAGGGGACAGTGATAGATCCTACACAGTTAGAGTGAATTGAAGACATATTTTAATAAATTTAGTGAAATGCAAGATCTAAGTATAGAAAAAAAAATATTGACATAAGAATGCAGACATCACATTAGCATTATGAAAATAAAAAGAGGAGAAAACAAACTAAAGTAACTTACTTTTAGTATTAACATAAGGGTAGCATAAGAAAGTGTCAATATCTTTACATTAGTTAAGAGCTGCAGCAAGCCTATGAAGACTGAATAAGATATATTAGTAGCACTGTGAATAGTTCCTTCTTCAATACGTGAAAGATTACATGTGGAGGAGAGTGGTTGATAACATAAATCTAAATAATTGGTGAAAATGAGAGAACTATGATTTGGAGTAGAAAGCACAATTTCGTCCATGTTGTTCAGGTCTTCCAGGTTCAAATTGGAAAGGTTAGAATTAGATATGAAGAGTACTTCTTCATCACTGTGCAAAGAGCATTTTTTAAGGACCAAAGTATTCAACAAGTTGCAGGTTGAAAAGGGCTCAGCCCAGACATTCTCACTTGCAGTGAAACTGACATTCGCCATAAACAAGCTTTTCAATGTTGGTGACTGCAGAGATTTTGGAAGCTCCAAAGGAGGGCCAGAAGTACACTTGTAAAGCTTAAGAGATGTCAAAGACGGACAGGAAAAAACTTGAGGGTAAAAAAGATTGGGTGTGTTTCGAAAATTGAAAGGGTGAAAAAGATTGGGTGTGTTTCGAAGATTGAAATCTGTGTCAATTGTCTGGACATTGTGCAACACTGCATATTCCATGACCCTATTCAGTAGTTTGGGCTGAACTGGACCGGTGTCCCATAAACGAAGATTAAGCGGTGGAATGGAATCATCCCGACCGGACAAAACCTGAGATACAAAATTGTTATAATTAGCTCCCGTTCTAAAGTCCCAGCTATTCAAAGAGAGAGTAGTGAGACCTTTCCGAAGGTCCTTCCATCGTTTAGACAAGATACAATTTTGCGTTCATAAAGTTCATTATGTGGAGAAGAACACCGTCAGGCAACTCATTCAATTTGTCCCTCTCCTCTTCGCTGTATCTTTCACTAGTCTTCAGTCTCTTCATCTCCTTAGTTTCTTTTCCTTCTTCCACTGATACCTAACCAAAGAGATTTTATTTTGTTTAATGGAAAACCTTGGGAAAGTGATAATTCAATCTAGGGGTGTAAACCCTAACCAAAGCAAGTCATTGAGCATTTAACGAGTCGAACTCGAGTAATTCACAATTTACACTCCTAATTTAATCCCCAAAAAACTTGGTAAGGGAAAACCTAGAAATACTTGGCATACTTGGCATGGCAACATTAATTTCATAATAATCCCCTCTGAAAAAGGCTTGATAAAAAGTAAAGGGAAATTATACTTGTATCTATGTCTATGTGGTTGAGCTGATTCTGCAGTGAATGAATTGAAGGTTAACAGACCCGTGCGGCGGTGAGTGAGGGAGGGAAACAGAAGGTGACTTTGAATGGAAGAGGATGGCAAACGTAAAATCTGAAACAAATGTGTTCGGATTCTTCGGAAAACGTGATTATGTACTGGATTGATGGTCAATTATTAAACCCCATGAACATGTTTTCTCTTTTTTGGTTAAAACTAGTCGGTTACTCGTTCATTCGCAAGGATTGCGTTCATTTTTTCACATATTTTAAAGCGACTTATGTATATGTATATAATTATGTGATTACAAATAAACAATAGAGCATAAGAGGCAAAACTAAACAATTAAATAAAACAATTGTATATCTAGTACTCAAATTTGAAACTACTAATTAAATTAAAACAACTCTATATAATGCCATTAGTTTATGCAGTCGATCATTTAAGACAATTAGAATTTATTAAGTAAATTCTTGTTTTAAGTTTTTTTTAAATTAATTCAAAATATTATCCAGAGGATTTGCGCAAAGGCCCCGTTGCGTTTACATGGGGGAACAAGCGTTCACATGGGGAACTATCTATTTAGCAAGAAAACCTATGTTTGATTCTGTCTGTGTGCAGAATTCCCTTGGGCCAGCGGCAGCCACGCACCGCGAGTGGGATTAGTCCCTAATCCAATGGGTTGAGGACACCCGTGATATCTGACCTAGAACAAAAAGAAATTAATTCAAAATATTTAAAATCACATCTAGAAATTAAAAACCATAAAATCAAATAAAGTAATATGTTGAAAAATTAAAAAATATAATAAAAGTTAAATAAAATCAAATAAAAACATTAATGGCCCATTTATATACAATATATATGGTTTTTTTTATCTATTTATCAATTTACAATAGCTTTTTTGTGTACATTTTGTTTATATTTATTAATATAATGCCATAAGATATTTTTAATTTAATTAATATGATTACATTATTTTTATGATAAAATATCTTTCATATAATTTGATTTATTTTTGTGACCCGCTCCGCTCCTATTTTAATATTTATTATTGAGTACAAAATCAATTGAAGAAGGATATTTTATTTAATTAAATATTTTAAATTTAAGTCATTAAAAATATAATTGTATTAAAAACTTGGAATAAAAGTTTATCCCATATTATAATCCAATACGTAATTGGATTTAAATTATTTATATATTTAAATTAGTGTGTAAATACCAACAATCTTAGAAAGAAAATTATACATATTCTAAATTTATTGATGCAGACAGTCGAGCATCAACTTTTTTTTTTTTGAATTTTAACTTTCATAATATATAACAATTTTTAATTAACATAATAAAGACAAATATTTAAATAATTTAATCATTTATTATACAGACATATATTTATTATAATTTTAATCATTATTTTTGTAAATAATGATTATTATATTTTATTTTTTAAAGTATAATTCACATCTTCAAAGCTATAAATAATTTTTCTCCTAGCTCTTAGAAAATGAAGTTAATTACCGAATGAGGAATGATAAAGATTACCTATGCATTTGTGAATAGGCATGACAGAGGATCCCAAATCCACATATAACCACTTGAACCCGTTCCGATTTTGACAGGAATACACTCTTTGACTTAGTAAGATATAGGTACAGGTATGGGTAATGCTCAAATTTTTAAATAGGGACAGATATCTAACTATCCCATACTCACCTAATTACATTTTTTTTTATAATTTTTTCAACACACACACACACACACACACACACACACACACACACACACACACATATATATATATATATATATATATATATATATATATAAGATTTTATTGTTATAATTTATTTTTATATTTTTACAAATATAAATATATTAGTTTAATAGTTAAATATTTTAAGTTATAATTATTAAATAACAAACTTAAAATTATATACTTAACTAAAAATATAATTCAAATTTTAATTATTTTATTTTTAATTTCTTTATTATTTATTATTATTATATATTCTTTGAATTAAAATTTAATTAATAACTTAATATATAATTGATTTAAAAATATATAAGTACATTAAAATTATAAAAAATTAGTGTGGCGGGTTACTTGTGGATTTTTCCAAACCCATTAAAATTCAACGGGAATGAAGATGTGCATCAAATTTTTAAACCCGACTCTTTTTATATCTAAACCTGAACTCGCCCCCACCTTTGGCATGAATGGGGATGGGGAGAGTCAAACCCATCTCTAACTTGCCTCATTGTCATGCCTATTCGCCAAGATAACACCTTGGACATTGTAAAGAATTCAATTCTTCTTTTACTTCTTCCTTTATTTTCTTTATTACACATACATTAATCAATACTATATAGTGGATTACTTTAGTGACTCGAAATTAGTTCTCTTGAGCCAATTACATACATGACTTAAAGGTAAAACAACATAGAAGAACATTCAAAATAAGTAAATACAAATTAATAGTAAAGTCTTCGATCCATCTCGTTTCCTCATTTTGCAGCTAGTGTCCCTATTCCATGATGTCAATGACCTTTCTATTTTTATGTTTATTTTATTTTTGAGAAGTTCTATTTTTATTTTTAAAATATAAAAAACTAACATGACATACTGTTCCTCAACATTTTAGATTTCTAGTTGAAATAAATATAAATATACTTATCGATAAGAAGGAATTATAGAATGCCATGATACGTTATTACACGTGTTAAATTTTAACAACCCCAACATCACACATTTAATCATGCATCATAGTATTGATATAAAAAAATGTTACTGATAAAAAAAACAATAGCATAGCAAAGCATCTAGCAAATCTATTTAAATAAAATCTATTTAACAACCCCAACATCACACATTTCTTATTAGTAACTTCTAAACAAAATAAAAATTTAATATTACGAATTTATTTAAATATATATTAAAAAATATTATTGTAATTAAACGTTAAAAATATTTTTTATTAATTAAATCATTTTTATATGTCATAGGTTAATATGAAAAAGAAAGAAAGAAAAAGAAAAAAAAAGTGAAAAGTAAGAGAGAGAAAATGAGAGGGAAAAAGCTCTCCAAATGTTGACATGTGTAGATTGGGGTTAAAAAAGTAAATTTGCTAGTAGTTACAATTCTTATATAGTAATAGAATGTACTTATTTATACCCATAAGAAACTAAAATGTCTTCTGAATCAAAAAAAGAATTAAACTGAATCAAAAAAAGAAACTAAAATGGCTTAGAATCTTAAGCTTTTAAATATTGTCTTTAAAACCTTTTTCCTAGATCCTAAGTTTCCAGTTTATTTAGTGTATGTTTGGATTAAAGTTTGCAAACTTAAGTTTGAGTTAAACTTAAGTTTGCAAACTTAAGTTTGCAAACTGAGTTTGCAAAAGTATCTCAAGTTTTACTTCTCCAAAATTAAGATTGCAGGTAAGATTTTACTCTCAAAGATACTTTTGAGGGGTAACTAAAGTCATACTACCTTTGTCCCTATTTATAAGATCTTGATGACTAATTTAAGCTTATTAAGAAAATTGGTTAATCTAAGTATTAACATTAAATTTGTCTATAATTATAATTTTTTTTTCAAATTTAACCTTAAATAATTAATGCATGGAGAGGGAATAGTAGTAGTTGAGTTTTCATTTTTAAAACTAAAGTCTTTAATTCTCCAATCTCATAAGAGAGAGAGAAAAACACAATTCATAGCATTTATTATTTATGGACTTAAATAATAAGGGTATTGTGGTCAAAAAATAATTAATGTAAAGAACAATTAAAATAGAGTCTTTTAAAAAGGACAAGAAAATTTCAAAACAATGTCTTATAAGAAGGGACGGAGGTAGTAGTAATAAATATTTAATCTTTCTCCTAATTAATCAAATAGTAAATTATTCAACACATAAAATAGTGATAAAAAGAATATCAAAACAAAGTTGCTACAAGTATATAAATAATCCACCAGCTCAAAGAATTATATGACTAAATAAAATCATATAAAATCCATATTTTGCAACACCAAACAGTAGCTACAAAATTCAGCGCTGACATTTTTCATGATGCCTAAGCATAAAATCACTAAGTCAGTAAATGAAAAGAAGGCAAGCAAAGAGTAAGCTTCCTTGCCTCAAAGAGAAGCTAAAATAAGAGCTTGAATAAGAGAAGAATGAAGGAACTTTAGTCTCTTGAACAAGAATTTTAAACCACTACTACAACCCAACCCAAAAAACAACATCAAGAATAAGAAAAAAAAAATAGTTAGAGAGAAGAGAAAAAGAAGATTCATATTTCATAAGGAAAGAGATGAGAAAAAAAAATGGATTTATACTCACTAGCTAACAAAGACAAAGACCACGTGAACTTGGATTAAAATTTTGTTTTGGATGGATTCTTGAAAGCTTGACTCTAAAACTTGAAATGGAAATTTAGAATAAGAGAAGCAAATAAGATGGGAAATTGGGAATGTGTAGTTGCGGTTAAGAATGAAAAACAATCAACTATGGATGTATCATCATATTAATCACAACAAAGGATTTTTGTTTTTAAATTAATTTAATCAAGGTTAGGAAAAAAAATTCGTGACATGATTTTTCCAGTCAAACCATGGGTTCAGATAGATGAATTTAAGGAGGTAGACTTTGATTTTTATTTATTTATTTTTCAAACTTGACATAATCTTACCTAAACAAAAGATACTATTTTATTTGTTAATTTTATGAAACCAAATAAAGTATAACATCATGAGGTAGACTAGATGAATTTAAACGTGAATAGGAAAAGGGGAAGTCGTCGTATAGATTCAGGGTTTTCAAGATAATTATTAAGAAAAACAAATGTGAATATATATTGACAATTGACATTGACAATAAACTACAATAGGGATAGTAGGAGAAACTATGTTGGGAGGGAGTAAAGTTAATAAAATAATTACTTTTCTTCCATATAGGAAAAATAATCCCCGCAATTTGTAGACACATTGAGCATGATGTTCGGATGCTAGTGCCTGTTGTAGTTGAACTCATAAAAAATCAGGTGATTCTGAGACTTAGAAATCATATTGATGTCAAGAAGAGGCATAAGTGGACAATCGGATAATTTTCTGTTATTACTTTGTAACAATTTGTCCAACTCTGAGAGTGTGAAATTTTCCAACTCTTTATCTGAAAAGACTAAGCCTTTTATTCAAATAGGCTTAAATATCAATTTAGTCCATGTAAGTTTGCGGTTTTTCAATTTTGGTCCCTGTAAGTTTATTTTTCATTTTTAGTCCCTATAAGTTCGCGCTTTTTCAATTTTGATCCTTGTAAGTTTTTTTTGTTTGTTTTTAGTCCTTGTAAATTTGCGCTTTTTCAATTTTAGTCCCTCTAAGATTTCAATTTTTTTTATTCCTTGTAAGTTCGCACTTTGGAAAAACACAAACTTAGAAGGACTAAAAATGAACAAAAAAATTTACAGTGACCAAAATTGAAAAAAGCGCAAACTTACATGGACTAAAAATGAAAAAATAAACTTACAGGGACCAAAATTGAAAGAGTGAAAACTTACAGGGACTAAATTCATATTTAAGTCATTCAAATAAATAGGAATTACACATTTTTGTAAAATGTTTTAAACAATATATTTTATGATTTTAAAAAGTAGAAATAAAGTATATAAATCACCTAAATACTTCCAAGTCTTTTACCAAACAAATTCCAGTCTGGATAATTGATTTGACAAAAGTAAGGTAGCAAACAATGTTCTCAAATATCTTCCTAAGCTCCAATGACTTGTTTCAATAATGGCATCAACATATTCTTGATCATTATTTAATAGGCCTAGTGCATAGCAAACAATGTAAGTCTTGGCGCCATTTTGCTGAAAGAGAACAACAAATATAAGAAATAAGTGATAACATAGTAGCATCAAGTAGAAAAGAAATTCATAATAAACACACTTACATGAAGAAGAATCTAGGCTGATAATGATGACAAAAAAATGGAATGAAGTGTTGGTTTATATAGATTGTGTTGTATTTTTTAGTTAGATATTTCAAAAGATTAATTTCTCTTTTTAATAAGTTTTATTATCTATGTTAATGTGTTTTAATGCCATATTTTAATTGGTTTTATTACCTATTTTAATTTTATTAATCAGTATTTATTCCTAGTTAATTACTAAAACCTTAAATATTGGAGAAGGTTTAGAGAGTTAGAGAGAGAGAACTTTTCCTTTTTTTTTCCTCTTACTCGTAGGTCCTGGATTAGTGTCACTAAATACTTGTTAGTTATGGTTCCCCAATTATTGGGAAGAGTCTATTAAATCCTGGGGGATTTATGCTTTATGTGGATAAATCCTTGAGGACAGTGTGTCTAACACACGTCTCAGACTTATTTTGTTCTTGATCATAATGTTCGTAGATCGAGAATCTTGAACAGTTAGTTCAAAGTTCGTGATTGATCGTGGTTTTAAACACCATGGACAATAGATTGTAAATCATAAAAAGTGGTTCATATTTTTCTCATTTAAATTGATGACAACAACTACTTAATATAACATTAATTTACACAAACAATTAAAATTTATAGGGTTTCCTTAGTCAATTATCGTAAGATTAGAATAATTAATATAAATAACGAGACATTTTAATCTTGGATTGTCCAAAATATTATTCAATATTTTATAATATTTGATAAAAGCTAACTTTTTACTTTATTGATCCTTTAGAAGTCTTATGATTATCCTTAATTGAAAATTACAATTATTTCATTACTAGGGACTCAACTTTAGCTCATTGGCGGACCACATACACAAAACACCAATAATATGGAAACAAAAATTTTAATCAACCACTAAAATTACAAAATATATGTAAAAAAACAAATTTATTACATTGCCCCTAGTTAAGATTATGATAATCTAATATACATTTTTTGATAAAAGAGCCACAAGAGTTGTCGTGTCAATCTATATGTATATTTCAGGTAGTTAGGAGTTTCTTGATTCCTGCCTTCTGATATGTAATTAGCTGATCTGGGAATTTGATGTCGATCTTTATCCTCAAGTTTCCCTTCTTTGTTGGATCCTTTGGGAGAGGCATCCCTTCTCTTACAACAACCTCCTCGTAATCAGGATGTATAATATTGGTAATTGGTATAGATAAATTTCTACCATCCAATGTGGTAATGTTCACAGTATAACCGGTCAAGGCTTCCACAAGAGAAACCTTTTGGGTCACAATAATATCATTCCCATCACGAGTGAATACGTTGTGTGGTTTTTCATCAATGATGAAAACAAGGTCAGCGGGTATCACCTTTGGCTGTTCGTTTCCCTTCCCAGGGAAGGTGATCTTTGTGCCTTTCTTCCAACCAGGCTTAACATTAATAGTTAAGATCTCTTCCACTGGAATGGTTTTTCTGCACCAACAACAAAATGAGTGAAAAGTTAGAGTCATATAAAGTTAGAAGATGTATGAATATAATTAACACAGTTAACATAGTTGAATAGGAAACCAAATTTTAAAAAATGAAAATCACAACTTCCATTCCTTTTGTTTTGATGCAAAAACATGATATTCTAAATACACCATAAAATAATATTTCAACAACACAGATTCATTTAAACTATACATCCAAGTGATTTGGAAGGGTGGGGTTTGGGTAGGTCTTAGATTGCACTTACAATAACATATATATATATATATATATATATATATATATATATAAAGAATATTGTTTTTTTAGTAGAAAATAAAGAATATTGTTAAAAGCAAATAATGTATAAAAAAATCCATGTGCTTATTATGGTTCTTAAGGATAGAGGGTAACAAACTATGGAAATTACCATGCACCATAAATTTGATAAAGCTTTAGACAACTACACAATAGGATTAAATCATGTCTATCATAACTTCTATGTACACAACACATGCAATATTTAATAGGAGTACAAGTTTAGCGTACTCTTCGAGGTAATTAGACATCTTGCATAAATGTTAGATATTTATCCCTTAACCTTGATAATTAAATTAGAGGTAATTATACAGACTAGCAAAGAAAAGACATTATGCTAAGGGAAATTGCAAAATTCCTAGCCATATTAAAAAGTTTACACCTAATAAAATATGTTGACCCACTATTACATTGGACTTAGCCCCTAGGTTACTGCACTGTTTAACGTGTTGTTTAATGCACACCAAGTAATTGCAACATTAAACAAGAACACGATAAAACATCAATGCATCAGACATCCTCAAAATGTCCATATGCAAAAGACTTTCCGGCCATATAGAATAGAATGAAGTAAGGCCTAGAAGATTCTAAAAACTAGAGACAAACTTTATGATATATGCTCAATTTGATCTACCTTTTTACTATGCATCATTATCTGATGTGAAAGGGCATTGCTACAATGGCACTATTCTATTATGGGTATTTATACTTGAAAAATATTACTTTTAGCCATATCTAGTGTAATGTTACAATATGGTTAATAAAGCAAAAGTTCTCATTGGAGAAATTGGCCAAGCAACAACTGACCAGCTATACATAACCCTTAATGATTTCAAGTTAAAATCCTATAAATTCATTACACAAAATATCAATAATTAACAAAATACATAGTTCATTACAACAACAAAACTCAAAATATCCAACACATAAATCCTATCTGATGTATTATGTGTAAACCCTACCAATTACAAGTAAAATATGATTCATTGAAAGCCTAGAGATTGTTATATTCAGAATAACTCAAGGCAAATCTAACATGGGTAATAAAAAAAAATTAATTCAATTCAACTCTAAACCATCATGATTTTGCAAGGGATGATGGATCCACCATGTTTTGTATCAAAGTATAAAGCATTCTATGTTAGTATATTCATTTAAATAATTACTAGAAACTTCTAGCCAGTTTTCTTCTCAAAAAAATAGAAGCAAATGTCACACAATGAGACACAAATAATTACCACATCAATTAGAATGACAAAAACAATACCAGCATATTCTACACAAGATAAATGAAGGACATTAGCATTAAAAATCAAAAACCATTTTAAAAACACTAGCATTAAACACAACACATTAGTATTAGAAACAAATAAACAAATAAGAATGCATGTAATTGTAACAACAATCAAACAACTCACCCATTGGCATTAATAATTTCCCTAGATATCTTCATCTTTTTGGTGGTCCCTTTGTATATCTCCTCAAGAGTGCAAGGCAACTTGTTCTCAATGGGAGCAGCCTTGCTAGGACCACCTTGACTCATATGTACTCCTCCTTCTCCTTTCCTAAAAGACCTAAACACGTCTACACCAAAAGAGAAATTTAATCTCATGCCACCACCAAACGGGTCTGAAAACCCAAAGAACTCAGCAAAAATGTCATTAGCACTATGTGGATTGAACCAAAATGATGTCGAAATGTCTCTAGTGGAAAAGAACGTGGTTCCTCCACTACTAGAAGCTACATTAGAAGGTGGCACTTGACCCTTTAGATGTTTTTCCCCATATTGGTCATAAATAACCCTTTTATGAGGATCACTCAACACCTAGCACCAAAAACCACAAAAAAATAAATAAAAATAAAAAATTGAGATCCAATATGTTAAAAGGTGAAATTTTGGAGATACCCTTTACGAGAAACTAACCTCGTATGCTTCATAGATTTCTCTAAATTTGGATTCAGCTTCCTTTTCATTGGTTGGGTTCTTGTCAGGGTGCCATTTCAAGACGAGCCTTCGGTAGGCCCTTTTAATGTCATCGTGCTTAGCATTCCTATCAACCTGAAGGATGTTGTAATAATCAACACCTATGTTTGGTGCTTTTCCCTCTCTCTTTCTCTTTGTCATTTTTTTCTTCTTCACACCAACGATGTTTTGGTTGTGTGAGAATGCTATGGAAAGTTTCAGAACTCACAATTGGTAGTGTAGTCTCTCACTTTTCAGATCAATGTATTACAACTCCATTGTATGATAAGTCGGTTTTTATAAGAAGAATCAAAAAACTTACCTTAATACTGCTTGATGGTGTTTAATTTTTAGCCCTCATGTAGTAATTATTTCTCTTAAATATATTACTTTTTTTTTTGCCATTATTGTTTTGAAAAATTGACTATGTAGAACATTAAAAGTAGGAAAAAAAAAAGGGTGACCATTTATGTCAAACTTTTAATAAGAGTCATAATTTCAAGGAAAAAATATTAAAACAAAAATCTTACCTTATATTCAATTCAAATCCAATTACCCTCAAATCAAAATACTATTTCAAGTCAAACAAAATTACCCAATATTTCCAAAAAAACATCTAATGAACAAAATTTAAATGAAATATTCTTTTATATTTTCACTATTATATTTTGAAATCAAATAATGAAATTAAATGTATTTTAGTAATAAATATTTTCAAGAATAAATCACAAAATAAAAAAAATATTTATATAGAAATATAAGAAATTTAATATAAATTTTGTTTATGTTTAATAACTAAATGTGATAATTAAAATAAGAATAAATATATAGTTTCCAAAAGTAACAATATGTATTAATTTTATTCTCAAAAAGTTACAAGCATATAATTTAATTTTTTGAATTTTTCAACTCCATGTTAAATTAGTCCTTCTATATTAACTTAGTCAATGATTTTTTTTTTTTTTTTATAGAAAGTCAATGAATTTATTAACTTCATAATTTTTTAATCTTTATTCTTTTTTAGAAATAATTTATTCTCTATTCATAAAAGGTTAAATGCATATAATTAATTTTTTTGAAATTCAATTTTATGTTAAATATTCCTTTTATATTTAATTAGTCAATGAATTATTGAACTTAACAATTCAGTCTTTGAATTTTAAAATTAAAAAAAAATTATATAGAAATATAAGAAATTTAATATAAATTTTGTTTATGTTTAATAACTAAATGTGAGAATAAAATAAGATAAAATATATAGTTTTCAAAAGTAAAAATATGTATTAATTTTATTCTCAAAAGGTTACATGCATATAATTTAATTTTTGAATTTTTCAATTCCATGTTAAATTAGTCCTTCTATATTAATTAGTCAATGAATTTATTTTTTTATAGGAAGTCAATGAATTTATTAAATTCATAATTTTTTAATCTTTATTCTTTTTGTAGAAATAATTTAGTCTTTATTCATAAAAGGTTAAATGCATATAATTAATTTTTTTGAATTTCAATTTTATGTTAAATAGTCCTTTTATATTTAATTAGTCAATGAATTTATTAACTTCTTAACAATTTAGTCTTTGAATTTTAAATTAAAAAAATATTTATATAGAAATATAAGAAATTTAAAATAAATTTTGTTTATGTTTAATAACTAAATGTGAGAATGAAAATAAGATAAAATATATAGTTTTCAAAAGTAACAATATGTATTAATTTTATTCTCAAAAGGTTACATGTATATAACTTAATTTTTTAATTTTTCAATTCCATGTTAAATTAGTCCTTCTATATTAACTTAGTCACTGATTTTTTTTATAGAAAGTCGATGAATTTATTAACTTCATAATATTTTAATCTTTATTCTTTTTTGTAGAAATAATTTAGTCTTTATTCATAAAAGGTTAAATGCATATAATTAGTTTTTTTGAATTTCAATTTTATGTTAAATAGTCCTTTTATATTTAATTAGTCATGAATTTATTAACTTCTTAACAATTTAGTCTTTGAATTTTAAAATTAAAAAAAATATTTATATAGAAATATAAGAAATTTAATATAATTTTTTTATTTTTAATAACTAAATGTGAAAATTAAAATAATATTAAATATATAGTTTTCAAAAGTATCAATATGTATTAATTTTATTCTCAAAAGGTTACTATTCTCAAAAGGTTACTTGCATATAATTTAATTTTTGAAGTTTTCAATTCCATGTTAAATTAGTCCTTCTATATTAACTTAGTCAATGAGATTTTTTTTTATAGAAAGTCAATGAATTTATTAACTTCATAATATTTTAATCTTTATTATTTTTGTAGAAATAATTTAGTCTTTATTCATAAAAGGTTAAATGCATATAATTAATTTTTTTGAATTTTAATTTTATGTTAAATAGTCCTTTTATATTTAATTAGTCTTTGAATTTTTAACCTTCAAAATAAATTTTCCATGTATATGCACAATTTGATCTACCTTTTTACTATGCATCATTATCTGATGTGAAAGGGCATTGCTACAGTGGCACAATTCTATTATGGGTATTTATACTTGAAAGATACTACTTTTAGCCATATCTAGTGTAATATTACAACATGGTTGTAAAAGCAAAATTTCTCATTGGAGAAATTTGCCAAGCAACAACTGACCAACTATAAATAACCCTTAATGATTTCAAGTTATAAAATCCTATAAATTCATTACTCAAAATATCAATAATTAACAAAATACATAGTTCATTACAACAACAAAACTCAAAATATCCAAAACATAAATCATGTATGATGTATTATGTGTAAACCCTACCAATTACAAGCAAAATATGATTCATTTAAAGCCTAGAGATTGTTATATTCGGAATAACTCAAGGCAAATCTAACATGGGTAATAAAAAAAATAATTCAATTCAACTCTAATCCGTCACAATTTTGCAAGGGATGATGGATCCACCATGTTATGTATCAAAGTATAAAGCATTCTGTGTTAGTATATTAATTTAAATAATTACTAGAAACTTCTTGCCAGTTTTCTTCTTCGAAAAATAGAAGCAAATGTCGCACAATGAGACACAAATAATTACCACATCAATTAGAACCACAAAAATATTCCAGCATATTCTACACAAGATAAATGAATTAATAAAATTAAATAAATGAAGGACATTAGCATTAAAAATCAAAAACCATTTTTAAAACACTAGCACTAAACACAACACATTAGCATTAGAAACAAATAAACAAATAGGAATGCATGTAATTGTAACAACAATCAAACAACTCAGCCATTGGCATTAATAATTTCCCTAGATATCTTCATATTTTTAGTGTTCCCTTTGTATATCTCCTCAAGAGTGCAAAGCAACTTGTTCTCAGTGGGAGCAGCCTTGCTAGGACCACCTTTACTCATATGGACTCCTCCTCCTCCTTCCCTAAAAGACCTAAACACGTCTACACCAAAAGAGAAATTTAATCTCATGCCACCACCAAATGGGTCTGAAAACACAAAGAACTCAGCAAAAATGTCATTAGCACTACGAGGATTAAACCAAAACGATGTCGAAATGTCTCTGGTTGAAAAGAACGTGGTTCCTCCACTACTAGCAGCTGCATCAGGAGGTGGCACATGACCCTTTAGACCTTTTTCCCCATATTGGTCATAAATAACCCTCTTATGAGGATCACTCAACACCTAGCACCAAAAGCCACAAAAAATTAAATAAAAATAAAAAATTGAGATCCAATATGTTAAAAGGTAAAATTTTGGAGATACCCTTTACGAGAAACTAACCTCGTATGCTTCAGAGATTTCTTTAAATTTGGATTCAACTTCCTTTTCATTGGTTGGGTTCTTGTTAGGGTGCCATTTCATGACGAGGCTTCGGTAGGCCCTTTTAATGTCATCGTGCTTGGCATTCCTATCAATCTGAAGGATGTTCTAATAATCAACACCCATGTTTGGTGCTTTTCCCTCTCTCTTTCTCTTTTTCATTTTGTTCTTCTTCACACCAATGATGTTTTGGTTGTGAGAGTGCTATGGAAAGTTTCAGAACTCACAATTGACTATGTAGAACATTAAAAGTAGGAAAAAAAAAAAGGAGACCATTTATGTCAAACTTTTAATAAGAGTCATAATTTCAAGGAAGAAATATTGAAAAAAAAAATCTTACCTTATATTCAATTCAAATCCAATTACCCTCAAATCAAAATACTATTTCAAGTCAAACCAAAATTCAATTACCCAATATTACCAAAAAAAAAAATATCTAATGGACAATATTTAAATGAAATATTCTTTTATATTTTCACTATTATATTTTGAAATTAAATAATGACATTAAATGTATTTTTGTAATAAATATTTTCAAGAATAAATCACAAAATTAAAAAAATATTTATATAAAAATATAAGAAATTTAAACTAAATGTGAGAATTAAATATATATTTTTCAAAAGTAACAATATGTATTAATTTTATTCTCAAAAGGTTACATGCATATAATTTAACTTTTGAATTTTTCAATTCCATGTTAAATTAGTCCTTCTATATTAACTTAGTCAATGAATTTTATTTTTTATAGAAAGTCAATGAATTTTATAAGTTCATAATATTTTAATCTTTATTCTTTTTGTAGAAATAATTTAGTCTTTATTCATAAAAGATTAAATGCATATAATTAATTTTTTTAAATTTCAATTTTATGTTAAATAGTCCTTTTATATTTAATTAGTCAATGAATTTAGTCATTGAATTTTTAACCTTCATAATAATTTAATTGTTATATTTAATAAACTTTCCATTAAAAAGTAATTTAATCAAGAAATTGATATATTTAAAAATAATTCATCCCTATAATATAAATTAATATACATAAATTGAAGGTCACTCTCTCAATTAGACATTTTCAACACTCTCTCTTATCTCTTTTGCATGTATATTTCATATATTATCTCTGTAATTAACCAAAAATATGTCTCTCAATCTTTTTTAAACTACAATTCTTTTATCTTTACTTTAAATTTGATTTTCTTAATTATCTATTTATTCTAGTCTATCATTTTTTATCTTTATTTTTAAATTAAATTTAAATATTTTTCAAAAAGATGATAGAAATTCAAAGTAATCTTATATGATTAAAATAGTTCATTAAAATTTAAAATATAGTTTATAGATTAAAATATTTATTTATTATAAATTTAAATTATAATATAATTTACATATTAAAAAATCTATTTATTATAAAATTTAATTATCTCAAAGTATCTATCTTATACAATGCAAAGAGTACTTTTAACTTTTAAGTAAAAATTCAACCTGAATGATTACTTTTGAAAACTAAATTATATATTTATTCTAAAAGTAATTATTTTTAGAATAATTAATTGATCTTTGTGTATAACATTTTCTTCATTAAAGGCAATCTTGTTCGAGCTGGATCGGACCACTATGGATGGCAAAACTCTCCCTCTAAGTATTTAACACAGCTACATATCCAAAACTCAAACTCGAGAATTTTGATAAGTTAGAACAACCTAAATGCCAGTTGATATATATTAAAGCCAGTTTAGCGTTAATACATAATATATATATATATATATATATATATATATATATATATATATATTAACATTTATGCTTACAAGGTTTATAAATACTTATAATTTAATTTTGATATATTATATTTGTATTTTATACATATATGTGAATAAATTAGGTGGATAAATATTTATAACACATGAAGCTAGATAAAAATTTAGACGAAAAAAATGTAATTGTTCATATTAATTGATTAAAAGATTAAAGTGGCGCTCTTAACTTATTTTAAATCAAAACATGAATAACAGATTTATAATTTTTAACGAAATATTTAAATATTATTAAATTTTTTGTCACTCAACTTATATATAATCTAATTTTAAATTAAAACAAAGCTTGAAATGTGACAAAACAATGTTTAACTATTAATATTACTTATTTAATATTATTATTATTTTTGTTTAGAGATTGACCAACAAAGTTAGTTAATTATTTAATAATCATTATAAATATTGTCATTGACATTATTATTCTTATTATTGTTTTCATTATTTATTTGTTTATAAATTATTATTATTAATAATAAAAATTGAAGTTGATAACTAATACAGTAAATTAAGTGCCTTATTACCTACAAAAAAAATATAAGTATCTTCTATTGCAGAAATTTTAAGTAATATGATTGTTATAGATATCAGTCATTAATTGTTGTCTGCATTTATTCATATATATTTTTGTTAAAATTTAATGTAACACTATTTTACTGTTTTCTTATATATAATACTTTATTCCCAACATAAAGCTTTATTCTTTTCTATATTTTGAGTATTGGGTGTAGGAACAGTTAAATCCTTATTTAGGTGGGGCAATATAACAATTATAATTCACAAATATATTTTACTCTTTAATTATAACAATACATTCTTATACTTTTAAAAAATAGAAAATTAAATCACTTAATTATATATTTATAGGATATTTTTTGGTCCTAGGTCAGAGACCACGTGTGTCCCCCAACCCACTGGGTCAGAGACTAATCCCGCTCACAGTGCGTAGCTGCCGCTGGCCCATTGGAGTTTTGCACACGGAGGGAATCGAACACAGGTTCTGCCGCTAAATAGATCGTTCCCCCTCATGTGAATGCAGCGGTGCCTTACACCACTGCACCAACCCTTTTGGTTTATATTTATAGGATATAGATTTGGATAACAATTTTTTTAGTCAAATTGGATAAAAAAATGTTACAGTCATATATATATATATATATATATATATATATATTTTGCGTAATGTTATAGTCAATTGTTTATGAGCATATTAAAGACCTAGGTGTGGTCCTCACTCTTTTAAGGGGCCGGCCAGCTAAGACCTAGGCAATCAACTGAGCATGTAAAGACTTAGGCATGTTCCTCACTCCAATAAGTGGTCGATCAGTTAAGACCTATACATGGTCCTCCCTCCAATAAGAGGTCAACTGGTTAAGACTAAGAGGCTTCGGTTGTTGGCCAAGCGTTAGGCCGAGGTCTAAGGGTGTAAGAAATCCTGGTCGGGCTGTCAAGCTCTAGTAAGGGTCCATCCCTATAAAATTACTAAGAAGCTTCGGTTGTGGCCAAGAGTTAGGCCAAGGCCCAAGGGTGTAAGAAATCTTGATAGGGTTTTAAAACTCCAGTCAAGGTCCATCTCTACAAATAGATGACCATGTCAATTTGCTACGATCTACAATTAACCAAGCGTACCAAGCTACGTGGGGATGAACATGAAGTCTTCTACGATCTACAAATTAAGCAAGCGGAAAAAGCTATTAAAAAATTTTCTGAGCATTTTGCCACAACACTAGAGAATTTTTGGAGCTTCAAGTCCCAAAATTGGACGAGCACATCAAGCTCTGATTTTTTATAAATTACGTTGTGATCTACAATGGGATGAGCACGTCAAGCTCTTATTTTAGAGATTTTCATCAACACGATCTACAGTTTGAAGAGCATGCCAAAGCTCTTCGATCTTTATAAATTTGATCGTGATCTACAATTAGACGAGCATGTCATTCTCTGATTTTAATTACGTTGTGATCTACAATAAGACGAGCACGTCAAGCTTTTATTTGAGAGATTTTCATATGTCAAGTTCTAAGTAGTTTTGACACCCTCTACATTGAAATGAGCATAACATGTCCGCTGTTATGATCTACAGCTAGATGAACGTCATACACACACTTAAAACAAAAGATTTACAAATCATTACAATCTACAATTGGATGAGCGCAGCTTTTACACCTCAATCTTGGGAAATTTATGAATAGTTACGATTTACAATTGGATGAATGTGGTATTGACACTTCAATCTTAGAAAATTTATGAATCGTTACGATCTACAATTCGATGAATGCTTTATTTGTACTAAAGAGTAAAATCCGACTCTGTTACGATCTACACCTACACAAACATCTTAAGTATTTTTGTTATGATTTACCTAAAAGTCATAAACAAAATGGAACGCTTTGGTCTCCATTGGGCCGATCCCAATGGTTAAGAACTTTATGATTTAGTCTCTTCGCACTATTATACTTGAGACTAAGGGGCTGTGTGTACCCTTCGGTCTCCATTATATTTATCTGTGTATAAATCTCTGTAAGTAACTGACAGATATTAATTCGCTAGAATTAATTCTCTGTAGTTGCTTTTCTGTATAATTGACTGCTAGTTGAATTTTTAGTTTCGGTGAAAATAAAATAACCTGTGTTAATTTATTTGGATTGAGGATGTGTAATGTAATGAGAATTTAAGTTTTCAGTATTTAAATTCATCGGTTAGAAATAGATATTTATCTGTTTGAAATATCTAAGGAAAAGAAGGTGAATTCATGTACCGGTAGAAAATTGTCTGTGTTTATTCGTAAATTTGTGTCTCTGTGTTGTTGGAAATTTATTTGACTGGAAAAATCATTTTGTATCGTCTTTAAAATCTAAGACTTGCAAGACAAGTAATCTTTCGTAAAATTCATCTGTGAGTGATTACTCTACAGAGAAATGTTAGGAAAGTTACTTTAAAAAGTTTTTCAATTATAAAGAATTATCAAAATTTAAATTGGATGTTTATCTATTTGTTTTTTTTAGAATGCGTTCCGGTTTAAATTACACAGTGTATTTCTACACTGTGTAACTTGACACGACTCTAACCCATCTAATCAAGTGACCATTGGCCACTTGAATTGCATGCAAAACACTCCCTCAGACACACAAAAGCCCACGACCACTCACACTCACTCTTCCTAACCATCACTCAAATCAACACTAACCTAACACTCACCTCACTCACTCACTTAAGTCAACCACAGATTTAGCCAAGAAGATTAAAAAAAATTACTCCTCCCTCTCTCTTCCCTTCTTTTGGCCAAGACACTCACTTCCCCTCACAACATCATTCTTTTTCAACTTCCTTCCATTGCATGTCCTAACTAGAGGGACTGAAGGCCTAGACTCCTTTGGAAGAAAACAACCAGCTCCTTTTCCTCATTTCAATGAGTTCACCATTAAGTAAGGGGACTCTTTGGTGGATTCAAAGTGGCTGGAGGTGGAGGATCCAGCCACTCTCACCTAAAATGCCTCCCTTGTTGACTGAATTTGTGAGATGTGCGATTGCATGTATGTGATTGAGTTTGTGTTTTGAAATTCCCTTTGGCAGTGGCTTGTAACTGTGTCAAAACCTTCTCCTCATCTTTTTCTTTTTTTGAAATTCGTGGGATTGCTCCAATACAAAGGAGACCATGCCCAATTTTTGTTAGAACTCATGCATTTTCAAAATTCAAAAATTTGTGTTGACAGTGGCTGTCTCATTGTAGAAGCCCTGGATAGTGTTTACATTTTTGTGCATAACTTTTGATCTAGCCGTTGGATTTTGGTGAAACTTGTATCCAGTTAAAGTAGACTCAAAATAAACCAACTTTTCTTTTGAGACCATTGTGAGATAACCTCAAATGAAGGTTCATCCATGACATGCAATGGAACCGTTCTGCTTGTAGAAACTGGTTCAGGCAGTGGCTGTTTCATGTAGAAGCCCTAGACAGTGTTTACGTTTTTGTGCATAACTTTTGATCTAGCCGTTGGATTTTAATGAAACTTATCCTCAGTTAAAGTAGACTCAAAATGAACCAACTTTACTTTTGAGACCATTGCGAGATAATCTCAAATGAAGGTTCATCCCTGACATGCAATGGAACCATTCTGCTTGTGGAAACTGGTTCGGCAAGGTTCCGTTTTTGTGCTTTTTAAACCAAAGTAATGATTGTTTTTGAAAAATATTGTTTGTTCATAAAACTAGACAAACAGATCTTTAAAATACTATAAGTTTCGAAAATTTTCATCCACAATTGCTAATTGAACTAATTTGGTAAACAAAACTCATGCATGGATCCCAGATTTCGAACTTGGGACATAGGTCTTAGAAAAGAAATTTCTGGGAAAAATGTAGGATAAATTAGGATTTAAGTTTTACTTTTTTTGAAAGACATGAATGTTATCTTTTTACCATTAAAATTTGAGTTAAAATCTCATTTGGGAAGCTAGAGAAAATTACACATCTTTGAAGTATGCTCACTGTGAGGGGCATACTGACCTGCGAACTTCTAGGAATTTTTATAATTTTTGTAGATTTAATCTGAGATTGTGGGTTAGCTTTTTGAAAAATAGGTTTTAAGGGCTTTTATTTGATATTAGAATTTCACAAAAAAAAATCGCTTGCTAAATTAATTTTGGACAGAGATTAGGTGCTGCCAGAGAGAGATTCTATTTTAAAATTGGCTTGATATATGATATTTGAATTATGATATACTTGAATGTGTAGATTAATTATAAATGTGTGCATGCAAGGCAGTGGGTAAATTTAACCCTGCCTTAAATGATTGTAAGACCCTTGCAATGTGAACCTAGGGCATCTCCGTGTGTGTGATTGTGCGTTTTGAAACGCTCTGTGGTACAGTCACATGGACTGTAGTATGAATTGAAATTCTCTATGATGTCTATGATCTGTGAGCATAAGACTCGAACGTGAGTGCTTATGTGGACTAGGACACTGTCTTAGTAATCCAAGAAAATTTTACCGGCGATAATAATATAAATTCCAACAGTGAGAACAACTAATTTAGACTTAAGAATTTATTTACTTTATAAGCTTAATAAATGAACTCTTTGATTTGTGCTTTGGACTTAGATAAATATTCTAGGACCCTTGCATGGAGGAATCGTTAGTAAGTATTAATTATTAAAAACTTTAGAAATTGAGAGGGTATGGCACAAATAAAATGTAATAAATAATCTTGATACATGATAGCGATATGCGCCTTGAGAGTCGTGCAATGAGGAAAAACGCGTGTACGGTGGACTTGTGAAGGAAGTCGCGTGGGGCAATTCCTGCTGAGAGAAAGATACAAAGATGTTGGCGGAAATCGAATGACATGGTCACCCATAGGTGATGGAGAGCATATTCTCATATGGTATAATCTTGTTGGAGCCAGGACAAGGTCTTGAGCTTGGCGTCGATTTCGATACGTCTTATACCCTAGATTTGGAAACCCACGATGATGAGCAAAGATAATCTCCATGTGAGAGTGTGCGAGGAGTAAGTCCTCAGAGTATGAATGACCACAGATTGGTACCTGGGAGATGATCATGAGGCATTACGACCTTGGAGGGTAGGCGTCGAGTTGTGACTTCGTTCACATAAATCGACTTAGTGACGCTGACAATAACCACGAGAAAATCTCAGTTGGTAAGAGCCCACCTTATACCAGGGTGATGGTGTACTCCCAGTAGTCATTCCACTCAATATATGTAAGACCATTGAATTCTGGAAGTTCCAAGTGGCAGCTGGCCATTGTGTTACAGTTTACAGACTTTAGTCATGGAAACGAGTAAGTTCCGAGTGTGAACGTTAGAGAACCACCCCGCAGTGGTTAGTAGGATTGTGTGTGACTTCTAAAGTCGTTTCTGTGTGATTTGCTTGATGAAGCAAAGAGATTCACCCTTTTTGAGTGTTTATTTTCTTTAGGCTCGGATGGCGGGCAAGGAACCAGCCCTCCATTAGGAGGTTGGCTGCTACATTGGATGATGGATAGCCGAGTATTTCACATGGTGGACGCAACCGACATCACCATACTACCAACATGGGAAGCCTGTGGATGTAGTGATAATCTCCTCATCTCTCCTTTCTTCCAAGCGTATCGAGATTGCTTCTCACTCTTCAGGGGTGCAGCTATAGGAGTTAGATGACTCCGACACCAAGGAGACTCCTACTGATGGGAGTTCCTCTGCGGTGCCAGAATACGTGTCGTAGCCTGAGTACGAGGACCCTGTTGAGGGGAGTTCCTCAACGTACCCCAGCCAGAGTACAGGGCAGTGGAGGAGGATGGTGATGGAGATAGATGGGGACGAGCCAGTAGCAACTGTTGTTGAGGAGGTGGCAAAGGCTCCTGCCGAGGGAGCTGGCTAGTTGCCAGCGGAGATCGAGGAGGATCCCGAGGAGGATCCAGAGGAGGATTCCTTTGAGGTCTCCTCTCGTGAGTCCAACACTAAGTCCTTCACCGGCCGGCAGTTCCTGTAAGTGTGGGCGGAGTCTCTTGGGTAGATGCTAGATGACTGCTCTGAATGTTAGGATCTTTTTTTACCTTTATCATGTATTTTGTTGGGTAGATCTAGGCATTCAAATGTTTTGTTGTATATATTTCAGTCATCCTGCGTACCATACTAGGTTTTGGTACACACAGTTACTGGGAACCTTATGATGCTTGTCAGACTCATTTTATATATATATTTATGCATTGTATCTTTTCAATTATTCATTTCTGTTTTTAATTATTGCCTTATTTATTTATTCCGCATATTTGAAAATTCAAAGCAATATTTTACAATGATAAACACGTTAAGATCTTTCTAAATAAAAAATGACGCGTTAATAACTGCCAAAATAAATGAGGACTTTTGGAATTAAAGTTTAAAATTGAAATGCATAGTTCAATTAAAAAGTTTTAAAAATTCACTAAAATTCCACCTACTACGTTTTAACTTCACTCGTTTTCACAAGTACAAATTAATTAAAAAGCTTTAGAAAATAATTAATTGAATTAAATACAGCATATTTTCCTTTTTAGAAATTAGAGCGTTACATTGTGTACCCTTTGGTTTCCATTAGGCCGATCCCAATGGTTAAGAACTTTATGCTTTAGCCTCTTTGTGCTATCGCACTCAAGCCTAGGGGGTTGTGTACCCTTCGGTCACCATTGGGCCGAGCCCAATGGACCGAGTCCATTACCTAACCCAAAAGGCCGAGGTCGAGCGTAGAGTGTGCCCGATTGCACTGTTAGTGCCTTATATCCCGAATTCTAGAGGATCTAATTTAATCATATCCTAACTATATCCCAATCATATCTGATCACATCTTACCTAATCATATCTTATCACTAAGAATCATGGACATAAGGTATGATTAGGTCTTACCATAATTAAAGAGCTACTGTATAATCCACACTCAACCTAAGAACAAGGAAGAATACACTTTTATGTTCTGGATAGGCAGACTCAAACCCTAGGGAAAACCTATACCGGAACACTCACTAATTTTAATTTTAATTTAGGAGATCTAAGAAAATTTTAAAATGTCTCAAAAAATTTTCAACTCTAAAAAAGTTCTTAAAATCACACTCTTTGAAACAACGTTAAAATATTATTATTTTATTCAATGGAGACAAAATAAAATAAAATTTTTAAAGGGATCTAATTATAATTATTAGAGACTAATTCTAACTAAATCTTTCACTCTTCTTAACTATTGACTCACTTTAACATTTTGTTCTCACAATATTAGTGTGCAACACAATCCCAATTTCAATAGAATTCTCTACTAAAACTTATACTGAAAAATTACACATATTTATTAATTAATTTTTCCATGAAATTAAATTTATTTTTCTCTTATAATTATTTTCATTTAAGTTTATAATTCACAAAATAAAATAAAAAAAAAGTGTTACAATAGGTACCATTTCATTCATGTCATTGTAGTTTAAAAAAAATTAGTTTTTTAGCATGTGTTGAAAGGAATTACATTTTAATGCACCAAAAACGTTCATAAAATAACTACAATTTAAAAGCAATTGGAAATTAATCAAAATTAAACATTTTTAAAGTATGCTATTGGATAATTGTATGAAATAATGGTGACAATTCTATTTTAAGTTGAGCAAAGTACACAAATATTTAGAAAATTTAAGGAATTATTGAAATATTTCTTCTAGCATTTTTTTTATAGTGTCTGCCTGCATTGTTCTGTACTATTTAAAGTTTCGCTATGCTTAAAGATTTATTTTTTATTTATTTTAAATTTTAATTCTCTTATTTGATATCCATTCTTCCTAAGACAAATATTGAATTGGTAATACTGAACATTTTAGAATGACTGTGTTTGTGTTAGTATCATTTAAATTAAAATTACTAAGTTTTTGGTGGCTAATGGTTATATTTAATAGATTTTTTTAAAGAAGTAATATTTTTATTTCATAGCTAACAATCATTAATTTTTTTATTTATTCACATTGAGTAGAATAACATTATTTTGGGTTCTCAAATAATATATTATTATTATTAGTACATTAATGTTGTGTCAATTTTTATTGTTTTTTAATCGTAATATTTAATAAATTTACCTATATTTGAATGTCCACACTAAACTCGCTTATTAGTCATGACTACACCAAATTATGCACATTTTTGGTAGGATTTGACCACATTTATGTTTGGCTTAAATATAATTTTAGTCTCCCTATTTTATCAAATACTTAATTTTGGTCATATTTTCCCGTAAAAAAAAAAACTTAATTTTGGTCCCCTATTTCAAAATAGAGACATTTAGTCTCCTTATTTTAGAAAATCTGCAATTTTGGTCAAATCTTCAATTTTTCCTACATTTATTTATTTTACAAGATTTTGAAAACAAAGTGTATGAGAATGGCTTTTCGTTATAATTATAATTATGGCAATTTAATTATGTTGCAAATTTGTGAAATCTTTCAAACTTTATGTTTTTCATTTGTTTTGCTCATAATAAGGTCATAGGAGTAATAAAGTTTAAAAAATGAAATAATAAAAACGACTAATTTTGCATTCATATTTTTTTGTTCAATTTTCATGTTTTCAAATGGCACCAGTAGAATAAATAAATATGTTTTATTGAATGCAATTAACTTCGCTAATTAGCAGTGATATATTTGATATTTTTACATGACAAAAATAAATCAGAAATAAGCAAATGTATAAGAAAAACATGAAATTAGTGGTTCTTATTCCATTACCTAATTATATCAAATATGTATAAATTAAATATAAACTATAATCTCCATTATCGGCCTTTGGTAGCAATGATGTATTTGACATTCCTACATTAAAAAATGGATTAAAGTATTGGTTTATATAGATTGTAAGTCATAAAAAGTCGTTCATACTGTTCCTATTTAAATTGATGGCAACAACAACTTAATATAACTTTAATTTACAAATTAATTAAAATTTATAGGGTTTCCTTAGTCAATTCTTGTAAGATTTGAATAATTAATATAAATAACGAGACATTTTAATCTTGGATTGTCCAAAATATTATCCAATATTTTATAATATTGGATAAAAGCTAACCTTTTACTTTATTGATCCTTTAGAAGTCTTAAGATTATCCTTAATTGAATATTACAATTATTTCATTACTAGGGACTCAACTTTAGCTCATTGGCAGACCACATACACAAAACATCAATAATATGGCAAAAAAAATTTAATCAACCACTAAAGTTACAAAATATATGTAAAAAAACAAATTTATTACATTGCCCCCTAGTTAAGATTATGATAATGTATTATACATTGATAAAAGAGCCATAAGAGTTGTTGTGCCAAACTTTATGTATATTTCACGTAGTTAGGAGTTTCTTGATTCCTGCCTTCTGATCTATAGTTAGCTGGTATGGGAATTTGAAGATGAACTTTATCCTCAAGTTTCCTTTCTTTGTTGGATCCTTTGGGAGAGGCATCCCTTCTCTTACAACAACAACCTCGTAATCAGGATGTATAATATTGGTAATTGGCACAGATATATCCAATGTGGTAATGTTCACAGTATAATCGGTCAAGGCTTCCACAAGAGAAACCTTTTCAGTTACAAGAAGATCATTTCCATCACGAGTGAATACGTTGTGTGGTTTTTCATCAATGATGAAAACCAGGTCAGCGGGTGTCACCTTTGGCTGTTCGTTTCCCTTCTCAGGGAAGGTGATCTTTGTGCCTTTCTTCCAACCAGGCTTAACATTAATAGTTAAGATCTCATCCACTGGAATGGTTTTGCTGCACCAACAACAAAATGAGTGAAAAGTTAGAGTCATCTAAAGTTAGAAGTTGTATGAATATAATTAACACATTTAACACAGTTGAATAGGAAACCAAATTTTTAAAAATGAAAACCACAAGTTCCGTTCCTTTTGTTTGGATGCAAAAACATTATATTCTGAATGCACCATAAAATAATATTTCTACAACACATATTCATTTAAACTGTACATCCAAGTGATTAGGAGGGGTGGGGTTTGGGTAGGTCATAGATTCAACTTACAATAACATTCTTTGATATATATAAAGAATATTGTTTTTTTAGTAGAATATAAAGAATATTGTTATAAGCAAATAATGTATAAAAATATCCATGTGCTTATTATGGTTCTTAAGGATAGAGGATAACAAACTTGGGAAATTACCATGCACCATAAATTTGACAAAGCTTTAGACAACTACACAATAGGATCAAATCATGTCTATCATAACTTCTATATACACAACACATGCAATATTTAATAGGTGTACAAGTTTAGTGTACTCTTCGAGATGATTAGACATCTTGCATAAATGTTAGATATTTATCCCTTAATCTTGATAATTAAATTAGAGGTAATTATATAGACTAGCAAAGAAAAGTCATTTTGCTAAGGGAAATTGCAAAATTCCTAGCCATATTAAAAAGTTTATCCCTAATAAAATATGTTGACACACTATTACATTGGACTCAGCCCCTAGGTTACTGCACTGTTTAATGTGTTGTTTAATGCTCACCAAGTTATTGCAGCATTAAATAAGAACACAATAAAACATCAAAGCATCAGACATCCTCAAAATGTCCATATGCAAAAGACTTTCCGGCCATATAGAATAGAATGAAGCCCGGCCTAGAAGATTCTAAAAACTAGAGACAAACTTTATGATATATGCACAATTTGATCTACCTTTTTACTATGCATCATTATCTGATGTGAAAGGGCATTGCTACAATGGCACAATTCTATTATGGGTATTTATACTTGAAAGATATAACTTTTAGCCATATCTAGTGTAATATTACAATATGGTTATTAAAGCAAAAAGTTCTCATTGGAGAAATTTGCCAGGCAACAACTGACCAACTATAAATAACCCTTAGGGGGCGTTTGGTAGAGGAGAAATTTTTAGATTCCCAAGAATGTTAGGTTGGGAATGTTAGTTTCCCATGTTTGGTTTCTATTTTAAAAAAATAATATTCCTGGAAAAGGATGTTTCCTGGGAATGTTTTTTAATCAGTTTCCCACAGGGGGAGGTGGGAATCTAACTTTCCTGACTAAGGGGAATGTTTTAATGATATGAAAAGACTATATTGCCCCTTTCTTAAGTACAAAATATCCTCATATAGGGTTCATCTTTATCTATAAGCTTATCTTCATTGTCGAACGTTGCATTTATCCACATGATTCTATCTTTCTTTAATTTTGAAAAAAATATTAATTTTAAAATTTGTAATTTTTTCTCTTTATCTTTTTTTAAACATAGATCTACCTTCTTTATTATCTAAATTTATCTCATTATTTACTATTTCATCTTTTGTATTATTATATTATAATATTATAATTCAACCTCTAATATGATAGTAAGCCATAATAATATTTCAACCATGTAAAACATTGTCATAATTAAATTAAATAATTAATATTTGTAAAAAATATTTTGAAATTAGTTTTGTTTGATTTTCTTTTGCAAATGTTTTTTCATATATAAATTTATTTAAATCTTGTAATTAAATTAGGTAAGTGTCATATTTGTAATAAAATTTGAGTGAAAAAATATTTAATGAAATTATTTTAATCAAGGGTATATTTGTAAAAATTTCTTATATACACAAAAAAGTTATACTGTAACCAAACATAGGAAACTTTAATTCCCAAGAAACATATTATGACTAACCAAACATATTTTAACCATTTCCGGGAACCATGATTCCCATGAATTGACTTTCCCAGGAATCATCATTCCAGGGTATGAAAAAACTTCTCCCCTACCAAACGCCCCCTTAATGATTTCATGTTAAAATCCTATAAATTCATTACTCAAAATATCAATAATTAACAAAATACATAGTTCATTACAACAACAAAAACTCAAAATATCCAACACATAAATCATGTATGATGTATTATATGTAAACCTTACAATTACAAGCAAAATATGATTCATTTAAAGCCTAGAGATTGTTATATTCAGAATAACTCAAGGCAAATCTAACATGGGTAATAAAAAAAAATAATTCAATTCAACTCTAAACCATCATAATTTTGCAAGGGATGATGGATCCACCATGTTATGTATCAGAGTATAAACCATTATATGTTAATCTATTCATTTAAATCATTACAATAAACTTCTAGCCAGTTTTCTTCTTCGAAAAATAGAAGCAAATGTCACACAATGAGACACAAATAATTACCACATCAATCAGAGCCACAAAAAATATTCCAGCATATTCTACGCAAGATAAATGAATTAATAAAATAAATAAATAAATGAAGGACATTAGCATTAAAAATCAAAAACCATTTTTAAAACAGTAGCACTAAGCATAACACATTAGCATTAGAAACAAATAAACAAATAAGAATGCATGTAATTGTAACCATAATCAAACAACTCACCCATTGGCATTAATAATTTCCCTAGATATCTTCATCTTTTTGGTGGTCCCTTTGTATATCTCCTCAAGAGTGCAAGGCAACTTGTTCTCCATGGGAGCAACCTTGCTAGGACCACCTTGATTCATATGGACTCCTCCTCCTCCTTCCCTAAAAGACCTAAACACGTCTACACCAAAAGAGAAATTTAATCTCATGCCACCACCAAATGGGTCTGGAAACCCAAAGAACTCAACAAAAATGTCATTAGCACTACCAGGATTGAACCAAAACGATGTCGAAATGTCTTTGGTGGACAAGAACGTGGTTCCTCCACTACTAGAAGCTGCATCAGGAGGTGGCACATGACCCTTTAGACCTTTTTCCCCATATTGGTCATAAATAACCCTCTTATGAGGATCACTCAACACCTAGCACCAAAAACCACAAAAAATTAAATAAAAATAAAAAAATGAGATCCAATTTGTTAAAAGGTGAAATTTTGGAGATACCCTTTACGAGAAACTAACCTCGTATGCTTCAGAGATTTCTTTAAATTTGGATTCAGCTTCCTTTTCATTGGTTAGGTTCTGGCCAGGGCGCCGTTTCATGAAGAGCCTTCAGTAGGCCCTTTTAATGTCATCGTGCTTGGCATTCCTATCAATCTGAAGGATGTTGTAATAATCAACACCAATGTTTGGTGCTTTTCCCTCTCTCTTTCTCTTTGTCATTTTGTTCTTTTTCACACCAACGATGTTTTGGTTGTGTGAGAATGCTATGGAAAGTTTCAGAACTCACAATTGGTAGTGTACTCTCTCACTTTTCAGATTAATGTATTACAACTCCATTGTATGATAAGTCGGTTTATAAGAAGAAACAAAACATTTACCTTAATACTGCTTGATGGTGTTTAATTTTTAGTCCTCATGTACTCTCTCACTTTTTTTTGCCATTCTTGTTTTGAAAAATTGACTATGTAGAACATTAAAAGTAGGAAAAAAAAAAAGGAGACCATTTATGTCAAACTTTTAATAAGAGTCATAATTTCAAGGAAAAAATATTGAAAAAAAAAATCTTACCTTATATTCAATTCAAATCCAATTACCCTCAAATCAAAATACTATTTCAAGTCAAACCAAAATTCAATTACCCAATATTACCAAAAAAAATCTAATGGACAAAATTTAAATGAAATATTCTTTTATATTTTTACTATTATATTTTGAAATTAAATAATGACATTAAATGTATTTTAGTAATATATATTTTCAAGAATAAATCACAAAATTAAAAAAATATTTATATAGAAATATAAGAAATTTAATATAAATTTTGTTTATGTTTAATAGCTAAATGTGAGAATTAAAATAAGATTAAATATATAGTTTTCAAAAGTAACAATATGTATTAATTTTATTCTCAAAAGGTTACATTTATATAATTTAATTTTTGAATTTTTCAACTGCATATTAAATTAGTCCTTCTATATTAAATTATACAATGAATTTATTAAGTTCATAATTGTTTAATCTTTATTCTTTTTGTAGAAATAATTTAGTCTTTATTCATATAAGGTTAAATGCATATAATTAATTTTTTTGAATTTCAATTTTATGTTAAATAGTCCTTCTATATTTAATTTGTCAATGAATTTATTAACTTCTTAGCAATTTAGTCTTTGAATTTTAAAATTAAAAAAATATTTATATAGAAATATAAGAAATTTAATATAAATTTTGTTTATGTTTAATAGCTAAATGTGAGAATTCAAATAAGATTAAATATATAGTTTTCAAAAGTAACAATATGTATTAATTTTATTCTCAAAAGGTTTCATGCATATAATTTAACTTTTGAATTTTTCAATTCCATGTTAAATTAGTCCTTCTATATTTACTTAGTCAATATTTTTTTTTTATAGAAAGTCAATGAATTTTATAACTTCATAATATTTTAATCTTTATTCGTTTTGTAGAAATAATTTAGTCTTTATTCATTAAAGGTTAAATGCATATAATTATTTTTTTAATTTCAATTTTATGTTAAATAGTCCTTTTATATTTAATTACTCAATGAATTTAGTCTTTGAATTTTTAAACTTCATAATAATTTAATTGTTATATTTAATAAATTTTCCATTGAAAAGTAATTTAATCATGAAATTGATATATTTAAAACTAATTCATTCCTATAATATAAATTAATATACATAAATTGAAGGTCTCTCTCTCAATTAGACATTTTCAACACTCTATCTTATCTCTTTTGCATGTATATTTCATATATTATCTCTGTAATTAACCAAAAATATGTCTCTCAATCTTTTTTAAACTACAATTATTTTATCTTTACTTTAAATTTGATTTTCTTAATTATCTATTTATTCTAGTCTATCATTTTTTATGTTTATTTTTAAATTAAATTTAAATATTTTTCAAAAAGATGTTAGAAATTAAAAGTAAACTTATATGATTAAAATAGTTCATTAAAATTTAAAATATAGTTTATAGATTAAAATATTATTTATTATAAATTTAAATTATAATATAATTTTCATATTAAAAAATCTATTTATTATAAAATTTAATTATACCAAAGTATTTGTCTTATACAATGCAAAGAGTAATTTTAACTTTTAAGGAAAAATTCAACCTAAATGATTACTTTTGAAAACTAAATTATATATTTATTCTAAAAGTAATTATTTTTAGAATAATTAATTGATCATTGTGTATAACATTTTCTTCATTAAAGGCAATCTTATTCGAGCTGGATCGGACCACTATGGATGGCAAAGCTCCCCCTCTAAGTATTTAACGCAGCTACATACTCAAAACTCAAACTCGAGACTTCTGATTAAGTTAGAACAACCCAAATGCCAGTTGATATATATTAAAGCCATTTTAGCATTAATTCATAATATATATATATATATATGTATGTATATATTAACATTTATGCTTACAAGGTTTATAAATACTTATAATTTAATTTTAATATATTATACATATATGTGAAATTTTATTAATATCTAAATTAGGTGGATAAATATTTATAACACATGAAGCTCGATAAAACTTTAGATGAAAAAATGTCATTTTTCATATTAATTGATTAAAAGATTAAAGTGGTGGTCTTAACTTATTTTAAATCAAAACATGAATAACAGATTTATAATTTTTAACAAAATATTTAAATATTATTAAATTTTTTGTCACTCAACTTATATATAATCTAATTTTAAATTAAAACAAAGCTTGAAATGTGACAAAACAATGTTTAAATATTAATATTACTTATTTAATATTATTATTATTTTTGTTTAGAGATTGACCAACAAAGTTAGTTAATTATTTAATAATCATTATAAATATTGTCATTGATATTATTATTCTTATTATTGTTTTCACTATTAATTTTTTATAAATTATTATTATTAATAATAAAAATTGAAGTTGATAACTAATATAGTAAATTAAGTGTCTTATTACCTAAAAAAATATAAGTATCTTTTATTGCAGAAATTTAAAGTAATATGATTGTTATAGATATCATTCATTAATTGTTGTTTGCATTTATTCATATATTTTTTTGTTAAAATTTATTGTAACACTATTTTACTGTTTTCTTATATATAATACTTTATTCTCAACATAAAGCTTTATTCTTTTCTATATTTTGAGTATTGGGTGTAGGAACAGTTAAATCCTTATTTAGGAGGGAATCGAACACATATTCTCCTACTAAATAGATCGTTCCCCCTCATGTGAACACAGCGGGGCCTTACAGCACTGCGCCAACCCTTTTGGTTTATATTTATAGGATATAGATTTGGATAACAATTCTTTTAGTGAAATTAAACAAAAAAATGTTATAGTCAATTTTTTTTTTGCATAATGTTATAGTCAATTGTTTATGAGTTTAATGGTGATGCACTGACAGTGTAAAACAATTTTACATTGTCATACAATCACAAATCACCGTCGATATGACTTTTAAGATAATTTTGTAAAAGTCAACAAACTTATCATACATGGTGGGTTGTGTTTGAATGACACTGTAAAATTATTTTACATTGTCGGTGCATAACCCTTTTCCTCATTGTTTATTAATATAAAAATTATCCAATTTTATTAATATAAAATAATATAAAAATTATTTTACATTGTCAGTGCATAACCCTTTTTATCATACATCGATAGTTTTTATTTAATAAATTAACTGTTGAATAAAAAAACTTTTTTATAATGTTTTCTCTATTCGAAAGAAAATGTTGACTATCGATAAAATATTAAATCACTAATTATATGAGGATGGATAAACCCGATGGGTTGGCTTTGTAGTTAGGCACCTTGCGCTCACACGTTGTGGGGACGATCTATTTAGCGGGGAATCCCGTGTTCGATTCCCGCCGTGTGCGAAAACCCTTCGAGCCAGCGGCAGTCACAGTAGCGTGAATGAGATTAGTCTCTGACCCAATGGGCTGGGGATACCCATGGTAGGACAAAAAAAAATATGAGGAGGGATAAAGTTACTCCAAAGGTAACTCTAAAAGAGTTACTACACATCTATATCATTCATTTTCTTAAAATTTAAAGGTTAAGATTAGTTACTCTTTAAAACCATTAGATTTCAAGAGGATGAATGTTGAGGATGTGGAGTAACTTTTTTAGAGTTACACTTGGAGTAACTTGATCACTCAATTTATATATATTTATATGAAATATATTTACAAATCATGTTATAGTTGATTATTTATTAACATATATAACAGATTTTTAATTAAAATTTAAACATTGAATTAAAATTACTATTTTTTTATTCTAAAATTGCTTCAACTTGAAAGTGTAAAGGACTCACCTTAAGGTAGGATTAAACCAATGCCAGATGACCATGTAATTTTAAATGGCATAAAAGTGTAAAGGACTCAAAGAAGGAAACATCATTCATTTTGAAAAATATGAGAATAATCGAAGCACAATGTATGTTACAATAATTAATTAGATTATTTTGTTCTATATGTAGTTGTCATTTGCTCTAGGTGATTCATGTAGCTTTGAAACGAATGTGTTCGGATTCTTCGGAAAACGTGATTATGTACTGGATTGATGGTCAATTATTAAACCCCATGAACACGTTTTCTCTTTATTGTTTAAAACTAGTTGGTTATTCATACATTTGCAAGGGTTGCGTTCATTTTTTCACATATTTTAAAGCGACTTATGTATATGTATATAATTATGTGATTACAAATAAACAATAGAGCATAAGAGGCAAAACTAAACAATTAAATAAAACAATTGTATATCTAGTACTCAAATTTGAAACTACTAATTAAATTAAAACAACTCTATATCATGCCATTAGTTTATGCAGTCGATAATTTAAGACAATTAGAATTTATTAAGTAAATTCTTGTTTTAAGTTTTTTTAAATTAATTCAAAATATTATCCATAAGATTTGAGCAATGATGTAAGGCCCCATTGCGTTTACATGGGGGAACAAGCGTTCACATGGGGAACTATCTATTTAGCAAGAGAACCTATGTTCGATTCCCTCCATGTGCAGAATTTCCTTGGGTCAGCGGCAGCCACGCACCGCGAGTGGGATTAGTCCCTAATCCAATGGGTTGAGGACATCCGTGATATCTGACCTAGGACAAAAAGAAATTAATTCAAAATATTTAAAATCACGTCTAGAAATTAAAAACCATAAAATCAAATAAAGTAATACGTTGAAAAATTAAAAAATATGATAAAAGTTAAATAAAAACATTAATGGCCCATTTATATACAATATATACGGTTTTTTTTTATCTATTTATCAATTTACAATAACTTTTTTGTGTACATTTTGTTTATATTTATTAATATAATGCCATAAGATATTTTTAATTTAATTAATATGATTACATTATTTTTATGATAAAATATCTTTCATATAATTTGATTTATATTTGTGACCCGCTCCGCTCCTATTTTAATATTTATTATTGAGTACAAAATCAATTGATGAAGGATATTTTATTTAATTAAATATTTTAAATTTAAGTCATTAAAAATATAATTGTATTAAAAACTTGGAATAAAAGCTTATCCCATATTATAATCCAATACGTAATTGGATTTAAATTATTTATATATTTAAAGTAGTTTGTAAATACCAACAATCTTAAAAAGAAAATTATACATATTCTAAATTTATTGATGCAGACAGTTGAGTATCAACTTTTTTTTTTGAATTTTAACTTTCATAATATATAACAATTTTTAATTAACATAATAAAGACAAATATTTAAATAATTTAATCATTTATTATACAGACATATATTTATTATAATTTTAATCAATATTTTTGTAAATAATGATTATTATATTTTATTTTTTAAAGAATAATTCACATCTTCAAAGCTATAAATAGTTTTTTTCCTAGCTCTCGGAAAATGAAATTAATTACCGAATGAGGAACAATAAAGATTACCTATGCATTTGTGAATAGACATGACAGAGGATCCCAAATCCACATATAACCACTCGAACCCGTTCCGATTTTGACAGGAATACACTCTTTGACTTAGTAAGATATAGGTACAGGTATGGGTATTGCTCAAATTTTTATATAGGGACAGATATCTAACTATCCCATACTCACCTAATTACATTTTTTTTATAATTTTTTCAACACACACACACACACACACACACACACACACACACACACACACACACACATATATATATATATATATATATATATATATATATAAGATTTTATTGTTATAATTTATTTTTATATTTTTACAAATATAAATAAATTAGTTTAATAGTTAAATATTTTAAGTTATAACTATTAAATAACAAACTTAAAATTATATATTTAACTAAAAATATAATTCAATTTTTAATTATATTATTTTTAATTTCTTTATTATTTATTATTATTATATATTGTTTGAATTAAAATTTAATTAATAACTTAATATATAATTGATTTAAAAATATATAAGTACATTAAAATTATAAAAAAATTAGTGTGACGGGTTACTTGTGGATTTTCCCAAACCCAATAAAATTCAACGGGAATGAAGATGTGCATCAAATTTTTAAACCCGACTCTTTTATATCTAAACCTGAACTCGCCCCCGCCTTTGGCATGAATGGGGATGGGGAGAGTCAAACCCATCTCTAACCTGCCTCATTGTCATGCCTATTCACCAAGATAACACCTTGGACATTGTAAAGAATTCAATTCTTCTTTTACTTCTTCCTTTATTTTCTTTATTACACAGACATTAATCATTACTATATAGTGTATTACTTTAGTGACTCGAAATTAGTTCTCTTGAGCCAATTACATACATGACTTAAAGGTAAAACAACATAGAAGAACATTCAATATAAGTAAATACAAATTAATAGTAAAGTCTTCGACCCATCTCGTTTCCTCATTTTGCAGCTAGTGTCCCTATTCCATGATGTCAATGACCTTTCTATTTTTATGTTTATTTTATTTTTGAGAAGTTCTATTTTTATTTTTAAAATTAAAAAAACTAACATGACATACTGTTCCTCAACATTTTAGATTTCTAGTTGAAATAAATATAAATATACTTATCAATAAGAAGGAATTATAGAATGCCATGATACGTTATTACGCGTATTAAATTTTAACAACCCCAACATCACACATTTAATCATGCATCATAGTATTGATATAAAAAAATGTTACTGATAAAAAATACAATAGCATAGAAAAGCATCTAGCAAATCTAAAAAAATTATAAAAAATAAATATAAATATACTTATAGCTAAGAATGAATATAGAATGGCATGATACATTATTATGCGTATTAAATTTTAACAACCCCAACATCCCACATTTAATCATACAATAGCATAGCATAGTACAAATATAAAAAAAAAAAAAAGTACTGATAAAAAAATATAGTAGCATAGCAAAGCATCTAGCAAATCTAAAAAATTTCTATTCATCCCTTACGAATCTAGAATACTCCTGCAATGTAATGAATGAGTGAGAATAATTTTTTTTTCAGTTGACACACGGCATGCAAAAGATTATTATTATTATTATTATTATTATTATTATTATTATTATTATAGAAATAGAAGTGGAATGATAAAAACTGAAATGAAAAGCAAAAAGTGTAAGCGGGAATAGAAATAGAAGAGGAAATGAAAAAAAAAGTGAAATTAAAATCAAAGTAAAAGCTTGAAGTGTTTGGTAAAAAGTAAAATAAAAAACTGAGAGTGTTGACACATGTAATTTAGAGGAAAAAGTGATAAAATTGGTAGTAGTTCCCATTCTTATATAGTAATAGATATATTTATATTAATAATTTTCTTATTAGTAACTTCTAAACAAAACAAAAATTTAATATTACTGAATTTATTTAAATATATATTAAAAAATATTATTGTAATTAAACGTTAAAAATATTTTTTATTAATTAAATCATTTTTTACATGTCATAGGGTAATATGAAAAAGAAAGAAAGAAAAAGAAGAAAAAAAAGTGAAAAGTAAGAGAGAGAAAATCAGAGGGAAAAAGCTCTCCAAATGTTGACATGTGTAGATTGGGGTTAAAAAGGTAAATTTGCTAGTAGTTACAATTCCTATATAGTAATAGAATATACTTATTTATACCCATAAGAAACTAAAATGGCTTCTGAATCAAAAAAAGAATTAAACTGAATAAAAAAAAAAGAAACTAAAATGGCTTAGAATCTTAAGCTTTTAAATATTTTCTTTAAAACCTTTTTCCTAGATCCGAAGTTTCCAATTTATTTAGTGTATGTTTGGATTAAAGTTTGCAAACTTAAGTTTGAGTTAAACTTAAGTTTGCAAACTGAGTTTGCAAAAGTATCTCACGTTTTACTTCTCCAAAATTAAGATTGCAGGTAAGATTTTACTCTCAAACATACTTTTGAGGGGTAACTAAAGTCATACTACCTTTGTCCCTATTTATAAGATCTTGATGACTAATTTAGGCTTATTAAGAAAATTGGTTAATCTAAGTATTAACATTAAATTTGTCTATAATTATAATTTTTTTCAAATTTAACCTTAAATAATTAATGCATGGAGAGAGAATAGTAGTAGTGGAGTTTTCATTTTTAAAACTAAAGTCTTTAATTCTCCAATCTCATAAGAGAGAGAGAAAAACACAATTCATAGCATTTATTATTTATGGACTTAAATTATAAGGGTATTGTGGTCAAAAAATAATTAATGTAAAGAACAATTAAAATAGAGTCTTATAAAAAGGACAAGAAAATTTCAAAACAATGTCTTATAAGAAGGGACGGAGGTAGTAGTAATAAATATTTAATCTTTCTCCTAATTAATCAAATAGCAAATTGTTCAACACATAAAATAGTGACAAAAAGAATATCAAAACAAAGTTGCTACAAGTATATAAATAATCCACCAGCTCAAAGAATTATATGGCTAAATAAAATCATATAAAAACCATATTTTGCAACACCAAACAGTAGCTACAAAATTCAACACTGACATTTTTCATGATGCCTAAGCATAAAATCACTAAGTCAGTAAATGAAAAGAAAGCAAGCAAAGAGTAAGCTTCCTTGCCTCAAAGAGAAGCTAAAATAAGAGCTTGAATAAGAGAAGAATGAAGGAACTTTAGTCTCTTGAACAAGAATTTTAAACCACTACTACAACCCAACCCAAAAAACAACATCAAGAATAAGAAAAAAAAAATAGTTAGAGAGAAGAGAAAAAGAAGATTCATATTTCATAAGGAAAGAGATGAGAAAAAAAATTGGATTTATACTCACTAGCTAACAAAGACAAAGACCACGTGAACTTGGATTAAAATTTTGTTTCGGATGGATTCTTGAAAGCTTGACTCTAAAACTTGAAATGGAAATTTAGAATAAGAGAAGCAAATAAGATGGGAAATTGGGAATGTGTAGTTGCGGTTAAGAATGAAAAACAATCAACTACAGATGTATCATCATATTAATCACAACAAAGGATTTTTGTTTTTAAATTAATTTAATCAAGGTTAGGAAAAAAAATTCGTGACATGATTTTTCTAGTCAAACCATGGGTTCAGATAGATGAATTTAAGGAGGTAGACTTTGATTTTTATTTATTTATTTTTCAAACTTGACATAATCTTACCTAAACAAAAGATACTATTTTATTTGTTAATTTTATGAAACCAAATAAAGTATAACATCATGAGGTAGACTAGATGAATTTAAATGTGAATAGGCAAAGGGGAAGTCGTCGTATAGATTCAGGGTTTTCAAGAGAATTATTAAGGAAAAACAAATGTGAATATATATTGACAATTGACATTGACAATAAACTACAATAGGGATAGTAGGAGAAACTATGTTGGGAGGGAGTAAAGTTAATAAAATAATTACTTTTCTTCCATATAGGAAAAATAATCCCTGCAATTTGTAGACACACTGAGCATGATGTTCGGATGCTAGTAATTGCCTGTTGTAGTTGAACTCATAAAAAATTAGGTGATTCTAAGACTTAGAAATCATATTGATGTCAAGAAGAGGCATAAGTGGACAATCGGATAATTTTCTGTTATTACTTTGTAACAATTTGTCCAACTCTGAGAGTGTGAAATTTTCCAACTCTTTATCTGAAAAGACTAAGCCTTTTATTCAAATAGGCTTAAATATCAATTTAGTCCATGTAAGTTTGCGGTTTTTCAATTTTGGTCCCTGTAAGTTTATTTTTCATTTTTAGTCCCTATAAGTTCGCGCTTTTTCAATTTTGATCCCTGTAAGTTTTTTTGTTTGTTTTTAGTCCTTGTAAATTTGCGCTTTTTCAATTTTAGTCCCTTTAAGATTTCAGATTTTTTTTTTATTCCTTGTAAGTTCGCACTTTGGAAAAACACAAACTTACAAGGACTAAAAATGAACAAAAAAATTTACAGTGACCAAAATTGAAAAAAGCACAAACTTACGTGGACTAAAATGAAAAAATAAACTTACAGGGACCAAAATTGAAAGAGTGAAAACTTACAGGGACTAAATTCATATTTAAGTCATTCAAATAAATAGGAATTACACATTTTTGTAAAATGTTTTAAACAATATATTTTATGATTTTAAAAAGTAGAAATAAATTATATAAATCACCTAAATACTTCCAAGTCTTTTACCAAACAAATTCAAGTCTGGATAATTGATTTGACAAAAGTAAGGTAGCAAACAATGTTCTCAAATATCTTCCTAAGCTCCAATGACTTGTTTCAATAATGGCATCAACATATTCTTGATCATTATTTAATAGGCCTAGTGCATAGCAAACAATGTAAGTCTTGGCGCCATTTTGCTGAAAGAGAACAACAAATATAAGGAATAAGTGATAACATAGTAGCATCAAGTAGAAAAAAATTCATCATAAACACAATGATGACAAAAAAATGGAATGAAGTATTGGTTTATATAGATTATGTTGTATTTTTTAGTTAGATATTTCAAAAGGTTAATTTCTCTTTTTAATAAGTTTTATTATCTATTTTAATGTGTTTTAATGCCATATTTTAATTTGTCTTATTACCTATTTTAAATGTATTAATCAGTATTTATTCCTAGTTAATTACTAAAACCTTATATATTGGAGAAGGTTTAGAGAGTTAGAGAGAGAGAACTTTTCCTTTTTTTTCCTCTTACTCGTAGGTCCTGGGTTAGTGTCACTAAATACTTGTTAGTTCTGTTGCCCCAGTTATTGGGAAGAGTCTATTAAATCCTGGGGGATTTGCGCTTTATGTGGATAAATCCTTGAGGACAGTGTGTCTAACACACGTCTCAGACTTATTTTGTTCTTTATCATAATGTTCGTAGATCGAGGATCGTGAATAGTTAGTTCAAAGTTTATGATTGATCGTGGTTTTAAACACCATGGACAACAGAATGTAAATCATAAAAATCGGTTCATATTTTTCCCATTTAAATTGATGACAACAACTACTTAATATAACATTAATTTACACAAATAATTAAAATTTATACGGTTTCCTTAGTCAATTATCGTAAGATTTGAATAATTAATATAAATAACGAGACATTTTAATCTTGGATTGTCCAAAATATTATTCAATATTTTATAATATTGGACAAAAGCTAACTTTTAACTTTATTGATCCTTTAGAAGTCTTATGATTATCCTTAATTGAATATTACAATTATTTCATTACTAGGGACTCAACTTTAGCTCATTGGCGGACCACATACACAAAACACCAATAATATGGAAACAAAAATTTTAATCAACGACTAAAATTACAAAATATATGTAAAAAAACAAATTTATTACATTGCCCCTAGTTAAGATTATGATAATCTAATATACATTTTTTGATAAAAGAGCCACAAGAGTTGTTGTATCAATCTATATGTATATTTCAGGTAGTTAGGAGTTTCTTGATTCCTGCCTTCTGATATGTAATTAGCTGATCTGGGAATTTGATGTTGAACTTTATCCTCAAGTTTCCCTTCTTTGTTGGATCCTTTGGGAGAGGCATCCCTTCTCTTACAACAACCTCCTCATAATCAGGATGTATAATATTGGTAATTGGCACAGATAAATTTCTACCATCCAATGTGGTAATGTTCACAGTATAACCGGTCAAGGCTTCCACAAGAGAAACCTTTTGGGTTACAATAATATCATTCCCATCACGAGTGAATACGTTGTGTGGTTTTTCATCGATGATGAAAACAAGGTCAGAGGGTATCACCTTTGGCTGTTCGTTTCCCTTCTCAGGGAAGGTGATCTTTGTGCCTTTCTTCCAACCAGGCTTAACATTAATAGTTAAAATCTCTTCCACTGGAATGGTTTTGCTGCACCAATAACAAAATGAGTGAAAAGTTAGAGTCATATAAAGTTAGAAGATGTATGAATATAATTAACACAGTTGAATAGGAAACCAAATTTTAAAAAATGAAAATCACAACTTCCATTCCTTTTGTTTTGATGCAAAAACATGATATTCTAAATACACCATAAAATAATATTTCAACAACACAAATTCATTTAAACTGTACATCCTAGTGATTTGGAGGGGTGGGGTTTGGGTAGGTCATAGATTCCACTTACAATAACATATATATATATATATATATATATATATATATATATATATATATATATGTATATAAAGAATATTGTTTTTTTAGTAGAATATAAAGAATATTGTTAAAAGCAAATAATGTATAAAAAAATCCATGTGCTTATTATGGTTCTTAAGGATAGAGGATAACAAACTATGGAAATTACCATGCACCATAAATTTTATAAAGCTTTAGACAACTACACAATAGGATCAAATCATGTCTAACATAACTTCTACGTACACAACACATGCAATATTTAATAGGAGTACAAGTTTAGCATACTCTTCGAGGTAATTAGACATCTTGCATAAATGTTAGATATTTATCCCTTAACCTTGATAATTAAATTAGAGGTAATTATATAGACTAGCAAAGAAAAGACATTATGCTAAGGGAAATAGCAAAATTCCTAGCCATATTAAAAAGTTTACCCCTAATAAAATATGTTGACCCACTGTTATATTGGACTTAGCCCCTAGGTTACTGCACTGTTTAATGTGTTGTTTAATGCACACCAAGTAATTGCAACATTAAACAAGAACACGATAAAACATCAATGCATTAGACATCCTCAAAATGTCCATATCAAAAGACTTTCCAGCCATTTAGAATAGAATGAAGTAAGGCCTAGAAGATTCTAAAAACTAGAGACAAACTTTATGATATATGCTCAATTTGATCTACCTTTTTACTATGCATCATTATCTGATGTGAAAGGGCATTGCTACAATGGCACTATTCTATTATGGGTATTTATACTTGAAAGATATTACTTTTAGCCGTATCTAGTGTAATGTTACAATATGGTTATAAAAGCAAAAGTTCTCATTGGAGAAATTTGCCAAGCAACAACTGACCAGCTATACATAACCCTTAATGATTTCAAGTTAAAATCCTATAAATTCATTACACAAAATATCAATAATTAACAAAATACATAGTTCATTACAACAACAAAACTCAAAATATCCAACACATAAATCCTATCTGATGTATTATGTGTAAACCCTACCAATTACAAGTAAAATATGATTCATTGAAAGCCTAGAGATTGTTATATTCGGAATAACTCAAGGCAAATCTAACACGGGTAATAAAAAAAATTAATTCAATTCAACTCTAAACCATCATGATTTTGCAAGCGATGATGGATCAACCATGTTATGTATCAAAGTATAAAGCATTCTATGTTAGTATATTCATTAAAATAATTACTAGAAACTTCTAGCCAGTTTTCTTCTCCAAAAAATAGAAGCAAATGTCACACAATGAGACACAAATAATTACCACATCAATTAGAATGACAAAAACAATTCCAGCATATTCTACACAAGATAAATGAAGGACATTAGCATTAAAAATCAAAAACCATTTTAAAAACACTAGCACTAAACACAACACATTATATTAGAAACAAATAAACAAATAAGAATGCATGTAATTGTAACAACAATCAAACAACTCACCCATTGGCATTAATAATTTCCCTAGATATCTTCATCTTTTTGGTGGTCCCTTTGTATATCTCCTCAAGAGTGCAAGGCAACTTGTTCTCAATGGGAGCAGCCTTGCTAGGACCACCTTGACTCATATGTACTCCTCCTTCTCCTTCCCTAAAATACCTTAACATGTCTACACCAAAAGAGAAATTTAATCTCATGCCACCACCAAACGGGTCTGAAAACCCAAAGAACTCAGCAAAAATGTCATTAGCACTACATGGATTGAACCAAAACGATGTCGAAATGTCTCTAGTGGAAAAGAACGTGGTTCCTCCACTACTAGCAGCTACATCAGAAGGCGGCACTTGACCCTTTAGACGTTTTTCCCCATATTGGTCATAAATAACCCTTTTATGAGGATCACTCAACACCTAGCACCAAAAACCACAAAAAAAAAATAAAAAATTGAGATCCAATATATTAAAAGGTGAAATTTTGGAGATACCCTTTACGAGAAACTAACCTCGTATGCTTCAGAGATTTCTTTAAATTTGGATTCAGCTTCCTTTTCATTGGTTGGGTTCTTGTCAGGGTGCCATTTCAAGACGAGCCTTCGGAAGGCCCTTTTAATGTCATCGTGCTTAGCATTCCTATCAACCTGTAGGATGCTGTAATAATCAACACCTATGTTTGGTGCTTTTCCCTCTCTCTTTCTCTTTGTCATTTTGTTCTTCTTCACACCAATGATGTTTTGGTTGTGTGAGAATGCTATGGAAAGTTTTAGAACTCACAATTGGTAGTGTACTCTCTCACTTTTCAGATCAATGTATTACAACTCCATTGTATGATAAGTCGGTTTTTATAAGAAGAAACAAAAAACTTACCTTAATACTGCTTGATGGTGTTTAATTTTTAGCCCTCATGTAGTAATTATTTCTCTTAAATATATTACTTTTTTTTGCCATTCTTGTTTTGAAAAATTGACTATGTAGAACATTAAAAGTAGGGAAAAAAAGGGTGACCATTTATGTCAAACTTTTAATAAGAGTCATAATTTCAAGGAAAAAATATTAAAAAAAAAATCTTACCATATATTCAATTCAAATCCAATTACCCTCAAATCAAAATACTATTTCAAGTCAAACAAAAATTCAATTACCCATTATTTCCAAAAAAAAATCTAATGAACAAAATTTAAATGAAATATTCTTTTATATTTTCACTATTATATTTTGAAATCAAATAATGACCATAAATGTATTTTAGTAATAAATAATTTCAAGAATAAATCACAAAATAAAAAAAATATTTATACAGAAATATAAGAAATTTAATATAAATTTTGTTTATGTTTAATAACTGAATGTGATAATTAAAATAAGATTAAATATATAGTTTCCAAAAGTAACAATATGTATTAATTTTATTCTCAAAAAGTTACATGCATATAATTTAATTTTTGATTTTTTCAACTCCATGTTAAATTAGTCCTTCTATATTAACTTAGTCAATGATTTTTTTTATTTTTTTTTTAGAAAGTCAATGAATTTATTAACTTCATAATTTTTTAATCTTTATTCTTTTTAGAAATAATTTAGTCTTTATTCATAAAAGGTTAAATGCATATAATTAATTTTTTTGAATTTCAATTTTATGTTAAATATTCCTTTTATATTTAATTAGTCAATGAATTAATTAACTTAACAATTCAGTCTTTGAATTTTAAAATTAAAAAACATATATAGAAATATAAGAAATTTAATATAAATTTATTTTATGTTTAATAACTAAATGTGAGAATAAAATAAGATAAAATATATAGTTTTCAAAAGTAACAATATGTATTAATTTTATTCTCAAAAGGTTACATGCATATAATTTAATTTTTGAACTTTTCAATTCCATGTTAAATTAGTCCTTCTATATTAATTAGTCAACGAATTTATATTTTTATAGGAAGTCAATGAATTTATTAACTTCATAATTTTTTAATCTTTATTCTTTTTGTAGAAATAATTTAGTCTTTATTCATAAAAGGTTAAATGCATATAATTAATTTTTTTGAATTTCAATTTTATGTTAAATAGTCCTTTTATATTTAATTATTCAATGAATTTATTAACTTCTTAACAATTTAGTCTTTGAATTTAAAAATTAAAAAAATATTTATGTAGAAATATAAGAAATTTAAAATAAATTTTGTTTATGTTTAATAACTAAATGTGAGAATGAAAATAAGATAAAATATATAGTTTTCAAAAGTAACAATATGTATTAATTTTATTCTCAAAAGGTTACATGCATATAATTTAATTTTTGAATTTTTCAATTCCATGTTAAATTAGTCCTTCTATATTAACTTAGTCAATGATTTTTTTTATAGAAAGTCAATGAATTTATTAACTTCATAATATTTTAAACTTTATTCTTTTTTGTAGAAATAATTTAGTCTTTATTCATAAAAGGTTAAATGCATATAATTAGTTTTTTGAATTTCAATTTTATGTTAAATAGTCCTTTTATATTTAATTAGTCATGAATTTATTAACTTCTTAACAATTTAGTCTTTGAATTTTAAAATTAAAAAAAATATTTATATAGAAATATAAGAAATTTAATATAATTTTTTTATTTTTAATAACTAAATGTGAAAATTAAAATAATATTAAATATATAGTTTTCAAAAGTAACAATATGTATTAATTTTATTCTCAAAAGGTTGCTTGCATATAATTTAATTTTTGAAGTTTTCAATTCCATGTCAAATTAGTCCTTCTATATTAACTTAGTCAATGGATTTTTTTTATAGAAAGTCAATGAATTTATTAACTTCATAATATTTTAATCTTTATTATTTTTGTAGAAATAATTTAGTCTTTATTCATAAAAGGTTAAATGCATATAATTAATTTTTTTGAATTTTAATTTTATGTTAAATAGTCCTTTTATATTTAATTAGTCAATGAATTTAGTGTTTGAATTTTTAACCTTCAAAATAAATTTTCCATGTATATGCACAATTTGATCTACCTTTTTACTATGCATCATTATCTGATGTGAAAGGGCATTGCTACAATGGCACAATTCTATTAAGGGTATTTATACTTGAAAGATACTACTTTTAGTCATATCTAGTGTAATATTACAATATGGTTATAAAAGCAAAAGTTCTCATTGGAGAAATTTGCCAAGCAACAACTGACCAACTATAAATAACCCTTAATGATTTCCAGTTATAAAATCCTATAAATTCATTACTCAAAATATCAATAATTAACAAAATACATAGTTCATTACAACAACAAAACTCAAAATATCCGAAACATAAATCATGTATGATGTATTATGTGTAAACCCTACCAATTACAAGCAAAATATGATTCATTTAAAGCCTAGAGATTGTTATATTCGGAATAACTCAAGGCAAATCTAACACGGGTAATAAAAAAAATAATTCAATTCAACTCTAAACCGTCACAATTTTGCAAGGGATGATGAATCCACCATGTTATGTATCAAAGTATAAAGCACTCTATGTTACTATATTCATTTAAATAATTACTAGAAACTTCTAGCCAGTTTTCTTCTTCAAAAAATAGAAGCAAATGTCACACAATGAGACACAAATAATTATCACATCAATCAGAACCACAAAAATATTCCAGCATATTCTACACAAGATAAATGAATTAATAAAATTAAATAAATGAAGGACATTAGCATTAAAAATCAAAACCATTTTTAAAACACTAGCACTAAACACAACACATTAGCATTAGAAACAAATAAACAAATAGGAATGCATGTAATTGTAACAACAATCAAACAACTCACCCATTGGCATTAATAATTTCCCTAGATATCTTCATATTTTTGGTGTTCCCTTTGTATATCTCCTCAAGAGTGCAAAGCAACTTGTTCTCAGTGGGAGCAGCCTTGCTAGGACCACCTTCACTCATACGGACTCCTCCTCCTCCTTCCCTAAAAGACCTAAACACGTCTACACCAAAAGAGAAATTTAATCTCATGCCACCACCAAATGGGTCTGAAAACACAAAAAACTCAGCAAAAATGTCATTAGCACTACGAGGATTGAACCAAAACGATGTCGAAATGTCTCTGGTTGAAAAGAACGTGGTTCCTCCACTACTAGAAGCTGCATCAGGAGGTGGCACATGACCCGTTAGACCTTTTTCCCCATATTGGTCACTCAACACCTAGCACCAAAAGCCACAAAAAATTAAATAAAAATAAAAAATTGAGATCCAATATGTTAAAAGGTAAAATTTTGGAGATACCCTTTACGAGAAACTAACCTCGTATTCTTCAGAGATTTCTTTAAATTTGGATTCAACTTCTTTTTCATTGGTTGGGTTCTTGTTAGGGTGCCATTTCATAACGAGCCATCGGTAGGCCCTTTTAATGTCATCGTGCTTGGTGCTTTTCCCTCTCTCTTTCTCTTTGTCATTTTGTTCTTCTTCACACCAATGATGTTTTGGTTGTAAGAGTGCTATGGAAAGTTTCAGAACTCACAATTGACTATGTAGAACATTAAAAGTAGGAAAAAAAAGGAGACCATTTTATGTCAAACTTTTAATAAGAGTCATAATTTCAAGGAAAAAAATATTGAAAAAAAAATCTTACCTTATATTCAATTCAAATCCAATTACCCTCAAATCAAAATACTATATCAAGTCAAACCAAAATTCAATTACCCAATACTACCAAAAAAAAAATCTAATGGACAATATTTAAATGAAATATTCTTTTATATTTTCACTATTATATTTTGAAATTAAATAATGACATTAAATGTATTTTAGTAATAAATGTTTTCAAGAATAAATCACAAAATTAAAAAAATATTTATATAGAAATATAAGAAATTTAATATAAATTTTTTTTATGTTTAATAACTAAATGTGAGAATTAAATATATATTTTTCAAAAGTAACAATGTGTATTAATTTTATTCTCAAAAGGTTACATGCATATAATTTAACTTTTGAATTTTTCAATTCTATGTTAAATTAGTCCTTCTATATTAACTTAGTCAATGAATTTTATTTTTTATAGAAAGTCAATGATTTTATAACTTCATAATATTTTAATCTTTATTCTTTTTGTAGAAATAATTTAGTCTTAATTCATAAAAGATTAAATGCATATAATTAATATTTTTGAATTTCAATTTTATGTTAAATAGTCCTTTTATATTTAATTAGTCAATGAATTTAGTCTTTGAATTTTTAACCTTCATAATAATTTAATTGTTATATTTAATAAATTTTCCATTAAAAAGTAATTTAATCATGAAATTGATATTTTTAAAAATAATTCATTCCTATAATATAAATTAATATACATAAATTTAAGGTCACTCTCTCAATTAGACATTTTCAACACTCTCTCTTATCTCTTTTGCATGTATATTTCATATATTATCTCTGTAATTAACCAAAAATATGTCTCTCAATCTTTTTTAAACTACAATTCTTTTACCTTTACTTTAAATTTGATTTTCTTAATTATCTATTTATTCTAGTCTATCATTTTTTATCTTTATTTTTAAATTAAATTTAAATATTTTACAAAAAGATGTTAGAAATTCAAAGTAATCTTATATGATTAAAATAGTTCATTAAAATTTGAAATATAGTTTATAGATTAAAACATTAATTATTATAAATTTAAATTATAATATAATTTACATATTAAAAAAATCTATTTATTATAAAATTTAATTATATCAAAGTATCTAGCTTTTACAATGCAAAGAGTACTTTTAAATTTTAAGTAAAAATTCAACCTGAATGATTACTTTTGAAAACCAAATTATATATTTATTCTAAAAGTAATTATTTTTAGAATAATTAATTGATCTTTGTGTATAACATTTTCTTCATTAAAGGAAATCTTGTTCGAGCTGGATCAGACCACTATGGATGGCAAAGCTCTCCCTCTAAGTATTTAACACAGCTACATATCCAAAACTCAAACTCGAGAATTTTGATTAAGTTAGAATAACCCAAATGCCAGTTGATATATATTAAAGCCATTTTAGCGTTAATACATAATATATATATATATATATATATATATATATATATTAACATTTATGCTTACAAGGTTTATAAATACTTATAATTTAATTTTAATATATTATATTTGTATTTTATACATATATGTGAATAAATTAGGTGGATAAATATTTATAACACATGAAGCTAGATAAAACTTTAGAAGAAAAAATGTAATTGTTCATATTAATTGATTAAAACATTAAAGTGGCGGTCTTAACTTATTTTAAATCAAACATGAATAACATATTTATAATTTTTAACGAATATTTAAATATTATTAAATTTTTTGTCACTCAACTTATATATAATCTAATTTTAAATTAAAACAAAGCTTGAAATGTGACAAAACAACATTTAAATATTAATATTACTTATTTAATATTATTATTATTTTTGTTTAGAGATTGACCAACAAAGTTAGTTAATTATTTAATAATCATTATAAATATTGTCATTGATATTATTATTCTTATTATAGTTTTCATTATTTATTTATTTTTATAAATTATTATTATTAATAATAAAAATTGAAGTTGATAACTAATATAGTAAATTAAGTGTCTTATTGCGTACAAAAAAATATAAGTATCTTCTATTGCAGAAATTTTAAGTAATATGATTGTTATAGATATCAGTCATTAATTGTTGTCTGCATTTATTCATATATATTTTTGTTAAAATTTAATGTAACACTATTTTACTGTTTTCTTATATATAATACTTTATTCTCAACATAAAGCTTTATTCTTTTCTATATTTTGAGTATTGGGTGTAGGAACAGTTAAACCCTTATTTATGAGGGAATCGAACATGGGTTCTCCTACTAAATAGATCGTTCCCCCTCATGTGAATGCAGCGGGGCCTTACACCACTGTGCCAACCCTTTGGGTTTATATTTATAGGATTTGGATTGTAGGATATAGATTTGGATAACAATTTTTTTTAGTGAAATTGGATAAAAAAAATGTTATAGTCAATTTTTTTTTTTTGCATAATGTTATAGTCAATTGTTTATGAGTTTGATGGTGATGCACTAACAGTGTAAACAATTTTACATTGTCATACAATCACAAATCACCGTTGATATGACTTTTAAGATAATTTTGAAAAAGTCAACAAACTTATCATACATGGTGAGTTGTGATTGAATGACACTGTAAAATTATTTTACATTGTCAGTGCATAACCCTTTTTCTCATTGTTTATTAATATAGTAGTTTTTATTTGATATAAAAATTAATTGTTGAATAAAAAAAAACTTTTTTATAACGTTTACTCTATTCGAAAGAAAATGTTGACTGTTGATAAAATATTAAATCACTAATTATATGAGGAGGGATAAACCCGATGCGTTGGCTTTGTAGTTAGGCACCCTACGCTCACACGTTGTGGGGACGATCTATTTAGCGGGCAATCCCTTGTTCGATTCCTGCCACGTGCAAAAACCCTTCGGGCCAGTGACAGTTACAGTAGCGTGAGCGAGATTAGTCTCTGACCCAATGGGCTGAGGATACCCATGGCAGGACAAAAAAAAAATGAGGAGGGATAAAGTTACTCCAAAGGTAACTCTAAAAGAGTTACTTCACATCCATATCATTCATTTTCTTAAAATTTAATGGTTAAGATTAGTTACTCTTTAAAACCATTAGATTTCAAGAGGATGAATGTTGAGGATGTGGAGTAACTTTTTTAGAGTTACACTTGGAGTAACTTGATCCCTCAATTTATATATATTTATATGAAATAGATTTACAAATCATGTTATAGTTTATTATTTATTAACATATATAACAAATTTTTAATTAAAATTTAAACATTGAATTAAAATTACTATTTTTTTATTCTATCATTTCTTCAACTTGAAAGTGTAAAGGACTCACCTTAAAGTAGGATTAAACCAATGCCAGATGACCATGTAATTTTAAATGGCATAAAAGTGTAAAGGACTCAAAGAAGGAAACATCATTCATTTTGAAAAATATGAGAATAATCCAAGAACAATGTATCTTACAAAAATTAACTAGATTTGTCGAGCACCGCAGGTAACCAAATATGTCGTGCGTTGTACTACCCCTCCACCTTGGTGAGTCTGCCTCGAAGGAGTTGGGAGAAGAATCCGGTGCGGAAGGCACAAGATATAACCGTGAAGCTTAGATGAATCCGAAGGTCCACTGTAGTCTTGGCTTATAATTCTTTATGCTAATTTGTTTGGTAACATTCACACTAACTGCAGTGCTATGAAATTTCTCAAACTTTGTATGTCAAACAAGGTTACAAATTTGATAGCTCTCTATATAGACAAGACATAAAAGACTGAACAATTGTGTTCATAAATTTCATTAAGTGGAGCAAAACAAAACTAATTATCACTGATCCTGTCCTTGTCCTTGGTTCTATCTCTATCACTATGCATCCTTCTCTTCAACTTTAACTTCCCCAAATGTTCATTTTCCTTCAAACACATCTAACCTGTGAAATTTAAAGAAATATTTCACAAATTTACTGCTTACAAATGCATAAAATGAAATGAGTTATTAATTGGAATTAAACAAAAGGAGAGAGAGAAAAATGGTAGTAAAGATGAAAAATGTGAGAAAAATATTATGTATAAAGAACATTATACATATAGTGTTCCAAATTCATGTCCTTATCTATATTTTCACTAAAAATAAAAATTAAGCTTAAATATATTTTTAGTCCCTCAAATATGGGTGTATGCTTGTTTTAGTCCTCTAAATTAAAAGTCACTTTTTTTAGTCCTTCAAAGTTGAGAAATTGTTTTTTTAGTCCCTCTCCATAGTAAGTGCCAAACAGGGAATAATAGATTTACAATTTGTTGTGGCTTTTAGCCGCCAAAATTTGATTTTGTATTTTAAATTTTAAACTACAATTTCTAAGGGTTTAAAACCGCCACTAATTGCGAAGAGAAGAAAAAACTGCAATTCAATTTTCAGGACAATGTTCAATGAAATTGGAACCTAACATTAAACAAAGAGGGCAAAAGATTCATTGATCACAACCTCCTCAATCTTAACATCCTTGACGCGTCTGTCAGTGCCTCGTCCACTGCAGTGTTAAAGTTCTGACCACCTTCACCTTCATCCGCTACCTCCGCTCCATCTGCAAGATGATCAGCAACAGTGGGCATAATTCCATCTTCCTCTAGGAAAATACTAGACTGTCCTGTCTTCCCCTAGGAAAATACTTAAATACTGGAAAATACTACAAAATGGCTTAGATTGCGAAGTAATTGACGAAGACGACGAGTTTGACTGCGGTGCCGTTTGGGGGAGACATCAATTGTAGGCTCTAGCGAATGGGGAGAAGGAGGTCAATGGGAATCGAGAGACCCACTTGGTGGTACTTGAAGATGAGGGCCTGATGCTCCAGCTCATGCCATTGCGCCGCCGTGAACGGCGTCTACATCGCCGTCACAGATGGTGGAGGAATGCTTATGGTTTTTTATGCGGAAGAGGTAAAATGGTAGGGATTCAACTCACGGATGCCACATATTTTTTTTTTTGTTTAATCAAATGAAGGGTTCCTGTGTTATTTTTTTTCAATCAAAAGAAGGGTTGCTGTGTTATGGTTACAATCTACAAACACCGACCTCAAAATCATCTTTGTAGAAATGCCTTTAACTGATGACTCGTCATACTAGCCGATATTTCTCTAAGTTTGAAATTTTTTAAGCAATGCCTTCTTCTCTGCTCACACTGCCATGGAGTTTCTTTCTAAACCAAATGCTTTTTATTTTATTTTACTTTTTGCAATTTGTAACACTTTTAAGCTCTCACAAATCGTATTTTAAACACAAATTGCAAATTTCTTATTCCCTGTTTGGCGCCTACTATGGAGAAGGACTAAAAAAAATATTTCCCAACTTTGAGGGACTAAAAAGAGTGACTTTGAATTTGAAGGACTAAAAAAAATAACCCATATTTGAGGAACTAAAAACATATTTAAACCTAAAAACTATTTTCTTTCGTCTTGTAATTTGATGTATATATTTTGATTTCCATTGTAATTGTTGAATCTCATCTCTGTTTTAGATTTGTTCAAGTACCTAGTCTCCCAATGTTATATTCATTTAAGCTCTCTTGAATTAATTAGAAAAACCACAAGTATGTACCCAATTCTCCATTGACCCATATCTTATACTCTATTCATCACAGGCTTTGTCTCATTTCTTTGTTAATTGTTACTTGCTATGTGATATGCTCTCTGCCAATTTTTTTAATCATCATTTACTATTCTTTTTTTTATTTACCGTACTCAATCAGTCAACCTTTATTTCTTTACATGTTCAAACTCTTGTCTTTCCCATGCTATTTCTTGTGTTTTACAAACATAAATTATATCATTATGTGATCCAATCTTCTTCTGCTAATAATATACTTTAAACCATGTACTGTCAAATATTTCTGCAGCACCCAAGAATGTATTTCTTAAATATACCAGATTTCTTTCTGCTAATAATATACCAGATTTTCGGCATGCAGTTCCTCACAGTTATAGTTTCTTAAATATAAAATCATGTGTCAAAGCCAAATAAAAATCCACATTTATAACAAGCAATATAAACAAGGCACTTACAATAGCAATCCATCATCTGCAGTAATAGAACGTCAGGCAGGAAGGTAATCATAAAAGACGGTAAAAGCTGAATAATTTTAAAACATCTGCACCTGAAGAGCTTAAGCATGGATTTAAGTAACCACGTAAGAGTAAAAAAAATTGTATGTTTCAGACCCATTTGCCAGGGTGATGATTTCTTAAAAAAATTCATCTAAGTCAAATAAGAAAACACCTACAATAAACCATATAAACAAGGCAACCACAATCTAACACCCTATAATTTAAATTTGCTGTAAGAAGAGAGCATCAGCTAGAAAGGGAAACATAAAATGGAGTAGAAATTGAATAATTTGTAAAAACATTTACCTAAATAGTTAAGAAAGGAACAGTGATATAACTTTCAGCAATACAGCAACTCCGGTTAGTGGAGAGTTCTGAAGTAAGTACTTGACTACCCTGTTTACTTCTTCATCAGATATCTCTACGTGATGATTCATTTTCACTTTCAATGACTCCAATCTAACAAAGCACGGAAGTTTAGCTCTCATTGTAGCAGGGGACAGTGATAGATCCTACACAATTAGAGTAAATTGAAGACATATTTTAATAAATTTAGTGAAATGCAAGATCTGAGTATAGAAAAAAAAAATATTGACATAAGAATGCAGACATCACATTAGCATTATGAAAATAAAAAGAGGAGAAAACAAACTAAAGTAACTTACTTTTAGTATTAACATAAGGGTAGCATAAGAAAGTGTCAATATCTTTACATTAGTTAAGAGTTGCAGCCAGCCTATGAAGACTGAATAAGATATATTAGTAGCAGTGTGAATAGTTCCTTCTTCAAGACGTGAAAGATTACATGTGGAGGAGAGTGGTTGACAACAGAAATCTAAATAATTGGTGAAAATGAGAGAACTAAGATTTGGAGTAGAAAGTACAATTTCGTCCATGTTGTTTAAGTCTTCCAGGTTCAAATTGGAAAGGTTAGAATTAGATATGAAGAGTACTTCTGCATCACTGTGCAAAGAGCATTTTTTAAGGACCAAAGTATTCAACAAGTTGCAGGTTGAAAGGGGCTCAGCCCAGACATTCTCACTTGCAGTGAAACTGACATTCGCCATAAACAAGCTTTTCAATGCTGGTAACTGCAGAGATTTTGGAAGCTCCAAAGGAGGGCCAGAAGTACACTTGTAAAGCTTCAGAGAGGTCAAAGACAGACAGGAAAAAACTTGAGGGTAAAAAAGATTGGGTGTGTTTCGAAGATTGAAAGGGTAAAAATGATTGGGTGTGTTTCGAAGATTGAAATCTGTGTCAATTGTCTGGACATTGTGCAACACTAAATATTGCATGACCCTGTTCAGCAGTTTGGACTGAACTGGACCGGTGTCCCAGAAACGAAGATTAAGCAGTGGAATGGAATCATCCCAACCGGACAAAACCTGAGATACAAAATTGTTATAATTAGCTCCCGTTATAAAGTCCCAGCGATTCAAAGAGAGAGTAGTGAGACCTTTCCAAAGGTCCTTCCATCGTTTAGACAAGATACAAGTCTGAACAGCATATTTGGGTTCATAAAATTCATTATGTAGAGCAGAACACTGTCAGGCAACTCATTCAATTTGTCCCTCTCCTCTTCGCTGTCTCTTTCACTAGTCCTCAGTCTCTTAAACTCCTTAGTTTCTTTTCCTTCTTCCGTTGATACCTAACCAAAGAGATTTTATTTTGATTGATGGAAAACCTTGGGAAAGTGATAATTCAATCTAGGGGCGTAAACCCTAACCAAAGCGAGTCATTGAGCATTTAACGAGTTGAACTCGAGTAATTCACAATTTACACTCCTAATTTAATCCCCAAAAAACTTGGTAAGGGAAAACCTAGAAATACTTGGCATACTTGGCATGGCAACATTAATTTCATAATAATCCCCTCCAAAAAAGGCTTGTTAAAAAGTAAAGGGAAATTATACTTGTACCTATGTCTATGTGCTTGAGCTGATTCTGCAGTGAGTGAATTGAAGGTTAACAGACCCGTGCGGCGGTGAGTGAGGGAGGGAAACAGAAGGTGACTTTTAATGGAAGAGGATGGGAAACGTAAAATCTGAAACGAATGTGTTCGGATTCTTCAGAAAACGTGATTATGTACTGGATTGATGGTCAATTATTAAACCCCATGAACATGTTTTCTCTTTTCTGTTTAAAACTAGTCGATGCATTCGCAAGAGTTGTGTTCATTTTTTCACATATTTTAAAGCGACTTATGTATATGTATATAATTATGTGATTACAAATAAACAATAGAGCATAAGAGGCAAAACTAAACAATTAAATAAAACAATTGTATATCTAGTACTCAAATTTAAGACTACTAATTAAATTAAAACAACTCTATCTCATGTCATTAGTTTATGCAGTCGATCATTTAAGACAATTAGAATTTATTAAGTAAATTCTTGTTTTAAGTTTTTTTTAATTTAATTCAAAATATTATCCATAGGATTTGCGCAGAGGCCCCGTTGCGTGTACATGGGGGAACAAGCATTCACATGGGGAACTATCTATTTAGCAAGAAACCCTATGTTCGATTCTCTCCGTGTGCAGAATTCCCTTGGCCCAGCGGCAGCCACGCACCACGAGTGGGATTAGTTCCTAATCCAATGGGTTGAGGACACCCGTGATATCTGAGCTAGAACAAAAAGAAATTAATTCAAAATATTTAAAATCACGTCTAGAAATTAGAAACCATAAAATCAAATAAAGTAATACGTTGAAAAATTAAAAAAATATAATAAAAGTTAAATAAAATCAAATAAAAATATTAATGGCCCATTTATATACAATATATACGGTTTTTTTTTTATCTATTTATCAATTTACAATAGCTTTTTTGTGTACATTTTGTTTATATTTATTAATATAATGCCATAAGATATTTTTAATTTAATTAATATAATTACATTATTTTTATGATAAAATATCTTTCATATAATTTGATTTATATTTGTGACCCGCTCCGCTCCTATTTTAATATTTATTATTGAGTACAAAATCAATTGATGAAGGATGTAACGACCCATTTTCGTTATAGATTTGTTATACTAAAGATTTTATTTCATTAAATTTTAAAAACTCTCTATTTAGTTTATTGATAAAATACTGGAGAATTTTTTTTCCACGATTCCCAAAACCAACAGATAAAATTTAAAGCTCAATTTATAAACATCTATTATACAAAGCTTAACTAAATAAAACTGTGTACATACATTTTTTTAATAATGATAAATACACAATACCCCTAACTGGTTCATTTTATACATAAGACCAAACAAAGAAAGAGAAAGAAATGACAATGTCTTCAATCCCTCGTACGCTCTATCCATAAAATCTCCAAGAGAAAAATCCACCTAAAAACCATCTGCTCTCCCGAACACGATGTCTGAGATCATCACAGGCACAAACCACAAGTGCAAATAGCGCAAGGGTAAGCTTACCAAACAAAACTATATATATAACTGAAACCGTTATACAAAACTTAGTTCATAACCTCAAAACTCAATTCATCAATAAACACCAATAAACAACAATATCCTAGCTCAACCATCACAAATAGTTCATACACCATAGTTATATCCCCAATTATTAACATGACTCATCACATCTCATGGATTACATCAAATCAATAAATATCATAAATCCTCAGCTAACATCAACAACATAAACCATCACCACTCATCATCATGAGCCATAAACATCATAAGTCACATCTCAACATAATACAATCACCAACATCCCTCATCACAAAGTGATGTACAACATAAACCACTAGACAACATTAGTCGACAAGACTGACTCTACTCCATGGAGTTTCGACACCATATGAGCGGTCCTCATAGGCCCCATCCCCTACCATAGTCTCACCTTTGACCATTCAGGGAGTCCCATGAGCTACCATGTGGAGGAAGTGTGGATGTAATCGAATATAGACAAGTGTGGGTATTGGCTTACATCTGTAAGGCTTGCAAAACCTTACATCTATAGGAATTCGCCCACTTGGCTATTCTATAGGCCCACCGTTGGCCACCACGAAAACCTTCGGCACTAGGTTGAGAGCCTACCTAGCACCCTCAACTTACGTGCCTACCCATATGTCTGTGCACTAATTGTGCACACCAATGCACCAACTATGCATATACAACATTCAGAATATTTCTGTGCACCAACTGTGTGCACCCACCGTATTCCAGCGGCAAACATATTTGGAGTCCTTTACAGTCCTATATACAGCACCTCTGTACCCACCATCTCCAATGGCCTGACTTAAGGATCCAAATACATCTCAACAACATCAACAATCCTCAACCACGACAATAATTCATCCCCTATACACTAAAAGAGTCACTAAACCCCTTGGGAAGTAGTTTTCAACACTCCAACACGCCATTCGGAGTCAAAACATAAGGGATGATACCTAGGAAGATATCCCACTAGGCGAGACCCCCGGGACGCTTTAGTGGGCCGGAGTTCTGGCGTAAAACTCCCCTTCCCAAGTATACCATTTTTCTATAAAAGTCTTCCCAAATGACATAGTTAACTTCTCTTTAACATATAGAGATGGTTACAACACACAGTTCACATATATCATCATCTCATCAACATTTCATTTCAATTTCTCAACAAAACACATACACCTCAACAATAAATAATATTCTCAACAAAAATAATCTCAATAAACAAACATCACCATTCCAATAATTCTATCATATTAACCAAATTGATCAAATAAGGTCGATTTCTCTTTGGCAGTACTGAATGTGAGCTCTCACTGATATAAGCAAATGACCTCAGAATTTAATTAAAACTTTTTATATCAAATTGAAACTCTTGAAATCTATTTTACAGAAAGGTATCCCACTTATAAAATCAACATCTAGAAAATTTTATAAAAGTTTTCAAAGTCAGCAGACCTGAATTTTTGAGTGCTCACTGAACATAGCTCAAAGAACTGTAAATTTCTCCCACTTCCCAAACTCGTTTTGAGCTGAACTTTTTACAGTAAAAAGGTAACATCTTTATATTTCTAAAAAGTTAACCCTTTCCCCCAAATTCTTTCCCTACTATTCCCAGTAAATTTATTTCTAACAGCCTAAGTTTCAGACTCAAAACAGAGCCCAAAACCCTTGCCCTGTTTCTTTTTAAAAGGTTAATTTAGAAATTGGACATGATAATTTTTGTAATTTATATGGTTAAAAACCTTGTTTTGTATAGTTTTTAAAGGTGGAAAAACGAAAAAGAAACATTAAGTACACAGGTGGGAATTTGAGAAAAACCGAGACATGTTCCAGGGGAAACTCGAAAACAGAACAACCATTTTGGGAGTCATGGATGAACCCAGAGATGAGGTTTTTTCTCCAAAGTGTAAAAATTATAGTTTCTCCATTTCGTGTCTATTTTCATTCAAAACAAATTTCGTGAAAAACCCAACAGTTAGATCTTCCAAAAATTACAAAATCGTGGGGGCTGTCCAGGGCTGGACGAACCAACAGCCACTGCCACTTTTATTTTTGGGTGAATCTCACATTGAAAACCTTGTCAAACAATTTTAATAAAATTTGGGCATGGTCTCCTTTGTTTTAGGAGCCTTCCCAAGTAATTTAGAGAGTCAAAAACAAAAACAATCAATCCATACACACTCACACAGCCACTGCCAGGAGAATCAAATATCCATTTTTCATCAATTTCAAACTCAAACACACACAACAATTCAGATGAGGGGAATTCATGTTGTGTGTGGTTGAGTCCCCTAACTCTCAACCACACTTAAGCTGAAAATAGAGAAGCTTCCCTTACCTTTGTTGGTGAAGAGAAAGAGAGACTTGGTTAAGAGAATGATAAGGCTGTGATATGTGACTAGTATGAAAGCTTCAAAACTCATCATGGCTTCCTTATTCTTGTAGAGGGTCACGGCAAGCTTGGAAGAAGGAGAGAGAACAGAGCTTTCTGGAGGAAGAAATGAAGAATGAAGAGAATGAGAGAAAGAAGAAGCTTGGGGATAAAATTGAAATTTTGCTATTTGCACCCACATTTTTCTATAACAAAACTTACGAAAAATTGAAATTATTACGAAAACTACTAAACACACAATAATCACATAAACAAAACAATCTATTTTATTTATATAGTTCATTAAATAACATGATTTAAATTTAATTCATTTTTCATACATCTGTCACTTATCTCGGTGTTTTATCTACACTGTGCGATGATTTTCAAACTATTTTTCTGCAAATCTTCTTTACAAAATTTCACAAAGAAGTAAGTATATAGGGTCTAAAAATCATTGAAACTCACTAAGCATCCGACAACACATAACAATTCATTCCATTTATTAACTCATTACGTAACAATTTAAATTTAATTTCTCTTATATTTTAATTAAATCACTTATCATACATTACGAAAATCACAGTGTTACAAAGGATATTTTATTTAATTAAATATTTTAAATTTAAGTCATTAAAAATATAATTGTATTAAAAACTTGGAATAAAAGTTTATCCCATATTATAATCCAATACGTAATTGGATTTAAATTATTTATATATTTAAATTAGTTGTAAATACCAACAATCTTAAAAAGAAAATGATACATATTCTAAAATTATTGATGCAGACAGTCGAGCATCAACTTTTTTTTTGAATTTTAACTTTCATAATATATAAAAAAATTTAATTAACATAATAAAGACAAATATTTAAATAATTTAATCATTTATTATACAGACATATATTTATTATAATTTTAATCATTATTTTTGTAAATAATGATTATTATATTTTATTTTTTAAAGTATAATTCACATCTTCAAAGCTATAAATAATTTTTCTCCTAGCTCTCAGAAAATGAAGTTAATTACCGAATGAGGAACGATAAAGATTACCTATGCATTTGTGAATAGGCATGACAGAGGATCCCAAATCCACATATAACCACTCGAACCCGTTCCGATTTTTACAGGAATACACTATTTGACTTAGTAAGATATAGGTACAGGTATGGGTATTGCTCAAATTTTTAAATAGGGACAGATATCTAACTATCCCATACTCACCTAATTACATTTTTTTTTATAATTTTTTCAACACACACACACACACACACACACACACACACACACACACACACACACACACATATATATATATATATATATATATATATATATATATATATATAAGATTTTATTGTTATAATTTATTTTTATATTTTTACAAATATAAATAAATTAGTTTAATAGTTAAATATTTTAAGTTATAATTATTAAATAAAAAACTTAAAATCATATATTTAACTAAAAATATAATTCAATTTTTAATTATTTTATTTTTCATTTCTTTATTATTTTTATTTTATTTTTCATTTCTTTATTATTTATATTTTATTTTTCATTTCTTTATTATTTATTATTATTATATATTGTTTGAATTAAAATTTAATTAATAACTTAATATATAATTGATTTTAAAATATATATAAGTACATTAAAATTATAAAAAATTAGTGTGGCGGGTTACTTGTGGATTTTCCCAAACCCAATAAAATTCAATGGGAATGAAGATGTGAATCAAATTTTTAAACCCGACTCTTTTATATCTAAACCTAAACTCGCCCCTGCCTTTGGCATGAATGGGGATGGGGAGAGTCAAACCCATCTCTAACCTGCCTCATTTTCATGCCTATTCGCCAAGATAACACCTTGGACATTGTAAAGAATTCAATTCTTCTTTTACTTCTTCCTTTATTTTCTTTATTACACATACATTAATCATTGCTATATAGTGGATTGCTTTAGTGACTCAAAATTAGTTCTCTTGACCCAATTACATACATGACTTAAAGGTAAAACAACATAGAAGAACATTCAAAATAAGTAAATACAAATTAATAGTAAAGTCTTCGACCCATCTCGTTTCCTCATTTTGCAGCTAGTGTCCCTATTCCACGATGTCAATGACCTTTCTATTTTTATGTTTATTTTATTTTTTAGAAGTTCTATTTTTATTTTTAAAATTAAAAAATAACATGACATACTGTTCCTCAACATTTCAGATTTCTAGTTGAAATAAATATAAATATACTTATCGATAAGAAGGAATTATAGAATGCCATGATACGTTATTACGTGTATTAAATTTTAACAACCCCAACATCACACATTTAATCATGCATCATAGTATTGATATAAAAAAATGTTACTGATAAAAAATACAATAGCATAGCAAAGCATCTAGCAAATCTAAAAAAATTATAAAAAATAAATAAATATAAATATACTTATAGATAAGAATGAATATAGAATGGCATGATACATTATTATGCGTATTAAATTTTAACAACCCCAACATCCCACATTTAATCATACAATAGCATAGCATAGTACAAATATAAAAAAAAAAAAAAAAAGTACTGATAAAAAAATATAGTAGCATAGCAAAGCATCTAGCAAATCTAAAAAATTTCTATTCATCCCTTACAAATCTAGAATACTCCTGCAATGTAATGAATGAGTGAGAATAATTTTTTTTTCAGTTGACACACGGCATGCAAAAGATTATTATTATTATTATTATTATTATTATTATTATTATTATTATTATTATTATTATTATTATTATTATTATTATGGAAATAGAAGTAGAATGATAAAAACTGAAATGAAAAGCAAAAAGTGTAAGCGGGAATAGAAATAGAAGAGGAAATGAAAAAAAAAAGTGAAATTAAAATCAAAGTAAAAGCTTGAAGTGTTTGGTAAAAAGTAAAAAAAAAAAAAAACTGAGAGTGTTGACACATGTAATTTAGAGGAAAAAGTGATAAAATTGGTAGTAGTTCCCATTCTTATATAGTAATAGATATATTTATATTAATAATTTTCTTATTAGTAACTTCTAAACAAAATAAAAATTTAATATTACTGAATTTATTTAAATATATATTAAAAAATATTATTGTAATTAAACGTTAAAAATATTTTTTATTAATTAAATCATTTTTTACATGTCATAGGGTAATATGAAAAAGAAAGAAAGAAAAAGAAAAAAAAAAGTGAAAAGTAAGAGAGAGAAAATGAGAGGGAAAAAGCTCTCCAAATGTTGACATGTGTAGATTGGGGTTAAAAAAGTAAATTTGATAGTAGTTACAATTCTTATATAGTAATAGAATATACTTATTTATACCCATAAGAAACTAAAATGGCTTCTGAATAAAAAAAAGAATTAAACTGAATCAAAAAAAGAAACTAAAATGGCTTAGAATCTTAAGCTTTTAAATATTTTCTTTAAAACCTTTTTCCTAGATCCTAAGTTTCTAGTTTATTTAGTGTATGTTTGGATTAAAGTTTGCAAACTTAAGTTTGAGTTAAACTTAAGTTTGCAAACTGAGTTTGCAAAAGTATCTCAAGTTTTACTTCTCCAAAATTAAGATTGCAGGTAAGATTTTACTCTCAAACATACTTTTGAGGGGTAACTAAAGTCATGCTACCTTTGTCCCTATTTATAAGATCTTGATGACTAATTTAAGCTTATTAAGAAAATTGGTTAATCTAAGTATTAACATTAAATTTGTCTATAATTATAATTTTTTTTCAAATTTAACCTTAAATAATTAATGCATGGAGAGGGAATAGTAGTAGTGGAGTTTTCATTTTTAAAACTAAAGTCTTTAATTCTCCAATCTCATAAGAGAGAGAGAAAAACACAATTCATAGCATTTATTATTTATGGACTTAAATAATATGGGTATTGTGGTCAAAAAATAATTAATGTAAAGAACAATTAAAATAGAGTCTTATAAAAAGGACAAGAAAATTTCAAAACAATGTCTTATAAGAAGGGACGGAGGTAGTAGTAATAAATATTTAATCTTTCTCCTAATTAATCAAATAGCAAATTATTCAACACATAAAATAGTGATAAAAAGAATATCAAAACAAAGTTGCTACAAGTATATAAATAATGCACCAGCTCAAAGAATTATATGACTAAATAAAATCATATAAAATCCATATTTTGCAACACCAAACAGTAGCTACAAATTTCAACACTGACATTTTTCATGATGCCTATGCATAAAATCACTAAGTCAGTAAATGAAAAGAAAGCAAGCAAACAGTAAGCTTCCTTGCCTCAAAGAGAAGCTAAATAAGAGCTTGAATAAGAGAAGAATGAAGGAACTTTAGTCTCTTGAAAACCACTACTACAACCCGACCCAAAAAACAACATCAAGAATAAGAAAAAAGAATAGTTAGAGAGAAGAGAAAAAGAAGATTCATATTTCATAAGGAAAGAGATGAGAAAAAAAATTGGATTTATACTCACTAGCTAACAAAGACAAAGACCACGTGAACCTGGATTAAAATTTTGTTTCGGATGGATTCTTGAAAGCTTGACTCTAAAACTTGAAATGAAAATTTAGAATAAGAGAAGCAAATAAGATGGGAAATTGGGAATGTGTAGTTGCGGTTAAGAATGAAAACAATCAACTACGGATGTATCATCATATTAATCACAACAATGGATTTTTGTTTTTAAATTAATTTAATCAAGGTTAGGAAAAAAAAATTCGTGACATGATTTTTCCAGTCAAACCATGGGTTCGATGAATTTAAGGAGGTAGACTTTGATTTTTATTTATTTATTTTTCAAACTTGATATAATCTTACCTAAACAAGAGATACTATTTTATTTGTTAATTTTATGAAACCAAATAAAGTATAACATCATGAGGTAGACTAGATGAATTTAAACGTGAATAGGAAAAGGGGAAGTCGTCGTATAGATTCAGGGTTTTCAAGAGAATTATTAAGTAAAACAAATGTGAATATATATTGACAATTGACATTGACAATAAACTACAATAGGGATAGTAGGAGAAACTATGTTGGGAGGGAGTAAAGTTAATAAAATAATTACTTTTCTTCCATATAGGAAAAATAATCCCCGCAATTTGTAGACACACTGAGCATGATGTTTAGATGCTAGTAATTGCCTATTGTAGTTGAACTCATAAAAAATTAGGTGATTCTGAGACTTAGAAATCATATTGATGTCAAGAAGAGGCATAAGTGGACAATCGGATAATTTTCTGTTATTACTTTGTAACAATTTGTCCAACTCTGAGGGTGTGAAATTTTCCAACTCTTTATCTGAAAAGACTAAGCCTTTTATTCAAATAGGCTTAAATATCAATTTAGTCCACGTAAGTTTGCGGTTTTTTAATTTTGGTCCCTGTAAGTTTATTTTTTCATTTTTAGTCCCTATAAGTTCGCGCTTTTTCAATTTTGATGCCTGTAAGTTTTTTTGTTTGTTTTTAGTCCTTGTAAATTTGCGCTTTTTCAATTTTAGTCCCTTTAAGATTTAAATTTTTTTTTATTCCTTGTAAGTTCACACTTTGGAAAAACACAAACTTACAAGGACTAAAAATGAACAAAAAAATTTACAGTGACCAAAATTGAAAAAAGCGCAAACTTACATGGACTAAAAATGAAAAAATAAACTTACAGGGACCAAAATTGAAAGAGTGAAAACTTACCGGGACTAAATTCATATTTAAGTCATTCAAATAAATAGGAATTACACATTTTTGTAAAATTTTTTAAACAATATATTTTATGATTTTAAAAAGTAGAAATAAATTATATAAATCACCTAAATACTTCCAAGTCTTTTACCAAACAAATTCCAGTCTGGAAAATTGATTTGACAAAAGTAAGGTAGCAAACAATGTTCTCAAATATCTTCCTAAGTTCCAATGACTTGTTTCAATAATGGCATCAACATATTCTTGATCATTATTTAATAGGCCTAGTGCATAGCAAACAATGTAATTCTTGGCGCCATTTTGCTGAAAGAGAACAACAAATATAAGAAACAAGTGATAACATAGTAGCATCAAGTAGAAAAAAATTCATAATAAACACACTTACATGAAGAAGAATCTAGGCTGATAATGATGACAAAAAAATGGAATGAAGTATTGGTTTATATAGATTATGTTGTATTTTTTAGTTAGATATTTCAAAAGGTTAATTTCTCTTTTTAATAAGTTTTATTATCTATTTTAATGTGTTTTAATGCCATATTTTAATTGGTTTTATTGCCTGTTTTAAATGTATTAATCAATATTTATTCCTAGTTAATTACTAAAACCTTATATATTGGAGAAGGTTTAGAGAATTAGAGAGAGAGAACTTTTCCTTTTTTTTTCCTCTTACTCGTAGGTCCTGGGTTAGTGTCACTAAATACTTGTTAGTTCTGTTGCCCCAATTATTGGAAAAAGTCTGTTAAATCCTAGGGGATTTGCGCTTTATGTGGATAAATCCTTGAGGACAGTGTGTCTAACACACGTCTCAGACTTATTTTGTTCTTGATCATAATGTTCGTAGATCGAGGATCGTGAACAGTTAGTTCAAAGTTTGTGATTCATTGTGGTTTTAAACACCATGGACAACAGATTATAAATCATAAAAAGTGGTTCATATTTTTCCCATTTATATTGATGACAACAACTACTTAATATAACAATAATTTACACAAATAATTAAAATTTATAGGGTTTCCTTAGTCAATTATCGTAAGATTTGAATAATTAATATAAATAACGAGACATTTTAATCTTGGATTGTCCAAAATATTATTCAATATTTTATAATATTGGATAAAAGCTAACTTTGTACTTTATTGATCCTTTAGAAGTCTTATGATTATCCTTAATTGAACATTACAATTATTTCACTACTAGGGACTCAACTTTAGCTCATTGGTAGACCACATACACAAAACACCAATAATATGGAAACAAAAATTTTAATCAACCACTAAAATTACAAAATATATGTAAAAAAAATAAATTTATTACATTGCCCCTAGTTAAGATTATGATAATCTAATATACATTTTTTGATAAAAGAGCCACAAGAGTTGTCATGTCAATCTATATGTATATTTCAGGTAGTTAGGAGTTTCTTGATTCCTGCCTTCTGATATGTAATTAGCTGATATGGGAATTTGATGTCGAACTTTATCCTCAAGTTTCCCTTCTTTGTTGGATCCTTTGGGAGAGGCATCCCTTCTCTTACAACAACCTCCTCATAATCAGGATGTATAATATTGGTAATTGGCACAGATAAAATTCTACCATCCAATGTGGTAATGTTCACAGTATAACCAGTCAAGGCTTCCACAAGAGAAACCTTTTGGGTTACAATAATATCATTCCCATCACGAGTGAATACGTTGTGTGGTTTTTCATCGATGATGAAAACAAGGTCAGCGGGTATCACCTTTGGCTGTTCGTTTCCCTTCTCAAGGAAGGTGATCTTTGTGCCTTTCTTCCAACCAGGCTTAACATTAATAGTTAAAATCTCTTCCACTGGAATGGTTTTGCTGCACCAATAACAAAATGAGTGAAAAGTTAGAGTCATATAAAGTTAGAAGATGTATGAATATAATTAACACAGTTGAATAGGAAACCAAATTTTAAAAAATGAAAATCACAACTTCCATTCCTTTTGTTTTGATGCAAAAACATGATATTCTGAATACACCATAAAATAATATTTCAACAACACAAATTCATTTAAAATGTACATCCAAGTGATTTGGAGGGGTGGGGTTTGGGTAGGTCATAGATTCCACTTACAATAACATATATATATATATATATATATATATATATATATATATATAAAGAATATTGTTTTTTAAGTAGAATATAAAGAATATTGTTAAAAGCAAACAATGTATAAATATCCATGTGCTTATTATGGTTCTTAAGGATAGAGGATAACAAACTATGGAAATTACCATGCCCCATAAATTTGATAAAGCTTTAGACAACTACACAATAGGATCAAATCATGTCTATCATAACTTCTATGTACACAACACATGCAATATTTAATAGGAGTACAAGTTTAGCGTACTCTTCGAGGTAATTAGACATCTTGCATAAATGTTAGATATTTATCCCTTAACCTTGATAATTAAATTAGAGGTAATTATACAGACTAGCAAAGAAAAGACATTATGCTAAGGGAAATTGCAAAATTCCTAGCCATATTAAAAAGTTTACCCCTAATAAAATATGTTGACCCACTATTATATTGGACTTAGCCCCTAGGTTATTGCACTGTTTAATGTGTTGTTTAATGCACACCAAGTAATTGCAACATTAAACAGGAACACGATAAAACATCAATGCATCAGACATCCTCAAAATGTCCATATGCAAAAGACTTTCCGGCCATATAGTATAGAATGATGTAAGGCCTAGAAGATTCTAAAAACTAGAGACAAACTTTATGATATATGCTTAATTTGATCTACCTTTTTACTATGCTTCATTATCTGATGTGAAAGGGCATTGCTACATTGGCACAATTTTATTATGGGTATTTATACTTGAAAGATATTACTTTTAGCCATATCTAGTGTAATGTTACAATATGATTATAAAAGCAAAAGTTCTCATTGGAGAAATTTGCCAAGCAACTACTGACCAGCTATAAATAACCCTTAATGATATCAAGTTAAAATCCTATAAATTCATTACACAAAATATCAATAATTAACAAAATACATAGTTCATTACAACAACAAAACTCAAAATATCCAACACATAAATCCTATCTGATGTATTATGTGGAAACCCTACCAATTACAAGTAAAGAATGATTCATTTCAAGCCTAGAGATTGTTATATTCGGAATAACTCAAGGCAAATCTACCACGGGTAATAAAAAAAATTAATTCAATTCAACTCTAAACCATCATGATTTTGCAAGGGATGATGGATCCACCATGTTATGTATCAAAGTATAAAGCATTCTATGTTAGTATATTCATTTAAATAATTACTAGAAACTTCTAGCCAGCTTTCTTCTCCAAAAAATAGAAGCAAATGTCACACAATGAGACACAAATAATTACCACATCAATTAGAATGACAAAACCAATTCCAGCATATTCTACACATGATAAAGGAAGGACATTAGCATTAAAAATCAAAAACCATTTTAAAAACACTAGCACTAAACACAACACATTAGTATTAGAAACAAATAAACAAATAAGAATGCATGTAATTGTAACAACAATCAAACAACTCACCCATTGGCATTAATAATTTCCCTAGATATCTTCATCTTTTTGGTGGTCCCTTTGTATATCTCCTCAAGAGTGCAAGGCAACTTGTTCTCAATGGGAGCAGCCTTGCTAGGACCACCTTGACTCATATGTACTCCTCCTTCTCCTTCCCTAAAAGAGCTAAACACGTCTACACCAAAAGAGAAATTTAATCTCATGCCACCACCAAACGGGTCTGAAAACCCAAAGAACTCAGCAAAAATGTCATTAGCACTACGTGGATTGAACCAAAACGATGTCGAAATGTCTTTATTGGAAAAGAACGTGGTTCCTCCACTACTAGAAGCTACATCAGAAGGTGGCACTTGACCCTTTAGACGTTTTTCCCCATATTGGTCATAAATAACCCTTTTATGAGGATCACTCAACACCTAGCACCAAAAACCACAAAAAAATAAATAAAAATAAAAAATTGAGATCCAATATGTTAAAAGGTGAAATTTTGGAGATACCCTTTACGAGAAACTAACCTCGTACGCTTCAGAGATTTCTTTAAATTTGGATTCAGCTTCCTTTTCATTGGTTGGGTTCTTGTCAGGGTGACATTTCAAGACGAGCCTTCAGTAGGCCCTTTTAATGTCATCGTGCTTAGCATTCCTATCAACCTGAAGGATGTTGTAATAATCAACACCTATGTTTGGTGCTTTTCCCTCTCTCTTTCTCTTTGTCATTTTGTTCTTCTTCACACCAACGATGTTATGGTTGTGTGAGAATGCTATGGAAAGTTTCAGAACTCACAATTGGTAGTGTACTCTCTCACTTTTCAGATCAATGTATTACAACTCCATTGTATGATAAGTCGGTTTTTATAAGAAGAAACAAAAAACTTACCTTAATATTGCTTGATGGTGTTTAATTTTTAGCCCTTATGTAGTAATTATTTCTCTTAAATATATTAGTTTTTTTGCCATTCTTGTTTTGAAAAATTGACTATGTAGAACATTAAAAGTAGGAAAAAAAGGGCGACCATTTATGTCAAACTTTTAATAAGAGTCATAATTTCAAGAAAAATATTAAAAAAAAAAATCTTACCTTATATTCAATTCAAATCCAATTACCCTCAAATCAAAATAGTATTTCAAGTCAAACAAAAATTCAATTACCCAATATTTCCAAAAAAACATCTAATGAACAAAATTTAAATGAAATATTCTTTTATATTTTCACTATTATATTTTGAAATCAAATAGTGACATTAAATGTATTTTAGTAAAAAATATTTTCAAGAATAAATCACAATATAAAAAAAATATTTATATAGAAATATAAGAAATTTAATATAAATTTTGTTTATGTTTAATAACTAAATGTGATAATTAAAATAAGATTAAATATATAGTTTCCAAAAGTAACAATATGTATTAATTTTATTCTCAAAAAGTTACATGCATATAATTTAATTTTTGAATTTTTCAACTCCATGTTAAATTAGTCCTTCTATATTAACTTAGTCAATGATTTTTTTTATTTTTTTATAGAAAGTCAATGAATTTATTAACTTCATAATTTTTTAATCTTTATTCTTTTTTAGAAATAATTTAGTCTTTATTCATAAAAGGTTAAATGCATATAATTAATTTTTTTGAATTTCAATTTTATGTTAAATATTCCTTTTATATTTAATTAGTCAATGAATTTATTAACTTAACAATTCAGTCTTTATATTTTAAAATTAAAAAAAAATTATATAGAAATATAAGAAATTTAATATAAATTTTGTTTACGTTTAATAACTAAATGTGAGAATACAATAAGATAAAATATATAGTTTTCAAAAGTAACAATATGTATTAATTTTATTCTCAAAAGGTTACATGCATATAATTTAATTTTTGAATTTTTCAATTCCATGTTAAATTAGTCCTTCTATATTAATTAGTCAATGAATTTATTTTTTTAAAGGAAGTCAATGAATTTATTAACTTCATAATTTTTTAATCTTTATTCTTTTTGTAGAAATAATTTAGTCTTTATTCATAAAAGGTTAAATGCGTATAATTAATTTTTTTGAATTTCAATTTTATGTTAAATAGTCCTTTTATATTTAATTAGTCAATGAATTTATTAACTTCTTAACAATTTAGTCTTTGAATTTTAAAATTAAAAAAATATTTACATAGAAATATAAGAAATTTAAAATAAATTTTGTTTATGTTTAATAACTAAATGTGAGAATGAATCATAAGATAAAATATATAGTTTTCAAAAGTAACAATATGTATTAATTTTACTCTCAAAAGGTTACATGCATATAATTTAATTTTTGAATTTTTCAATTCCATGTTAAATTAGTCCTTCTATATTAACTTAGTCAATGATTTTTTTTATAGAAAGTCAATGAATTTATTAACTTCATAATATTTTAATCTTTATTCTTTTTTGTAGAAATAATTTAGTCTTTATTCATAAAAGGTTAAATGCATATAATTAGTTTTTTTGAATTTCAAATTTACGTTAAATAGTCCTTTTATATTTAATTAGTCATGAATTTATTAACTTTTAACAATTTAGTCTTTGAATTTTAAAATTAAAAAAATTATTTATATAGAAATATAAGAAATTTAATATAATTTTTTATTTTTAATAACTAAATGTGAAAATTAAAATAATATTAAATATATAGTTTTCAAAAGTAACAATATGTATTAATTTTATTCTCAAAAGGTTACTTGCATATAATTTAATTTTTGAAGTTTTCAATTCCATGTTAAATTAGTCCTTCTATATCAACTTAGTCAAGAATTTTTTTTTTTTATAGAAAGTCAATGAATTTATTAACTTCATAATATTTTAATCTTTATTATTTTTGTAGAAATAATTTAGTCTTTATTCATAAAAGGTTAAATGCATATAATTAATTTTTTTGAATTTTAATTTTGTTAAATAGCCCTTTTATATTTAATTAGTCAATGAATTTAGTCTTTGAATTTTTAACCTTCAAAATAAATTTTCCATGTATATGCACAATTTGATCTACCTTTTTACTATGCATCATTATCTGATGTGAAAGGGCATTGCTACAATGGCACAATTCTATTATGGGTATTTATACTTGAAAGATACTACTTTTAGCCATATCTAGTGTAATATTACAATATGGTTATAAAAGCAAAAGTTCTCATTGGAGAAATTTGCCAAACAACAACTGACCAACTATAAATAACCCTTAATGATTTCAAGTTATAAAATCCTATAAATTCATTACTCAAAATATCAATAATTAACAAAATACATAGTTCATTACAACAACAAAACTCAAAATATCCAAAACATAAATCATGTATGATGTATTATGTGTAAACCCTACCAATTACAAGCAAAATATGATTCATTTAAAGCCTAGAGATTGTTATATTCGGAATAACTCAAGGCAAATCTAACACGGGTAATAAAAAAAAATTCAATTCAACTCTAAACCGTCACATATTTGCAAGGGATGATGGATCCACCATGTTATGTATCAAAGTATAAAGCATTCTATGTTAGTATATTCATTTAAATAATTACTAGAAACTTCTAGCCAGTTTTCTTCTTCGAAAAATAGAAGCAAATGTCGCACAATGAGACACAAATAATTACCACATCAATCAGAACCACAAAATATTCCAGCATATTCTACACAAGATAAATGAATTAATAAAATTAAATAAATGAAGGACATTAGCATTAAAAATCAAAAACCATTTTTAAAACACTAGCACAAAACACAACACATTAGCATTAGAAACAAATAAACAAATAGGAATGCATGTAATTGTAACAACAATCAAACAACTTACCCATTGGCATTAATAATTTCCCTAGATATCTTCATATTTTTGGTGTTCCCTTTGTATATCTCCTCAAGAGTGCAAAGCAACTTGTTCTCAATGGGAGCAGCCTTGCTAGGACCACCTTTACTCATATGGACTCCTCCTCCTCCTTCCCTAAAAGACCTAAACATGTCTACACCAAAAGAGAAATTTAATCTCATGCCACCAACAAATGGGTCTGAAAACACAAAGAACTCAGCAAAAATGTCATTAGCACTATGAGGATTGAACCAAAACGATGTCGAAGTGTCTCTGGTTGAAAAGAATGTGGTTCCTCCACTACTAGAAGCTGCATCAGGAGGTGGAACATGACCCTTTAGACCTTTTTCCCCATATTTGTCATAAATAACCCTCTTATGAGGATCACTCAACACCTAGCACCAAAAGCCACCAAAAATTAAATAAAAATAAAAAATTGAGATCCAATATGTTAAAAGGTAAAATTTTGGAGATACCCTTTACGAGAAACTGACCTCGTATGCTTCAGAGATTCCTTTAAATTTGGATTCAACTTCCTTTTCATTGGTTGGGTTCTTGTTAGGGTGCCATTTCATGACGAGCCTTCGCTAGGCCCTTTTAATGTCATTGTGCTTGGCATTCCTATCAATCTGAAGGATGTTGTAATAATCAACACCCATGTTTCATGCTTTTCCCTCTCTCTTTCTCTTTGTCATTTTGTTCTTCTTCACACCAATGATGTTTTGGTTGTGAGAGTGCTATGGAAAGTTTCATAACTCACAATTGACTATGTAGAACATTAAAAGTAGGAGAAAAAAAAAAGGAGACCATTTATGTCAAACTTTTAATAAGAGCCATAATTTCAAGGAAAAAATATTGAAAAAAAAATCTTACCTTATATTCAATTCAAATCCAATTAACCTAAAATCAAAATACTATTTCAAGTCAAACCAAAATTCAATTACCCAATATTACCAAAAAAAAATCTAATGGACAATATTTAAATGAAATATTCTTTTATATTTTCACTATTATATTTTGAAATTAAATAATGACATTAAATGTATTTTAGTAATAAATATTTTCAAGCATAAATCACAAAATTAAAAAAATATTTATACAGAAATATAAGAAATTTAATATAAATTTTGTTTATGTTTAATAACTAAATGTGAGAATTAAATATATATTTTTCAAAAGTAACAATATGTATTAATTTTATTCTCAAAAGGTCCTTCTATATTAACTTAGTCAATGAATTTTATAAGTTCATAATATTTTAATCTTTATTCTTTTTGTAGAAATAATTTAGTCTTTATTCATAAAAAGATTAAATGCATATAATTAATTTTTTTGAATTTCAATTTTATGTTAAATAGTCCTTTTATATTTAATTAGTCAATGAATTTAGTCTTTGAATTTTTAACCTTCATAATAATTTAATTGTTATATTTAATAAATTTTCCATTAAAAAGTAATTTAATCATGAAATTGATATATTTAAAAATAATTAATTCCTATAATATAAATTAATATACATAAATTGAAGGTCACTCTCTCAATTAGACATTTTCAACACTCTCTCTTATGTCTTTTGCGTGTATATTTCATATATTATCTCTGCAATTAACCAAAAATATGTCTCTCAATCTTTTTTAAACAACAATTCTTTTATCTTTACTTTAAAATTGATTTTCTTAATTATCTATTTATTCTAGTCTATCATTTTTTATCTTTATTTTTAAATTAAATTTAAATATTTTTCAAAAAGATGTTAGAAATTAAAATATAGTTTATAGATTAAAATATTTATTTATTATAAATTTAAATTATAATATAATTTTGCATATTAAAAAAATCTATTTATTATAAAATTTAATTATATCAAAGTATCTATCTTATACAATGCAAAGAGTACTTTTAACTTTTAAGTAAAAATTCAACCTGAATGATTACTTTTGAAAATTAAATTATATATTTCTTCTAAAAGTAATTATTTTTAGAATAATTAATTGATCTTTGTGTATAACATTTTCTTCATTAAAGGCAATCTTGTTCGAGCTGGATCGGACCACTATGGATGGCAAAACTCTCCCTCTAAGTATTTAACACAGCTACATATCCAAAACTCAAACTCGAGAATTCTGATTAAGTTAGAACAACCCAAATGCCAGTTGATATACATTAAAGCCATTTTAGCGTTAATACGTAATATATATATATATATATACATATATATATATATTAACATTTATGCTTACAAGGTTTACAAATACTTATAATTTAATTTTAATATATTATATTTGTATTTTATACATATATGTGAATAAATTAGGTGGATAAATATTTATAACACATGAAGCTAGATAAAACTTTAGATGAAAAAATGTAATTGTTCATATTAATTGAGTAAAAGATTAAAGTGGCGGTGTTAACTTATTTTAAATCAAAACATGAATAACAAATTTATAATTTTTATCGAATATTTAAATATTATTAAATTTTTTGTCACTCAACTTATATATAATCTAATTTTAAATTAAAACAAAGCTTGAAATGTGACAAAACAACATTTAAATATTAATATTACTTATTTAATATTATTATTATTTTTGTTTAGAGATTGACCAACAAAGTTAGTTAATTATTTAATAATCATTATAAATATTGTCATTGATATTATTATTCTTATTATTTTTTTCATTATTTATTTTTTTATAAATTATTATTATTAATAATAAAAATTGAAGTTGATAACTAATATAGTAAATTAAGTGTCTTATTACCTACAAAAAAATATTAGTATCTTCTATTGCAGAAATTTTAAGTAATATGATTGTTATAGATATCAGTCATTAATTGTTGTCTGCATTTATTCATATATATTTTTGTTAAAATTTAATGTAACACTATTTTACTGTTTTCTTATATATAATACTTTATTCTCAACATAAAGCTTTATTCTTTTCTATATTTTGAGTATTGGGTGTAGGAACAGTTAAATCCTTATTTAGGAGGGAATCGAACATGGGTTCTCCTGCTAAATAGATTATTCCCCCTCATGTGAATGTAGCGGGGCCTTATACCACTGAGCCAATCCTTTGGGTTTATATTTATAGGATTTGGATTATAGGATATAGATTTGGATAACAATTTTTTTTAGTGAAATTGGATAAAAAAATGTTATAGTCAATTTTTTTTTTTGCATAATGTTATAGTCAATTGTTTATGAGTTTGATGGTGATGCACTAACAGTGTAAAACAATTTTACATTGTCATAAATCACAAATCACCGTTGATATGACTTTTAAGATAATTTTGTAAAAGTCAACAAACTTATCATACATGGTGAGTTGTGATTGAATGATACTGTAAATTTATTTTACATTGTTAGTGTGTAACCCTTTTTCTCATTGTTTATTAATATAGTAGTTTTTATTTGATATAAAAATTAATTGTTGAATAAAAAAAAACTTTTTTATAACGTTTTCTCTATTCGAAAGAAAATGTTGACTGTTGATAAAATATTAAATAACTAATTATATGAGGAGGGATAAACCCAATGCGTTGGCTTTGTAGTTAGGCACCCTACGCTCACACGTTGTGGGGACGATCTATTTAGCGGGGAATCCCGTGTTCAATTCCTACCGCGTGGGAAAACCCTTCGGGCCAATGACAGTTACAGTAGCGTGAGCGAGATTAGTCTCTGACCCAATGGGCTGAGGATACCCATGGTAGGACAAAAAAAATTATGAGGAGGGATAAAGTTACTCCAAAGGTAACTCTAAAAGAATTACTTCACATCCATATCATCCATTTTCTTAAAATTTAATGGTTAAGATTCGTTACTCTTTAAAACCATTAGATTTCAAGAGGATGAATGTTGAGGATGTGGAGTAACTTTTTTAGAGTTACACTTAGAGTAACTTGATCCCTCAATTTATATATATTTATATGAAATAGATTTACAAATCATGTTATAGTTGATTATTTATTAACATATATAACAAATTTTTAATTAAAATTACTATTTTTTATTCTATCATTGCTTCAACTTGAAAGTGTAAAGGACTCACCTTAAGGTAGGATTAAACCAATGCCAGATGACCATGTAATTTTGAATGGCATAAAAGTGTAAAGGACTCAAAGAAGGAAACATCATTCATTTTGAAAAATATGAGAATAATCCAAGAACAATGTATCATACAAAAATTAATTAGATTATTTTGTTGTCATTTGCGCTAGGTGATTATGATACACCCTCTATATTATATTTATGAAATATCACATTTTATTTATCAATGGAGCAAGACCACCGATGGGGTAAATCAGGCACTGGTATTAGATTTCATTCATCAGATTCAGGCAATCAATTCAACGTTCATACCTTAATATCATTTTGGCAACAAAGATTATTCAGCATTGTTGTGATTTATTTTGTAATTATTGAGCAAAATCAGCAAATAAGACAACACTGATTCATCATTCATTCTTCAATTTTTATTAGAACACTACCAGTACCTAATCACTACATGCACCAAATAAAACAACATTGATTCATCCTTCATAAACAAACAAGGTGAAATAATATTCAAATCAGAGATTGAAATAAATTTTGATTTTATTGGTTCAAAAATAAAAAACAGAAATCAAATGCATAACAATGGCCTTTATGAAATCCATGGTTCAGAGCTAACCCGATTTGAAGACAAGTTAGAAAGGGGTAATATTAATTCTAGCAAATTCAATGTTTATAGTTCAAGTAGCAATAACTTGAGATCCAAGGGGTTTCCTGAATAGACGTTGTGTGAGATGGAGTCACGGGAACCAGATTCGATGCGCACATTGCACACAACTAGATCCACTGTGCATGCCGCCGACAGCCATATTCGCCACAGCGCTGCCCCGCCTCTCACGAGAACCAAATCGACGAGATTTTAGTTGGAGATGTTAACGATTTTGAGTAAAGGGTTGGGAGTGATCTGAGGAAGGGGTCACCGTCAACTAGATTTTTCGAGCACCGCCGATGACCAAATATGTCATGCGTCGTACCACCCCTCCACCTTGGTGAGTCTGCCTGGAAGGAGTTGGGAGAAGAATCCGGTGCAGAAGGCACAAGATATAACCGTGAAGCTTAGATGAATCCGAAGGTTAACAAAAGTGGTTCACAAAAGACCACTTGCATTAGTGGTCTACCGTAGTCTTGGCTTATAATTCTTTATGCTAATTTGTATGGTAACATTCACACTAACTGCAGTGCTATGAAATTTCTCAAACTTTGTATGTCAAACAAGGTTACGAATTTGATAGCTCTCTCTCTATATAGACAAGACATAAAAGTCTGAACAATTGTGTTCATAAATTTCATTAAGTGGAGCAAAACAAAGCTAATTATCACTGATCCTATCCTTGTCCTTGGTTCTATCTCTATCACTATGCATCCTTCTCTTCAACTTTAACTTCCCCAAATGTTCATTTTCCTTCAAACACATCTAACCTGCAAAATTTAAAGAAATATTTCACAAATTTACTGCTTACAAATGTATAAAATGAAAGAGCCATTAATTGGAATTAAACAAAAGGAGAGAGAGAAAAATGGTAGTAAAGATGAAAAATGTGAGAAAAATATTATGCATAAAGAACATTATACATATAGTGTTCCAAATTCATGTCCTTATCTATATTTTCACTAAAAATAAAAACTAGGCTTAAATATGCTTTTAGTCCCTCAAATATGGGTGCATGCTTGTTTTAGTCCTTTAAATTAAAAGTTGCTTTTTTTAGTCCCTCAAAGTTGAGAAATTGTTTTTTTAGTCTCTCTCCATAGTAAGTGCCAAACAGGGAATAATAGATTTACAATTTGTGGGGGCTTTTAGCCGTCAAAATTTGATTTTGTATTTTAAATTTTAAACTACGATTTCTAAGGGTTTAAAACTGCCACTAATTGCGAAGAGAAAAAAAAACTGCAATTCAATTTTCAGGACAATGTTCAACGAAATTGGAACCTAACATCAAACAAAGAGAACGAAAGATTCATTGATCACAACCTCCTCAGTCTCAACAGCCTTGGCGTGTCTGTCAGTGCCTCGTCCACTGCCGTGTTGAAGTTCTGACCACCTTCACCTTCTTCCGCTACCTCCACTCCATCTGCAAGATGATCAGCAACAGCGGGCACAATTCCATCTTCCTCTAGGAAAATACTGAAATCCTGGACTGTCTTGTCTTCCCCTAGGAAAATATTGAAATTCTGGAAAATTCCCCTAGCAAAAGTTCTCATTGGAGAAATTTACCAAACAACAATTGACCAGCTATAAATAACCCTTAATGATTTCAAGTTAAAATCCTATAAATTCATTACACAAAATATCAATAATTAACAAAATACATAGTTCATTACAACAACAAAACTCAAAATATCCAACACATAAATCCTATCTGATGTATTATGTGTAAACCCTACCAATCACAAGTAAAATATGATTCATTGAAAGCCTAGAGATTGTTATATTCGGAATAACTCAAGGCAAATCTAACATGGGTAATAAAAAAAATTAATTCAATTCAACTCTAAACCATCATGATTTTGCAAGGGATGATGGATCCACCATGTTATGTATCAAAGTATAAAGCATTCTATGTTAGTATATTCATTTAAATAATTACTAGAAACTTCTAGCCAGTTTTCTTCTCCAAAAAATAGAAGCAAATGTCACACAATGAGACACAAATAATTACCACATCAATTAGAATGACAAAAACAATTCCAGCATATTCTACACAAGATAAATGAAGGACATTAGCATTAAAAAACAAAAACCATTTTAAAAACACTAGCCCTAAACACAACACAACACACTAGACCTTTCCAAAGGTCCTTCCATTGTTTAGACAAGATACAAGTCTGAACAGCATATTTTGGGTTCATAAAATTCATTATGTGGAGCAGAACACCGTCAGGCAACTCATTCAATTTGTCCCTCTCCTCTTCGCTGTCTCTTTCACTAGTCCTCAGTCTCTTCATCTCCTTAGTTTCTTTTCCTTCTTCCGTTGATACCTAACCAAAGAGATTTCATTTTGATTAATGGAAAACCTTGGGAAAGTGATAATTCAATCTAGGGACGTAAACCCTAACCAAAGCGAGTCATTGAGCATTTAACGAGTTGAACTCAAGTAATTCACAATTTACACTCCTAATTTAATCCCCAAAAAACTTGGTAAGGGAAAACCTAGAAATACTTGGCATGGCAACATTAATTTCATAATAATCCCCTCCAAAAAAGGCTTGTTAAAAAGTAAAGGGAAATTATACTTGTACCTATGTCTATGTGGTTGAGCTGATTCTGCAGTGAATGAATTGAAGGTTAACTGACCCGTGTGGCGGTGAGTGAGGGAGGGAAACAGAAGGTGACTTTGAATGGAAGAGGATGGGAAACATAAAATCTGAAACGAATGTGTTCGGATTCTTCGCAAAACGTGATTATGTACTGGATTGATGGTCAATTATTAAACCCCATGAACATGTTTTCTCTTTTCTGTTTAAAACTAGTCGGTTATTCGTGCATTCGCAAGGATTGCGTTCATTTTTTCACATATTTTAAAGTGACTTATGTATATGTATATAATTATGTGATTACAAATAAACAATAGAGCATAAGAGGCAAAACTAAACAATTAAATAAAACAATTGTATATCTTTTACTCAAATTTGAGACTACTAATTAAATTAAAACAACTCCATATCATGCCATTAGTTTATGCAGTCGATCATTTAAGACAATTAGAATTTATTAAGTAAATTCTTGTTTTAAGTTTCTTTTAAATTAATTCAAAATATTATCCACAGGTTTGCGCAATGATATAAGGCCCCGTTGCGTTTACATGGGGGAACGAGCGTTCACATGGGGAAACGAGCGTTCACATGGGGAACTATCTATTTAGCAAGAGAACCTATGTTCGCTTCCCTCCGTGTGCAGAATTCCCTTGGGCCAGCGGCAGCCACGCACCACGAGTGGGATTAGTCCCTAATCCAATGGGTTGAGGACACCCGTGGTATCTGATATAGGATAAAAAGAAACTAATTCAAAATATTTAAAATCACGTCTAGAAATTAAAAACCATAAAATCAAATAAAGTAATACGTTAAAAATTAAAAATTATAATAAAAGTTAAATAAAATCAAATAAAAACATTAATGGCCCATTTATATACAATATATACAGTTTTTTTTATCTATTTATCAATTGACAATAGCTTTTTTGTGTACATTTTGTTTATATTTATTAATATAATGCCATAAGATATTTTTAATTTAATTAATATGATTACATTATTTTTATGATAAAATATATTTCATATAATTTGATTTATATTTGTGACCCGCTCCGTTCCTATTTTAATATTTATTATTGAGTACAAAATCAATTGATGAAGGATATTTTATTTAATTAAATGTTTTAAATTTAAGTCATTAAAAATATAATTGTATTAAAAACTTGGAATAAAAGTTTATCCCATATTATAATCCAATACGTAATTGGATTTAAATATTTATATATTTAAAGTAGTGTGTAAATACCAACAATCTTAAAAAGAAATTATACATATTCTAAATTTATTGATGCAGACAGTCGAGTATCAACTTTTTTTTTTAATTTTAACTTTCATAATATTAATTAACATAATAAAGAAAAATATTTAAATAATTTAATCATTTATTATACAGACATATATTTATTATAATTTTAATCATTATTTTTGTAAATAATGATTATTATATTTTTTTTTAAAGTATAATTCACATCTTCAAAGCTATAAATAATTTTTCTCCTAGCTCTCAGAAAATGAAATTAATTACCGAATGAGGAATGATAAAGATTACCTATGCATTTGTGAATAGGCATGACAGAGGATCCCAAATCCACATATAACCACTCGAACCCGTTCCGATTTTGACAGGAATACACTCTTTGACTTAGTAAGATATAGGTACAGGTATGGGTATTGCTCAAATTTTTAAATAGGGACAGATATCTAACTATCCCATACTCACCTAATTACATTTTTTTTATAATTTTTTCAGCACACACACACACACACACACACACACACACACACACACATATATATATATATATATATATATATATATATATATATATATATATATATAAGATTTTATTGTTATAATATATTTTTATATTTTTTACAAATATAAATAAATTAGTTTAATAGTTAAATTTTTTAAGTTATAATTATTAAATAACAAACTTAAAATTATATATTTAACTAAAAATATAATTCATTTTTTAATTATTTTATTTTTAATTTCTTTATTATTTATTATTATTATATATTGTTTGAATTAAAATTTAATTAATAACTTAATATATAATTGATTTAAAAATATATAAGTACATTAAAATTATAAAAAATTAGTGTGGCGGGTTACTTGTGGATTCTCCCAAACCCAATAAAATTCAACGGGGATCAAGATGGGCATCAAATTTTTAAACCCGACTCTTTTATATCTAAACATGAACTCGTCCCCGCCTTTGGCATGAATGGGTATGGGGAGAGTCAAACCCATCTCCAACATGCCTCATTGTCATGCCTTTTCGTCAAGATAATACCTCGAACATTGTAAAGAATTCAATTCTTCTTTTACTTCTTCCTTTATATTCTTTATTACACATACATTAATCATTACTATATAGTGGATTACTTTAGTGACTTGAAATTAGTTCTCTTGAGCCAATTACATACATGACTTAAAGGTAAAACAACATAGAAGAACATTCAAAATAAGTAAATACAAATTAATAGTAAAGTCTTCGACCCATCTCGTTTCCTCATTTTGCAGCTAGTGTCCCTATTCCACGATGTCAATGACCTTTCTATTTTTATGTTTATTTTATTTTTGAGAAGTTCTATTTTTATTTTTAAAATATAAAAAAACTAACATGACATACTGTTCCTCAACATTTTAGATTTCTAGTTGAAATAAATATAAATATACTTATCGATAAGAAGGAATTATAGAATGCCATGATACTTATTACGCGTATTAAATTTTAACAACCCCAACATCACACATTTAATCATGCATCATAGTATTGATACAAAAAAATGTTACTGATAAAAAAATACAATAGCATAGCAAAGCATCTAGCAAATCTAAAAAAAATTATAAAAAATAAATATAAATATACTTATAGATAAGAATGAATATAGAATGGCATGATACATTATTGTGCATATTAAATTTTAACAACCCCAACATCCCACATTTAATCATACAATAGCATAGCATACTACAAATATAAAAAAAAAAGTACTGATAAAAAAATATAGTAGCATAGCAAAGCATCTAGCAAATCTAAAAAATTTCTATTCATCCCTTACGAATCTAGAATACTCCTGCAATGTAATGAATGAGTGAGAATAATTTTTTTTTCAGTTGACACACGGCATGCAAAAGATTATTATTATTATTATTATTATTATTATTATTATTATTATTATTATTATAGAAATAGTTATAATTATAATAGAAATAGAAGTAGAATGATAAAAACTGAAATGAAAAGCAAAAAGTGTAAGCGAGAATAGAAATAGAAGAGGAAATGAAAAAAAAAAGTGAAATTAAAATCAAAGTAAAAGCTTGAAATGTTTGGTAAAAAGTAAAATAAAAAACTGAGAGTGTTGACACATGTAATTTAGAGGAAAAAGTGATAAAATTGGTTGTAGTTCCCATTCTTATATAGTAATAGATATATTTATATTAATAATTTTCTTATTAGTAACTTCTAAACAAAATAAAAATTTAATATTACCGAATTTATTTAAATATATATTAAAAAATATTATTGTAATTAAACGTTAAAAATATTTTTTATTAATTAAATCATTTTTTACATGTCATAGGGTAATATGAAAAAGAAAGAAAGAAAAAGAAAAAAAAAGTGAAAAGTAAGAGAGAGAAAATGAGAGGGAAAAAGCTCTCCAAATGTTGACATGTGTAGATTGGGGTTAAAAAAGTAAATTTGCTAGTAGTTACAATTCTTATATAGTAATAGAATATACTTATTTATACCCATAAGAAACTAAAATGGCTTCTGAATAAAAAAAAGAATTAAACTGAATCAAAAAAAGAAACTAAAATGGCTTAGAATCTTAAGCTTTTAAATATTTTCTTTAAAACCTTTTTCCTAGATCCTAAGTTTCCAGTTTATTTAGTGTATGTTTGGATTAAAGTTTGCAAACTTAAGTTTGAGTTAAACTTAAGTTTGCAAACTAAGTTTGCAAAAGTATCTCAAGTTTTACTTCTCCAAAATTAAGATTGCAGGTAAGATTTTACTCTCAAACATACTTTTGAGGGGTAACTAAAGTCATACTACCTTTGTCCCTATTTATAAGATCTTGATGACTAATTTAAGCTTATTAAGAAAATTGGTTAATCTAAGTATTAACATTAAATTTGTCTATAATTATAATTTTTTTTTTCAAATTTAACCTCAAATAATTAATGCATGGAGAGGGAATAGTAGTAGTGGAGTTTTCATTTTTAAAACTAAAGTCTTTAATTCTCCAATCTCATAAGAGAGAGAGAAAAACACAATTCATAGCATTTATTATTTATGGACTTAAATAATAAGGGTACTGTGGCCAAAAAATAATTAATGTAAAGAACAATTAAAATAGAATCTTATAAAAAGGACAAGAAAATTTCAAAACAATGTCTTATAAGAAGGGACGGAGGTAGTAGTAATAAATATTTAATCTTTCTCCTAATTAATCAAATAGCAAATTATTCAACACATAAAATAGTGATAAAAAGAATATCAAAACAAAGTTGCTACAAGTATATAAATAATCCACCAGCTCAAAGAATTATATGACTAAATAAAATATATAAAAACCATATTTTGCAACACCAAACAGTAGCTACAAAATTCAACACTGACATTTTTCATGATGCCTAAGCATAAAATCACTAAGTCAGTAAATGAAAAGAAAGCAAGCAAAGAGTAAGCTTCCTTGCCTCAAAGAGAAGCTAAAATAAGAGCTTGAATAAGAGAAGAATGAAGGAACTTTAGTCTCTTGAACAAGAATTTTAAACCACTACTACAACCCAACCCAAAAAACAACATCAAGAATAAGAAAAAAAATAGTTAGAGAGAAGAGAAAAAGAAGATTCATATTTCATAAGGAAAGAGATGAGAAAAAAAAAGTTGGATTTATACTCACTAGCTAACAAAGACAAAGACCACGTGAACTTGGATTAAAATTTTGTTTCGGATGGATTCTTGAAAGCTTGACTCTAAAACTTGAAATGGAAATTTAGAATAAGAGAAGCAAATAAGATGGGAAATTGGGAATGTGTAGTTGCGGTTAAGAATGAAAAACAATCAACTATGGATGTATCATCATATTAATCACAACAAAGGATTTTTGTTTTTAAATTAATTTAATCAAGGTTAGGAAAAAAAAATCGTGACATGATTTTTCCAGTCAAACCATGGGTTCAGATAGATGAATTTAAGGAGGTAGACTTTGATTTTTATTTATTTATTTTTCAAACTTGATATAATCTTACCTAAACAAAAGATACTATTTTATTTGTTAATTTTACGAAACCAAATAAAGTATAACATCAAGAGGTAGACTAGATGAATTTAAACGTGAATAGGAAAAGGGGAAGTCGTCGTATAGATTCAGGGATTTCAAGAGAATTATTAAGAAAAACAAATGTGAATATATATTGACAATTGACATTGACAATAAACTACAATAGGGATAGTAGGAGAAACTATGTTGGGAGGGAGTAAAGTTAATAAAATAATTACTTTTCTTCCATATAGGAAAAATAATCCCCGCAATTTGTAGACACACTGAGCATGATGTTTGGATGCTAGTACTTGCCTGTTGTAGTTGAACTCATAAAAAATCAGGTGATTCTGAGACTTAGAAATCATATTGATGTCAAGAACAGGCATAAGTGGACAATCGGATAATTTTCTGTTATTACTTTGTAACAATTTGTCCAACTCTGAGAGTGTGAAATTTTCCAACTCTTTATCTGAAAAGACTAAGCCTTTTATTCAAATAGGCTTAAATATCAATTTAGTCCATGTAAGTTTGAGGTTTTTCAATTTTGGTCCCTGTAAGTTTATTTTTTCATTTTTAGTCCCTATAAGTTCGCACTTTTTCAATTTTGATCCCTGTAAGTTTTTTTGTTTGTTTTTAGTCCTTGTAAATTTGCGCTTTTTCAATTCTAGTCCCTTTAAGATTTCATTTTTTTTATTTTTATTCCTTGTAAGTTTGCACTTTGGAAAAACACAAACTTACAAGGACTAAAAATGAACAAAAAAATTTACAGTGACCAAAATTGAAAAAAGCGCAAACTTACATGGACTAAAAATGAAAAAATAAACTTACAGGGACCAAAACTGAAAGAGTGAAAACTTACAGGGACTAAATTCAAATTCATATTTAAGTCATTCAAATAAATAGGAATTACACATTTTTGTAAAATGTTTTAAACAATATATTTTATGATTTTAAAAAGTTGAAATAAATTATATAAATCACCTAAATACTTCCAAGTCTTTTACCAAACAAATTCCAGTCTGGATAATTGATTTGACAAAAGTAAGGTAGCAAACAATGTTCTCAAATATCTTCCTAAGCTCCAATGACTTGTTTCAATAATGTCATCAACATATTCTTGATCATTATTTAATAGGCTTAGTGCATAGCAAACAATGTAAGTCTTGGCGCCATTTTGCTGAAAGAGAACAACAAATATAAGAAATAAGTGATAACATAGTAGCATCAAGTAGAAAAAAATTCATAATAAACACACTTACATGAAGAAGAATCTAGGCTGATAATGATGACAAAAAAATGGAATGAAGTATTGGTTTATATAGATTGTGTTGTATTTTTTAGTTAGATATTTCAAAAGGTTAATTTCTCTTTTTAATAAGTTTTATTATCTATTTTAATGTGTTTTAATGCCATATTTTAATTGGTTTTATTACCTATTTTAATTGTATTAATCAGTATTTATTCCTAGTTAATTACTAAAACCTTATATATTGGAGAATGTTTAGAGAGTTAGAGAGAGAGAACTTTTCCCTTTTTTTTCCTCTTACTCGTAGGTCCTGGGTTAGTGTCACTAAATACTTGTTAGTTCTGTTGCCCCAATTATTAGGAAGAGTCTGTTAAATCCTGAGGGATTTGGGCTTTATATGGATAAATCCTTGAGGACAGTGTGTCTAACACACGTCTCAGACTTATTTTGTTCTTGATCATAATTAAAAAGTGGTTCATATTTTTCCCATTTAAATTGATAACAACAACTACTTAATATAACATTAATTTACACAAATAATTAAAATTTATAGGGTTTCCTTAGTCAATTATCGTAAGATTTGAATAATTAATATAAATAACGGGACATTTTAATCTTGGATTGTCCAAAATATTATTCAATATTTTTAGTATTGGATAAAAGCTAACTTTTTACTTTATTGATCCTTTAGAAGTCTTATGATTATCCTTAATTGAATATTACAATTATTTCATTACTAGGGACTCAACTTTAGCTCATTGGCGGACCACATACACAAAACACCAATAATATGGAAACAAAAATTTTAATCAACCACTAAAATTAAAAAATATATGTAAAAAAACAAATTTATTACATTGCCCCATAGTTAAGATTATGATAATCTAATATACATTTTTTGATAAAAGAGCCACAAGAGTTATCGTGTCAATCTATATGTATATTTCAGGTAGTTAGGAGTTTCTTGATTCCTGCCTTTTGATACGTAATTAGCTGATCTGGGAATTTGATGTCGAACTTTATCCTCAAGTTTCCCTTCTTTGATGGATCCTTTGGGAGAGGCATCCCTTCTCTTACAACAACCTCCTCGTAATCAGGATGTATAATATTGGTAATTGGCACAGATAAATTTCTACCATCCAATGTGGTAATGTTCACAGTATAACCAGTCAAGGCTTCCACAAGAGAAACCTTTTGGGTTACAATAATATCATTCCCATCACGAGTGAATATGTTGCGTGGTTTTTCATCAATGATGAAAACAAGGTCAGCGGGTATCACCTTTGGCTGTTCATTTCCCTTCTCAAGGGAGGTGATCTTTGTGCCTTTCTTCCAACCAGGCTTAACATTAATAGTTAAGATCTCTTCCACTGGAATGGTTTTGCTGCACCAACAACAAAATGAGTGAAAAGTTAGAGTCATATAAAGTTAGAAGATGTATGAATATAATTAACACAGTTAACACTGTTGAATAGGAAACCAAATTTTATAAAATGAAAATCACAACTTCCATTCCTTTTGTTTTGATGCAAAAACATGATATTCTGAATACACCATAAAATAATATTTCAAGAACACAAATTCATTTAAACTGTACATCCAAGTGATTTGGAGGGGTGGGATTTGGGTAGGTCATAGATTCCACTTACAATAACATATATATATATATATATATATATATATATATATATATATATATATATATAAAGAATATTGTTAAAAGCAAATAACGTATAAAAAAATCCATGTGCTTATTATGGTTCTTAAGGATAGAGGATAACAAACTATGGAAATTACCGTTCACCATAAATTTGATAAAGCTTTAGACAACTACACAATAGGATCAAATCATATCTATCATAACTTCTATGTACACAACACATGCAATATTTAATAGGAGTACAAGTTTAGCATACTCTTCGAGGTAATTAGACATCTTGCATAAATGTTAGATATTTATCCCTTAACCTTGATAATTAAATTAGAGGTAATTATACAGACTAGCAAAGAAAAGACATTATGCTAAGGGAAATTGCAAAATTGCTAGCCATATTAAAAAGTTTACCCCTAATAAAATATGTTGACCCACTATTACATTGGACTTAGCCCCTAGGTTACTGCACTGTTTAATGTGTTGTTTAATGCGCACCAAGTAATTGCAACATTAAACAAGAACACGATAAAACATCAATGCATCATACATCCTCAAAATGTCCATATGCAAAAGACTTTCCGGCCATATAGAATAGAATGAAGTAAGGCCTAGAAGATTCTAAAAGCTAGAGACAAACTTTATGACATATGCTCAATTTGATCTACCTTTTTACTATGCATCATTATCTGATGTGAAAGGGCATTGCTACAATAGCACTATTCTATTATGGGTATTTATACTTGAAAGATATTACTTTTAGCCATATCTAGTGTAATGTTACAATATGGTTATAAAAGCAAAAGTTCTCATTGGAGAAATTTACCAAACAACAATTGACCAACTATAAATAACCCTTAATGATTTCAAGTTAAAATCCTATAAATTCATTACACAAAATATCAATAATTAACAAAATACATAGTTCATTACAACAACAAAACTCAAAATATCCAACACATAAATCCTATCTGATGTATTATGTGTAAACCCTACCAATCACAAGTAAAATATGATTCATTGAAAGCCTAGAGATTGTTATATTCGGAATAACTCAAGGCAAATCTAACATGGGTAATAAAAAAAATTAATTCAATTCAACTCTAAACCATCATGATTTTGCAAGGGATGATGGATCCACCATGTTATGTATCAAAGTATAAAGCATTCTATGTTAGTATATTCATTTAAATAATTACTAGAAACTTCTAGCCAGTTTTCTTCTCCAAAAAATAGAAGCAAATGTCACACAATGAGACACAAATAATTACCACATCAATTAGAATGACAAAAACAATTCCAGCATATTCTACACAAGATAAATGAAGGACATTAGCATTAAAAATCAAAAACCATTTTAAAAACACTAGCCCTAAACACAACACATTAGTATTAGAAACAAATAAACAAATAAGAATGCATGTAATTGTAACAACAATCAAACAACTCACCCATTGGCATTAATAATTTCCCTAGATATCTTCATCTTTTTGGTGGTCCCTTTGTATATCTCCTCAAGAGTGCAAGGCAACTTGTTCTCAATGGGAGCAGCCTTGCTAGGACCACCTTGACTCATATGTACTCCTCCTTCTCCTTCCCTAAAAGACCTAAACACGTCTACACCAAAAGAGAAATTTAATCTCATGCCACCACCAAACGGGTCTGAAAACCCAAAGAACTCAGCAAAAATGTCATTAGCACTACGTGGATTGAACCAAAACGATGTCAAAATGTCTTTAGTGGAAAAGAACGTGGTTCCTCCACTACTAGAAGCTACATCAGAAGGTGGCACTTGACCCTTTAGACGTTTTTCCCCATATTGGTCATAAATAACCCTTTTATGAGGATCACTCAACACCTAGCACCAAAAACCACAAAAAAATAAATAAAAATAAAAAATTGAGATCCAATATGTTAAAAGGTGAAATTTTGGAGATACCCTTTACGAGAAACTAACCTCGTATGCTTCAGAGATTTCTTTAAATTTGGATTCAGCTTCCTTTTCATTGGTTGGGTTCTTGTCAGGGTGCCATTTCAAGACGAGCCTTCAGTAGGCCCTTTTAATGTCATCGTGCTTAGCATTCCTATCAACCTGAAGGATATTGTAATAATCAACACCTATGTTTGGTGCTTTTCCCTCTCTCTTTCTCTTTGTCATTTTGTTCTTCTTCACACCAACGATGTTTTGGTTGTGTGAGAATGCTATGGAAAGTTTCAGAACTCACAATATGTAGTGTACTCCTCACTTTTCAGATCAATGTATTACAACTCCATTGTATGATAAGTCAGTTTTTAAAAGAAGAAACAAAAAACTTACCTTAATACTGCTTGATGGTGTTTAATTTTTAGCCCTCATGTAGTAATTATTTCTCTTAAATATATTACTTTTTTTTGCCATTCTTGTTTTGAAAAATTGACTATGTAGAACATTAAAAGTAGGAAAAAAAAAGGGCGACCATTTATGTCAAACTTTTAATAAGAGTCATAATTTCAAGGAAAAAATATTAAAAAAAAAAATCTTACCTTATATTCAATTCAAATCCAATTACCCTCAAATCAAAATAGTATTTCAAGTCAAACAAAAATTCAATTACCCAATATTTCCAAAAAAACATCTAATGAAAAAAATTTAAATGAAATATTCTTTTATATTTTCACTATTATATTTTGAAATCAAATAATGACATTAAATGTATTTTAGTAATAAATATTTTCAAGAATAAATCACAAAATAAAAAAAATATTTATATAGAAATATTAGAAATTTAATATAAATTTTGTTTATGTTTAATAACTAAATGTGATAATTAAAAGAAGATTAAATATTTAGTTTCGAAAAGTAACAATATGTATTAATTTTTTTCACAAAAAGTTACATGCATGTAATTTAATTTTTGAATTTTTCAACTCCATGTTAAATTAGTCCTTCTATATTAACTTAGTCAATGAGTTTTTTATTTTTTTTTATAGAAAGTCAATGAATTTATTAACTTCATAATTTTTTAATCTTTATTCTTTTTTAGAAATAATTTAGTCTTTATTCATAAAAGGTTAAATGCATATAATTAATTTTTTTGAATTTCAATTTTATGTTAAATATTCCTTTTATATTTAATTAGTCAATGAATTTATTAACTTAACAATTTAGTCTTTGAATTTTAAAATTAAAAAAAAATTATATAGAAATATAAGAAATTTAATCTAAATTTTGTTTATGTTTAATAACTAAATGTGAGAATACAGTAAGATAAAATATATAGTTTTCAAAAGTAACAATATGTATTAATTTTATTCTCAAAAGGTTACATGCATATAATTTAATTTTTGAATTTTTCAATTCCATGTTAAACTAGTCCTTCTATATTAATTAGTCAATGAATTTTTTTTTTATAGGAAGTCAATGAATTTATTAACTTCATAATTTTTTAATATTTATTCTTTTTGTAGGAATAATTTAGTCTTTATTCATAAAAGGTTAAATGCATATAATTAATTTCTTTGAATTTCAATTTTATGTCAAATAGTCCTTTTATATTTAATTAGTCAATGAATTTATTAACTTAACAATTTAGTCTTTGAATTGTAAAATTAAAAAAATATTTATATAGAAATATAAGAAATTTAAAATAAATTTTGTTTATGTTTAATAACTAAATTGAGAATGAAAATAAGATAAAATATATAGTTTTCAAAAGTAACAATATGTATTAATTTTATTCTCAAAAGGTTACATGCATATAATTTAATTTTTGAATTTTTCAATTCCATTTTAAATTAGTCCTTCTATATTAACTTAGTCAATGATTTTTGTTATAGAAAGTCAATGAATCTATTAACTTCATAATATTTTAATCTTTATTCTTTTTTGTAGAAATAATTTAGCCTTTATTCATAAAAGGTTAAATGCATAAATTAATTTTTTTGAATTTTAATTTGATGTTAAATAGTCCTTTTATATTTAATTAGTCAATGAATTTAGTCTTTGAATTTTTAACCTTCAAAATAAATTTTCCATGTATATGCACAATTTGATCTACCTTTTTACTATGCATCATTATCTGATGTGAAAGGGCATTGCTCCAATGGCACAATTCTATTATGGGTATTTATACTTGAAAGATACTACTTTTAGCCATATCTAGTGTAATATTACAATATGGTTATAAAAACAAAATTTCTCATTGGAGAAATTTGCCAAGCAACAACTGACCAACTATAAATAACCCTTAATGATTTCAAGTTATAAAATCCTATAAATTCATTACTCAAAATATCCATAATTAACAAAATACATAGTTCATTACAACAACAAAACTCAAAATATCCAAAACATAAATCATGTATGATGTATTATGTGTAAACCCTACCAATTACAAGCAAAATATGCTTCATTTAAAGCCTAGAGATTGTTATATTCAGAATAACTCAAGGCAAATCTAACACGGGTAATAAAAAAAATAATTCAATTCAACTCTAAACCATCACAATTTTGCAAGGGATGATGGATCCACCATGTTATGTATCAAAGTATAATGCATTCTATGTTAGTATATTCATTTAAATAATTACTAGAAACTTCTAGCCAGTTTTCATCTTCGAAAAATAGAAGCAAATGTTGCACAATGAGACACAAATAATTACCACATCAATCAGAAACACAAAAATATTCTAGCATATTCTACACAAGATAAATGAATTAATAAAATTAAATAAATGAAGGACATTAGCATTAAAAATCAAAAACCATTTTTAAAACACTAGCACTAAACACAACACATTAGCATTAGAAACAAATAAACAAATAGAAATGCATGTAATTGTAACAACAATCAAACAACTCACCCATTGGCATTAATAATTTCCCTATATATCTTCATATTTTTGGTGTTCCCTTTGTATATCTCCTCAAGAGTGCAAAGCAACTTGTTCTCAATGGGAGCAGCCTTGCAAGGACCACCTTTACTCATATGGACTCCTCCTCCTCCTTCCCTAAAAGACCTAAACACGCCTACACCAAAAGAGACATTTAATCTCATGCCACCACCAAATGGATCTGAAAACACAAAGAACTCAGCAAAAATGTCATTAGCACTACGAGGATTGAACCAAAACGATGTTGAAATGTCTCTGGTTGAAAAGAACGTGGTTCCACCACTACTAGAAGCTGCATCAGGAGGTGGCACATGACCCTTTAGACCTTTTTCCCCATATTGGTCATAAATAACCCTCTTATGAGGATCACTCAACACCTAGCACCAAAAGCCACAAAAAATTAAATAAAAATAAAAAATTGAGATCCAATATGTTAAAAGGTAAAATTTTGGAGATACCCTTTACGAGAAACTAACCTCGTATGCTTCAGAGATTTCTTTAAATTTGGATTCAACTTCCTTTTCATTGGTTGGGTTCTTGTTAGGGTGCCATTTCATGGCGAGCCTTTCGTAGGCCCTTTTAATGTCATCGTGCTTGGCATTCCTATCAATCTGAAGGACGTTGTAATAATCAACACCCATGTTTGGTGCTTTTCCCTCTCTCTTTCTCTTTGTCATATTGTTCTTCTTCACACCAATGATGTTTTGGTTGTGAGAGTGCTATGGAAAGTTTCAGAATTCAAAATTGACTATGTAGAACATTAAAAGTAGGAAAAAAAAAAGTAGACCATTTATGTCAAACTTTTAATAAGAGTCATAATTTCAAGGAAAAAATATTGAAAAAAAATCTTACCTTATATTCAATTCAAATCCAATTACCCTCAAATCAAAATACTATTTCAAGTCAAACCAAAATTCAATTACCCAATATTACCACCAAAAAAAAAATCTGATGGACAATATTTAAATGAAATATTCTTTTATATTTTCACTATTATATTTTGAAATTAAATAATGACATTAAATGTATTTTAGTAATAAATATTTTCAAGAATAAATCACAAAATTAAAAAAATATTTATATAGAAATATAAGAAATTTAATATAAATTTTGTTTATGTTTAATAACTAAATGTGAGAATTAAATATATATTTTTCAAAAGTAACAATATGTATTAATTTTATTCTCAAAAGGTTACATGCATATAATTTAACTTTTGAATTTTTCAATTCCATGTTAAATTAGTCCTTCTATATTAACTTAGTCAATGAATTTTATTTTTTTTATAGAAAGTCAATGAATTTTATAAGTTCATAATATTTTAATCTTTATTCTTTTTGTAGAAATAATTTAGTCTTTATTCATAAAAGATTAAATGCATATAATTAATTTTTTTTAATTTCAATTTTATGTTAAATAGTCCTTTTATATTTAATTAGTCAATGAATTTAGTCTTTGAATTTTTAACCTTCATAATAATTTAATTGTTATATTTAATAAATTTTCCATTAAAAAGTAATTTAATCATTAAATTGATATATTTAAAAATAATTCATTCCTATAATATAAATTAATATACATAAATTGAAGGTCACTCTCTCAATTAGACATTTTCAACACTCTCTCTTATCTCTTTTGCATGTATATTTCATATATTATCTCTGTAATTAACCAAAAATATGTCTCTCAATCTTTTTTAAACTACAATTATTTTATGTTTACTTTAAATTTGATTTTCTTAATTATCTATTTATTCTAGTCTATCATTTTTTATCTTTTTTTTTAAATTAAATTTAAATATTTTTCAAAAAGATATTAGAAATTCAAAGTAATCTTATATGATTAAAATAGTTCATTAAAATTTAAAATATAGTTTATAGATTAAAATATTTATTTATTATAAATTTAAATTATAATATAATTTACATATTAAAAAATCTATTTATTATAAAATTTAATTATATCAAAGTATCTAGCTTATACAATGCAAAGAGTACTTTTAACTTTTAAGTAAAAATTCAACCTGAATGATTACTTTTGAAAACTAAATTATATATTTATTCTAAAAGTAATTACTTTTAGAATAATTAATTGATCTTTGTGTATAACATTTTCTTCATTAAAGGCAATCTTGTTCGAGCTGGATCGGACCACTATGGATGGCAAAACTCTCCCTCTAAGTATTTAACACAGCTACATACCCAAAACTCAAACTCGAGAATTCTGATTAAGTTAGAACAACCCAAATGCCAATTGATATATATATATATATATATATATATATATATATATATATATATATATATATATATATATATATATATATATATATATTAACATTTATGCTTACAAGGTTTATAAATACTTATAATTTAATTTTAATATATTATATTTGTATTTTACACATATATGTGAATAATTTAGGTGGATAAATATTTATAACACATGAAGCTAGATAAAACTTTAGATGAAAAAAATGTAATTGTTCATATTAATTGATTAAAAGATTAAAGTGGCAGTCTTAACTTATTTTAAATCAAAACATGAATAACAGATTTATAATTTTTAACAAATATTTAAATATTATTAAATTTTTTGTCACTCAACTTATATATAATCTAATTTTAAATTAAAACAAAGCTTGAAATGTGACAAAACAACATTTAAATATTAATATTACTTATTTAATATTATTATTATTTTTGTTTTGAGATTGACCAACAAAGTTAGTTAATTATTTAATAATCATTATAAATTTTTTTCATTGATATTATTATTCTTATTATTGTTTTCATTATTTATTTATTTTTATAAATTATTATTATTAATAATAAAAATTGAAATTGATAACTAATATAGTAAATTAAGTGTCTTATTACCTACAAAAAAATATAAGTATCTTTTATTGCAGAAATTTTAAGTAATATGATTGTTATAGATATCAATCATTAATTGTTGTCTGCATTTATTCATATATATTTTTGTTAAAATTTAATGTAACACTATTTTACTATTTTCTTATGTATAATACTTTATTCTCAACATAAAGCTTTATTCTTTTCTATATTTTGAGTATTGGGTGTAGGAACGGTTAAATCCTTATTTAGGAGGGAATCGAACATCGGTTCTCCTGTTAAATAGATCGTTCCCCCTCATGTGAATGCAGCGGGGCCTTACACCACTGCGCCCACCCTTTGGGTTTATATTTATAGGATTTGGATTATAGGATATAGATTTGGATAACAATTTTTTTTAGTGAAATTGGATTTTTTTTTTTTTGATAAAAGACTAGGAATGTTCAAGCATCAAAATAGGTCCAGAGATCCCAACTAGGTTGGCACCTCAGGAACTATAAATCATTTGCCAAAACAAACCCCAATATTATTAAGATAAAATAAAAGAAAGATAACAGCAGTAGGAACATTGTTCCTATATTACAACCAGAAAAGCAACCAGACTAGCAAAACCTATAAAAGGGTAAACCAATTCTATTTCTATAAAAGCCATATCTAATAGACTCCGGCATTGTATCCCACCACATAAAGGTATGCAATGAGACACCAAGATTCGCTAATCCATCAGCACAGCCATTTCCTTCACGATAAATGTGAGAAACCACAAACTGCATTAGGCGAGTCTTTGATAAGCAATTATCCCACTGATTTTGAAGCTGCCAAGGTACCAAACACGAATTCTGGAATGCCTGAACCACAAGCGAAGAGTCTGTCTCCAGCCAAAGAGAATGCCAATTTTTATCCCAAGCAATATCTATAATTTTCATTGCAGCAATCAACTCTGCAACGTAAGATGTAGAGACCCCTAAAGGTAAAGCAAAGCCACCAACGAAGTTACCAAAGCTATCACGGAACAGCCCACCACTAGCAGCCAGGCCAGGAGATCCACGAGCTGCACCATCCGAGTTCCCTTTAATCCATCCAAAGGGAGGGGGACACCAAAGAACCTGTTTAAAAACTGGAGCCTTACGTGCATGCCCAGAGACATGAAATGATTTCAACAGAACAAACTCTTCAATGGAAGGGAACATCGTGGCTGATGTGAAATTTCCAGTAAGTGCCACAGCAGCAATGATTTTGCTCTTCAAGGAAAAAACAGATTCCTTAAGATTGTCAAACCGAAGACGATTTCTACTATGCCAGATAAACCAAGCTACATTAATAATACCAGCAACAATAACATCCTTGACTTGCTTACTGAAACTACGATTACAAATATTCAGAATAGCCAAAGGAGATGTCAAATCCAAATCCACCTTATATATACTACTAAGCCAATGCCAGAATTGGAGAGCAAAAGGACAACTGAAGAACAAATGATCCGTTGTTTCATAAGCCCTACCACAATGCGAACAATTGGATACCACAACACAACCCCTCCGCTGCAAGTTTTCATCAGATGGAATTTTGTTATGAATAATTCTCCAAAAAAGAAATGATCTCGATGGAGGTATGGAAGAATTCCATATTAACTTAGTCCAATTCAAGGTAGCTTGGGGAACCTGAATAAAAGAGAAAGCATCTTTAAAAGCGAGTTCTCCTGAAGCTGAATGTGTCCAAACCCTCTGATCTGGTTTAGGGGAGTTAGGAATGACCACATTTTGAATCTCCTCACATAAACTTGGAAAATTTTCACTAAGCATGCGTGGAATAATCCAAAGGCCATCCTCAATAAAATCAGAAACACGAGCATTTAGGGAAGTACTTACCTCAAACGAGATGTTAGCAAAATCCACCACAGTTTGAGACAGCCACTTATCCCTCCAAAAAGAAATGTTTTCCCCATTGCCAATTTTCCAAGATGTGTTATCACAAATAACCGAAATCCAAGGTCAAATGCCTGGCCAAATGGATGACTTTACATAGGAATTATTCTTCAAGAAACGAGCTCTAGATACTTGGGCCCACTGTCCTTGAGAAGAGATCATGATCCAGCACAGTCTAAGCATTGCAGCTTTGTTGATACTCCTAAGTGGCCGAATGCCAAGACCACCAGAAGCAAAAGGCGAGCATACTTTATTCCAAGACACTGTTACACATTTCCGCTGATTTAGATCCCCAGACCAAATAAAATTACAAATACATTTATCCAACTCCTTCAAAAGAGAACAAGGCCAGGTATAAATAAAAAAACTATGAATCAACATGCCTTGTATAATTGATTTAATCAGCTGCACTCTCCCCATTATAGACAACAAAGAGCCCTTCCAAGAGGCCAATCTAACTTTAATTCTGTCCGCAATACCTTGTAGATGACATCGCCTAGGCTTGCCAATAAAAATAGGTACACCAAGATACGTGAAAGGCAGAGCCCCATCAGAAAACCCCAAAGTTTCTCTAATAGAGGCTATTATAGCAGAAGACAGAATGCCATGGAAAAAGCGACATTTAGTTGGGCTCATGCACTGGCCAGACGCCTCTGCATAAGATCTGAACAATATCATTATATTCCTCAAACTTTTTTTATTTCCACGACAGAAAACCATTATATCATCAGCAAACAGAGCATGGCTAGGAACTGTGCATCCTCGAGGTCCAACCATCGGTTGCAGAAGATCATTTCGAACTAAAAGAGAAATACCACGACTCAGCACTTCTTCAGCAAGACAAAAGAGCAGAGGAGAAAGCGGATCGCCTTGACGAACACCCCGTCTACAAGAGAAAAAACCTGCAGACTTCCCATTCACCAAGAATGATAATTTGGCATAATGTAAAATGATTTCTATCCAATGACAGAATTTATTATCAAAGCCAAAAGCTGAGAGAACTTGCAAAAGAAATTTCCAGTCTAGTGTATCAAAAGCCTTTTTAATATCTACCTTCAAAGCTATGTTTCCCCCAAAAGCTCTCTTACTAAGAAGATTGATGGCTTCTGACGTTGTACCAATGCATTCCTAATATTTCGACCTTTCACAAAACCAAACAGCTGTTGAGAGATAAGCTTGGGAGCAATCAAAGCCAACCTATCTGCAAGAACCTTAGTTATGATTTTAAACTGAAAGTTAGCTAAGGCTATTGGCCGAAACTGATCTATAGTATCTGCACCAGGGTGTTTGGGGATGAGAACTACTAGATTAGAATTTAAATTAGGAAGAAGCCAGCTCTGTTTAAAAAATTGAGTGACTGCACTATAAACATCCGAAGACACAATGTCCCAATAAGTTTGGTAGAAGCACCCTCCAAAACCATCTGGACCCGGAGCTCCATCCCCATTCATACCAAAAACCGTAGTTTGAACTTCCTCCATAGTTGGGATGGATGTGAGAAAATGATTCTCCTCTTCAACAACAAGAGCTGGAATGGTTTTCTGTATAAGATCATTAGACTGGCAATCATTATCAGAAGCATACAGACTATGAAAGAAATTGACAACAACATCCTCTATAGCATCCCGATTCTCAAGAAGAACACCATCATGCTTTAATAGAGTCATACTCTGAGTAGCCCTCCTTATTTTTGTTAATTGATGAAAGTAAGCAGTATTGCGATCCCCTTCACAATGCCACTTCACACAAGATTTGTCTCTCCAGAAAGATTCTTGGACAATAAGAGCTTTCTCCAAATCCGAATGAGCCAACACCTCCTGAGAGAATAATTCCTCCGAAAAACCATTAGCGTGGATTAACCCCTGAATACTATCCAGTTTATCTCTAGCTTCCTTAACCCGCACATGGACATCACCAAAAGTTTGTTTGTTCCAAATGCGTAATTCCTTTTTGAGGGCTTTTAGTTTCTGGCACAGAACAAACATTGGGCAGCCACAAAAAGAACGCTGCCAAACTTCCTGGACTAGCTGTTTACAATCTGAATGCATGGTCCACATTTTATAGAACTTGAAAGAAGAAGGAAAAGCCTTTGAAGAATTCTGTAAATGCATAAGAAGAGGGTAGTGATCTGACTTTACCCGAGTAAGAGTGCAACAAGAGATTGAATTCCAAGAATCAAAACAATCATTACTACAAATTAAACGGTCTAATCTCATAGCAACATGAGCATTTCCACTATGACCATTGGACCACATAAACTCAGCACCAGCAGTAGGAATATGCATCAAGTTACAACTTTCTGACCAAGCCTTGAATTCACCACAAGAAAGGGAGGAAGGAAAGCGACCACCTTGCTTCTCATGTGCTCCAAGAATGGCATTAAAATCTCCAAAGAAACACCAAGGGCCAGGATTACATTGCTGAAGATTTGCAAGCTCCATCCATAATAGACGCCTTAAGCTATAAGATGTACTAGCATAGACTGCTGAAATAAACTGATTTTGACCATCAATTTGAACAGCAAAAGAAACATGTTGAACAGATGCAGAGATGACTGAAGGAGAGAGTCCTTCATGACAGGCACACCAAATGTTTGGAAGCAAATTGGGTCTATCATTAACTGCAAAGATTTTCATCTTAAGCCTTTTCCAAACTTTAAAAGCTTTGAAACCTCTGTCCAAGGTTCAACAAGGAGAAATATATCTGGCTTATGCTCAACGCATAAGTTCTTGATGAATACTTGAGTTGCAATGTTGGCAACCCCTCTCGCATTCCAAAAGATGACTTTCATCAAGCCAAGTTTTGGGGACCAGCCCGACCCTGGGCTTTTGTGGCTCTTGTGTTTCTTTGTTTCCTCAGCTTCTTACGATTTGATTTAGAAACAACAACTTGAAAATCTTCATTCTCATCCTGAGTTTCAGGGATAACTTCAACATTTTGGTCTTCACCAGTATCCTCTTCCACCACATCACCCCACAACCTCGAGAGAATCTGCATATCCTTAGCCACCACTGACCTATTCCTATCAGTGCCCATTGAATCTTCTCGAATCTCTGCAGACCGTGCAGGTGAAGATTCAGGGTGCAAAGATTCATCACAGGATGACTCAAAGACTACATCTTTAAGTCCAACATCCTTATCCGCCATATCTCCTTCCTGTCGAGGAGTGTTTAACAGATGCTCTGGAGAGGTCTCTTCTCTATTGGGAGAATCATTGTTAACATGATTATCAGTTGCTTCCCTATCCTCCACCACAACATTATCCGCTTCTTCCTTGTCATCCATCACAACAATCTCGTGATTAGATTTCAACTCACCAGTCTTGGCATAGCTAGGGCCTACCCCAAAGACACCATCATCTTGAATGATGGCTGATTTATTCTTCTTAGGAACATAGACCTCTTTCTGCTTAATCCCACCAGGAGGATCTTTCGAGCGTGTGGCACCATCATTCAGACGCTTCTTACACATCTCCAAGGAATGCCCTATAACCTTACAGGATGAACAAAAATGAGGTAGCCTCTCATATACCACATCCACAAAAAAAGCGTAACCCGTTCTTTCTACCAAGATTTGATCTCTCAAGCTATTTGCCAAATCAATATCCACCAAAACCCGAGCATAGTGCCCAAATCTTCTGTTAATGGTAGCCTCATCCAGAGATAAGGGAATACCAACGCCTCTGGCAATCGAAAAAAGAATATTAGGCCTCCAATATTCCTGTGGTAAACCAAAGATTCTAATCCAACACTGTGTGTTCGTTTGACGCACAGAATTTGGATTAAAATCCGGGGTCCAGGAAAACAATCTCAGCACTCCAGGGCCAAGATTCCACGACCCTACCGCTAAAACCTTCCTTAGATCTTCAACAGAAGCAAAAGAAAATTCAAAAAAACCTTTACCAATTGGCACCATGCGCCATTGCCCAAGGGGTTGCCATAATTTTGTGAGTTTAGAACGCAAATCCAACACTTTTGGAGGAGAATCTCCCTTAGAAAGAAGTAAACGTCCATGCAGACTATTCTTACATGCCTCCAATCCTGCGCGATATTCATCCTCCGGGATAGAGATCGCCAACGCTTCTCCCTTCAAGCAGGGCACAGGCAATTGGCTCAGAGGGATATTGCACGCGTAATTAAGCGCTTGAGCAAACGTTTTCTGTCTCGGTGGAGGGGCAGCAGGCGCAGACGTGGGGGCAGCACCAGATGAAACCCCATCGCCAAGAAAGCTCCATGGCACAATCGGAGTAGGGGAGGCCATGATCAGCATGCAAGGTTTACGTAAAACCCTAGCAGAGCATCATTAGTTTTTCTATCAAATCCATTTCCTAGTGAAATTGGATAAAAAAATGTTATAGTCAATTTTTTTTTTTTTTTTGCATAATGTTATAGTCAATTGTTTATGAATTTGATGGTGATGCACTAACAGTGTAAAACAATTTTACATTGTCATACAATCACAAATCACCGTTGATATGACTTTTAAGATAATTTTGTAAAAGTCAACAAACTTATCATACATGGTGAGTTGTGATTGAATGGCACTGTAAAATTATTTTATATTGTCAGTGCATAACCCTTTTTCTCATTGTTTATTAATATAGTAGTTTTTATTTAATATAAAAATTAATTGTTGAATAAAAAACTTTTTTATAACGTTTTCTCTATTCGAAAGAAAATGTTGACTGTTGATAAAATATTAAATCACTAATTATATGAGGAGGGATAAACCCGATGCGTTGGCTTTGTAGTTAGGCACCCTACACTCTCACATTGTGGGGACGATCTATTTAGCGGGGAATCCCGTGTTCGATTCCTGCCGCGTGCGAAAACCCTTCGGGCCAGTGACAATCACAGTAGTGTGAGCAAGATTAGTCTCTGACCCAATGGGCTGAGGATACCCATGGCAGGACAAAAATAAAATATGAGGAGGGATAAAGTTACTCCAAAGGTAACTCTAAAAGTGTTACTTCACATCCATATCATTCATTTTCTTAAAATTTAATGGTTAAGATTAGTTACTCTTTAAAACCATTAGATTTCAAGAGGATGAATGTTGAGGATGTGGAGTAACTTTTTTAGAGTTACACTTGGAGTAACTTGATCCCTCAATTTATATATATTTATATGAAATAGATTTACAAATCATGTTATAGTTGATTATTTATTAACATATATAACGAATTTTTAATTAAAATTTAAACATTGAATTAAAATTACTATTTGTTTATTCTATCATTGCTTCAACTTGAAAGTGTAAAGGACTGACCTTAAGGTAGGATTAAACCAATGCCAGATGACCATGTAATTTTAAATGGCATAAAAGTGTAAAGGATCAAAGAAGGAAACATCATTCATTTTGAAAAATATGAGAATAATCCAAGAACAATGTATCTTACAAAAATTAATTAGATTATTTTGTTGTCATTTGTACTAGGTGATTATGATACACCCTCTATATTATATTTATGAAATATCACATTTTATTTATCAATGGAGCAAGACCACTGATGGGGTAAATCAGGCACTGGTATTATATTTCATTCATCAGATTCAGGCAACCAATTCAACGTTCATACCTTAATATCATTTTGGCAACAAAGATTATTCAGCATTGTTGTCATTTATTTTTTAATTATTGAGCAAAATCAGCAAATAAGACAACACTGATTCATCATTCATTCTTCAATTTTTATTAGAACACTACCAGTACCTAATCACCACATGCACCAAATAAAACAACATTGATTCATCATTCATAAACAAACAAGGTGAAATAATATTCAAATCAGAGATTGAAATAAATTTTGATTTTATTGGTTTAAAAATAAAAAACAGAAATCAAATGCATAACAATGGTCTTTATGAAATCCATGGTTCAGAGCTAACCCGATTTGAAGACAAGTTAGAAAGGGGTAATATTAATTGTAGCAAATTCAATGTTTATAGTTCAAGTAGCAACAACTTGAGATCTAAGGGGTTTCCTGAATAGACGTTGCGTGGGATGGAGTCATGGGAACCAGATTCGATGCGCACATTGCACACAACTAGATCCACCGTGCATGCCACGGACAACCATATTCACCCCAGCGCTGCCCCACATCTCACGAGAACCAAATCGACGAGATTTTAGTTGGCAATGTTAACGATTTTGAGTAAAGGGTTGGGAGTGATCTGAGGAAGGGGTCACCGTCAACTAGATTTGTCAAGGACCGCTAGTAACCAATTCTGTCGTGCGTTGTACCACCCCTCTACCTTGGTGAGTCTGCCTGGAAGGAGTTGGGAGAAGAATCCGGTGCGGAAGGCACAAGATATAACCATGCAGACTCCGAAGGTTAACAAAAGTGGTTCACAATAGACCACTTGCATTAGTGGTCCACCGTAGTCTTGGCTTATAATTCTTTATGCTAATTTGTATGGTAACATCCACACTAACTGTAGTGCTATGAAATTTCTCAAACTTTGTATGTCAAACAAGGTTACGAATTTGATAGCTCTCTCTCTCTATATAGACAAGACATAAAAGTCTGAACAATTGTGTTCATAAATTTCATTAAGTGGAGCAAAACAAAGCTAATTATCACTGATCCTGTCCTTGTCCTTGGTTCTATCTCTATCACTATGCACCCTTCTCTTCAACTTTAACTTCCCCAAATGTTCATTTTCCTTCAAACACATCTAACCTGTGAAATTTAAAGAAATATTTCACAAATTTACTGCTTACAAATGCATAAGATGAAACGAGTCATTAATTGGAATTAAACAAAAGGAGAGAGAGAGAAATGGTAGTAAAGATGAAAAATGTGAGAAAAATATTATGCATAAAGAACATTATACATATAGTGTTCCAAATTCATGTCCTTATCTATATTTTCACTAAAAATAAAAACTAGGCTTAAATATGTTTTTAGTCCCTCAAATATGGGTGTATGCTTGTTTTAGTCCTCTAAATTAAAAGTCGCTCTTTTTAGTCCCTCAAAGTTGAGAAATTGTCTTTTTAGTCCCTATCCATAGTAAGTGCCAAACAAGGAATAATAGATTTACAATTTGTGGTGGCTTTTAGCCGCCAAAATTTGATTTTGTATTTTAAATTTTAAACTACAATTTCTAAGGGTTTAAAACCGCCACTAATTGCGAAGGGAAAAAAATTGCAATTCAATTTTTAGGACAATGTTCAACGAAATTGGAACCTAACATCAAACAAAGAGAGCGAAAGATTCATTGATCAGAACCTCCTCAATCTCAACAGCCTTGACGCGTCTATTAGTGCCTTGTCCACTGCTGTGTTGAAGTTTCGACCACCTTCACCTTCTTCCGCTACCTTTGCTCCATCTGCAAGATGATTAGCAACAGTGGGCATAATTCCATCTTCCTCTAGGAAAATACTGGACTGTCCTGTATTCTCCTAGGAAAATACTTAAATACTGGAAAATACTACAAAATGGCTTAGATTGCGAAGTAATTGACGAAGAGGACGAGTTTGACTGCGGTGCCGTTTGGGGGAGACATAAATTAGAGGCTCTTGCGGATGGGGAGAAGGAGGTTAAGGGGAATCGAGAGACCCACTTGGTGGTACTTGAAGATGAGGGCCTGGTGCTCTAGCTCATGCCATTGCGCCGCCATGAAACGGCATCTACATCGCCGTCACAGATGGTGGAGGAACACTTATGGTTTTTTATGCGGAAGAGGGAAAATGGTAGGGATTCAACTCACAAATGCCGCATATTTTTTTTTTGTTTAATCAAATGAAGGGTTCCTGTGTTATTTTTTTTTTCAATCAAAAGAAGGGTTCTTGTGTTATGGTTACAATCTACAAACACTGACCTCAAAATCATCTTTGTAGAAATGCCTTTAAGTGATGACTCATCATATTGGCCCATATTTCTCTAAGATTGAAATGTTTTAAGCAATGCCTTCTTCTCTGCTCACACTGCCATGGAGTTTCTTTCTAAACCAAATGCTTTTTATTTTATTTTACTTTTTGCAATTTGTAACACTTTTAAACTCTTACAAATCGTATTTTAAACACAAATTGCAAATTTCTTATTCCCTATTTTGGAGCCTACCATGGAGAAGGACTAAAAAAAGTATTTCCCAACTTTGAGGGACTAAAAAGAGCGACTTTTAATTTGAAGGACTAAAAAAAAAATCCATATTTGAGGAACTAAAAACATATTTAAACCTAAAAACTATTTTCTTTCGTCTTGTAATTTGATGTATATATTTTGATTTCCATTGTAATTGTTGAATCTCATCTCTGTTTTAGATTTGTTCAAGTACCTAGTCTCCCAGTGTTATATTCATTTAAGCTCTCTTGAATTAGAAAAACCACAAGTATGTACCCAATTCTCCATTGACCCATATCTTATACTCTATTCATCACAGGCTTTGTCTCATTTGTTTGTTAATTGTTACTTGCTATATGATATGCTCTCTGCCAATTTTTTTAATCATCATTTACTATTCTTTTTTTATTTACCGTACTCAATCAGTCAACCTTTATTTCTTTACATGTTCAAACTCTTGCCTTTCCCATGCTATTTCTTGTGTTTTACAAACGTAAATTATATCATTTGATCATATCATTATGTGATCCAATCTTCTTCTGCTAATAATATACTTTAAACCATGTCCTGTCAAAGTTTTTCTGCAGCACCCAAGAATGTATTTCTTAAATATACCAGATTTTCTTCTGCTAATAATATACCAGATTTTCGGCATGCAGTTCCTCACAGTTATAGTTTCTTAAATATAAAATTTTCATGTGTCAAAGCCAAATAAAAATCCACATTTATAACAAGCAATATAAACAAGGCACTTACAATAGCAATCCATCATCTGCAGTAATAGAACGTCAGGCAGGAAGGTAATCATCAAAGATGGTAAAAAGTGAATAATTTTAAAACATCTGCACCTGAAGAGCTAAAGCATGGATTTAACTAACCACGTCAGAGTAAAAAAAATTGTATGTTTCAGACACATTTGCCACGGTGATGATTTCTTAAAAAAATTCATCTAAGTCAAATAAGAAAACACCTACAATAAACCATATAAACAAGGCAACACAATCTAACACCCTATAATTTAAATTTGCTGTAAGAAGAGAGCAAAAGCTAGAAAGGGAAACACAAAATGAAGTAAAAATTGAATAATTTGTAAAAACATTTACCTAAATAGTTACGAAAGGAACAGTGATATAACTTTCAGCAATTTATGACAGAAACTCCGATTAGTGGAGAGTTCTGAAGTAAGTACTTGACTACCCTGTTTACTTCTTCATCAGATATATCTACGTGATGATTCATTTTCACTTTCAATGACTCCAATCTAACAAAGCACGGAAGTTTAGCTCTCATTGTAGCAGGGGACAGTGATATATCCTACACAATTAGAGTGAATTGAAGACATATTTTAATAAATTTAGTGAAATGCAAGATCTGAGTATAGAAAAAAAATATTGACATAAGAATGCAGACATCACATTAGCATTATGAAAATAAAAAGAGGAGAAAACAAACTAAAGTAACTTACTTTTAGTATTAACATAAGGGTATCATAAGAAAGTGTCAATATCTTTACATTAGTTAAGAGCTGCAGCCAGCCTATGAAGACTGAATAAGATATATTAGTAGCAGTGTGAATAGTTCCTTCTTCAAGACGTGAAAGATTACATGTGGAGGAGAGTGGTTGGTAACTGAAATCTAAATAATTGGTGAAAATGAGAGAACTAAGATTTGGAGCAGAAAGCATAATTTCGTCCATGTTGTTCAGGTCTTCCAGGTTCAAATTGGAAAGGTTAGAATTAGATATTAAGAGTACTTCTGCATCACTGTGCAAAGAGCATTTTTTAAGGACCAAAGTATTCAACAAGTTGCAGGTTGAAAAGGGCTCAGCCCAGACATTCTCACTTGCAGTGAAACTGACATTCGCCATAAACAAGCTTTTCAATGCTGGTAACTGCAGAGATTTTGGAAGCTCCAAAGGAGGGCCAGAAGTACACTTGTAAAGCTTCAGAGAGGTCAAAGACAGACAGGAAAAAACTTGAGGGTAAAAAAGATTGGGTGTGTTTCGAAGATTGAAAGGGTAAAAATGATTGGGTGTGTTTCGAAGATTGAAATATGTGGCATACTTGGCATGGCAACATTAATTTCATAATAATCCCCTCCAAAAGAGGCTTGTTAAAAAGTAAAGGGAAATTATACTTGTACCTATGTCTATGTGGTTGAGCTGATTCTGCAGTGAATGAATTGAAGGTTAACAGACCCGTGCGGCGGTGAGTGAGGGAGGGGAATGAGTTTTAATGGAAGAGGATGGGAAACGTAAAATCTGAAACGAATGTGTTCGGATTCTTCGGAAAACGTGATTATGTACTGGATTGATGGTCAATTATTAAACCCCATGAACATGTTTTCTCTTTTCTGTTTAAAACTAGTCGGTTACTTATGCATTCGCAAGGGTTGCGTTCATTTTTTCACATATTTTAAAGCAACTTATGTATATGTATATAATTATGTGATTACAAATAAACAATAGAGCATAAGAGGCAAAACTAAACAATTAAATAAAATAATTGTATATCTAGTACTCAAATTTGAGACTACTAATTAAATTAAAACAACTCTATATCATGCCATTAGTTTATGCAGTCGATCATTTAAGACAATTAGAATTTATTAAGTAAATTCTTGTTTTAAGTTTTTTTTAAATTAATTCAAAATATTATCCATAGGATTTGTGCAAAGGCCCCATTGCGCTTACATGGGGGAACAAGCGTTCACATGGGGAAATATCTATTTAGGAAGAAAACTATGTTCGATTATCTCCGTGTGCAGAATTCCCTTGGACCAGCAGCAGCCACGCACCGCGAGTGGAATTAGTCCCTAATCCAATGGGTTGAGAACACCCGTAATATCTGACCTAGGACAAAAAGAAATTAATTCAAAATATTTAAAATCACGTCTAGAAATTAAAAACCATAAAATCAAATAAAGTAATACGTTGAAAAATTAAAAAATATAATAAAAGTTAAATAAAATCAAATAAAAACATTAATGGCCCATTTATATACAATATATACAGCTTTTTTTTTTTATCAATTTATCAATTTACAATAGCGTTTTTGTGTACATTTTGTTTATATTTATTAATATAATGCCATAAGATATTTTTAATTTAATTAATATGATTACATTATTTTTATGATAAAATATCTTTCATATAATTTGATTTATATTTGTGACCCGCTCCGCTCCTATTTTAATATTTATTATTGAGTACAAAATCAATTGATGAAGGATATTTTATTTAATTAAATATTTTAAATTTAAGTCATTAAAAATATAATTGTATTAAAAACTTGGAATAAAAGTTTATCCCATATTATAATCCAATACGTAATTGGATTTAAATTATTTATATATTTAAAGTAGTGTGTAAATACCAACAATCTTAAAAAGAAAATTATACATATTCTAAATTTATTGATGCAGACAGTCGAGTATCAACTTGTTTTTTTTGAATTTTAACTTTCATAATATATAACAATTTTCAATTAACATAATAAAGAAAAATATTTAAATAATTTAATCATTTATTATACAGACATATATTTATTATAATTTTGATCATTATTTTTGTAAATAATGATTATTATATTTTATTTTTTAAATTATAATTCACATCTTCAAAGCTATAAATAATTTTTCTCCTAGCTCTCAGAAAATGAAATTAATTACCGAATGGGGAACGATAAAGATTACCTATGCATTTGTGAATAGGCAGGACAGAGGATCCCAAATCCACATATAACCACTCGAACCCGTTCCGATTTTGACAGGAATACACTCTTTGACTTTGTAAGATATAGGTACAGGTATGGGTATTGCTCAAATTTTTAAATAGGGACAGATATCTAACTATCCCATACTCACCTAATTACATTTTTTTTATAATTTTTTCAGCACACACACACACACACAGATATATATATATATATATAAGATTTTATTGTTATAATACATTTTTATATTTTTACAAATATAAACAAATTAGTTTAATAGTTAAATATTTTAAGTTATAATTATTAAATAACAAACTTAAAATTATATATTTAACTAAAATATAATTTAATTTTTAATTATGTTATTTTTAATTTCTTTATTATTTATTGTTATTGTATATTGTTTGAATTAAAATTTAATTAATAACTTAATATATAATTGATTTAAAAATATATAAGTACATTAAAATTATAAAAAATTAGTGTGGCAGGTTACTTGTGGATTTTCCCAAACCCAATAAAATTCAACGGGAATGAAGATGTGCATCAAATTTTTAAACCCGACTCTTTTATATCTAAACCTGAACTCGCCCCCGCCTTTGGCATGAATGGGGATGGGGAGAGTCAAACCCATTTCCAACATGCCTCATTGTCATGCCTATTCTTCAAGATAACACCTTGGACATTGTAAAGAATTCAATTCTTCTTTTACTTCTTCCTTTATTTTCTTTATTACACATACATTAATCATTACTATTTAGTGGATTACTTTAGTGACTCGAAATTAGTTCTCTTGAGCCAATTACATACATGACTTAAAGGTAAAACAACATAGAAGAACATTCAAAATAAGTAAATACAAATTAATAGTAAAGTCTTCGACCCATCTCGTTTCCTCATTTTGCAGCTAGTGTCCCTATTCCACGATGTCAATGACCTTTCTATTTTTATGTTTATTTTATTTTTGAGAAGTTCTATTTTTATTTTTAAAATATAAAAAAACTAACATGACATACTGTTCCTCAACATTTTAGATTTCTAGTTGAAATAAATATAAATATACTTATCGATAAGAAGGAATTATAGAATGCCATGATACGTTATTACGCGTATTAAATTTTAACAACCCCAACATCACACATTTAATCATGCATCATAGTATTGATATAAAAAAAAAATGTTACTGATAAAAAATACAATAGCATAGCAAAGCATCTAGCAAATCTAAAAAAATTATAAAAAATAAATATAAATATACTTATTTATAGTAATAGAATATACTTATTTATACCCATAAGAAACTAAAATGGCTTAGAATCTTAAGCTTGTAAATATTTTCTTTAAAACCTTTTTCCTAGATCCTAAGTTTCCAATTTATTTAGTGTATGTTTGGATTAAAGTTTGCAAACTTAAGTTTGAGTTAAACTTAAGTTTGCAAACTGAATTTGCAAAAGTATCTCAAGTTTTACTTCTCCAAAATTAAGATTGCAGGTAAGATTTTACTCTCAAACATACTTTTGAGGGGTAACTAAAGTCATACTACCTTTGTCCCTATTTATAAGATCTTGATGACTAATTTAAGCTTATTAAAAAAATTGGTTAATATAAGTATTAACATTAAATTTGTCTATAATTATAATTTTTTTTCCAATTTAACCTTAAATAATTAATGCATGGAGAGGGAATAGTAGTAGTGGAGTTTTCATTTTTAAAACTAAAGTCTTTAATTCTCCATTCTCATAAGAGAGAGAGAAAAACACAATTCATAGCATTTATTATTTATGGACTTAAATAATAAGGGTATTGTGGCGAAAAAATAATTAATGTAAAGAACAATTAAAATAGAGTCTTATAAAAAGGACAAGAAAATTTCAAAACAATGTCTTATAAGAAGGGACAGAGGTAGTAGTAATAAATATTTAATCTTTCTCCTAATTAATCAAATAGCAAATTATTCAACACACAAAATAGTGATAAAAAGAATATCAAAACAAAGTTGCTACAAGTATATAAATAATCCACCAGCTCAAAGAATTATATGACTAAATAAAATCATATAAAAACCATATTTTGCAACACCAAACAGTAGCTACAAAATTCAACACTGACATTTTTCATGATGCCTAAGCATAAAATCACTAAGTCAGTAAATGAAAAGAAAGCAAGCAAAGAGTAAGCTTCCTTGCCTCAAAGAGAAGCTAAAATAAGAGCTTGAATAAGAGAAGAATGAAGGAACTTTAGTCTCTTGAACAAGAATTTTAAACCACTACTACAACCCAACCCAAAAAACAACATCAAGAATAAGAAAAAAAATAGTTAGAGAGAAGAGAAAAAGAAGATTCATATTTCATAAGGAAAGAGATGAGAAAAAAAATTGGATTTATACTCAATAGCTAACAAAGACAAAGACCACGTGAACTTGGATTAGAATTTTGTTTCGGATGGATTCTTGAAAGCTTGACTCTAAAACTTGAAATGGAAATTTAGAATAAGAGAAGCAAATAAGATGGGAAATTGGGAATGTGTAGTGGCGGTTAAGAATGAAAAACAATCAACTACAGATGTATCATCATATTAATCACAACAAAGGATTTTTGTTTTTAAATTAATTTAATCAAGGTTAGGAAAAAAAATCGTGACATGATTTTTCCAGTCAAACCATGGGTTCAGATAGATGAATTTAAGGAGGTAGACTAGATGAATTTAAACGTGAATAGGAAAAGGGGAAGTCATCGTATAGGAAAAGATACTATTTTATTTGTTAATTTTATGAAACCAAATAAAGTATAACATCATGAGGTAGACTAGATGAATTTAAACGTGAATAGGAAAAGGGGAAGTCATCGTATAGATTCAGGGTTTTCAAGAGAATTATTAAGAAAAACAAATGTGAATATATATTGACAATTGACAGTGACAATAAACTACAATAGGGACAGTAGGAGAAACTATGTTGGGAGGGAGTAAAGTTAATAAAATAATTACTTTTCTTCCATATAGGAAAAATAATCCCCGCAATTTGTAGACACACTGAGCATGATGTTTGCGCTTTTCCAATTTTGATCCCTGTAAGTTTTTTTGTTTGTTTTTAGTCCTTGTAAATTTGCGCTTTTTCAATTTTAGTCCCTTTAAGATTTCAATTTTTTTTATTCCTTGTAAGTTCGCACTTTGGAAAAACACAAACTTACAAGGACTAAAAATGAACAAAAAAATTTACAGTGACCAAAATTGAAAAAAGCGCAAACTTACATGGACTAAAAATGAAAAATAAACTTACAGGGACCAAAATTGAAAGAGTGAAAACTTATAGGGACTAAATTCATATTTAAGTCATTCAAATAAATAGGAATTACACATTTTTTTAAAATGTTTTAAACAATATATTTTATGATTTTAAAAAGTAGAAATAAATTATATAAATCACCTAAATACTTCCAAGTCTTTTACCAAACAAATTCCAGTCTGGATAATTGATTTGACAAAAGTAAGGTAGCAAACAATGTTCTCAAATATCTTCCTAAGCTCCAATGACTTGTTTCAATAATGGCATCAACATATTCTTGATCATTATTTAATAGGCCTAGTGCATAGCAAACAATGTAAGTCTTGGCGCCATTTTGCTGAAAGACAACAACAAATATAAGAAATAAGTGATAACATAGTAGCATCAAGTAGAAAAAAATTCATAATAAACACACTTACATGAAGAAGAATCTAGGCTGATAATGATGACAAAAAAATGGAATGAAGTATTGGTTTATATAGATTGTGTTGTATTTTTTTGTTAGATATTTCAAAAGGTTAATTTCTCTTTTTAATAAGTTTTATTATCTATTTTAATGTGTTTTAATGCCATATTTTAATTGGTTTTATTACCTATTTTAATTGTATTAATCAGTATTTATTCCTAGTTAATTACTAAAACCTTATATATTGGAGAAGGTTTAGAGAGTTAGAGAGAGATAACTTTTCCTTTTTTTTTCCCTCTTACTTGTAGGTCATGGGTTAGTGTCACTAAATACTTGTTAGTTCTGTTGCCCATATTATTGGGAAGAGTCTGTTAAATCCTGGGGGATTTGCGCTTTAAGTGGATAAATCCTTGAGGGCAGTGTGTCTAACACACGTCTCAGACTTATTTTGTTCTTGATCATAATGTTCGTAGATCGAGAATCGTGAACAGTTGGTTCAAAGTTCGTGATTGATCGTGGTTTTAAACACCATGGACAATAGATTGTAAATCATAAAAAGTGGTTCATATTTTTCCCATTTAAATTGATGACAACAACTACTTAATATAACATTAATTTACACAAATAATTAAAATTTATAGGGTTTCCTTAGTCAATTATCGTAAGATTAGAATAATTAATATAAATAACGAGATATTTTAATCTTGGATTGTCCAAAATATTATTCAATATTTTATAATATTGGATAAAAGCTAACTTTTTACTTTATTGATCCTTTAGAAGTCTTATGATTATCCTTAATTGAATATTACAATTATTTCATTACTAGGGACTCAACTTTAGCTCATTGGCGGACCACATACACAAAACACCAATAATATGGAAACAAAAATTTTAATCAACCACTAAAATTACAAAATATATGTAAAAAAACAAATTTATTACATCGCCCCTAGTTAAGATTATGATAATCTAATATACATTTTTTGATAAAAGAGTCACAAGAGTTGTCGTGTCAATCTATATGTATATTTCAGGTAGTTAGGAGTTTCTTGATCCCTGCCTTCGGATATGTAATTAGCTGATCTGGGAATTTGATGTCGATCTTTATCCTCAAGTTTCCCTTCTTTGTTGGATCCTTTGGGAGAGGCATCCCTTCTCTTACAACAACCTCCTCGTAATCAGGATGTATAATATTGGTAATTGGCACAGATAAATTTCTGCCATCCAATGTGGTAATGTTCACAGTATAACCGGTCAAGGCTTCCACAAGAGAAACCTTTTGGGTTACAATAATATCATTCCCATCGTGAGTGAATACGTTGTGTGGTTTTTCATCAATGATGAAAACAAGGTCAGTGGGTATCACCTTTGGCTGTTCATTTCCCTTCTCAGGGAAGGTGATCTTTGTCCCTTTCTTCCAACCAGGCTTAACATTAATAGTTAAGATCTCTTCCACTGGAATGGTTTTGCTGCACCAACAACAAAATGAGTGAAAAGTTAGAGTCATATAAAGTTAGAAGATGTATGAATATAATTAACGCAGTTAACACAGTTGAATAGGAAACCAAATTTTAAAAAATGAAAATCACAACTTCCATTCCTTTTGTTTTGATGCAAAAACATGATATTCTAAATACACCATAAAATAATATTTCAACAACACAGATTCATTTAAACTATACATCCAAGTGATTTGGAGGGGTGGGGTTTGGGTAGGTCATAGATTCCACTTACAATAACATATATATATATATATATATATAAAGAATATTGTTTTTTTAGTAGAATATAAAGAATATTGTTAAAAGCAAATAATGTATAAAAAAATCCATGTGCTTATTATGGTTCTTAAGGATAGAGGGTAACAAACTATGGAAATTACCATGCACCATAAATTTGATAAAGCTTTAGACAACTACACAATAGGATCAAATCATGTCTATCATAACTTCTATGTACACAACACATGCAATATTTAATAGGAGTACAAGTTTAGCGTACTCTTCGAGGTAATTAGACATCTTGCATAAATGTTAGATATTTATCCCTTAACCTTGATAATTAAATTAGAGGTAATTATACAGACTAGCAAAGAAAAGACATTATGCTAAGGGAAATTGCAAAATTCCTAGCCATATTAAAAAGTTTACACCTAATAAAATATGTTGACCCACTGTTACATTGGACTTGGCCCCTAGGTTACTGCACTGTTTAACATGTTTAATGCACACCAAGTAATTGCAACATTAAACAAGAACACGATAAAACATCAATGCATCAGACATCCTCAAAATGTCCATATGCAAAATACTTTCCGGCTATATAGAATAGAATGAAGTAAGGCCTAGAAAATTCTAAAAACTAGAGACAAACTTTATGATATATGCTCAGTTTGATCTACCTTTTTACTATGCATCATTATTTGATGTGAAAGGGCATTGCTACAATGGCACTATTCTATTATGGGTATTTATACTTGAAAGATATTACTTTTAGCCATATCTAGTGTGATGTTACAATATGGTTATAAAAGCAAAAGTTCTCATCGGAGAAATTTGCCAAGCAACAACTGACTAGCTTTACATAACCCTTAATGATTTCAAGTTAAAATCCTATAAATTCATTACACAAAATATCAATAATTAACAAAATACACAGTTCATTACAACAACAAAACTCAAAATATCCAACACATAAATCCTATTTGATGTATTATGTGTAAACCCTACCAATTACAAGTAAAATATGATTCATTGAAAGCCTAGAGATTGTTATATTCGGAATAACTCAAGGCAAATCTAACACGGGTAATAAAAAAAATTAACTCAATTCAACTCTAAACCATCATGATTTTGCAAGGGATGATGGATCCACCATGTTTTGTATCAAAGTATAAAGCATTCTATGTTAGTATATTCATTTAAATAATTACTAGAAACTTCTAGCCAGTTTTCTTCTCCAAAAAATAGAAGCAAATGTCACACAATGAGACACAAATAATTACCACATCAATTAGAATGACAAAAACAATTCCAGCATATTCTACACAAGATAAATGAAGGACATTAGCATTAAAAATCAAAAACCATTTTAAAAATACTAGCACTAAACACAACACATTAGTATTAGAAACAAATAAACAAATAAGAATGCATGTAACTGTAACAACAATCAAACAACTCACCCATTGGCATTAATAATTTCCCTAGATATCTTCATCTTTTTGGTGGTCCCTTTGTATATCTCCTCAAGAGTGCAAGGCAACTTGTTCTCAATGGGAGCAGCCTTGCTAGGACCACCTTGACTCATATGTACTCCTCCTTCTCCTTTCCTAAAAGACCTAAACACGTCTACACCAAAAGAGAAATTTAATCTCATGCCACCACCAAACGGGGCTGAAAACCCAAAGAATTCAGCAAAAATGTCATTAGCACTACGTGGATTGAACAAAAACGATGTCGAAATGTCTCTAGTGGAAAAGAACGTGGTTCCTCCACTACTAGAAGCTACATCAGTAGGTGGCACTTGACCCTTTAGACGTTTTTCCCCATATTGGTCATAAATAACCCTTTTATGAGGATCACTCAACACCTAGCACCAAAAACCACAAAAAAATAAATAAAAATAAAAAATTGAGATCCAATATGTTAAAAGGTGAAATTTTGGAGATACCCTTTACAAGAAACTAACCTCGTATGCTTCAGAGATTTCTTTAAATTTGGATTCAGCTTCCTTTTCATTGGTTGGGTTCTTGTCAAGGTGTCATTTCAAGATGAGCCTTTGGTAGGCCCTTTTAATGTCATCGTGCTTAGCATTCCTATCAACCTGAAGGATGTTGTAATAATCAACACCTATGTTTGGTGCTTTTCCCTCTCTCTTTCTCTTTGTTATTTTGTTCTTCTTCACACCAACGATGTTTTGGTTGTGTGAGAATGCTATGGAAAGTTTCAGAACTCACAATTGGTAGTGTACTCTCTCACTTTTCATATCAATGTATTACAACTCCATTGTATGATAAGTCAGTTTTTATAAGAAGAAACAAAAAACTTACCTTAATACTGCTTGATGGTGTTTAATTTTTAGCCCTCATGTAGTAATTATTTCTCTTAAATATATTACTTTTTTTTTTCCATTCTTGTTTTGAAAAATTGACTATGTAGAACATTAAAAGTAGGAAAAAAAAGGGTGACCATTTATGTCAAACTTTTAATAAGAGTCATAATTTCAAGGGAAAAATATTAAAAAAAATCTTACCTTATATTCAATTCAAATCCAATTACCCTCAAATCAAAATACTATTTCAAGTCAAACAAAAATTCAATTACCCAATATTTCCAAAAAAACATCTAATGAACAAAATTTAAATGAAATATTCTTTTATATTTTCACTATTATATTTTGAAATCAAATAATGACATTCAATGTATTTTAGTAATAAATATTTTCAAGAATAAATCACAAAATAAAAAAAAATATTTAAATAGAAATATAAGAAATTTAATATAAATTTTGTTTATGTTTAATAACTACATGTGATAATTAAAATAAGATTAAATATATAGTTTCCAAAAGTAACAATATGTATTAATTTTATTCTCAAAAAGTTACATGAATATAATTTAATTTTTGAATTTTTCAACTCCATGTTAAATTAGTCCTTCTATATTAACTTAGTCAATGATTTTTTTATTTTTTTTATAGAAAGTCAATGAATTTATTAACTTCATAATTTTTTAATCTTTATTCCTTTTTAGAAATAATTTAGTCTTTATTCATAAAAGGTTAAGTGCATATAATTAATTTTTTTGAATTTCAATTTTATGTTAAATATTCCTTTTATATTTAATTAGTCAATGAATTAATTAACTTAACAATTCAGTCTTTAAATTTTAAAATTAAAAAAAATTATATAGAAATATAAGAAATTTAATATAAATTTTGTTTATGTCTAATAACTAAATGTGAGAATAAAATAAGATAAAATATATAGTTTTCAAAAGTAACAATATGTATTAATTTTATTCTCAAAAGGTTACATGCATATAATTTAATTTTTGAATTTTTCAATTCCATGTTAAATTAGTCCTTCTATATTAATTAGTCATTGAATTTATTTTTTTATAGGAAGTCGATGAATTTATTAACTTCATAATTTTTTAATCTTTATTCTTTTTGTAGAAATAATTTAGTCTTTATTCATAAAAGGTTAAATGCATATAATTAATTTTTTTGAATTTCAATTTTATGTTAAATAGTCCTTTTATATTTAATTAGTCAATGAATTTGTTAACTTCTTAACAATTTAGTCTTTGAATTTTAAAATTAAAAAAATATTTATATAGAAATTTAAGAAATTTAAAACAAATTTTGTTTATGTTTAATAACTAAATGTGAGAATGAAAATAAGATAAAATATATAGTTTTCAAAAGTAATAATATGTATTAATTTTATTCTCAAAAGGTTACATGTATATAATTTAATTTTTGAATTTTTCAATTCCATGTTAAATTAGTCCTTCTATATTAACTTAGTCAATGATTTTTTATACAAAGTCAATAAATTTATTAACTTCATAATATTTTAATCTTTATTCTTTTTTGTAGAAATAATTTAGTCTTTATTCATAAAAGGTTAAATGCATATAATTAGTTTTTTTGAATTTCAATTTTATTTTAAATAGTCCTTTTATATTTAATTAGTCATTAATTTATTAAATTCTTAACAATTTAGTCTTTGAATTTTAAAATTAAAAAAATATTTATATAGAAATATAAGAAATTTAATATAATTTTTTTATTTTTAATAACTAAATGTGAAAATTAAAATAATATTAAATATAGTTTTCAAAAGTAACAATATGTATTAATTTTATTCTCAAAAGGTTACTTGCATATAATTTAATTTTTGAAGTTTTCAATTCCATGTTAAATTAGTCCTTCTATATTAACTTAGTCAATGAATTTTTTTTATAGAAAGTCAACGAATTTATTAACTTCATAATATTTTAATCTTTATTATTTTTGTAGAAATAATTTAGTCTTTATTCATAAAAGGTTAAATGCATATAATTAGTTTTTTTGAATTTTAATTTTATGTTAAATAGTCCTTTTATATTTAATTAGTCAATGAATTTAGTCTTTGAATTTTAACCTTCAAAATAAATTTTCCATGTATATGCACAATTTGATCTACCTTTTTACTATGCATCATTATCTGATGTGAAAGGGCATTGCTACAATGGCACAATTCTATTATGGGTATTTATACTTGAAAGATACTACTTTTAGCCATATCTAGTGTAATATTACAATATGGTTATAAAAGCAAAAGTTCTCATTGGAGAAATTTGCCAAGCAACAACTGACCAACTATAAATAACCCTTAATGATTTCAAGTTATAAAATCCTATAAATTCAATACTCAAAATATCAATAATTAACAAAATACATAGTTCATTACAACAACAAAACTCAAAATATCCAAAACATAAATCATGTATGATGTATTATGTGTAAACCCTACCAATTACAAGCAAAATATGATTCATTTAAAGCCTAGAGATTGTTATATTCGGAATAACTCAAGGCAAATCCAACACGGGTAATAAAAAAAATAATTCAATTCAACTCTAAACCGTCACAATTTTGCAAGGGATGATGGATCCACCATGTTATGTATCAAAGTATAAAGCATTCTATGTTAGTATATTCATTTAAATAATTACTAGAAACTTCTAGCCAGTTTTCTTCTTCGAAAAATAGAAGAAAATGTCATACAATGAGACACAAATAATTACCACATCAATCAGAACCACAAAAAATATTCCAGCATATTCTACACAAGATAAATGAATTAATAAAATAAATAAATAAATGAAGGACATTAGCATTAAAAATCAAAAGCCATTTTAAAAACACTAGCACTAAGCATAACACATTAGCATTAGAAACAAATAAACAAATAGGAATGCATGTAATTGTAACAATAATCAAACAACTCACCCATTGGCATTAATAATTTCCCTAGATATCTTCATCTTTTTGGTGGTCCCTTTGTATATCTCCTCAAGAGTGCAAAGCAACTTGTTCTCAGTGGGAGCAGCCTTGCTAGGACCACCTTTACTCATATGGACTCCTCCTCCTCTTCCTTCCCTAAAAGACCTAAACACGTCTACACCAAAAGAGAAATTTAATCTCATGCCACCACCAAATGGGTCTGAAGACACAAAGAACTCAGCAAAAATGTCATTAGCACTACGAGGATTGAACCAAAACGATGTCGAAATGTCTCTGGTTGAAAAGAACGTGGTTCCTCCACTACTAGAAGCTGCATCATGAGGTGGCACATGACCCTTTAGACCTTTTTCCCCATATTGGTCATAAATAACCCTCTTATGAGGACCACTCAACACCTAGCACCAAAAGCCACAAAAATTTAAATAAAAATAAAAAATTGAGATCCAATATGTTAAAAGGTAAAATTTTGGAGATACCCTTTACGAGAAACTAACCTCGTATGCTTCAGAGATTTCTTTAAATTTGGATTCAACTTCCTTTTCATTGATTGGGTTCTTGTTAGGGTGCCATTTCATGACGAGCCTTCGGTAGGCCCTTTTAATGTCATCGTGCTTGGCATTCCTATCAATCTGAAGGATGTTCTAATAATCAACACCCATGTTTGGTGCTTTTCCCTCTCTCTTTCTCTTTTTTCATTTTGTTCTTATTCACACCAATGATCATTCGGTTGTGAGAGTGCTATGGAAAGTTTCAGAACTCACAATTGACTATGTAGAACATTAAAAGTAGGAAAAAAAAAAAGGAGACCATTTATGTCAAACTTTTAATAAGAGTCATAATTTCAAGGAAAAGATATTGAAAAAAAATCTTACGTTATATTCAATTCAAATCCAATTACCCTCAAATCAAAATACTATTTCAAGTCAAACCAAAATTCAATTACCCAATATTACCAAAAAAAAAAAATCTAATGGACATTATTTAAATGAAATATTCTTTTATATTTTGAAATTAAATAATGACATTAAATGTATTTTAGTAATAAATATTTTCAAGAATAAATCACAAAATTAAAAAAATATTTATAAATATAAGAAATTTAATATAAATTTTGTTTATGTTTAATAACTAAATGTGACAATTAAATATATATTTTTCAAAAGTAACAATATGTATTAATGTTATTCTCAAAAGGTTACATGCATATAATTTAACTTTTGAATTTTTCAATTCCATGTTAAATTAGTCCTTCTATATTAACTTAGTCAATGAATTTTATTTTTTTATAGAAAGTCAATGAATTTTATAAGTTCATAAATATTTTAATCTTTATTCTTTTTGTAGAAATAATTTAGTCTTTATTCATAAAAGATTAAATGCATATAATTAATTTTTTTGAATTTCAATTTTATGTTAAATAGTCCTTTATATTTAATTAGTCAATGAATTTAGTCTTTGAATTTTTAACCTTCATAATAATTTAATCATGAAATTGATATATTTAAAAATAATTCATTCCTATAATATAAATTAATATACATAAATTGAAGGTCACTCTCTCAATTAGACATTTTCAACACTCTCTCTTATCTCTTTTGCATGTATATTTCATATATTATCTCTCTAATTAACCAAAAATATGTCTCTCAATCTTTTTTAAACTACAATTCTTTTATCTTTACTTTAAATTTGATTTTCTTAATTATCTATTTATTCTAGTCTATCATTTTTTATCTTTATTTTTAAATTAAATTTAAATATTTTTCAAAAAGATGTTAGAAATTCAAAGTAATCTTATAAGATTAAAATAGTTCATTAAAATTTAAAATATAGTTTATAGATTAAAATATTTATTTATTATAAATTTAAATTATAATATAATTTACATATTAAAAAATCTATTTATTATAAAACTAAATTATATATTTATTCTAAAAGTAATTATTTTTAGAATAATTAATTGATCTTTGTGTATAACATTTTCTTCATTAAAGGCAATCTTGTTCGAGCTGGATCGGACCACTATGGATGGCAAAGCTCTCCCTCTAAGTATTTAACACAGCTACATATCCAAAACTCAAACTCGAGAATTCTGATTAAGTTAGAACAACCCAAATGCCAGTTGATATATATTAAAGCCATTTTAGCATTAATACATAGTATATATATATATATATATATATATATATATATATATATATATATATATATATATGCTTACAAGGTTTATAAATACTTATAATTTAATTTTAATATGTTATATTTGTATTTTATACATATATGTGAATAAATTAGGTGGATAAATATTTATAACACATGAAGCTAGATAAAACTTTAGACGAAAAAAATGTAATTGTTCATATTAATTGATTAAAAGATTAAAGTGGCGCTCTTAACTTATTTTAAATCAAAACATGAATAACAGATTTATAATTTTTAGTGAAATATTTAAATATTATTAAATTTTTTGTCACTCAACTTATATATAATCTAATTTTAAATTAAAACAAAGCTTGAAATGTGACAAAACAATGTTTAACTATTAATATTACTTATTTAATATTATTATTATTTTTGTTTAGAGATTTTTTTTTTTTTTTAATAAGACTAGGTGTGCAAAGCATCAAGTTAGCTCCCAAGATCCCAACTAGGTTGGCACCATAGAAACTAACAATCATATGCAGCAGACCCAAAATTTATTCATTAAAAGTAAAAGGTAAACAAAGAGCATGGGGGGGCCAAACCAAACCCATGAAAAACAATCAACAAAACCTGTAAGCAGGTAAGCCTAGCTTATTTCGACCAAAATCCTTCCTAATAAAACTAGGAATAAAATCCCACCAAATAAAGCCAACATTTGTGATACCATAATTTGCCAATTTATCAGCACACTCATTACCTTCCCTGTAAATATGAGTAGCAATAAAATGCATATTGCGAATTCGAACAAGACAATTGTCCCATTGAATACGCAGACGCCAAGGCACCAAATCAGGATTTTGAAGAGCAGCAAGAACCAAAGATGAGTCACTTTCCAGCCAAATGTCCTTCCAATTCCTTTCATGGGCAAGATCGATTGCCTTCAAGACTGCCATGAGTTCTGCAGAAAATGAAGAAGAGATCCCTAAGTGCATCGCAAAACCACCCAGAAAATATTGACCAACAAAGTTAGTTAATTATTTAATAATCATTATAAATATTGTCATTGACATTATTATTCTTATTATTGTTTTCATTATTTTTTTATATAAATTATTATTATTACTAATAAAAATTGAAGTTGATAACTAATATAGTAAATTAAGTGCCTTATTACCTACAAAAAATATAAGTATCTTCTATTGAAGAAATTTTAAGTAATATGATTGTTATAGATATCAGTCATTAATTGTTGTCTGCATTTATTCATATATATTTTTGTTAAAATTTGATGTAACACTATTTTACTGTTTTCTTATATATAATACTTTATTCTCAACATAAAGCTTTATTCTTTTCTATATTTTGAGTATTGGGTGTAGGAACAGTTAAATCCTTATTTAGGTGGGGCAATATAACAATTATAATTCACAAATATATTTTACTCTTTAATTATAACAATACATTCTTATACTTTTAAAAAATAGAAAATTAAATCACTTAATTATATATTTATAGGATTTTTTTTGGTCCTAGGTCAGAGACCACTGTGTCCCCTAACCCGCTGGGTTAGAGACTAATCCCGCTCGCGGTGCGTAGCTGCCGCTGACCCACGGGAATTTTGCACATGGAGGGAATTGAACACAGGTTCTGCCGCTAAATAGATCATTCCCCCTCATGTGTATGAAGTGGTGCCTTACACCACTGCACCAACCCTTTTGGTTTATATTTATAGGATATAGATTTGGATAACAATTTTTAGTCAAATTGGATAAAAAATGTTATAGTCATATATATATATATATATATATATATATATATATATATATATATATATATATATATATATATATATATATATATATATATATATATATATATATTGCGTAATGTTATAGTCAATTGTTTATGAGCATATTAAAGACCTAGGTGTGGTCCTCACTCTTTTAAGGGGCCGACCAGCTAAGACCTAGGCAATCAACTGAGCATGTAAAGACTTAGGAACGTTCCTCACTCCAATAAGTGGTCGATCAGTTAAGACCTATGCATGGTCCTCACTCCAATAAGAGGTCGACTGGTTAAGACTAAGAGGCTTTGGTTGTTGGCCAAGCGTTAGGCCGAGGTCTAAGGGTGTAAGAAATCCTGGTCATGCTGTCAAGCTCTGGTAAGGGTCCATCCCTATAAAATTACTAAGAAGCTTCAATTGTGGCCAAGAGTTAGGCCAAGGCCCAAGGGTGTAAGAAATCTTGATAGGGTTTTAAAACTCTAGTCAAGGTCCATCTCTACAAATAGATGACCATGTCAATTTGCTACGATCTACAATTAACCAAGCGTACCAAGCTACGTGGGGATGAACATGAAGTCTTCTACGATCTACAAATTAAGCAAGCAGAAAAAGCTATTAAAAAATTTTCTGAGCATTTTGCCACAACACTAGAGAATTTTTGGAGCTTCAAGTCCCAAAATTGGATGAGCACATCAAGCTCTAATTTTTTTATAAATTACGTTGTGATCTACAATGGGATGAGCACGTCAAGCTCTTATTTTAGAGATTTTCATCAACACGATCTATAGTTGGAAGAGCATGCCAAAGCTCTTCAATCTTTATAAATTTGATCATGATCTACAATTAGACGAGCATGTCATTCTCTGATTTTAATTACATTGTGATCTACAATAAGACGAGCACGTCAAGCTTTTATTTTAGAGATTTTCATCAACGTGATCTACAGTTGGTCTGGTCGAGCATGACAAGATTTTCATATGTCAAGTTCTAAGTAGTTTTGACACCCTCTACATTGAAATGAGCATAACATGTCCACTGTTATGATCTACAGCTAGACAAACGTCATACACACACTTAAAACAAAAGATTTACAAATCATTACAATCTACAATTGGATGAGCACAGCTTTTACACCTCAATCTTGGGAAATTTATGAACAGTTACGATTTACAATTGGATGAATGTGGTATTGACACTTCAATCTTAGAAAATTTATGAATCGTTACGATCTACAATTCGATGAATGCTTTATTTGTACTAAAGAGTAAAATCTGACTCATTACGATCTACACCTACACAAACATCTTAAGTATTTTTGTTATGATTTACCTAAAAGCCATAAACAAAATGGAACGCTTTGGTCTCCATTGGGCCGATCCCAATGGTTAAGAACTTTATGCTTTAGTCTCTTCGCACTATTATACTTGAGACTAAGGGGCTGTGTGTACCCTTCGGTCTCCATTATATTTATCTGTGTATAAATCTCTGTAAGTAAATGACAAAAATTAATTCGCTAGAATTAATTCTCTGTAGTTGCTTTTCTGTATAATTAACTGCTAGTTGAATTTTTAGTTTCGGTGAAAATAAAATAACCTGTGTTAATTTATTTGGATTGAGGATGTGTAATGTAATGAGAATTTAAGTTTTCAGTATTTAAATTCATCGGTTAGAAATAGATATTTATCTGTTTGAAATATCTAAGGAAAAGAAGGTGAATCCATGTACCGGTAGAAAATTGTCTGTGTTTATTCGTAAATTTGTGTCTCTGTGTTGTTGGAAATTTATTTGACTAGAAAAATCATTTTGTATCGTCTTTAAAATCTACGACTTGCAAGACAAGTAATCTTTCGTAAAATTCATCTGTGAGTGATTACTCTACAGAGAAATGTTAGGAAAGTTACTTTAAAAAGTTTTTCAATTATAAAGAATTATCAAAATTTAAATTGGATGTTTATCTATTTGTTTTTTTTAGAATGTGTTCCAGTTTAAATTACACAAGTGTATTTCTACACTGTGTAACTTGACACGACTCTAACCCATCTAATCAAGTGACCATTGGCCACTTGAATTGCATGCAAAACACTCCCTCACACACACAAAAGCCCACGACCACTCACACTCACTCTTCCTAACCATCACTCAAATCAACACTAACCTAACACTCACCTCACTCACTCACTTAAGTCAACCACACATTTAGCCAAGAAGATTAAAAAAATTTACTCCTCCCTCTCTCTTCCTTTCTTTTGGCCGAGACACTCACTTCCCCTCACAACATCATTCTTTTTCAACTTCCTTCCGTTGCATGTCCTAGCTAGAGGGACTGAAGGCCTGGACTCCTTTGGAAGAAAAAAACCAGCTCCTTTTCCTCATTTCAGCGAGCTCACCATTAAGTAAGGGAACTCTTTGGTGGATTCAAAGTGGCTGGAGGTGGAGGATCCAGCCACTCTCACCTAAAATGCCTCCCTTGTTGACTGAATTTGTGAGATGTGCGATTGCATGTATGTGATTGAGTTTGTGTTTTGAAATTCCCTTTGGCAGTGGCTTGTAACTGTGTCAAAACCTTATCCTCATCTTTTTCTTTTTTTGATACGTGGGATTGCTCCAATACAAAGGAGACCATGCCCAATTTTTGTTAGAACTCATGCATTTTCAAAATTCTAAAAATTGTGTGTCATTGTAGAAGCCCTGGATAGTGTTTACATTTTTGTGCATAACTTTTGATCTAGCCGTTGGATTTTGGTGAAACTTGTATCTAGTTAAAGTAGACTCAAAATGAACCAACTTTTCTTTTGAGACCATTGCGAGATAACCTCAAATGAAGGTTCATCCATGACATGCACTGGAACCGTTCTGCTTGTAGAAACTGGTTCGGGCAGTGGCTGTTTCACGTAGAAGCCCTAGACAGTGTTTACATTTTTGTGCATAACTTTTGATCTAGCCGTTGGATTTTGATGAAACTTGTCCTCAGTTAAAGTAGACTCAAAATGAACCAACTTTACTTTTTAGACCATTGCAAGATAATCTCAAATGAAGGTTCATCCCTGACATGCAATGGAACCATTTTGCTTGTGGAAACTGGTTCGGCAAGGTTCCGTTTTTGTGCTTTTTAAACCAAAGTAATGATTGTTTTTGAAATATATTGTTTGTTCATAAAACTAGACAAACAGATCTTTAAAATGATATAAGTTTCGAAAAATTTCATCCACAATTGCTAATTGAACTAATTTGGTAAACAGAACTCATGCATGGATCCCAGATTTCGAACTTGGGACATAGGTCTTAGAAAAGAAATTTCTGGGAAAAATGTAGGAGAAATTAGGATTTAAGTTTTACTTTTTTTGAAATACATGAATGTTATATTTTTACCATAAAAATTTGAGTTAAAATCTCATTTGGGAAGGTAGAGAAATTTACACATCTTTGAGGTATGCTCACTGTGAGGGGCATACTGACCTGCAAACTTCTAGGAATTTTTATAATTTTTGTAGATTTAATCTGAGAGTGTAGGTTACCTTTTTGAAAAATAGGTTTTAAGGGCTTTTATTTGATATAAGAATTTCACCAAAAAAATCGCTTGCTAAATTAATTTTGGACAGAGATTAGGTGCTGCCAGAGAGAGATTCTATTTTAAAATTGGCTTGATATATGATATTTGAATTATGATATATTTGAATGTGTAAATTAATTATAAATGTGTGCATGCAAGGCAGTGGGTAAATTTGACCCTGCCTTAAATGATTGTAAGACCCTTGGAATGTGAACCTAGGGCATCTCCATGTGTGTGATTGTGCGTTTTGAAACGCTATGTGGTACAGTCACGTGGACTGTAGTATGAATTGAAATTCTTTATGATGTCTATGATCTGTGAGCATAAGACTCGAACGTGAGTGCTTATGTGGACTAGGACACTATCTTAGTAATCCAGGAAAATTTTACCGGCAATAATAATATAAATTCCAACAGTGAGAACAACTAATTTAGACTTAAGAATTTATTTATTTTATAAGCTTAATAAATGAACTCTTTGATTTGTGCTTTGGACTTAGATAAATATTCTAGGACCCTTGCGTGGAGGAATCGTCAGTAAGTATTAATTATTAAAAACTTTAGAAATTGAGAGGGTATGGCACAAATAAAATGTAATAAATAATCTTGATACATGATAGCGATATGCGCCTTGAGAGTCGTGCAATGAGGAAAAATGCGTGTACGGAGGACTTGTGAAGGAAGTCGCGTGGGGCAATTCCTGCTGAGAGAAAGATACAAAGATGTTGGCGGAAATCGAACGACATGGTCACCCATAGGTGATGGAGAGCATATTCTCATATGGTATAATCTTGTTGGAGCCAGGACAAGGTCTTGAGCTTGGCGTTGATTTCGATCCGTCTTATATCCCAGATTTGGAAACCCACGATGACGAGCAAAGATAATCTCCATGTGAGAGTGTGCGAGGAGTAAGTCCTCAGAGTATGAATGACCACAGATTGGTACCTGGGAGATGATCATGAGGCATTACGACCTTGGAGGGTAGGCGTCGAGTTGTGACTTTGTTCACACAAGTCGACTTAGTGACGCTGACAATAACCACGAGAAAATCTCAGTTGGTAAGAGCCCACCTTATACCAGGGTGATGGTGTACTCCCAGTAGTCATTCCACTCAATATATGTAAGACCACTAAATTCTGGAAGTTCCAAGTGGTAGCTGGCCATTGTGTTACAGTTTACAGACTTTAGTCATGGAAACGAGTAAGTTTCGAGTGTGAACGTTAAAGAACCACCCCGCAGTGGTTAGTAGGATTGTGTGTGACTTCTAAAGTCGTTTCTGTGTGATTTGCTTGATGAAGCAAAGAGATTCACCCTTTTTGAGTGTTTATTTTCTTTAGGCCCGGATGGCGGGCAAGGAACCAGCCCTGCATTAGGAGGTTGGCTGCTACATTGGATGATGGATAGCCGATGTGGTAGCGGGTGTGGACCACTTTACCGAATATATCCGATTTACGCGGATGCCTATTGATGGGCCTATAGGAGCACACCTAGTGGTAGCAGAGTATTTCGCATGGTAGACGCAGCCGACACCACCCTACTACCAACATGCAAAGCCTGTGGATGTAGTGATAATCTCCTCATCTCTCCTTTCTTCCAACCGTATCGAGATTGCTTCTCACTCTTCAGGGGTGCAGCTAGAGGAGTTAGATGACTCTGACACCGAGGAGACTCCTACTGAGGGGAGTTCCTCTGCGGTGCCAGATTACGTGTCGTAGCCTGGGTACGAGGACCCTGTTGAGGGGAGTTCCTCAACATACCCCAGCCAGAGTACAGGGCAGTGGAGGAGGATGGCGATGGAGATAGATGGGGAGGAGCCAGTAGCAGCTGCTGTTGAGGAGGTGGCAAAGGCTCCTGCCGAGGGAGCTGGCTAGTTGCCAGCGGATCCAGAGGAGGATTCCTTTGAGGTCTCCTCTCGTGAGTCCCACACTAAGTCCTTCACCGGCCGGCAGTTCCTGTAAGTGTGGGCAGAGTCTCTTGGGTAGATGCTAGATGACTGCTCTGAATGTTAGGATCTTCTTTTACCTTTATCATGTATTTTGTTGGGTAGATCTAGGCATTCAGATGTTTTGTTGTATATATTTCAGTCATCCTGCGTACCATATTAGGTTTTGGTACACACAGTTACTGGGAACCTTATGATGCTTGTCAAACTCATTTTATATATATATTTATGCATTGTATCTTTTCAATTATTCATTTCTGTTTTTAATTATTGCCTTATTTATTTATTCCGCATATTTGAAAATTCAAAGCAATATTTTACAATGATAAACACGTTAAGATCTTTCTAAATAAAAAATGACGCGTTAATAACTGCCAAAATTAATGAGGACTTTTGGAATTAAAGTTTAAAATTGAAATGCATACTTCAATTAAAAAGTTTTAAAAATTCACTAAAATTCCACCTACTACGTTTTAACTTCACTCGTTTTCACAAGTACAAATTAATTAAAAAGCTTTAGAATATAATTAATTGAATTAAATACAACATATTTTCCTTTTTAGAAATTAGAGTGTTACATTGTGTACCCTTTGGTTTCCATTAGGCCAATCCCAATGGTTAAGAACTTTATGCTTTAGCCTCTTTGTGCTATCGCACTCAAGCCTAGGGGGTTGTGTACCCTTCGGTCTCCATTGGGCCGAGCCCAATGGACCGAGTCCATTACCTAACCCAAAAGGTCGGGGTCGAGCGTAGAGTGTGCCCGATTGCATGTTAGTGCCTTATATCCCGAATTCTAGAGGATCTAATTTAATCATATCCTAACTATATCCCAATCATATCTAATCACATCTTACCTAATCATATCTTATCACTAAGAATCATGGCCATAAGGTATGATTAGGTCTTACCATAATTAAAGAGCTACTGTATAATCCACACTCAACCTAAGAACAAGGAAGAATACACTTTTATGTTCTGGATAGGCAGACTCAAACCCTAGGGAAAACCTATATCGGAACACTCACTAATTTTAATTTTAATTTAGGAGATCTAATAAAATTTTAAAATGTCTCAAAAATTTTTCAACTCTAAAAAAGTTCTTAAAATCACACTCTTTGAAACAACGTTAAAATATTATTATTTTATTCAATGGAGACAAAATAAAATAAATTTTTTAAAGGGATCTAATTATAATTATTAGAGACTAATTCTAACTAAATCTTTTACTCTTCTTAACTATTAACTCACTTTAACATTTTGTTCTCACAATATTAGTGTGCAACACAATCCCAATTTCAATAGAATTCTCTACTAAAACTTATACCGAAAAATTACACATATTTATTAATTAATTTTCCATGAAATTAAATTTATTTATCTCTTATAATTATTTTCATTTAAGTTTATAATTCACAAAATAAAATAAAAAAAAAGTGTTACAATAGGTACTATTTCATTCATGTCATTGTAGTTTAAAAAAAAATAGTTTTTTAGCATGTGTTGAAAGGAATTACATTTTAATGCACCAAAAACGTTCATAAAATCACTACAATTTAAAAGCAATTCGAAATTATTCAAAATTAAACATTTTTAAAGTATGCTAATGGATAATTGTATGAAATAATGGTGACAATTCTATTTTAAGTTGAGCAAAGTACACAAATATTTACAAAATTTAAGGAATTATTGAAATATTTCTTCTAGCATTTTTTTATAGTGTATGCCTGCATTGTTCTGTACTATTTAAAGTTTTGCTATGCTTAAAGATTTATTTATTATTTATTTTAAAACAGATATTTATTTAAAATATTAATTCTCTGATTTGATATCCATTCTTCCTAAGACAAATATTGAATTGGTAATACTGAACATTTTAGAATGACTGTATTTGTGTTAGTATCATTTAAATTAAAATTACTAAGTTTTTGGTGGCTAATGGTTATATTTAATAGATTTTTTTAAAGAAGTAATATTTTTATTTCATAGCTAACAATCATTAATTTTTTTATTTATTCACATTGAGTAGAATAACATTATTTTGGGTTCTCAAATAATATATTATTATTATTAGTACATTAATGTTGTGTCAATTTTTATTGTTTTTTAATCGTAATATTTAATAAATTTACCTATATTTGAATGTCCACACTAAACTCACTACAAGAATTTTCGCTATTACAGTGGGTTTGTTACAGTGGGCCACGAGTTTGCCGAAAATATAGACAAATTACAGTGGGTTTATCCGTCGGTAAATTACAAACGGCTTTTCCGTCGATAATACAGTGAAGTACAGTGGGTCTATCCGTCAATATATTACAGTGGGCTTTGCTGCCTCTATTTGTTAATTACGAAATATAAATTAATTTTTTTGGATGCCAAAGTTGTTACCGATGGCTTTTCAGACAGTAATACGATAGAAATTATAGTGGGCTAAGCCCACTGTAATTAAAATAAAGGTTACAGTGGGTTAAATCCACTGTAAATTTTTTTTAATTTATTAAAATTAACAAACCCACTATTTTTAATTTTAGTGGGCTTAGCCGCCTTCTGTAATTAAAATAAGGTTTACAGTGGGTTTTACCCACTGTAATTAACAAACCTAAAACCTAAAAGCATATCACTCCCTCATGACTCGGTCATTGCCGCACAAACATAAACTCAGAGCCACTGCACTCACAAAACTCACAAAACTCAGAAAGTAACGCATTATAATAAAAAGTGATATAATTTGATTTGTCATTATATCATTTTTTGATTCTAATTATTATAATCTTTTCTGTTAATATTTATCATTGTAGTGTGGTCATTATAAAATGCTAGAATACACTTTTATGTACTCTTTTTTCATGTATTATGGGGTGATTTTGGGTACTGTTATTTCATGATAGCAGATCTTTTCTATAAGTCTACACTTGTAATGGTCACATGTTGTGGTCTTTACAAGTTTATGGTAAAAAAAAATTGTTTTGCCTCTTCAAAAAAAATGTACATGGTGTTATTAGAATTGAAGTATCATCCAATGTAGTGACTTATTTTAAGAATATGATGTTGTCTTTTTAGTTGGAATGATAACAGAGGGACTTTTTTTTATATATACTTTGCCATAACATTGTCTTGCTGAATGACAAAGAAGCTATTTGGGTTTCTTATATGAGGTTGTCTTTTTAGTTGGATTGATAACAGAGGGATTTCTTATATAGGGGAAACTCTTTTTTTTTTTTTCTGTAATTACTTTCCCAAACTGATTCCAATCTTTGGAGACTTATTTTCCCTTTCATTAGTGCATTAAATCTTAATGAAGTGTGTCCTTTGTTGTGAAAATTTGATTATTTATGTTGCAATCCATATAGACATAAGGCAAGATTAAGGTTCAAAATGTATTCTGTTGGATCTTTGTTAAAATTACTAATTCTTTGTACTAATTTGTGTTGTAATTAGTTTGTCTAAATACATGAACCAAAAGGCCATTTAACTTCCATTTCCAATATGCAATTATTTATTGGTTTGATTTATTTCTAATTTCCTTCTGCTATTGTTCTCTCTCTCTCTCCCTATTGCTTCTAATCTCCCTATTGGTTTGATCAAATTGTTTATTTAATTATTTCTTATTGGTTTAATTGTATGTAACTATATGTAATTTTGTTGGATGCTCCATGCTCTGGACTTGGCAATCTTTCCAAGGTGATTGTGTTAAATATGTTTATTCATTGTCATTGTTTTCACAAAATTATTCGGTGTATTCCCCTTTTTCTTGTTTGTTAATCTATTTTTATTCCTCGGCTTTTGAAAAGAGTGGACTTGCGTTGGACCAGGAAGTTGGAGGATATGGAATAACTAAAGAAATTATAGGATGAGCTCTTGGATGCAGCATCCAAGTAAGCCAGAAATTCTCCTTAATTTCCCTCTCTATTTGTGTGCTTTATGTGTGGCTAATCATGTAATGAATCAAGGCTTGTTGTATGCTTATGATAACTTGAGTATCCAAATTTTAAAGTAAGTTATGTATTAGCTGAAACTAATCTATGACACATTGTTCCCCCTCATGGATTTTTTTTTCCTTCTGCACATGTAGTTTGGTAAAACCTGGGGAGTATTAGTTTACAGTACATGCTCCATAAATCCAGAAAAGATTGGTGACAGGATAGCTACTTTTCTTGTGAGACATCCGGTAAGCATTATCACTATTCACTAATATTCAAATATTCTATCTTATGGTTTCATATACACTTGCCTTTTTTAAATTGTACTACTTTAAATTACCTTTGGTTGACTATTTATTGTGAAGTTACATATTGTGTGTGGTGTTCATTAGACACAACTTTTATGCCAATTATTTTAAGTGTCAAATCCTCATTTTAAGCTTGGTGATGGACTTTAGAGAAATTAGATGCTATGTATGTTACAGGGAAATTGTTGAATAGCATTTGAGGTTACTAGAAGTTTTATTAAGTATGGAAATTAAACTCTTTGCATGTTATTAATTAGGTTCTTATAAACTTTTTAGGGCATGACTACTCTCATATGATATTTTATTTTAACACGTAATATGGGTTTGATAGGAGCAACATGCATATCATTCTCTTTGGAGTTCAGTACTCTAGTTTCCCGTCTCATTTTTTAAGTGCTAAATTATTATTCTCTGAATTTCAGGATTTCCACATTGATCATGTAGACAGATATGTTCCTCCTGATTTTGTGACAAGCAGCGATTTCTTTTTCTCCAACGCTTATCTTTTTGGCTTGTTTGCAATGTATTTACAAATATTTCTCTTAGGAACTTGTAACTTCTAATTATAGATATTTCCCTTATGCTAAGGATTAATTTTATGTATACAGAGGTACTATTGTTAAATTATTTATGTTTGAAATTAATTAATTGATATATCTAGGTATTGATAATTTCGTAATTTTTTTTAAAAAAAAATAGATAATTACCGAGGGCCAAACCCTCTGTATTACAGTGGGTTTCTTACTGTGGGTAAAACCCACTGTAATACAGACGGCTTAGCCCACTGTAATTGTTTATATATTCTTCCATGAATTTACTTTTACTCATAAATTACCAACGGCTTTTCCTTCGGTATTATCGAGGGTCAAATTACTGATGAAAGAACCCACTGTATTACCCTCGAGTTACAGTGGGCTAAGCCCACTGTATTACCGAGGGCTTTTAAAGCCGTCGATAAAAATTTACTGACAAAGCTTTTATAGAGGGATCATGAGCCGTCGGTAATTTTGATTTACAGTGGGCTTTTGAGATTACAGTGGGCTAAAAGCCCACTGTAATAGCGAGAATTCTTGTAGTGACTCGCTTATTAGTCATGACTACACCAAATTATGCACATTTTTGGTAGGATTTGACCACATTTATTTTTGGCTTAAATATAATTTTAGTCTCCTTATTTTATCAAATACTTAATTTTGGTCCCCTATTTCAAAATAGAGACATTTAGTCTCCTTATTTTAGAAAATCCGCAATTTTGGTCAAATCTTCAATTTTTCCTACATTTATTTATTTTACAAGATTTTGAAAACAAAGTGTATGAGAATGGCTTTTCGTTATAATTATAATTATGGCAATTTAATTATGTTGCAAATTTGTGAAATCTTTGAAACTTTATGTTTTTCATTTGTTTTACTCATAATAAGGTCATAGGAGTAATAAAGTTTAAAAAATGAAATAATAAAAATGACTAATTTTGCATTCATATTTTTTTGTTCAATTTTCATGTTTTCAAATGGCACCAGTAGAATAAATAAATATGTTTTATTGCATGCAATTAACTTCGCTAATTAGCAGTGTTATATTTGATATTTTTACATGACAAAAATAATATGACTTAAAGAAGATTAGTCATATAAAAGGCAGTAAAATAAATAAAATAATGCATGCAACCAAACCATATAAAATAAATCAGAAATATGCAAATGTATAAAAAAAAAACATGAAATTAGTGGTTCTTATTCCATTACCTAATTATATCAAATATGTATAAATTAAATATAAACTATAATCTCCACTATCGGTCTTTGGTAGCAATGATGTATTTGATATTCCTACATTAAAAAATGGATTAAAGTATTGGTTTATATAGATTGTAAGTCATAAAAAGTCGTTCATACTTTTCCTATTTAAATTGATGACAACAACAACTTAATATAACTTTAATTTACAAAAATAATTAAAATTTATAGGGTTTCCTTAGTCAATTCTTGTAAGATTTGAATAATTAATATAAATAACGAGACATTTTAATCTTGGATTGTCCAAAATATTATCCAATATTTTATAATATTGGATAAAAGCTAACCTTTTACTTTATTGATCCTTTAGGAGTCTTAAGATTATCCTTAATTGAATATTACAATTATTTCATTACTAGGGACTCAACTTTAGCTCATTGGCGGAACCCATACACAAAACATCAATAATATGGCAAAAAAAATTTAATCAACCACTAAAGTTACAAAATATATGTAAAAAAACAAATTTATTACATTGGCCCCTAGTTAAGATTATGATAATGTAATATACATTTTCTGATAAAAGAGCCATAAGAGTTGTTGTGCCAATCTTTATGTATATTTCAGGTAGTTAGGAGTTTCTTGATTCCTGCCTTCTGATCTATAATTAGCTAATTTGGGAATTTGAAGATGAACTTTATCCTCAAGTTTCCTTTCTTTGTTGGATCCTTTGGGAGAGGCATCCCTTCTCTTACAACAACAACCTCGTAATCAGGATGTATAATATTGGTAATTGGCATAGATACATCCAATGTGGTAATGTTCACAGTATAACCGATCAAGGCTTCCACAAGAGAAACCTTTTCAGTTACAAGAAGATCATTTCCATCACGAGTGAATATGTTGTGTGGTTTTTCATCAATGATGAAAACCAGGTCAGCGGGTGTCACCATTGGCTGTTCGTTTCCCTTCTCAGGGAAGGTGATCTTTGTGCCTTTCTTCCAACCAGGCTTAACATTAATAGTTAAGATCTCTTCCACTGGAATGGTTTTGCTGCACCAACAACAAAATGAGTGAAAAGTTAGAGTCATCTAAAGTTAGAAGATGTATGAATATAATTAACACAGTTAACACAGTTGAATAGGAAACCAAATTTTTAAAAATGAAAACCACAAGTTCCATTCCTTTTGTTTGGATGCAAAAACATTATATTCTGAATGCACCATAAAATAATATTTCTACAACACAAATTCATTTAAACTGTACATCCAAGTGATTAGGAGGGGTGCGGTTTGGGTAGGTCATAGATTCAACTTACAATAACATTCTTTGATATATATAAAGAATATTGGTTTTTAAGTAGAATATAAAGAATATTGTTATAAGCAAATAATGTATAAAAAATATCCATGTGCTTATTATGGTTCTTAAGGATAGAGGATAACAAACTATGGAAATTACCATGCACCATAAATTTGATAAAGCTTTAGACAACTACACAATAGGATCAAATCATGTCTATCATAACTTCTATATACACAACACATGCAATATTTAATAGGAGTACAAGTTTAGTGTACTCTTCAAGATAATTAGACATCTTGCATAAATGTTAGATATTTATCCCTTAATCTTGATAATTAAATTAGAGGTAATTATACAGACTAGCAAAGAAAAGTCATTATGCTAAGGGAAATTGCAAAATTCCTAGCCATATTAAAAAGTTTACCCCTAATAAAATATGTTGACACACTATTACATTGGACTCAGCCCCTAGGTTACTGCACTGTTTAATGTGTTGTTTAATGCTCACCAAGTTATTGCAGCATTAAATAAGAACACAATAAAACATCAAAGCATTAGACATCCTCAAAATGTCCATATGCAAAAGACTTTCCGGCCATATAGAATAGAATGAAGCAAGGCCTAGTAGATTCTAAAAACTAGAGACAAATTTATGATATATGCACAATTTGATCTACCTTTTTACTATGCATCATTATCTGATGTGAAAGGGCATTGCTACAATGGCACAATTCTATTATGGGTATTTATACTTGAAAGATATTACTTTTAGCCATATCTAGTGTAATATTACAATATGGTTATTAAAGCAAAAGTTCTCATTGGAGAAATTTGCCAGGCAACAACTGACCAACTATAAATAACCCTTAATGATTTCATGTTAAAATCCTATAAATTCATTACTCAAAATATCAATAATTAACAAAATACATAGTTCATTACAACAACAAAAACTCAAAATATCCAACACATAAATCATGTATGATGTATTATGTGTAAACCTTGCAATTACAAGAAAAGTATGATTCATTTAAAGCCTAGAGATTGTTATATTCAGAATAACTCAAGGCAAATCTAACATGGGTAATAAAAAAAATTAATTCAATTCAACTCTAAACCGTCATAATTTTGCAAGGGATGATGGATCCACCATGTTATGTATCAGAGTATAAAGCATTCTATGTTAATATATTCATTTAAATAATTACTAGAAACTTCTAGCCAGTTTTCTTCTTCGAAAAATAGAAGCAAATGTCACACAATGAGCATAAATAATTACCACATCAATCAGAACCACAAAAAATATTCCAGCATATTCTACGCAAGATAAATGAATTAATAAAATAAATAAATAAATGAAGGACATTAGCATTAAAAATCAAAAGCCATTTTAAAAACACTAGCACTAAGCATAACACATTAGCATTAGAAACAAATAAACAAATAGGAATGCATGTAATTGTAACAATAATCAAACAACTCACCCATTGGCATTAATAATTTCCCTAGATATCTTCATCTTTTTGGTGGTCCCTTTGTATATCTCCTCAAGAGTGCAAGGCAACTTGTTCTCCATGGGAGCAGCCTTGCTAGGACCACCTTGATTCATATGGACTCCTCCTCCTCCTTCCCTAAAAGACCTAAACACGTCTACACCAAAAGAGAAATTTAATCTCATGCCACCACCAAATGGGTCTGGAAACCCAAAGAACTCAACAAAAATGTCATTAGCACTACCAGGATTGAACCAAAACAATGTCGAAATGTCTCTGGTGGACAAGAACGTGGTTCCTCCACTACTAGAAGCTGCATCAGGAGGTGGCACATGACCCTTTAGACCTTTTTCCCCATATTGGTCATAAATAACCCTCTTATGAGGATCACTCAACACCTAGCACCAAAAACCACAAAAATTTAAATAAAAATAAAAAAATGAGATCCAATTTGTTAAAAGGTGAAATTTTGGAGATACCCTTTATGAGAAACTAACCTCGTATGCTTCAGAGATTTGTTTAAATTTGGATTCAGCTTCCTTTTCATTGGTTAGGTTCTTGCCAGGGTGCCATTTCATGAAGAGCCTTCGATAGGCCCTTTTAATGTCATCATGCTTGGCATTCCTATCAATCTGAAGGATGTTGTAATAATCAACACCAATGTTTGGTGCTTTTCCCTCTCTCTTACTCTTTGTCATTTTGTTCTTTTTCACACCAACGATGTTTTGGTTGTGTGAGAATGCTATGGAAAGTTTCAGAACTCACAATTGGTAGTGTACTCTCTCACTTTTCATATCAATGTATTACAACTCCATTGTATGATAAGTCGGTTTATAAGAAGAAACAAAACATTTACCTTAATATTGCTTGATGGTGTTTAATTTTTAGTCCTCATGTAGTAATTATTTCTCTTAAATATATTACTTTTTTTTGCCATTCTTGTTTTGAAAATTGACTATGTAGAACATTAAAAGTAGGAAAAAAAAAAAGGAGACCATTTATGTCAAAATTTTAATAAGAGTCATAATTTCAAGGAAAAAATATTGAAAAAAGAAATCTTACCTTATATTCAATTCAAATCCAATTACCCTCAAATCAAAATACTATTTCAAGTCAAACCAAAATTCAATTACCCAATTTTACCAAAAAAAAAATCTAATGGACAAAATTTAAATGAAATATTCTTTTATATTTTTACTATTATATTTTGAAATTAAATAATGACATTAAATGTATTTTAGTAATAAATATATTCAAGAATAAATCACAAAATTAAAAAAATATTTATATAGAAATATAAGAAATTTAATATAAATTTTGTTTATGTTTAATAGCTAAATGTGAGAATTAAAATAAGATTAAATATATAGTTTTCAAAAGTAACAATATGTATTAATTTTATTCTCAAAATGTTACATTCATATAATTTAATTTTTGAATTTTTCAACTGCATATTAAATTAGTCCTTCTATATTAAATTAGACAATGAATTTATTAACTTTATAATTGTTTAATCTTTATTCTTTTTGTAGAAATAATTTAGTCTTTATTCATATAAGGTTAAATGCATATAATTAATTTTTTTGAATTTCAATTTTATGTTAAATAGTCCTTCTATATTTAATTTGTCAATGAATTTATTAACTTCTTAACAATTTAGTCTTTGAATTTTAAAATTAAAAATATATTTATATAGAAATATAAGAAATTTAATATAAATTTTGTTTATGTTTAATAGCTAAATGTGAGAATTCAAATAAGATTAAATATATAGTTTTCAAAAGTAACAATATGTATTAATTTTATTCTCAAAAGGTTTCATGCATATAATTTAACTTTTGAATTTTTCAATTCCATGTTAAATTAGTCCTTCTATATTAACTTAGTCAATGATTTTTTTTTTATAGAAAGTCAATGAATTTTATAACTTCATAATATTTTAATCTTTATTCATTTAGTAGAAATAATTTAGTCTTTAGTCATTAAAGGTTAAATGCATATAATTTTTTTTTAATTTCAATTTTATGTTAAATAGTCCTTTTATATTTAATTAGTCAATGAATTTAGTATTTGAATTTTTAACCTTCATAATAATTTAATTATTATATTTAATAAATTTTCCATTAAAAAGTAATTTAATCATGAAATTGATATATTTAAAATTATTCATTCCTATAATATAAATTAATATACATAAATTGAAGGTCTCTCTCTCAATTAGACATTTTCAACACTCTCTCTTATCTCTTTTGCATGTATATTACATATATTATCTCTGTAATTTACCAAAAATATGTCTCTCAATCTTTTTTAAACTACAATTCTTTTATCTTTACTTTAAATTTGATTTTCTTAATTATCTATTTATTCTAGTCTATCATTTTTTATGTTTATTTTTAAATTAAATTTAAATATTTTTCAAAAAGATGTTAGAAATTAAAAGTAAACTTATATGATTAAAATAGTTCATTAAAATTTAAAATATTGTTTATAGATTAAAATATAATTTATTTATAATTTACATATTAAAAAATCTATTTATTATAAAATTTAATTATATCAAAGTATTTGTATTATACAATGCAAAGAGTACTTTTAACTTTTAAGGAAAAATTCAACCTAAATGATTACTTTTGAAAACTAAATTATATATTTATTCTAAAAGTTAGAACAACCCAAATGCTAGTTGATATCTGTTAAAGCCATTTTAGCGTTAATTCATAATATATATTAACATTTATGCTTAGAAGGTTTATAAATACTTATAATTTAATTTTAATATATTATACATATATGTGAAATTTTATTAATATCTAAATTAGGTGGATAAATATTTATAACACATGAAGCTTGATAAAACTTTAGATGAAAAAATGTCACTGTTCATATTAATTGATTAAAGATTAAAGTGGCGGTCTTAACTTATTTTAAATCAAAACATGAATAACAGATTTATAATTTTTAACGAAATATTTAAATATTATTAAATTTTTTGTCACTCAACTTATATATAATCGAATTTTAAATTAAAACAAAGCTTGAAATGTGACAAAACAATGTTTAAATATTAATATTACTTATCTAATATTATTATTATTTTTGTTTAGAGATTGAACAACAAAGTTAGTTAATTATTTAATAATCATTATAAATATTTTCATTGATATTATTATTCTTATTATTGTTTTCATTATTAATTTTTTATAAATTATTATTATTAATAATAAAAATTAAAGTTGATAACTAATATAGTAAATTAAGTGTCTTATTACCTAAAAAAATATAAGTATCTTTTATTGCAGAAATTTTAAGTAATATGATTGTTATAGATATCATTCATTAATTGTTGTCTGCATTTATTCATATATTTTTTTGTTAAAATTTATTGTAACACTATTTTACTGTTTTCTTATATATAATACTTTATTCTCAAGATAAAGCTTTATTCTTTTCTATATTTTGAGTATTGGGTGTAGGAACAGTTAAATCCTTATTTAGGAGGGAATCGAACACATATTCTCCTACTAAATAGATCGTTCCCCCTCATGTGAACACAACGGGGGCCTTACACCACTGCGCCAATTTTTTTAGTGAAATTGGATAAAAAAATGTTATAGTCAATTTTTTTTTTTTTGCATAATGTTATAGTCAATTGTTTATGAGTTTAATGGTGATGCACTGACAGTGTAAAACAATTTTACATTGTCATACAATCACAAATCACCGTTGATATGACTTTTAAGATAATTTTGTAAAAGTCAACAAACTTATCATACATGGTGGGTTGTGATTGAATGACACTGTAAAATTATTTTACATTGTCAGTGCATAACCCTTTTTCTCATTGTTTATTAATATAAAAATTATCCAATTTTATTAATATAAAATAATATAAAAATTATTTTACATTGTCAGTGCATAACCCTTTTTATCATACATCGATAGTTTTTATTTAATATAAAAATTAACTGTTGAATAAAAAAACTTTTTTATAACGTTTTCTCTATTCGAAAGAAAATGTTGACTATCGATAAAATATTAAATCACTAATTATATGAGGAGGGATAAACCCGATGGGTTGGCTTTGTAGTTAGGCACCCTGCGCTCACACGTTGTGGGGACGATCTATTTAGCGGGGAATCCCGTGTTCGATTCCCGCCGTGTGCGAAAACCCTTCGAGCCAGTGGCAGTCACAGTAGCGTGAATGAGATTAGTCTCTGACCCAATGGGTTGGGGATACCCATGGTAGGACAAAAAAAAAATATGAGGAGGGATAAAGTTACTCCAAAGGTAACTCTAAAAGAGTTACTACACATCTATATCATTCATTTTCTTAAAATTTAATGGTTAAGATTAGTTACTCTTTAAAACCATTAGATTTCAAGAGGATGAATGTTGAGGATGTGGAGTAACTTTTTTAGAGTTACACTTGGAGTAACTTGATCACTCAATTTATATATATTTATATGAAATATATTTACAAATCATGTTATAGTTGATTATTTATTAACATATATAACAGATTTTTAATTAAAATTTAAACATTGAATTAAAATTACTATTTTTTTATTCTAACATTGCTTCAACTTGAAAGTGTAAAGGACTCACCTTAAGGTGGGATTAAACCAATGCCAGATGACCATGTAATTTTAAATGGCATAAAAGTGTAAAGGACTCAAAGAAGCAAACATCATTCATTTTGAAAAATATGAGAATAATCAAAGCACAATGTATGTTACAATAATTAATTAGATTATTTTGTTCTATATGTAGTTGTCATTTGCTCTAGGTGATTCATGTAGCTTAATTGTATTTACAATCCTCCTATACTCTATATATATTACTATGACATTTAAAAAAAAATTGAAAACATGTTACCGAAGTGATCCTATTTATATATATATATTTTCAATTTAATATGGATCTATGTTTCCTTGTGATACTTAAACAATTTCTTAAAACATTATCATATATCAATTTTTTTTAAACTTGTGTTAACAGTGAAATTTGCACCTATTTTCGTTAACAAACATAATCCCATAGATATATAATTATTTATATGATGTTACATACAAATTAAAAAATTTACTCCACTCCTCACCAAAATATTTAACCCGTGCATCGCACTTGAATGCCACGCTAAACCTGATTAGTCATGACTACACCAAATTATGCACATTTTTTTTTGTAGAATTTGACCACATTTATATTTTCATACGAGAATAGAACAAATCTACCATTATAGCTTGAGGCAATTACTTGTGTATGCTCAACAGCAAAACCCCGTCACCTGTAGCCAAAGTCTTTGCCAACTTTTCACATTATAATTCTGGCCAATACTACGATGGACCACTAATGCAAGTGGTCTATTGTGAACCACAAATCTTAACTGTTAGATTAATCTGAACTCTACATGATTATGATACACCCTCCATATTATATTTATGAAGTATCACATTTTATTTATCAATGGAGCAAGACCACCAATGGGGTAATTCAAGCACTGGTATTAGATTTCATTCATCAGATTCAGGCAACCAATTCAACGTTCATACCTTATTAATACCATTTTGGCAACAGAGATTTCAGCATTGTTGTGATTTATTTTTTAATTATTGAGCAAATTCAGCAAATAAGACAACACTGATTCATCATTCATTCTTCAATTTTTATTAGAACACTACCAGTACCCAATCACCACATGCACCAAATAAAACAACATTGATTCATCATTCATAAACAAACAAGGTGAAATAATATTCAAATCGAAGATTGAAATAAATTTTGATTATATTAGTTTAAAAATAAAAAACAGAAATCAAATGCATAACAATGGCCTTTATGAAATCCATGGTTCAGAGCTAACCCGATTTGAAGACAAGTTAGAAAGGGGTAATATTAATCCTAGCAAATTCAATGTTTATAGTTCAAGTAGCAACAACTTGAGATCTAAGGGGTTTCCTGAATAGACGTTGTGTGGGATGGAGTCACGGGAACCAGATTCGATGCGCACGTTGCACACAACTAGATCCGCCATGCATGCCGCCGACAACCATATTCGCCACCGCGCTGCCCCACCTCTCACGAGAACCAAATCGACGAGATTTTAGTTGGAGATGTTAACGATTTTGAGTAAAGGGTTGGAGATGACAGCGGTGCCGTTTTGGGGAGACATCAATTGGAGGCTCTTGCGAATGGGGAGAAGGAGGCCAAGGGGAATCGAGAGACCCACTTTGTGGTCCAGCTTGTGCCACTGCACCACTGTGAATGGCATCTACATCACCGTCACAGATGGTGGAGGAACGCTCATGGTTTTTTATGCATAAGAGAGAAAATGGTAGGGATTCAACTCACAAATGCAGCATATTTTTTGTTTGTTTAATGAAATGAAGGGTTCCTGTGTTATTTTTTTTTTCAATCACAAGAAGGGTTCCTGTGTTATGGTTATAACCTACAAACACCGACCTCAAAATCATCTTTGTAGAGATGCCTTTAACTGATGATTAGTCATACTGGCCCATATTTCTCTAAGATTGAAATTTTTTAAGCAATGCCTTCTTCTCTGCTCACACTGCCGTGGAGTTTCTTTCTAAACCAAATGCTTTTTATTTTCTTTTACTTTTTGTAATTTGAAACACTTTTAAACTCTCACAAATCGTATTTTAAACACAAATTGAAATTTTCTTATTCCCTGTTTCGCACCTACCATGGAGAAAGACTAAAAAAAGTATTTCCCAACTTTGAGGGACTAAAAAAAGCGACTTTTAATTTGAAGGACTAAAAAAAAATCAACCCATGTTTGAGGAACTAAAAACATATTTAAGCCTAAAAACTATTTTATTTCTTCTTCTAATTTGATGTATATATTTTGACTTCCTTTGTAATTGTTGAATCTAATCTCTGTTTTAGATTTGTTCAAGTACCTAGTCTCCCAATGTTATATTCATTTAAGCTCTCTTGAATTAGAAAAACCACAAGTATGTACCCAATTCTCCTTTGTTCATCACCGGCTTTGTCTCATTACTTTCTTAATTGTTACTTGCTATGTGATATGCTCTTTTCCAATTTTTTTAATCATCATTTACTATTCTTTTTTTTTAATTACCGTACTAAAAAAGTCAACCTTTATTTCTTTACATATTCAAACTCTTGTCTTTCCCATGCTATTTCTTGTGTTTTACAAACGTAGTCTTGGCTTATAATTCTTTATGCTAATTTGTATGGTAACATTCACACTAACTGCAGTGCTATGAAATTTCTCAAACTTCGTATGTCAAACAAGGTTACAAATTTGATAGCTCTCTCTCTATATAGACAAGACATAAAAGTCTGAACAATTGTGTTCATAAATTTCATTAAGTGGAGCAAAACAAAACTAATTATCACTGATCCTGTCCTTGTCCTTAGTTCTATCTCTATCACTATGCATCCTTCTCTTGAACTTTAACTTCCCCAAATGTTCATTTCCCTTCAAACACATCTAACCTGTGAAATTTAAAGAAATATTTCACAAATTTACTGCTTACAAATGCATAAAATGAAACGAGTTATTAATTGGAATTAAACAAAAGGAGAGAGAGAGAAATGGTAGTAAAGATGAAAAATGTGAGAAAAATATTATGCATAAAGAACATTATACATATAGTGTTCCAAATTCATGTCCTTATCTATATTTTCACTAAAAATAAAAATTAGGCTTAAATATGCTTTTAGTCCCTCAAATATGGGTGTATGCTTGTTTTAGTCCTCTAAATTAAAAGTCACTTTTTTTAGTCCTTCAAAGTTGAGAAATTGTTTTTTTAGTCCCTCTCCATAGTAAGTGCCAAACAGGGAATAATAGATTTACAATTTGTGGTGGCTTTTAGCCGCCAAAATTTGATTTTGTATTTTAAATTTTAAACTACAATTTCTAAGGGTTTAAAACCGCCACTAATTGTGAAGAGAAAAAAAAACTGCAATTCAATTTTCAGGACAATGTTCAACGAAATTGGAACCTAACATCAAACAAAGAGAGCTAAAGATTCATTGATCACAACCTCCTCAATCTCAACATCCTTGATGCGTCTGTCAGTGCCTCGTCCACTGCAGTGTTAAAGTTCTGACCACCTTCACCTTCATCCACTACCTCCGCTCCATCTGCAAGATGATCAGCAACAGCGGGCATAATTCCATCTTCCTCTAGGAAAATACTAGACTGTCCTGTCTTCCCCTAGGAAAATACTTAAATACTGGAAAATACTACAAAATGGCTTAGATTGCGAAGTAATTGACGAAGACGACGAGTTTGACTGCGGTGCCGTTTGGGGGAGACATCAATTGGAGGCTCTTGCGAATGGGGAGAAGGAGGTCAAGGGGAATCGAGAGACCCACTTGGTGGTACTTGAAGATGAGGGCCTGATGCTCCAGCTCATGCCATTGCGCCACCGTGAACGGCATCTACATCACCGTCACAGATGGTGGAGGAATGCTTATGGTTTTTTATGCGGAAGAGGTAAAATGGTAGGGATTCAACTCATGGATGCCGCATATTTTTTTTTTTGTTTAATCAAATGAAGGGTTCCTGTGTTATTTTTTTTTTCAATCAAAAGAAGGGTTCCTGTGTTATGGTTACAATCTACAAACACCGACCTCAAAATCATCTTTGTAGAAATGCCTTTAACTGATGACTCGTCATACTGGCCCATATTTCTCTAAGATTGAAATTTTTTAAGCAATGCCTTCTTCTCTGCTCACACTGCCATGGAGTTTCTTTCTAAACCAAATGCCTTTTATTTTATTTTACTTTTTGCAATTTGTAACACTTTTAAGCTCTCACAATCGTATTTTAAACACAAATTGCAAATTTCTTATTCCCTGTTTGGCCCCTACTATGGAGAAGGACTAAAAAAAGTATTTCCCAACTTTGAGGGACTAAAAAGAGTGACTTTTAATTTGAAGGACTAAAAAAAATAACCCATATTTGAGGAACTAAAAACATATTTAAAGCTAAAAACTATTTTCTTTCGTCTTGTAATTTGATGTATATATTTTGATTTCCATTGTAATTGTTGAATCTCATCTCTGTTTTAGATTTGTTCAAGTACCTAGTCTCCCAATGTTATATTCATTTAAGCTCTCTTGAATTAATTAGAAAAACCACAAGTATGTACCCAATTCTCCATTGACCCATATCTTATACTCTGTTCATCACATGCTTTGTCTCATTTCTTTGTTAATTGTTACTTGCTATGTGATATGCTCTCTGCCAATTTTTTTAATCATCATTTACTATTCTTTTTTTTATTTACCGTACTCAATCAGTCAACCTTTATTTCTTTACATGTTCAAACTCTTGTCTTTCCCATGCTATTTCTTGTGTTTTACAAACATAAATTATATCATTATGTGATCCAATCTTCTTCTGCTAATAATATACTTTAATCCATGTACTGTCAAATATTTCTGCAGCACCCAAGAATGTATTTCTTAAATATACCAGATTTCTTTCTGCTAATAATATACCAGATTTTCGGCATGCAGTTCCTCACAGTTATAGTTTCTTAAATATAAAATCATGTGTCAAAGCCAAATAAAAATCCACATTTATAACAAGCAATATAAACAAGGCACTTACAATAGCAATCCATCATCTGCAGTAATAGAACGTCAGGCAGGAAGGTAATCATAAAAGACGGTAAAAACTGAATAATTTTAAAACATCTGCACCTGAAGAGCTTAAGCATGGATTTAACTAACCACGTAAGAGTAAAAAAAATTGTATGTTTCAGACACATTTGCCACGGTGATGATTTCTTAAAAAAATTCATCTAAGTCAAATAAGAAAACACCTACAATAAACCATATAAACAAGGCAACCACAATCTAACACCCTATAATATAAATTTGCTGTAAGAAGAGAGCATCAGCTAGAAAGGGAAACATAAAATGAAGTAAAAATTGAATAATTTGTAAAAACATTTACCTAAATAGTTAAGAAAGGAACAGTGATATAACTTTCAGCAATTTATGACAGCAACTCCGGTTAGTGGAGAGTTCTGAAGTAAGTACCTGACTACCCTGTTTACTTCTTCATCAGATATCTCTACGTGATGATTCATTTTCACTTTCAATGACTCCAATCTAACAAAGCACAGAAGTTTAGCTCTCATTGTAGCAGGATACAGTGATAGATCCTACACAGTTAGAGTGAATTGAAGACATATTTTAATAAATTTAGTGAAATGCAAGATCTGAGTATAGAAAAAAAAAATATATTGACATAAGTATGCAGACATCACATTAGCATTATGAAAATAAAAAGAGAAAACAAACTAAAGTAACTTACTTTTAGTATTAACATAAGGGTAGCATAAGAAAGTGTCAATATCTTTACATTAGTTAAGAGCTGCAGCCAGCCTATGAAGATTGAATAAGATATATTAGTAGCAGTGTGAATAGTTCCTTCTTCAAGACGTGAAAGATTACATGTGGAGGAGAGTGGTTGATAACTGAAATCTAAATAATTGGTGAAAATGAGAGAACTAAGATTTGGAGCAGAAAGCACAATTTCGTCCATGTTGTTCAGGTCTTCCAGGTTCAAATTGGAAAGGTTAGAATTAGATATGAAGAGTACTTCTGCATCACTGTGCAAAGAGCATTTTTTAAGGACCAAAGTATTCAACAAGTTGCAGGTTGAAAAGGCTCAGCCCAGACATTCTCACTTGCAGTGAAACTGACATTCACCATAAACAAGCTTTTCAATGCTGGTAACTGCAGAGATTTTGGAAGCTCCAAAGGAGGGCCAGAAGTACACTTGTAAAGCTTCAGAGAGGTCAAAGACAGACAGGAAAAAACTTAAGGGTAAAAAAGATTGGGTGTGTTTCGAAGATTGAAAGGGTAAAAATGATTGGGTGTGTTTCGAAGATTGAAATCAGTGTCAATTGTCTGGACATTGTGCAACACTGCATATTCTGTGACCCTGTTCAGCAGTTTGGACTGAACTGGACTGGTGTCCCAGAAACGAAGATTAAGCAGTGGAATGGAATCATCCCAACCGGACAAAACCTGAGATACCAAATTGTTATAATTAGCTCCCGTTCTAAAGTCCCAGCGATTCAAAGAGAGAGTAGTGAGACCTTTCCAAAGGTCCTTCCATCGTTTAGACAAGATACAAGTCTGAACAGCATATTTTGGGTTCATAAAATTCATTATGTGGAGCAGAACACCGTCAGGCAACTCATTCAATTTGTCCCTCTCCTCGCTGTCTCTTTCACTAGTCCTCAGTCTCTTCATCTCCTTAGTTTCTTTTCCTTCTTCCGTTGATACCTAACCAAAGAGATTTCATTTTGATTAATGGAAAACCTTGGGAAAGTGATAATTCAATCTAGGGGCGTAAACCCTAACCAAAGCGAGTCATTGAGCATTTAACGAGTTGAACTTGAGTAATTCACAATTTACACTCCTAATTTAATCCCCAAAAAACTTGGTAAGGGAAAACCTAGAAATACTTGGCATACTTGGCATGGCAACATTAATTTCATAATAATCCCCTCCAAAAAAGGCTTGTTAAAAAGTAAAGGGAAATTATACTTGTACCTATGTCTATGTGGTTGAGCTGATTCTGCAGTGAATGAATTGAAGGTTAACAGACCCGTGCGGCGGTGAGTGAGGGAGGGAAACAGAAGGTGACTTTGAATGGAAGAGGATGGGAAACATAAAATCTGAAACGAATGTGTTCAGATTCTTCGGAAAACGTGATTATGTACTGGATTGATGGTCAATTATTAAACCCCATGAACATGTTTTCTCTTTTCTGTTTAAAACTAGTCGGTTATTCGTGCATTCGCAAGGATTGCGTTCGTTTTTTCACATATTTTAAAGCGACTTATGTATATGTATATAATTATGTGATTACAAATAAACAATAGAGCATAAGAGGCAAAACTAAACAATTAAATAAAACAATTGTATATCTTTTACTCAAATTTGAGACTACTAATTAAATTAAAACAACTCTATATCATGCCATTAGTTTATGCAGTCGATCATTTAAGACAATTAGAATTTATTAAGTAAATTCTTGTTTTAAGTTTTTTTTTTAAATTAATTCAAAATATTATCCATAGGGTTTGCGCAATGATACAAGGCCCCATTGCGTTTACATGGGGGAACGAGCGTTCACATGGGGAACTATCTATTTAGCAACAGAACCTATGTTCGATTCCCTCCATGTGCAGAATTCCCTTGGGCCAGTGGCAGCCACGCACCGCGAGTGGGATTAGTCCCTAATCCAATGGGTTGAGGACACCCGTGGTATCTGATATAGGACAAAAAGAAATTAATTCAAAATATTTAAAATCACGTCTAGAAATTAAAAACCATAAAATCAAATAAAGTAATACGTTGAAAAATTAAAAAATATAATAAAAGTTAAATAAAATCAAATAAAAACATTAATGGCCCATTTATATACAATATATATGATTTTTTTTATCTATTTATCAATTTACAATAGCTTTTTTGTGTACATTTTGTTTATATTTATTAGTATAATGCCATAAGATATTTTTAATTTAATTAATATGATTACATTATTTTTATGATAAAATATCTTTCATATAATTTGATTTATATTTGTGACCCGCTCCGCTCCTATTTTAATATTTATTATTGAGTACAAAATCAATTGATGAAGGATATTTTATTTAATTAAATATTTTAAATTTAAGTCATTAAAATATAATTATATTAAAAATTTGGAATAAAAGTTTATCCCATATTATAATCCAATACGTAATTGGATTTAAATTATTTATATATTTAAATTAGTGTGTAAATACCAACAATCTTAAAAAGAAAATTATACATATTCTAAATTTATTGATGCAGACAGTCAAGCGTCAACTTTTTTTTTTTGAATTTTAACTTTCATAATATATAACAATTTTTAATTAACATAATAAAGAAAAATATTTAAATAATTTAATCATTTATTATACAGACATATATTTATTATAATTTTAATCATTATTTTTGTAAATAATGATTATTATATTTTATTTTTTAAAGTATAATTCACATCTTCAAAGCTATAAATAATTTTTCTCCTAGCTCTCAGAAAATGAAGTTAATTACCGAATGAGGAACGATAAAGATTACCTATGCATTTGTGAATAGGCATGACAGAGGATCCCAAATCCACATATAACCACTCAAACCCGTTCCGATTTTGACAGGAATACACTCTTTGACTTAGTAAGATATAGGTATAGTTATGGGTATTGCTCAAATTTTTAAATAGGGACAGATATCTAACTATCCCATACTCACCGAATTACATTTTTTTTATAATTTTTTCAACACACACACACACACACACACACACACACACACACACACATATATATATATATATATATATATATATATATATATATAAGATTTTATTTTATATTTTTACAAATATAAATAAATTAGTTTAATAGTTAAATATTTTAAGTTATAATTATTAAATAACAAACTTAAAATTATATATTTAACTAAAAATATAATTCAATTTTTAATTATTTTATTTTTAATTTCCTTATTATTTATTATTATTATTATTATATATTGTTTGAATTAAATTTTAATTAATAACTTAATATATAATTGATTTAAAAATATATAAGTACATTAAAATTATAAAAAAATTAGTGTGGCGGGTTACTTGTGGATTTTCCCAAACCCAATAAAATTCAACGGGAATGAAGATGTGCATCAAATTTTTAAACCCGACTCTTTTATATCTAAACCTGAACTCGCCCCCGGCCTTTGGCATGAATGGGGATGGGGAGCGTCAAACCCATCTCTAACCTGCCTCATTGTCATGCCTATTCGCCAAGATAACACCTTGGACATTGTAAAGAATTCAATTCTTCTTTTACTTCTTCCTTTATTTTCTTTCTTACACATACATTAATCATTACTATATAGTGGCTTACTTTAGTGACTCGAAATTAGTTCTCTTGAGCCAATTACATACATGACTTAAAGGTAAAACAACATAGAAGAACATTCAAAATAAGTAAAATACAAATTAAGTAAAGTCTTCGACCCATCTCGTTTCCTCATTTTGCAGCTAGTGTCCCTATTCCACGATGTCAATGACCTTTCTATTTTTGTTTATTTTATTTTTGAGAAGTACTATTTTTATTTTTAAAATATAAAAAAACTAACATGACATACTGTTCCTCAAGATTTTAGATTTCTAGTTGAAATAAATATAAATATACTTATCGATAAGAAGGAATTATAGAATGCCATGGTACGTTATTATGCGTATTAAATTTTAACAACCCCAACATCACACATTTAATCATGCATCATAGTATTGATATAAAAAAATGTTACTGATAAAAAATACAATAGCATAGCAAAGCATCTAGCAAATCTAAAAAAATTATAAAAAAATAAATATAAATATAAATATACTTATAGATAAGAATGAATTATAGAATGGCATGATACATTATTATGCGTATTAAATTTTAACAACCCCAACTCCCACATTTAATCATACAATAGCATAGCATAGTACAAATATATATAAAAAAAAAGTACTGATAAAAAAATATAGTAGCATAGCAAAGCATCTAGCAAATCTAAAAAATTTCTATTCATCCCTTACGAATCTAGAATACTCCTGCAATGTAATGAATGAGTGAGAATAATTATTTTTTTTCAGTTGACACACGGCATGCAAAAGATTATTATTATTATTATTATTATTATTATTATTATTATTATTATTATTATTATTATTATTATTATTATTATTATTATTATAGAAATAGAAGTAGAATGATAAAAACTGAAATGAAAAGCAAAAAGTGTAAGCGGGAATAGAAATAGAAGAGGAAATGAAAAAAAAAAGTGAAATTAAAATCAAAGTAAAAGCTTGAAGTGTTTGGTAAAAAGTAAAATAAAAAACTGAGAGTGTTGACACATGTAATTTAGAGGAAAAAGTGATAAAATTGGTAGTAGTTCCCATTCTTATATAGTAATAGATATATTTATATTAATAATTTTCTTATTAGTAACTTCTAAACAAAATAAAAATTTAATATTACTGAATTTATTTAAATATATATTAAAAAATATTATTGTAATTAAATGTTAAAAATATTTTTTATTAATTAAATTATTTTTTACATGTCATAGGGTAATATGAAAAAGAAAGAAAGAAAAAGAAAAAGAAAAGTGAAAAGTAAAAGAGAGAAAATGAGAGGGAAAAAGCTCTCCAAATGTTGACATGTGTAGATTGGGGTTAAAAAGTAAATTTGCTAGTAGTTACAATTCTTATATAGTAATAGAATATACTTATTTATACCCATAAGAAACTAAAATGGCTTCTGAATCAAAAAAAGAAACTAAAATGGCTTAGAATCTTAAGTTTTTAAATATTTTCTTTAAAACCTTTTTCCTAGATCCTAAGTTTCCAGTTTATTTAGTATATGTTTGGATTAAAGTTTGCAAACTTAAGTTTGAGTTAAACTTAAGTTTGCAAACTGAGTTTGTAAAAGTATCTCAAGTTTTACTTCTCCAAAATTAAGATTGCAGGTAAGATTTTACTCTCAAACATACTTTTGAGGGGTAACTAAAGTCATACTACCTTTGTCCCTATTTATAAGATCTTGATGACTAATTTAAGCTTATTAAGAAAATTGGTTAATCTAAGTATTAACATTAAATTTGTCTATAATTATAATTTTTTTTCAAATTTAACCTTAAATAATTAATGCATGGAGAGGGAATAGTAGTAGTGGAGTTTTCATTTTTAAAACTAAAGTCTTTAATTCTCCAATCTCATGAGAGAGAGAGAAAAACACAATTCATAGCATTTATTATTTATGGACATAAATAATAAGGGTATTGTGGTCAAAAAATAATTAATGTAAAGAACAATTAAAATAGAGTCTTATAAAAAGGACAAGAAAATTTCAAAACAATATCTTATAAGAAGGGACGGAGGTAGAAGTAATAAATATTTAATCTTTCTCCTAATTAATCAAATAGCAAATTATTCAACACATAAAATAGTGATAAAAAGAATATCAAAACAAAGTTGCTACAAGTATATAAATATTCCACCAGCTCAAAGAATTATATGACTAAATAAAATCATATAAAAACCATATTTTGCAACACCAAACAGTAGCTACAAAATCCAACACTGACATTTTTCATGATGCCTAAGCATAAAATCACTAAGTCAGTAAATGAAAAGAAAGCAAGCAAAGAGTAAGCTTCCTTGCCTCAAAGAGAAGCTAAAATAAGAGCTTGAATAAGAGAAGAATGAAGGAACTTTAGTCTCTTGAACAAGAATTTTAAACCACTACTACAACACAACCCAAAAAACAACATCAAGAATAAGAAAAAAAAAATAGTTAGAGAGAAGAGAAAAAGAAGATTCATATTTCATAAGGAATGAGATGAGGAAAAAACATTGGATTTATACTCACTAGCTAACAAAGACAAAGACCATGTGAACTTGGATTAAAATTTTGTTTCGGATGGATTCTTGAAAGCTTGACTCTAAAACTTGAAATGGAAGTTTAGAATAAGAGAAGCAAATAAGATGGGAAATTGGGAATGTGTAGTTGCGGTTAAGAATGAAAAACAATCAACTACGGATGTATCATCATATTAATCACAACAAAGGATTTTTGTTTTTAAATTAATTTAATCAAGGTTAGGAAAAAAAATTCGTGACATGATTTTTCCAGTCAAACCATGGGTTCAGATAGATGAATTTAAGGAGCTAGACTTTGATTTTTATTTATTTATTTTTCAAACTTGATATTATCTTACCTAAACAAAAGATACTATTTTATTTGTTAATTTTATGAAACCAAATAAAGTATAACATCATGAGGTAGACTAGATGAATTTAAACGTGAATAGGAAAAGGGAAAGTTGTCATATAGATTCAGGGTTTTCAAGAGAATTATTAAGAAAAACAAATGTGAATATATTGACAATTGACATTGACAATAAACTACAATAGGGATAGTAGGAGAAACTATGTTGGGAGGGAGTAAAGTTAATAAAATAATTACTTTTCTTCCATATAGGAAAAATAATCCCCGCAATTTGTAGACACACTGAGCATGATGTTCGGATGCTAGTAATTGCCTGTTGTAGTTGAACTCATAAAAAATCAGGTGATTCTGAGATTTAGAAATCATATTGATGTCAAGAAGAGGCATAAGTGGACAATCGGATAATTTTCTGTTATTACTTTGTAACAATTTGTTCAACTCTGAGAGTGTGAAATTTTCCAACTCTTTATCTGAAAAGACTAAGCCTTTTATTCAAATAGGCTTAAATATCAATTTAGTCCATGTAAGTTTGCGGTTTTTCAATTTTGGTCCCTGTAAGTTTATTTTTTCATTTTTAGTCCTTATAAGTTCGTGCTTTTTCAATTTTGATCCCTGTAAGTTTTTTTGTTTGTTTTTAGTCCATGTAAATTTGCGCTTTTTCAATTTTAGTCCCTTTAAGATTTCAATTTTTTTTTATTCCTTGTAAGTTCTCACTTTGGAAAAACACAAACTTACAAGGACTAAAAATGAACAAAAAAATTTACAGTGACCAAAATTGAAAAAAGCGCAAACTTACATGGACTAAAAATGAAAAATAAACTTACAGGGACCAAAATTGAAAGAGTGAAAACTTACAGGGACTAAATTCATATTTAAGTCATTCAAATAAATAGGAATTACACATTTTTGTAAAATGTTTTAAACAATATATTTTATGATTTTAAAAAGTAGAAATAAATTATATAAATCACCTAAATACTTCCAAGTCTTTTACCAAACAAATTCCAGTCTAGATAATTGATTTGACAAAAGTAAGGTAGCAAACAATGTTCTCAAATATCTTCCTAAGCTCCAATGACTTGTTTCAATAATGGCATCAACATATTCTTGATCATTATTTAATAGGCCTAGTGCATAGCAAACAATGTAAGTCTTGGCGCCATTTTGCTGAAAGACAACAACAAATATAAGAAATAAGTGATAACATAGTAGCATCAAGTAGAAAAAAATTCATAATAAACACACTTACATGAAGAAGAATCTAGGCTGATAATGATGACAAAAAAATGGAATGAAGTATTGGTTTATATAGATTGTGTTGTATTTTTTAGTTAGATATTTCAAAAGGTTAATTTCTCTTTTTAATAAGTTTTATTATCTATTTTAATGTGTTTTAATGCCATATTTTAATTGGTTTTATTACCTATTTTAATTGTATTAATCAGTATTTATTCCTAGTTAATTACTAAAACCTTATATATTGGAGAAGGTTTAGAGAGTTAGAGAGAGAGAACTTTTCCTTTTTTTTTTTCCTCTTACTCGTAGGTCCTGGGTTAGTGTCACTAAATACTTGTTAGTTCTGTTGCCCCAATTATTGGGAAGAGTATGTTAAATCCTGGGGGATTTGCGCTTTATGTGGATAAATCCTTGAGGACAATGTGTCTAACACACGTCTCAGACTTATTTTGTTCTTGATCATAATGTTTGTAGATCGAGGATCGTGAACAGTTAGTTCAAAGTTCGTGATTGATCGTAGTTTTAAACACCATGGACAACAGATTGTAAATCATAAAAAGCGGTTCATATTTTTCCCATTTAAATTGATGACAACAATTGCTTAATATAACATTAATTTACACAAATAATTAAAATTTATAGGGTTTCCTTAGTCAATTATCGTAAGATTTGAATAATTAATATAAATAACGAGACATTTTAATCTTGGATTGTCCAAAATATTTCAATATTTTATAATATTGGATAAAAGCTAACTTTTTACTTTATTGATCCTTTAGAAGTCTTATGATTATCCTTAATTGAATATTACAATTATTTCATTACTAGGGACTCAACTTTAGCTCATTGGCGAACCACATACACAAAACACCAATAATATGGAAACAAAAATTTTAATCAACCACTAAAATTACAAAATATATGTAAAAAAACAAATTTATTACATTGCCCCCAGTTAAGATTATGATAATCTAATATACATTTTTTGATAAAAGAGCCACAAGAGTTGTCGTGTCAATCTATATGTATATTTCAGGTAGTTAGGAGTTTCTTGATTCCTGCCTTCTGATATGTAATTAGCTGATCTAGGAATTTGATGTCGAACTTTATCCTCAAGTTTCCCTTCTTTGTTGGATCCTTTGGGAGAGGCATCCCTTCTCTCACAACAACCTCCTCGTAATTAGGATGTATAATATTGGTAATTGGCACAGATAAATTTCTACCATCCAATGTGGTAATGTTCACAGTATAACCGGTCAAGGCTTCCACAAGAGAAACCTTTTGGGTTACAATAATATCATTCCCATCACGAGTGAATACGTTGTGTGGTTTTTCATCAATGATGAAAACAAGGTCAGCGGGTATCACCTTTGGCTGTTCGTTTCCCTTCTCAGGGAAGGTGATCTTTGTGCCTTTCTTCCAACCAGGCTTAACATTAATAGTTAAGATCTCTTCCACTGGAATGGTTTTGCTGTACCAACAACAAAATGAGTGAAAAGTTAGAGTCACATAAAGTTAGAAGATGTATGAATATAATTAACACAGTTAACACAGTTGAACAGGAAACCAAATTTAAAAAAATGAAAATCACAACTTCCATTCCTTTTGTTTTGATGCAAAAACATGATATTCTGAATACACCATAAAATAATATTTCAACAACACAAATTCATTTAAACTGTACATCCAAGTGATTTGGAGGGGTGGGGTTTGGGTAGGTCATAGATTCCACTCACAATACCATATATATATATATATATATATATATATATATATATATATATAAAGAATATTGTTTTTTTAGTAGAATATAAAGAATATTGTTAAAAGCAAATAATGTATAAAAAATTCCATGTGCTTATTATGGTTCGTAAGGATAGAGGATAACAAACTATGGAAATTACCATGCACCATAAATTTGATAAAGCTTTAGACAACTACACAATAGGATCAAATCATGTCTATCATAACTTCTATGTACACAACACATGCAATATTTATTAGGAGTGCAAGTTTAGCGTACTCTTTGAGGTAATTAGACATCTTGCATAAATGTTAGATATTTATCCCTTAACCTTGATAATTAAATTAGAGGTAATTATACAGACTAGCAAAGAAAAAACATTATGCTAAGGGAAATTGCAAAATTCCTAGCCATATTAAAAAGTTTACCCCTAATAAAATATGTTGACCCATTATTACATTGGACTTAGCCCCTAGGTTACTGCACTATTTAATATGTTGTTTAATGTACACCAAGTAATTGCAACATTAAACAAGAACACGATAAAACATCAATGCATCAGACATCCTCAAAATGTCCATATGCAAAAGACTTTCTGGCCATATAGAATAGAATGAAGTACGGCCTAGAAGATTCTAAAAACTAGAGACAAACTTTATGATATATGCTCAATTTGATCTACCTTTTTACTATGCATCATTATCTGATGTGAAAGGGCATTGCTACAATGGCACTATTCTATTATGGGTATTTATACTTGAAAGATATTACTTTTAGCCATATCTAGTGTAATGTTACAATATGGTTATAAAAGCAAAAGTTCTTATTGGAGAAATTTGCAAAGCAACAACTGACCAGCTATAAATAACCCTTAATGATTTCAAGTTAAAATCCTATAAATTCATTACACCAAATATCAATAATTAACAAAATACATAGTTCATTACAACAACAAAACTCAAAATATCCAACACATAAATCCTATCTGATGTATTATGTGTAAACCCTACCAATTACAAGTAAAATATGATTCATTGAAAGCCTAGAGATTGTTATATTCGGAATAACTCAAGGCAAATCTAACACGGGTAATAAAAAAATTAATTCAATTCAACTCTAAACCATCATGATTTTGCAAGGGATGATGGATCCACCATGTTATGTATCAAAGTATAAAGCATTCTATGTTAGTATATTCATTTAAATAATTACTAGAAACTTCTAGCCAGTTTTCTTCTCCAAAAAATAGAAGCAAATGTCACACAATGAGACACAAATAATTACCACATCAATTAGAATGACAACAACAATTCCAGCATATTCTACACAAGATAAATGAAGGACATTAGCATTAAAAATCAAAAACCATTTTTAAAACACTAGCACTAAACACAACACATTAGTATTAGAAACAAATAAACAAATAAGAATGCATGTAATTGTAACAACAATCAAACAACTCACCCATTGGCATTAATAATTTCCCTAGATATCTTCATCTTTTTGGTGGTCCCTTTGTATATCTCCTCAAGAGTGCAAGGCAACTTGTTCTCAATGGGAGCAGCCTTGCTAGGACCACCTTGACTCATATGTACTCCTCCTTCTCCTTCCCTAAAAGACCTAAACACGTCTACCCCAAAAGAGAAATTTAATCTCATGCCACCACCAAACGGGTCTGAAAACCCAAAGAACTCAGCAAAAATGTCGTTAGCACTACGTGGATTGAACCAAAACGATGTCAAAATTTCTTTAGTGGAAAAGAACGTGGTTCCTCCACTACTAGAAGCTACATCAGAAGGTGTCACTTGACCCTTTAGATGTTTTTCCCCATATTGGTCATAAATAACCCTTTTATGAGGATCACTCAACACCTAGCACCAAAAACCACAAAAAAAATAAATAAAAATAAAAAATTGAGATCCAATATGTTAAAAGGTGAAATTTTGGAGATACCCTTTACGAGAAACTAACCTGGTATGCTTCAGAGATTTCTTTAAATTTGGATTCAACTTCCTTTTCATTGGTTGGGTTCTTGTCAGGGTGCCATTTCAAGACGAGCCTTCGGTAGGCCCTTTTAATGTCATCGTGCTTAGCATTCCTATCAACCTGAAGGATGTTGTAATAATCAACACCAATGTTTGGTGCTTTTCCCTCTCTCTTTCTCTTTGTCATTTTGTTCTTCTTCACACCAACGATGTTTTGGTTGTGTGAGAATGCTATGGAAAGTTTCAGAACTCACAATTGGTAGTGTACTCTCTCACTTTTCAGATCAATGTATTACAACTCCATTGCATAATAAGTCGGTTTTTATAAGAAGAAGCAAAAAACTTACCTTAATACTGCTTGATGGTGTTTAATTTTTAGCCCTCATGTAGTAATTATTTCTCTTAAATATATTACTTTTTTTTGCCATTCTTGTTTTGAATAATTGACTATGTAGAACATTAAAAGTAGGAAAAAAAAAGGGTGACCATTTATGTCAAACTTTTAATAAGAGTCATAATTTCAAGGAAAAAATATTTAAAAAAAATCTTACCTTATATTCAATTCAAATCCAATTACCCTCAAATTAAAATACTATTTCAAGTCAAACAAAAATTCAATTACCCAATATTTCCAAAAAACATCTAATGAACAAAATTTAAATGAAATATTCTTTTATATTTTCACTATTATATTTTGAAATCAAATAATGACATTAAATGTATTTTAGTAATAAATAATTTCAAGAATAAATTACAAAATAAAAAAAATATTTATATAGAAATATAAGAAATTTAATATAAATTTTGTTTATGTTTAATAACTAAATGTGATCATTAAAATAAGATTAAATATATAGTTTCCAAAAGTAACAATATGTATTAATTTTATTCTCAAAAAGTTACATGCATATAATTTAATTTTTGAATTTTTCAACTCCATGTTAAATTAGTCCTTCTATATTAACTTAGTCAATGATTTTTTTTATATTTTTATAGAAAGTCAATGAATTTATTAACATCATAATTTTTTAATCTTTATTCTTTTTTAGATATAATTTAGTCTTTATTCATAAAAGGTTAAATGCATATAATTAATTTTTTTGAATTTCAATTTTATGTTAAATATTCCTTTTATATATAATTAGTCAATGAATTAATTAACTTAACAATTCTGTATTTGAATTTTAAAATTAAAAAAAATTATATAGAAATATAAGAAATTTAATATAAATTTTGTTTATGTTTAATAACTAAATGTGAGAATAAAATAAGATAAAATATATAGTTTTCAAAAGTAACAATATGTATTAATTTTATTCTCAAAAGGTTACATGCATATAATTTAATTTTTGAATTTTTCAATTCCGTGTTAAATTAGTCCTTCTATATTAATTAGTCAATGAATTTATTTTTTTATAGGAAGTCAATGAATTTATTAACTTCATAATTTTTTAATCTTTATTCTTTTTTTAAAAATAATTTAGTCTTTATTCATAAAAGGTTAAATGCATATAATTAATTTTTTGAATTTCAATTTTATGTTAAATAGTCCTTTTATATTTAATTAGTCAATGAATTTATTAACTTCTTAACAATTTAGTCTTTGAATTTTAAAATTAAAAAAATATTTATATAGAAATATAAGAAATTTAATATAATTTTTTATTTTTAATAACTAAATGTGAAAATTAAAATAATATTAAATATATAGTTTTCAAAAGTAACAATATGTATTAATTTTATTCTCAAAAGGTTACTATTCTCAAAAGGTTACTTGCATATAATTTAATTTTTGAAGTTTTCAATACCATGTTAAATTAGTCCTTCTATATTAACTTAGTCAATGATTTTTTTTTTTTATAGAAAGTCAATGAATTTATTAACTTCATAATATTTTAATCTTTATTATTTTTGTAGAAATAATTTAGTCTTTATTCATAAAAGGTTAAATGCATATAATTAATTTTTTTGAATTTTAATTTTATGTTAAATAGTCCTTTTATATTTAATTAGTCAATGAATTTAGTCTTTGAATTTTTAACCTTCAAAATAAATTTTCCATGTATATGCACAATTTGATCTACCTTTTTACTATGCATCATTATCTGATGTGAAAGGGCATTGCTACAATGGCACAATTCTATTATGGGTATTTATACTTGAAAGATACTACTTTTAGCCATATCTAGTGTAATATTACAATATGGTTATAAAAGCAAAAGTTCTCATTGGAGAAATTTGCCAAGCAACAACTGACCAACTATAAATAACCCTTAATGATTTCAAGTTATAAAATCCTATAAATTCATTACTCAAAATATCAATAATTAACAAAATACATAGTTCATTACAACAACAAAACTCAAAATATCCAAAACATAAATCATGTATGATGTATTATGTGTAAACCCTACCAATTACAAGCAAAATATGATTCATTTAAAGCCTAGAGATTGTTATATTCGGAATAACTCAAGGCAAATCTAACACAGGTAATAAAAAAAATTCAATTCAACTCTAAACCTTCACAATTTTGCAAGGGATGATGGATCCACCATGTTATGTATCAAAGTATAAAGCATTCTATGTTAGTATATTCATTTAAATAATTACTAGAAACTTCTAGCCAGTTTTCTTCTTCGAAAAATAGAAGCAAATGTCGCACAATGAGACACAAATAATTACCACATCAATCAGAACCACAAAAATATTCCAGCATATTCTACACAAGATAAATGAATTAATAAAATTAAATAAATGAAGGACATTAGCATTAAAAATCAAAAACCATTTTTAAAACACTAGCACTAAACACAACACATTAGCATTAGAAACAAATAGGAATGCATGTAATTGTAACAACAATCAAACAACTCACCCATTGGCATTAATAATTTCCCTAGATATCTTCATATTTTTGGTGTTCTCTTTGTATATCTCCTCAAGAGTGCAAAGCAACTTGTTCTTAGTGGGAGCAGCCTTGCTAGGACCACCTTTACTCATATGGAATCCTCCTCCTCCTTCCCTAAAAGACCTAAACACGTCTACACCAAAAGAGAAATTTAATCTCATGCCACCACCAAATGGGTCTGAAAACACAAGGAACTCAGCAAAATGTCATTAGCACTACGAGGATTGAACCAAAACGATGTCGAAATGTCTCTGGTTGAAAAGAACGTGGTTCCTCCACTACTAGAAGCTGCATCAGGAGGTGGCACATGACCCTTTAGACCTTTTCCCCCATATTGGTCATAAATAACCCTCTTATGAGGATCACTCAACACCTAGCACCAAAAGCCACAAAAAATAAAAGAAAAATAAAAAATTGAGATCCAATATGTTAAAAGGTAAAATTTTGGAGATACCCTTTACGAGAAACTAACCTCGTATGCTTCAGAGATTTCTTTAAATTTGGATTCAACTTCCTTTTCATTGGTTGGGTTCTTGTTAGGGTGCCATTTCATGACGAGCCTTCGGTAGGCCCTTTTAATGTCATCGTGCTTGGCATTCCTATCAATCTGAAGGATGTTGTAATAATCAACACCCATGTTTGGTGCTTTTCCCTCCCTCTTTCTCTTTGTCATTTTGTTCTTCTTCACACCAATGATGTTTTGGTTGTGAGAGTGCTATGGAAAGTTTCAGAACTCACAATTGACTATGTAGAACATTAAAAGTAGGAAAAAAAAAAAAGGAGACCATTTATGTCAAACTTTTAATAAGAGCCATAATTTCAAGGAAAAAATATTGAAAAAAAAAAATCTTACCTTATATTCAATTCAAATCCAATTACCCTCAAATCAAAATAATATTTCAAGTCAAACCAAAATTCAATTACCCAATATTACCAAAAAAAAAAAAATCTAATGGACAATATTTAAATGAAATATTCTTTTATATTTTCATTATTATATTTTGAAATTAAATAATGACATTAAATGTATTTTAGTAATAAATATTTTCAAGAATAAATCACAAAATTAAAAAATATTTATATAGAAATATAAGAAATTTAATATAAATTTTGTTTATGTTTAATAACTAAATGTGAGAATTAAATATATATTTTTCAAAAGTAACAATATGTATTAATTTTGTTCTCAAAAGGTTACATGCATATAATTTAACTTTTGAATTTTTCAATTCCATGTTAAATTAGTCCTTCTATATTAACTTAGTCAATGAATTTTATTTTTTATAGAAAGTCAATGAATTTTATAAGTTCATAATATTTTAATCTTTATTCTTTTTGTAGAAATAATTTAGTCTTTATTCATAAAAAGATTAAATGCAGATAATTATTTTTTTTGAATTTCAATTTTATGTTAAATAGTCCTTTTATATTTAATTAGTCAATGAATTTAGTCTTTGAATTTTTAACCTTCATAATAATTTAATTATTCTATTTAATAAATTTCCATTAAAAATTAATTTAATCATGAAATTGATATATTTAAAAATAATTCATTCCTATAATATAAATTAATATACATAAATTGAAGGTCACTCTATCAATTAGACATTTTCAACACTCTCTCTTATGTCTTTTGCATGTATATTTCATATATTATCTCTGTAATTAACCAAAAATATGTCTCTCAATCTTTTTTAAACTACAATTCTTTTATCTTTACTTTAAATTTGATTTTCTTAATTATCTATTTATTCTAGTCTATCATTTTTTATGTTTATTTTTAAATTAAATTTAAATATTTTTCAAAAAGATGTTAGAAATTCAAAGTAATCTTATATGATTAAAATAGTTCATTAAAATTTAAAATATAGTTTATAGATTAAAATATTTATTTATTATAAATTTAAATTATAATATAATTTTGCATATTAAAAAATCTATTTATTATAAAATTTAATTATATCAAAGTATCTATCTTATACAATGCAAAGAGTACTTTTAACTTTTAAGTAAAAATTCAACCTGAATGATTACTTTTGAAAACAAAATTATATATTTATTCTAAAAGTAATTATTTTTAGAATAATTAATTGATCTTTGTGTATAACATTTTCTTCATTAAAGGCAATCTTGTTCGAGCTGGATCTGACCACTATGGATGGCAAAACTCTCCCTCTAAGTATTTAACACAACTACATATCCAAAACTCAAACTCGAGAATTCTGATTAAGTTAGAACAACCCAAATGCCAGTTGATATATATTAAAGCCATTTTAGCATTAATACATAATATATATATATATATATATATATATATATATATATATTAACATTTATGCTTACAAGGTTTATAAATACTTATAATTTAATTTTAATATATTATATTTGTATTTTATACATATATGTGAATAAATTAGGTGGATAAATATTTATAACACATGAAGCTAGATAAAACTTTAGATGAAAAGAATGTAATTGTTCATATTAGTTGATTAAAAGATTAAAGTGGCGGTCTTAACTTATTTTAAATCAAAACATGAATAATAGATTTATAATTTTTAATGAATATTTAAATATTATTAAATTTTTTGTCACTCAACTTATATATAATCTAATTTTAAATTAAAACAAAGCTTGAAATGTGACAAAACAACATTTAAATATTAATATTACTTATTTAATATTATTATTATTTTTGTTTAGAGATTGACCAACAAAGTTAGTTAATTATTTAATAATCATTATAAATATTGTCATTGATATTATTATTCTTATTATTGTTTTCATTATTTTTTTTTATAAATTATTATTATTAATAATAAAAATTGAAGTTGATAACTAATATAGTAAATTAAGTGTCTGATTACCTACAAAAAAATATAAGTATCTTCTATTGCAGAAATTTTAAGTAATATGATTGTTATAGATATCAGTCATTAATTGTTGTCTGCATTTATTCATATATATTTTTGTTAAAATTTAATGTAACACTATTTTACTGTTTTCTTATATATAATACTTTATTCTCAACATAAAGCTTTATTCTTTTCTATATTTTGAGTATTGGGTGTAGGAACAGTTAAATCCTTATTTAGGAGGGAATCGAACATGGGTTCTCCTGCTAAATAGATCGTTCCCCTCATGTTAATGCAGCGGGGCCTTACACCACTGCACCAACCCTTTGGGTTTATATTTATAGGATTTGGATTATAGGATATAGATTTGGATAACAATTCTTTTAGTGAAATTGGATAAAAAAATGTTATAGTCAATTTTTTTTTTGCATAATGTTATAGTCAATTGTTTATGAGTTTGATGGTGATGCACTAACAGTGTAAAACAATTTTACATTGTCATACAATCACAAATCACCGTTGATATGACTTTTAAGATAATTTTGTAAAAGTCAACAAACTTATCATACATGGTGAGTTGTGATTGAATGACACTGTAAAATTATTTTACATTGTCAGTGCATAACCCTTTTTCTCATTGTTTATTAATATAGTAGTTTTTATTTGATATAAAAATTAATTGTTGAATAAAAAAACTTTTTTATAACGTTTTCTCTATTCGAAAGAAAATGTTGACTGTTGATAAAATATTAAATCACTAATTATATGAGGAGGGATAAACCCGATGCGTTGGCTTTGTAGTTAGGCACCCTATGCTCACACGTTATGGGGACGATCTATTTAGCGGGGAATCCCGTGTTCGATTCCTGCTGCGTGTGAAAACCCTTCGGGCCAGTGACAGTTACAGTAGCGTGAGCGAGATTAGTCTTTGACCCAATGGGCTGAGGATACCCATGGCAGGACAAAAAAAAAAAATGAGGAAGGATAATGTTACTGCAAAGGTAACTCTAAAAGAGTTACTTCACATCCATATCATTCATTTTCTTAAAATTTAATGGTTAAGATTAGTTACTCTTTAAAACCATTAGATTTCAAGAGGATGAATGTTGAGGATGTGGAGTAACTTTTTTAGAGTTACACTTGGAGTAACTTGATCTCTCAATTTATATATATTTATATGAAATATATTTACAAATCATGTTATAGTTGATTATTTATTAACATATATACAAATTTTTAATTAAAATTTAAACATTGAATTAAAATTACTATTTTTTTATTCTATCATTGCTTCAACTTGAAAGTGTAAAGGACTCACCTTAAGGTAGGATTAAACCAATGCCAGATGACCATGTAATTTTAAATGGCATAAAAGTGTAAAGGACTCAAAGAAGGAAACATCATTCATTTTGAAAAATATGAGAATAATCCAAGAACAATGTATCTTACAAAAATTAATTAGATTATTTTGTTGTCATTTGCACTAGGTGATTATGATACACCCTCTATATTATATTTATGAAATATCACATTTTATTTATCAATGGAGCAAGACCACCGATGGGGTAAATCAGGCACTGGTATTAGATTTCATTCATCAGATTCGGGCAACCAATTCAACGTTCATACCTTAATATCATTTTGGCAACAAAGATTATTCAGCATTATTGTGATTTATTTTTTAATTATTGAGCAAAATCAGCAAATAAGACAACACTGATTCATCATTCATTCTTCAATTTTTATTAGAACACTACCAGTACCTAATCACCACATGCACCAAATAAAACAACATTGATTCATCATTCATAAACAAACAAGGTGAAATAATATTCAAATCAGAGATTGAAATAAATTTTGATTTTATTGGTTTAAAAATAAAAAACAGAAATCAAATGCATAACAATGGCCTTTATGAAATCCATGGTTCAGAGCTAACCCGATTTGAAGACAAGTTAGAAAGGGGTAATATTAATTCTAGCAAATTCAATGTTTATAGTTCAAGTAGCAATAACTTGAGATCCAAGGGGTTTCCTGAATAGATGTTGTGTGAGATGGAGTCACGGGAACCAGATTCGATGCGCACGTTGCACACAACTAGATCCGCTGTGCATGCCGCCGACAACCATATTCGCCACAGCGCTGCCCCGCCTCTCACGAGAACCAAATCAACGAGATTTTAGTTGGAGATGTTAATGATTTTGAGTAAAGGGTTGGGAGTGATCTGAGGAAGGGGTCACCGTCAACTAGATTTGTCGAGCACCGCCGGTAACCAATATGTCATGCGTCGTCCACCCCTCCACCTTGGTGAGTCTGGCTGGAAGGAGTTGGGAGAAGAATCCGGTGCAGAAGGCACAAACTGTGAAGCTTAGATGAATCCGAAGGTTAACAAAAGTGGTTCACAATAGACCACTTGCATTAGTGGTCCACCGTAGTCTTGGCTTATAATTCTTTATGCTAATTTGTATGGTAACATTCACACTAACTGTAGTGCTATGAAATTTCTCAAACTTTGTATGTCAAACAAGGTTACGAATTTGATAGCTCTCTCTCTGTATAGACAAGACATAAAAGTCTGAACAATTGTGTTCATAAATTTCATTAAGTGGAGCAAAACAAAGCTAATTATCACTGATCCTGTCCTTGTCCTTAGTTCTATCTCTATCACTATGCATCCTTCTCTTCAACTTTAACTTCCCCAAATGTTCATTTTCCTTCAAACACATCTAACCTGTGAAATTTAAAGAAATATTTCACAAATTTACTGCTTACAAATGCATAAAATGAAACGAGTTATTAATTGGAATTAAACAAAAGGAGAGAGAGAAAAATGGTAGTAAAGATGAAAAATGTGAGAAAAATGAGTTTCACTAATATCCTTTTGAAGTAAAGGAAATCAATTTTTTAGAAACACTGCAACTATGCATGTATTCCCTTTTAGTTTTAAATCTATGTTTCACTTTGTAGTGTTTTTGTTTTGACGTTGATATTGGTTGTTTTAAAATGAACTTGTTCTTTTAGAATTGATTTGCAAAGTAGAAATCTCATATTGGATTTTCACCCTTTTGTTCAAACATGTTTTGCGTATGACCTTGATTTTAAATAGTTGTTGAAAGGTTTTGGTCAAAATGCTTGTTGCTTTTGAAATCTATAAACTCACCACTTATGTGTTTTGTTTTAGAATGGCTCTTGATGTTTATTCCCTTTAAGGAATCCTTTGAAAACTTGTTTTAGTTGTTTTCAGGTGATGGGTTGTATTGCACAAATAAGTTTCTTTCATGTTGTCATGTGACGACTTTCAACTCTTGATGTTTTGTTTTCAATTGCATTACTTTTTTTTCCTTACTGCATAAAAGTTTGACGCATGAAATTATCTTGGGGATTCTCGCTTAACCTCTTATTTTAAATGATTTGAGTTTTATGTGTTTCAAATGAATACCCAAGAAGAAGGAGTTTTGGTACATTTAAAAATGTGTTGTAAATTGGTTTATTCCTCTTGAAACATATTTTGAAATTTCCTTTGGAAAAAAAATGGATCAAATAAGTCTTATGTGTTTAAGTCTGATAGGGGTTTAAGAATTCTTATATGTTTTGGAGATCCTTTTGTTAAATGGAATAAGATGTTTTGAAATGTGATGAGTTTTGACATGTTTAATAATGCAGTATGAGTTTGATTTCTTCATACTAAAGAGTGTTTTGAAACCTTCTTTTGGAAAATAGCTTAAAGATCTTTTATGATTTTGAACTTGTTGGGGGAGTATAGGTTCCTTTTGTGGGTGTGTTTTGAACATCTTATTCTGAAAAGTAGATTAAAGTACGTTTTAAGTGTTTAAGATTGAGGGAAATTTAAGTTTTGTTTGTGTTTTGGAAAAGTCCTTGATAAAGTGGAATTGAACGTTTTGAGTTAACTTAAGTTTCCATGCTCTTAAATGTTTTGATTTCCTTGTTTTACTCAAGTGGTTAGTACTGATGAGGGAGAAAGTTGCTAGTGGTGTTCTATTTGAAAGGATTAAAATTGGAAAATCAAGAGTAAACTACCTTATGGAAAGAAGAATTGATTGGACAAAGAGTTGAGGAAAGATTTAAGATTAACAAAAAGGCGAAGATATTGTGTGTGTATATAAGCAGTGTTATAGTATTTTCACCACAAGCAAATTTCGAGGACGAAAATTTTCTTGTTGGGGAGAATTGTAACACTGTGATTTTTCATAACGTATATCAAGTGCTTGATAAATACCGTAAAAGGAAATTAAATTTAAATTTATAGTGCTATTGTGAGATTTTTGGAACTTTTACGTGAGTTCCGTAAGTTGTAGAAAAAAAAATAAGAGAAGAGGGGTGTCCTTAGAGGAAGGGTGGGTGCAAATAGCAAAACTTCAAAATTATCCCAACTAATAACGTGCTCAACCTTCTTTCTTCCCTCACTCTCTTCATGCTTCTTCCTTTTCTGCTGAAGCTCTCTGCTCTCTCCTCCTTTCAAGCTGGCCGTAGCACTCAAAGGGCAAAAGTGTTAGATAAGAATTTAGCAATCCAGAACAGTAAACATGAACAAAAGCATTTTATATAGAATCAAAATACACAAAAATTCTTATAGCAATTAAATGGTGCAAGAAATAAATATAAAAAAAAATAGTTTAGAAATAGCCTGGGTTGAAGCGCGCAATGCGCTGTCCTTAGAGAGAAAACGCCCCACTACACTGGCACTTGAAATTGATGCGCTCCTCTCCCAAGATACGACAACCCGTTAGATCAATCTTGTGCAGAGAAAGATCCCCAAACCAAACACACCAATGCTCCAAAATATATTTTTAATAGTAATAGAAATTTTAAGGTAAAGAGAAGAGCTTTTTCACTTTTAAGGAAGGAAAACTGGATACATATTTTTTACTCCTTTGTGTGCTGTGTTTCTTGTATATAAGTGAGCCAGTTGATCAATAGCAGCAGCAGTATATATATAAAAAAAGATAAGGAGTACTGCCAACAAAAAGCTCAACGTGCAGCAACTAACATCACAACGTTAAAAAACAAAAACCAAAAAAACTGAAACAGTAATGCACAGTACTGTTCACAAATATATTGATCCAGTAACATGCATAACAACGTTCAGAAAAAAAAATTGACCACGTCAAAAGAGATTTCAACGTATAGAAAATAAAAGACTTAGTCAAATAATATCCCTAAAAAATGGGAATAAGAAGATAACAAAAGATAATGGCAGTTTTTTATCTTTAAAAAAACTTATTCTGAATAAATAAAATATTCTTACTTTAAATTTTAAATTATGAGGAAAATATTTTCCAACAAAAAGTAGCCATTTTTGTTGATTTCTTTAAGCTTTGTATGCAAGTCAAAGCATCTTCTCTTCACCTTCATCTTTCTCTCTCTCAGCTGGAACTAAACCCAAAGGTAAAGGAAAGCTTCTCTATTTTCAGTTTAAGTGTGGTTGAGAGTTAGGGGACTCAACCACACACAGCATGAATGCCCCTCATCTGGACTGTTGTTTATGTTTTGTTTGAATGCTTAAGGTGAAAAGTTGATGAAATGGGTTGAAACCCTTTGGCAGTGGCTGTGTGGGATTTTACTGTCTTTGGACAGCCCCCACGATTTTGTGATTTTTTGAAGATCTAACCGTTGGTTTTTCAAGAAATTTGTTTTGAATGAAAATAGACACGAAATGGAACAACTTTTATTTTTGATACCTTGAAGAGAAAACCTCATCTCAGGGTTCATCCGTGATCCACAAAGTGGCTGTTCTGTTTTTCGAGTTCCCCTGGAACATGTCTCGGTTTTTCTTAAATTCCTAATTGTACAATTAACTTTTTGTTTTCATTTTTGTGCTATTAAAAACTAGACAAAACAATATTTTTAACTGTATAATTTACAAAAATTATCATGTCCAATTGCTAAATTAACTTTTTGAAAAGGAACAGGGCAAGGGTTTGGAGCTCTGTTTGGAGTCCGAAATTTAGGCTGTTAGAGAAATTTTACTGGGAACAATTGGGAACGAATTTGAGGACATGGGATATCAATTTTGAAATACCAATGTGTTACCTTTATCCTGTAAAAATTCCAGCTCAAAAAAAGTTTTGGAAGTATTAGAAAACTTACTTTCTTTGAACCATGTTCACTGGAAAGTCAAATTCGGTAGTGTCTTCTTGTAGGAATTCTAGAAAATTCTCTAGTTGTCTATTTTACAATTGGGATACCATTTTGAAAAATAGGATTCAAGAGATTTAATTCTACATAAAAAAAATTTGAATTATGAGGTCATTTGATACAAACAGTGAGAGCTCACATTCAGTACTGTCAAAGAGAAATCGACCTCATTTGGTCAATTTTGTTAATGTGATAAAATTATTGGAATGGTGATGTTTGTTTATTGAGATGTAAATCATGAGTAATTAATATTTGAAATATGTTTGTGTGATATAGTCTTTTGATATAGAGATGGACTTGAATGAATTATTTAAATGTAATAGATTATTGATGAGAAGATACTGATGAATGATAATCTTGTATTGTATCTGTCCCTTTATGTTGGAGGTTTAGCTATGTCCATTGGGAAGGTTTTTGTTAGAAAATGGTATACTTGGGAGGGTGAGTTTCACGCTAGAACTCCGGCCCACTAAAGCGACTCGGGGGTCTCGCCTAGTGGGATATCTTCCCAAGTACCACCCCTATGTTTTGACTCCGAATGACGTGTTGGAGTGTTGAAAACTACTTCCCAAGAGATTTAGTGACCCTTTTAGTGTATAGAGGATGGATTGTTATCATGGTTGTGGATTGTTGAGATGTATTTGGAATCGTAAGTCTAGCCATTGGAGATGGCGGGTACGAAGGTGCCGTATCTAAGACTGTAAGGGGTTCCAAATATATTTTGCCGCTGGAATACGGTGGGTGCATAGTTGATGCACAGAAATATTCCGAATGTTGTATTTGTACAGTTGGTGCATATGTGTGCACAGTTGGTGCACAGACATATGGGTAGGCACGTAAGTTGAGGGTGCTAGGTGGGCTCTCAACCTAGTGCCGGAGGTTTTCGTGGTGGCCAACGGTGAGCCTATAGAATAGCCAAGTGGACGAATTCCTATAGATGAAAGGTTTTGCAAGCCTTACAGAGGTAAGCCAATACCCACACTTGTCTATATTCGATTACATCCACACTTTCTCCACAGGGTAGCTCATAGGACTCCCTGAATGGTCAAAGGTGAGACTATGGTAGGGGATGGGGCCTATGAGGACCGCTCATATGATGTTGAAACTCCATGGAGTAGAGTCAGTCTTGTCGTCTGAGGTTGTCTAGTGGTTTGTGTTGTACATCTCTTTATGATGAGGGATGTTGGTGATTGTATTATGTTGATGTCAGATGTGACTTATGATGTTATGACTCACTGTGATGAATGGTGATGGTTTATGTGGTTGATCTTGTTGAGGATTCATGTTATAAATATGTTTATGAGCTAAGTTTTGTATAGCATTTTCAGTTATTATGTATAGTATTTTGAAGTATACAAAATCTAGTTTTTGGTCCTTTTCCTTAATAATTGGAAATTCACTTATCTTCTTATATGTATAGTTTTGTTTGGTAAGCTTACCCTTGCAATGTTTGTACGTGTGGTTTGTGTCTGTGATGATCTCGGACATCGTGTTCGGGGGAGCAGATGGCTTTCTAGGTGGACTCCTCTTGGAGGCTTGGTAAATGGAGCGAGCACAAGATTGAAGCTGCGTTCTCTCTTTTCTTTGTTTGGTCTATATAGTTATATGTATAGAGATGACCAGCTTAGGTTTGTCTAATGTATAAGCTCCAAGAGTTGTTTGTAGTTAAAATTATATTTTATTTTAGTTTAGTTTTGAACTTTAATTATTACTTTTGGAAATGCGAAAAGTTCACGAAATATTTTCATAAAGTAAACTAATGAAAGAGTTTCTAAACTAAAAGGAAATCAAGGAACTTTAGCTTTAATAGTTATGTAACGTAGACGGGTCGTTACAGTAGTAAAGATGAAAAATGTGAGAAAAATATTATGCATAAAGAACATTATACATATAGTGTTCCAAATTCATGTCTATATTTTCACTAAAAATAAAAACTAGGCTTAAATATGCTTTTAGTCCCTCAAATATGCGTGCATGCTTGTTTTAGTCCTTTAAATTAAAAGTTGCTTTTTTTTAGTCCCTCAAAGTTGAGAAATTGTTTTTTTAGACTCTCTCCATAGTAAGTGCCAAACAGGGAATAATAGATTTACAATTTGTGGAGGCTTTTAGCCGCCAAAATTTGATTTTGTATTTTAAATTTTAAACTACAATTTCTAAGGGTTTAAAACTGCCACTAATTGCAAAGAGAAAAAAAAACTGCAATTCAATTTTCAGGACAATGTTCAACAAAATTGGAACCTAACATCAAACAAAGAGAACGAAATATTCATTGATCACAACCTCCTCAATCTCAACAGCCTTGGCGTGTCTGTCAGTGCCTCGTCCACTGCCGTGTTGAAGTTCTGACCACCTTCACCTTCTTCCGCTACCTCTGCTCCATCTGCAAGATGATCAGCAACAGCGGGCACAATTCCATCTTCCTCTAGGAAAATACTGAAATCCTGGACTGTCTTGTCTTCCCCTAGGAAAATATTGAAATTCTGGAAAATACTACAAGATGGCTTAGATTGCGAAGTAATTGACGAAGACGAGTTTGACAGTGGTGCCGTTTGGGGGAGACATCAATTGGAGGCTCTTGCGAATGGGGAGAAGTAGGCCAAGGGGAATCGAGAGACCCACTTTGTGGTACTTGAAGATGAGGGCCTGATGCTCCAGCTTGTGCCACTGCGCCACTGTGAATGGCGTCTACATCACCGTCACAGATGGTGGAGGAACTCTCATGGTTTTTTATGCATAAGAGAGAAAATGGTATAGGGATTCAACTCACAAATGCTGCATATTTTTTGTTTGTTTAATCAAATGAAGGGTTCCTGTGTTATTTTTTTTTTCAATCACATGAAGGGTTCCTGTGTTATGGTTATAATCTACAAACACTGACCTCAAAATCATCTTTGTAGAGATGCCTTTAACTGATGACTAGTCATACTGGCCCATATTTCTCTAAGATTGAAATTTTTTAAGCAATGCTTTATTCTCTGCTCACACTGCCGTGGAGTTTCTTTCTAAACCAAATGCTTTTTATTTTCTTTTACTTTTTTCAATTTGTAACACTTTTAAACTCTCACAAATCGTATTTTAAACACAAATTGAAATTTTCTTATTCCCTATTTCGCGCCTACCATGGAGAAAGACTAAAAAAAGTATTTCCCAACTTTGAGGGACTAAAAAAAGCGACTTTTAATTTGAAGGACTAAAAAAAAATAACTCATGTTTGAGGAACTAAAAACATATTTAAACCTAAAAACTATTTTATTTCTTCTTGTAATTTGATGTATATATTTTGATTTCCTTTGTAATTGTTGAATCTCATCTCTGTTTTAGATTTGTTCAAGTACCTAGTCTCCCAATGTTATATTCATTTAAGCTCTCTTGAATTAGAAAAACCACAAGTATGTACCCAATTCTCCTCTGTTCATCACCGGCTTTGTCTCATTTCTTTCTTAATTGTTACTTGCTATGTGATATGCTCTCTTCCAATTTTTTTAATCATCATTTACTATTCTTTTTTTTTTTATTTACCGTACTCAAAAAGTCAACCTTTATTTCTTTACATATTCAAACTCTTGTCTTTCCCATGCTATTTCTTGTGTTTTACAAACGTAAATGATATCATTTGATCATATCATTATGTGATCCAATCCTTTTCTGCTAATAATATACTTTAAACCATGTACTGTCACAGTTTTTCTGCAGCACCCAAGAATGTATTTCTTAAATATACCAGATTTTCGGCATGCAGTTCCTCACAGTTATAGTTTCTTAAATATAAAATCTTCATGTGTCAAAGCCAAAGAAAAATCCACATTTATAACAAGCAATATAAAAAAGGAACTTACAATAGCAATCCATCATCTGCAGTAATAGAACGTCAGGCAGGAAGGTAATCATAAAAGACGGTAAAAACTGAATAATTTTAAAACATCTGCACCTGAAGAGCTTAAGCATGGATTTAACTAACCACGTCAGAGTAAAAAAAATTGTATGTTTCAGACACATTTGCCACGCTGATGATTTCTTAAAAAAATTCATCTAAGTCAAATAAGAAAACACCTACAATAAACCATATAAACAAGGCAACCACAATCTAACACCCTATAATTTAAATTTGCTGTAAGAAGAGAGCATCAGCTAGAAAGGGAAACATAAAATGAAGTAAAAATTGAATAATTTGTAAAAACATTTACCTAAGTAGTTAAGAAAGGAACAGTGATATAACTTTCAGCAATTTATGACAGCAACTCTGGTTAGTGGAGAGTTCTGAAGTACTTGACTACCCTGTTTACTTCTTCATCAGATATCTCTACGTGACGATTCATTTTCACTTTCAATGACTCCAATCTAACAAAGCACGGAAGTTTAGCTCTCATTGTAGCAGGGGACAGTGATAGATCCTACACAGTTAGAGTGAATTGAAGACATATTTTAATAAATTTAGTGAAATGCAAGATCTGAGTATAGAAAAAAAAATATATTGACATAAGAATGCAGACATCACATTAGCATTATGAAAATAAAAAGAGGAGAAAACAAACTAAAGTAACTTACTTTTAGTATTAACATAAGGGTAGAATAAGAAAGTGTCAATATCTTTACATTAGTTAAGAGCTGCAGCCAGCCTATGAAGACTGAATAAGATATATTAGTAGCAGTGTGAATAGTTCCTTCTTCAAGACGTGAAAGATTACATGTGGAGGAGAGTGGTTGATAACTGAAATCTAAATAATTGGTGAAAATGAGAGAACTAAGATTTGGGGTAGAAAGCACAATTTCGTCCATGTTGTTCAGGTCTTCCAGGTTCAAATTGGAAAGGTTAGAATTAGATATGAAGAGTACTACTGTATCACTGTGCAAAGAGCATTTTTTAAGGACCAAAGTATTCAACAAGTTGCAGGTTGAAAAGGGCTCAGCCCAGACATTCTCACTTGCAGTGAAACTGACATTCGCCATAAACAAGCTTTTCAATGCTGGTAACTGCAGAGATTTTGGAAGCTCCAAAGGAGGGCCAGAAGTACACTTGTAAAGCTTCAGAGAGGTCAAAGACAGACAGGAAAAAACTTGAGGGTAAAAATGATAGGGTGTGTTTCGAAGATTGAAAGGGTAAAAATGATTGGGTGTGTTTCGAAGATTGAAATATGTGTCAATTGTCTGGACATTGTGCAACACTGCATATTCCATGACCCTGTTCAGCATTTTGGACTGAACTGGACCGGTGTCCCAGAAACGAAGATTAAGCAGTGATTCGCAAGGATTGCGTTCGTTTTTTCACATATTTTAAAGCGACTTATGTATATGTATATAATTATGTGATTACAAATAAACAATAGAGCATAAGAGGCAAAACTAAACAATTAAATAAAACAATTGTATATCTTTTACTCAAATTTGAGACTACTAATTAAATTAAAACAACTCTATATCATGCCATTAATTTATGCAGTCGATCATTTAAGACAATTAGAATTTATTAAGTAAATTCTTGTTTTAAGTTTTTTTTAAATTAATTCAAAATATTATCCATAGGGTTTGCGCAATGATATAAGGCCCCGTTACGTTTACATGGGGGAACGAGCGTTCACATGGGAACTATCTATTTAGCAAGAGAACCTATGTTCGATTCCCTTCGTGTGCAGAATTCCCTTGGGCCAGCGGCAGCCACGCACTGCGAGTGGGATTAGTCCCTAATCCAATGGGTTGAGGACACCCGTGGTATCTGATATAGGACAAAAAGAAATTAATTCAAAATATTTAAAATCACGTCTAGAAATTAAAAACCATAAAATCAAATAAACTAATACGTTGAAAAATTAAAAAATATAATAAAAGTTAAATAAAATCAAATAAAAACATTAATGGATCATTTATATACAATATATACGTTTTTTTATCTATTTATCAATTGACAATAGCTTTTTGTGTACATTTTGTTTATATTTATTAATATAATGCCATAAGATATTTTTAATTTAATTAATATGATTACATTATTTTTATGATAAAATATCTTTCATATAATTTGATTTATATTTGTGACCCGCTCCGCTCCTATTTTAATATTTATTATTGAGTACAAAATCAATTGATGAAGGATATTTTATTTAATTAAATATTTTAAATTTAAGTCATTAAAAATATAATTGTATTAAAAACTTGGAATAAAAGTTTATCCCATATTATAATCCAATACGTAATTGGATTTAAATTATTTATATATTTAAAGTAGTGTGTAAATACCAACAATCTTAAAAAGAAAATTATGCATATTCTAAATTTATTGATGCAGACAGTCGAGTATCAACTTTTTTTTTTAATTTTAACTTTCATAATATATAACAATTTTTAATTAACATAATAAAGAAAAATATTTAAATAATTTAATCATTTATTATACAGACATATATTTATTATAATTTTAATCATTATTTTTGTAAATAATGATTATTATATTTTATTTTTTAAAGTATAATTCACATCTTCAAAGCTATAAATAATTTTTCTCCTAGCTCTCAGAAAATGAAATTAATTACCGAATAAGGAACGATAAAGATTACCTATGCATTTGTGAATAGGCATGACAGAGGATCCCAAATCCACATATAACCACTCGAACCCGTTCCAATTTTGATAGGAATACACTCTTTGACTTAGTAAGATATAGGTACAGGTATGGGTATTGCTCAAATTTTTAAATAGGGACAGATATCTAACTATCCCATACTCACCTAATTACATTTTTTTATAATTTTCTCAGCACACACACACACACACACACACACACACACACACACACACACACATATATATATATATATAAGATTTTATTGTTACAATATATTTTTATATTTTTTACAAATATAAATAAATTAGATTAATAGTTAAATATTTTAAGTTATAATTATTAAATAACAAACTTAAAATTATATATTTAACTAAAAAAATAATTCAATTTTTAATTATTTTATTTTTAATTTCTTTATTATTTATTATTATTATATATTGTTTGAATTAAAATTTAATTAATAACTTAATATATAATTGATTTAAAAATATATAAGTACATTAAAATTATAAAAAATTAGTGTGACGGGTTACTTGTGGATTTTCCCAAACCCAATAAAATTCAACGAGGATGAAGATGTGCATCAAATTTTTAAACCCGACTCTTTTATATCTAAACCTGAACTCGCCCCCGCCTTTGGCATGAATGGGGATGGGGAGAGTCAAACCCATCTCCAACATGCCTCATTGTCATGCCTATTCGTCAAGATAATACCTCGAACATTGTAAAGAATTCAATTCTTCTTTTACTTCTTCCTTTATATTCTTTATTACACATACATTAATCATTACTATATAGTGGATTACTTTAGTGACTCGAAATTAGTTCTCTTGAGCCAATTACATACATGACTGAAAGGTAAAACAACATAGAAGAACATTCAAAATAAGTAAATACAAATTAATAGTAAAGTCTTCGACCCATCTCGTTTCCTCATTTTGCAGCTAGTGTCCCAATTCCACGATGTCAATGACCTTTCTATTTTTATGTTTATTTTATTTTTGAGAAGTTCTATTTTTATTTTTAAAATATAAAAAAACTAACATGACATACTGTTCCTCAACATTTTAGATTTCTAGTTGAAATAAATATAAATATACTTATCGATAAGAAGGAATTATAGAATGCCATGATACATTATTACGCTTATTAAATTTTAACAACCCCAACATCACACCTTTAATCATGCATCATAGTATTGATATAAAAAAATGTTATTGATAAAAAATACAATAGCATAGCAAAGCATCTAGCAAATCTAAAAAAATTATAAAAAATAAATATAAATATACTTATAGATAAGAATGAATTATAGAATGGCATGATACATTATTATACGTATTAAATTTTAACAACCCCAACATCCCACATTTAATCATACAATAGCATAGCATAGTACAAATATAAAAAAAAAGTACTGATAAAAAAATATAGTAGCATAGCAAAGCATCTAGCAAATCTAAAAAATTTCTATTCATCCCTTACGAATCTAGAATACTCCTGCAATGTAATGAATGAGTGAGAATAATTTTTTTTTTCAGTTGACACACGGCATGCAAAAGATTTTATTATTATTATTATTATTATTATTATTATTATTATTATTATTATTATTATAATAGAAATAGTTATAATTATAATAGAAATAGAAGTAGAATGATAAAAACTGAAATGAAAAGCAAAAAGTGTAAGCGGGAATAGAAATAGAAGAGGAAATTTAAAAAAAAAGTGAAATTAAAATCAAAGTAAAAGCTTGAAGTGTTTGGTAAAAAGTAAAATAAGAAACTGAGAGTGTTGACACATGTAATTTAGAGGAAAAAGTGATAAAATTGGTAGTAGTTCCCATTCTTATATAGTAATAGATATATTTATATTAATAATTTTCTTATTAGTAACTTCTAAACAAAATAAAAATTTAATATTACTGAATTTATTTAAATATATATTAAAAAATATTATTGTAATTAAACGTTAAAAATATTTTTTATTAATTAAATCATTTTTTACATGTCATAGGGTAATATGAAAAAAAAGAAAGAAAAAGAAAAGTGAAAAGTAAGAGAGAGAAAATGAGAGGGAAAAAGCTCTCCAAATGTTGACATGTGTAGATTGGGGTTAAAAAAGTAAATTTGCTAGTAGTTACAATTCTTATATAGTAATAGAATATACTTATTTATACCCATAAGAAACTAAAATGGCTTCTGAATCAAAAAAAGAATTAAACTGAATAAAAAAAAGAAACTAAAATGGCTTAGAATCTTAAGCTTTTAAATATTTTCTTTAAAACCTTTTTCCTAGATCCTAAGTTTCCAGTTTATTTAGTGTATGTTTGGATTAAAGTTTGCAAACTTAAGTTTGAGTTAAACTTAAGTTTGCAAACTGAGTTTGTAAAAGTATCTCAAGTTTTACTTCTCCAAAATTATAAGATTACAGGTAAGATTTTACTCTCAAACATACTTTTGAGGGTAACTAAAGTCATAGTACCTTTGTCCCTATTTATAAGATCTTGATGACTAATTTAAGCTTATTAAGAAAATTGGTTAATCTAAGTATTAACATTAAATTTGTCTATAATTATAATTTTTTTTCAAATTTAACCTTAAATAATTAATGCATGGAGAGGGAATAGTAGTAGTGGAGTTTTCATTTTTAAAACTAAAGTCTTTAATTCTCCAATCTCATAAGAGAGAGAGAAAAAAACACAATTCATAGCATTTATTATTTATGGACGTAAATAATAAGGGTATTGTGGTAAAAAATAATTAATGTAAAGAACAATTAAAATAGAGTCTTATAAAAAGGACAAGAAAATTTCAAAACAATGTCTTATAAGAAGGGACGGAGGTAGTAGTAACAAATATTTAATCTTTCTCCTAATTAATCAAATAGCAAATTATTCAACACATAAAATAGTGATAAAAAGAATATCAAAACAAAGTTGCTACAAGTATATAAATAATCCACCAGCTCAAAGAATTATATGACTAAATAAAATCATATAAAAACCATATTTTGCAACACCAAACAGCAGCTACAAAATTCAACACTGACATTTTTCATGATGCCTAAGCATAAAATCACTAAGTCAGTAAATGAAAAGAAAGCAAGCAAAGAGTAAGCTTCCTTGCCTCAAAGAGAAGCTAAAATAAGAGCTTGAATAAGAGAAGAATGAAGGAACTTTAGTCTCTTGAACAAGAATTTTAAACCACTACTACAACCCAACCCAAAAAACAACATCAAGAATAAGAAAAAAAATAGTTAGAGAGAAGAGAAAAAGAATATTCATATTTCATAAGGAAAGAGATGAGAAAAAAAAATTGGATTTATACTCACTAGCTAACAAAGACAAAGACCACGTGAACTTGGATTAAAATTTTGTTTCGGATGGATTCTTGAAAGCTTGACTCTAAAACTTGAAATGGAAATTTAGAATAAGAGAAGCAAATAAGATGGGAAATTGGGAATGTGTAATTGCGGTTAAGAATGAAAAACAATCAACTACGGATGTATCATCATATTAATCACAACAAAGGATTTTTGTTTTTAAATTAATTTAATCAAGGTTAGGAAAAAAAATTCGTGACATGATTTTTCTAGTCAAACCATGGGTTCAGATAGATGAATTTAAGGAGGTAGACTTTGATTTTTATTTATTTATTTTTCAAACTTGATATAATCTTACCTAAACAAAAGATACTATTTTATTTGTTAATTTTATGAAACCAAATAAAGTATAACATCAAGAGGTAGACTAGATGAATTTAAAAGTGAATAGGAAAAGGGGAAGTCGTCGTATAGATTCAGGGTTTTCAAGAGAATTATTAAGAAAAACAAATGTGAATATATATTGACAATTGACATTGACAATAAACTACAATAGGGATAGTAGGAGAAACTATGTTGGGAGGGAGTAAAGTTAATAAAATAATTACTTTTCTTCCATATAGGAAAAATAATCCCCGCAATTTGTAGACACACTGAGCATGATGTTCGGATGCTAGTACTTGCCTGTTGTAGTTGAACTCATAAAAAATCAGGTGATTCTGAGACTTAGAAATCATATTGATGTCAAGAACAGGCATAAGTGGACAATCGGATAATTTTCTGTTATTACTTTGTAACAATTTGTCCAACTCTGAGAGTGTGAAATTTTCCAACTCTTTATCTAAAAAGACTAAGCCTTTTATTCAAATAGGGCTAAATATCCATTTAGTCCATGTAAGTTTGCGGTTTTTCAATTTTGGTCCCTGTAAGTTTATTTTTTCATTTTTAGTCCCTATAAGTTCGTGCTTTTTCAATTTTGATCCTTGTAAGTTTTTTTGTTTGTTTTTAGTCGTTGTAAATTTGCGCTTTTTCAATTTTAGTCCCTTTAAGATTTCATTTTTTTTTATTCCTTGTAAGTTTGCACTTTGGAAAAAACACAAACTTACAAGGACTAAAAATGAACAAAAAAATTTACAGTGACCAAAATTGAAAAAAGCGCAAACTTACATGGACTAAAAATGAAAAAATAAACTTACAGGGACCAAAACTGAAAGAGTGAAAACTTATAGGGAATAAATTCAAATTCATATTTAAGTCATTCAAATAAATAGGAATTACACATTTTTGTAAAATGTTTTAAACAATATATTTTATGATTTTAAAAAGTAGAAATAAATTATATAAATCACCTAAATACTTTCAAGTCTTTTACCAAACAAATTTCAGTCTGGTTAATTGATTTGACAAAAGTAAGGTAGCAAACAATGTTTTCAAATATCTTCCTAAGCTCCAATGACTTGTTTCAATAATGGCATCAACATATTCTTGATCATTATTTAATAGGCTTAGTGCATAGCAAACAATGTAAGTCTTGGCGCCATTTTGCTGAAAGAGAACAACAAATATAAGAAATAAGTGATAACATAGTAGCATCAAGTAGAAAAAAATTCATAATAAACACACTTACATGAAGAAGAATCTAGGCTGATAATGATGACAAAAAAATGGAATGAAGTATTGGTTTATATAGATTGTGTTGTATTTTTTAGTTAGATATTTCAAAAGGTTAATTTCTCTTTTTAATAAGTTTTATTATCTATTTTAATGTGTTTTAATGCCATTTTTTAATTGGTTTTATTACCTATTTTAATTGTATTAATTAGTATTTATTCCTAGTTAATTACTAAAACCTTATATATTGGAGAAGGTTTAGAGAGTTAGAGAGAGAGAACTTTTCCTTTTTTTTCCTCTTACTCGTAGGTCCTAGGTTAGTGTCACTAAATACTTGTTAGTTCTGTTGCCCCAATTATTAGGAAGAGTCTGTTAAATATTGGGGGATTTGCGCTTTATGTGGATAAATCCTTAAGGACAGTGTGTCTAACACACGTCTCAGACTTATTTTGTTCTTGATCATAATGTTCGTAGATCGAGGATTGTGAACAGTTAGTTCGAAGTTCATGATTGATCGTGGTTTTAAACACCATGGACAACAGATTGTAAATCATAAAAAGTGGTTCATATTTTTCCCATTTAAATTGATGGCAACAACTACTTAATATAACATTAATTTACACAAATAATTAAAATTTATAGGGTTTCCTTAGTCAATTATCGTAAGATTTGAATAATTAATATAAATAACGAGACATTTTAATCTTGGATTGTCCAAAATATTATTCAATATTTTATAATATTGGATAAAAGCTAACTTTTTACTTTATTGATCCTTTAGAAGTCTTATGATTATCCTTAATTGAATATTACAATTATTTCATTACTAGGGACTCAACTTTAGCTCATTGGCGGACCACATACACAAAACACCAATAATATGGAAACAAAAATTTTAATCAACCACTAAAATTACAAAATATATGTAAAAAAACAAATTTATTACATTGCCGCTAGTTAAGATTATGATAATCTAATATACATTTTTTGATAAAAGAGCCACAAGAGTTGTTGTGTCAATCTATATGTATATTTCAGGTCGTTAGGAGTTTCTTGATTCCTGCCTTCTGATATGTAATTAGCTGATCTGGGAATTTGATGTCGAACTTTATCCTCAAGTTTCCCTTCTTTGTTGGATCCTTTGGGAGAGGCATCCCTTCTCTTACAACAACCTCCTCGTAATCAGGATGTATAATATTGGTAATTGGCACAGATAAATTTCTACCATCCAATGTGGTAATGTTCACAATATAACCGGTCAAGGCTTCCACAAGAGAAACCTTTTGGGTTACAATAATATCATTCCCATCACGAGTGAATACGTTGTGTGGTTTTTCATCAATGATGAAAACAAGGTCAGCGGGTATCACCTTTGGCTGTTCGTTTCCCTTCTCAAGGAAGGTGATCTTTGTGCCTTTCTTCCAACCAGGCTTAACATTAATAGTTAAGATCTCTTCCACTGGAATGGTTTTGCTGCACCAACAACAAAATGAATGAAAAGCTAGAGTCATATAAAGTTAGAAGATGTATGAATATAATTAACACAGTTAACACAGTTGAATAGGAAACCAAATTTTAAAAAATGAAAATCACAACTTCCATTCCTTTTGTTTTGATGCAAAAACATGATATTCTGAATACACCATAAAATAATATTTCAACAACACAAATTCATTTAAAATGTACATCCAAGTGATTTGGAGGGGTGGGGTTTGGGTAGGTCATAGATTCCACTTACAATAACATATATATATATATATATATATATATATATATATATATATATATATAAGAATATTGTTTTTTTAGTAGAATATAAATTGTTAAAAGCAAATAATGTATAAAAAAATCCATGTGCTTATTATGGTTCTTAAGGATAGAGGATAACAAACTATGGAAATTACCATGCACCATATATTTGATAAAGCTTTAGACAACTGCACAATAGGATCAAATCATGTCTATCATAACTTCTATGTACACAACACATGCAAGATTTAATAGGAGTACAAGTTTAGCATACTCTTCGAGGTAATTAGACATCTGGCATAAATGTTAGATATTTATCCCTTAACCTTGATAATTAAATTAGAGGTAATTATACAGACTAGCAAAGAAAAGACATTATGCTAAGGGAAATTGCAAAATTCCTAGCCATATTAAAAAGTTTACCCCTAATAAAATGTTGACCCACTATTACATTGGAATTAGCCCCTAGGTTACTGCACTGTTTAATGTGTTGTTTAATGCATACCAAGTAATTGCAACATTAAACAAGAACACGATAAAACATCAATGCATCAGACATCCTCAAAATGTCCATATGCAAAAGACTTTTCGGCCATATAGAATAGAATGAAGTAAGGCCTAGAAGATTCTAAAAACTAGAGACAAACTTTATGATATATGCACAATTTGATCTACCTTTTTACTATGCATCATTATCTGATGTGAAAGGCATTTCTCCAATGGCACAATTCTATTATGGGTATTTATACTTGAAAGATACTACTTTTAGCCATATCTAGTGTAATAGTACAATATGGTTATAAAAGTAAAAGTTCTCATTGGAGAAATTTGCCAAGCAACAACTGACCAACTATAAATAACCCTTAATGATTTCAAGTTATAAAATCCTATAAATTCATTACTCAAAATATCCATAATTAACAAAATACATAGTTCATTACAACAACAAAACTCAAAATATCCAACACATAAATCCTATCTGATGTATTATGTGTAAACCCCACCAATTACAAGTAAAATATGATTCATTGAAAGCCTAGATATTGTTATATTCGGAATAACTCAAGGCAAATCTAACACGGGTAATAAAAAAAATTAATTCAATTCAACTCTAAACCATCATGATTTTGCAAGGGATGATGGATCCACCATGTTATGTATCAAAGTATAAAGCATTCTATGTTAGTATATTCATTTAAATAATTACTAGAAACTTCTAGCCAGTTTTCTTCTCCAAAAAATAGAAGCAAATGTCACACAATGAGACACAAATAATTACCACATCAATCAGAATGACAAAAACAATTCCAGCATATTCTACACAAGATAAACGAAGGACATTAGCATTAAAAATCAAAAACCATTTTAAAAACACCAGCCCTAAACACAACGCATTAGTATTAGAAACAAATAAACAAATAAGAATGCATGTAATTGTAACAACAATCAAACAACTCACCCATTGGCATTAATAATTTCCCTAGATATCTTCATCTTTTTGGTGGTCCCTTTGTAGATCTCCTCAAGAGTGCAAGGCAACTTGTTCTCAATGGGAGCAGCCTTGCTAGGACCACCTTGACTCATATGTACTCCTCCTTCTCCTTCCCTAAAAGACCTAAACACGTCTACACCAAAAGAGAAATTTAATCTCATGCCACCACCAAACGGGTTTGAAAACCCAAAGAACTCAGCAAAAATGTCATTAGCACTACGTGGATTGAACCAAAACATTGTCGAAATGTCTCTAGTGGAAAAGAACATGGTTCCTCCACTACTAGAAGCTACATCAGAAGGTGGTACTTGACCCTTTAGACGTTTTTCCCCATATTGGTCATAAATAACCCTTTTAAGAGGATCACTCAACACCTAGTACCAAAAACCACAAAAAATAAATAAAAATAAAAAATTGAGATCCGATATGTTAAAAGGTGAAATTTTGCAAAAACCCTTTGCGAGAAACTAACCTCGTATGCTTCAGAGATTTCTTTAAATTTGGATTCAGCTTCCTTTTCATTGGTTGGGTTCTTGTCAGGGTGCCATTTCAAGACGAGCCTTCGGTAGGCCCTTTTAATGTCATCGTGCTTAGCATTCCTATCAACCTGAAGGATGTTGTAATAATCAACACCTATGTTTGGTGCTTTTCCCTCTCTCTTTCTCTTTGTCATTTTGTTCTTCTTCACACCAACGATGTTTTGGTTGTGTGAGAATGCTATGAAAAGTTTTAGAACTCACAATTGGTAGTGTACTCTCTCACTTTTCATATCAATGTATTACAACTCCATTGTATGATAAGTCGGTTTTTATAAGAAGAAACAAAAAAACTTACCTTAATACTGCTTGATGGTGTTTAATTTTTAGCCCTCATGTAGTAATTATTTCTCTTAAATATATTAGTTTTTTTGCCATTCTTGTTTTGAAAAATTGACTATGTAGAACATTAAAAGTAGGGAAAAAAAAAAGGGCGACCATTTATGTCAAACTTTTAATAAGAGTCATAATTTCAAGAAAAAAATATTAAAAAAAAATCTTACCTTATATTCAATTCAAATCCAATTACCCTCAAATCAAAATAGTATTTCAAGTCAAACAAAAACTCAATTACCCAATATTTCCAAAAAACATCTAATGAACAAAATTTAAATGAAATATTCTTTTATATTTTCACTATTATATTTTGAAATCAAATAAGGACATTAAATGTATTTTAGTAATAAATATATTCAAGAATAAATCACAAAATAAAAAAAATATTTATATAAAAATATTAGAAATTTAATATAAATTTTGTTCATGTTTAATAACTAAATGTGATAATTAAAATAAGATTAAATATATAGTTTCCAAAAGTAACAATATGTATTAATTTTATTCTCAAAAAGTTACATGCATATAATTTATTTTTTGAATTTTTCAACTCCATATTAAATTGGTCCTTCTATATTAACTTAGTCAACGATTTTTTTATTTTTTTATAGAAAGTCAATGAATTTATTAACTTCATAATTTTTTAATCTTTATTCTTTTTTAGAAATAATTTAGTCTTTATTCATAAAAGGTTAAATGCATATAATTAATTTTTTTGCATTTCAATTTTATGTTAAATATTCCTTTTATATTTAATTAGTCAATGAATTAATTAACTTAACAATTCAGTCTTTGAATTTTAAAATTAAAAAAAATTATATAGAAATATAAGAAATTTAATATAAATTTTTTTTATGTTTAATAACTAAATGTGAGAATAAAATAAGATAAAATATATAGTTTTCAAAAGTAACAATATGTATTAATTTTATTCTCAGAAGGTTACATGCATATAATTTAATTTTTTAATTTTTCAATTCCATGTTAAATTAGTCCTTCTTTATTAATTAGTCAACGAATTTATTTTTTTATAGGAAGTAAATGAATTTATTAACTTCATAATTTTTTAATCTTTATTCTTTTTGTAGAAATAATTTAGTCTGTATTCATAAAAGGTTAAATGCATATAATTAATTTCTTTGAATTTCAATTTTATGTTAAATAGTCCTTTTATATTTAATTAGTCAATGAATTTATTAACTTCTTAACAATTTAGTCTTTGAATTTTAAAATTAAAAAAATATTTATATAGAAATATAAGAAATTTAAAAAAAAAATTTGTTTATGTTTAATAACTAAATGTGAGAATGAAAATAAGATAAAATATATAGTTTTCAAAAGTAACAATATGTATTAATTTTATTCTCAAAAGGTTACATGCATATAATTTAATTTTTGAATTTTTCAATTCCATGTTAAATTAGTCCTTCTATATTAACTTAGTCAATGATTTTTTTTTATAGAAAGTCAATGAATTTATTAACTTCATAATATTTTAATATTTATTCTTTTTTGTAGAAATAATTTAGTCTTTATTCATAAAAGGTTAAATGCATATAATTAATTTTTTTGAAATTTAATTTTATGTTAAATAGTCCTTTTATATTTAATTAGTCAATGAATTTAGTCTTTGAGTTTTTAACCTTCAAAATAAATTTTCCATGTATATGCACAATTTGATCTACCTTTTTACTATGCATCATTATCTGATGTGAAAGGCATTGCTCCAATGGCACAATTCTATTATGGGTATTTATACTTGAAAGATACTACTTTTAGCCATATCTAGTGTAATAGTACAATATGGTTATAAAAGTAAAAGCTCTCATTGGAGAAATTTGCCAAGCAACAACTGACCAACTATAAATAACCATTAATGATTTCAAGTTATAAAATCCTATAAATTCATTACTCAAAATATCCATAATTAACAAAATACATAGTTCATTACAACCAAAAAACTCAAAATATCCAACACATAAATCCTATCTGATGTATTATGTGTAAACCCCACCAATTACAAGTAAAATATGATTCATTGAAAGCCTAGAGATTGTTATATTCGGAATAACTCAAGGCAAATCTAACACGCGTAATAAAAAAAATTAATTCAATTCAACTCTAAACCATCATGATTTTGCAAGGGATGATGGATCCACAATGTTATGTATCAAAGTATAAATCATTCTATGTTAGTATATTCATTTAAATAATTACTAGAAACTTCTAGCCAGTTTTCTTCTCCAAAAAATAGAAGCAAATGTCACACAATGAGACACAAATAATTACCACATCAATCAGAATGACAAAAACAATTCCAGCATATTCTACACAAGATAAACGAAGGACATTAGCATTAAAAATCAAAAACCATTTTAAAAACACCAGCCCTAAACACAACGCATTAGTATTAGAAACAAATAAACAAATAAGAATGCATGTAATTGTAACAACAATCAAACAACTCACCCATTGGCATTAATAATTTCCCTAGATATCTTCATCTTTTTGGTGGTCCCTTTGTAGATCTCCTCAAGAGTGCAAGGCAACTTGTTCTCAATGGGAGCAGCCTTGCTAGGACCACCTTGACTCATATGTACTCCTCCTTCTCCTTCCCTAAAAGACCTAAACACGTCTACACCAAAAGAGAAATTTAATCTCATGCCACCACCAAACGGGTTTGAAAACCCAAAGAACTCAGCAAAAATGTCATTAGCACTACGTGGATTGAACCAAAACGATGTCGAAATGTCTCTAGTGGAAAAGAACATGGTTCCTCCACTACTAGAAGCTACATCAGAAGGTGGTACTTGACCCTTTAGACGTTTTTCCCCATATTGGTCATAAATAACCCTTTTATGAGGATCACTCAACACCTAGTACCAAAAACCACAAAAAAATAAATAAAAATAAAAAAATTGAGATCCAATATGTTAAAAGGTGAAATTTTGCAAAAACCCTTTGCGAGAAACTAACCTCGTATGCTTCAGAGATTTCTTTAAATTTGGATTCAGCTTCCTTTTCATTGGTTGGGTTCTTGTCAGGGTGCCATTTCAAGACGAGCCTTCGGTAGGCCCTTTTAATGTCATCGTGCTTAGCATTCCTATCAACCTGAAGGATGTTGTAATAATCAACACCTATGTTTGGTGCTTTTCCCTCTCTCTTTCTCTTTGTCATTTTGTTCTTCTTCACACCAACGATGTTTTGGTTGTGTGAGAATGCTATGAAAAGTTTTAGAACTCACAATTGGTAGTGTACTCTCTCACTTTTCATATCAATGTATTACAACTCCATTGTATGATAAGTCGGTTTTTATAAGAAGAAACAAAAAAACTTACCTTAATACTGCTTGATGGTGTTTAATTTTTAGCCCTCATGTAGTAATTATTTCTCTTAAATATATTAGTTTTTTTGCCATTCTTGTTTTGAAAAATTGACTATGTAGAACATTAAAAGTAGGGAAAAAAAAAAGGGCGACCATTTATGTCAAACTTTTAATAAGAGTCATAATTTCAAGAAAAAAATATTAAAAAAAAATCTTACCTTATATTCAATTCAAATCCAATTACCCTCAAATCAAAATAGTATTTCAAGTCAAACAAAAACTCAATTACCCAATATTTCCAAAAAACATCTAATGAACAAAATTTAAATGAAATATTCTTTTATATTTTCACTATTATATTTTGAAATCAAATAAGGACATTAAATGTATTTTAGTAATAAATATATTCAAGAATAAATCACAAAATAAAAAAAATATTTATATAAAAATATTAGAAATTTAATATAAATTTTGTTCATGTTTAATAACTAAATGTGATAATTAAAATAAGATTAAATATATAGTTTCCAAAAGTAACAATATGTATTAATTTTATTCTCAAAAAGTTACATGCATATAATTTATTTTTTGAATTTTTCAACTCCATATTAAATTGGTCCTTCTATATTAACTTAGTCAACGATTTTTTTATTTTTTTATAGAAAGTCAATGAATTTATTAACTTCATAATTTTTTAATCTTTATTCTTTTTTAGAAATAATTTAGTCTTTATTCATAAAAGGTTAAATGCATATAATTAATTTTTTTGCATTTCAATTTTATGTTAAATATTCCTTTTATATTTAATTAGTCAATGAATTAATTAACTTAACAATTCAGTCTTTGAATTTTAAAATTAAAAAAAATTATATAGAAATATAAGAAATTTAATATAAATTTTTTTTATGTTTAATAACTAAATGTGAGAATAAAATAAGATAAAATATATAGTTTTCAAAAGTAACAATATGTATTAATTTTATTCTCAGAAGGTTACATGCATATAATTTAATTTTTTAATTTTTCAATTCCATGTTAAATTAGTCCTTCTTTATTAATTAGTCAACGAATTTATTTTTTTATAGGAAGTAAATGAATTTATTAACTTCATAATTTTTTAATCTTTATTCTTTTTGTAGAAATAATTTAGTCTGTATTCATAAAAGGTTAAATGCATATAATTAATTTCTTTGAATTTCAATTTTATGTTAAATAGTCCTTTTATATTTAATTAGTCAATGAATTTATTAACTTCTTAACAATTTAGTCTTTGAATTTTAAAATTAAAAAAATATTTATATAGAAATATAAGAAATTTAAAAAAAAAATTTGTTTATGTTTAATAACTAAATGTGAGAATGAAAATAAGATAAAATATATAGTTTTCAAAAGTAACAATATGTATTAATTTTATTCTCAAAAGGTTACATGCATATAATTTAATTTTTGAATTTTTCAATTCCATGTTAAATTAGTCCTTCTATATTAACTTAGTCAATGATTTTTTTTTATAGAAAGTCAATGAATTTATTAACTTCATAATATTTTAATATTTATTCTTTTTTGTAGAAATAATTTAGTCTTTATTCATAAAAGGTTAAATGCATATAATTAATTTTTTTGAAATTTAATTTTATGTTAAATAGTCCTTTTATATTTAATTAGTCAATGAATTTAGTCTTTGAGTTTTTAACCTTCAAAATAAATTTTCCATGTATATGCACAATTTGATCTACCTTTTTACTATGCATCATTATCTGATGTGAAAGGCATTGCTCCAATGGCACAATTCTATTATGGGTATTTATACTTGAAAGATACTACTTTTAGCCATATCTAGTGTAATAGTACAATATGGTTATAAAAGTAAAAGCTCTCATTGGAGAAATTTGCCAAGCAACAACTGACCAACTATAAATAACCATTAATGATTTCAAGTTATAAAATCCTATAAATTCATTACTCAAAATATCCATAATTAACAAAATACATAGTTCATTACAACCAAAAAACTCAAAATATCCAACACATAAATCCTATCTGATGTATTATGTGTAAACCCCACCAATTACAAGTAAAATATGATTCATTGAAAGCCTAGAGATTGTTATATTCGGAATAACTCAAGGCAAATCTAACACGCGTAATAAAAAAAATTAATTCAATTCAACTCTAAACCATCATGATTTTGCAAGGGATGATGGATCCACAATGTTATGTATCAAAGTATAAATCATTCTATGTTAGTATATTCATTTAAATAATTACTAGAAACTTCTAGCCAGTTTTCTTCTCCAAAAAATAGAAGCAAATGTCACACAATGAGACACAAATAATTACCACATCAATCAGAATGACAAAAACAATTCCAGCATATTCTACACAAGATAAACGAAGGACATTAGCATTAAAAATCAAAAACCATTTTAAAAACACCAGCCCTAAACACAACGCATTAGTATTAGAAACAAATAAACAAATAAGAATGCATGTAATTGTAACAACAATCAAACAACTCACCCATTGGCATTAATAATTTCCCTAGATATCTTCATCTTTTTGGTGGTCCCTTTGTAGATCTCCTCAAGAGTGCAAGGCAACTTGTTCTCAATGGGAGCAGCCTTGCTAGGACCACCTTGACTCATATGTACTCCTCCTTCTCCTTCCCTAAAAGACCTAAACACGTCTACACCAAAAGAGAAATTTAATCTCATGCCACCACCAAACGGGTTTGAAAACCCAAAGAACTCAGCAAAAATGTCATTAGCACTACGTGGATTGAACCAAAACGATGTCGAAATGTCTCTAGTGGAAAAGAACATGGTTCCTCCACTACTAGAAGCTACATCAGAAGGTGGTACTTGACCCTTTAGACGTTTTTCCCCATATTGGTCATAAATAACCCTTTTATGAGGATCACTCAACACCTAGTACCAAAAACCACAAAAAAATAAATAAAAATAAAAAAATTGAGATCCAATATGTTAAAAGGTGAAATTTTGCAAAAACCCTTTGCGAGAAACTAACCTCGTATGCTTCAGAGATTTCTTTAAATTTGGATTCAGCTTCCTTTTCATTGGTTGGGTTCTTGTCAGGGTGCCATTTCAAGACGAGCCTTCGGTAGGCCCTTTTAATGTCATCGTGCTTAGCATTCCTATCAACCTGAAGGATGTTGTAATAATCAACACCTATGTTTGGTGCTTTTCCCTCTCTCTTTCTCTTTGTCATTTTGTTCTTCTTCACACCAACGATGTTTTGGTTGTGTGAGAATGCTATGAAAAGTTTTAGAACTCACAATTGGTAGTGTACTCTCTCACTTTTCATATCAATGTATTACAACTCCATTGTATGATAAGTCGGTTTTTATAAGAAGAAACAAAAAAACTTACCTTAATACTGCTTGATGGTGTTTAATTTTTAGCCCTCATGTAGTAATTATTTCTCTTAAATATATTAGTTTTTTTGCCATTCTTGTTTTGAAAAATTGACTATGTAGAACATTAAAAGTAGGGAAAAAAAAAAGGGCGACCATTTATGTCAAACTTTTAATAAGAGTCATAATTTCAAGAAAAAAATATTAAAAAAAAATCTTACCTTATATTCAATTCAAATCCAATTACCCTCAAATCAAAATAGTATTTCAAGTCAAACAAAAACTCAATTACCCAATATTTCCAAAAAACATCTAATGAACAAAATTTAAATGAAATATTCTTTTATATTTTCACTATTATATTTTGAAATCAAATAAGGACATTAAATGTATTTTAGTAATAAATATATTCAAGAATAAATCACAAAATAAAAAAAATATTTATATAAAAATATTAGAAATTTAATATAAATTTTGTTCATGTTTAATAACTAAATGTGATAATTAAAATAAGATTAAATATATAGTTTCCAAAAGTAACAATATGTATTAATTTTATTCTCAAAAAGTTACATGCATATAATTTATTTTTTGAATTTTTCAACTCCATATTAAATTGGTCCTTCTATATTAACTTAGTCAACGATTTTTTTATTTTTTTATAGAAAGTCAATGAATTTATTAACTTCATAATTTTTTAATCTTTATTCTTTTTTAGAAATAATTTAGTCTTTATTCATAAAAGGTTAAATGCATATAATTAATTTTTTTGCATTTCAATTTTATGTTAAATATTCCTTTTATATTTAATTAGTCAATGAATTAATTAACTTAACAATTCAGTCTTTGAATTTTAAAATTAAAAAAAATTATATAGAAATATAAGAAATTTAATATAAATTTTTTTTATGTTTAATAACTAAATGTGAGAATAAAATAAGATAAAATATATAGTTTTCAAAAGTAACAATATGTATTAATTTTATTCTCAGAAGGTTACATGCATATAATTTAATTTTTTAATTTTTCAATTCCATGTTAAATTAGTCCTTCTTTATTAATTAGTCAACGAATTTATTTTTTTATAGGAAGTAAATGAATTTATTAACTTCATAATTTTTTAATCTTTATTCTTTTTGTAGAAATAATTTAGTCTGTATTCATAAAAGGTTAAATGCATATAATTAATTTCTTTGAATTTCAATTTTATGTTAAATAGTCCTTTTATATTTAATTAGTCAATGAATTTATTAACTTCTTAACAATTTAGTCTTTGAATTTTAAAATTAAAAAAATATTTATATAGAAATATAAGAAATTTAAAAAAAAAATTTGTTTATGTTTAATAACTAAATGTGAGAATGAAAATAAGATAAAATATATAGTTTTCAAAAGTAACAATATGTATTAATTTTATTCTCAAAAGGTTACATGCATATAATTTAATTTTTGAATTTTTCAATTCCATGTTAAATTAGTCCTTCTATATTAACTTAGTCAATGATTTTTTTTTATAGAAAGTCAATGAATTTATTAACTTCATAATATTTTAATATTTATTCTTTTTTGTAGAAATAATTTAGTCTTTATTCATAAAAGGTTAAATGCATATAATTAATTTTTTTGAAATTTAATTTTATGTTAAATAGTCCTTTTATATTTAATTAGTCAATGAATTTAGTCTTTGAGTTTTTAACCTTCAAAATAAATTTTCCATGTATATGCACAATTTGATCTACCTTTTTACTATGCATCATTATCTGATGTGAAAGGCATTGCTCCAATGGCACAATTCTATTATGGGTATTTATACTTGAAAGATACTACTTTTAGCCATATCTAGTGTAATAGTACAATATGGTTATAAAAGTAAAAGCTCTCATTGGAGAAATTTGCCAAGCAACAACTGACCAACTATAAATAACCATTAATGATTTCAAGTTATAAAATCCTATAAATTCATTACTCAAAATATCCATAATTAACAAAATACATAGTTCATTACAACCAAAAAACTCAAAATATCCAACACATAAATCCTATCTGATGTATTATGTGTAAACCCCACCAATTACAAGTAAAATATGATTCATTGAAAGCCTAGAGATTGTTATATTCGGAATAACTCAAGGCAAATCTAACACGCGTAATAAAAAAAATTAATTCAATTCAACTCTAAACCATCATGATTTTGCAAGGGATGATGGATCCACAATGTTATGTATCAAAGTATAAATCATTCTATGTTAGTATATTCATTTAAATAATTACTAGAAACTTCTAGCCAGTTTTCTTCTCCAAAAAATAGAAGCAAATGTCACACAATGAGACACAAATAATTACCACATCAATCAGAATGACAAAAACAATTCCAGCATATTCTACACAAGATAAACGAAGGACATTAGCATTAAAAATCAAAAACCATTTTAAAAACACCAGCCCTAAACACAACGCATTAGTATTAGAAACAAATAAACAAATAAGAATGCATGTAATTGTAACAACAATCAAACAACTCACCCATTGGCATTAATAATTTCCCTAGATATCTTCATCTTTTTGGTGGTCCCTTTGTAGATCTCCTCAAGAGTGCAAGGCAACTTGTTCTCAATGGGAGCAGCCTTGCTAGGACCACCTTGACTCATATGTACTCCTCCTTCTCCTTCCCTAAAAGACCTAAACACGTCTACACCAAAAGAGAAATTTAATCTCATGCCACCACCAAACGGGTTTGAAAACCCAAAGAACTCAGCAAAAATGTCATTAGCACTACGTGGATTGAACCAAAACGATGTCGAAATGTCTCTAGTGGAAAAGAACATGGTTCCTCCACTACTAGAAGCTACATCAGAAGGTGGTACTTGACCCTTTAGACGTTTTTCCCCATATTGGTCATAAATAACCCTTTTATGAGGATCACTCAACACCTAGTACCAAAAACCACAAAAAAATAAATAAAAATAAAAAAATTGAGATCCAATATGTTAAAAGGTGAAATTTTGCAAAAACCCTTTGCGAGAAACTAACCTCGTATGCTTCAGAGATTTCTTTAAATTTGGATTCAGCTTCCTTTTCATTGGTTGGGTTCTTGTCAGGGTGCCATTTCAAGACGAGCCTTCGGTAGGCCCTTTTAATGTCATCGTGCTTAGCATTCCTATCAACCTGAAGGATGTTGTAATAATCAACACCTATGTTTGGTGCTTTTCCCTCTCTCTTTCTCTTTGTCATTTTGTTCTTCTTCACACCAACGATGTTTTGGTTGTGTGAGAATGCTATGAAAAGTTTTAGAACTCACAATTGGTAGTGTACTCTCTCACTTTTCATATCAATGTATTACAACTCCATTGTATGATAAGTCGGTTTTTATAAGAAGAAACAAAAAAACTTACCTTAATACTGCTTGATGGTGTTTAATTTTTAGCCCTCATGTAGTAATTATTTCTCTTAAATATATTAGTTTTTTTGCCATTCTTGTTTTGAAAAATTGACTATGTAGAACATTAAAAGTAGGGAAAAAAAAAAGGGCGACCATTTATGTCAAACTTTTAATAAGAGTCATAATTTCAAGAAAAAAATATTAAAAAAAAATCTTACCTTATATTCAATTCAAATCCAATTACCCTCAAATCAAAATAGTATTTCAAGTCAAACAAAAACTCAATTACCCAATATTTCCAAAAAACATCTAATGAACAAAATTTAAATGAAATATTCTTTTATATTTTCACTATTATATTTTGAAATCAAATAAGGACATTAAATGTATTTTAGTAATAAATATATTCAAGAATAAATCACAAAATAAAAAAAATATTTATATAAAAATATTAGAAATTTAATATAAATTTTGTTCATGTTTAATAACTAAATGTGATAATTAAAATAAGATTAAATATATAGTTTCCAAAAGTAACAATATGTATTAATTTTATTCTCAAAAAGTTACATGCATATAATTTATTTTTTGAATTTTTCAACTCCATATTAAATTGGTCCTTCTATATTAACTTAGTCAACGATTTTTTTATTTTTTTATAGAAAGTCAATGAATTTATTAACTTCATAATTTTTTAATCTTTATTCTTTTTTAGAAATAATTTAGTCTTTATTCATAAAAGGTTAAATGCATATAATTAATTTTTTTGCATTTCAATTTTATGTTAAATATTCCTTTTATATTTAATTAGTCAATGAATTAATTAACTTAACAATTCAGTCTTTGAATTTTAAAATTAAAAAAAATTATATAGAAATATAAGAAATTTAATATAAATTTTTTTTATGTTTAATAACTAAATGTGAGAATAAAATAAGATAAAATATATAGTTTTCAAAAGTAACAATATGTATTAATTTTATTCTCAGAAGGTTACATGCATATAATTTAATTTTTTAATTTTTCAATTCCATGTTAAATTAGTCCTTCTTTATTAATTAGTCAACGAATTTATTTTTTTATAGGAAGTAAATGAATTTATTAACTTCATAATTTTTTAATCTTTATTCTTTTTGTAGAAATAATTTAGTCTGTATTCATAAAAGGTTAAATGCATATAATTAATTTCTTTGAATTTCAATTTTATGTTAAATAGTCCTTTTATATTTAATTAGTCAATGAATTTATTAACTTCTTAACAATTTAGTCTTTGAATTTTAAAATTAAAAAAATATTTATATAGAAATATAAGAAATTTAAAAAAAAAATTTGTTTATGTTTAATAACTAAATGTGAGAATGAAAATAAGATAAAATATATAGTTTTCAAAAGTAACAATATGTATTAATTTTATTCTCAAAAGGTTACATGCATATAATTTAATTTTTGAATTTTTCAATTCCATGTTAAATTAGTCCTTCTATATTAACTTAGTCAATGATTTTTTTTTATAGAAAGTCAATGAATTTATTAACTTCATAATATTTTAATATTTATTCTTTTTTGTAGAAATAATTTAGTCTTTATTCATAAAAGGTTAAATGCATATAATTAATTTTTTTGAAATTTAATTTTATGTTAAATAGTCCTTTTATATTTAATTAGTCAATGAATTTAGTCTTTGAGTTTTTAACCTTCAAAATAAATTTTCCATGTATATGCACAATTTGATCTACCTTTTTACTATGCATCATTATCTGATGTGAAAGGTGTAACGACCCATCTTCGTTACAGATTTGTTATACTAAAACATTTTGTTAAATATTATCATATGAAATTTCATAGAATTTTTTTTTTTTTATATAACACATATATTTGTACATCATCACATCATAAAAGTATTAGGTTTGGCTTTACAAAACTTAAATATATAAATATGTACATACAATACCAAAATAGTCCTCTTGTAGAGAACATTCATCACAACCTAAGTATTTTTACATATGTCCTAAGCTGGTCCCCATACTATGTACATATATACTAGAACATATTCAAAAAGAGGGATCTCATCCCATCTTCAAGATCTACATCCGCTTCAGTCATGAGCGGTTTGAGAACCTGCAACATCACCACTATCTGCTCCCGTGCCAACCACACGATCATTGCAGTAAAACAACACAACACAAAAATGCAAGGGTAAGCTTATTTATAAAAAGAAGGATAGGATTTGATCAAAGGAAAATTTAAAATAAATCAACAATAATAATTCAGATAACATCACACAACAATACATACATCAATCTTATATACAATTTTTCATTATGCAATGTCGTGCTGACTCGACTCCATGGAGATTTCTACAACTTTTTGGGCGGTCCCCATAGGCCCCATCCCCTACCATAGTCTCACCTTTGACCATTCAGGGAGTCCCTTGAGCTACCCTGTGGAGGAAGTGTGGATTTAATCGAATATAGACAAGTGTTGGTATTGGCTTACCTCTGTCAGGTTTGCAAAACCTTCCATCTATAGGAATTCGCCCACTTGTCTATTCTATAGGCCCACCGTTGGCCACCACGAAAACCTCCGGCACTAGGTTGAGAGCCTACCTAGCACTCTCAACTTACGTACCTACCCACATGCAATGTCATGTAACAAGCCAAACAATTTTGATACCACATGTTCCCTCTATGTTATAAATTCACCATTTTTCTCAAATTATACTTATGAACCCATCCAGCAGTTCAATAAGCTCATGTAAAGTACTCTCACACTCTGAAAACTTAATCACAACACAACACTTAAAAATGTGAATTTCCTAACATAGCTCTAGAACTAAAGTTGTGGTGTATCCAACATCATCATTCAACATTAATAACTCTAATAATTATATCACATTAACAAAATTGACCAAATAAGGTCGATTTCTCTTTGGCAGAACTGAATGTGAGCTCTCACTGATACAAGCAAATGACCTCAGAATTAAAAATTTTTTATATGGAATTAAAGCTCTTAAATCCTATTTTTCAAAATGGTATCCCAATTGTAAAATCAACATCTAGAAAATTTTTATAAAATTTTCTAAGTCAGCAGCCCTGAATTTTTGAGTGCTCACTGAACATAACTCAAAGAAATGTAAATTTCTCCCACTTCCCAAACTCATTTTGAGCTGAAATTTTTACATTAGAAAGGTAACATCTTTATTTTTCAAAAAAGTTAACCCTTGTCCCAAAATTATTTCCCTACTGTTCCCAGTAAATTTATTTCTAACAGCCTAAGTTTCAGACTCAGAACAGAGCTCAAACCCCTTGCCCTGTATCTTTTTAAAAGGTTAAATTTAGAAATTGGACATGATAATTTTTGTAATTTAAATGGTTAAAAAGCTTGTTTTGTATACTTTTTAATGGTGCAAAAACGAAAAAGAAACATTAAGCACAGAAGTGGGAATTTGAGAAAAACTGAGACATGTTCCAGGGGAAACTCGAAAACAGAACAACCATTTTGGGAGTCATGGATGAACCTCGATATGAGATTTTATCTCCAAGGTGTCAAAATGAAAGTTGTTCTATTTCATGTTTATTTTTATTCAAAACAAATTTTGTGAAAAACCAACGGTTAGATCTCCCAAAAATCACAAAATCGTGGGGGCTGTCCAGGGCTGGACGAACCAACAGCCACTGCCACTTTTATTTTTGGGTGAATCTCACATTGGAAACCTTGTCTAACAATTTTAATAAAATTTGGGCATGGTCTCCTTTGTTTTAGGAGCCTTTCCAAGTAATTTAGAGAGTCAAAAGCAAAAACAATCAGTCCATACACACCCACACAGCCACTGCCAGGAAAATCAAACACCAATTTTTCATCAATTTCAAATTCAATCACCAAAGCAACTCAACATAAACAGCAAGAGGGGCATGCATGCTATATGTGGTTGAGTCCCCTAACTCTCAACCACACTTAAACTGAAAATATAAATCACAAGAAAGCTTCCCTTACCTAAGAGGGGCATGCATGCTATATGTGGTTGAGTCCCCTAACTCTCAACCACACTTAAACTGAAAATATAAATCACAAGAAAGCTTCCCTTACCTAAATTTTTTTTTGGCTGAAAACCTTGAAGAAATTAGGGAGGAGACTTGGTGATTCAAGAATGATCTCTACCCAACTTTGGCTATGAAATCAACTAGAGAACACCTAATTCAATTCCAAAATAAGCTTCAATCAAATTTTCACCCACCAACAGAAATTTTACATGAGACCCATTTCATTTCTTGGTAGGAGAAGAAAATGAATTGAAGAGACCAAAGGAGAAGAGGAGAGGTGCTTACCAACTAGAAATCAATCAAAGGAAACTCTAGACAAGGAGAAAAGTCCTTCAATGATGTAGGAATTCAAGCTTCCATTAAAGGGAAAGAGAGGCTTTCGGGAGAGGAAGGAGGAAGAAATGGAGAAAGTGGGAGAATGAAAGTTCAAGGCTGAAATTGGGTTTAATTTAGCAAAATTACTTTTGGCACCTATCTCCCTCTAAAGGACACCCCCTTTTCTTTTTTTTTTTTTTTTTCTACAACTTACAGAACTTACGTAAAAGTCTCAAAAATCTCACAATAACCCTATGGCACATAACAAAACATAGAACTTAAGTTAATTATTATATTAATCAACATAATTTAAATTTAATTTGCTCTTACTTCATTAATCAAACACTTAATCATACAATTAGGAAAATCGCAACATTACAAAAGGCATTGCTCCAATGGCACAATTCTATTATGGGTATTTATACTTGAAAGATACTACTTTTAGCCATATCTAGTGTAATAGTACAATATGGTTATAAAAGTAAAAGTTCTCATTGGAGAAATTTGCCAAGCAACAACTGACCAACTATAAATAACCCTTAATGATTTCAAGTTATAAAATCCTATAAATTCATTACTCAAAATATCCATAATTAACAAAATACATAGTTCATTACAACCAAAAAACTCAAAATATCCAACACATAAATCCTATCTGATGTATTATGTGTAAACCCCACCAATTACAAGTAAAATATGATTCATTGAAAGCCTAGAGATTGTTATATTCGGAATAACTCAAGGCAAATCTAACACACGTAATAAAAAAAATTAATTCAATTCAACTCTAAACCATCATGATTTTGCAAGGGATGATGGATCCACAATGTTATGTATCAAAGTATAAATCATTCTATGTTAGTATATTCATTTAAATAATTACTAGAAACTTCTAGCCAGTTTTCTTCTCCAAAAAATAGAAGCAAATGTCACACAATGAGACACAAATAATTACCACATCAATCAGAATGACAAAAACAATTCCAGCATATTCTACACAAGATAAACGAAGGACATTAGCATTAAAAATCAAAAACCATTTTAAAAACACCAGCCCTAAACACAACGCATTAGTATTAGAAACAAATAAACAAATAAGAATGCATGTAATTGTAACAACAATCAAACAACTCACCCATTGGCATTAATAATTTCCCTAGATATCTTCATCTTTTTGGTGGTCCCTTTGTAGATCTCCTCAAGAGTGCAAGGCAACTTGTTCTCAATGGGAGCAGCCTTGCTAGGACCACCTTGACTCATATGTACTCCTCCTTCTCCTTCCCTAAAAGACCTAAACACGTCTACACCAAAAGAGAAATTTAATCTCATGCCACCACCAAACGGGTTTGAAAACCCAAAGAACTCAGCAAAAATGTCATTAGCACTACGTGGATTGAACCAAAACGATGTCGAAATGTCTCTAGTGGAAAAGAACATGGTTCCTCCACTACTAGAAGCTACATCAGAAGGTGGTACTTGACCCTTTAGACGTTTTTCCCCATATTGGTCATAAATAACCCTTTTATGAGGATCACTCAACACCTAGTACCAAAAACCACAAAAAAATAAATAAAAATAAAAAAATTGAGATCCAATATGTTAAAAGGTGAAATTTTGCAAAAACCCTTTGCGAGAAACTAACCTCGTATGCTTCAGAGATTTCTTTAAATTTGGATTCAGCTTCCTTTTCATTGGTTGGGTTCTTGTCAGGGTGCCATTTCAAGACGAGCCTTCGGTAGGCCCTTTTAATGTCATCGTGCTTAGCATTCCTATCAACCTGAAGGATGTTGTAATAATCAACACCTATGTTTGGTGCTTTTCCCTCTCTCTTTCTCTTTGTCATTTTGTTCTTCTTCACACCAACGATGTTTTGGTTGTGTGAGAATGCTATGAAAAGTTTTAGAACTCACAATTGGTAGTGTACTCTCTCACTTTTCATATCAATGTATTACAACTCCATTGTATGATAAGTCGGTTTTTATAAGAAGAAACAAAAAAACTTACCTTAATACTGCTTGACGGTGTTTAATTTTTAGCCCTCATGTAGTAATTATCTCTCTTAAATATATTAGTTTTTTTGCCATTCTTGTTTTGAAAAATTGACTATGTAGAACATTAAAAGTAGGAAAAAAAAGGGCGACCATTTATCTCAAACTTTTAATAAGAGTCATAATTTCAAGAAAAAAATATTAAAAAAAAATCTTACCTTGTATTCAATTCAAATCCAATTACCCTCAAATCAAAATAGTATTTCAAGTCAAACAAAAATTCAATTACCCAATATTTCCAAAAAACATCTAATGAACAAAATTTAAATGAAATATTCTTTTATATTTTCACTATTATATTTTGAAATCAAATAATGACATTAAATGTATTTTAGTAATAAATATATTCAAGAATAAATCACAAAATAAAAAAAATATTTATATAAAAATATTAGAAATTTAATATAAATTTTGTTCATGTTTAATAACTAAATGTGATAATTAAAATAAGATTAAATATATAGTTTCCAAAAGTAACAATATGTATTAATTTTATTCTCAAAAAGTTACATGCATATAATTTATTTTTTGAATTTTTCAACTCCATGTTAAATTAGTCCTTCTATATTAACTTAGTCAATGATTTTTTTTATATTTTTATAGAAAGTCAATGAATTTATTAACATCATAATTTTTTAATCTTTATTCTTTTTTAGATATAATTTAGTCTTTATTCATAAAAGGTTAAATGCATATAATTAATTTTTTTGAATTTCAATTTTATGTTAAATATTCCTTTTATATATAATTAGTCAATGAATTAATTAACTTAACAATTCTGTATTTGAATTTTAAAATTAAAAAAAATTATATAGAAATATAAGAAATTTAATATAAATTTTGTTTATGTTTAATAACTAAATGTGAGAATAAAATAAGATAAAATATATAGTTTTCAAAAGTAACAATATGTATTAATTTTATTCTCAAAAGGTTACATGCATATAATTTAATTTTTGAATTTTTCAATTCCGTGTTAAATTAGTCCTTCTATATTAATTAGTCAATGAATTTATTTTTTTATAGGAAGTCAATGAATTTATTAACTTCATAATTTTTTAATCTTTATTCTTTTTTTAAAAATAATTTAGTCTTTATTCATAAAAGGTTAAATGCATATAATTAATTTTTTGAATTTCAATTTTATGTTAAATAGTCCTTTTATATTTAATTAGTCAATGAATTTATTAACTTCTTAACAATTTAGTCTTTGAATTTTAAAATTAAAAAAATATTTATATAGAAATATAAGAAATTTAATATAATTTTTTATTTTTAATAACTAAATGTGAAAATTAAAATAATATTAAATATATAGTTTTCAAAAGTAACAATATGTATTAATTTTATTCTCAAAAGGTTACTATTCTCAAAAGGTTACTTGCATATAATTTAATTTTTGAAGTTTTCAATACCATGTTAAATTAGTCCTTCTATATTAACTTAGTCAATGATTTTTTTTTTTTATAGAAAGTCAATGAATTTATTAACTTCATAATATTTTAATCTTTATTATTTTTGTAGAAATAATTTAGTCTTTATTCATAAAAGGTTAAATGCATATAATTAATTTTTTTGAATTTTAATTTTATGTTAAATAGTCCTTTTATATTTAATTAGTCAATGAATTTAGTCTTTGAATTTTTAACCTTCAAAATAAATTTTCCATGTATATGCACAATTTGATCTACCTTTTTACTATGCATCATTATCTGATGTGAAAGGGCATTGCTACAATGGCACAATTCTATTATGGGTATTTATACTTGAAAGATACTACTTTTAGCCATATCTAGTGTAATATTACAATATGGTTATAAAAGCAAAAGTTCTCATTGGAGAAATTTGCCAAGCAACAACTGACCAACTATAAATAACCCTTAATGATTTCAAGTTATAAAATCCTATAAATTCATTACTCAAAATATCAATAATTAACAAAATACATAGTTCATTACAACAACAAAACTCAAAATATCCAAAACATAAATCATGTATGATGTATTATGTGTAAACCCTACCAATTACAAGCAAAATATGATTCATTTAAAGCCTAGAGATTGTTATATTCGGAATAACTCAAGGCAAATCTAACACGGGTAATAAAAAAAATTCAATTCAACTCTAAACCTTCACAATTTTGCAAGGGATGATGGATCCACCATGTTATGTATCAAAGTATAAAGCATTCTATGTTAGTATATTCATTTAAATAATTACTAGAAACTTCTAGCCAGTTTTCTTCTTCGAAAAATAGAAGCAAATGTCGCACAATGAGACACAAATAATTACCACATCAATCAGAACCACAAAAATATTCCAGCATATTCTACACAAGATAAATGAATTAATAAAATTAAATAAATGAAGGACATTAGCATTAAAAATCAAAAACCATTTTTAAAACACTAGCACTAAACACAACACATTAGCATTAGAAACAAATAGGAATGCATGTAATTGTAACAACAATCAAACAACTCACCCATTGGCATTAATAATTTCCCTAGATATCTTCATATTTTTGGTGTTCTCTTTGTATATCTCCTCAAGAGTGCAAAGCAACTTGTTCTTAGTGGGAGCAGCCTTGCTAGGACCACCTTTACTCATATGGAATCCTCCTCCTCCTTCCCTAAAAGACCTAAACACGTCTACACCAAAAGAGAAATTTAATCTCATGCCACCACCAAATGGGTCTGAAAACACAAGGAACTCAGCAAAATGTCATTAGCACTACGAGGATTGAACCAAAACGATGTTGAAATGTCTCTGGTTGAAAAGAACGTGGTTCCTCCACTACTAGAAGCTGCATCAGGAGGTGGCACATGACCCTTTAGACCTTTTCCCCCATATTGGTCATAAATAACCCTCTTATGAGGATCACTCAACACCTAGCACCAAAAGCCACAAAAAATAAAAGAAAAATAAAAAATTGAGATCCAATATGTTAAAAGGTAAAATTTTGGAGATACCCTTTACGAGAAACTAACCTCGTATGCTTCAGAGATTTCTTTAAATTTGGATTCAACTTCCTTTTCATTGGTTGGGTTCTTGTTAGGGTGCCATTTCATGACGAGCCTTCGGTAGGCCCTTTTAATGTCATCGTGCTTGGCATTCCTATCAATCTGAAGGATGTTGTAATAATCAACACCCATGTTTGGTGCTTTTCCCTCCCTCTTTCTCTTTGTCATTTTGTTCTTCTTCACACCAATGATGTTTTGGTTGTGAGAGTGCTATGGAAAGTTTCAGAACTCACAATTGACTATGTAGAACATTAAAAGTAGGAAAAAAAAAAAAGGAGACCATTTATGTCAAACTTTTAATAAGAGCCATAATTTCAAGGAAAAAATATTGAAAAAAAAAAATCTTACCTTATATTCAATTCAAATCCAATTACCCTCAAATCAAAATAATATTTCAAGTCAAACCAAAATTCAATTACCCAATATTACCAAAAAAAAAAAAATCTAATGGACAATATTTAAATGAAATATTCTTTTATATTTTCATTATTATATTTTGAAATTAAATAATGACATTAAATGTATTTTAGTAATAAATATTTTCAAGAATAAATCACAAAATTAAAAAATATTTATATAGAAATATAAGAAATTTAATATAAATTTTGTTTATGTTTAATAACTAAATGTGAGAATTAAATATATATTTTTCAAAAGTAACAATATGTATTAATTTTGTTCTCAAAAGGTTACATGCATATAATTTAACTTTTGAATTTTTCAATTCCATGTTAAATTAGTCCTTCTATATTAACTTAGTCAATGAATTTTATTTTTTATAGAAAGTCAATGAATTTTATAAGTTCATAATATTTTAATCTTTATTCTTTTTGTAGAAATAATTTAGTCTTTATTCATAAAAAGATTAAATGCAGATAATTATTTTTTTTGAATTTCAATTTTATGTTAAATAGTCCTTTTATATTTAATTAGTCAATGAATTTAGTCTTTGAATTTTTAACCTTCATAATAATTTAATTATTCTATTTAATAAATTTCCATTAAAAATTAATTTAATCATGAAATTGATATATTTAAAAATAATTCATTCCTATAATATAAATTAATATACATAAATTGAAGGTCACTCTATCAATTAGACATTTTCAACACTCTCTCTTATGTCTTTTGCATGTATATTTCATATATTATCTCTGTAATTAACCAAAAATATGTCTCTCAATCTTTTTTAAACTACAATTCTTTTATCTTTACTTTAAATTTGATTTTCTTAATTATCTATTTATTCTAGTCTATCATTTTTTATGTTTATTTTTAAATTAAATTTAAATATTTTTCAAAAAGATGTTAGAAATTCAAAGTAATCTTATATGATTAAAATAGTTCATTAAAATTTAAAATATAGTTTATAGATTAAAATATTTATTTATTATAAATTTAAATTATAATATAATTTTGCATATTAAAAAATCTATTTATTATAAAATTTAATTATATCAAAGTATCTATCTTATACAATGCAAAGAGTACTTTTAACTTTTAAGTAAAAATTCAACCTGAATGATTACTTTTGAAAACAAAATTATATATTTATTCTAAAAGTAATTATTTTTAGAATAATTAATTGATCTTTGTGTATAACATTTTCTTCATTAAAGGCAATCTTGTTCGAGCTGGATCTGACCACTATGGATGGCAAAACTCTCCCTCTAAGTATTTAACACAACTACATATCCAAAACTCAAACTCGAGAATTCTGATTAAGTTAGAACAACCCAAATGCCAGTTGATATATATTAAAGCCATTTTAGCATTAATACATAATATATATATATATATATATATATATATATATATATATATATATTAACATTTATGCTTACAAGGTTTATAAATACTTATAATTTAATTTTAATATATTATATTTGTATTTTATACATATATGTGAATAAATTAGGTGGATAAATATTTATAACACATGAAGCTAGATAAAACTTTAGATGAAAAGAATGTAATTGTTCATATTAGTTGATTAAAAGATTAAAGTGGCGGTCTTAACTTATTTTAAATCAAAACATGAATAATAGATTTATAATTTTTAATGAATATTTAAATATTATTAAATTTTTTGTCACTCAACTTATATATAATCTAATTTTAAATTAAAACAAAGCTTGAAATGTGACAAAACAACATTTAAATATTAATATTACTTATTTAATATTATTGTTATTTTTGTTTAGAGATTGACCAACAAAGTTAGTTAATTATTTAATAATCATTATAAATATTGTCATTGATATTATTATTCTTATTATTGTTTTCATTATTTTTTTTTATAAATTATTATTATTAATAATAAAAATTGAAGTTGATAACTAATATAGTAAATTAAGTGTCTGATTACCTACAAAAAAATATAAGTATCTTCTATTGCAGAAATTTTAAGTAATATGATTGTTATAGATATCAGTCATTAATTGTTGTCTGCATTTATTCATATATATTTTTGTTAAAATTTAATGTAACACTATTTTACTGTTTTCTTATATATAATACTTTATTCTCAACATAAAGCTTTATTCTTTTCTATATTTTGAGTATTGGGTGTAGGAACAGTTAAATCCTTATTTAGGAGGGAATCGAACATGGGTTCTCCTGCTAAATAGATCGTTCCCCTCATGTTAATGCAGCGGGGCCTTACACCACTGCACCAACCCTTTGGGTTTATATTTATAGGATTTGGATTATAGGATATAGATTTGGATAACAATTCTTTTAGTGAAATTGGATAAAAAAATGTTATAGTCAATTTTTTTTTTGCATAATGTTATAGTCAATTGTTTATGAGTTTGATGGTGATGCACTAACAGTGTAAAACAATTTTACATTGTCATACAATCACAAATCACCGTTGATATGACTTTTAAGATAATTTTGTAAAAGTCAACAAACTTATCATACATGGTGAGTTGTGATTGAATGACACTGTAAAATTATTTTACATTGTCAGTGCATAACCCTTTTTCTCATTGTTTATTAATATAGTAGTTTTTATTTGATATAAAAATTAATTGTTGAATAAAAAAACTTTTTTATAACGTTTTCTCTATTCGAAAGAAAATGTTGACTGTTGATAAAATATTAAATCACTAATTATATGAGGAGGGATAAACCCGATGCGTTGGCTTTGTAGTTAGGCACCCTATGCTCACACGTTATGGGGACGATCTATTTAGCGGGGAATCCCGTGTTCGATTCCTGCTGCGTGTGAAAACCCTTCGGGCCAGTGACAGTTACAGTAGCGTGAGCGAGATTAGTCTTTGACCCAATGGGCTGAGGATACCCATGGCAGGACAAAAAAAAAATATGAGGAAGGATAATGTTACTGCAAAGGTAACTCTAAAAGAGTTACTTCACATCCATATCATTCATTTTCTTAAAATTTAATGGTTAAGATTAGTTACTCTTTAAAACCATTAGATTTCAAGAGGATGAATGTTGAGGATGTGGAGTAACTTTTTTAGAGTTACACTTGGAGTAACTTGATCTCTCAATTTATATATATTTATATGAAATATATTTACAAATCATGTTATAGTTGATTATTTATTAACATATATACAAATTTTTAATTAAAATTTAAACATTGAATTAAAATTACTATTTTTTTATTCTATCATTGCTTCAACTTGAAAGTGTAAAGGACTCACCTTAAGGTAGGATTAAACCAATGCCAGATGACCATGTAATTTTAAATGGCATAAAAGTGTAAAGGACTCAAAGAAGGAAACATCATTCATTTTGAAAAATATGAGAATAATCCAAGAACAATGTATCTTACAAAAATTAATTAGATTATTTTGTTGTCATTTGCACTAGGTGATTATGATACACCCTCTATATTATATTTATGAAATATCACATTTTATTTATCAATGGAGCAAGACCACCGATGGGGTAAATCAGGCACTGGTATTAGATTTCATTCATCAGATTCGGGCAACCAATTCAACGTTCATACCTTAATATCATTTTGGCAACAAAGATTATTCAGCATTATTGTGATTTATTTTTTAATTATTGAGCAAAATCAGCAAATAAGACAACACTGATTCATCATTCATTCTTCAATTTTTATTAGAACACTACCAGTACCTAATCACCACATGCACCAAATAAAACAACATTGATTCATCATTCATAAACAAACAAGGTGAAATAATATTCAAATCAGAGATTGAAATAAATTTTGATTTTATTGGTTTAAAAATAAAAAACAGAAATCAAATGCATAACAATGGCCTTTATGAAATCCATGGTTCAGAGCTAACCCGATTTGAAGACAAGTTAGAAAGGGGTAATATTAATTCTAGCAAATTCAATGTTTATAGTTCAAGTAGCAATAACTTGAGATCCAAGGGGTTTCCTGAATAGATGTTGTGTGAGATGGAGTCACGGGAACCAGATTCGATGCGCACGTTGCACACAACTAGATCCGCTGTGCATGCCGCCGACAACCATATTCGCCACAGCGCTGCCCCGCCTCTCACGAGAACCAAATCAACGAGATTTTAGTTGGAGATGTTAATGATTTTGAGTAAAGGGTTGGGAGTGATCTGAGGAAGGGGTCACCGTCAACTAGATTTGTCGAGCACCGCCGGTAACCAATATGTCATGCGTCGTCCACCCCTCCACCTTGGTGAGTCTGGCTGGAAGGAGTTGGGAGAAGAATCCGGTGCAGAATGTAACCCCTTTTTTTTTAATTACTTAATTTCTATAAAAAATTCATAAACACGAAAATTTACAATTAAAATAAATACATTCCATTAAGTTTAAAGTTTGTCTTTATAATTTACATTATTAAAGTTTACAGAAAATACTATTACAAAATTATTTCTAATTAATACAAAAGTATCTAAAACCAAAAACCCCTATTCCTATAGCTCTGGAGTATGTCTGCATCTGTGACTTCTAATTAATCTTCCAAATACCTGCAATCACACTCCCCTAGAATCTGGGGACAGCATTACCGGATCAGGCATTTAATTTCTCATAGAATTAAAACAATTTCAAACAATTACATATCATAACAAATTAATTAGTTACACATATAATTAAATGCAGTATGATTTATGCAATGCAATTTTTGACTCAAATTCATTTTGACCCTGCTCCATGGAGACTTCCCCTTTGAGTGTTTAGTAAGTAACTGGCCTACCATTACGTACTGCAATTCAGCTATCAGCCCCTACTAAACGCGAATAAGCTAAACAGAATTAGAAGATCAGGATACCCGGAAGGCTACCACGACCGCAACTCAGTCCAGTTTCCAGCCACATGTGGAATTGCCAATATCCTTCACCCCACAGACTATATAATCACAGATTATACGGTCCTGTCTAACAAATCCTACTCAACCCAAAAATCCTTTCTCAATCATTCTCATTTCACATGACTACCGTAATCTTGGTTAGTCAACAATTCATTTCTCAATCAATCTCAATTCTCATGACTACCACAGTCCTGGTTAGTCAACATAATTCTTTCTCATTTGATACTTTTATAAATCCCCCAAAAAGACTCATGCTAATGAATTTTTTTCATGATCACAATCAAATAAATAATTTGTACACATTCACATACAAGGATACAAAAATTTAAGCAATTTAAATTATAACATTAGTATTTTTAATAATTTCCGAAAATGCCCTCAATCTTTTTCCAAAATACCCAATGTGTCCCTACATGTAAAATGACCATTTTGCCCTTGGTTTTATAAAAAATTCCACATAATATCCCTTGCATTTAGGGCTGGCCGAATGGTCTCACTACCATTCTCAACATATTTTCCAAAGCAACAAACTCCAATTCCAACCAAAATTCAATCAAATCACAATTTCAATCAAAATTCAACAAATCAAATTTCAACCATTACAACACCTTAAAAATTCAATCAAACATCATTCCAATCCATGAATTTCAATCACAAGCATCAAAAACACAAAACCCCTAAATCAATTTCAAGTTTTCATGATTCTAGGCCAAAATTTTAATCTAACCCTACAACATGTTTTCTTCTAATTCCAAGGGTTCTAATTGAAATTAAATGCCTAGATCCTTACCTTAGACTCTTTAATTGAAGAAAAAGCCTTGAATTCCTTTCTCCCTCACTCCTTGGTCTTGTAGGAATTTTTGAGATTTCTTCCAATTCTTTCTCTATTAGCCGAATTAGCTTTGTGTTTTGGAAGTTTGGATGGTTTGGTTTCTTAATTTGGGATGAGATGATGAAGTTAAGATGAAATTGAAATGAAAACTGCAGCTGCTGGGTTTGGAGAGCTCACGGTTCTGTTTTGGGAAGAATAGCTTTTTGTGACTTTTTTTTCTATTTTGCTTAAGTTAAATGCTTCTAAAAATTTTATTAACCAAATTGGACTTTGCCTTCAAGTCCAGCTGACCCTTGCACGTCCAGCAGCCTTCATTGGCCAAGGAAATAAGTCACCAAAGTCACTTGGACAGCCAAGTAGTTCCTTGTGTGACTTGGTCACTTGCCTACCCCAAAAGTCAACATTTTCAAGAAGTTTGTAGAAAATTCTAGAATATTTTTAGGGCTGTTAATTATTTTACAATGTGATTAGAATGTGAAGAAAATAACATCACCAATGGATTCCTCACTATCAAAAACCTTGGGGTAGTGTCTTACTTATCTCTTAATCCAAGCCTAATTAGCTTAATTTAGTGACATTAGAAAAGCCTAAGTTGTCACTTTTTGATTGGTTAAGGTTCTAATTTAAATTTTTCTTGGTTAAACATTTTTAATAATTATTCTAAGTATATTAAAATTATTAGATAATTCTATAGATATCCTATGAATTTTCTCTAAATTTTCTGTCTTAAAATTTTACCGTAATAATTTCTCAAAGTTCTAACTTTCAGAAAATCCTAACAATTCTGAATAAGCATTTTAATTCTTTATCTGTATATATTTTTAATCTATATTCTATTACCTTTCTTTTAAGTTATAAATGAGTTCAAAATTCTATACTTGAAAATTTATCCTGGACAGCTGTCTGACATAGCAGTCCAGTCAATTATCAATTTCAGTAAAAACAAAGACATTTGCAAATTCAGAAAATTCTTCTGGGTAGAACTGTATTAATTTCATTAAGAAAATATGTTCATAAGGTTCTATAAAATACATTGCATAAGTGTTCATAATGTACATATATAAATGCATACAAATAGTAAAAATGAGGATGTTACACAGAAGGCACAAACTGTGAAGCTTAGATGAATCCGAAGGTTAACAAAAGTGGTTCACAATAGACCACTTGCATTAGTGGTCCACCGTAGTCTTGGCTTATAATTCTTTATGCTAATTTGTATGGTAACATTCACACTAACTGTAGTGCTATGAAATTTCTCAAACTTTGTATGTCAAACAAGGTTACGAATTTGATAGCTCTCTCTCTGTATAGACAAGACATAAAAGTCTGAACAATTGTGTTCATAAATTTCATTAAGTGGAGCAAAACAAAGCTAATTATCACTGATCCTGTCCTTGTCCTTAGTTCTATCTCTATCACTATGCATCCTTCTCTTCAACTTTAACTTCCCCAAATGTTCATTTTCCTTCAAACACATCTAACCTGTGAAATTTAAAGAAATATTTCACAAATTTACTGCTTACAAATGCATAAAATGAAACGAGTTATTAATTGGAATTAAACAAAAGGAGAGAGAGAAAAATGGTAGTAAAGATGAAAAATGTGAGAAAAATGAGTTTCACTAATATCCTTTTGAAGTAAAGGAAATCAATTTTTTAGAAACACTGCAACTATGCATGTATTCCCTTTTAGTTTTAAATCTATGTTTCACTTTGTAGTGTTTTTGTTTTGACGTTGATATTGGTTGTTTTAAAATGAACTTGTTCTTTTAGAATTGATTTGCAAAGTAGAAATCTCATATTGGATTTTCACCCTTTTGTTCAAACATGTTTTGCGTATGACCTTGATTTTAAATAGTTGTTGAAAGGTTTTGGTCAAAATGCTTGTTGCTTTTGAAATCTATAAACTCACCACTTATGTGTTTTGTTTTAGAATGGCTCTTGATGTTTATTCCCTTTAAGGAATCCTTTGAAAACTTGTTTTAGTTGTTTTCAGGTGATGGGTTGTATTGCACAAATAAGTTTCTTTCATGTTGTCATGTGACGACTTTCAACTCTTGATGTTTTGTTTTCAATTGCATTACTTTTTTTTCCTTACTGCATAAAAGTTTGACGCATGAAATTATCTTGGGGATTCTCGCTTAACCTCTTATTTTAAATGATTTGAGTTTTATGTGTTTCAAATGAATACCCAAGAAGAAGGAGTTTTGGTACATTTAAAAATGTGTTGTAAATTGGTTTATTCCTCTTGAAACATATTTTGAAATTTCATTTGGAAAAAAAATGGATCAAATAAGTCTTATGTGTTTAAGTCTGATAGGGGTTTAAGAATTCTTATATGTTTTGGAGATCCTTTTGTTAAATGGAATAAGATGTTTTGAAATGTGATGAGTTTTGACATGTTTAATAATGCAGTATGAGTTTGATTTCTTCATACTAAAGAGTGTTTTGAAACCTTCTTTTGGAAAATAGCTTAAAGATCTTTTATGATTTTGAACTTGTTGGGGGAGTATAGGTTCCTTTTGTGGGTGTGTTTTGAACATCTTATTCTGAAAAGTAGATTAAAGTACGTTTTAAGTGTTTAAGATTGAGGGAAATTTAAGTTTTGTTTGTGTTTTGGAAAAGTCCTTGATAAAGTGGAATTGAACGTTTTGAGTTAACTTAAGTTTCCATGCTCTTAAATGTTTTGATTTCCTTGTTTTACTCAAGTGGTTAGTACTGATGAGGGAGAAAGTTGCTAGTGGTGTTCTATTTGAAAGGATTAAAATTGGAAAATCAAGAGTAAACTACCTTATGGAAAGAAGAATTGATTGGACAAAGAGTTGAGGAAAGATTTAAGATTAACAAAAAGGCGAAGATATTGTGTGTGTATATAAGCAGTGTTATAGTATTTTCACCACAAGCAAATTTCGAGGACGAAAATTTTCTTGTTGGGGAGAATTGTAACACTGTGATTTTTCATAACGTATATCAAGTGCTTGATAAATACCGTAAAAGGAAATTAAATTTAAATTTATAGTGCTATTGTGAGATTTTTGGAACTTTTACGTGAGTTCCGTAAGTTGTAGAAAAAAAAATAAGAGAAGAGGGGTGTCCTTAGAGGAAGGGTGGGTGCAAATAGCAAAACTTCAAAATTATCCCAACTAATAACGTGCTCAACCTTCTTTCTTCCCTCACTCTCTTCATGCTTCTTCCTTTTCTGCTGAAGCTCTCTGCTCTCTCCTCCTTTAAAGCTGGCCGTAGCACTCAAAGGGCAAAAGTGTTAGATAAGAATTTAGCAATCCAGAACAGTAAACATGAACAAAAGCATTTTATATAGAATCAAAATACACAAAAATTCTTATAGCAATTAAATGGTGCAAGAAATAAATATAAAAAAAAATAGTTTAGAAATAGCCTGGGTTGAAGCGCGCAATGCGCTGTCCTTAGAGAGAAAACGCCCCACTACACTGGCACTTGAAATTGATGCGCTCCTCTCCCAAGATACGACAACCCGTTAGATCAATCTTGTGCAGAGAAAGATCCCCAAACCAAACACACCAATGCTCCAAAATATATTTTTAATAGTAATAGAAATTTTAAGGTAAAGAGAAGAGCTTTTTCACTTTTAAGGAAGGAAAACTGGATACATATTTTTTACTCCTTTGTGTGCTGTGTTTCTTGTATATAAGTGAGCCAGTTGATCAATAGCAGCAGCAGTATATATATAAAAAAAGATAAGGAGTACTGCCAACAAAAAGCTCAACGTGCAGCAACTAACATCACAACGTTAAAAAACAAAAACCAAAAAAACTGAAACAGTAATGCACAGTACTGTTCACAAATATATTGATCCAGTAACATGCATAACAACGTTCAGAAAAAAAAATTGACCACGTCAAAAGAGATTTCAACGTATAGAAAATAAAAGACTTAGTCAAATAATATCCCTAAAAAATGGGAATAAGAAGATAACAAAAGATAATGGCAGTTTTTTATCTTTAAAAAAACTTATTCTGAATAAATAAAATATTCTTACTTTAAATTTTAAATTATGAGGAAAATATTTTCCAACAAAAAGTAGCCATTTTTGTTGATTTCTTTAAGCTTTGTATGCAAGTCAAAGCATCTTCTCTTCACCTTCATCTTTCTCTCTCTCAGCTGGAACTAAACCCAAAGGTAAAGGAAAGCTTCTCTATTTTCAGTTTAAGTGTGGTTGAGAGTTAGGGGACTCAACCACACACAGCATGAATGCCCCTCATCTGGACTGTTGTTTATGTTTTGTTTGAATGCTTAAGGTGAAAAGTTGATGAAATGGGTTGAAACCCTTTGGCAGTGGCTGTGTGGGATTTTACTGTCTTTGGACAGCCCCCACGATTTTGTGATTTTTTGAAGATCTAACCGTTGGTTTTTCAAGAAATTTGTTTTGAATGAAAATAGACACGAAATGGAACAACTTTTATTTTTGATACCTTGAAGAGAAAACCTCATCACAGGGTTCATCCGTGATCCACAAAGTGGCTGTTCTGTTTTTCGAGTTCCCCTGGAACATGTCTCGGTTTTTCTTAAATTCCTAATTGTACAATTAACTTTTTGTTTTCATTTTTGTGCTATTAAAAACTAGACAAAACAATATTTTTAACTGTATAATTTACAAAAATTATCATGTCCAATTGCTAAATTAACTTTTTGAAAAGGAACAGGGCAAGGGTTTGGAGCTCTGTTTGGAGTCCGAAATTTAGGCTGTTAGAGAAATTTTACTGGGAACAATTGGGAACGAATTTGAGGACATGGGATATCAATTTTGAAATACCAATGTGTTACCTTTATCCTGTAAAAATTCCAGCTCAAAAAAAGTTTTGGAAGTATTAGAAAACTTACTTTCTTTGAACCATGTTCACTGGAAAGTCAAATTCGGTAGTGTCTTCTTGTAGGAATTCTAGAAAATTCTCTAGTTGTCTATTTTACAATTGGGATACCATTTTGAAAAATAGGATTCAAGAGATTTAATTCTACATAAAAAAAATTTGAATTATGAGGTCATTTGATACAAACAGTGAGAGCTCACATTCAGTACTGTCAAAGAGAAATCGACCTCATTTGGTCAATTTTGTTAATGTGATAAAATTATTGGAATGGTGATGTTTGTTTATTGAGATGTAAATCATGAGTAATTAATATTTGAAATATGTTTGTGTGATATAGTCTTTTGATATAGAGATGGACTTGAATGAATTATTTAAATGTAATAGATTATTGATGAGAAGATACTGATGAATGATAATCTTGTATTGTATCTGTCCCTTTATGTTGGAGGTTTAGCTATGTCCATTGGGAAGGTTTTTGTTAGAAAATGGTATACTTGGGAGGGTGAGTTTCACGCTAGAACTCCGGCCCACTAAAGCGACTCGGGGGTCTCGCCTAGTGGGATATCTTCCCAAGTACCACCCCTATGTTTTGACTCCGAATGACGTGTTGGAGTGTTGAGAACTACTTCCCAAGAGATTTAGTGACCCTTTTAGTGTATAGAGGATGGATTGTTATCATGGTTGTGGATTGTTGAGATGTATTTGGAATCCTAAGTCTAGCCATTGGAGATGGCGGGTACGAAGGTGCCGTATCTAAGACTGTAAGGGGTTCCAAATATATTTTGCCGCTGGAATACGGTGGGTGCATAGTTGATGCACAGAAATATTCCGAATGTTGTATTTGTACAGTTGGTGCATATGTGTGCACAGTTGGTGCACAGACATATGGGTAGGCACGTAAGTTGAGGGTGCTAGGTGGGCTCTCAACCTAGTGCCGGAGGTTTTCGTGGTGGCCAACGGTGAGCCTATAGAATAGCCAAGTGGACGAATTCCTATAGATGAAAGGTTTTGCAAGCCTTACAGAGGTAAGCCAATACCCACACTTGTCTATATTCGATTACATCCACACTTTCTCCACAGGGTAGCTCATAGGACTCCCTGAATGGTCAAAGGTGAGACTATGGTAGGGGATGGGGCCTATGAGGACCGCTCATATGATGTTGAAACTCCATGGAGTAGAGTCAGTCTTGTCGTCTGAGGTTGTCTAGTGGTTTGTGTTGTACATCTCTTTATGATGAGGGATGTTGGTGATTGTATTATGTTGATGTCAGATGTGACTTATGATGTTATGACTCACTGTGATGAATGGTGATGGTTTATGTGGTTGATCTTGTTGAGGATTCATGTTATAAATATGTTTATGAGCTAAGTTTTGTATAGCATTTTCAGTTATTATGTATAGTATTTTGAAGTATACAAAATCTAGTTTTTGGTCCTTTTCCTTAATAATTGGAAATTCACTTATCTTCTTATATGTATAGTTTTGTTTGGTAAGCTTACCCTTGCAATGTTTGTACGTGTGGTTTGTGTCTGTGATGATCTCGGACATCGTGTTCGGGGGAGCAGATGGCTTTCTAGGTGGACTCCTCTTGGAGGCTTGGTAAATGGAGCGAGCACAAGATTGAAGCTGCGTTCTCTCTTTTCTTTGTTTGGTCTATATAGTTATATGTATAGAGATGACCAGCTTAGGTTTGTCTAATGTATAAGCTCCAAGAGTTGTTTGTAGTTAAAATTATATTTTATTTTAGTTTAGTTTTGAACTTTAATTATTACTTTTGGAAATGCGAAAAGTTCACGAAATATTTTCATAAAGTAAACTAATGAAAGAGTTTCTAAACTAAAAGGAAATCAAGGAACTTTAGCTTTAATAGTTATGTAACGTAGACGGGTCGTTACAGTAGTAAAGATGAAAAATGTGAGAAAAATATTATGCATAAAGAACATTATACATATAGTGTTCCAAATTCATGTCTATATTTTCACTAAAAATAAAAACTAGGCTTAAATATGCTTTTAGTCCCTCAAATATGCGTGCATGCTTGTTTTAGTCCTTTAAATTAAAAGTTGCTTTTTTTTAGTCCCTCAAAGTTGAGAAATTGTTTTTTTAGACTCTCTCCATAGTAAGTGCCAAACAGGGAATAATAGATTTACAATTTGTGGAGGCTTTTAGCCGCCAAAATTTGATTTTGTATTTTAAATTTTAAACTACAATTTCTAAGGGTTTAAAACTGCCACTAATTGCAAAGAGAAAAAAAAACTGCAATTCAATTTTCAGGACAATGTTCAACAAAATTGGAACCTAACATCAAACAAAGAGAACGAAATATTCATTGATCACAACCTCCTCAATCTCAACAGCCTTGGCGTGTCTGTCAGTGCCTCGTCCACTGCCGTGTTGAAGTTCTGACCACCTTCACCTTCTTCCGCTACCTCTGCTCCATCTGCAAGATGATCAGCAACAGCGGGCACAATTCCATCTTCCTCTAGGAAAATACTGAAATCCTGGACTGTCTTGTCTTCCCCTAGGAAAATATTGAAATTCTGGAAAATACTACAAGATGGCTTAGATTGCGAAGTAATTGACGAAGACGAGTTTGACAGTGGTGCCGTTTGGGGGAGACATCAATTGGAGGCTCTTGCGAATGGGGAGAAGGAGGCCAAGGGGAATCGAGAGACCCACTTTGTGGTACTTGAAGATGAGGGCCTGATGCTCCAGCTTGTGCCACTGCGCCACTGTGAATGGCGTCTACATCACCATCACAGATGGTGGAGGAACTCTCATGGTTTTTTATGCATAAGAGAGAAAATGGTATAGGGATTCAACTCACAAATGCTGCATATTTTTTGTTTGTTTAATCAAATGAAGGGTTCCTGTGTTATTTTTTTTTTCAATCACATGAAGGGTTCCTGTGTTATGGTTATAATCTACAAACACTGACCTCAAAATCATCTTTGTAGAGATGCCTTTAACTGATGACTAGTCATACTGGCCCATATTTCTCTAAGATTGAAATTTTTTAAGCAATGCTTTATTCTCTGCTCACACTGCCGTGGAGTTTCTTTCTAAACCAAATGCTTTTTATTTTCTTTTACTTTTTTCAATTTGTAACACTTTTAAACTCTCACAAATCGTATTTTAAACACAAATTGAAATTTTCTTATTCCCTATTTCGCGCCTACCATGGAGAAAGACTAAAAAAAGTATTTCCCAACTTTGAGGGACTAAAAAAAGCGACTTTTAATTTGAAGGACTAAAAAAAAATAACTCATGTTTGAGGAACTAAAAACATATTTAAACCTAAAAACTATTTTATTTCTTCTTGTAATTTGATGTATATATTTTGATTTCCTTTGTAATTGTTGAATCTCATCTCTGTTTTAGATTTGTTCAAGTACCTAGTCTCCCAATGTTATATTCATTTAAGCTCTCTTGAATTAGAAAAACCACAAGTATGTACCCAATTCTCCTCTGTTCATCACCGGCTTTGTCTCATTTCTTTCTTAATTGTTACTTGCTATGTGATATGCTCTCTTCCAATTTTTTTAATCATCATTTACTATTCTTTTTTTTTTATTTACCGTACTCAAAAAGTCAACCTTTATTTCTTTACATATTCAAACTCTTGTCTTTCCCATGCTATTTCTTGTGTTTTACAAACGTAAATGATATCATTTGATCATATCATTATGTGATCCAATCCTTTTCTGCTAATAATATACTTTAAACCATGTACTGTCACAGTTTTTCTGCAGCACCCAAGAATGTATTTCTTAAATATACCAGATTTTCGGCATGCAGTTCCTCACAGTTATAGTTTCTTAAATATAAAATCTTCATGTGTCAAAGCCAAAGAAAAATCCACATTTATAACAAGCAATATAAAAAAGGAACTTACAATAGCAATCCATCATCTGCAGTAATAGAACGTCAGGCAGGAAGGTAATCATAAAAGACGGTAAAAACTGAATAATTTTAAAACATCTGCACCTGAAGAGCTTAAGCATGGATTTAACTAACCACGTCAGAGTAAAAAAAATTGTATGTTTCAGACACATTTGCCACGCTGATGATTTCTTAAAAAAATTCATCTAAGTCAAATAAGAAAACACCTACAATAAACCATATAAACAAGGCAACCACAATCTAACACCCTATAATTTAAATTTGCTGTAAGAAGAGAGCATCAGCTAGAAAGGGAAACATAAAATGAAGTAAAAATTGAATAATTTGTAAAAACATTTACCTAAGTAGTTAAGAAAGGAACAGTGATATAACTTTCAGCAATTTATGACAGCAACTCTGGTTAGTGGAGAGTTCTGAAGTACTTGACTACCCTGTTTACTTCTTCATCAGATATCTCTACGTGACGATTCATTTTCACTTTCAATGACTCCAATCTAACAAAGCACGGAAGTTTAGCTCTCATTGTAGCAGGGGACAGTGATAGATCCTACACAGTTAGAGTGAATTGAAGACATATTTTAATAAATTTAGTGAAATGCAAGATCTGAGTATAGAAAAAAAAATATATTGACATAAGAATGCAGACATCACATTAGCATTATGAAAATAAAAAGAGGAGAAAACAAACTAAAGTAACTTACTTTTAGTATTAACATAAGGGTAGCATAAGAAAGTGTCAATATCTTTACATTAGTTAAGAGCTGCAGCCAGCCTATGAAGACTGAATAAGATATATTAGTAGCAGTGTGAATAGTTCCTTCTTCAAGACGTGAAAGATTACATGTGGAGGAGAGTGGTTGATAACTGAAATCTAAATAATTGGTGAAAATGAGAGAACTAAGATTTGGGGTAGAAAGCACAATTTCGTCCATGTTGTTCAGGTCTTCCAGGTTCAAATTGGAAAGGTTAGAATTAGATATGAAGAGTACTACTGTATCACTGTGCAAAGAGCATTTTTTAAGGACCAAAGTATTCAACAAGTTGCAGGTTGAAAAGGGCTCAGCCCAGACATTCTCACTTGCAGTGAAACTGACATTCGCCATAAACAAGCTTTTCAATGCTGGTAACTGCAGAGATTTTGGAAGCTCCAAAGGAGGGCCAGAAGTACACTTGTAAAGCTTCAGAGAGGTCAAAGACAGACAGGAAAAAACTTGAGGGTAAAAATGATAGGGTGTGTTTCGAAGATTGAAAGGGTAAAAATGATTGGGTGTGTTTCGAAGATTGAAATATGTGTCAATTGTCTGGACATTGTGCAACACTGCATATTCCATGACCCTGTTCAGCATTTTGGACTGAACTGGACCGGTGTCCCAGAAACGAAGATTAAGCAGTGATTCGCAAGGATTGCGTTCGTTTTTTCACATATTTTAAAGCGACTTATGTATATGTATATAATTATGTGATTACAAATAAACAATAGAGCATAAGAGGCAAAACTAAACAATTAAATAAAACAATTGTATATCTTTTACTCAAATTTGAGACTACTAATTAAATTAAAACAACTCTATATCATGCCATTAATTTATGCAGTCGATCATTTAAGACAATTAGAATTTATTAAGTAAATTCTTGTTTTAAGTTTTTTTTAAATTAATTCAAAATATTATCCATAGGGTTTGCGCAATGATATAAGGCCCCGTTACGTTTACATGGGGGAACGAGCGTTCACATGGGAACTATCTATTTAGCAAGAGAACCTATGTTCGATTCCCTTCGTGTGCAGAATTCCCTTGGGCCAGCGGCAGCCACGCACTGCGAGTGGGATTAGTCCCTAATCCAATGGGTTGAGGACACCCGTGGTATCTGATATAGGACAAAAAGAAATTAATTCAAAATATTTAAAATCACGTCTAGAAATTAAAAACCATAAAATCAAATAAACTAATACGTTGAAAAATTAAAAAATATAATAAAAGTTAAATAAAATCAAATAAAAACATTAATGGATCATTTATATACAATATATACGTTTTTTTATCTATTTATCAATTGACAATAGCTTTTTGTGTACATTTTGTTTATATTTATTAATATAATGCCATAAGATATTTTTAATTTAATTAATATGATTACATTATTTTTATGATAAAATATCTTTCATATAATTTGATTTATATTTGTGACCCGCTCCGCTCCTATTTTAATATTTATTATTGAGTACAAAATCAATTGATGAAGGATATTTTATTTAATTAAATATTTTAAATTTAAGTCATTAAAAATATAATTGTATTAAAAACTTGGAATAAAAGTTTATCCCATATTATAATCCAATACGTAATTGGATTTAAATTATTTATATATTTAAAGTAGTGTGTAAATACCAACAATCTTAAAAAGAAAATTATGCATATTCTAAATTTATTGATGCAGACAGTCGAGTATCAACTTTTTTTTTTAATTTTAACTTTCATAATATATAACAATTTTTAATTAACATAATAAAGAAAAATATTTAAATAATTTAATCATTTATTATACAGACATATATTTATTATAATTTTAATCATTATTTTTGTAAATAATGATTATTATATTTTATTTTTTAAAGTATAATTCACATCTTCAAAGCTATAAATAATTTTTCTCCTAGCTCTCAGAAAATGAAATTAATTACCGAATAAGGAACGATAAAGATTACCTATGCATTTGTGAATAGGCATGACAGAGGATCCCAAATCCACATATAACCACTCGAACCCGTTCCGATTTTGATAGGAATACACTCTTTGACTTAGTAAGATATAGGTACATGTATGGGTATTGCTCAAATTTTTAAATAGGGACAGATATCTAACTATCCCATACTCACCTAATTACATTTTTTTATAATTTTCTCAGCACACACACACACACACACACACACACACATATATATATATATATATATATATATATAAGATTTTATTGTTACAATATATTTTTATATTTTTTACAAATATAAATAAATTAGATTAATAGTTAAATATTTTAAGTTATAATTATTAAATAACAAACTTAAAATTATATATTTAACTAAAAAAATAATTCTATTTTTAATTATTTTATTTTTAATTTCTTTATTATTTATTATTATTATATATTGTTTGAATTAAAATTTAATTAATAACTTAATATATAATTGATTTAAAAATATATAAGTACATTAAAATTATAAAAAATTAGTGTGACGGGTTACTTGTGGATTTTCCCAAACCCAATAAAATTCAACGAGGATGAAGATGTGCATCAAATTTTTAAACCCGACTCTTTTATATCTAAACCTGAACTCGCCCCCGCCTTTGGCATGAATGGGGATGGGGAGAGTCAAACCCATCTCCAACATGCCTCATTGTCATGCCTATTCGTCAAGATAATACCTCGAACATTGTAAAGAATTCAATTCTTCTTTTACTTCTTCCTTTATATTCTTTATTACACATACATTAATCATTACTATATAGTGGATTACTTTAGTGACTCGAAATTAGTTCTCTTGAGCCAATTACATACATGACTGAAAGGTAAAACAACATAGAAGAACATTCAAAATAAGTAAATACAAATTAATAGTAAAGTCTTCGACCCATCTCGTTTCCTCATTTTGCAGCTAGTGTCCCAATTCCACGATGTCAATGACCTTTCTATTTTTATGTTTATTTTATTTTTGAGAAGTTCTATTTTTATTTTTAAAATATAAAAAAACTAACATGACATACTGTTCCTCAACATTTTAGATTTCTAGTTGAAATAAATATAAATATACTTATCGATAAGAAGGAATTATAGAATGCCATGATACATTATTACGCTTATTAAATTTTAACAACCCCAACATCACACCTTTAATCATGCATCATAGTATTGATATAAAAAAATGTTATTGATAAAAAATACAATAGCATAGCAAAGCATCTAGCAAATCTAAAAAAATTATAAAAAATAAATATAAATATACTTATAGATAAGAATGAATTATAGAATGGCATGATACATTATTATACGTATTAAATTTTAACAACCCCAACATCCCACATTTAATCATACAATAGCATAGCATAGTACAAATATAAAAAAAAAGTACTGATAAAAAAATATAGTAGCATAGCAAAGCATCTAGCAAATCTAAAAAATTTCTATTCATCCCTTACGAATCTAGAATACTCCTGCAATGTAATGAATGAGTGAGAATAATTTTTTTTTTCAGTTGACACACGGCATGCAAAAGATTTTATTATTATTATTATTATTATTATTATTATTATTATTATTATTATTATAGAAATAGTTATAATTATAATAGAAATAGAAGTAGAATGATAAAAACTGAAATGAAAAGCAAAAAGTGTAAGCGGGAATAGAAATAGAAGAGGAAATTTAAAAAAAAAGTGAAATTAAAATCAAAGTAAAAGCTTGAAGTGTTTGGTAAAAAGTAAAATAAGAAACTGAGAGTGTTGACACATGTAATTTAGAGGAAAAAGTGATAAAATTGGTAGTAGTTCCCATTCTTATATAGTAATAGATATATTTATATTAATAATTTTCTTATTAGTAACTTCTAAACAAAATAAAAATTTAATATTACTGAATTTATTTAAATATATATTAAAAAATATTATTGTAATTAAACGTTAAAAATATTTTTTATTAATTAAATCATTTTTTACATGTCATAGGGTAATATGAAAAAGAAAGAAAGAAAAAGAAAAGTGAAAAGTAAGAGAGAGAAAATGAGAGGGAAAAAGCTCTCCAAATGTTGACATGTGTAGATTGGGGTTAAAAAAGTAAATTTGCTAGTAGTTACAATTCTTATATAGTAATAGAATATACTTATTTATACCCATAAGAAACTAAAATGGCTTCTGAATCAAAAAAAGAATTAAACTGAATAAAAAAAAGAAACTAAAATGGCTTAGAATCTTAAGCTTTTAAATATTTTCTTTAAAACCTTTTTCCTAGATCCTAAGTTTCCAGTTTATTTAGTGTATGTTTGGATTAAAGTTTGCAAACTTAAGTTTGAGTTAAACTTAAGTTTGCAAACTGAGTTTGTAAAAGTATCTCAAGTTTTACTTCTCCAAAATTATAAGATTACAGGTAAGATTTTACTCTCAAACATACTTTTGAGGGGTAACTAAAGTCATAGTACCTTTGTCCCTATTTATAAGATCTTGATGACTAATTTAAGCTTATTAAGAAAATTGGTTAATCTAAGTATTAACATTAAATTTGTCTATAATTATAATTTTTTTTCAAATTTAACCTTAAATAATTAATGCATGGAGAGGGAATAGTAGTAGTGGAGTTTTCATTTTTAAAACTAAAGTCTTTAATTCTCCAATCTCATAAGAGAGAGAGAAAAAAACACAATTCATAGCATTTATTATTTATGGACGTAAATAATAAGGGTATTGTGGTAAAAAATAATTAATGTAAAGAACAATTAAAATAGAGTCTTATAAAAAGGACAAGAAAATTTCAAAACAATGTCTTATAAGAAGGGACGGAGGTAGTAGTAACAAATATTTAATCTTTCTCCTAATTAATCAAATAGCAAATTATTCAACACATAAAATAGTGATAAAAAGAATATCAAAACAAAGTTGCTACAAGTATATAAATAATCCACCAGCTCAAAGAATTATATGACTAAATAAAATCATATAAAAACCATATTTTGCAACACCAAACAGCAGCTACAAAATTCAACACTGACATTTTTCATGATGCCTAAGCATAAAATCACTAAGTCAGTAAATGAAAAGAAAGCAAGCAAAGAGTAAGCTTCCTTGCCTCAAAGAGAAGCTAAAATAAGAGCTTGAATAAGAGAAGAATGAAGGAACTTTAGTCTCTTGAACAAGAATTTTAAACCACTACTACAACCCAACCCAAAAAACAACATCAAGAATAAGAAAAAAAATAGTTAGAGAGAAGAGAAAAAGAATATTCATATTTCATAAGGAAAGAGATGAGAAAAAAAAATTGGATTTATACTCACTAGCTAACAAAGACAAAGACCACGTGAACTTGGATTAAAATTTTGTTTCGGATGGATTCTTGAAAGCTTGACTCTAAAACTTGAAATGGAAATTTAGAATAAGAGAAGCAAATAAGATGGGAAATTGGGAATGTGTAATTGCGGTTAAGAATGAAAAACAATCAACTACGGATGTATCATCATATTAATCACAACAAAGGATTTTTGTTTTTAAATTAATTTAATCAAGGTTAGGAAAAAAAATTCGTGACATGATTTTTCTAGTCAAACCATGGGTTCAGATAGATGAATTTAAGGAGGTAGACTTTGATTTTTATTTATTTATTTTTCAAACTTGATATAATCTTACCTAAACAAAAGATACTATTTTATTTGTTAATTTTATGAAACCAAATAAAGTATAACATCAAGAGGTAGACTAGATGAATTTAAAAGTGAATAGGAAAAGGGGAAGTCGTCGTATAGATTCAGGGTTTTCAAGAGAATTATTAAGAAAAACAAATGTGAATATATATTGACAATTGACATTGACAATAAACTACAATAGGGATAGTAGGAGAAACTATGTTGGGAGGGAGTAAAGTTAATAAAATAATTACTTTTCTTCCATATAGGAAAAATAATCCCCGCAATTTGTAGACACACTGAGCATGATGTTCGGATGCTAGTACTTGCCTGTTGTAGTTGAACTCATAAAAAATCAGGTGATTCTGAGACTTAGAAATCATATTGATGTCAAGAACAGGCATAAGTGGACAATCGGATAATTTTCTGTTATTACTTTGTAACAATTTGTCCAACTCTGAGAGTGTGAAATTTTCCAACTCTTTATCTAAAAAGACTAAGCCTTTTATTCAAATAGGGCTAAATATCCATTTAGTCCATGTAAGTTTGCGGTTTTTCAATTTTGGTCCCTGTAAGTTTATTTTTTCATTTTTAGTCCCTATAAGTTCGTGCTTTTTCAATTTTGATCCTTGTAAGTTTTTTTGTTTGTTTTTAGTCGTTGTAAATTTGCGCTTTTTCAATTTTAGTCCCTTTAAGATTTCATTTTTTTTTATTCCTTGTAAGTTTGCACTTTGGAAAAAACACAAACTTACAAGGACTAAAAATGAACAAAAAAATTTACAGTGACCAAAATTGAAAAAAGCGCAAACTTACATGGACTAAAAATGAAAAAATAAACTTACAGGGACCAAAACTGAAAGAGTGAAAACTTATAGGGAATAAATTCAAATTCATATTTAAGTCATTCAAATAAATAGGAATTACACATTTTTGTAAAATGTTTTAAACAATATATTTTATGATTTTAAAAAGTAGAAATAAATTATATAAATCACCTAAATACTTTCAAGTCTTTTACCAAACAAATTTCAGTCTGGTTAATTGATTTGACAAAAGTAAGGTAGCAAACAATGTTTTCAAATATCTTCCTAAGCTCCAATGACTTGTTTCAATAATGGCATCAACATATTCTTGATCATTATTTAATAGGCTTAGTGCATAGCAAACAATGTAAGTCTTGGCGCCATTTTGCTGAAAGAGAACAACAAATATAAGAAATAAGTGATAACATAGTAGCATCAAGTAGAAAAAAATTCATAATAAACACACTTACATGAAGAAGAATCTAGGCTGATAATGATGACAAAAAAATGGAATGAAGTATTGGTTTATATAGATTGTGTTGTATTTTTTAGTTAGATATTTCAAAAGGTTAATTTCTCTTTTTAATAAGTTTTATTATCTATTTTAATGTGTTTTAATGCCATTTTTTAATTGGTTTTATTACCTATTTTAATTGTATTAATTAGTATTTATTCCTAGTTAATTACTAAAACCTTATATATTGGAGAAGGTTTAGAGAGTTAGAGAGAGAGAACTTTTCCTTTTTTTTCCTCTTACTCGTAGGTCCTAGGTTAGTGTCACTAAATACTTGTTAGTTCTGTTGCCCCAATTATTAGGAAGAGTCTGTTAAATATTGGGGGATTTGCGCTTTATGTGGATAAATCCTTAAGGACAGTGTGTCTAACACACGTCTCAGACTTATTTTGTTCTTGATCATAATGTTCGTAGATCGAGGATTGTGAACAGTTAGTTCGAAGTTCATGATTGATCGTGGTTTTAAACACCATGGACAACAGATTGTAAATCATAAAAAGTGGTTCATATTTTTCCCATTTAAATTGATGGCAACAACTACTTAATATAACATTAATTTACACAAATAATTAAAATTTATAGGGTTTCCTTAGTCAATTATCGTAAGATTTGAATAATTAATATAAATAACGAGACATTTTAATCTTGGATTGTCCAAAATATTATTCAATATTTTATAATATTGGATAAAAGCTAACTTTTTACTTTATTGATCCTTTAGAAGTCTTATGATTATCCTTAATTGAATATTACAATTATTTCATTACTAGGGACTCAACTTTAGCTCATTGGCGGACCACATACACAAAACACCAATAATATGGAAACAAAAATTTTAATCAACCACTAAAATTACAAAATATATGTAAAAAAACAAATTTATTACATTGCCGCTAGTTAAGATTATGATAATCTAATATACATTTTTTGATAAAAGAGCCACAAGAGTTGTTGTGTCAATCTATATGTATATTTCAGGTCGTTAGGAGTTTCTTGATTCCTGCCTTCTGATATGTAATTAGCTGATCTGGGAATTTGATGTCGAACTTTATCCTCAAGTTTCCCTTCTTTGTTGGATCCTTTGGGAGAGGCATCCCTTCTCTTACAACAACCTCCTCGTAATCAGGATGTATAATATTGGTAATTGGCACAGATAAATTTCTACCATCCAATGTGGTAATGTTCACAATATAACCGGTCAAGGCTTCCACAAGAGAAACCTTTTGGGTTACAATAATATCATTCCCATCACGAGTGAATACGTTGTGTGGTTTTTCATCAATGATGAAAACAAGGTCAGCGGGTATCACCTTTGGCTGTTCGTTTCCCTTCTCAAGGAAGGTGATCTTTGTGCCTTTCTTCCAACCAGGCTTAACATTAATAGTTAAGATCTCTTCCACTGGAATGGTTTTGCTGCACCAACAACAAAATGAATGAAAAGCTAGAGTCATATAAAGTTAGAAGATGTATGAATATAATTAACACAGTTAACACAGTTGAATAGGAAACCAAATTTTAAAAAATGAAAATCACAACTTCCATTCCTTTTGTTTTGATGCAAAAACATGATATTCTGAATACACCATAAAATAATATTTCAACAACACAAATTCATTTAAAATGTACATCCAAGTGATTTGGAGGGGTGGGGTTTGGGTAGGTCATAGATTCCACTTACAATAACATATATATATATATATATATATATATATATATATATATATATATATATATAAAGAATATTGTTTTTTTAGTAGAATATAAATTGTTAAAAGCAAATAATGTATAAAAAAAATCCATGTGCTTATTATGGTTCTTAAGGATAGAGGATAACAAACTATGGAAATTACCATGCACCATATATTTGATAAAGCTTTAGACAACTGCACAATAGGATCAAATCATGTCTATCATAACTTCTATGTACACAACACATGCAATATTTAATAGGAGTACAAGTTTAGCATACTCTTCGAGGTAATTAGACATCTGGCATAAATGTTAGATATTTATCCCTTAACCTTGATAATTAAATTAGAGGTAATTATACAGACTAGCAAAGAAAAGACATTATGCTAAGGGAAATTGCAAAATTCCTAGCCATATTAAAAAGTTTACCCCTAATAAAATGTTGACCCACTATTACATTGGAATTAGCCCCTAGGTTACTGCACTGTTTAATGTGTTGTTTAATGCATACCAAGTAATTGCAACATTAAACAAGAACACGATAAAACATCAATGCATCAGACATCCTCAAAATGTCCATATGCAAAAGACTTTTCGGCCATATAGAATAGAATGAAGTAAGGCCTAGAAGATTCTAAAAACTAGAGACAAACTTTATGATATATGCACAATTTGATCTACCTTTTTACTATGCATCATTATCTGATGTGAAAGGCATTTCTCCAATGGCACAATTCTATTATGGGTATTTATACTTGAAAGATACTACTTTTAGCCATATCTAGTGTAATAGTACAATATGGTTATAAAAGTAAAAGTTCTCATTGGAGAAATTTGCCAAGCAACAACTGACCAACTATAAATAACCCTTAATGATTTCAAGTTATAAAATCCTATAAATTCATTACTCAAAATATCCATAATTAACAAAATACATAGTTCATTACAACAACAAAACTCAAAATATCCAACACATAAATCCTATCTGATGTATTATGTGTAAACCCCACCAATTACAAGTAAAATATGATTCATTGAAAGCCTAGATATTGTTATATTCGGAATAACTCAAGGCAAATCTAACACGGGTAATAAAAAAAATTAATTCAATTCAACTCTAAACCATCATGATTTTGCAAGGGATGATGGATCCACCATGTTATGTATCAAAGTATAAAGCATTCTATGTTAGTATATTCATTTAAATAATTACTAGAAACTTCTAGCCAGTTTTCTTCTCCAAAAAATAGAAGCAAATGTCACACAATGAGACACAAATAATTACCACATCAATCAGAATGACAAAAACAATTCCAGCATATTCTACACAAGATAAACGAAGGACATTAGCATTAAAAATCAAAAACCATTTTAAAAACACCAGCCCTAAACACAACGCATTAGTATTAGAAACAAATAAACAAATAAGAATGCATGTAATTGTAACAACAATCAAACAACTCACCCATTGGCATTAATAATTTCCCTAGATATCTTCATCTTTTTGGTGGTCCCTTTGTAGATCTCCTCAAGAGTGCAAGGCAACTTGTTCTCAATGGGAGCAGCCTTGCTAGGACCACCTTGACTCATATGTACTCCTCCTTCTCCTTCCCTAAAAGACCTAAACACGTCTACACCAAAAGAGAAATTTAATCTCATGCCACCACCAAACGGGTTTGAAAACCCAAAGAACTCAGCAAAAATGTCATTAGCACTACGTGGATTGAACCAAAACAATGTCGAAATGTCTCTAGTGGAAAAGAACATGGTTCCTCCACTACTAGAAGCTACATCAGAAGGTGGTACTTGACCCTTTAGACGTTTTTCCCCATATTGGTCATAAATAACCCTTTTAAGAGGATCACTCAACACCTAGTACCAAAAACCCCAAAAAATAAATAAAAATAAAAAATTGAGATCCGATATGTTAAAAGGTGAAATTTTGCAAAAACCCTTTGCGAGAAACTAACCTCGTATGCTTCAGAGATTTCTTTAAATTTGGATTCAGCTTCCTTTTCATTGGTTGGGTTCTTGTCAGGGTGCCATTTCAAGACGAGCCTTCGGTAGGCCCTTTTAATGTCATCGTGCTTAGCATTCCTATCAACCTGAAGGATGTTGTAATAATCAACACCTATGTTTGGTGCTTTTCCCTCTCTCTTTCTCTTTGTCATTTTGTTCTTCTTCACACCAACGATGTTTTGGTTGTGTGAGAATGCTATGAAAAGTTTTAGAACTCACAATTGGTAGTGTACTCTCTCACTTTTCATATCAATGTATTACAACTCCATTGTATGATAAGTCGGTTTTTATAAGAAGAAACAAAAAAACTTACCTTAATACTGCTTGATGGTGTTTAATTTTTAGCCCTCATGTAGTAATTATTTCTCTTAAATATATTAGTTTTTTTGCCATTCTTGTTTTGAAAAATTGACTATGTAGAACATTAAAAGTAGGGAAAAAAAAAAAGGGCGACCATTTATGTCAAACTTTTAATAAGAGTCATAATTTCAAGAAAAAAATATTAAAAAAAAATCTTACCTTATATTCAATTCAAATCCAATTACCCTCAAATCAAAATAGTATTTCAAGTCAAACAAAAACTCAATTACCCAATATTTCCAAAAAACATCTAATGAACAAAATTTAAATGAAATATTCTTTTATATTTTCACTATTATATTTTGAAATCAAATAAGGACATTAAATGTATTTTAGTAATAAATATATTCAAGAATAAATCACAAAATAAAAAAAATATTTATATAAAAATATTAGAAATTTAATATAAATTTTGTTCATGTTTAATAACTAAATGTGATAATTAAAATAAGATTAAATATATAGTTTCCAAAAGTAACAATATGTATTAATTTTATTCTCAAAAAGTTACATGCATATAATTTATTTTTTGAATTTTTCAACTCCATATTAAATTGGTCCTTCTATATTAACTTAGTCAACGATTTTTTTATTTTTTTATAGAAAGTCAATGAATTTATTAACTTCATAATTTTTTAATCTTTATTCTTTTTTAGAAATAATTTAGTCTTTATTCATAAAAGGTTAAATGCATATAATTAATTTTTTTGCATTTCAATTTTATGTTAAATATTCCTTTTATATTTAATTAGTCAATGAATTAATTAACTTAACAATTCAGTCTTTGAATTTTAAAATTAAAAAAAATTATATAGAAATATAAGAAATTTAATATAAATTTTTTTTATGTTTAATAACTAAATGTGAGAATAAAATAAGATAAAATATATAGTTTTCAAAAGTAACAATATGTATTAATTTTATTCTCAGAAGGTTACATGCATATAATTTAATTTTTTAATTTTTCAATTCCATGTTAAATTAGTCCTTCTTTATTAATTAGTCAACGAATTTATTTTTTTATAGGAAGTAAATGAATTTATTAACTTCATAATTTTTTAATCTTTATTCTTTTTGTAGAAATAATTTAGTCTGTATTCATAAAAGGTTAAATGCATATAATTAATTTCTTTGAATTTCAATTTTATGTTAAATAGTCCTTTTATATTTAATTAGTCAATGAATTTATTAACTTCTTAACAATTTAGTCTTTGAATTTTAAAATTAAAAAAATATTTATATAGAAATATAAGAAATTTTAAAAAAAAATTTGTTTATGTTTAATAACTAAATGTGAGAACGAAAATAAGATAAAATATATAGTTTTCAAAAGTAACAATATGTATTAATTTTATTCTCAAAAGGTTACATGCATATAATTTAATTTTTGAATTTTTCAATTCCATGTTAAATTAGTCCTTCTATATTAACTTAGTCAATGATTTTTTTTTATAGAAAGTCAATGAATTTATTAACTTCATAATATTTTAATATTTATTCTTTTTTGTAGAAATAATTTAGTCTTTATTCATAAAAGGTTAAATGCATATAATTAATTTTTTTGAAATTTAATTTTATGTTAAATAGTCCTTTTATATTTAATTAGTCAATGAATTTAGTCTTTGAGTTTTTAACCTTCAAAATAAATTTTCCATGTATATGCACAATTTGATCTACCTTTTTACTATGCATCATTATCTGATGTGAAAGGCATTGCTCCAATGGCCCAATTCTATTATGGGTATTTATACTTGAAAGATACTACTTTTAGCCATATCTAGTGTAATAGTACAATATGGTTATAAAAGTAAAAGTTCTCATTGGAGAAATTTGCCAAGCAACAACTGACCAACTATAAATAACCCTTAATGATTTCAAGTTATAAAATCCTATAAATTCATTACTCAAAATATCCATAATTAACAAAATACATAGTTCATTACAACGACAAAACTCAAAATATCCAACACATAAATCCTATCTGATGTATTATGTGTAAACCCCACCAATTACAAGAAAAATATGATTCATTGAAAGCCTAGAGATTGTTATATTCGGAATAACTCAAGGCAAATCTGACACGGGTAATAAAAAAAAATAATTCAATTCAACTCTAAACCATCATGATTTTGCAAGGGATGATGGATCCACCATGTTATGTATCAAAGTATAAAGCATTCTATGTTAGTATATTCATTTAAATAATTACTAGAAACTTCTAGCCAGTTTTCTTGCTCGAAAAATAGAAGCAAATGTCACACAATGAGACACAAATAATTACCACATCAATCAGAATGACAAAAACAATTCCAGCATATTCTACACAAGATAAATGAAAAACATTAGCATTAAAAATCAAAAACCATTTTAAAAACACCAGCCCTAAACACAACGCATTAGTATTAGAAACAAATAAACAAATAAGAATTCATGTAATTGTAACAACAATCAAACAACTCACCCATTGGCATTAATAATTTCCCTAGATATCTTCATCTTTTTGGTGGTCCCTTTGTAGATCTCCTCAAGAGTGCAAGGCAACTTGTTCTCAATGGGAGCAGCCTTGCTAGGACCACCTTGACTCATATGTACTCCTCCTTCTCCTTCCCTAAAAGACCTAAACACGTCTACACAAAAAGAGAAATTTAATCTCATGCCACCACCAAATGGGTTTGAAAACCCAAAGAACTCAGCAAAAATGTCATTAGCACTACGTGGATTGAACCAAAACGATGTCGAAATGTCTCTAGCGGAAAAGAACATGGTTCCTCCACTACTAGAAGCTACATCAGAAGGTGGTACTTGACCCTTTAGATGTTTTTCCCCACATTGGTCATAAATAACCCTTTTATGAGGATCACTCAACACCTAGTACCAAAAACCACAAAAAAATAAATAAAAATAAAAAATTGAGATCCAATATGTTAAAAGGTGAAATTTTGCAAAAACCCTTTGCGAGAAACTAACCTCGTATGCTTCAGAGATTTCTTTAAATTTGGATTCAGCTTCCTTTTCATTGGTTGGGTTCTTGTCAGGGTGCCATTTCAAGACGAGACTTCGGTAGGCCCTTTTAATGTCATCGTGCTTACCATTCCTATCAACCTGAAGGATGTTGTAATAATCAACACCTATGTTTGGTGCTTTTCCCTCTCTCTTTCTCTTTGTCATTTTGTTCTTCTTCACACCAACGATGTTTTGGTTGTGTGAGAATGCTATGAAAAGTTTTAGAACTCACAATTGGTAGTGTACTCTCTCACTTTTCATATCAATGTATTACAACTCCATTGTATGATAAGTCGGTTTTTATAAGAAGAAACAAAAAAACTTACCTTAATACTGCTTGACGGTGTTTAATTTTTAGCCCTCATGTAGTAATTATTTCTCTTAAATATATTAGTTTTTTTGCCGTTCTTGTTTTGAAAAATTGACTATGTAGAACATTAAAAGTAGGAAAAAAAAGGGCGACCATTTATCTCAAACTTTTAATAAGAGTCATAATTTCAAGAAAAAAATATTAAAAAAAAATCTTACCTTGTATTCAATTCAAATCCAATTACCCTCAAATCAAAATAGTATTTCAAGTCAAACAAAAATTCAATTACCCAATATTTCCAAAAAACATCTAATGAACAAAATTTAAATGAAATATTCTTTTATATTTTCACTATTATATTTTGAAATCAAATAATGACATTAAATGTATTTTAGTAATAAATATATTCAAGAATAAATCACAAAATAAAAAAATATTTATATAAAAATATTAGAAATTTAATATAAATTTTGTTCATGTTTAATAACTAAATGTGATAATTAAAATAAGATTAAATATATAGTTTCCAAAAGTAACAATATGTATTAATTTTATTCTCAAAAGTTACATGCATATAATTTATTTTTTGAATTTTTCAACTCCATATTAAATTGGTCCTTCTATATTAACTTAGTCAATGATTTTTTTATTTTTTTATAGAAAGTCAATGAATTTATTAACTTCATAATTTTTTAATCTTTATTCTTTTTTAGAAATAATTTAGTCTTTATTCATAAAAGGTTAAATGCATATAATTAATTTTTTTGCCTTTCAATTTTATGTTAAATATTCCTTTTATATTTAATTAGTCTATGAATTAATTAACTTAACAATTCAGTCTTTGAATTTTAAAATTAAAAAAAATTATATAGAAATATAAGAAATTTAATATAAATTTTGTTTATGTTGAATAACTAAATGTGAGAATAAAATAAGATAAAATATATAGTTTTCAAAAGTAACAATATGTATTAATTTTATTCTCAAAAGGTTACATGCATATAATTTAATTTTTTAATTTTTCAATTCCATGTTAAATTAGTCCTTCTATATTAATTAGTCAACGAATTTTTTTTTTTTTTAGGAAGTCAACGAATTTATTAACTTCATAATTTTTTAATCTTTATTCTTTTTGTAGAAATAATTTAGTGTTTATTCATAAAAGGTTAAATGCATATAATTAATTTCTTTGGATTTCAATTTTATGTTAAATAGTCCTTTTATATTTAATTAGTCAATGAATTTATTAACATCTTAACAATTTAGTCTTTGAAATTTAAAATTAAAAAATATTTATATAGAAATATAAGAAATTTAAAAAAAAAACTTGTTTATGTTTAATAACTAAATGTGAGAATGAAAATAAGATAAAATATATAGTTTTCAAAAGTAACAATATGTATTAATTTTATTCTCAAAAGGTTACATGCATATAATTTAATTTTTGAATTTTTCAATTCCATGTTAAATTAGTCCTTCTATATTGACTTAGTCAATGTTTTTTTTTATAGAAAGTCAATGAATTTATTCATAATATTTTAATATTTATTCTTTTTTGTAGAAATAATTTAGTCTTTATTCATAAAAGGTTAAATACATATAATTAATTTTTTTGAAATTTAATTTTATGTTAAATAGTCCTTTTATATTTAATTAGTCAATGAATTTAGTCTTTGAACTTTTAACCTTCAAAATAAATTTTCCATGTATATGCACAATTTGATCTACCTTTTAACTATGCATCATTATCTGATGTGAAAGGCATTGCTCCAATGGCACAATTCTATTATGGGTATTTATACTTGAAAGATACTACTTTTAGCCATATCTAATGTAATAGTACAATATGGTTATAAAAGTAAAAGTTCTCATTGGAGAAATTTGCCAAGCAACAACTGACCAACTATAAATAACCCTTAATGATTTCAAGTTATAAAATCCTATAAATTCATTACTCAAAATATCCATAATTAACAAAATACATAGTTCATTACAACGACAAAACTCAAAATATCCAACACATAAATCCTATCTGATGTATTATGTGTAAACCCCACCAATTACAAGCAAAATATGATTCATTGAAAGCCTAGAGATTGTTATATTCGGAATAACTCAAGGCAAATCTGACACAGGTAATAAAAAAAAATAATTCAATTCAACTCTAAACCATCATGATTTTGCAAGGGATGATGGATCCACCATGTTATGTATCAAAGTATAAAGCATTCTATGTTAGTATATTCATTTAAATAATTACTAGAAACTTCTAGCCAGTTTTCTTCCTTGAAAAATATAAGCAAATGTCACACAACGAGACACAAATAATTACCACATCAATCAGAATGACAAAAACAATTCCAGCATATTCTACACAAGATAAATGAAAGACATTAGCATTAAAAATCAAAAACCATTTTAAAAACACCAGCCCTAAACACAACGCATTAGTATTAGAAACAAATAAACAAATAAGAATTCATGTAATTGTAACAACAATCAAACAACTCACCCATTGGCAATAATAATTTCCCTAGATATCTTCATCTTTTTGGTGGTCCCTTTGTAGATCTCCTCAAGAGTGCAAGGCAACTTGTTCTCAATGGGAGCAGCCTTGCTAGGACCACCTTGACTCATATGTACTCCTCCTTCTCCTTCCCTAAAAGACCTAAACACGTCTACACAAAAAGAGAAATTTAATCTCATGCCACCACCAAACGGGTTTGAAAACCCAAAGAACTCAGCAAAAATGTCATTAGCACTACGTGGATTGAACCAAAACGATGTCGAAATGTCTCTAGCGGAAAAGAACATGGTTCCTCCACTACTAGAAGCTACATCAGAAGGTGGTACTTGAACCTTTAGACGTTTTTCCCCATATTGGTCATAAATAACCCTTTTATGAGGATCACTCAACACCTAGTACCAAAAACCGCAAAAAAATAAATAAAAATAAAAAATTGAGATCCAATATGTTAAAAGGTGAAATTTTGCAAAAACCCTTTGCGAGAAACTAACCTCGTATGCTTCAGAGATTTCTTTAAATTTGGATTCAGCTTCCTTTTCATTGGTTGGGTTCTTGTCAGGGTGCCATTTCAAGACGAGCCTTCGGTAGGCCCTTTTAATGTCATCGTGCTTAGCATTCCTATCAACCTGAAGGATGTTGTAATAATCAACACCTATGTTTGGTGCTTTTCCCTCTCTCTTTCTCTTTGTCATTTTGTTCTTCTTCACACCAACGATGTTTTGGTTGTGTGAGAATGCTATGAAACGTTTTGGAACTCACAATTGGTAGTGTACTCTCTCACTTTTCATATCAATGTATTACAACTCCATTGTATGATAAGTCGGTTTTTATAAGAAGAAACAAAAAAACTTACCTTAATACTGCTTGATGGTGTTTAATTTTTAGCCCTCATGTAGTAATTATTTCTCTTAAATATATTAGTTTTTTTGCCATTCTTGTTTTGAAAAATTGACTATGTAGAACATTAAAAGTAGGAAAAAAAGGGCGACCATTTATCTCAAACTTTTAATAAGAGTCATAATTTCAAGAAAAAAATATTAAAAAGAAATCTTACCTTAAATTCAATTCAAATCGAATTACCCTCAAATCAAAATAGTATTTCAAGTCAAACAAAAATTCAATTACCCAATATTTCCAAAAAACATCTAATGAACAAAATTTAAATGAAATATTCTTTTATATTTTCACTATTATATTTTGAAATCAAATAATGACATTAAATGTATTTTAGTAATAAATATATTCAAGAATAAATCACAAAATAAAAAAAATATTTATATAAAAATATTAGAAATTTAATATAAATTTTGTTCACGTTTAATAACTAAATGTGATAATTAAAATAAGATTAAATATATAGTTTCCACAAGTAACAATATGTATTAATTTTATTCTCAAAAAGTTACATGCATATAATTTATTTTTTGAATTTTTCAACTCCATATTAAATTGGTCCTTCTGTATTAACTTAGTCAATGATTTTTTTTTATTTTTTTATAGAAAGTCAATGAATTTATTAACTTCATAATTTTTTAATCTTTATTCTTTTTTAGAAATAATTTAGTCTTTATTCATAAAAGGTTAAATGCATATAATTAATTTTTTTGCATTTCAATTTTATGTTAAATATTCCTTTTATATTTAATTAGTCAATGAATTAATTAACTTAACAATTCAGTCTTTGAATTTTAAAATTAAAAAAAATTATATAGAAATATAAGAAATTTAATATAAATTTTGTTTATGTTTAATAACTAAATGTGGGCATAAAATAAGATAAAATATATAGCTTTCAAAAGTAACAATATGTATTAATTTTATTCTCATAAGGTTACATGCATATAATTTAATTTTTTAATTTTTCAATTCCATGTTAAATTAGTCCTTCTATATTAATTAGTCAATGAATTTAATTTTTTATAGGAAGTCAATGAATTTATTAACTTCATAATTTTTTAATCTTTATTCTTTTTGTAGAAATAATTTAGTCTTTATTCATAAAAGGTTAAATGCATATAATTAATTTCTTTGAATTTCAATTTTATGTTAAATAGTCCTTTTATATTTAATTAGTCAATGAACTTATTAACTTCTTAACAATTTAGTCTTTGAATTTTAAAATTAAAAAAATATTTTTATAGAAATATAAGAAATTTAAAAAAAAATTGTTTATGTTTAATACCTAAATGTGAGAATGAAAATAAGATAAAATATATAGTTTTCAAAAGTAACAATATGTATTAACTTTATTCTCAAAAGGTTACATGCATATAATTTAATTTTTGAATTTTTCAATTCCATGTTAAATTAGTCCTTCTATATTAACTTAGTCAATGATTTTTTTTTTATAGAAAGTCAATGAATTTATTAACTTCATCATATTTTAATATTTATTCTTTTTTGTAAAAATAATTTAGTCTTTATTCATAAAAGGTTAAATGCATATAATTAATTTTTTTGAAATTTAATTTTATGTTAAATATTCCTTTTATATTTAATTAGTCAATGAATTTAGTCTTTGAATTTTTAACCTTTAAAATAAATTTTCCATGTATATGCACAATTTGATCTACCTTTTTACTATGCATCATTATCTGATGTGAAAGGCATTGCTCCAATGGCACAATTCTATTATGGGTATTTATACTTGAAAGATACTACTTTTAGCCATATCTAGTGTAATAGTACAATATGGTTATAAAAGTAAAAGTTCTCATTGGAGAAATTTGCCAAGCAACAACTGACCAACTATAAATAACCCTTAACGATTTCAAGTTATAAAATCCTATAAATTCATTACTCAAAATATCCATAATTAACAAAATACATAGTTCATTACAACGACAAAACTCAAAATATCCAACACATAAATCCTATCTGATGTATTATGTGTAAACCCCACCAATTACAAGCAAAATATGATTCATTGAAAGCCTAGAGATTGTTATATTCGGAATAACTCAAGGCAAATCTAACACGGGTAATAAAAAAAATAATTCAATTCAACTCTAAACCATCACAATTTTGCAAGGGATGATGGATCCACCGTGTTATGTATCAAAGTATAAAGCATTCTATGTTAGTATATTCATTTAAATAATTACTAGAAACTTCTAGCCAATTTTCTTCTTCGAAAAATAGAAGCAAATGTCGCACAATGAGACACAAATAATTACCACATCAATCAGAACCAGAAAAATATTCCAGCATATTCTACACAAGATAAATGAATTAATAAAATTAAATAAATGAAGGACATTAGCATTAAAAATCAAAAACCATTTTTAAAACACTAGCACTAAACACAACACATTAGCATTAGAAACAAATAAACAAATAGGAATGCATGTAGTTGTAACAACAATCAAACAACTCACCCATTGGCATTAATAATTTCCCTAGATATCTTCATATTTTTGGTGTTCCCTTTGTATATCTCCTCAAGAGTGCAAAGCAACTTATTCTCAATGGGAGCAGCCTTGCTAGGACCACCTTTACTCATATGGACTCCTCCTCCTCCTTCCCTAAAAGACCTAAACACGTCTACACCAAAAGAGAAATTTAATCTCATGCCACCACCAAATGGGTCTGAAAACACAAAGAACTCAGCAAAAATGTCATTAGCACTACGAGGATTGAACCAAAACGATGTCGAAATGTCTCTGGTTGAAAGGAACGTGGTTCCTCCATTACTAGAAGCTGCATCAGGAGGTGCACATCACTCAACACCTAGCACCAAAAGCCACAAAAAATTAAATAAAAATAAAAAATTGAGATCCAATATGTTAAAAGGTAAAATTTTGGAGATACCCTTTACGAGAAAGTAACCTCGTATGCTTCAGAGATTTCTTTAAATTTGGATTCAACTTCCTTTTCATTGGTTGGGTTCTTGTTAGGGTGCCATTTCATGACGAGCCTTTGGTAGACCCTTTTAATGTCATCGTGCTTGGCATTCCCATCAATCTGAAGGACGTTGTAATAATCAACACCCATGTCTGGTGCTTTTCCCTCTCTCTTTCTCTTTGTCATTTTGTTCTTCTTCACACCAATGATGTTTTGGTTGTGAGAGTGCTATGGAAAGTTTCAGAACTCACAATTGACTATGTAGAACATTAAAAGTAGGAAAAAAAAAGGAGACCATTTATGTCAAACTTTTAATAAGAGTCATAATTTCAAGGAAAAAATATTGAAAAAAAAATCTTACCTTATATTCAATTCAAATCCAATTACCCTCAAATCAAAATACTATTTCAAGTCAAACCAAAATTCGATTACCCAATATTACCAAAAAAAAAAATCTAATGGACAATATTTAAATGAAATATTCTTTTATATTTTCACTATTATATTTTGAAATTAAATAATGACATTAAATGTATTTTAGTAAGAAATATTTTCAAGAATAAATCACAAAATTTTAAAAATATTTATATAGAAATATAAGAAATTTAATATAAATTTTGTTTATGTTTAATAACTAAATGTGAGAATTAAATATATATTTTTCAAAAGTAACAATATGTATTAATTTTATTCTCAAAAGGTTACATGCATATAATTTAACTTTTGAATTTTTCAATTCCATGTTAAATTAGTCCTTCTATATTAACTTAGTCAATGAATTTTTTTTTTTTATAGAAAGTCAATGAATTTTATAAGTTCATAATATTTTAATCTTTATTCTTTTTGTAGAAATAATTTAGTCTTTATTCATAAAAGATTAAATGCATATAATTAATTTTTTTGAATTTCAATTTTATGTTAAATAGTCCTTTTATATTTAATTAGTCAATGAATTTAGTCTTTGAATTTTTAACCTTCATAATAATTTAATTGTTATATTTAATAAATTTTCCATTAAAAAGTAATTTAATCATGAAATTGATATATTTAAAAATAATTCATTCCTATAATATAAATTAATATACATACATTGAAGGTCACTCTCTCAATTAGACATTTTCAACACTCTCTCTTATCTCTATTGCATGTATATTTCATATATTATCTCTGTAATTAACCAAAAATATGTCTCTCAATCTTTTTTAAACTACAATTCTTTTACCTTTACTTTAAATTTGATTTTCTTAATTATCTATTTATTCTAGTCTATCATTTTTTATCTTTATTTTTAAATTAAATTTAAATATTTTACAAAAAAGATGTTAGAAATTAAAAGTAATCTTATATGATTAAAATAGTTCATTAAAATTTGAAATATAGTTTATAGATTAAAATATTTATTTATTATAAATTTAAATTATAATATAATTTACATATTAAAAAAATCTATTTATTATAAAATTTAATTATATCAAAGTATCTAGCTTTTACAATGCAAAGAGTACTTTTAAATTTTAAGTAAAAATTCAACCTGAATGATTACTTTTGAAAACCAAATTATATATTTATTCTAAAAGTAATTATTTTTAGAATAATTAATTGATCTTTGTGTATAACATTTTCTTCATTAAAGACAATCTTATTTGAGCTGGATCGGACCACTATGGATGGCAAAGCTCCCCCTCTAAGTATTTAACACTGCTACATACTCAAAACTCAAACTCGAGACTTCTGATTTAGTTAGAACAACCCAAATGCCAGTTGATATATATGAAAGCCATTTTAGCGTTAATATATATATATATATATATATATATATCTATATATATATATATATTGACATTTATGCTTACAAGGTTTATAAATACTTATAATTTAATTTTAATATATTATATTTGTATTTTATACATATATGTGAATAAATTAGGTGGATAAATATTTATAACACATGAAGCTAGATAAAACTTTAGATGAAAAAACGTAATTGTTCATATTAATTGATTAAAAGATTAAAGTGGCGGTCTTAACTTATTTTAAATCAAAACATGAATAACAGATTTATAATTTTTAACGAATATTTAAATATTATTAAATTTTTTGTCACTCAACTTATATATAATCTAATTTTAAATTAAAACAAAGCTTGAAATGTGACAAAACAACATTTAAATATTAATATTACTTATTTAATATTATTATTATTTTTGTTTAGAGATTGACCAACAAAGTTAGTTAATTATTTAATAATCATTATAAATATTGTCATTGATATTATTATTCTTATTATTGTTTTCATTATTTATTTATTTTTATAAATTATTATTATTAATAATAAAAATTGAAGTTGATAACTAATATAGTAAATTAAGTGTCTTATTACCTACAAAAAAATATAAGTATCTTTTATTGCAGAAATTTTAAGTAATATGATTGCTATAGATATCAATCATTAATTGTTGTCTGCATTTATTCATATATATTTTTGTTAAAATTTAATGTAATACTATTTTACTGTTTTCTTATATATAATACTTTATTCTCAACATAAAGCTTTATTCTTTTCTATATTTTGAGTATTGGGTGTAGGAACAGTTAAATCCTTATTTAGGAGGGAATCAAACATGGGTTCTCCTGCTAAATAGATCGTTCCCCCTCATGTGAATGCAGCGGGGCCTTACACCACTGCGCCCAACCTTTGGGTTTATATTTATAGGATTTGGATTATAGGATATAGATTTGGATAACAATTTTTTTTAGTGAAATTGGATAAAAAAATGTTATAGTCAATTTTATTTTTTTTGCATAATGTTATAGTCAATTGTTTATGAATTTGATGCCTTGCAAATCTGCTTTTATATAAAAAAAAATTGTTTATGAATTTGATGGTGATGCACTAACAGTGTAAAACAATTTTACATTGTCATACAATCACAAATCACCGTTGATATGACTTTTAAGATAATTTTGTAAAAGTCAACAAACTTATCATACATGGTGAATTGTGATTGAATGACACTGTAAAATTATTTTATATTGTCAGTGCATAACCCTTTTTCTCATTGTTTATTAATATAGTAGTTTTTATTTAATATAAAAATTAATTGTTGAATAAAAAACTTTTTTTATAATGTTTTCTCTATTCGAAAGAAAATGTTGACTGTTGATAAAATATTAAATCACTAATTATATGAGGAGGGATAAACCCGATGCGTTGGCTTTGTAGTTAGGCACCCTACGCTCATGCGTTGTGGGGACGATCTATTTAGCGAGGAATCCCGTGTTCGATTCCTGTCACGTGCGAAAACCCTTCGGGCCAGTGACAGTCACAGTAGCGTGAGCAAGATTAGTCTCTGACCCAATGGGCTGAGGATACCCATGGCAGGACAAAAAAAAATATGAGGAGGGATAAAGTTACTCCAAAGGTAACTCTAAAAGAGTTACTTCACATCCATATCATTCATTTTCTTAAAATTTAATGGTTAAGATTAGTTACTCTTTAAAACCATTAGATTTCAAGAGGATGAATGTTGAGGATGTGGAGTAACTTTTTTAGAGTTACACTTGGAGTAACTTGATCCCTCAATTTATATATATTTATATGAAATAGATTTACAAATCATGTTATAGTTGATTATTTATTAACATATATAACAAATTTTTAATTAAAATTTAAACATTGAATTAAAATTACTATTTGTTTATTCTATCATTGCTTCAACTTGAAAGTGTAAAGGACTCACCTTAAGGTAGGATTAAACCAATGCCAGATGACCATGTAATTTTAAATGGCATAAAAGTGTAAAGGACTCAAAGAAGGAAACATCATTCATTTTGAAAAATATGAGAATAATCCAAGAACAATGTATCTTACAAAAATTAATTAGATTATTTTGTTGTCATTTGCGCTAGGTGATTATGATACACCCTCTATATTATATTTATGAAATATCACATTTTATTTATCAATGGAGCAAGACCACCGATGGGGTAAATCAGGCACTGGTATTAGATTTCATTCATCAGATTCAGGCAACCAATTCAACGTTCATACCTTAATATCATTTTGGCAACAAAGATTATTCAGCATTGTTGTGATTTATTTTTTAATTATTGAGCAAAATCAGCAAATAAGACAACACTGATTCATCATTCATTCTTCAATTTTTATTAGAACACTACCAGTACCTAATCACCACATGCACCAAATAAAACAACATTGATTCATCATTCATAAACAAACAAGGTGAAATAATATTCAAATCGGAGATTGAAATAAATTTTGATTTTATTGGTTTAAAAATAAAAAACAGAAATCAAATGCATAACAATGGCCTTTATGAAATCCATGGTTCAGAGCTAACCCGATTTGAAGACAAGTTAGAAAGGGGTAATATTAATTGTAGAAAATTCAATGTTTATAGTTCAAGTAGCAACAACTTGAGATCTAAGGGGTTTCCTGAATAGACGTTGCGTGGGATGGAGTCATGGGAACCAGATTTGATGCGCACATTGCACACAACTAGATCCGCTGTGCATGCCGCTGACAACCATATTCGCCACAGTGCTGCCCCGCCTCTCACGAGAACCAAATCGACGAGATTTTAGTTGGCGATGTTAACGATTTTGAGTAAAGGGTTGGGAGTGATCTAAGGAAGGGGTCACCGTCAACTAGATTTGTCAAGGACCGCTAGTAACCAAATCTGTCGTGCGTCGTACCACCCCTCTACCTTGGTGAGTCTGCCTGGAAGGAGTTGGGAGAAGAATCCGGTGCGGAAGGCACAAGATATAACCATGCAGACTCCGAAGGTTAACAAAAGTGGTTCACAATAGACCATTTGCATTAGTGGTCCACTGTAGTCTTGCACTACACCATTTTAGAGTTTAGGCCACGCCATTCATAACCACGGCTCAAAAACCATTGTCTAAACATATAATACGCAATGGTTTTAAACCTGTTGGCAATAACTTACATATTTTCTTCTCCCCCAACAATATAACATGCAACCGTGGCCTTTAAAAAATGGCAACATTTTTTAATCCGTGGATTAAATATAGACCACGGTCATTTAATTGTAGACATATTAGGTCATCCTTTAAACCCGTTGATTCTAAAATTAAATTCAAATTTATATGTCACAAGTCCACCAAAATTTTAGGCGCGCTGCTTTCTGAAAACAAAATCAAACCCCAAACCCCAAACAAAATTTTATATGTCACATTTTCTATCTATATCAGAAACCCCAAACCCTTCTCTCTCTCTCTCTCTCTCACACACACACACACGTTCTCCTCACATCAAAAACTTCAAACCCGCAAACTGTTAGGTTCTAAGACCTTGGACGATGTCCAACCACTCCTATTTCGGTTTTGATGATAATAACTAAAGGATAAATTTTGAAGTATCTAATGATCTAGTTTGAGTGTTATAGGAATTACGTCATCCAATCCCGCAATGGTATTGTATCTCTCAAACCTGGACTCTATGTTTTAATAAAATGAGCGTCCAATTGTGTTTTATAAAGAACCCTACAGGCAGCATCCAATGCTCCTGTGAGAGCAAGCGTCCAACGCTTGAATAACACTCACTGTTGTTACTATCTTGAAAATACGTTTTCTATGATATAAGGCAACGTTCACTCTCTCATATTTTTAACATGCCATTCTGTTTGATCTTTTCGAATAGTACTGAACAGGAAAGAAGAAGCTTCTCTCTGCAGAGAAAGTACAAGTAGGAGAGAGGCGCTACGAGTACGGCTGTCACTTCCATCACTTCACTCTAAGTCAAAATGTGACAACGGCCATATGCTACAGAAAGAATCGCTCTTGGAAAAGGAACAGATCCCTCAACGGATATCTTTCAACAAACTTCCTATATATAGAAGAATGAGCTCACGTATCGAGAACGACGATTTTTGAAAAAGAGCTGAATCCCTGTCAAAACGACTGGACGATCATAAGCGAAAAGAGCATTCATCTTAGCTTTGCTAAGCGAGTCTATATACTCATTCTTATTGTAATATCCTCTCATTGAGAGTTATATTTTATTTACAATATCAAACAATTCTGTTTGGAAAGCCAGGAGTGACTTAGTGTTAAAGAATACTTGATTTTTGTATTTAATCTCAAGGAGAGATTAAGGGTGTGCCAGAAGTGGCCTAGAGAATACTTGTAGCCAGAAGTGGCAAGGTTAGAATACTTGAGAGTAATCAGATTTTGATTAGTAGAACCCTTCAAAAGTTTTTGAAGGAGAACTGGACGTAGCTCAGTTGAGTGAACCAGTATAAAACTACGTATTCTATTCTCTCGCCTTCTAGCTCACTTGCATTTCTTTTAAGCTATCTCTTCAACATACTACGAAAAAGTTTCTATACACCTTTTTATCTAAGTTTATCTATTACGTGTATTTAAACGAAAAAGAAGAAGAGTAGTTTCTTTGGTCTGTTGTTTTAATCGGCTGGACGATAGCTCGTTCTTTCTGTTTTACTAAGTTTCTGTAAAACGTAAAGATACATTATCTTCACATTGGCTAAAGTTTTCCAAAGAAAATTTAAATACACTATTCAACCCCCCTTCTAGTGTATTTCTCTACATTTCAGTTGGTATCAGAGCTCGACCTCTTGGGTTGAGTTCTTAACAGAACAGAGGAAAGATCCTGAGAAAGATGGAAAACGAAGGACAAGCTGTGAACAGACCACCACTCTTCAAGGGTGTCAAATATGACTACTGGAAACAAAGAATGATAGCATTCTTTGAATCTAGCCATATTGACATGTGGGAAGTTGTGGAGATGGGCGATTATATTCCGCTTGATGCAAGCCTCAACGAAATCCCAAAGGCTAGATGGACGGAAGAGCAAAAACAAAGATTTTATCTCAACTCCAGAGCCAGAAACATCATCATGTGTGCACTAAGCGAACAAGAATACAATAAGGTGCACAGTCTCAAAAGCGTAAAACAAATGTGGGACACTCTTGCATTAACATATGAGGGTTCCACTCAGGTAAAACATAACAAACTCAGTCTCCTTACTCGTCAATATGAGTTGTTTAGTATGGAAGAAAACGAGGACATACAAAGTATGTTTGGACGGTTTCAAACCATACTAAATGAACTTAGAGCACATGGTAAAGATTATAATAACTATGAACATATTGACAAAATCCTAAGAAGTTTACCTAGGAAATAGAGACCACAGGTTACAGCTTTGAGAACAACGAAGGAACTGGACGATATGTCCTTAGAAGAACTCGTGGGAACCCTCAAGGTGCATGAACTAGAACTGCATCAAGACAGTGATGGTAAGAAAAATAAGTCTCTGGCGCTCAGCGTCCAGAAGCCAAGGAAAGCATCATCGTCCAAAGCCATGCAAGCTGAAACATCATCAGACGAACAATATGAAGATGATGACTCAGACGAGAATGATGAACTATCCTTTATATCCAAAAGGATACATTCTATGTGGAAAAAGAAAGGTGGATCCAGATGGAGAAACCTGAAGAGGAAAGACTTCAAAGAAAAGAAGGAGAAGAGTCCAATTATATGCTACGAATGCAAAAAGCCAGGACACTTCAAATCAGAGTGCCCAGATCTTGACAAAAGCAAAGACAAGAAGAAGAAATTCTTCAGCAAAGGAAAGGGCAAGAAAGTTCTGATGTCCACCTGGGAAGACCTGGACGATGACTCATCATCGGACGAAGGAGAAGAGGAAGAAGCACACATATGTCTGATGGCGGACACCTCAACTGATTCCTCTGAGCCAGAAGAAGAAGATGAGGTAGATTTTAATGACTTAGATTCAATTCAAGAAGCTTATCATGAATTACTTTCAAACTCTTCTATCTTGTCAAAGGCCTACAGAACTTTAAAGAAATCATCCAAATCACTTTCAAAAGAAAAAGAAGCTTTAGAAGAAAACGTTAGACAACTAGAAAGTGAAAAGGAGGATTTACAGAAAAAGTTTGCAGAGCTTTCAAGGCAAAATGAAACTACAAATATGGAGAGGCGAACTCTCTGGAATGATGCTGCTCAAGCCTATAAATCCTATAAGGATTCAAGGGATAGAGAAAGCAATCTTTCCATAGAGATTCGAAATCTCAACGCAGAAAACAAAAGGCTAGTTGAGAAGCTTCTGAAAGTTGAAGCAGATACTTCTTTAAGAGGTCAACCACATGATGTTGTAAAACTTCATGAGGAAATTGACAGCCTAAAGAAGGATCTGTCAAACTTTGTCAAGGGCTCTGACAACCTCAAAAAACTTTTAAAATATGAAGGTTGTAAGAGACCAAATGACAGGTCAGGACATGGATACAAGGGAAATAAATATATTCATGATGAAGAAACAGATGTTTGCTACTTCTGTGGGAAACCTGGACATATAACGTCCAAATGCAGACACCTGCCTAAGAGGGGAGCATTCAATACCCTTCGAGCTAACAAAAAAGGACCTAAGTCAATCTGGGTACCTAAGGATAAAATTGTTCCTGTTGCAGACATGCTTAACAGCAGGAAAGAAACTCCAATCATGGTACCTGGAAAGTGGGTGCTCACATCACATGACGGGAGAAAGGTGTATGTTCCAAAGCCTCCTACCCAAGACTGGTGGGACAGTCACTTTTGGAGGGAATCAGAAAGGGATGATAGCTGGCGCAGGTAAGATTGGTATACCACCCTATCCCTGTATTGATAACGTTCTTTATGTTAAAGGTCTTAAACATAATCTACTTAGCATAAGTCAATTATGTGACAGTGGATATGATGTTGCCTTTAACAAAGGTGAATGTACAGTCAAAAACTCTGATGGATCCCTTCTCTTTACTGCAAAGAGGCAAGGCAATCTGTATAAGATTAAACTTGGGGAACTATCAAGTCAAAATGTATCATGCCTAGTTTCTGTACAAGAAAATCATTGGTTATGGCATAAAAGAGTTGGTCATGCAAGCTTGAGGTTAATCTCAAAGCTGAACAGGCACAACCTCGTAAGAGGACTACCAAGTATGTCATATAAAGATGATCTTCTTTGTGAAGCTTGTCAGAAAGGGAAACAAGTGAAAAGTTCTTTTCAAAGTAAAAACATTGTTTCCACTTCTAGACCACTAGAGCTGTTACATATTGATCTGTTTGGACCCACAAGAACAGCCTCGGTAAGTGGTAAAAGATATGGGTTAGTTATAGTGGACGACTATACTAGATGGACATGGGTCTTATTCCTATCCCACAAAGATGAGTCCTTTAAGGCCTTTTATAATCTCTGCAAAAGAGTTCAAAATGAAAAAGGAGTATGCATTGCTTCAATCAGAAGTGATCACGGGGGTGAATTCGAAAACGAAAGTTTTCAAAGGTTCTGTGAGGATAATGGTATCCTTCACAACTTCTCAACACCTAGAACACCACAACAGAATGGTGTAGTTGAGAGGAAAAACAGGTCACTTCAGGAGATGGCCAGAACCATGTTAAATGATAATTCAACCCCTAAACACTTCTGGGCTGAAGCAGTGAATACTGCCTGTTATTTACAAAACAGAATCTATATAAGGCCGATATTGAAAAAGACTCCATATGAATTGTGGAAGGGTAGAAGACCCAACATATCCTACTTCCATCCATTTGGATGTCAATGTTTCATTCTGAACACTAAGGATAACCTGGGAAAATTTGATTCTAAGTGTGATGAAGGAACATTGCTTGGATATTCTGAAACTTCAAAGGCGTACAGAGTCTATAACTCTAGAACCTTAGTTGTTGAAGAAGCTATCCATGTGAAGTTTAATGACAACAAGCCTGATAAGGAATTATCAGAGCTAGACAAATCATTTGCAGATATCAGACTGGATGATGCAAGTAAGTCATCAGATTCGTCCAAACATGATGTCTCAGTTGAAGAATCAAATGCACTACTGGACCGTCCAGTCGAAGAACAAAGAGAACCAACTGGACGCAACTGGCAAATGAAGAAACATCATCCACAGGAACAAATCATTGGGGATCCAGAAGACAGAGTCAAAACCAGATCTTCACTTCAACGACAGCAAAGTCACGCAGCATTCATATCTCAAATAGAACCTAAGACTGTGGACGATGCCTTAGAAGATGAAGGCTGGGTCAAAGCAATGCAAGAAGAACTTGACCAATTTCAAAAGAACAATGTCTGGAAGCTAGTAGAACTCCCCAACGACAAAGAAGCTGTAGGAGCAAAGTGGGTGTTCAGAAACAAGCTGGACGAAGAAGGTAATGTTGTGAGAAACAAAGCAAGGTTGGTAGCAAAAGGTTACTCACAACAAGAAGGTATAGATTATACTGAAACTTATGCTCCCGTTGCACGTCTGGAGGCAATCCGCATTTTACTGTCATTTGCAGCTCATAGCAATATGAAGCTATACCAAATGGACGTAAAAAGTGCATTCCTCAATGGACTCATAAAAGAAGAAGTCTATGTGGAACAACCCCCAGGATTTGAAAGTGATGCTTTTCCAAACCATGTTTTTAAACTCAACAAAGCACTATATGGGTTGAAACAAGCTCCTAGAGCTTGGTATGAAAAACTCAGCACATTTCTGTTAGAAAATGGTTTTTCAAGAGGAAAAGTAGACACTACGTTATTTCGCAAAGACTACTCTTATGATTTTATTATTGCACAAGTATATGTTGATGATATCATATTTGGTGCCACTAATGAATCTCTCTGTGAAGATTTTGCCAAATTAATGCAAACAGAGTTCGAGATGAGCATGATGGGTGAGCTGAAATTCTTCCTTGGACTCCAAATCAAACAAACTGAAAAGGAAATATACATACATCAGACTAAGTATGTCAAAGAGCTATTAAAGAAGTACAAGTTGGACGATGCAAAACCAATGAAAACTCCTATGCATCCAACAACAGTTCTTGGACTGGACGACAACTCAAGGAAAGTAGATAATACTCTATACAGAGGTATGATAGGATCACTCCTGTACCTCACTGCGTCCAGACCTGACACAATGTTCAGCGTATGCCTATGTGGCAGATTTCAGTCTGACCCAAGGGAAGTTCACTTAACTGCTGTTAAAAGAATCTTTCGATATCTTGCTGGAACCACTAACCTTGGGTTATATTTCAAAAGGGAGAAAGATTTCAGGCTAATAGGATATTGTGATGCTGATTATGCTGGAGATCGCATTGAAAGAAAAAGCACCAGTGGAGGATGTCACTTCATTGGTGGTAACCTAGTCTCCTGGATATGCAAGAAGCAAGGAACAATTGCTCTGTCCACTGCTGAAGCAGAGTATATCTCAGCTGCAAAATGCTGCTCTCAAATCTTGTGGATCAAGCATCAACTTGAGGACTACAACATATATGAGAGTAACATTCCTATCTTCTGTGATAGTAAAGCTGCCATAAATCTTTCTAAAAATCCCATATTGCATTCAAGGGACAAACACATAGAAATTAAACATCACTTTATAAGAGATCATGTTCAAAAGGGAACTGTGGAATTGCACTTTGTAACCACAGATGATCAGCTTGCTGATATATTCACCAAACCCCTTACTGAAGACAAGTTAATCCTTCTAAGGGACAAACTTGGCATGAACTCTGTAAAGGAATGATTAACATCTACATGATGCGTCCAATAACTTCATAACGTCCAAAGGATATGTCGTCCAAGGAACAATTGAGTCATGCATATGCATTACATACATTTCACTTAAAGTCCAATATATGGACGATGTCTTTTTATCTTAGTTTTTTCTTCTGATTCAAATTAACAAAACGGATCGTTTTAAGGATAAGTATGAGCTAATACTCTATGCTGAGTCACCAAAATGGCGGTAACCGTACACATTTACCCACATCCTCTGCACGTCTCATCATGGCGGGTTTTATGGCGTCAGTTACTTTTCAAATATTCAAAAATAAAAACAAAACCGCTTCATATTCTCCAAACAAAGCCCAAACACCACCTTATCAAATCCTCACCGGAGAAAACCTAAACACTCATCAAACCTAAACACTCTCTCTCTCTCTCAGAAACCCCAAAAATCCTCTCAGAAAACCTAAAAATCCAAACTTTACAAGAATGGCAATCTCTACAAACTCAAGCAACTCAGAACTCGACGTCCTCACCTACCCTGAGACTACGGTTGTGCACCAAGGAGCTGCTACGGTGCACATTGAGCACTTCTTTGACATTGAAGCTCTTGAAAAGCTGGGACTAAACCTGAACGAGAGCCTACTGAAGTGTGGAATCAGAGGCTACTTCAATGAGAACCAGAAAATCTATCCCGAGTTGATCAGAATGTTCTAGAGGAATGCCAAGTTCCAGAGCCTAAGGGAGCTCGTGGCCAAGATTCTTGGACGAGAAGTGACGCTGTCCACCGAGGCCATAGCAAAGGTAACTGGTTGCATCAGGGAGCAGAACCAGTACAAAACCAACTGGGCCAAGAAGTACGGCGATAACGTTGCGACTGTGCTTTGCAAGTCCAAAACCCCTAAGTCAGTGAAGATTGAATACAAGAATCTGTGCGAGGAAGCTAAAATATGGCAGCAGGTGTGCAACAAGAGCATCCTGCACAAAGTTGGGTCTAAGGACTCAATCACAGACTTACACAAGTTTGTGATATTCCATCTGATGGAAGGCATTCCCTTCAATCTCCCTCACATCATCTACATCAATATCGTGAGGATGATGAAGTCCGTGGGTGGGAATGATGACATTTTCTACGCCGCCCTGTTGAACAGGATCTTCTGGGATCAGAAGCTTTATCAATGCTTCTATGATGAATTGGATGAAGAAGCCCATGAAGCCATAGTGAAGAAAAGGGCCAATAATGGCAACACAACAGTTGTTTGGTGAGCCCAACATAAGGCCAATGAAGATCAAGCTAACAGCCAAGGTCTTAAGGTACCTGGACGAGGACACCATCAACAAGCAGAGGCATGAGCAGAGCAAGATCATCTCTAATGATGAAGAAGAAGAGATTGATCTACTGGGCATTGGTAGAAAAATCAAAAGGTTGATGGAAGAACAGCAGGGCAGAAAGATCACACGCCAAGTAACTCAGATGCATGAGGAAGACGCTGAGAAGGAAAGAAGAACCAAGAAAAGGCATGCTGAGACATCTGTTGCTCAGTCACCAGCAGGGAAGCGTCCAAAGACTGAAACGTCCAAACCTGTTCAAGAGGAGAGGCGTCCAAAGGTAGCTTCAGTAAAGGTTGCCCCAGAAAAGCAAAAGGTACGAAAGCTTCAATTACTGGATGACTCTGATGATGATGATGACCAGATCCCAATTGGTCAGATCATGAAGGAGACAGAGGGTCCTTAGCAAAAGAAGCAAAAGGCACAACCTGCTAAAACACCTCCTTTTCTTGCTAATGTACCACGAAGAAGAGTGAAGACTCAGGCAAAAAGGGCAAAAAGGACTGTAGTGCTACCATCCTCCTCTCAAGACACCGACAATGTGTCCACCAGCACCCTTCTACCAGCAACATCAGGTGCTCCATCCACATCAGCAAGCCAGCAAACACCTCTTCGCTTGGACCTGTCCAAGTTTGTGCGTCCAAGAGATGCATGGAGGGATACATGGTCCCCATGGACTATACCCCCCAAGCAGAAAACAAAAGAAGAGAAAGACAGAGAAAGCTTCCCAGTTGCATTCCTCACATGCAATGAGCAGAATTTCTGTAAAGAAGGTGATGTGATCCAGAGGCCTCTGCAAGAGCCTCTGAAGCGGCATTATACAACTGCCTCAGCACCTGAGTGGACGAGGTATGTTTGCACTGAATCATTGTCAGCTGCTTATTATGCTATGCCCAAAGGAACGATCATCAGCAATCCTCTGCCCAGTTGGACGAGAGAAGTGTACCCACTCTTAGTACGCATGCCTTATCCTTACATCTGTCCAACTGGAACTCAGCAGAGAGTGCGTCCAGCAGCGGAAAATCTGCAGAAGCCAGAGGTGGAAGTTGCCTCTCGTTTCACCAAGACGGTTGCGGAGCAGAAAGGGAAGGCTCCAAGGAAAAAGAAGGCACCGTCCAAGAAGTCTTCTGCTAACAAAGATAGTGAGCTGGATGCAGAATTGCAATTAGCAATTAAAGAAAGTCTGGACCCGTCAGTAACGCAGCAGCGTCCAGACGCAGGGTGGGTCAGGGATGTTCAAATCTGGACTCCAATCACAAAGTTCCTGCCTCTACCAGCTGGAACTCCAGTGCTAAACTTCCAGCCTGGCGACTTTGATGATCTTGGAAAGCTTCTGCAACAGATGTACATTCCAAACCAAGCAATCGCCTACCCACCAAACATGCACATAAGCCGAGCGACGGAAATAAAGTTCATACCAGACAGAGTATGTCCTAGACTGCCTGTCTATGATGCTGGTCGCAAGAAAGGCTTCAAATTCTAGGGCATTGAGATGCCCAGCAGGGAGGAGAAAGTTGGAACCCTGCAAAAATCTTCTTACACCTGGGGTCATTTATTTGATAAGTCTGGTAAGCTCACGCGTGAACTTGGAACCTCTGATTCCATAACCTTTTGGCGCCAGATACTATGGAACGATTCCCAGCAAGCCTCATCCTCAGGCTGTTCCAAGGATGACTTTGTTCATCCCCCTCATGGTATAGAAGTGCTGCGTCCAGTCAAGACTCACCATTTCTCAGACACATTTGCCTGCTTTCTGAAGGATTCAGATGATTATCTGGAGTTGATGAAGACTCTGCCAACAATCAGAAGCAACAAAGTGTTTGACCTCAGAACACTGGATCGCTCAGAGTTTATGGAGGAACTCCAAACTCTCCATGAGGAGTACCAAGAAGAAGAAGCCGCCGCAGCAGTAGAACAAGCTCGTGTTGAGCAGCTGGCTTTTGAGGAAGCTGAGATAGAAACCACGGAAAAGGAAGATACGGTTGCTAAGACAAAGGCTACTCAGGCAGAACTGGATGAAGCATCTGCCAAAGTGACAAAGGTGCTAGCTCATCTTGACCTGGACTCATCAGTACCAGTGGACGTAGAACACTTTGTCACGTCACATGAAGAAGCTACCGTCCAGTCTGATAGATCCGAGGATGATAGAGAGCTCGTTGTTGAAGCGTCCAAGCAAATGGAAGCCTCTGCAGCACAGCCTATTGCTGAAGATGTCACAAGCCTCCCCATTGTTGAGGCTTCTGCTGAAGCACATTCAGGCACACATCAACTGGTTCCAACTGGATCTTCAAGTCCAAGGGGCATCAATCCCCTGCGATTTGCTGAACCACAAGGAGTCTCAGAAGATCGTGTTCACGAAATTGTGCAACAGGCTCTGAGGCAGCAACAGCTGGAGACTGAGGCCGCGTTTCAAGCTTTTTAGCAAAGACAACAGGCTGAAGCTGAACAACATCGTCTAATGCTGCAAAATGCAATCACTGAGCAGTTCATGAGTCTCTCACAGACGCTTGTGAACCAGATTCAACACACAGCAGCCACCTTACTTGGCCAAGTTGCTCATGCAGTTCCACAAGTCCAACCTCAACCTCCACAACCAGCACCACCAATTCAAGCACCACCAGAACAACCACCTCCACCACCACAAGAACCACCTCCACAGCCATAAGGTGACCATGATGGCTAAATTTTTTTTTCCATCTTTCAAACCTTTTTGTTAATGACAAAGGGGGAGAAATTGGAATTTTTGATGAGTATATATAGCTAAAACAATCTGTATTCAAAATTCTTTTTGGCATATATATATTGGCTCCTTTATCAAAACATGAGGTGTTTATTTTCATATATTCCGCATCCATATCATTGATATGTGTTTCACTCTGATATCTGTTATTAGATGCATAAGAAATGTTGAACTCAGGGGGAGTACTTCATTTCTCTTTTATACTCTGGCATAACATAATCATCTCTGACTTGACTCATTGTATTCTTATATGATTATGTATCTTTTAACATCAAAATTTACCATTATTTGTCATCATCAAAAAGGGGGAGATTGTTAGGTTCTAAGACCTTGGACGATGTCCAACCACTCCTATTTCGGTTTTGATGATAATAACTAAAGGATAAATTTTGAAGTATCTAATGATCTAGTTTGAGTGTTATAGGAATTACGTCGTCCAATCCCGCAATGGTATTGTATCTCTCAAACCTGGACTCTATGTTTTAATAAAATGAGCGTCCAATTGTGTTTTATAAAGAACCCTACAGGCAGCGTCCAATGCTCCTGTGAGAGCAAGCGTCCAACGCTTGAATAACACTCACTGTTGTTACTATCTTGAAAATACGTTTTCTATGATATAAGGCAACGTTCACTCTCTCATATTTTTAACATGCCATTCTGTTTGGTCTTTTCGAATAGTACTGAACAGGAAAGAAGAAGCTTCTCTCTGCAGAGAAAGTACAAGTAGGAGAGAGGCGCTACGAGTACGGCTGTCACTTCCATCACTTCACTCTAAGTCAAAATGTGACAACGGCCATATGCTACAGAAAGAATCGCTCTTGGAAAAGGAACAGATCCCTCAACGGATATCTTTCAACAAACTTCCTATATATAGAAGAATGAGCTCACGTATCGAGAACGACGATTTTTGAAAAAGAGCTGAATCCCTGTCAAAACGACTGGACGATCATAAGCGAAAAGAGCATTCATCTTAGCTTTGCTAAGCGAGTCTATATACTCATTCTTATTGTAATATCCTCTCATTGAGAGTTATATTTTATTTACAATATCAAACAATTTTGTTTGGAAAGCCAGGAGTGGCTTAGTGTTAAAGAATACTTGATTTTTGTATTTAATCTCAAGGAGAGATTAAGGGTGTGCCAGAAGTGGCCTAGAGAATACTTGTAGCCAGAAGTGGCAAGGTTAGAATACTTGAGAGTAATCAGATTTTGATTAGTAGAACCCTTCAAAAGTTTTTGAAGGAGAACTGGACGTAGCTCAGTTGAGTGAACCAGTATAAAACTACGTATTCTATTCTCTCGCCTTCTAGCTCACTTGCATTTCTTTTAAGCTATCTCTTCAACATACTACGAAAAAGTTTCTATACACCTTTTTATCTAAGTTTATCTATTACGTGTATTTAAATGAAAAAGAAGAAGAGTAGTTTCTTTGGTCTGTTGTTTTAATCGGCTGGACGATAGCTCGTTCTTTCTGTTTTACTAAGTTTCTGTAAAACGTAAAGATACATTATCTTCACATTGGCTAAAGTTTTCCAAAGAAAATTTAAATACACTATTCAACCCCCCTTCTAGTGTATTTCTCTACATTTCACAAACACCCAAACCAAGAGGCTACCATCGTTCAACCAAGAGGGAAGCACCATCGACGTTCCATCTAACGGCGAGTACCACCATTGTTCAACTAGCAAACCCACAGTTCAAGCGTCGTTCTCGACAACCCAAATCCACCACCACCATCATTCTTGACAACCCATAATTCAACCAATGAGAATTCATCAAACGCTTGTCTCAGTCTCAATTTCCACTCAAGCGCTTGTCACTTTCCACAAACAAAACACCGCCGCACACATTTCATCTTGTTGACCCAGCACCGTCTCTGCTACTGCACTCCCTTTGTCTCTTTGTCTTCGATTTGTGAGTCTGAAATTAAATCCTTCTAGTGTATTTTAGCTTAAATTATCCCAATTTCATATTTCTTGTTAACTCACCTTTTTAGGTACTAATTAAGGAATTTAGGTCATGTACATTCTCATAAACCAATTTATCAATTTGATTTTGTAGAAGAAATCCAAAAGATATAATAAAACCTTGATCGAGTAGAGGTGGGAAGCCATTAATTAAAGGAGGAATCTCTAAGGTTTATTTTATTCTATTCTATTCATAAGAGTTGAATATGATATTGATTAAAGGAAATTAATTTATTTACTTCTTAAACCAACGAAGGTTGCCAAGTTATCAATTTTGCTCTATTTTTTTTAGTCTGAAATAAATATTGCAATGTTGTGCAGATCGTTGTCATAATGAGTAGAAGTCAGCCTTCAGAGGAGGTATATTTCTTTAAATATAGAATCAAAATTACCAATAACACAAACCACCCTATTCAACTTCTCAAGTTCTTGAAAATCTATTTATGATTGGTTTAAATTGGTGTAACAATGCAGGCTGGGACTCCTTTAAGCATAGAGACACCACCCAAATCATATGGAAATACTGATCAGGGTTTAATGAAGAAATTAAAATAGTTTGATGGACTTGCAATGTCAATAGGCAATGGCCATGCTGAAAGTGCAGAGCATGGAGGTGAAAATAAGCTGTCACAGAGGTTTGTTTATCTGTTCTCTTTTTGTATGAATATTTTTAATGACATATTTTCTGAGTTTCTAGATATCTCCCTTTCTTATGTTGGGTGTGGTGGAGAGGGGATAATCTGTCATTTGATACTTTTTAGTGAGTTAAACTTACTTTCTCTCTCTGTCTAGAATAGTGGTCCATGAGTTGGTTATTGTAACAGAGTCTTATGGATGACTGACTAATTTATTCATGATGTGAACAGTGTGGATACTGAGGGTTCCAGTGATGGAAGTGATGGCAACACTTCAGGGGTGAGAACTTGCTTGCAATTAGCATTTCTTTTTCCTGCACTTTGTTGACCATATGAAATTGTTCACCTATAGTCTATTTTTCTTTAAAATGGTTTGACAAAATTGAAACATTAAAATATGATATTTGCCCATCTTATGCTCAGGCTAATCAAACAAGAAGGAAAAGAAGCCGTGAGGGAACACCAACCACTGGTATAACTCTGTTCTTCACCAAGTGTCAATCTTAATGAATAATAGAGTTGTCCTGGGATCACAATTATTCTTCTGTTATCATCACAGCACACATGGTGTCCAATCCGTTTATTGAGTTGGGTCTTGATAAATTAAATGTTGTTATAAAATATTTGCTCAGTAAGGTGAAATTGCCAAAGTTTTTAACTTTGCCATTAGTTTGACAAATGTAGTAGACTCTAAGACCCCTTTATTGCAATTACAAACATGATACAATATAGGTATTGGTGTCCTATGGTTGCAATTACTAATAAAATGTCCAAAGTGTGTTATTTTAACTACAAGCATCTAAAGCTTAGAGTAGGATACCAACATACTATGTCTTATTCCTCGGTGTTTCAAACATGGAGGTAATTACCTTTTATAATACCTATTATGTCTTATTCCTCAGTGAAGTATAATTAATAATTAAATGAAATAGACATATTCAAAGTTTCATTTTATAAATGAAATTATTTGTTTTCATGGAATTCATTGAGAGGAAAATAACTTTATATCATTTTTTTTATTTGCAGTTTAGATATGAAGATCATCCTTGATGTATCGAAGAATGATATTGATGAAATGGAATGAAGGAATATTCTTGGATAATTTTTTACTTTCTATAGTGTTATATTTTTTCAATTTGTAAAGTGTGTTTTACTCTTGATAATGTGATGTACATTTAGATTTTATAGTCCAATCATGCAATTATGTAGATTAAATATTGAATGGAATTGTACATAAGAAGTGTTATATTTTATAAGTTCAGTTTTGCTCATGTCAGTAAAATTTCTATTAATGATTTAATTACTTTAAGTGATAATCATTATTATTTAAATTGTTTGATCAAATTTAAACAAATATTATTTTTAAAAAATGATAACACTTGGATAATCCTAACCTAAACATAATATTAAATAATTATTTTATAAACTTCAATAAATATTGTTTATCTTATCTACTCACATTTAAAAATAAATGTTGGCTAAAATGAATAACAAGGTGTAAATAACTATGGCCTAAACGTATAGGCAACACTTAAATAATTATTGCCTGATCTTTGATAAGCATTGCTAGTTTTATTTGTCCACACTTAAAATAGTGTTGCCTAAAATACACAGCAACAATTATATATACGTGGCCTAAAGGTATAGGCAACACTTTTAAAACCATTGTTTAAATTTAACAAAAGAAACCGTTGCTTAAAAATGGTTTAGAAAAGTGTTGCCTATTATAAAATTTGAGGCCACGGTTATTAAAATTTCGTGGGCATAGTAAAAAAAACCGTTGCCTATTAGAATAGGCAATGCTCACCTACACCACAATTGAAAAACTGTTGCCTAAAGTTTAGGCCACGGTTTTTCCATTTTAGGCCACAGTTTTCTACTGTTGTCTAAAGTCATTTTTGTTGTAGTGTTGGCTTATAATTCTTTATGTTAATTTGTATGGTAGCATTCACACTAACTGTAGTGCTATGAAATTTCTCAAACTTTGTATGTCAAACAAGGTTACGAATTTGATAGCTCTCTCTCTCTATATAGACAAGACATAAAAGTCTGAACAATTGTGTTCATAAATTTCATTAAGTGGAGCAAAACAAAGCTAATTATCACTGATCCTGTCCTTGTCCTTGGTTCTATCTCTATCACTATGCATCCTTCTCTTCAACTTTAACTTCCCCAAATGTTCATTTTCCTTCAAACACATCTAACCTGTGAAATTTAAATAAATATTTCACAAATTTACTGCTTACAAATGCATAAGATGAAACGAGTCATTAATTGGAATTAAACAAAAGGAGAGAGAAAAATGGTAGTAAAGATGAAAAATGTGAGAAAAATATTATGCATAAAGAACATTATACATATAGTGTTCCAAATTCATGTCCTTATCTATATTTTCACTAAAAATAAAAACTAGGCTTAAATATGTTTTTAGTTCCTCAAATATGGGTGTATGCTTGTTTTAGTCCTCTAAATTAAAAGTCGCTCTTTTTAGTCCCTCAAAGTTGAGAAATTGTCTTTTTAGTCCCTATCCATAGTAAGTGCCAAACAAGGAATAATAGATTTACAATTTGTGGTGGCTTTTAGCCACCAAAATTTGATTTTGTATTTTAAATTTTAAACTACGATTTCTAAGGGTTTAAAACCGCCACTAATTGCAAAGGGAAAAAAAAATTGCAATTCAATTTTTAGGACAATGTTCAACAAAATTGGAACCTAACATCAAACAAAGAGAGCGAAAGATTCATTGATCACAACCTCCTCAATCTCAACAGCCTTGACGCGTCTGTTAGTGCCTTGTCCACTGCTGTGTTGAAGTTTCGACCACCTTCACCTTCTTCCACTACCTTCGCTCCATCTGCAAGATGATTAGCAACAGCGGGCATAATTCCATCTTCCTCTAGGAAAATACTGGACTGTCCTGTCTTCCCCTAGGAAATTACTTAAATACTGGAAAATACTACAAAATGGCTTAGATTGCGAAGTAATTGACGAAGAGGATGAGTTTGACTGCGGTGCCGTTTGGGGGAGACATCAATTGGAGGCTCTTGCGGATGGGGAGAAGGAGGCCAAGGGGAATCGAGAGACCCACTTGGTGGTACTTGAAGATGAGGGCCTGATGCTCTAGCTCATGCCATTGCGCCGCCGTGAACGGCATCTACATCACTGTCACAGATGGTGGAGGAATGCTTATGGTTTTTTATGCGGAAGAGGGAAAATGGTAGGGATTCAACTCACAAATGCCGCATATTTTTTTTTGTTTAATCAAATGAAGGGTTCCTGTGTTATTTTTTTTTTCAATCAAAAGAAGGGTTCTTGTGTTATGGTTACAATCTACAAACACCGACCTCAAAATCATCTTTGTAGAAATGCCTTTAACTGATGACTCGTCATATTGGCCCATATTTCTCTAAGATTGAAATGTTTTAAGCAATGCTTTCTCCTCTGCTCACACTGCCATGGAGTTTCTTTCTAAACCAAATGCTTTTTATTTTATTTTACTTTTTGCAATTTGTAACACTTTTAAACTCTTACAAATCGTATTTTAAACACAAATTGCAAATTTCTTATTCCCTATTTTGGCGCCTACCATGAAGAAGGACTAAAAAAAGTATTTCCCAACTTTGAGGGACTAAAAAGAGCGACTTTTAATTTGAAGGACTAAAAAAAAATAACCCATATTTGAGGAACTAAAAACATATTTAAACCTAAAAACTATTTTCTTTCGTCTTGTAATTTGATGTATATATTTTGATTTCCATTGTAATTGTTGAATCTCATCTCTGTTTTAGATTTGTTCAAGTACCTAGTCTCCCAGTGTTATATTCATTTAAGCTCTCTTGAATTAGAAAAACCACAAGTATGTACCCAATTCTCCATTGACCCATATCTTATACTCTGTTCATCACAGGCTTTGTCTCATTTGTTTGTTAATTGTTACTTGCTATATGATATGCTCTCTGCCAATTTTTTTAATCATCATTTACTATTCTTTTTTTTATTTACTGTACTCAATCAGTCAACCTTTATTTCTTTACATGTTCAAACTCTTGTCTTTCCCATGCTATTTCTTGTGTTTTACAAACGTAAATTATATCATTTGATCATATCATTATGTGATCCAATCTTCTTCTGCTAATAATATACTTTAAACCATGTACTGTCAAAGTTTTTCTGCAGCACCCAAGAATGTATTTCTTAAATATACCAGATTTTCTTCTGCTAATAATATACCAGATTTTCGGCATGCAGTTCCTCACAGTTTTAGTTTCTTAAATATAAAATTTTCATGTGTCAAAGCCAAATAAAAATCCACATTTATAACAAGCAATATAAACAAGGCACTTACAATAGCAATCCATCATATGCAGTAATAGAACGTCAGGCAGGAAGGTAATCATCAAAGACGGTAAAAAGTGAATAATTTTAAAACATCTGCACCTGAAGAGCTTAAGCATGGATTTAACTAACCACGTCAGAGTAAAAAAAATTGTATGTTTCAGACACATTTGCCACGGTGATGATTTCTTAAAAAAATTCATCTAAGTCAAATAAGAAAACACCTACAATAAATCATATAAACAAGGCAACCACAATCTAACACCCTATAATTTAAATTTGCTGTAAGAAGAGAGCATCAGCTAGAAAGGGAAACACAAAATGAAGTAAAAATTGAATAATTTGTAAAAACATTTACCTAAATAGTTAAGAAAGGAACAGTGATATAACTTTCAGCAATTTATGACAGCAACTCCGGTTAGTGGAGAGTTCTGAAGTAAGTACTTGACTACCCTGTTTACTTCTTCATCAGATATATCTACGTGACGATTCATTTTCATTTTCAATGACTCCAATCTAACAAAGCACGGAAGTTTAGCTCTCATTGTATCAGGGGACAGTGATATATCCTACACAATTAGAGTGAATTGAAGACATATTTTAATAAATTTAGTGAAATGCAAGATCTGAGTATAGAAAAAAAATATTGACATAAGAATGCAGACATCACATTAGCATTATGAAAATAAAAAGAGGAGAAAACAAACTAAAGTAACTTACTTTTAGTATTAACATAAGGGTAGCATAAGAAAATGTCAATATCTTTACATTAGTTAAGAGCTGCAGCCAGCCTATGAAGACTGAATAAGATATATTAGTAGCAGTGTGAATAGTTCCTTCTTCAAGACGTGAAAGATTACATGTGGAGGAGAGTGGTTGGTAACTGAAATCTAAATAATTGGTGAAAATGAGAGAACTAAGATTTGGAGCAGAAGGCATAATTTCGTCCATGTTGTTCAGGTCTTCCAGGTTCAAATTGGAAAGGTTAGAATTAGATATGAAGAGTACTTCTGCATCACTGTGCAAAGAGCATTTTTTAAGGACCAAAGTATTCAACAAGTTGCAGGTTGAAAAGGGCTCAGCCCAGACATTCTCACTTGCAGTGAAACTGACATTCGCCATAAACAAGCTTTTCAATGCTGGTAACTGCAGAGATTTTGGAAGCTCCAAAGGAGGGCCAGAAGTACACTTGTAAAGCTTCAGAGAGGTCAAAGACAGACAGGAAAAAACTTGAGGGTAAAAAAGATTGGGTGTGTTTCGAAGATTGAAAGGGTAAAAATGATTGGGTGTGTTTCAAAGATTGAAATCTGTGTCAATTGTCTGGACATTGTGCAACACTAAATATTGCATGACCCTGTTCAGCAGTTTGGACTGAACTGGACCGGTGTCCCAGAAACGAAGATTAAGCAGTGGAATGGAATCATCCCAACCGGACAAAACCTGAGATACAAAATTGTTATAATTAGCTCCCGTTCTAAAGTCCCAGCGATTCAAAGAGAGAGTAGTGAGACCTTTCCAAAGGTCCTTCCATCGTTTAGACAAGATACAAGTCTGAACAGCATATTTTGGGTTCATAAAATTCATTATGTGGAGCAGAACACCGTCAGGCAACTCATTCAATTTGTCCCTCTCCTCTTCGCTGTCTCTTTCACTAGTCCTCAGTCTCTTCATCTCCTTAGTTTCTTTTCCTTCTTCCATTGATACCTAACCAAAGAGATTTTATTTTGATTAATGGAAAACCTTGGGAAAGTGATAATTCAATCTAGGGGTGTAAACCCTAACCAAAGCGAGTCATTGAGCATTTAACGAGTTGAACTCGAGTAATTCACAATTTACACTCCTAATTTAATCCCAAAAAACTTGGTAAGGGAAAACCTAGAAATACTTGGCATACTTGGCATGGCAACATTAATTTCATAATAATCCCCTCCAAAAAAGGCTTGTTAAAAAGTAAAGGGAAATTATACTTGTACCTATGTCTATGTGGTTGAGTTAATTCTGCAGTGAATGAATTGAAGGTTAACAGACCCGTGCGGCGGTGAGTGAGGGAGGGAAACAGAAGGAGACTTTGAATGGAAGAGGATGGGAAACGTAAAATCTGAAACGAATGGGTTGGGATTCTTCGGAAAACGTGATTATGTACTGGATTGATGGTCAATTATTAAACCCCATGGACATGTTTTCTCTTTTATGTTTAAAACTAATCGGTTACTCGTGCATTCGCAAGAGTTGCATTCGTTTTTTCACATATTTTAAAGTGACTTATGTATTTGTATATAATTATGTGATTACAAATAAACAATAGAGCATATAAGGCAAAACTAAACAATCACATAAAACAACCGTATATCTAGTACTCAAATTTCAGACTTCTAATTAATTAAAACAACTCTATATCATGCCATTAGTTTATGCAGTCAATCATTTAAGTCAATTAGAATTAATTAAGTAAATTCTTGTTTTAAGTTTTTTTTAAATTAATTCAAAATATTATCCATAGGATTTGCGCAATGATGTAAGACCCCGTTGTGTTTACTTATTAATTAATATGATTACATTATTTTTATGATAAAATATCTTTCATATAATTTGATTTATATTTGTGACCCGCTCCGCTCCTATTTTAATATTTATTATTGAGTAGAAAATCAATTGATGAAGGATATTTTATTTAATTAAATATTTTTAATTTAAGTCATTAAAAATATAATTGTATTAAAAACTTGGAATAAAAGTTTATCCCATATTATAATCCAATACGTAATTGGATTTAAATTATTTATATATTTAAAGTAGTTTGTAAATACCAACAATCTTAAAAAGAAAATTATACATATTCTAAATTTATTGATGCAAACAGTCGAGTATCAACTTTTTTTTTTTTAATTTTAACTTTCATAATAAATAACAATTTTTAATTAACATAATAATGACAAATATTTAAATAATTTAATCATTTATTATACAGACATATATTTATTATAATTTTAATCATTATTTTTGTAAATAATGATTATTATATTTTATTTTTTAAAGTATAATTCACATCTTCAAAGCTATCAATAATTTTTCTCCTAGCTCTTAGAAAATGAAATTAATTACCGAATAAGGAATGATAAAGATTACCTATGCATTTGTGAATAGGCATGACAAAGGATCCCAAATATCTAACTATCCCATACTCACCCAATTACATTTTTTTTTATAATTTTTTTCAACATATATATATATATATATATATATATATATATATATATATATAAGGTTTTATTGTTATAATTTTTTTTATATTTGACAAATATAAATAAATTTGTTTGATAGTTAAATATTTTAAGATATAATTATTAAATAACAAACTTAAAATTATATATTTAACTAAAAATATAATTCAATTTTTAATTATTTTATTTTTAATTTCTTTATTTATTTATTTATTTATTTATTTATTATTATTATTATTATATATTTTTTGAATTAAAATTTAATTAATAACTTAATATATAATTGACTTAAAATTATATACGTACATTAAAATTATATAAAATTAGTGTGGCGGGTTACTTGTGGATTTTCCCAAACCCAATAAAATTCGATAGGGATGAAGATGTGTATCAAATTTTTAAACCCGACTCTTTTATATCTAAACATGAACTCGCCCCTGCCTTTGGCACAAATGGGGATGGGGAGAGCCAAACCCATCTCTGACCTGCCTCATTGTCATGTCTATTCGCAAAGATAACACCTCGGAGTACATTGTAAAGAATTCGATTCTTCTTTTACTTCTTCCTTTATATTCTTTATTACACATACATTAATCATTACTATATAGTGGATTACTTTAGTGACTCGAAATTAGTTCTCTTGAGCCAATTACATACATGACTTAAAGATAAAACATCATAGAAGAACATTCAAAATAAGTAAATACAAATTAATAGTAAAGTCTTCGACCCATCTCGTTTCCTCATTTTGCAGCTAGTGTCCCTATCCCACGATGTCAATGACTTTTCTATTTTTATTTTTATTTTATTTTTGAGAAGTTCTATTTTTATTTTTAAAATATAGAAAAACTAACATGATATACTGTTCCTTAACATTTTAGATTTCTAGTTGAAATAAATATAAATATACTTATCGATAAGAAGGAATTATAGAATGCCATGATACGTTATTACACGTATTAAATTTTAACATCCCCAACATCACACATTTAATCATGCAGCATAGTATTGATATAAAAAAATGTTACTGATAAAAAATACAATAGCATAGCAAAGCATCTAGCAAATCTAAAAAAATTATAAAAAATAAATATAAATATACTTATCGATAAGAATGAATTATAGAATGTCATTATAGAATGGCATGATACATTATTATCCGTATTAAATTTTAACAACCCCAACATCCAACATTTAATCATACAATAGCATAGCATAGTATTAATATAAAAAAAAAATACTGACAAAAAAATATAGTAGCATAGCAAAGCATCTAGCAAATCTAAAAGATTTCTATTCATCCCTTACGAATCTAGAATACTCCTGCAATGTAATGAATGAGCGAGAATAATATTTTTTTTCAGTTGATACACGGCATGCAAAAGAATATTATTATTATTATTATTATTATTATTATTATTATTATTATTATTATTATTATTATTAATGAAAATCAAAGTAAAAGCTTGAAGTGTTTGGTAAAAAAAAAATTGAGAGTGTTGACACATGTAATTTAGAGGAAAAAGTGATAAAATTGGTAGTAGTTCCCATTATTGTATAGTAATAGATATATTTATATTAATAATTTTCTTATTAGTAACTTCTAAACAAAATAAAAATTTAATATTACTGAATTTATTTAAATATATTTTAAAAAAATATTATTGTAATTAAACATTAAAAATATTTTTTATTAATTAAATCATTTTTTACATGTCATAGAGTAATATGAAAAAGAAAGAAAGAAAAAGAAAAAAAAAAGTGAAAAGTAAGAGAGAGAAAATGAGAGGGAAAAAACTCTCCAAATGTTGACATGTGTAGATTGTGGTTAAAAAAGTAAATTTGCTAGTAGTTACAATTCTTATATAGTAATAGAATATACTTATTTATACCCATAAGAAACTAAAATGGCTTCTGAATCAAAAAAAGAATTAAACTGAATCAAAATAAGAAACTAAAATGGCTTAGAATCTTAGGTGGCTTAGAAACTAAAAGCTTTTATATATTTTCTTTAAAACATTTTTCCTAGATCCTAAGTTTCCAGTTTATTTAGTGTATGTTTGGATTAAAGTTTACAAACTTAAGTTTGAGTTAAACTTAAGTTTGCAAACTGAGTTTGCAAAAGTATCTCAAGTTTTACTTCTCCAAAATTAAGATTGCAGGTAAAATTTTACTCTCAAACATACTTTTGAGGGGTAACTAAAGTTATACTACTTCTATCCCTATTTATAAGACCTTGATGACTAATTTAAGCTTATTAAGAAAATTGGTTAATCTAAGTATTAACATTAAATTCGTCTATAATTATAATATTTTTTTTCAAATGTACCCTTAAATAATTAATGCATGGAGAGGGAATAGTAGTAGTGGAGTTTTCATTTTTACTAAACTCTTTAATTCTCCAATCTCATAAGAGAGAGAAAAACACAATTCATAGCATTTATTATTTATGGACTTAAATAATAAGGGTATTGTGGTCAAAAAAATAATTAATGTAAAGAACAATTAAAATAGAGTCTTATAAAAAGGACAAGAAAATTTCAAAATAATGTCTTATAAGAAGGGATGGAGGTAGTAGTAATAAATATTTAATCTTTCTCCTAATTAATCAAATAGCAAATTATTCAACACATAAAATAGTGATAAAAAGAATATCAAAACAAAGTTGCTATAAGTATATAAATAATCCACCAGCTCAAAGAATTATATGACTAAATAAAATCATATAAAAACCATATTTTGCAACACCAAACAGTAGCTACAAAATTCAAAACTGACATTTTTCATGATGCCTAAGCATAAAATCACTAAGTCAGTAAATGAAAAGAAAGCAAGCAAAGAGTATGCTTCCTTGCCTCAAAGAGAAGCTAAAATAAGAGCTTGAATGAGAGAAGAATGAAGGAACTTTAGTCTCTTGAACAAGAATTTTGAACCTCTACTATAACCCAACCAAAAAAACAACATCAAGAATAAGAAAAAAATAGTTAGAGAGAAGAGAAAAAGAAGATTCATATTTCATAAGGAAAGAGATGAGAAAAAAAATTGAATTTATACTCACTAGCTAACAAAGACAAAGACCACGTGAACTTGGATTAAAATTTTGTTTCGGATGGATTCTTGAAAGCTTGACTCTAAAACTTGAAATGGAAATTTAGAATAAGAGAATCAAATAAGATGGGAAATTGGGAATGTGTAGTTGCGGTTAAGAATGAAAAACAATCATCTACGGATGTATCATCATATTAATCACAACAAGGTTTTTTGTTTTTAAATTAATTTAATCAAGGTAAGGGGAAAAAAATGCGTGACATGATTTTTCCAGTCAAACCATGGGTTCAGATAGATGAATTTAAGGAGGTAGACTTTGATTTTTATTTATTTATTTTCAAACTTGATATAATCTTACCTGAACAAAAGATACTATTTTATTTGTTAATTTCATGAAACCAAATAAAGTATAGCATCAGGAGGTAGACTAGATGAATTTAAACATGAATAGGAAAAGGGGAAGTCGTCGTATAGATTCAGGACTTTCAAGAGAATTATTAAGAAAAACAAATGTGAATATATATTGACAATTGACATTGACAATAAACTACAATAGGGATAGTAGGAGAAACTATGTAGGGAGGGAGTAAAGTTAATAAAATAATTACTTTTCTTCCATATAGGAAAAATAATCCCCACAATTTGCAGACACACTGAGCATAATGTTCGGATGCTAGTAATAGCCTGTTGTAGTTGAACTCATAAAAAAGCAGGTGATTTTGAGACTTAGAAATCATATTGATGTCAAGAAGAGGCATAAGTGGAAAATCGGATAATTTTATGTTATTACTTTATAACAATTTGTCCAACTTTGAGAGTGTGAAATTTTCCAACTGTTTATCTGAAAACACTAAGCCTTTTATTCAAATAGGCTTAAATATCAATTTAGTCCATGTAAGTTTGCGGTTTTTCAATTTTGGTCCCTGTAAGTTTATTTTTCATTTTTAGTCCCTATAAGTTCGCGCTTTTTCAATTTTGATCCATGTAAATTTTGTTTGTTTGATTTTAGTCCTTGTAAATTTGTGCTTTTTCAATTTTAGTCCCTTTAAGATTTCAATTTTTTTTTTATTTATAGTCCTTGTAAGTTCGCACTTTGGAAAAACACAAACTTACAGGGACCAAAAATGAACAAAAAAATTTACAGGGACCAAAATTGAAAAAGCGTGAACTTACATGGACTAAAAATGAAAAAATAAACTTACAGGGACCAAAATTGAAAAAGTGAAAACTTACAGGGACTAAATTCATATTTAAGTCAAATAAATAGGAATTACACATTTTTGTAAAATGTTTTAAATAATATATTTTATGATTTTAAAAAATAGAAATAAATTATATAAATCACCTAAATACTTCCAAGTCTTTTACCAAACAAATTCAAGTCTGGATAATTGATTTGACAGAAGTAAGGTAGCAAACAATGTTCTCAAATATCTTCATGAGCCCCCAATGACAATAATGGCATGAACATATTCTTGATCATTATTTAATAGGCCTAGTGCATAGCAAACAATGTAAGTCTTGGCGCCATTTTACAGAAAGAGAACAATGAATATAAGAAATAAGTGATAATTAACATAGTAGCATCAAGTAGAAAAAACATTCATAATAAACACACTTACATGAAGAAGAATCTAGGCTGATAATGATGACAAAAAAATGGAATGAAGTATTGGTTTATATAGATTGTGTTGTATTTTTTAGTTAGATATTTCAAAAGGTTAATTTCTCTTTTTAATAAGTTTTATCATCTGTTTTAATGCCATATTTTAATTGGTTTTATTACCTATTTTAATTGTATTAATCATTATTTATTCCTAGTTAATTACTAAAACCTTATATATTGGAGAAGATTTAGAGAGTCAGAGAGAGAGAACTTTTCCTTTTTTTTTCCTCTTACTCGTAGGTCCTGGGTTAGTGTCACTAAATACTTGTTAGTTCTCTGTTGCCCCAATTATGGGGAAGAGTCTGTTAAATCCTGGGGAATTTGCGCTTTACGCGGATAAATCCTTGAGGACAGTGTGTCTAACACACGTCTCAAACTTATTTTGTTCTTGATCATAATATTCGTAGATTGAGGATCATGAACAGTTAGTTCAAAGTTCATGATTGATCATGGTTTTAAACACCATGAACAACAATCTCAAGGATTTAATTTATGTTGTCCATGACAATCCGTTTAGAGCTTTTCTGTTCTACCAAATAAAATAATTAGAAATATGGTGATTGGTCGTGCTAGAGTTCTTCTCAGAGATTGCATTGTGGTCGTGCCCTGTGGATGGTTGATGGCGAGAGGGGATAGCGTGATCGTGGGGGACAATTTTCTTTCCGATTCTAAATGCAGTAACTGGTTGTTTTATTGGCTACTAATTTTTACCGGGCCAAAGAAGAAGAAAAAAAAAAGGTCCAGGTTTGATCCTATGTGGCAATTTTTGCTAGGCACATGAGGCATATCGGTGACTGCTACTTGGGTGTTGGCCCTCATCTGAAAATATATACCGAGTGCAGGTATGCATTCCTTCCATTATTTTTGTATTGATTGAGAGGTTTTTTTTTATCGGCAAAAAACATATTATATATATAAAAAGAATGGTACAAGGGGTACCACAACCCATATACAAGAACCACAAATGGTTAAATTATATTTATACCAATAGATAGTATAAATACTATTTAACCAATATATAAAACAGAAACAATTCCAGTCACTATTCCACTGACTGCCATAAAACTAAGTAATACACTTATTTCACCAGCCAGGAAGATACTATGCACCTCCAAAATTACCAAAACACATCCACCGTGAATTCCGTGCCCATCTTGACATATGAACCCCCATTCATTTAATGTCCACCAAATTCTCCCAATTCCATAGCCAGACATTGAGAAAGCACGTAGTTTATTAGTTGCCACTATATGCACGAAATTCATAACTATATAGGATCTACTGCTTAGCAGACTCATCAAACATCCATTTACCCCATATCGAAACCACCGATCCAAATTCCACGATCCACACCAAACCAGTAAATGTCATCACCAAATATCAGAATCCACCAAAGTCCACCACGTGTCTACTTCCTAGCCTGTGTAACCCATTTAAACAGCAGTGTCACTGTTATTGCTTTCCACCCAGGTGTCACAATATTGCAGGACACCACCCACCTATATTTATATGCCCCTGATCAAGGTGATCCAGACAAACATGCCGCCGTGTTGCTGTTCCACTGCACAAAGCTGAATGGAAATCCTGATTGTTTGTTGTGGAGCCACGTCCAAGATAGAAATTTAACTTTCTCTAACAAACTAATCCAATCCACTGATTCCTACTTAAAGACACAATTGTTTCTTTTGCTCCATATACAATAGACAACAGCGCACCAAATTACCTGTCATCTCTATCCTTCTGTTTTGTTTCTTCCAAAGAACAAATTTTGATTAAAGTGCCCCACCAGAGTGTTAGTCATCACCATTGCAAAATTTGATGATAGCCATCTATAGCACGCGTGACATATCTGCGAAGCCACAGAGCATGACAGAAATAAGTGTTGGATACTATGAAGCATCGACTCAGACACGGACACCGGACACGACACGGACACGGACACCGGGACACAGCTAAAGTTTAAAACGTAGGACACAGGGACACGACATATATATATTAAGATGACACGGCATATGATCAACATGACAAATTTAAATTGATAATTAAGATTTATATATTCATCTTAAAACAAGTTAAGAAAACTAAAAAGCAAGACGAACAAAGGGTGTACCAGTTACGTCGGCGTGAAAACCAATGACATCAGCGTACTCAAGAACGTGAACGGATAGAGGAGAAGGCAAAAGGTATGTGAGAGAGGTTACCAAAATATGTTAATTTTAGAAAGAAAATTTTATTATCTAATCTTTTAGGTTCAGTTTTAAAAGTTTTGATAAAAAAAAATCAGAGGAGTGTCCGATGTGTGTCCGCATGTTTGGGTTGTGTCTGGGCCGTGTGCAAGCTCGAAATAAAAAAACAAAAAAACTGGACACAGTAAAAAAGCGTCCGACACTGTGTCCGTCGCGTGTCCAAGGCGTGTCGGTGTCAGAAGCACGTCGAACACCTCGACACGGCCTTCCTCTGCCGTGTCCGTGCTTCCTAGGTTGGATAGACTCTTGTTGCTGTTGACACAGCAGGCACAACAGTTGACTGTGACTATGGATAATATTTGTCCTCTGTAAGTTGTCTTTGGTTGGCAGCCTATTCTTCAGGGCTCTCCAAATGAGGAAGGCAACTTTGCTTGGCACATCAGTAGTCCACACCTTTGAGAAAATGCCATCAAAGGTTTCATCAGCTCCATATAGTGTGCGCACCTTATAGGCAGACCGTGCAGAAAAAGAACCAGTGGGACAGTCCTTCCAATTCAATGCATCCAGATTAGTTCTTTGGACCTGCACATTATTCAAAAAACTATCCAGCTCATTAATAAGATCGTTCTCCCACTCGAAAGTTGATCTCCTCCATTTTAGGTCCCAACACCACTCATTACCCCTCCAAAACCCCATGCGCCCTATAACTTCCTCCTTTTGTAATGAAATACTGAACAATCTAGGGAATAGATTTGCCAAACATTGTTCCTCCACCCACTTATCACACCAAAATCTAAATTTGTCCCCACTACCAACTTTCCAAATGATCTCCTTGCCAAACCATTTTTCTCTATTATAGGACCCACACACATTCTTCAAATCTCTCCACCAAATAGACTCCCAAGGGGAATGTCCTTCCGTTAGTAGGCCACGCCATCCCTCATGTTTTGAATTTAGCACTTCATGCCATAATCCACTCTCAGCATTAAAAAGATTCCACCTCCATTTCCCTAATAAAGCTTCATTAAACATCATGATGTCTTTCACACCAAGTCCTCCCATTTTCTTGCTCATACAAATATCCTCCCACTTCACCTAAGCAATCTTATTGTTTTCATCATCACCTCCCCATAAAAATTTCCTTTGGATCCTTTGAAGTACCAAGCTCACCTCCTTTGGCACTTTGAAAAAAGAAAGGAAGAATAATGGTAAGGAAGACAACATCAAGTTGATCAAACACACCCTCCCTGCAAAAGACATATTTTTGTGTTTCCAAAGTGCTAATCTTTTTTTAAATTTGTGAATGACGGGTTGCCACAACTCCACCTTCATAGGGTTGGCCCCAATAGGTAACCCGAGGTAAACAAACGGTATCCGGAGGATTTTACAATTCAACATGTTGGCACATAATTCCACCACACTATCACTCACACCAATGGCCCTAAACCTACTTTTGAAGAAGTTCACCCTTAGGCCGGAAACTAGCTCAAACATCCTCAAAATGGCTTTTATAGTTAACACATTCTTGATGTTAACCTCTCCAACAAAAATAGTATCATCGACATATTGTAACAAGGAGACTTCACAAAAGTTGTTCCCAATCCGATACCCATCAAACAAATTCTTTTCTTTCGCTTCTCTCATTAGACCAGTCAATCCTTCCGCCACAACTAGAAAGAGGAAGGGAGCCAAAGGATCTCCTTGTCGAAGGCCCCTATTGCATTTGAATTCTTGGGTTGGGCTCCCATTTACCAAGACCGATGACCATGAAGATTCAAGGCATCCTTTAATCCACTTAACCCAAGTTTCATGAAATCCCAATCTATATAGCATGTAGAATAGAAAATTCCATGAAATCGAGTCATAGGCTTTCTCAAAATCAACTTTAAATAACAAGCAATTCTTCTTACTCCTTTTTGCATCATCAACAACTTCATTTGCCACTAACATACTATGCACAAGTTGTCTCCCTCCAATGAAAGCACTTTGCCTATGGTCTATAATCCTTCCTATCACCTTTGACAATCTTCTAGCTAACAACTTAGCCAAAATTTTGTAAATGCACCCCACTAGGGAGATAGGTCTATAGTCCCCTAGGTTTTGCGGGTTATCACATTTAGCAATCAAAGAAATAAACGAAGAATTAGTACCTCTTGGTAAAACTCCAAAGGAATGTAACTCCTTCACAAAATGAATAGTATCCTCCTTCAAAACCTCCCAAAAATTCTTGATGAAAAGAAAATTAAATCCATCGGGTCCGGGGCACTTAGAGCTTTCACAATCCCAAATAGCTTCCTTTATTTCTTCCTCTTGAAAGTCCGCAATGAGCATAAGTTTATCTTCATTGGAGATTTACTTGAATTTAACTCCATCTAACCTCGGTCTATGCCAATTATCTTCCATGAATCTAGCCTCAAAAAACTTCTTCACTTCCACCTTCACTTCATTTGGATCCTCCTCCCAAGTCCCATTCACTAATAGTCCCTTCACCAAGTTTTTCCTTCTCCTCCAATTTATGATAGAATGAAAGAATTTTGTGTTACAATCCCCTTCTTTGATCCATTTCAACCTTGACTTTTGGCTAAGCAAAGACTCATTATACTTGGCCACCCTTCAAAGGTCTTTTTGTAGTTGCAATCTTTTGTTGAAGTCGTCTTCACAAAGTGCTCCAAGTTCCTCACAGATATCTAAGTCATTGAGCTCACTCTCAATATTTTGTTGCTTCTTCTTTAAGAACCCAAATTCCTCCTCATTCCACTTCTTCAATACCATCTTAGTCCTCTTGAATTTTTCTTTTGAGACAAAAATTCCCCACCCTTCCACCTTATGGCTCTCCCGCACCTCCTTCACCATTTCATGAAATCTTCTATCTTAGAACCAACAATTGAGAATCCTAAAAGGTTTAGGACCCCAATCAAAAAGGTTGTTCCGGACCACAATTGGGCAATGATCTGAAAGGTTCCTATTCAAGATATATTGCGCACATCTTTGCCAACTACACAACCATTCTCTAGTGACTAGCACTCTATCAATTCTACTCTTGGCTTTGCCATTTGGTCTACACCATGTGAAGTTTCTCCCTACTAATGGAATGTCATTGAGTTCCATATCTTTAATGAATTGGTTAAACTCCTCCATTTCTCTTCCTCCTTGTGAAGGAATATTTTCTCCAACTCTCTCTCCCCTCTTCTTAATGGAGTTAAAGTCACCCATAACACACCAAGATGGTGTATTAGAGTTCAATTTGTAAGTCTTCAATTCATCCCAAAGCCTTCTTTTTCCCTCTAAGCCACATGGAGAGTATATATTAACCACTGTGACTTCCTTGTTTCCATCCTTCCAAAGCCCCACCAATCCTAGGAATAAATTCTCGCGAAACAAACTCTGCAATTGGAACCCGTCGTTAGTCCACATGCACAATAATCTGCCAGCTGTATTAATAGACGGTGTCATCTCCGACTCCAAATCATGTCAACCCCACAAAGCCGAGCAAAACTCCTTATTAAGATCTACCTTTTTTTGTCTCTTGCAAAAAAAAAAAGTTGTGCCTCCTCCTTAATAATTAATTCTCTTATATATTTCACCTGCAGTCTCCCCCCCAATCCTCTTACATTGTAGGTAATCATCTTCATAAAATCTTCTCATGTTCACCCTTCAACATATGGCTATTTGTCTCAGCTTTTTGTTTAGCATCCCTCTACTCCATATCAACTAACTTACGCACCATACTGTCATCTCCATCATCACATGAAATACCCAAGGTCTTGCCCAACTCCCACAATCTTCTAGCCTCCACGACTTCATTCTTCAACCAGAACACATTATTACAGTTCTTTATGTTACAATCAATAATAGAATTACTACTTGATGGCACTATTGTCTTGCAACCCTTCTCTATCTTTTGATACTTGTCGTTTGGTCATTTTGCCCATACGAGAGGAGCGAGGGAGAGCCCCGCAAAGGGTTGGACATGACTTCTAAGATGGGCCCTCTTGTAACTCCATATTCTGCACCACCAACACTAATAGAACCTTCCTTCTATCTCTGTTGAACTTCCTTCTGCACATTATTATTACTTACATCTTCACCATATACCCCATTTGTTACTGCCTTATGGCCCGATGTGCTTCCACGTTCAAAACATATATATTTATATCTTGGGCCTTTTTTGGACAAAACAACAAACCTATTGTTATAAGTCAGGTCCATAGGCAACAAGGGATGGGCCACACTATTTCGTTCCGCACTAGCCCCATCAGTGGCGAATGGTAATGGGCCTTTTGGCCCGGAAGTTTCTACTTCTTTGTTTGTGGTTATAACGGTCGTATGCATGACATCCATCTCCTTTCTCCAGAACTTCTCGATTGATCCACCTCGAGCCTTGTGTCCTGCACCACAATCTCTTCCCTAATACCCGAAGTAGGTTCTATCGATTTGCTTTCTAAAAGTTGCTTTCCCTCCTTACTATTTCCGTGAGTAGAAAGCAATCCCTCAAGATCTCTGCTCCCTTCAGCACTTTTGGCAATCTTTTCAAAACTCTTGACATTAACTGAACCTCCAGGTGACGTAGGGTTGCTACCACCATGCGCTTGGTCACTACCCACTAGTTTCTGGACTACCACCTCGTCCATTGAGAAACTCCGCAATGCTTGCATGTTATGACGGTTTTGGTCTGTATCATCTTCTTCACCTTCTCTTGCGTTTTCATCCACCAGCTCATCCAGAGAACATTCAGACAATACTGAACCACAATCTAAGCCCATTTCACTTCCAGAGGAGAAAACATCTCTGTCACCAAAGTCTCCCTTATTACATCTACAATGGTTCACAATGAGTACATTTTCCTCCATCATCCTCGGCAACATCTACGAAGTTGCCAACTTTATTCACAAGTTGTGAAAAGCATTCCTCCCCCCAGGCAGTGAGAGGCACTCCAGTGCGTTTCACCCAGGCTAATCTATTAGACGTAACAATATCATCCTTCCATTTTTTAATAGACTTGAAAATGGAGAGGAAATTCTCACCTCCTGTTTAGCCATCTCATTGGCTCTTTCATCATTCAATCCCATAATCAGAACCAAATCACCGCCCAAATACTTCAGTTTCACTTCCTCCCACCCACCCAAGACAAAAGCATTATCTAACCTATCGAACATTTTGAGATCAGATAGCGTTCCTACCCAACATTAATTTTTCTATTGTTTCCACATTGATCACCATTCCTTTCCAGACATCATTCCCGTCTAGTGTTCTAATCTCCTTTTTCTTCTCTTTCCACACTGTATGGGTGCCATAGTTGGTAGCTCTCCTTCGTTGGGCAAGGGGCTTATGGTTAAGATCCTTCTGTGCAAACGATTTGCGTTCCTGAGTTTTCTTCGGCATATGGGGCGCACCTACATCCTTGCCTCTATCTTGTACAAAATTTCGGGGGCCCCTATGATATTTAGGCAAGTTGACATAAATTCTCTATTACCCAATACAAATGGTGTCCAGCTCCTTCTCAAGCCTCCTTGGGTTTTTAATGCCAATAAACCTTACAAAACCATACCTTCTACACCATCGATTTCTCTTCGCCGCAATGAAAATCTCTTTCACAACCCCATATCTTCCAAAGATGCTCCAAAATTCCTTTAATCCGAAGTTATCAGGTATATTTGCAAAGAAAAATGATGTAATGTCTTTCTTCACATGCTCATTTTTTCCACGATCTTCCACCCTTCATCATTTGCCCCTATACCATCTTGTTGGTGCGTCGTCTCCCTACCACCATCTTGACAATCTCCACCACTCACAACACCATCTTTATCTTGCACTAACTGTACCGTGTTTCTCCCTCACATCTAGCTCTCCCATTTTCTCCCTATTCAAAGTCACCTTGACCTATATATTTATTCATTCAGGGACTCATTATTTTGCAACTTTATTGATTGAGAGGTTGACATTGGTTACTTGCATTTTGTGCCGAGTTAAAATTCTTTTAGTAGAATTTTTTTGTTTATGATAATGAGAACACCTGTCCTTGTGTATGAGATAGATGAGACTCACTCTTGTGCCACGTTATGAACTTTGCATCACGTTATGAGGTGTTGCTCACATTTGCTATATGGATTGGTACCAGTGATGTTGATTACATTTGAAATTAATTGGCACACTACCTGATCTCAATAATAAAATTTTTAATTGCTATTGTTACATAATTTGCGTGAATTTCCCCAATTGTTTGGAGTATTCAATTGGTATAATAAATGTTGATTGGTTAATGGTTACACTGTTATGAATTTGGTTTGTGCATCACCACTCGCTTTTGGCTTTTGCAGTGGAGAAGCCATTCTTTGTATTTCTTTTTGTGATTTTCCATTTTCAGTTGTGATTCTTTTAATTGGATAATGTGTTTTAAAATTAAAATTTGTGGACTTTCAAATGTGATTTGTATATTGACGTAAGCTAAGTTTTTTTTTATGGACCAATCACATTGTTTTAGGCTGCTTTAATGACAATGTTGTTATAATTGTGGCCGATTTGGTCATATGAAAAAGGATTGTAGAGTAAAAGAAAAAATTAATGAATTAAACATGAGTGATGAATTAAAAGAACAAATAGCTAAAATAATTTTAAATGATATAGAAGAATCAGAAGAAGAACAGGAAACATTAATGGCTCAAGAAAATTCAACTTCTGAAAGTGAAAATGAATTAGATAATTGTGACTCAGATAATTGTGAATGCTCTTATCAAGTTAATATGATAAAAGTAGAAACTAAATTAGCCTAACAAATGGTTGACAAAATATCCAATGAAGAAGAAAAACATAAATATCTAACAAAAATTAAAAATATGTTATTAGAACAACACAAAGAAGAAAGTCCTCAACCAGAAAAAATTGTAGGATATGATTTTGCTAGTATTCTAAAAAAGGCTGAAATACAACAATGAAAGGTCACTATAAATGATTTACAACAAGAAGTAAATGAATTAAAAGCCGAAATACAAACTATAAAAACAGAATTAACTAAGTTAAAGGAAAATGATTTAATCCAAGATATTACTCTAGCACAATTAACTAAACCTTTAAAAGAAGAAATAATACCTCAGGATGAAAATGAAGCCATAAACAAAATTAAAACCTTACAACAAAAATGGCAAGTTAAAGTATCTTTAAGAATTGGAAAATCCTTTCATAAAATATTTACAGCATTAATAGACTCAGGAGCTGAAGCTGATCTTAATTGTATACAAAAAGGATTGGTGCCAACACAATACTATGAAAAAACAATACAAAAATTAACAGCTGCTAATAATGCAAGATTAAATGTACAATTCAAATTAACAGATGCTCAGATTTGTAATAAAGGAAAATGTTTTAAAAATACCTTTATTTTAACCAAAGACATTACTAAAGAAATGATCTTAGGAACTCCATTTTTAACTCAAATTTATTCTTTTGAAGTATCTGACCAAGGAATAAGAGCTAAAAGAAATAATCAAGAGATTATATTTGAATTTTTAAAGCCAGTAAGACAAAAAGAACTTCATAACCTGAAAGAAGTAGAAGAAGACGCTTTTATAAATAAAATTAGTAATAAAAACAGTCAAATAACTTTATTACAAAAGGAAATAGCATATAAAAGAATAGAAGAACAGCTAAACACTAAACTTATTAAAGAAAAAATAAAAGAAATTGAAAATTCTTTTATAAAAGAAGTTTGTGCTGAAATACCTAATGCCTTATGGAATAGGAAAACTTTTACGGTAAGTCTACCTTATCAAAAAGACTTTCATGAAAGTAAAATTCCTACTAAAGCTAGGCCTATTCAAATGAATAAAGAAACCCTTGAATATTGTAAAAAAGAAATACAAGAATTCTTAAATAAATAAAGGATTAATTAGACCTAGTAAATCTCCCTGGAGTTGTGCTGCATTCTATATGCAAAATGCATCCGAAATTGAAAGAGGAGAACCTAGGATGGTTATTAATTACAAACCATTGAATAATGCATTAGAATGGATAAGATATCCATTACCAAATAAGAAAGATCTAATTGGAAGATTATGTGAAGCCACCATTTTTTCAAAATTTGATATGAAATCAGGATATTACCAAATAAAAATTGAAGAAAAGGATAAATACAAAACAGCTTTTGCTGTACCCTTTGGGCATTATGAGTGGAACGTAATGCCAATGGGACTAAAAAATGCTCCATCTGAATTTCAAAACATTATGAATTCTATAATTAATCCTCATAGCCAATATGCTTTAGTTTATCTAGAAGATGTATTAATTTATTCAAATTCAATAGATCAACATTTAAAGCATTTAAGAACATTCAAAAACACTATTAAACAAAATGGAATTGTCATTTCTCAGAAGAAAATGAAATTAGCACAAACAAAAATAAGATTTTTAAGTCATGAAATATATCAAGGAAAAATCATCCCAATAACCAGAAGTATTGAATTTGCTTCAAAATTTCCAGATGAAATAAAGGATAAAAATCAATTACAACGATTTTTGGGTTGTCTGAATTATGTGTCGGAGTTCAATCCTAACATCCGAATCATATGTAAACCTTTGTTTAATAGGCTTCGAAAAAATCCCAAGCCTTGGTCATCTGAACACACCGAAGTAGTAATTAAAGTTACATCTCTGGTTAAAAGTCTCCCTTGTCTAGGTATCCCTAACCCAGATGCCTTTATGATAGTCGAAACTGATGCCTCTGAAGTTGGATTTGGAGGTATTCTAAACAAAAATTGTCTGAAAAATCTATAGAACAAATTGTCAGGTTTCATTCTGGAGCTTGGATGGAAGCTCAGTCTAAATACAACACCATTAAAAAGAAATTTTATCTATAGTACTATGTATTATGAAATTTCAAAGTGATTTAACAAATAAATTTTTTTGTTAAGAATTGAATGTCAATCAGCAAAAAATGTTTTAGAAAAAGATGTTAAAAACATTGTTTCCAAACAAATCTTTGCCTGATGGCAAAGCCTTTTATCTTGCTTTGATTTTGAAATTGAATTTATTAAAGGAAAAAATAATTCTATTCCTGATTTCTTAACCCGTGAATTTTTGCAGGGAAATAGTCCAAGAAGATGAGGCCCACTGCCCCATCAAAACCTTTAACCTTAGATGAATTACCCCCTCTTATACTCAGAAAGTTGAAAAAACCCCTTCGAATTCCCAAATTCTCCCCGCCTCTCTCACCTCTACTTCAAACCGATTTACCCCTTTAATTCCTACCCAAACCTCTAAAGGAAAAGAAAATGTTGTTGCCTCCAGCCCAACCATTGAAGAGCCCTTAGACCATGTCCTAAAAGATGAATGTAGAAAAATTATCTACCTTGAACCTGAATTTGAAAATCTATCAGCCTATGAAATAATCCAAAGATTCTCCCCTCTAGGCTGGGGATGGATTCCAAAAGACCAGCCTTTGAATAAGTCCATGAAATGCTATCAAATGATTATGCTAGATACTCATTCCGCTGAAATAACCCATAATTTTGATAAGATTGACCCCACAAAAATAAGCTATTCTAGCCTGAAAATTCTGAAAATAATAACCTTGTCAGAATGGTCGCAACATCCTTTGACGGCCAAAAGATTTTCCCAGAATTTCAAACCCTCTTTATATAATTACTTTGATTATCAAGAAGCCTGGTATAAGATTCTTCTAGAACCAAACCCTTCCCACTCTTGGTATATCTGTTTTAAAACTGCCATTAATTATGAATTACCCACCTGGTTTCAAGATTGGTTCCACTCCAAGGGACCAGTAAAATCCATTTTCCCCAAAGAAGTAGTGAAATACTATACCAAATATAAAGAATTAACTCCCCGAACTCCTGCTCATTTAAAATTGTTATCCTTCTGTTCAACAATGGGAATTAGTTGGTTGCTAAAAAATAAATATGAATTCCATCAGCACAGACCAGATGATTTCCCTAAGGCTTTGTGTCTCAGGGTTAAAGTATTCTGGTGGGAAAAATACAATGTTGAATTTTTGGTTACCAAGTTTAATAATTGGAAAAATGGAAAAGGGATTATGCCTCCTACTCCTGAAAAGAAGGCCATCCGTGAAAAGACCCTTGCTGAACAAATTGTTGAATTATCAAAAGAAGACAGAAAAAGTTTAATTGTAGCCTTATCCTCAATAGGCTCTGATGAAGAAACGGAAGAGATTGGAAATAGTAATCCTTATCTCCAAAATGAGGATGACTATTTCGGAATTCAGAATATTCCAGGTCTTGATGAATTATGAAGTCCATCTATTGACAGAGTCATCCAAAAAGACTCCTCAACTGTCATCACTGAACAAATGAAGATAAGAGTAATTGATTACTGGCCCACAGAATATTTTGAAATACTCAAAAGTTTAAAAAGAAGTGAAGACTTTTGGTCTCTAGCCGACAAGCTTTTTATAAAGTTGCCATCAGTCAGTCACCAAAAAAATTTCTGAAGCATTTGAAATCCGAATTTGAAGTCCGTCGACACTTTGAAGTCCGCATTTGGAATCCATCGACAATTTGAAATCCGAATTTGAAATTCGTGTTACTTTTGAATTCTATAAATACTTGTAATGAGTTAGAGGAAGGGCATCGATTGCTCATCCTTCTCTCTAAACTCTTCTCATCTCTTCCTTCTCTCTAAAACTATTTTGTAATTTAAGAGTGTTCTCTGCAACCTCTTTTGAATTATACTTCTTGACGAAATATATTGCAATCCTGAATTTTATGTTTAACCTACTTTTGTCCCTTAATTATCCATCCATATTAATTATGTATGCATCGATCCTCAAATATGGTATCAGAGCCTTAGGGCGCTGGTATATATATATATATATATATATATATATATATATATATATATATATATATATATATATATATATATATATATATATATATGTTTGAGGAGATATTTATTGCATGGTTATTTCTTAAGAATTGTTTTTTCTTACAGCGTTTAAAAATAAAAATAAAATGGTATGGAAAAGTTAGAATGTTTAATAAAGTGATTGGGAAGGAAATTTTAGTATGTGATCTGAGTATGAAAAAATAAATTGCATGTTATATGAGATGCAGTTGTTGATAAATTTAAATTATAGTATTGCTATGAGTATATGTTCAAAGTATGATGACCGGGACTAAAGCATATTATGGAGTTTGATTATATGTTTAAATGATGCATATCTCATGTTTTCTTGATTAATATTGAGCGTGTTTGGTGAACACTTGTTGTTTGATTAGAATCATGAAATCATGAACAAGAGTTATATTTATGGATAATTTGTGTTTGCAGTGATTGATTATCATGTCTAGTGATTTGTAATTTAATTGATAAGATTATGATTATTGAGTGCTTATCAATGCATAATGCAAAATATAACCTTATTTGTAAATTTGTATGTCATTCCTTTCAAAAAAAATTATCGTGTTGTGTTACTTGTGTATATTATTGGAAGTTTGACATTGGTGGTCTACGAGGCTTTATATATGTGTTGAATTAAAGCTTGTGGGGGAGAATTAATAATTTTGATGATATAAGCACCAGTTCATGTAGTGAGATGAGACTTAATTTTGGACCAATATGCTTTAAAGCTTTATCTTAGTATATGCATCACTTTATGATTTGTTAAGCATATTAGTTATATGTTTTGGAGATATTGGTTCCAAGATTTTCTCACATTTTTGTCACCACATATTTGGTTTGACAGTTAGCATTTTCTTTTATTTGCTTTTGAGGCAATACTTTAAGTGAGAAAAATGCTACGAGGAGGTAGCCAGTGACAAGCAATTGATTGAATATCCAAATTAAATATTTCAATTGCGCTGCTATTGGAAAAATCGGTATTTCATGGTGTTTCACTGGCAACCAATTTCAATGGTTATATTGAATGGTCCATCTGCTGATGTGAGCTTTGTTGCTGTGGAAGAATTTGATTTTTTTTCTTTTTCTTCTTTGACTTAATATAACACTAATATTAATGTGAACATTAATTCACATGAACGCAGTGCGTTTCCTTGTCTTTTTGCTATATCACTTGGGTAAATCAATTGTTAAATTGGCTATTGCCATTAAAGCTCTATTGTTACGCATGCATATGTTATAATATTATATCTTATCTGATTGTAATTTCTCTAAATTTTGGCTTTTGAAAGCAATTGTCTACTGTGACATGAGATACCGGAGAGTAATTAATTTTACTTGAATATAGTGTCAAGTGTGAGTTCTCCATATTACATATTTGTATAATATGAGATACTTGAGAGGTACCATAAATTATGGTATTCACATGGTGGATTTTCCATTATATTAGAAAATACAGTGATGATTAAATGGATCTTTGATCCATATGAGGCAAAATCCACCAGAGATTGTGTCACTACACTTGGTTGTAGTGTTACTTAGAGATCAACCAAACAAATGATAATTGAGTCAGAGTTATTACTCTTGAGATGGTTAGTTAAGAGGCTTAGTGGTTGAAAAATCACTTAAGCAAATATTCCTTTTGGAATATAAATTGTAGAATAATGTTATAAAGCAATTGCTTATAAGAGAGAAATTTATTGTTTATGTGAAGTTGATAATGGATTTGGCCGATCCTCAGACTTAAACCCCTAGGGAAGAAATTATTGTATGAAACATTGAGGGGAATGAGACTTTATTAAGCCACTTGAAAACAAACAATGATGGTAACCCAACCTTTGTGATTGGAGATCCCATGAAGAAGGTTCAATGGGAAAAACCAGTCATTTGTCAGTTCTGCTAGCACTAAAATTGATTTTAATCAATTTTTCAACTTTTAGTCCCTTCCTATGGTGTGAGAAAGTTCTATATGCTACATTAATGTGAGGATAAGCTCTATAGTTAAACTTTATGTGGAAGCTTAACAACTTATAAAGTTTTTAATGATTATTATATCCCTTACGGGTGGTGTATGATTTGCAGCGTACACTTGATGAAATCACCTATATGAGTGTCAAGTGGGGCCGCTTGTATGAGATTCTGGCAAATCTCTAGAGCACTTATGAATACTGGGCGCACGCATGGCCTAGTAGCGCAAAACAGTGATAACGACAAAGATTGTGGGGGTGTAATGTGATTGGTAGACTGCTAACACATGTCAAGTGTTTTGGGTTCAATAGCTTGCTACACCCATTACACTATGTGTTAAGTCTTATCAGTCTAGGTCTGGTTCAATAGCTTGCTACATCAGATTCCACGCGTTACATCCTATATGAGAACCCAAGACTTTTCTTTTTCTTTCCTTCTTGAAAGTTTTAACCTTTTGAAATATGTGGAGGATTGTTGTATTTTTTAGTTAGATATTTCAAAAGGTTAATTTCTCTTTTTAATAAGTTTTATTATCTGTTTTAATGTTTTAATGCCATATTTTAATTGGTTATATTACATATTTTAATTGTATTAATCAATATTTATTCCTAGTTAATTACTAAAACCTTATATATTGGAGAAGGTTTACAGAGTTAGAGAGAGAGAACTTTTCCTTCTTTTTTCCTCTTACTCGTAGGTCCTGGGTTAATGTCACTGAATACTTGTTGGTTCTGTTGCCCCAATTATTAGGAAGAGTCTATTAAATCTTGGGGGATCTGTCCTTTACGTGGAAAAATCCTTGAGGATAGTGTGTCTAACACACGTCTTAGACCTATTTTGTTCTTGATCATACATGTTCGTAGATCAGGGATCGTGAACAGTTAGTTCAAAGTTCGTGATTGATCGTGGTTTTAAACACCATGGACAACAAATTGTAAATCATAAAAAGTCATTCATATTTTTTCCATTTAAATTGATGACAACAACAACTTAATATAACTTTAATTTACACAAATAATTAAAATTTATAGGGTTTCCTTAGTCAATTCTCATAAGATTTGAATAATTAATATAAATAACAAGACATTTTAATCTTGGATTGCCAAAATATTATCCAATATTTTATAATATTGTATAAAAGCTAACTTTTTACTTTATTGATCCTTTAGAAGTCATATGATTATCCTTAATTGAATATTACAATTATTTCATTACTAGGGACTCAACTTTAGCTCATTGGCGGATCACATACACAAAACACCAATAATATGGAAACAAAAATTTTAATCAACCACTAAAGTTACAAAATATATGTAAAAAAAAAAAACAAACTTATTACATTGCCCCCTAGTTAAGGTTAAGATAATCTAATATACATTTTCTGATAAAAAAGCCACATGAGTTGTTGTGTCAATCTATATGTATATTTCAGGTAGTTAGGAGTTTCTTGATTCCTGTCTTCTGATATGTAATTAGCTGGTCTGGGAATTTGATGTTGAACCTTATCCTCAAGTTTCCCTTCTTTGTTGGATCCTCTGGGAGAGGCATCCCTTCTCTTACAACAACCTCCTCGTAATCAGGATGTATAATATTGGTAATTGGCACAGATAAATTTCTACCATCCAATGTGGTAATGTTCACAATATAATCGATCAAGGCTTCCACAAGAGAAACCTTTTGGGTTACAATAATATCATTCCCATCACGAGTGAATAGGTTGTGTGGTTTTTCATCAATGATGAAAACACGGTCAGCGGGCATCACCTTTGGCTGTTCGTTTCCCTTCTCAAGGAAGGTGATCTTTGTGCCTTTCTTCCAACCAGGCTTAACATTAATAGTTAAGATCTCTTCCACTGGAATGGTTTTGCTGCAACAACAACAAAATGAGTGAAAAGTTAGAGTCATCTAAAGTTAGAAGATGCATGAATATAATTAACACAGTTAACATAGTTGAATAGGAAACCAAATTTTAAAAAATTAAAATCACAAGTTTCGTTCCTTTTGTTTGGATGCAAAAACATGATATTCTGAATACACCATAAAATAATATTTCAACAACACAACTATGGAAGTTACCATATGTAACCCCCCTTCTAATAAAACATTTAATTTACATTATATTATATATAAAAGTTCTAATACAATCTAATAATATTCAAAATATATTCTGTAATTTACATCACTAAAATTTTTCAAAAACATTTTTACAAATAAGTCTAAGTATTACAAGTATTGCCTACCCAAAATATTTTCCCATCCTATAGCTCTGGCGAATCTCTGCATCTTTTTCTTCTAATTGGTCTTTCAGTTCACCTGCATTTACATTTCCCTAGAATCTAGGGACAAAATTTTTACTGGATCAGGCATTTAATTTCTCATACAATTAAAGCAATATCAACCATGTTCATTTCATATAACAATTAATAAATAACATAAATAAATCAAATGCAGTATGATTTATGCAAATGCAGTTTTGACTCAAAATCATTTTGACCCTGCTCCATGGAGACTTCCCCTTTGAGTGTTTAGTAAGAAACTGGCCTACCATTACGCACTATAATTCAGCTATCAGCCCCTACTAAACGCGCATAAACTAGACCAAATTAGGAGATCAGGATACCCAGGAAGGCCACCACGACCGTATCTCGGTCCAGATTTCGGCCACATGTGGGATTGCCAATACCCTTCACCCCACAGACTATACAGTCCTGTCTAACAAATTCTGCTCACCCCAAAAAAATCATTTCTCATCTGTCAAAATTATTTCTCACGACTACCGCAGTCACGGTTAGTCAACATTTATCATTTAAAATTCATGGCTACCACATTCCCGGTTAGCCCACAACATCTTTTCTCATTGGAAATCTTTGAAAATCCCCCAAAAGACTCATGCTTATGCAATATGAAAATGATCATGATTATATAATTAAATTTTAACAATTACATAATGAGATATGAAATGCAATAATTAATCTTATAACATTAATATTTTACTAAAATACTAACTAGGTCTCATTATGTAAAATTACGAAACTACCCTTAATCTTTTCTAAAATTCAAATTATGTCCTTAAAATGTGAAATTACCAAATTACCCTTACTATTTTCTATTATTTCTAATTTTACCCTTGATCTTTTTCTAAAATCCCAAGATTACCCCTAAACTTTCTAGAACATGTGTAATTACTATTTTACCCTTGAATATTTTTACAATTAACTAATTTACCCTTAAACTTTTTATGAATTTCCCAATGTGTCCCTACATGTGAAATGACTATTTTGCCCTTAGTTATTTGAAAATTTTGCACATAGTACCCTTCCATTCTTGTCATGGCCGAATGGCCTCATTCAATTTCCAACAACATCTTAACAATTTCCAACATCATTCACAGCACAACCAAGCAAATTTCAATCAAGAACAAACCAAATCAAGAAATCTCAATCAGGAACAATTCAATCAAGATTCAATCCATTTCAACCCATCATGAAATCAATAAAACATAATTTCAAACACATTTTTCAAACTTCTAATCTCATTTATATAAAAGCCCTAAATCAATTTCATCTTTTCATGGTTTATAATCAATTCTTGAAATTAAACTTAAGGACATGTTTCTCCTACTTCCAATTTGTCTAATTTGAAATTAAATGCCAAGATCCTTACCTTAAATCCTTAGTTTGATGAAGAATTTCCTTGAACCCTTTTCTCCCTTTCTTTCTTGTCTTCTTGAAATTTTAGAGTTTTTCTCCTAATTTCTTCTCTTGGGCCTAAGGTAGGTTGAAGATTGTGAGGTTTTGGTTGGTTTCTTTCTTGATTTTGGAAGTTAAGATTGAATGAAATGGAGGGGGTAGCAGCTGCCCAACTCACAGTTTGGAGAGTTTTTGAGAGCTAGCTTTTTAGAACTTTTCTCTTGCTTTTGGTTTCTTATTTTTTATAAAAAAAAATTTCTCCACCCAATTTAATTTTTTTCTACAAGTCCAGCTCTTGATCCGCGGGTAGCAATTTTGGCCAGCCTTTCAGCCCACTTGGACGGCCAAGACAAGTTCCTTAGGTGACTTGCCAATTTGTGTGGTCAAAGGGTTGAAAAGTTGTAGAATTTTGTAGATTTTTCTAGAATATATTTAGGGCTTTTAATTATCTCACAGACTAATTAGACTTTGAAGAAACTAACACCACCATTAGATTCCTCACTATCAAAAACCTTGGGGTAGTGTCTTAATTATCTCTAAATCAAGGTCTAATTAGCTTAATTTAATCACATTAGAAATATTGAGTTGTCACATTTTGATTGGCTAATACTCTTATTTTTATTTTTCTTAGTTAAATGATTTTAATAATTATTCTAAGTATGTTATAATTAATAGATAATTCCATAGATGTCATACAAATTTTATCTTAATTTTCTACCTCAGAATTTTATCGTACTAATTTCACATAGTTCTAACTTTCAGAAAATCCTAACAATTCAAAATTAACATTTTAATTTCTCAATTGTATATATTTCAAATATATATTTAATTATATTTTTATTAGATTACAGTCTAGTCCAAAATGTTACACTGAAAAATTTATCCTGGACAACTATCTGACACAAATGTCCAGTCAACAAGCAATTTAAGCAAAAACAAAAATATCAAAAGACTTAGGAAATTTTTCTGAATAGAACTATATAAATTTTATTATGAAAATATGTACAGAAAGTTTCTATAAAATACAGTACATAATTTCTCATAATATTTATAGAAAAACATTTACAAACAGTAAAATAGAATAAGGATGTTACAATTCTCCCCTACTAATAAAAATTTCGTCCTCGAAATTTCTAATACAACTATACAAACAAATGAGGATATTCTTCTCTCATTTTCTCCTCTAACTCCCAAGTGGCATCACCTCTGATATCATCCCAAATAACCTTAACCAGAGGAATATCCTTACCTCTCAGATACTTAATCCTCTTGTCCTCAATCTTAACAGGCCTTGTTTCAAATGTTAGATTTTCCTTTACCTGTATTTGATCAGGTTCAATGACATGTGAAGGATCTGATATGTATTGTCTTAGTTGTGACACATGAAATACATCATGGAGGTTTGACAAAAAGGGTGGTAAGGCTATTTGATAGGCCATAGGTCCAATCTTTCTGATAAATTGGTAAGGTCCAATAAATTTAGGAGTTAGTTTCTTAGACTTTATTGCTTTGCCAACCCCAGTTATTGGTGTGACTTTCAAAAAGACATGATCACCTTCTTGAAATTCTAAGGGTTTTCTTCTTTTATCTGCATAACTGTTCTGTCTGCTCTGTGTAGTTTTCATTTTCTCCTGAATAAATTTTACTTTTTCAGTTGTTTGCTGGATGATGTCTGGCCCAATCAACAGATTCTCACCATCTTGATACCATACCTGTGGTGTCCTACATTTTCTACCATACAAAGCCTCATAGGGAGCCATACCTATACTAGAATGGTAACTATTATTATATGTAAATTCTACTAAAGGTAACTCACCTCGTGGATGGATTAAATCCTAAGGAAAATGTTCTTACAATACCTAAATTGAATGAAAAAATATATATATATATATATATATATATATATATTGAATTTTGACTAATTTCCTTATTCAATGACTTAGTTATCTCCCTTTTGTTTGATTTTTTTCTTTTTTTTTTTGGTATAGAGATTACATGTATCTTCCATGAGAGGCAATACAGTTTGAGCCAGGTAAGACCATTATAGGTGGTAAAACTTGTAACACCCTAGGCAAATCACACCGGGATGAGAGGGATCTAGAGACTGTACAAGTGTGGGACTGTACAATTGATGATGACTTAAATGAATTAATTAGTACTACCTATACCAACAAGAAGCGTCTACTTTTCGATAGCTCATCACTTAATAACTCCACAGTTAAACATGCTTGGCTTGGAGCAATTATTGGATGGATGACCTCCTGGGAAGTTTCCCAAGAAGTGTACGAGTGAGGATAAAACATGCTGAAAAGTCTCGTGTTGGTTTGTAAGGATAATCAACGATCCTGAAAGTAGCCGGGCTGGTTGTCAATGTCTTAGAAAGGGCTACCTACGGAGGGTTTTGACTGGTGGAAGATTCTGACCAATAAGGATGCTGAGTGAAGTGTCACCGTGTGAAGTGTCATAGACTGTGAGTCGTCGACTCTTAGGGAAGTTACAAAACTCTTTCTTTGAGTATATAATACAGTTGCATGCTAGAGTTTGATTCGAGACCATTGGTTAAGTTAAAACAATCTTGTGTTAGTTGATCCACGTGTTCAGTAGTTTCTTTTGTTTGATTTGTTTACTTGCAAAAGAGAGGTCAATACATTTTCTATGAATATGTGTTTGAGGAAGAAAAGTTAGATGTAATTGAAAAATTATTGAAAGCTAAAAATAATGACTTTCATGCTCAAACAAAAGATTATAGTGCATAAAAGAAAGCGCTTAAGATGGATATGTTGTTTCCCTTTTTATTTAAAGAATGTTAATTTTGAGATTATTACTTGTTTATAGTTGTAATCAATGTGCCAACATGGTGTAGCGTGATTGATAGATAACCTTGTCCCTTAAGTATATGGTCAGAGGTTTGATCCTAGTTTGTGTGTATGAAAAAAATCTGTTGGGAGAGGTCAACCCCTTAAATATATCTCAGTACCTCGAGGGATTAGTCCTTGACTATTGGCCAAGGATACCAGAGTTCATCCAAAAATAGTTGTAATAAATGTACGTATGAAATTGTGCAATATGTCATTGACTCGTTGTTAGGTGATCAATGAATCACTCTACCTGCTATGAGGTGACAAATTGACAATGATGTCATCATTTTATTGAAACTTAATATTGTACATAGTTACTTATTAAACTCTCATTAGTGATTTTCTTTTGCATTCTTTACCATGTAGTCTTTGTCAATTATGGGCTTGTTTGGGTAAACTTATCTATAAGTACTTTTAGGAGAAGAAAAGAATGAAATGGGTTTCTCCATAAGCTCAAATTAACTTATGCACAAACTAATTTGTAGAAGCTATCATCTTTTAGAGAAACTATATGAAAGAGCTTCTACAAATTAGCTTATGCATAAGCTAATTTCAGCTTATGCAGAAACTCATTTCATTTTTTCTTATTTTCTTATCCTAGAAATGCTTCTGGATAAGTTTACCCAAACAAACTTATTTCTCAATTATTTTGTATCTATCATAATCATAATACTACCTCTGTCCCTAAATATAAGACTCTTTTTGAAGATTTATTTGTCCCTTTTTATAAGACTCATTTCAAGTTGTCTATTACATTAATTATTTTTTTACTAAAATATCCTTAATTACTTTACAATAAATGCTATATAAATTCATTCTCTCTCTTGTAAGGATTGGATAAGAAGAGTAACATACAAAAATTAATTAGGTAGAAAGTAATTAAGTGGAAAGAGAGAGATGGTGAGTCCCAATAATTTTAAGGATAATTTAGGAAAAATGATACAAATTGCTAACAAATTTAATGCTACTAACTAAATTAACCAATTTTCTTAAAGTGTGTGAATTAGTTAAAAGAATCTTATATTTTGGGACGGAGGTAGTATTAAACAAACTCATCACATGTATTTAGTAACTCAACAATCAATAATACACAATAAACATACCAGTCATCATAAGGCTGACATGAGCTCATATAACAACTCCTTAGTCTAGTAATTTAGTTACAACCAAAGTATCAACAAGGGCATGATACACAAAAGTTCCAAGCCAAGTAGACCATACAATGCCTCCTCAAGACAGTAAACATTAACATCACGGAGACAACAAATTATAAAGGATCTGGGGTCATCCTGATAGGATCAAAGAGACTATTCTACACTACTCCTAAAATCTACCATTAAAGCTACATAGAAAATCTAAAAGAGAATAAGATAAAGACTCAAATATTTCTTCATTGATGATGATAATCGAAAGAGGGATACAATACATAACCTAATGTTTGTCAATAACAACCATACAAGTGTCCTCATCTAGTTTTAGGGGATTTAAAATAAAAATAAATAATATAAAAATGATAATATCTAAATTATCTACTCTTAAAATTCACCTATTTTGGCCTTTCTAGGTCCATATTATCATTGCCGCCGGGTTCACTTGGACCTTGTCCTCAAGGTCCTAACAAAATTGGGCTTGGATTTCTTTTATATATATATATATATATATAAAAAGACACATGATTGGATGTGGGGTTGCCATGTTGATTATTTGATTGGAGTATATGGATAGCTTGTTGGTAGACATGGGAAAAAGGTGTTGGGCATAAAATGGAATGTGATGGGAAGGTTTTGAATTTGTTAATAAGAAATTAAAGGAAATGAATGGGAAATTGAGAAGAGATTTTGCTGGAGCTTGGGGCACCATATTGACATTAAAACAAATAAAATGGGCTCATATGTTGTGATACATAAAAAATAAATGGGCTGGATTGAAAGGGCCTTACGGAAATGGATGTGATCCAACAAAGAAATGGTGACATATTGGAACTTGATTGGATAAGGATTAGTAGGTGGCAGCTGGCACTGATACCTTGGATGGGTAAAAACGTGACTAAAGTGGATGTGAAATGGTAAAAAGTGGGCGGTGTAGATGTTATTGCATTTGAGTGGGTTTTGGATGACGCATGCTGGGGCAGACACGTGGCTGAGTAGGAAATTGTGTAAAGTTGATGGATGGCGGAGATTGAAGCAGGGGCAATGATGGAATCATGTTGGGCATGGACAGTGGGAGTTGAGGCATCGATTGGAATTTTTGGAATGATGGGATAATGGCAACGACGGACATGGTATGAAGGGAAAGCGTCATCTTTTATGGAGCGAACCCAAAAGCGACGACGCCGGCGTCGCCGGCGAATGCGACGACAACCATGGCAGTTTCTCATACGTGCACGATAAAGAACTTGAGGTCTGCTAGGATGCGGGGGAGCATAAGGGGTGTAGTGATGGAAACTGCGACCTCCATAAAGATGAGGAACAATGCAAAACCGACCTCGACGGCGTCGTGGACGGCCTTGCGGAGCAAGATGGCGACATCGTGGATGGGTGTGTGAAGGTCGATGGCGACGAGGTGGACGTGTTTGCGGTACACGACGGAGATGGCATGGAAGCATTTGCAGAGGGAGGACGACGATGCTGATGTTGGCTGCGAAGAAGAATGTTATGACGACGGTAAGGTGAAATGCTCTTTGGGTGTTCTGGTGGTGATATCTTGGAAGAAGGAACACATTGAACTTGTTGATTTTGGGGGGAGATGGCATCTGATAGTGGAGATGGGTGTTGAGGTGTGACATTTTGGGATTGAATATTGTGGGCATTTAGGTTTTGGGGTGTGACGTTTTGGGATTGAACATTGTGGGTATTTGGGTATTGGAAATTGGGAGGTGGGTTTTGGTTTTGTGAGGGGAAAAAAGAAAGAGGGTTGGGTTGCATTTCTGGAAATGATGGTGTGGATGGAGTGAATGGTGATTGGGGGTACATAGGAAATGAGGTTGGGGACTGTGGAAAAATTGTGAGTGAGGGAATCTGAGTATTGTGAAGGGGTAGGGGTTGGGGAAATGATAATGATTGGGAAGAGGCTTGCGGTGAGGCTTGCGATGGTGATGGAAGAGGAATACTTGGTGAATGTTGTCGGTTGGGGAGGTTAACCATTGTAGCAGCAAGATATTCATGCGTGTATGATGGAAAACTTGTTGGTTGAGAGAATGACAGTGTAGGTTGGGAAAAATGAGTGTGCAACGGCAATGACAGTTGTGAGGACTGCAACAGACGGGAAAGTGTTTGGGGAGGGTAGTGATAATGTGTGTGTGGTTGGTGGTGGGGATTTGTTGCCGACGGTGGTTGTGGTGGTGGTGACAATTGTTGCAGGTGTGGTGACCACCAGTAAGCTAGATGGTATGCATCCATGGGAGAGGTGGAGGCGGAGATCGAACTATGAAAGCACCGTTTGATAGGATCAAAGAGACTATTCTACACTACCCCTAAAATCTACCATTAAAGCTACATTGAAAAGCTAAAAGAGAATAAGATAAAGACTCAAATATTTCTTCATTGATGATGATAATCAAAAGAGGGATACAATATATAACCTAATGGTTGTCAATAACAACCATACAAGTGTCCACATCTAGTTTTAGGGAATTTAAAATAAAACTAAATAATATAAAAATGATAATATCTAAATTATCTACTCTTAAAATTCACCTATTAGGGCCTCTCTAGGTCCATTCTATCACATCCATATTACAACAACAAAAGGGAAAAGAGGAGACATTGCAATTCGACTAGAATTGACTACCATAACATGATAAATCCTTTCAACTCTAGATCCAATGGCTAATAAACGTTATGCATAGCACTCTAATAGCTTCAAAATAATAGATATCATGAATTGCCTAGATACGACCCACATCCCAGGGCATCCGGATCCTCTCCATTTCCCTTTGGAAATGGAGATTTCCAGTCTAATGAATCTTGACATGACACATGTATTAAAATTATTTAATGGCTGAGATTCAAGCTTGTTTAATTCAGTTTAAAAATGAATGAAATATCTTGTCGTGCGTCCGTGCCAGCGTGCCAATTGAAATCCATTATCGCTGCTCCTCCTGGAAGTTTTGGGGAATGTATGCCATTGCCTTAGATTTTTACCCTCTGATTCATCTTCCCTGTCGACACAAAGCTTAAGGCTTTAAAAATATATGTTGTGACAAGGCTAGCCTGCATAAATATGCATTTATTTAAAGAAATGACATGAGAAGAAAAAGAAAAATGTCCCTCTAATCCTTTCTACTAATAACAAAAAATTAAAAATTAGTTCAAAATAAACATGTGTTTTTGCTCTTACTTGATTCTATGCCTTTCAACTAATCTTATAGGAGACTATAGATTTTGAAAAGTTTCATGCAAATCCCTTTTCAGTTTCTTACTCATTCCCCAACCTTCATAGTTTTTGCTTAACAACCAAATTTTAGAATACCAATGCTCTTTCTAAAATAACTTGTGTTTAGGACAATGGTGTCACAGACATGGGAACAACTGGCAATTCCCTTCCATAGTTTTTCCTTACCTTGAAGCAGTTTTTATCGGTTGGCATCTAGAGTTTAATTTTTAAACAAACGAACAAGGAGGCTAAGAATTATGTGGCAGTATGAAATTTTCACAACTCTATAATACATTTGGTTGGAAAAGAATAAACACATCTTTAGAATAATTGCAATTCCCTTTCTCGCCAAGCATTCCATGCCTCACTTCCTACATTTTTGAATAACTTATTTGCTTTTGTGCTCACCTTACCTTACACATTTTTCAAATTAAACTATAATTTTCTTCTCTTCGGATCCTCTTATGCCTGGAAATGAAAGCTTCCAATAACGAAATTCATCATGTCCGTTCAAGGCATGAAATCTAGACCACTTATTCAGGAGGAGCAGGTTCAATGCTTTGGCTTTTCCTTCTGTTCTCAATCGCACACCTATGTAGCACGACAATTAGAAAAACAAATCAAGTTATTGTAGGGGCTGTTCATGAACGTGAAGAGTGACAATCTGTTAACATACTCGCTAGAGTTCCTGAACAGGTCCATTCCTGGAAGCATAGTTTTAAAACCCGGACCAGACCGGCTAGTCGGATCGGGAACTGGAGGTACAACCAGTTCGGGTGCCTAATTGGATCGGTCATGCTATCAAACCAGTAAGAGCCGGTGCGACCCGGCCGATTTTGTGGTTCAACTAGTGAACTGGCGGGTTGTTGAACCCGGACTGGGTCATGCATTTATTATATTTTTTGAAAAAAAACTTCAAATGCACCTAGCTGGGTTCGAAACTAGCACCTCAAATGTGAAACTCATTTTAAGTTTCTAAGTGATCGGTTTATCTTTAAAGCTAAGTAAAAAATCGTTGAAGTTTTAAAATTTATATTATAGCCATATATACTAACCACTAAAAACAAAAAACAGAAAGCAAACAAACTAACTACCACTAAAAATAAGTTAAAAACGCATACATGTTAAATAAATGAAAAAAAAAGTAGGGAAGAGAAGAAATGAGAGTTTAGAAAGAATGAGAATTATGTTTATTCTTTTCAGGAGGAGTAGTCTATTTATAGATACAAGAGAAACTTAGAGTTGCATAATTTATTTCAGATATGCCAAGTTTTCAGGGCTATACCACTGCTAGAAATGTCTTCCTTTCTTGCCGATTTTGCTGCAAAGAAATATCCACAGGAAATTTTTGCGGATTTTTCTGCCACCATAGTTATTATAGGATTAATTCTTGCGAATAAAAGGTTGTAGGAAATTCCATAGGAATTATTTATATTTCCTGTGGATTGTTTTGTGGATTTATTTCTGCAGGAAATATTTATTGTTATTTTAATAAACCGCAAAAAAAATTGCAGGTAAGTAGTTTTAGAATTTCCCGAAGAGATATCTGCAATTTTAATTCCGCAAGAAACATCCGGAATTGCCTCAGTTGTGTTGTACATTTTCGTAATCATTGCGGGTGACGACTCAATTCTGAAGAGAAAAATGAAAATTTTAAATAAATAAAATGTTATTTGTTGGCCCAACATAATCTATAATTTGGCTCCAGTGATTATGCTTTGTGTTTTTGCTGTATTTGATTATTTATGTTACAACTTCCTATACTTTGAAGCCTTCTTTTCAGAATCAACCAGTGAAATCACAGTTGCTCGAATAAAGGACCATAGAGATAAAAGTTATAAAGGAACGTTGCTGGAACGTGAATGGTGGGTTTATATAAAATAATAATATAATATGAAACTCCAAATGGTGGTTTTGTTAAATTATATAATATAAATATTAAAATTCAAAAGTTTTATTGAATATATATTATTAATTGTCAAAAACAAAAAAGAATATATAATATTAGAAGTGTGTGTGTATATATATATATAGTAGTAATTATGTATATATTATTATATTTTAATTTATTAATATTACATAATTAATAATAATAATAATAATAATAATATTTAAAAAGAACATTAATATTAAAGAGTAAATAATATTACATTTATATGAATTTTTTTAATTTGCAAAAAAATTACCTGCGCAATTTCCTGCGGATTTGAAATTCGCAGGAAACTTACCTGCGAATTTTGAAATCTGCAGGAAAATTTCCTGCGGATTTTCTGCAAATTTTAGAATTGGCAGGAGCAGTTATCCATGAAGGTTTAAAATCCGCTGGAAAAACGTTTCTTGCAAATTTTTCATGAAAATTTGTAGGAAAATCCCCATGTAATGTTAAGATTTCTAGTAGTGTACACTCTTCCTAGAAAATCCTCTCTATCAAATAAAAACCTACCACCAATACAAGCAGTCCTTCTCAACAGATCAGAGGGAGATTCCTTTTTTTTTTTTTTGCCTTTTCTCGCTATTCACAATATCAATTCAATGGCATCCACCATACCATGTTGGAGCCTAAAGTCATAATGTATTAGAAAGTAGTATCAAGTATATTTACGTTGAAATGAGAATCAATCATGTCTCATATGGTACTTCTGTGGACTGTTCAGAGTAACTCAGTTATAACATGGTATGATATTCATAGAACCTTCAAGTGAAATTCTGAATTTAGATTCAACAAATTAAGTGTGAGAAACATAGTACAATTCCCTTCCATGATTTGAAACATCAAACTATTAGCCTTAACGAAATATTTTCCAAATTCCTTCCAACTAGTAGACAAGACATAAAAGTCCAAACAACATGCTTTGTGTTCATAAATTTCATTATGTGGAGTAAAACAAAGTCAGTTATCACTGATCCTGTGTTTGTCTTCAATTCTGTCTCTGCCATTCTGCATCCTTCAACTTCCCCAAAGTTTCTTCTCCTTCAAACACACCTAACCTATGAAATTTACAGAAATATATCATAATTTACTACTTACAAATGCATAAAATGAGGTGAGTCATTGACTGTAATAAAACAAAAGAGAGAGAAAAAATGGTACTAAAGATGAAAAATGTGACAAATGTGTTATGTATAAAGAACATTATACTTTGTTTAGAGTTGTACAATTTTTTTTATTAGTAGGCACAAATGACTTGGAATTTTCTTACTAGTCTTTGGACTTATTCCACAAATCCATATTCCAAATTCATGTCCTTATCTCTAATAACTATATTTGTTTTTCTACTTGCCATTTGATGAGTATGTTTTGAATTCATTGAAACTCTCTTGAAATAGAAAAGCCACAAGTACGTACCCAATTCTCCTCTGACCCATATATTGTACTCCACTCATGCTAATTTTTTTTTTGGGTTAATTATTTTTTTGGTCCCTGAACTTTTTCGAGTTTTCACTTTTAGTCCCTAAACAAAAAATTGACCGGTCTCAGTCCCTGATGTTTTTGTTCGTTAATGATTTTGGTCCTTGCCGTCAACTGTTGCCGTTAAGTGATGACATGGCATTGATTTTATCGGCAGTTTATTTTCTGGCGGTTAAAAACCACCATAAAATGTTTGATTGAGGTTATTAAAATATAAAATAATTTATGGCGGTTAAAAACAGCTAGAAATTGTTTTTCTTCTTTACGGACTTGTAGGGTGCCTCTTCTGAGTCTTCTCCCTTCTATTCATTGGCAATTGTTCACATCTCAGCCATAGAAATTTTAGATCTACCATCATCATTCATCCACACAGCCAAACTCTTAGCAAAATAAAAAACGAATAGCTTTCTCACTCTCCTTCACGTGCACCTTGATGATACCCGAATGAGTGCAGGATTTGTTCTCACCTGTGTTGTTTACCCCACCTCAGACGATGTTATTTAGACCCACAAGGAGCCAAGTTTAACATGCACTCCAAGGCCACCATAGGCATCGAGTAGGAGGGCCTTCTCCTGGGAGGGCGGGGTTGTCCACGACGGCGAGCACGGCAGGGACGGCGCCGAACTCCGCCAGCCTCTGGCGAAACGTGGAGTCGCGCTTGGAGAGGCGTGTGAGGTGTTTAAGGGACTCAATTTTGGAATCTGAGGATGAACAATTAGAGGTGAGGGTTGAAATTAGGGCTTTCTTGAAATTAGGATGAACAATTCGTGCCCCAATCTGATTCTCATATACTAGCTATCACTTTTAGCAGTCTTCGATTTCCTTTCATTCACTTCACCTATTAATTTCTCATATTATTGTTATTCTTAGAATATAATTAACACTTGTATTGTTGAACTATTTGTGAACTGTGCCTCATCGAGAGAGGCAATTGTGACCTCCTCCTCTCCTTCTTTTGTTAATTGTGTTAATGAATTTGTTGAACTATTTGATGAGATTATGGACTTGGTATACTTGATTGATGTTGTTTTTCCTTTTTTAATCGGAGTTTGATATTTATGGTTTCTGAGTTTTCAAAGTGAAGCTATTTCTGGCGGCTTTTAGCAGCTAAAAATCATTTAATCGATATTAGTAGTAATAATAAAATTAACGCCACGTCATCACTTAACGGCAACAATTGACGGCAAGGACCAAAATCATTGACAGACAAAAACATCAGAGACTAAGACTGGTCAATTTTTTGTTTAGGAAAAGTGAAAACTCGAAAAAGTTCAGGGACCAAAAATATAATTAACCATTTTTTTTAAATCATCTTTTACTATTTCTTTCTTTGATTTACCATACTCAACCAGTCAACTATATTTCTGTTCATATTCAAACTTTTGTTTTTCCACACGCTATTACTTTCTTTTCCGTTTTACCTATGTAAATGATATCATTTGATCATCTCCCTATGTGATTCAATTTTCCTTTACTAATAATGTTATTTAAACCATGTACTGTCACTGTGTTTCTGCATCAACCACAAATGTATTTCTTGATATTTATACCAGTTTTTGTCACACTGTTCCCCCACGGTGATAGTTTCTTAAATATAAAATTTTTATGTGTCAAAGACAAATGAAAAGCCACATTTATAACAAGCAATATAAACAAGGCAGTCGCAATATAGCAATCTATCATATGCTGCAAGAGAACGTCAGGCAGGAAGGTAATCATAAAATGAGGTAAAAACTGAATAATTTATAAAACATCTCCACGAGTTTAAGAATGGATTTTAATAACCACATCAATAGAATAAAAAAAACTGTATGTTTCAGAAAACATTCACCACAGCGATGGTTTCTTAAAAAAAATCATCTATCAAAGCCAAATAAGAAAACACCTACAACAAACCATATAATAAACAATCACATAACATGCATCATATCATTAATTTACTATTCATATACTCATCACATTTATGAACCCATCCCTAGTTCCCTAAGCAAAGTAAGACCTTCCACATCTTGAATTCTTATAATCATCTCATCAAAACCGCATATTAATATGAATTACATCATCTCAACTTATAATTAGCTTTAACATAATTATAAAAACTCATAACACCATTTTATATGCACTTGGAATTGTTTTAGAAACTCTCAAGAAAGTATTTGGGGGTAAAAGAAACATTCTACTTTAATTTAGCTTAAGCTAGAAAATTTAGCTTAAGTCAAAAAGTTACCTTGAGCTAAAAATTTTAGCTTCAGCTAAATTCGTGCAGACCCAATTCTATCAAAATTTAGCTTGAGCGCTAAAACTGCGAATTCTGCAACAAAATATCTTCGAAAATCTAAGCTTTTAACCCCATTAATGGCTACCCAAGCATCCAAACTCACAATAAACACATCAATAATCATCCCTTAAGCTTCTAAACACTAAACCCCAACAAAAGAACTCAAGATTCAAACCAAACACCTCAAAATCCATTATAGAACCAAAAAAAATGGTGGGCTTCCCTTACCACAGGCACCTCCAAGCTAGGTTTTTGAGAGAAGAAGAAGAAGAAGAAGAATGAGATTTTGAGCTCAAACAAAGGGTTTCCTCAAATCAACAACACCACCTCATCATGCCCATGAAAACACAACCCAAAACAACACTCATAAGGATTTTTTGCATCAAATACCCATTATTGGTCAACCCAATGAAGAAGAAAGAGAAAAAAGAAGGGATCTCACCACCTATTAATGGAGTCCCAAGCTCACGGGAAGGAAAAAGAACACATGTCTTCAGGGGCTCAAGCCCCTAACTTGAGAGAGAGCTCCATGGGGAGGAGGAAAGTAAAGGAAGAAGGAGGAGGAGGAAATGAGAGCTCAAGAGAATGAAGGAAAGTCATAATGAGAGAAAAGAGGGAATAGGCTCATAATAAAGAAAGGAGGAATGAGCTTCTCTGTCATTTAGCCCACGATCCAACTCAAAATAAAAACACAACCTAATCCACCTCTCCCAAACTCACAAAACATCATCCATTTAGTTCATATTTTAATTTCTCAACAAAATAAAATAAATTTAATTCTTCTTGTAATTTAATTAAATCACTCATCATACATTATGAAAAACCACAGTGTTACACCACTAGTGCACTAAGGCACCTAAACATAATTCTTTTACTCTTGACCACTCACTAGGGTCTCACTTTACTATAACATTGGATGGGAACGTACATGCATAACCTTTCCTTCCTTTGACTTGCCCAACCTGGGCTTACATCACCTCTCTCTGTGAGGCATAACATCTTACATACCTCTCTGGGTAGCTCACATTAGCTTTCTATGGGTATAACCCCCCTCCAACCTCTAAAGGTAGCATTAAGCTATACACGTCCTTATCTAATGTATAGATTTACCTTACATCACTCCCTTAACAACTAGGCTCATGACACCTCATATACTTTAACATAGAAACATACATACATCATGCACTTCAACATATCCTAATTTGTTTCTACAACTGTGTGGTTTGCATGATCTCTTTATTTAAGTTTCACTTCCACCGCCTTTTTCGTTACTACAAGAGGCATCCTTCTTGCTGTGACCTTTAATTAAACCCACCGGTCCAAGTGGGCAGACTGTCAACTCCGTTATAACGAAGAGTCTCCTGGTGTGTTCTTCTCTATGAAGAACCCCTTCTCCCTATGAAGAAGGTTGCTTTCCACCATGGGTATCAGGGTGACAGTCCTCGTCGCTCACCTCTAGGGGGCCTTCCTCACTCTTTTAAAAAACATTTTATAAAACCATTTTGTAAACCTTTCACAAACCATCTCACCTTGTTAATACAAGGGATTCTTAGTCTTTTGCACACTGTTGTACGCCGAGTGTATGACTCTCGGACGTGACTAGTACCAGGGAAAGATTTTACCCTATGTTACCGAGGGGATATCCTTTCTAAAAACCTTTCTTTGAAACTATATTCTTTCTTCAATACCTTTTATGAAACTTAGGGGAAACTCCCCACCTATTACTAAGAGGCATAGGTATAGTCTTAAGTGTTTTATGTATCTTTTATTAAAGAGGGTTTATCGTAACATACAATCCCAAGCATATGCGATGATCACATGAATGCAATGAGGGTGTGAGCATAACATCCAAAACATCAAGGTACAAAGAGGAAACTAAGCAATAGCAAGTATCCAAAGATCATACATAGAGGATAAAGATATAAACATACATAAGCTCCACCCACTTCTCACATAGCTTCAAACCCCATTCAGGAGGTTTCATGCTTAGCTTTTCCACGCTTAGCCTGACCCTCTAAGACTAAAAACCTCCACTCTGCACTTCTCAGGCCAAGCCTCAATAAATTCCAGTCTTAGCCTCAAGTCCCTTGAAGCTAAAACTCCAATCTGTACCTTTCAGGCTAAGCCTCGCAAAACCTAGGCTTAGCCCCAAGCCGTATAGAGCTAAAACTCAAATCTACACCTCTCAGGCTAAGCCTCGCAAAACCCAGGCTTAGCCTTAAGCCCCCTAGAGTTAAAAATAACATTCTAGAAGTTTCAGGCTAAGCTTTGCAAATCCCAGGCTTAGCCTGGCGCTGCAGATTGCAACTTCGTGAATTCTTGCAAATTTGCTTCCCATGGCCATCCATGGCCACCTAAATGCAACCCAAGCATGACATTAACTCATATAACACATCTATTACAAAACCCAGCCCTTAAACAACCTAAACAACCTCTCAATATCTCCCAATCACCCAAAAACCATCAAGATCTACACTTAGGGATCAAAGGGGAAAAATGGGAAAGATATGAAAATAAGAACCATGGAGGGATAGGGAAGACAAGGGGAGGAAGCACTCACCTCGGGGTACTCGGATCTGAGCTCTGGGGTGTTGGATCACAACCTCGGGTCCTCTTTCTCTTCTTCCTTTTCTTCCTTTTCTTCCTTTTTCTTCTTCTTCTCTCTAACTCTTTTCTTTCTTTTCTCTTTCTCTCTTTATCTTTCCCTTCCCTCTTCTACTTAAACCGTGTGTGTGTGTGAGGTCTTAGTAGGCCTTTGCCCACCTTGGGCCTTGGATCCCTGTCTAGATCCTATTATCTTATTCCTGTCAACTCTTAATATAAGGTAACTATTATTAATAATGCCTAAGTGTATCCTTTAACCATTAAATGTAAAAGCTATTCCATAAAAGATGTCTCTTTATTATTTATCACTAATGTCCATAAATTGAGAATGTTACAATATTCATAAATGGAAACATTCAACAAAATATGTTTCTCCTAAGCTCTATCAAAACACAGTTCTAATATACCTTCAGAAGCCCTTTAGAATCTATCCATCAGAATGATTTGCTCATAACAAATTCAAAATTTGGATAGGTCACATACAACTGGCATATTTCAAATTCTTTCAAAGAATAGTTGTGCCAAGAGTCCAATGGCTACTTTGTTGAGCACTATAAAAGGGACCTCTTGAAAGCTTTTGAAGACATCTTGAAGCAAGTGAGCAAAAGAAAAACTAAAGCCTTCTTCCTCAGTGAGGAGTTTGCATTTTCTACTTCAAGCCTCTCAATGTAAGTGACCCATTTTTGCTTATACTTACTAAGCTATTCCTTGCTAAAAGTGAGAAGTGTGAGTTGTATTTCCTGAGTGGAAAAAACCCTTTTAGGGAGAATTTGTAATTTGTTCAATACATCACAAATATCCTTTATTGTATTTGCTAAAATCTCCAAGCCAAGACTAAGGAGTGGTGCTGTGGTGAGGGAGTGATTGTATTGTTATCTTGAGGCAGTGTGGGAACACTGTTAGTGGTCTGTTATGAGCTAGTGTGAAGCTCTATATTATGGTGAACATCCGGTGGTTATTGCATAAGCCAATGGTGGCTCCAATGGTGGCTGTTTATGGTGTTGATTAGTGAAAATCTCATTGGAGAGTGAGGACTAGACGATGTAGGCCTGGGTTTGGGGTGAACCAATATAAAAATCTCTATGTGTGATCTTCTCTCTCATTCTTCTTTACTGCTTTGAGTGTCTAATTGGTTTAACTTATTCTATAAATTCACTTTTATAGTATAAGATTTCAACTTAAATACTCTTCTGAAAAAGATCTTTGAATTAACAAATACTTGAAGCTTTGTTCTGAAGAAAGAAACCTTTTTGAAAAACTACTGAGGATTTCATTCTGAGCTCAAAACGAATATTTATTCTGAACACACATACACACAATTTGAGTTACTGCAGAACTTGAAAAAGGGAATTAAAGTTTGTGAAAATATAATTCAACCCCTCTTCTTGAGTTATTTTATTCACTTCAAACACAACTTCTCATAGTCAAAGACTCCATATGACTTCATTTCATAGCTTGCTTCCACAACTCATTTCTGTAGTACGCTTTCATTTTCTCGAAATGCATGTCGACTCCATATGCAACATCACGAAAGCTTAGTATACACCATGAACATTGTTCAAACAAGAGAGAAGAGGAAAACACTCTTCTTCCTCTTAAAGTCATAAACAATTATGACTATCCAATTCCATACACAACAATTCATTCAATCAAGTGCTTCAAGCACCACTACACTCCTCATGAAATTAATTCATGATTCACATCATGTTTTATTAAGTTTTATGCATCATCACTCTCTCAAGTCCTTAATCTAAATTTTAAGTCCATCTCACCCACTCCTCCAAGCAAATATCCTAATGGTTACTTTGAGTAATACTCTAAGTCCATCTTAATGATAAGTCCACATATGCCAAAGGTACCTAAATCCATCTAAGTACATATATCTCAAAAAGGTTTGCTCACTGTTTTTAAATGTTTATTTATTATCATAGCAGTAAATGGTAATTACACACTAGAACCAAGTTCTAGTACACAATTGCACTCTTCAATAGGGTCCATTTGACATCTATATCAATCTCACAAACTTCAACTCAATTAAACATCAAAACTTCAATATTATGCACCACATAATCGAGTTCCTAGCACATAAGCTTTTCCAAGAGAATCAAGCTTTGGCTCCTGGGGCGCCAAGCTGAGTGTGAGATTTACCAAGGCTTAGTGGGATTAGTTGAGGCTGAGCATGGCATCAGCTGAGCCTAAGTGTGAGATCTCTAGAATGGGGAGTTGGTTCCAAAAGTGTCAAGCTAAGCGTGAAAACACCCTAGGCTGACTGCGAGACCTCCAAAATGGGGTTTGAAACTATGCACAAAGCACTATAGTAACTATAAGTAGATCTAGAAGACATCCTGCAAAAGAACAATCTTCAGAAGACAACCCAAGACAAGCTCAAGAAGATGTTATGAGGCAGCCACCAAGACAAAACAACAAGCACCAACAACTACAATTCAATTTTGAATTGCACTAGTTGTACATAGTGGAAAAGAGCAGAGAGTACAATAGAAAAAGTTGAGAAACTGTGGAGTGGACAAGAAAAATAACCAACATATAGCTGTATGAAAATGATAGCTTATACAAATTTTAAATGTGTTTGAAATCCCTCTAACAACCATAAACGACTACCTCCAAGGTCTATTTAAAGACCTCCATTTGAAAGAGCTCATTGAATAAGAGCTATAAAGAGAAGGTAAGGTCAAAAGAGTTATGCCACTCAAGAAGCTACTCCAAAATTAGAAAAGTCCTCCTTAGCCAAAACATTCTAGGATTAGAGCCAAACCTTGTCCATCTAAAAAAGTGTATGTAAACACCTTCATCAGAGGAGCCATAATGAAAAGTGCATCCCAAAAGGTGTGCAAGTATCTGTCAAAACAAATCCCCTTAGGAAAAAGAGAAAAAGTCAAAAGAGCAATTAGGAGATTACTGCTTCTAGAGTTGAGTGTGAACATAAGGTTATTGTGGGTGTTAACAGTAGTTGTTGTTTAGGATTGAGCCTAGAGAGGCTTGTGCAAGAATACTTGGGTAGTGGAAGCCTGTAGAAGTTTAGAAAATACTGGCAAAGAACCTGCAGAGGCTGAGAGAATACTGGTGAAAAGCTTGTAGAGGCTTAGAGGATACTGGTGAAAGGCCTATAAATGCTAGGAGAATAATGAGTGGAACCTTCAAAGGTTTAGAATACTGGGTTGAGAAGAATCCTACAAAGGCTAGGAAAGAATACTATTTAGTGTAGTGAGCCTGAGAAGACTTTAGAAGAAAGAATACCTGTTGAATTGTAAGGGTGCTTAGTCTTAGTGGAAAATCCTAGAGGTGAAAGTAATGGATGTAGCCCATGGTTGGGGTGAATAAATATAAATTTCTTTTGTGTTGTATCCTTCTTTACTGCTTATTATGTTTATATTCATGTTGCATGCATGCTTTAAGTTCTGAAAAATATCATGAGGCATCCTCAGAGGGATCCTCTTCTTCCTTGAACATATCCATTTGCATCATTGGCACTTGGCATAGTGTTTCCACTTCGTCTTCATCATTCGCATAGGGTCAACAATCTTCCTCAGAAAAATAAAAACATGGGAGTGAGTTCTTTATTTCCTTGGTCACCACAAACAATTGGACTTACAGTCCCAGACAACCTACGTAACCACTGCATGTGGTTCACCTACGCAACCTATGCTCACGGTAATCCTAGTCCGAGTATCTATCTTACAACATCTACTCCTATGGGCCTACTGCCATTAAACCTCCCAGGTTTTAATGGTCTTACGCAATTGTGTGGATGACGATTGGGAGCACACGACTCATGTCTGGTAGAAATGACACGTCGCTCTCACCAACCCTGGATATAGCTTCGCTTTAGTCGGGAATACCAAGTCGGTTGTGTGAGTCCCCTATACTAACCAGACTTTTAGCCTTAGTCGAGTTGTCATAACTTGACACCATTTCCCCCAAGACTCCTTTGAGCCGGACGAACTATTCCCCAACGTACCAACTATAGTCATCTACTCCTTACAACGAACCTCACACGCTTCCATGCCGAGAATCATCGTTCCCAGGACATTCAGTTTCAATGGTACTTCTGAGAAGATGTTAGAGGACCTTCTCACCGAGTACAAAGTCAATCCCCATCTCTAACTCCATCCTAGTTCTTGCCACCGATGTCTCTTTCACATCATTCTGTTTCCTCGTTGCGTGCGTCGCCCCATGGAAGGCAAATGACACGAAATGTCATCCACTATTCCTCGTACAACTAGGGGAGAGGGGTTTCGTCCCTCCTCACCTCTTAGCATCATGAACATCATGACTGCTTAAAGTGGATACATCCATTTACAAACATCTCAGTGCCTCGGGCACCTCAACCTCAACCATTCTATTCATGAACAAACAAAACTAACATGCATTGCCGAGGGACAAAGCCCCTTGGACTCATATCACAACAAAATAATATATAGCAAATCTTATACAATTTAATATCCAATGCCGAAGGTCACATCCTTTCGGTTTTAGCAAACAAACCATAATGAAATGATCAATAAAGTAACAATATACAATTTAATATTACAATGCCTAAGGTCACGTCCTTTCGATCTTAGCAAACAATTCATCAAGGATAGTCAATGAAGTAGCATTCACAAAATTCGGAAAAACAAATATCCAATCAACTCATGATAAAGATAGCATTCACATGGATATATCAACATACTTTTACAAATTAAAAACTCATCACAAACTCTAAAATTTGTCAGACCCGTAGCTAACACAAAACCAAAATTTTCAAGCATCATAAGTTCATTAATTGAGTTCCAAACACTACCAAATCAAGCCCCAACCTATATATATACATATAAACTTTCATTTTTCACTTAAAAGAACTCAATTTAAGCATTTAAAACTTGGATTATTGGTGGTTTAACATCAAACCCGAAATGGGTCCTAAATCCCCCTTAAAAAGCTTCAAAACTTAAAAATTAGATTCTCGTTGATCTAGAAATCCGTTTCGATGAACCAAATATGCAACCCTACATTTTGAAACATGAGAAATCCATTTTTGAGGTAAAAAAAAAAACTAATTTCAGCCCCATAATTCCCAGTTTTCAAAACAGTAGCAAAATAGAGCAAATGCACTTAACACTCTAAAATAAATTCCCAATGATCTAGAAATCCATTTTTGATGAATCTTATATGCAACCCTACATTTTCAAACATGAGGAATCCATTTTTAAAGTAAAAAACAATATAAAACAGCCCCATCATGCCCAGCACACTAAACAGAACCCAAAACAAGTATAATGACCCTTAAACTCAAATATTTCATTCCAAATTATTCCAAAGTCCAAATGTAACATTCCACATACGCAACCCTAGGTTTCATACTTGAGGAACCCATTTTTGGGGTCAAAAACATCAAAAAGTGTACCCACAATTCCCAGCCACGTGAACACTAATGAAAATATCATTTAACACACATGTCATATAATCAAAATCACGTTTAATGGCGCTCAAGCTTGACCCACTAAGGGTAGGTCACAAAACACAATTTAGGCTCAAGAAAGTGAAGTGAAGGAACTCCTCCCATACCGTGTTTCTCCTAGCTCAAAAACTCAAAATGCAAAAATCCACCACCCAAATGTAGAGCTACTCTAGCTCTACAACATATTCAAAAATCAAGAGAAAAGGATAAGGATTAGTCATGAAAAGGTTAGAGATAAGGGGTGAAAACCTAGGGAGAAGTTAAAAGCTTACCTTTACTCTCTCAACAAAGAGAAAATTGAATTTCTCTCTCTCTCCCTCGGTCTCAAAACTCACGGCTGTGTTGTGCTGGGGGGGGGCTCCCTCTTGGATTTTGTAGGGTACCCCCAAACCCTAAAAGGGGTCCCACATGCCCTTTCAAAAAAAGATTTTTAAATAATCATGTTTAGGGTCTTAAGATAGGTTAAATTTTTAATTTTTTTTACTCTATTAATTTACCAAAATGTAGCATTTAATTTTCTAAAGCCAATGCCTTTTGAGTAATTTAATTTGGACTTGAAATGAATTTTCTAAGTCCAAATTACTAAAGAAATTGCCAAAATTATTAATTAATTCAAATTAATTAATTTTGATGAACTTAAGTCATTTTATGCTTAATTATAATTATTAAAATTTTATTTAAGTTCAAAATAAATTTTTAAGCTCAAAATCTCATAATTACGAAAATGCCATTAATGAGAATGTTCCTTACTTTGACCAGTTTGACCATCTTTGACTTTCTTTGACTTTTGGTCAAATCATGGTCAAAAACTTGATTTTATTAATTATTTTCACTTTATTAATGAAGATTTAATGTCTCACATTCATTTTGTTGCTAACTAGTTCTTTTTAGGCTTTAATCAAACAAATTGCACTCTATTTTGTTTAATTACCTTAGTTAAACTAAATCACCAATTACTTTAGAACAATTAATTTTACTAATTAAAGTCATTCTAAACCCATTAGTAAGCTAATTATGTTCTTAAAAGTCTAAATTTAGATTCTAGACACAAGTTCCACTTAATTACAACAATACCATTAATGAGTTGACCAAATCCCTTACCATTGACTTTGATCAAAGTGAGTCTATTTTTTACTTTTAAAATTTTGAATTTTCCTCCACTAATCATGTAATGTCTCTACCTAATCTTTATTAAGTAATGCTTATTTTAATTATTTCCATTATGTTTTTTAATTACTCAATTAATCACTAATTAAGAGGTTAATTTTCTATTTAGTCTTAAAATCTAAAATTTAGGGTGTTACATTTTATCTATACTAAGCACCTATAGGTAGAAGTCTTATAGGGTTTTACATACATCAAACATCTATAGGCACAAGTTTTTGCAGGTATAAGTGTTTGTAGGCAGAAGTCTTTTTGAATTTTACATATTTATTTGATTATTAGAAGATTTTACCTACACCAAACAGTCATAGGTAAAAGTATTTTTAAGTTTTACCTACAATAAAATATGTCCATAGGTAAAAGTGTCAGTGGGTGTAGGTCTTTTTTTATTGTAGTGAATTCATATACTTGGAACAAGAATCTTGGCAAGTGGGCAATTATCTATCATCAAGGAACAAATTGAATGTTATTCAACTTTTTTTTTTATCTAGTTACCCTGAATAGTGTTTCAAGCTTATCCTTGACAAGGCAATACTCTTTGTTCACTTGTTGAGAACATTTGAGGAACTTGGGAGTAATTAGAAACTTTCCATGATTAGACAATGAATTAGCCAAACTAGCACTTGAGCACTTGACCTGTGCCCAAGAAGCTTAGGCATTCAATGTAAGCAGTAAGATTAAATTAGTAGATATCAACTAGCATCAGCAACAAAGTTCAAGCTTCTAAACAAAATCACAAACAATAAATTATGGTGATGAATAGAATTTAATATTTTCAAGGGCGGAGAACTACATAAATCCAATAAGAAGAGCAAATTCAATACAAAATTGAGAAAGTGAATAAGTAATAGATAAATTTATTAGCCTATGTTGTCTAGTTTTTATTATCTTTTTTTTCATATTTTAGACTTTTTTTTAGAATGAATACTTATTATAATCTAAAAATAAGCCATATTAGCTTTTATTAACTTTTGGGGAAATCATCCAAGGAAAACAAATGGGTGTTTATTTTTTGATGGAATGTTCATATCAATTTATTGATAGATAATACACATTTATATAAATAGAGAGAAACCAAGGAAGGTATAAAATTACCTTGTAACTAGACACCAAATTCACTAAGTGATCCTCAAAATCCTTGAAAAGTGGGGGAAAGAAGAAAAAGGGGGGTGGGGGGGAGAGAATCCTTGAATCCTTGAAAAAAGGGGGGAAAAGAAGAAAAGTCAAATAATTTGATTCAACTCATAATTTTAATTACAGAAAAGAAATCATAGTTGAAGCATAAAAGTAAATTATTGAGGGATTTTAAGTCGTGAAAACCCTATAACGAGATTTTTGAGTGGAAAAGGGACATTCAAATTGCTGCTAGCGGAAAAGGATGCATACCTTTTCACAAGTTTCGATGCTCAAACCACCATTTGGTGGTTCATGTCATCGAAACTCCATAAGAAAGAAAATTTACCTTGATTGTGAGAGATAAGAGAGGAGCTGAAGATTTGATGAAGAAAAAACTATAGAGAGAAAAACAAGAGAAGCTACAATGAGAGTTTGTGAGAGTGAGTATGCATTGAAGATAAATGTGTGAGAGAAAAAGCTCAATAGAGTAGGGATTCTGAAAATTCCACTCTGATTCTAATTTTCTTACATTTAGGTACTGAAAATAAACGATGATTATTGCAAGGTTTAAATTCTAAAAGTTTTTTTTTTCTTTTTTTGAGTTTTACATATTTATCATAGTATTACAAGGTTTTACCTACATCAAGCATCTATAAGTAAAAGTATTTTGGGTTTCACCTATAGTAATTTATGTCCATATAGGTAAAAGTGTTTGTAGGTATTGATAATTTTTCTTGTATTGTGATAATAATACTAGAAAAAGTTTATAAACTCAACCAATGAAAAAATATATATTTTCTGTAAATACTGAGATTTCTATCACACAAACATTGTAGATGCCAATCGGGTATTGTAGATGTCATAAAAACATTGAAACAAATAATGACAATAACAAGAAAAAAGGTTGGGGAAAACTTAGTTGTTCATAGTGATCATATACATGTTAACAAAATACAAAAAGAAAATCAAGACATAATTTTAGAGTCATCTTATCCAACATAGAAATTAAAATAAAAAATCATATTGAAATCCTAAATCATATGGAGGTGGTCAACATAGGTATTAAATAAATTGATGGTAATGTTTCATTTAGTTTGAACATTCCTTATATTTCCATATAAAAAATAGTTTGTGTCCCTTGTTTACAAGTCGAACATGTGAAGATACTCATAATGAGCTTTTAAAAGAAACTCTTCAACAATGGGTCGCATATTTTGTACTTCTTTTATTCTTTGAGCAACGAGCATATCCTAAAACAAAACAAAAAATCAACTTGTTTAGTGATGAATATTGTGATAATTTAAATTTGTACTTCTTTATTTTTCTCATAAAGATTATTTATTGGAAATTTTGACTGAAAATCTTAATTTTTCTTGTTGAACACCAATAAAATACATTGAACTTTAAAAAAGAAAAAACTTCAATTCCCACTTTTTTGTTTTTCTCATTAGCAACCACTTCCTAAAAATTTTAGCAATATTTTTTAAAACATTTTGAATAGTAATGAAAAATAGTAGAATGTCCAAAATGAAGACACTAAGTTTAGTTTTTGCTTTGTTTTTCTCATTAGCCAAGATGATTTCCTAAAACTTTTAACAATATTTTAAAACAACTTTTTGAATAGTAATGAAAAATATGAAACATTCAAAATAAGTATACACCAATTTTTTATTCTTTGTTTTTCTCTATAGCCATGATTATTTCATAGAAATTTTTGAAATATTTAAAAACATCATTTTTAATAGTTATGAAAAATACAAAATGTCCTAAATAAGTATATACATCACTTTCTAGTTCATTGTTTCCTCATTAGCCAGTCATTTCCTAAAAACAAAGTTGTCCTTAATTTCCAAAAAGTTGTAGTAGTAAGCTAAAAAGAATATGTAAAAAATTAATAAAAGTGTTTTAAAATAATTAAGCACACTTACTTTAGTTATTATTTAATTTTTATCTTCATTAGCAAGCATTTCCAAAAAAAAAAAGATTATAGTAAAATAAAAAATATCATATGAAATTGTAATTTAAAATTCCAAACTTTACATGTCCCCTAAAAAAATAAAAGAGAACCAAAGATTTCTAATTTTGAAATAAAAAATAATAGCACCACAATCTTTAATAGACTCTTTTGAATACACTCTTTATTATTGGTTAAAATTGATTAAAAATCGTAAAATTGTTTTCTTTATTAATTAATGATGGTTTCGTAATTTAAAAAAAATATTAACTAATATTAAAAAAATTGTTAGATAACATGTTACTAGCATTTCTCATTTTGGAAATAAGTATACTTACTTTGCTATCATTTTTGTTCTATAACTTGTTTTCCTTTGTGGCGTTGAGGACGGATTCCAAATTTTTCATATCTTTCCACCTCTACCAGAGATGGGCACCGAAAGCCTTTCTCTTTGTGATGATAAATCTGCAAAACAATTTTTTTAATGAAATATCAAAAAGAAAACATAAGAAACTATGTTCAAAATTGTTGTTGCAATTCAGTCATTCAAAGTATGCCCAGTCGGAGAATAAAAAATGAAAATAAATGGAAAAAGAAAATAGTGGAATAAAAAATATACAATGTTTGGTATTGGATAATTATTTTTATTTGTGAAAATATTTACCTTTTTGCAATGAATTTTTAAATAATGATTTTTTCCACAAATAATGTATCATTTAGAAGTGTATGAAAAAGAACAAAAATTAAAATGTGAGAAAGTAAAAGAAAGACAAGAAAAAAGTAATTATTGAAAAGAGTTTTTTTAATTATTTAATTATGTTTACAACCTTATACAATCAATTTTTTTTTCTTTTTTTCCTATTAGCAACAATGTTAGTTATCGTATGTGTGGAGTTCTTGATCATAGGCTTTTAGCTAAAGTAAAGGGTGGACATTGTTTGATTAGTGTATTAATCCTACTTCATGTACTACTTCATTGTCTAAATAGGATGCTCTTATGTCTATTATATTTCTATGTTATATCCTATTTGTAGAAGTTGTCTATTCTGTGTTTATTTTTGTGGTTTTGTTCATACATAGGTGGAACCTTTGGTCATTAAGTTGTATCCTCGATTGAGTTTCACTTGTACTCATTATCAATAATAATTTCTTTTGCTTTTGCTTCTTAAAAAAATCTAATTACATAATTACCTTTTGGGCACAAAGAGATTTACTTGATGAAAGATAGCCATCAAGTGAATTTTGGATGGCTTCAAGGAAATTTGAACCCATGCCCGCAAGAAAGTTAATTTTTTGTCCAAATCTTTAATAATTTGTGCCAACATGCATTAACTTTGTGTACATTAATGCATTAATGAATAGTTTTTTTATTAGTATAATGCTTAGTAAGGTTTTAGCATTAGTTTATAATAACTAGTATGGCTTTCCGAAATATAAGTTCAACATCATTGAAACGATGTACAAGAGCTTTACATGGATTATCATCCCAATTAATATAGTAGAAATTTAGAACTTGAGATTGTATCAATTATTTGTACTCTTTTAAAGAAACTTTCTTATATCATTTCACCACTAAATAAAATGTCATTTATTAACCAAAAAAATGTCAAGTGTCAAGATTTCTTTTGTTGATAAAGTTTTTGTTCAAAAAATTAAATTATTAGAGTTAACATCATGGATCTACATTAAAAGTATGATGTATTTTATTAATCATTGATGTATTAATTAATGATATATATCAATGCTTTATACTAGCAGGATTGTCTATAAATATGTTGTATCATAATTTTTGTGTAAACTCCCAATGTTTGTACTAACATTTTAATTTTTGTTAGATATAAACTATTATAAATGAAGTCTAATTTAATGTCAAACAGATAGTAAATGACATTTTTTATTGTAGTGTACAAGTTAAGAGCTTTGAATTTAATGGAGAAATATAATCTAAATAGTTTAGTTTGTGTACAACCCTAGAAATATTTATGAATTGAAGAAATTTTTTTCTTACTTGAAGAATCTTTTATAAAAACTACTTATACTGGTTTAAAAAAAAAACTTTTTCCTAAATGTGCAACATACTTTTCAAGCTAACTATTTACTTTAAGAACATATTTAAGAAATAGATCTCTATACTATGTGTGTTCTTTACCTACAACTTGAACTATATAAACAAATTTGTTAAATTTCTCATCAGAAAGTTTTCATAAAAGAACTTGTGGATTAAGAAAATATACTCATGAACAGGTTGTTTATCTTGAATCAACAAGGAAGAAAATAAAATTTAAAATTGGACTATGTACCTTATCAACCCTTCCATTATTTTTCGCTTTCTGCATTCAACGATCCAATTTTTTTGAATCCATTCAGCTGGTGGTTCAGGGCATCTTACTGTTTTTGACCTTAAAGTTTCTCTCCCAAATGGGGTTTAAGTCTGAACTTATAATAATACAAATATATATAAGGAACACATGCTTGAAAAGATATTCATAAGAATAAAAATAGAAATTTCAAGTATACAATGATGCGGTGTATTTTTACCGTTGCTTGATGTGTGGAGACTTCTCGCATGGCTAAAGGAGATCGATTTTCTTCTTTCTGGTATAACAAGTGTGTAAATTTATTAATAGATGAAAATACACAATTGAAATTTTTATAAGATATTCATGAAGATCTAAACATAATTTTAGAGTGTAAAAATATATAATGGGTCGTCCTTTCAGGATTCAATGTAACATATGTATCATTGTATTATAGTCCAGTACTTTAGTAACTCTTGTGTTTGAGACTATTAATTGATAAGTTAGTTTACAATTTGTTTGCAAGAGTATTTTTTGTAAACTGTTTTCAAAAGTAATATCTCATTTTTAGTTCTTAAAACACAAAGCGAACTTTTCCAAGTTTTTTGTTATGATTGAAAATGATGATTTTAGTACTTCATTTTTTTGTCTTCATAAATTTAAATTTTTATAAATAATCTATATCATTATTTTGTGATGGTGTGTCTTGTATTTAGTCTTGTCATACCAAAACTTTTCTAAAGCAACATGTGACATAACATAGATATATGTCACAACACCACTAAGTGATGATAGAGTTATTTTCAAAAGTTTTAAAAATTGTTAAAATGAAAAATACAAATAAAACTATAATTACATGGACCAAAAACATGCTTCATCCATTATATAATTTTTTGTATAAATTATATTTTTATTTAGTAAATAAAAAAAATACTTTTAGGTAACTATAGTTTTAGATTTTGTATTAACATCAAACTCTTTTATATTTTTAAAGATAAAATATTTTATTAAAAATTCAAAATATTAGGGAAGTGTATTAGAACAATTAAAAAGAATAATGTAAAAAATGATTAGAAAAAAGAAAGTTTATAACACTACTAATGTAAAAAATGGAAGAAAAATAAAAATGTTACAAGCTTATAAGCTATAGTAACTTCTAAGCTATGAATTATTCTTAAAACAAGCTTATTTAAGAAACTTTTTAATTTGGTCAAACAAGCCTATAAACTAGCTACATAAATTAAAAATTAGCTTATTGACATGTGAAATACATCCTTTTCTAGAAAAAAAATGTATTATAATATATGATTAAAAAGTTTATAATAATGGAAGAATTAATTTAATAAAAAGGAAATTTTAATTTCAAAATGAAATATACCTCTTTTTCTAATTGCTTGATGAATTCACTAAACTCGGTATCATCAAATAATGGATTTGCATAAATGTCTGCATTATCTTTTTTCTCCAATGGAAAGCCAAATTCCTCCTGGGGTTAACATAACACAAACAACTAATTAAATTGGGCATATTTCCTCATAAAATTTGATAATATGTATCTACTAAGAACATAGAAAGAAAGATTTACGATGTGAATTAAAGAAACTCTATCTTTAGATTGATATTGGGTACACACATATACATACATACATACATACATACATACATACATACATACATATATATAATTAAAATTGTTTAATCGTTCATTCTTCCCATAGGGTTGCCTCCAGAGGGATTAGAAGGTAATTATGTGGTAGATTTCTTAGCTGCTAAAGGTCACTCCATTCCTTTGGGAACCCAATGGTATAATGTTCCCCTGAAAAATGTAAACAATTAGTTTGGACAGATTTTATTGGGACTTTGTTCCCTCATAGAGTCCAACATGTAATGGCCTTGGCCCCTTTTCATATATATATATATATATATATATATATATATATATATATATATATATATATATATATATATATATATATATATACATAACCAATCTTATTTGTATGTATACTTTCCAACAATTTCTATACCATTCATATAAAAACACAACCTCTAAGGTGAAGATACATTTTTCTTTTATATGTTTGTCACTAAACACCATTCACAAAGAGGTTATAAATACAATTTGATAGATAAGAAGGTTGATCCCAACTAGTATACTATATTGTATACAAACATTGAAGACATAGAAGATGAATTCAATTGGGACTCAGAAGAAGTTTAATTACTGGTTTAACCCTTAGAAATAGGCTTTTATATCTCCTTGTAAATTAAGCTACATTGCAAAGAGGGGTAAAACCCACTGCAACGTTTGAAAAAATTATGAGTGAGGTTCGAGTGTTAGTTCCAATGAATATTTTTTCCTACTCTTCTCGGCTGAAGAAGACATTTTAATATATTTAATGTCTTTTTTTTTTTTCTCTATCTATTGCTACTTTAATTCAATACAATTAACTATATAAGGCACAAGGAAATCTTTTGGAGTCCTACCCATGACAGAAGGCAATAAATATAAATTTAAAGAGAGAAGAAAAAAACACAGATGAAATCAATCAGAATAGAAGGAAATAAACTAATTCATTCTGTTCTATTCACGTGACAATTAATACTAGGAGATGATTCCTAGAAATTGTTGTATATTTTGTTGATATTTCAAAAGGTTAACATGTCTATTTAATTAAATATAAAAAATCTTTTTAAATTAATTTATTGTTTATTAAAAACAGTTTCTCTTGTTGACTTGGTTAATTAGACTAGGTCTCACCTTATCTTTAACTTGGTTTTGGGTGGTTTTAGAAACAGACTAGGTTTCACCTTATCTTTGACTTGGTCTTGGATGGTTTGAGAAACCTTATCTTTTCTTTATAAATACTTATGCTTCAGATGGTTTTACAGAGTTTTTTTTTTCCTTTTCCACCTTCTGAGTTCTTGGGTTAATCTCACTGAAAACTTGTTAGTTCTGTTGCCCCAATCTATTATTGGGAAGAGTCTGTTAAATCCTGGGGGATTTACGCTTTACGCGGGTAAATCCTTGAGGACAGTGTGTCTAACACACGTCTCAGACTTTTTGATTGTGATTTTACACGCGCCATGGACAACAGAAATCAAATTCAAACCTAAATTTTTAATTAAAACACTTTTTCTTCTTAAATGTTAAAACTGACCCATTAGGAGCTAGACATCGTATGAAAGAAACTGAATGTCCAAAGTTATGCTTATTCTCTTATTTAGACATCACTTTTAAATTAACAATTGACAAGCCATATGGTTGGGTTTTTTAACTGCAAGAGAGGTGTGAGGCAAGGAGACCCTTTATCTCCACTTCTTTTTTGCTTGCTTGAAGAGGTTCTTAGCAGAGGCATATCTAATTTAGTTCAGGAAGGAAAGCTTCAACTCATGTTGGGTCCAAAAGGTTATAATTTCCCTTCACATGTTCTATATGCTGATGATATTTTAATTTTTTGTAGAGGATCCTTAAGCAACATGCATAACTTGGTGGGTCTCTTCAAAGCTTATGGGGAGGCCTCTGGACAAGTTATAAACCCAGCTAAATCAAAATTGTTTGCTGGTGCAATTTCTCATAACAAAATCTCTAGAATCTCCAACATCCTTGGTTTCTCTTCGGGTGCTTTTCCTTTTGTCTATCTTGGGATTCCACTGTTCAAGGGTAAACCAAGAAAACATCAGTTGCAACCCATAGCTGACAAGCTGAGATCTAAACTTGCAAAATGGAAAGGATCTTTACTTTCTATCATGGGTCGTCTTCTTCTTGTTCAATCTATCCTTCAGAGCATGCTTCTTTATAGCTTCCGTGTGTATAAGTGGCCTGCTGCTCTTCTGCAAACTATTGAAGGGTGGTTTAGAAACTTTATTTGGTCAGGAGACGCTAACTCTAGGAAAATTGTGACAGTGGCTTGGGACAAAGTTTGCACTCCTCTCCCTGAAGGTGGTCTTGGCTTGAGATCTATCAAAGATATGAATAATGCCTATCTTCTCAAACTGTCTTGGGAATTGGTATCCTCTAATGATGAATGGGCTATGCTTATGAGAGCTAGATTTTTGAGATCCAAAAAACCAGCAACTCGGCATATAATGTCTTCCATATGGCCAGGTATAAAAGAGCACATTTACACCGTCATGGACAATGTTATTTGACAGCTTGGAAGTGGGGAAGATATAAATTTTTGGACTGACAATTGGCTCTCTAAGCCTTTGGTGGAACTATTAAACATTCCTCTTCAGGTCCATAGCTCCTTGAAGGCTAAAGTGAATGATTTTATTAAGGATAACAAATGGGACATCCCCATGGTTCTTTTACAGCAATACCCCTTCTTAAGCTCTCAACTAAATGCTGTCAACATACCTATACTTGAAGCAAAGGACCAAATCAGGTGGGCAAACACTCCTTCCTGGTGTCTCTCTCTAAAAGAGGCCTTCTCTTTTCATTCTCATTCTAAACCGCATCTGGTTTGGGCTAAAACTATTTGGTGCAGGTTTATTCCTCCATCTAAATCTTTCCTTGTTTGGTGCATCATTCACAATCGCATGCCTACAAATGACTGTCTAAGGAAGAGAGGTTGCACAATAGTTTCAATGTGTAACCTCTGTCAAGCTAATGCAGAGACCACCGGCCACCTCTTCTTGGAATGTACTTTTGCCAGAAAGCTATGGGACTGGTTTGCCTCAATTATACAGCAACCTGATAATCTTTCCTCCATCATTGACATCCTTTCTTTGCTCAACAAGTCATGGAGCGCTCAAGTGAAGGATCTTATCCTTGCTGGTATACTTTTTGTTATCTCTGCTATATGGCACTGCCGTAACAAGGCCAGGTTTGACAATAAAATCATTCCTATCATGTCTGCCAAAAATTTAATCAATGCTAATGTTTGCCTAGCAGCAAAATTGAGTACAGGATGCATGCATTCTAATATTTCTGAATTCCAAATTCTGAAAGCATTCTCCATTGCTTGTCACCCGGGTGAAGCACCAGCCATTTTGCAAGTGGATTGGAGGCCTCCAAACACTTTTTGGATCAAGTGTAATTTTGATGCGGCTGCAAGAGGAACACCAGGTCCTGCTGCTTGTGGGGCTATTTTCAGAGACAAAAGTGCTGCCATCATAGGTTGCTTTTCAGCTAATTTGGGAACTAATAACGCTTTTAATGTTGAGCTATTGGCAGTTATGTTATCTATTGAAATAGCTCATGATAAGGGATGGAGAAATATTTGGTTGGAAAGTAATTCAAGTCTTGTCATCAAAGCTTTCATCTCTCATGATTTGGTTCCTTGGAAGCTTAGGAATAGATGGAAAAACTGTATTGAATTGACTAAACACATGAACTTTAAATTTTCCACATTTTTCGTGAAGGCAACAAATGTGCAGATAAGCTTGCCTCTCACGGGCTTAGCATACAGGGTTTTGTTTGGTGGGATACCATTCCAAGTTTTATCCGGGAACACTTCTTCCAGAATAGGTTTTCTTTACCCAACTTTAGGTTTACATGATGGTTCACAGGTTTGGTTTATGTCCCCCCGTGTTGTCTTTTTGTTTCTATCTTTTAATATATTTGGTGTGCTGATTATCATGGGTGAGGGTTGGGGTGCCAACCTAGTTGGGACCACTCCTCTCATTGCCATGCATTAGCATGCTGTTTCCAAAAAAAAAAAAAATTGACAAGCCATTTCTTCTGCTTAAACTTCAATCTTCACCAAACAGTTGTGGCTAATATATATATATATATATAAGATTTTCATTTACAACTTATTATTGCATTTGGTCTACATTTTTTTATTATATTTAAATTATAACATTTGTTCATACCTGGAATTCCCAATAGTGGTTTCCAAGTAAATTTTCTTCTCCTATATTGCAATCTAGCTGGTGCTGCTCTCCCATGGTGGTTATAAAGGGTGTAGAGTAAAGCTACAAAGACATTAAGATATTTGAGTGAACAAGGGAGTTGGAAAATATTTGAATCTTTCAATAATATTAAAGAACAAAAATAATCGGTTATGTTGGTCTAAGTTCAAGAAAAAATGATGATGGGTTAAAATACAGGCATAGTAACTCAGCCTTGGCTTAAGTTGTATTAAATTTACACAATATTATCAATGGACTTGGATTCTCTTCTTTTACTCACCAATAAGAAAAGACACTAACATAAGATGTAGAAAAACTAAAATTTATATAGGAATTGTGCAAGAACATTCATTAATTGTATTAGAATTCAAAATATTATATAAAATTGTTTTGTATTTATTAATTGACCATCTCCTATTAGTGAAATTTTCCTTTGTAGATTGGTTAAATAATATAGTCCTTTGATTTGGAGGGTAGATTCAAACATGATATTGGCTTGGAAGATCAATATTGGTCGAGTAATTATTGGGTTCGAACTTAATGGTTGCTGATAAATTTTGTGCTGATTTAGTCACCAAAAACTGCATATAAAAGGGTAGTTTAATACTTTAATGTTAACTTTGGTAAGGATAGGTCATGTGGCTGGTTGAGGATTTGTATGTAAATTGAACAAGCTTGGCCTTATACATGGTTGGGCTGTATTATTTGACACGCTTTTGGTACTCTCAATAATGAATTACTTTGGCTGATAAAGTGCCTGTTTGTTTGTGCTTAAATAAAGTGATTTTTTAAAAAATTATTTATTTTTTAAAGATTCTTATATAAGTGATTATTTGATGAAAAAAGATTAAACAAATGGAAAATTATAAAAAGCATAAATCTGACATCTCTCATCAAAGTTGATTTTCCAAAGAAGCAGGTCCTAATTGCTTCTAAAAAAAAGCATAAATTTAATTATTTTCTGATTCTTGAAAAAGCTTACCCAAAACACTTTATAAATTTCAATAAGTGATTTTTTTATTAAATAAAGTGATTCTTTCAGAAGAAGAAAAAAACTTTAAACAAATGAAAAAAAATCCTTTAATTTATTTGTATTGCTAAAGAAAGGTACGATAAATGTAAAGGTTTGGGTGGTGACAAGAACATATTGGAATAGAAGAATGAGATCAAAACGGTTTGATATGCATGGAAAGAACATATTATTTTTTTTTAAACAAATCAAACAGTTAAAATTTGTTACCTCTTCATGACAATTCTGAAAATTCAAATGATTCGTAGAAGCCATATAGAATTGTTCACCAAAAAAAAGCCAAGAGAGAATAATTTTTTTTAGTTTAAACTTATGAAAAACAAGAATGAAAGAGTAACCTTTAAAAAAAATTAATGTATATATACTTTAGAGGAGGGAAAGCATGAAGGAATTGAGAATTTTGATCTATGTACTATTATTATAAACATTAAGCAAGAGAGAGTTCAATACCTGCTTTAGACCTTCGATGATGAAACAACTAATTCTATCACCTTGTCAAGCTCCTTGGTAAAAAGGGTTATGATTTAGAGTGAAATTCATATGCTATAGGGTATTATATATACATAATTGGACATGAGAAAAAATATTAATATAGTATTGAATGCTATTAAGGAAATATATATAAATATATTAATAAATAATTGTTTTCTTCTATTGTCGCAATTTAATGTCATTTGACTGAAATTTAATAATAATTAATTTATTAAAAAATATAAAACGTAAAACTCAAATTTATATTAATATATATATATATATATATATATATATATAGAGAGAGAGAGAGAGAGAGAGAGAGAGAGAATTCAATGCTAATATTTATGGGAAAACATAAATAATTAGATTTTTAAATGTAATTAGAACATTTTTGTTATTTAATTAAAATCTTATATAAAATTGTTTATAAAAAATAATTAAGAAAATAAAAATTCAAATTATATTAATAATATATAGAAATTGATATATATATATATATATATATATATATATATATATAATTTAATCCAACTATTTATAGAAAAAATTAAATAAATAGATTACGTATATATAAACAGAAACAATTTTCTAATATAATTAAAATTTTATATAAAATTGTTTACCAAAAAAATCATAAATAAAATTCAAATTTATATTAATATAATTTACACAAACAGAAACTGAATTATATATATATATATATATATATATATATATAATAAATATATATATTATACATTTATTTATATATTCATATATATGCATATATTTATATAATTGAATGCAAAAAATTATAGAAAAATATAAATAAATAGATTTTTTATTTATAGACAGAAACAATTTTGTTATTTAATTAAAATTTTATGTAAAATTGTTTATTAAAAATATTTTAATAAATTAAAATACAAATGTATCTTAATCTAGTATACAGAAATTGGTACATATAGAATTAAATGCTATTATTTATGGAAAAATATAAATAAATAGATTTTTTGTATATAGTCAAAAACAATTTTCGTATTTAATTTAAATTTTATATAAAATTGTTAGTAAAAAATATTTTAATAAATAAAAATTCAAATGTACATTAATCTAGTATACAGAAATTGATATATATAGAATTGAATGCTAATAAATAGATTTTTTTTATATAGTTAGAAACAGTTTTGTTATTTGATTAAAATGTTATATAAAATTGTTTACAAAAAAATGTTTTAATAAATAAAAATTTTAATGTATGTTAATATAATATACAGAAATTCATATATATATATATATATATATATATATATATATATATAGAATTTAATGCTAATATTTATATTAAAATATTAATAAATAGATTTTTATATACTCAGAAACAGTAATTTTATTTTATTTAAATTTTATATAAAATTTTTTAAAAAACAAAATTTTAATAAATAAAAATTCAAATGTATTATTAATACAATATATAGAAATTAATATATACATATACGTGTGTATATATATATATATATATATATATTTCTGTATATTATATCAATATATATTTTAATTTTTATTTATTAAAATATTTTTTGTAAACAATTTTAGATAATATTTTAATCACATAAAAACACTGTTTCTGACTCTATAAAAGAATCTATTTATTAATATTTTTCTATAAATATTAGTATTAATATATATATATATATATATATATAATTTAAAGCTAATATTTAAAGAAAAATATAAATAAATAGATTTTTTTTATATATAAACAGAAACAGTTTTGTTATTTAATTAAAATTGTTTATTAAAAATATTTTAATTAATACAAATTCAAATGTATCTTAATCTAGTATACAGAGATTGAGTTATTTAAATATAGAATTTAATTATATTATTTATGGAAAAATATAAATACATTAGTTTTTTTTTATATAGTCAGAAACAATTTGGTTATTTAATTAAAATTTTATAAAAAATTGTTTATAAAAATATTTTAATAAATAACAATTCAAATGTATTTTAATATATTGAAATTAATATATATATATATATATATATATATATATATGTATATATATTTAGAATTAATGCTAATATTTATATCAAAATAAAAATAAATAGATTTTAATATATAGTAGAAATAGTTTAGTAATTTAATTAAAATTTTTTATTAATTTGTTGATAAGAAATATTAAAATTCAAATGTATATTAATCTACTATACAGAAATATATATATATATATATATATATATATATATATATATTAATTTAATGCTATTATTTATGGAAAAATATAAATAAATAGGTTTTTTTGTATATAGTTAGAAACAATTTTTTTTATTTAATTAAATTTTATATAAAATTTTTTACAAAAATTATCTTAATAAATAAAAATTCAATGTATATTAATCTAGTATGCAGAAACTGATATATATATATATATATATATATATATATATATATATATATATATATATAATTTAATGCTAATATTTAGAACAAAATACAGATAAACAGATTCAATGGTACTTCTGAGAAGATGTTAGAGGACCTTCTCACCAAGTACGAAGTCAATCCCCATCTCTAACTCCATCCTCATTCTTGCCACTGATGTCCCTTTCACATCATTCCATTTCCGCGTTGCGTGCGTCGCCCCATGCAAGGCAAATGACATGAAATGTCATCCACTATTCCTCGTACGACAAGGGGAGAGGGGTTTCGTCCCTCCTCACCTCTTAGCGTCATGAACATCATGACTACTTAAAGTGGATACATCCATTTACAAACATCTCAGTGCCTCGGGCACCTCAACCTCAACCATTATATTCATGCACAAACAAAACTAACATGCATTGCCGAGGGACAAAGCCCCTTGGACTCAGATCTCAACAAACTAATATATAGCAAATCCTATACAATTTAATATCCAATGCCGAAGGTCACATCCTTTCGGTTTTAGCAAACAAACCATAATGAAATGATCAATAAAGTAACAATATACAATTTAATATTACAATGCCTAAGGTCACGTCCTTTCGATCTTAGCAAACAATTCGTCAAGAATAGTCAATGAAGTAGCATTCACAAAATTCGGAAAAACAAATATCCAATCAACTCATGATAAAGATAGCATTCACATGGATATATCAACATACTTTTACAAATTAAAAACTCATCACAAACTCTAAAATTTGTCAGACCCATAGCTAACACAAAACAAAAATTTTCAAGCATCATAAGTTCATAAATTGAGTTCCAAACACTCCCAAATCAAGCCCCAACCTATATATATATATATATATATATATATATATAAACTTTCATTTTCACTAAAAAGAACTCAATTTAAGCATTTAAAACTTGGATTATTGGTGGTTTAACATCAAACCCGAAATGGGTCCTAAATCCCCCTTAAAAAGCATCAAAACTTAAAAATTAGATTCTCGTTGATCTAGAAATCCGTTTCTATGAACCAAATATGAAACCCTACATTTTGAAACATGAGGAATCCATTTTTGAGGTTAAAAAAAAAAAAACTAATTTCAGCCCCATAATTCCCAGTTTTCAAAACAGTAGCAAAACAGAGCAAATGCACTTAAAACTCTAAAATTAAATTCCCAATAATCTAGAAATCCATTTTTGATGAATCTTATATGCAACCCTACATTTTCAAACATGAGGAATCCATTTTTGAGGTCAAAAACAGCCAATAATAGCCCCATCATTCCCAGCTTCGTAAATAGTGTCAAAACAAGGTAAAAATGCATTTAAACTCAAAAATTAAATTCCAAATGATCTAGATATTCATTTTTGATGAATCTTATATGCAACCCTACATTTTTAAACATGAGGAATCCATTATTGAGGTAAAAAACAGCCAATAACAGCCTCATCATTCCCAGTTTTGTAAACAGTGCGAAAATAGGTAAAAATACATTTAAACTCAAAAATTAAATTCCAAATGATTTAGAAATCCATTTTTGATTAATGTTATATGCAACCCTGCATTTTCAAACTTGAGGAATCCATTTTTGAGGTAAAAAATAGCCAATAAGAGCCCCATCATTCCCAGTTTCATAAACAGTGCCAAAACAGGGTAAAAATGCATTTAAACTCAAAAATTAAATTCCAAATGATCCAGAAATTCATTTTTGATGAATCTTATATGCAACCCTACATTTTCAAACATGAGGAATCCATTTTTAAAGTAAAAAACAATACAAAACAGCCCCATCATGCCCAGCACTCTAAACAGAACCCAAAACAAGTATAATGACCCTTAAACTCAAATATTTCATTCCAAATTCCAAAGTCCAAATGTAATATTCCACATATGCAACCCTAGGTTTTCATACTCGAGGAACCCATTTTTTGGGGTCAAAAACATCAAAAAGTGTACCCACAATTCCCAGCCACGTGAACACTAACGAAAATATCATTTAACACACATGTCATATATTGAAAATCACATTTAATGGCATTCAAGCTTGACCCACTAAGGGTAGGTCACAAAACAAAAAATTTAGGCTCAGAAAGTGAAGGAACTCCTCCCATACCGTGTTTCTCCTAGCTCAAAAACTCAAAATGCAAAAATCCTCCACCCAAATGTAGAGCTACTCTAGCTCTACAACATATTCAAAAATCAAGAGAAAAGGATAAGGATTAGTCATGAAAAGGTTAGAGAGAAGGGGTGAAAACCTAGGGAGAAGTTAAAAGCTTACCTTTACTCTCTCAACAAAGAGAAAATTGAATTTCTCTCTCTCTCTCCCTTGGTCTCAAAACTCACGGTTGTGTTGTGCTGAGGTGGGGGGGGGCTCCCTCTTGGATTTTGTAGGGTGCCCCCAAACCCTGAAAGGTGTCCCCCATGCCCTTTCAAAAAATGATTTTTAAATAATCATTTTTAGGGTCTTAAGCTAGGTTAAATTTTTAATTTTTTTTTACTCTATTAATTCACCAAAATGTAGCATTTAATTTTCTAAAGCCAATGCCTTTTGAGTAATTTAATTTGGACTTGAAATGAATTTTCTAAGTCCAAATTACTAAAGAAATTGCCAAAATTATTAATTAATTCAAATTAATTAATTTTGATGAACTTAAGTCATTTTATGCTTAATTATAATTATTAAAATTTTATTTAAGTTCAAAATAATTTTTTAAGCTCAAAATCTCATAATTACGAAAATGCCATTAATGAGAATGTTCCTTACTTTGACCAGCTTTGACTTTCTTTGACTTTTGGTCAAATCATGGTCAAAAACTTGATTTTATTAATTATTTCCACTTCATTAATGAAGATTTAATGTCTCACATTCATTTAGTTGCTAACTAGTTCTTTTTAGGCTTTAATCAAACAAATTGCACTCTATTTTGTTTAATTACCTTAGTTAAACTAAATCACCAATTACTTTAGAACAATTAATTTTACTAATTAAAGTCATTCTAAACCCATTAGTAAGTTAATTATGTTCTTAAAAGTCTAAATTTAGATTCTAGACACAAGTTCCACTTAATTACAACAATACCATTAATGAGTTGACCAAATCCCTTACCATTGACTTTGATCAAAGTGAGTCTATTTTTTACTTTTAAAATTTTGAATTTTCCTCCACTAATCACGTAATGTCTCTACTTAATCCTTATTAAGTAATGCTTATTTTAATTATTTCCATTTTTTTTAATTACTCAATTAATCACTAATTAAGAGGTTAATTTTCTATTTAGTCTTAAAATCTAAAATTTAGGGTGTTACGTTTTATCTATAATAAGCACCTATAGGTAGAAAGTCTTTTAGGGTTTTACATACATCAAACATCTATAGGCACAAGTTTTTGTAGGTATAAGTGCTTGTAGGCAGAAGTCTTTTTGAATTTTACATATTTATTTGATTATTAGAAGATTTTACCTACACCAAACAGTCATAGGTAAAAGTATTTTTAAGTTTTACCTACAATAAAATATGTCCATAGGTAAAAGTGTCAGTGGGTGTAGGTCTTTTTTTATTGTAGTGAATTCATATACTTGGAACAAGAATCTTGGCAAGTGAGCAATTATCTATCATCAAGGAACAAATTGAATGTTATTCAACTTTTCTTTTTATCTAGTTACCCTGAATAGTGTTTCAAGCTTATCCTTGACAAGGCAATACTCTTTCTTCACTTGTTGTAACATTTGAAGCACTTGGAGTAATTAGAAACTTTCCATGATTAGACAATGAAATTAGCCAAACTAGCACTTGAGCACTTGACCTATGCCCAAGAAGCTTAGGCATTCAATGTAAGCAGTAAGATTAAATTAGTAGATATCAACTAGCATCAGCAACAAAGTTCAAGCTTCTAAACAAAATCACAAACAATAAATTATGGTGATGAATAGAATTTAATATTTTCAAGGGCGGAGAACTACATAAATCCAATAAGAAGAGCAAATTCAATACAAATTTGAGAAAGTGAATAAGTAATAGATAAATTTATTAGCCTATGTTGTCTAGTTTTTATTATCTTTTCTTTTAGAATGAATACTTATTATAATCTAAAAATAAGCCATATTGGCTTTTATTAACTTTTGGGGAAATCATCCAAGGAAAACAACTGGGTGTTTATTTTTTTATGGAACGTTCATATCAATTTATTGATAGATAATACACATTTGCATAAATAGAGAGAAACCAAGGAAGGTATAAAATTACCTTGTAACTAGACACCAAATTCACTAAGTGATCCTCAAAATCCTTGAAAAGTGGGGGAAAGAAGAAAAAGGGGGGTGGGGGGGGCGGGGGGGGGGGGGGAGAGAATCCTTGAATCCTTAAAAAAAGGGGGGAAAAGAAGAAAAAACAAATAATTTGATTCAACTCATAATTTTAATTACAGAAAAGAAATCATAGTTGAAGCATAAAAGTAAATTATTGAGGGATTTTATGTCATGAAAACCCTATAACGAGATTTTTGAGTGGAAAATGGACATTCAAAATTGCTGCTAGTGGAAAAGGGTGCATACCTTTTTCACAAGTTTCGATGCTCAAACCACCATGTGTTGGTTCATGTCATCAAAACTCCATAAGAAAGAAAATTTACCTTGATTGTGAGAGATAAGAGAGGAGCAGAAGATTTGATGAAGAAAAAACTATAGAGGGAAAAACAAGAGAAGCTACAATGAGAGTTTGCGAGAGTAAGGATGCATTGAAGAGAACGAGCTCAACTGAAAGAAAGATAAATGTGTGAGAGAACAAGCTCAATAGAGTAGGGATTCTGAAAATTCCACTCTGATTCTAATTTTCTTACATTTAGGTACTGAAAATAAATGATGATTATTGCAAGGTTTAAATTCTAAAAGTTTTTTTTTTCTTTTTTTGAGTTTTACATATTTATCATAGTATTACAAGGTTTTACCTACATAAAGCATCTATAGGTAAAAGTATTTTGGGTTTTACCTATAGTAATTTATGTCCATATAGGTAAAAGTGTTTGTAGGTATTGATAATATTTCTTGTATTGTGATAATAATACTAGAAAACATTTATAAACTCAACAATGAAAAAATATATATTTTCTGTAAATACTGAGATTTCTATCACACAAACATTGTAGATGCCAATCGGGTATTGTAGATGTCATAAAAACATTGAAACAAATAATGAAAATAACAGGCAAAAAGGTTGGGAAAAACTTAGTTGTTCATAGTGATCATATACATGTTACCAAAATAGAAAAACAAAATCAAGACATAATTTTAGAGTCATCTTATTCAACATAGAAATTAAAATAAAAAATCTTATTGAAATCCTAAATCATATGGAGGTGGTCAACATAGGTATTAAATAAATTGACGGTAATGTTTCATTTAGTTTGAACATTCCTTATATTTCCATATAAAAAATAGTTTGTGTCCCTTGTTTACAAGTCGAACATGTGAAGCTACTCATAATGAGCTTTTAAAAGAAACTCTTCAACAATGGGTCGCATATTTTGTACTTCTTTTATTCTTTGAGCAACGAGCATATCCTAAAACAAAAACAAAAAAAAGTTCAACTTGTTTAGTGATGAATATTGTGATAATTTAAATTTGTACTTCTTTATTTTTATCATAAAGATTATTTATTGGAAATTTTGATTGAAAATCTTAATTTTTCTTGTTGAATACCAATAAAATACATTGAACTTTAAAAAAGAAAAAACTTCAATTCCCACTTTTTTGTTTTTCTCATTAGCAACCACTTCCTAAAAATTTTAGCAATATTTTTTAAAACATTTTTGAATAGTAATGAAAAATACTAGAATGTCCAAAATGAAGACACTAATTTTAGTTTTTGCTTTGTTTTTCTCATTAGCCAAGATGATTTCCTAAAACTTTTAACAATATTTTAAAACAACTTTTTGAATAGTAATGAAAAATATGAAACAGTCAAAATAAGTATACACCAATTTTTTATTCTTTGTTTTTCTCTATAGCCATGATTATTTCATAGAAATTTTTGCAATATTTAAAAACATCATTTTTAATAGTTATGAAAAATACAAAATGTCCTAAATAAGTATATACATCACTTTCTAGTTCATTGTTTCCTCATTAGCCAGTCATTTCCTAAAATCAAAGTTGTCCTTAATTTCCAAAAAGTTGTAGTAGTAAGCTAAAAAGAATATGTAAAAAATTAATAAAAGTGTTTTAAAATAATTAAGCACACTTACTTTAGTTATTATTCAATTTTTATCCTAATTAGCAAGCATTTCCAAAAAAAAAAAAAAGATTATAGTAAAATAAAAAATATCATATGAAATTGCAATTTAAAATGCCAAACTTTACATGTCCCCTAAAAAATAAAAGAGAACCAAAGATTTCTAATTTTGAAATAGAAAATAATAGCACCACAATCTTTAATACACTCTTTTGAATACACTCTTTATTATTGGTTAAAATTGATTAAAAATCATAAAATTGTTTCCTTTATTAATTAATGATGGTTTTGTAATTTTAAAAAAATATTAACTAATATTAAAAAATTTGTTAGATAACATGTTACTAGCATTTCTCATTTTGGAAATAAGTATACTTACTTTGCTTTCATTTTTGTTCTATAACTTGTTTTCCTTTGTGGCATTGAGGACAGATTCCAAATTTTTCATATCTTTCCACCTCTACCAGAGATCGGCACCGAAAGCCTTTCTCTTTGTGATGATAAATCTACAAAACAATTTTTTTAATGAAATATCAAAAAGAGAACATAAGAAACTGTGTTCAAAATTGTTGTTGCAATTCAGTCATTCAAAGTATGCCCAATAGGGGAATAAAAAATGAAAAATAAATGGAAAAAGAAAATAGTGGAATAAAAAATATACAATGTTTGGTATTGGATAATTATTTTTATTTGTGAAAACATTTACCTTTTTGCAATGAATTTTTTAATAATGATTTTTTCCACAAATATTGTATCATTTAGATGTGTATGAAAAAGAAAAAAAAATTAAAATGTGAGAAAGTAAAAGAAAGACAAGAAAAAAGTAATTATTGAAAAGAGTTTTTGTAATTAATTAATTATGTTTATGACCTTATACAATAAATTTTTTTCTTTTTTTCCTCTTAGCAACAATGTTAGTTATCATCTGTGTGGAGTTCTTGATCATAGGCTTTTAGCTAAAGTAAAGGGTGGACATTGTTTGATTAGTGTATTAATCCTACTTCATGTACTACTTCATTGTCTAAATAGGATGCTCTTATGTATATTATATTTCTATGTAATATCCTATTTGTAGAAGTTGTCTATTCTGTGTTTATTTTTGGGGTTTTGTTCATACATAGGTGGAACCTTTGGTCATTAAGTTGTATCCTCGATTGAGTTTCACTTGTACTCATTATCAATAATAATTTCTTTTGCTTTTGCTTCTTAAAAAAATCTAATTACATAATTACCTTTTGGGCACAAAGATATTTACTTGATGAAAGATAGCCATCAAGTGAATTTTGGATGGCTTCAAGGAAATTTGAACCCATGCCTGCAAGAAAGTTAATTTTTTGTCCAAATCTTTAATAATTTGTGCCAACATGCATTGACTTTGTGTACATGAATGCATTAATGAATAGTTTTTTTATTAGTATAATGCTTAGTAAGGTTTTAGCATTAGTTTATAATAACTAGTATGGCTTTCCGAAATATAAGTTCAACATCATTGAAAAGATGTACAAGAGCTTTACATGGATTATCATCCCAATTAATATAGTAGAAATTTAGAACTTGAGATTGTATCAATTATTTGTACTCTTTTAAAGAAACTTTCTTATATCGTTTCACCACTAAATAAAATGTCATTTATTAACCAAAAAATATGTCAAGTGTCAAGATTTCTTTTGTTGATAAAGTTTTTGCCCAAAAAATTAAATTATTAGAGTTAACATCATGGATCTACATTAAAAGTAAGATATATTTTATTAATCATTGATGTATTAATTAATGATATAGATCAATGCTTTATACTAGCAGGATTGTTTATAAATATGTTGTATCATAATTTTTGTGTAAACTCCCAATGTTTGTACTAACATTTTAATTTTTGTTAGATATAAACTATTATAAATGAAGTCTAATTGAATGTCAAGCGGATAGTAAATGACATTTTTTATTGTAGTGTACAAGTTAAGAGCTTTGAATTTAATGGATAAATATAATCTAAATAGTTTAGTTTGCGTACAACCCTAGAAATATTTATGAATTGAAGAAATTTTTTTCTTACTTGAAGAATCTTTTATAAAAATACTTATCCTAGTTTAAAAAAAAAAACTTTTCGTAAATGTGCAACATACTTTTCAAGCTAACTATTTACTTTAAGAACATATTTAAGAAATAGATCTCTGTACTATGTGTGTTCTTTACCTACAACTTGAACTATATAAACAAATTTGTTAAATTTCTCATTAGAAAGTTTTCATAAAAGAACTTGTGGATTAAGAAAATATACTCATGAATAGGTTGTTTATCTTGAATCAACAAGGAAGAAAATAAAATTTAAAATTGGACTATGTACCTTATCAACCCTTCCATTATTTTTTCGCTTTCTGCATTCAACGATCCAATTTTTTTGAATCCATTCAGTTGGTGGTTCAGGGCATCTTACTGTTTTTGACCTTAAAGTTTTTCTCCCAAATGGGGTTTCAGCCTGAACTTATAATAATACAAATATATATAAGGAACACATGCTTGAAAAGATATTCATATGAATAAAAATAGAAATTTCAAGTATACAATAATGCGGTGTATTTTTACCGTTGCTTGATGTGTGGAGACTTCTCGCATGGCTAAAGGAGATCGATTTTCTTCTTTCTGGTATAACAAGTGTGTAAATTTATTAATAGATGAAAATACACAATTGAAATTTTTATAAGATATTCATGAAGATCTAAACATAATTTTAGAGTGTAAAAATATATAATGGGTCGTCCTTTCAGGATTCATTGTAACATATGTATCATTGTATTATAGTCCAGTACTTTAGTAACTCTTGTGTTTGAGACTATTAATTGATAAGTTAGTTTACAATTTGTTTGCAAGAGTATTTTTTGTAAACTGTTTTCAAAACTAATATCTCATTTTTAGTTCTTCAAACACAAAGCGAACTTTTCCAAGTTTTTTGTTATGATTGAAAATGATGATTTTAGTACTTCATTTTTTTGTCTTCATAAATTTAATTTTTATAAATAATCTATATTATTATTTTGTGATGATGTGTCTTGTATTTAGTCTTGTCATACCAAGACTTTTCTAAAGCAACATGTGACATAACATAGATATATGTCACAACTCCACTAAGTGATGATAGAGTTATTTTCAAAAGTTTTAAAAATTGTTAAAATGAAAATACAAATAAAACTATAATTACATGGACCAAAAACATGCTTCATTCATTATATAATTTTTTGTATAAATTATATTTTTATTTAGTAAATAAAAAAAATACTTTTAGGTAACTATAGTTTTAGATTTTGTATTAACATCAAACTCTTTTATATTTTTAAAGATAAAATATTAGGGAAGTGTATTAGAACAATTAAAAAGAATAATGTAAAAAATGATTAGAAAAAAGAAAGTTTATAACACTACTAATGTAAAAAATGGAAGAAAAATAAAAACATTACAAGCTTATAAGCTATAGTAACTTCTAAGCTATGAATTATTCTTAAAACAAGCTTATTTAAGAAACTTTTTAATTTGGTCAAACAAGCCTATAAACTAGCTAGATAAATTAAAAATTAGCTTATTGACATGTGAAATACATCCTTTTCTAGAAGAAAAAAATGTATTCTAATATATGATTAAAAAGTTTATAATAATGGAAGAATTAATTTAATAAAAAGGAAATTTTAATTTCAAAATGAAATATACCTCTTTTTCTAATTGCTTGATGATTTCACTAAACTCGGTATCATCAAATAATGGATTTGCATAAATGTCTGCTTTATCATTTTTCTCCAATGGAAAGCCAAATTCCTCCTGGGGTTAACATAACACAAACAACTAGTTAAATTGTGCATATTTCCTCATAAAATTTGATAATATGTATCTACTAAGAACATAGAAAGCAAGATTTACGATGTGAATTATGGAAACTCTATCTTTAGATTGATATTGGGTACACACATATACATACATACGTACATATATACATACGTACATATATACATACATACATACATACATACATACATACATATATATATATATATATATATATATATAATTAAAATTGTTTAATCATTCATTCTTCCCATAGAGTTGCCTCCAGAGGGATTAGAAGGTAATTATGTGGTAGATTTCTTAGCTGCTAAAGGTCACTCCATTCCTTTGGGAACCCAATGGTATAATGTTCCCCCTGAAAAATGTAAACAATTAGTTTGGACAGATTTTCTTGGGACTTTGTTCCCTCATAGAGTCCAACATGTAATGGCCTTGGCCCCTTTTCATATATATATATATATATATATATATATACATAACCAATCTTATTTGTATGTATACTTTCCAACAATTTCTATACCATTCATATAAAAACACAACCTCTAAGGTGAAGAAACATTTTTCTTTTATATGTTTGTCACTAAACACCATTCACAAAGAGGTTATAAATACAATTTGATAGATAAGAAGGTTGATCCCAACTAGTATACTATATTGTATACAAACATTGAAGACATAGAAGATGAATTCAATTGGGACTCAGAAGAAGTTTAATTACTAGTTTAATCCTTAGAAATAGGCTTTATATCTCCTTACTGGTTTAACTACTTTGCAAAGAGGGGTAAAACCCACTGCAATGTTTGAAAAAATTATGAGGTGTGAGGTTCGAGTGTTAATATTTTTTCCTACTCTTCTCAGCTGAAGAAGACATTTTAATATATTTAATGTCTTTTTTTTCCCTATCTATTGCTACTTTAATTCAATACAATTAACTATATAAGGCACAAGGAAATCTTTTGGAGTCCTACCAATGACAGAAGACAATAAATATAAATTTAAACAGAGAAGAAAAAAATAAAGATGAAATCAATCAGAATAGAAGGAAATAAACTAATTCATTCTGTTCTATTCACGTGACAATTAATACTAGGAGATGATTCCTAGAAATCAAATTCAAACCTAAAAAAAAAATTGACACGAGTTGCACAACCGTGCAATCTAAGTGCACACCTGTGCATCTTGCACTGATGGAAATGCAAAAAAATGACACAAGTTGCACAACCATGCAATCTAAGCGCACGCCTGCATCTGGTGTCGAAAAAAATAAAAATTTGGGACAAAGAGTTGCACAAACAGTCCTTGAGTTCTTCTTCTTCTTCTTCTTCTTCTTCTTCAGATAAACTCCCTAAACAATGAGCTGGTCCACACTATACATAAAACTAATTAAAGGCAAAAACAAGGGGACTGCATCTTCACGTCCGTGCATGTCCATCCACTATTCCTCCAAGGAAAAGGTCCACCTCCTAGCCATCTACTCAAACTCAAAAGATGACTTGTGAAGAAGGAAAGAAAAAAGGAATGAGCTTTAGGTCCAAGAGAGGAGCTTTCCTCCACTTCCACAACATCCACACACACCAAGGGACAACCATTGAGCACCAAAAAGAGGAGAAAAGAGTTCCCTTTGAGCACAAACACCAATCCCCAAGTCTCTAAGATATTGGGGTTTCTTGAGAAGAAGAAGAGAGAAGAAAGAGAGCCCTTTGTGAAGAGAATTCTGAATTGTGAGGGCTTAAGGAAGGGTTTATGACCTTTAGAATTTCCCCTATTCACACCTAAGCCTTTCCTAAGCACACCTACCCCTTTCTCTCATAAGTCAAAGCCCATCCTCTCAGGCCAACTCTCTAAAACTTACTAAACACATACACCTATAATCAAATCACCAACTCATTAATTAATTAATTCAAGAACTTAAATTAAATTTAATTATTCTTCTAATTTAATTAAATCACTTATACAATCAATTAATAAAAACACAGTGTTACAGAAGGCATAAAATTACCTTGTAACCAGACACCAAATTCACTGAGTGATCCTCAAAATCCTTGAAAAGAAGGGGGAAAGAAGAAAAGGGGGGGGGGGGGGGGGAATCCTTGAATCCTTTGAAAAAGAGGGGGAAAAAGAAGAAAAATCAAATAATTTGATTCAACTCATAATTTTAATTACGGAAAAAGAAATCATAGTTGAAGCATAAAAGTAAATTATTGAGGGATTTTAAGTCGTGAAAACCTTATAACGAGATTTTTGAGTGGAAAAGGGACATTCAAAATTGCTGCTAGTGGAAAAGGAAGCATACCTTTTTCACAAGTTTCGATGCTCAAACCACCATTTGCTGGTTCATGTCATCGAAACTCCATAAGAAAGAAAATTTACCTTGATTGTGAGAGATAAGAAAGGAGTAGAAGATTTTATGAAGAAAAAACTATAGAGAGAAAAACAAGAGAAGCTACAATGAGAGTATGTGAGAGTGAGGATGCATTGAAGAGAACGAGCTCGACTAAAAGAAAGATAAATGTGTGAGAGAACAAGCTCAATGGAGTAGGGATTCTGAGTATTCCACTGTGATTCTAATATTCTTACATATTTAGGTACTGAAAATAAATGATGATTATTATAAGGTTTACATTCTAAAAGTTTTTTTTTCTTTTTTTGAGTTTTACATATTTATCGTAGTATTACAAGGTTTTACCTACATCAAGCATCTGTAGTAAAATTATTTTGGGTTTTACCTATAGTAATTTATGTCCATATAGGTAAAAGTGTTTGTAGGTATTGATAATTTTCCTTGTATTGTGATAATAATACTAGAAAACATTTATAAACTCAACCAATAGAAATATTTATATATTTTTTCTGTAAATACTGAGATTTCTATCACACAAACATTGTAAATGCCAATAGGGTATTGTAGATGTCATAAAAACATTGAAACAAATAATGACAATAACAAGAAAAAGGTTGGGAAAAACTTAGTTGTTCACAGTGATCATATACACATGTTACCAAAATAGAAAAAAAAAATCAAGACATAATTTTAGAGTCATCTTATCCAACATAGAAATTAAAAAAAATCATATTGTAATCCTAAATCATATGGAGGTGGTCAAAATAGGTATTAAATAAATTAATGATAATGTTTTACTTAGTTTTAACATTCCTTATATTCCCATATATAAAATAGTTTATGTCCCTTGTTTACGAGTCGAACATGTGAAGCTACTTATAATGAGCTTTTAGAAGAAACTCTTCAACAATGGGTCGCATATTTTGTACTTCTTTTATTCTATGAGCAACGAGCATATCCTGAAACAAAAAATTTCAACTTTTTAAGTGATGAATATTGTGATAATTTCACTTTGTACTTCTTTGTTTTTCTCATAAACATTATTTATTGAAAATTTTGACCGAAAATCTTAAATTTTCTTGTTGAATAGCAATAAAATACATTGAACTTTAAAAAAACAAACTTCAATTCCCAATTTTTTGTTTTTCTCATTAGCCAACACTTTGTAAAAATTTGAGCAATATTTTTTAAAACAACATTTTGAATAGTAATGAAAAATACCAGAATGTCCAAAATGAGGACACTAATTTTAATTGTTGCTTTGTTTTTCTCATTAGCCAAGATGATTTCCTAAAACTTTTAACAATATTTTAAAACAACTTTTTGAATAGTAATGAAAAATATGAAACATTCAAAATAAGCATACCCCGGCCAGTTTTTTATTCTTTGTTTTTCTCTATTGCCATGATTAATTCATAGAATTTTTTACAATATTTTAAAACATCATTTTTAATAGTTATGAAAAATACAAAATGACCTAAATAAGTATATACATCACTTTCTAGTTCATTGTTCTCTCATTAGCCAGTCATTTCCTGAAAATTTTGGCAACATTTAAAAACAAAGTTTTCCTTAATTTCCAAAAAGTTGTAGTAGTAAACTAAAAAGAATATGTAAAAAATTAATAAGAGTGTTTTAAAATAATTAAGCACACTTACTTTAGTTATTATTCAATTTTTATCCTCATTAGCAAGCATTTCCACAAAAAATAGTAAAATCAAAAATATCATATGAAATTGTAATTTAAAACGCCAAACTTTACATATCCCCTAAAAAATAAAAGAGAATCAAAGATTTCTAATTTTGAAATAAGAAATAATAGCACCACGATATTTAATACACTCTTTATTATTGATTAAAATTTATTAAAAATCATAAAATTGTGTCCTTTATTTAAAATGATGGTTTTGTAATTTAAAAAAAATTAACTAATATTAAAAACAATTGTTAGAGGGCATGTTAGTAGCATTTATCATTTTGGAAATAAGTATACTTACTTTGCTTTCATTTTTGTTCCGTAGCGTGTTTTCCTTTGTGGTGTCGAGTACGAATTCCAAAATTTTCATATCTTTCAGCCTCCGCCAAAGATCAGCACCAAAAGCCTTTCTCTTTATGATGATAAATCTGCAAAACAATTTTTTTTAATGAAATTCATGATCATATCAAAAAGAAATATAAGAAACCGTGTTCAAAATTGTTGTTGTTGCAATTTAGTCATTCAAAGTATGCCCAATAGGAGGAAAAAAATAAAAAAATAAATGGGAAAAGAAAATAGTGGAATAAAAAATATACAATATTTAGTATTGGATAATTATTTTTATTTGTGAAAACATTCACCTTTTTGCAATGAATTTTTTAATAATGATTTTTTCCACAAATAATGTATCATTTAGAAGTGTATGAAAAAGAAAAAAAAATTAAAATGGGAGAAAGTAAAAGAAAGACAAGAAAAAAGTAATTATCCAATAGAGTCTTTGTAATTATTTAATTATATTTATGACCTTATACAATCAATTTTTTTTCTTTTTTTCCTCTTAGCAACAATGTTAGCTATCATCTATGTGGATTTTTTTATCATAGGCTTTTAGCTAAAGTAAAGGGTGGACATTGTTTGATTAGTGTATTAATCCTACTTCATGTACTACTTCATTGTCTAAATAGGATGCTCTTATGTCTATTCTATTTCTATGTAATATCTTATTTGTAGAAGCTGTCTATTCTGTGTTTGTTTTTGTGGTTTTGTTCATAGATAGGTGGAACCTTTGGTCATTAAGTTGTATCCTCGATTGAGTTTCACTTGTACTCATTATCAATAATAATTTCTTTTGCGTTTGCTTCTTAAAAAAAAAAAATCTAATTACTTCATTTGGGCACAAAGAGATTTACTTGATGAAAGATAGCCATCAAGTGAATTTTGGATCGCTACAAGGAAATTTGAACCCATGCCCACAAGAAAGTTATTTTTTTGTCCAAATCTTTAATATAATTTGTGCCAACATGCATTGACTTTGTGTACATGCATGCATTAATGAATAGTTTTTTATTAGTATAATGCTTAGTAAGGTTGTATCATTAGTTTATAATAACTAGTATGGCTTTCTGAAATATAAGTTCAACATCATTGAAAAGATGTACAAGAGCTTTACATGGATTATCATCCCAATTAATATAGTTGAAATTCAGAACTTGAGATTGTATCAATTATTTGTTCTCTTAGAAAGAAACTTTCTTATATCATTTACCACTAAATAAAATGTTAGTTATTAACCAAAAAATATGTCAAGTGTCAAGATTTCTTTTGTTGATAAAGCTTTTGTCCAAAAAAATTAAATTATTAGAGTTAACATCATGGATCTACATTAAAAGTATGATGTATTTTATTAATAATTGATGTATTAATTAATGATATAGATCAATGCTTTATACAAGCAGGATTGTTTATAAATACGTTGTATCATAATTTTTGTGTAAACTCCCAATGTTTTTACTAACATTTTAATTTTAGTTAGATATAGACTATTATAAATGAAGTCTAATTTAATGTCAAGCAGATAGTAAATGACATTTTTTATTGTGGTGTACAAGTTGAGAGCTTTGAATTGAATGGAGAAATATAATCTAAATAGCTTAGTTTGTGTACAACCCTTGAAATATTTATGAATTGAAGAAATTTTTTTTCTTACTTGAAGAATCTTGTATAAAAACTACTTATCTTGGTTTAAAAAAATAACTTTTTTGTAAATGTGTAACATACTGTTCAAGCTAACTATTTACTTTAATAACATATTTAAGAAATAGATCTTACACTATGTCTGTTCTTTACCTACAACTTGAACTATATATATAAACAAATTTGTTAAATTTCTCACTAGAAAGTTTTCATAGAAGAACTTGTTGATTAAGAAAATATACTCATGAACAGGTCGTTTATCTTGAATCAACAAGGAAGAAAACAAAATTTTAAATTGGACTATGTACCTTATCAACCCTTCTATTATTTTTTTCGCCTTCTGCATTCAACGATCCAAATTTTTTTAATCCAAATGGGGTTTCAGTCTAAACTTACAATAATACAAATATTTATAAGGAACACATGCTTGAAAAGATATTCATAAGAATAAAAATAGAAATTTCAAGTATACAATAATGCGGTGTCTTTTTAGGACTCAATGTATTATAACGTTGTTTGATGTGTGGAGACTTCTTGGATGGCTAAAGGAGATCGATTTTCTTCTTTCTGGTATAACAAGTGTGTAAATTTATGAATAGATGAAAATACAAAATTGAAATTTTTATAAGATATTCATGAAGATCTAAACAGAATTTTAGAGTGTGAAAATATATAATGGGTTGTCCTTTCAGGATTCAATGTAACATATGTGTCATTGTATTATAGTCCAGTACTTTAGTAACTCTTGTGTTTGAGACTATTAGTTGATAAGTTAGTTTACAATTTGTTTGCAAGAGTATTTTTTGTAAACTGTTTTCAAAACTAATATCTCATTTTTAGTTTTTAAAACACAAAGCGAACTTTTCCAAGTTTTTTTGTTATGATTGAAAATGATTTTAGTACTTCATTTTTTTGTCTTCATAAATTTAATTTTTTATAAATAATCTATATTATTATTTTGTTATGATGTGCCTTGTATTTAGTCTTGTCATGCAAAGACTTTTCTAAAGCAACATGTGACATAACATAGATATATGTCACAACACCACTAAGTGATGATAGAGTTATTTTCAAAAGTTTTAAAAAAATTTAATATGAAAAATACTAATAAAACTATAATTACATGGACCAAAAACATGCTTCACCCATTATATAATTTTTTGTATAAATTATATTTTTGTTTATTAAATAAAAAAAACTTTTAGGTAACTATAGTTTTAGATTTTGTATTAACATCAAACTCTTTTATATTTTTAAAGATCAAGTATTTTATTAAAAATTCAAAATATTAGGGAAGTGTATTAGAACAATTAGAAAGAATAATGTAAAAATGATTAAAAAAAAGAGGATAAAAAAGAAAGTTTATAACACTACTAATGTAAAAATGGAAGAAAAATAAAAACGTTACAAGCTTATAAGCTATAGTAACTTCTAAGCTATGAATTATTCTTAAAACAAGCTTATTTAAGAAACTTTTTAATTTGGTCAAACAAACCTATAAACTAGCTAGATAAATTAAAAATTAGCTTATTTACATGAGAAATACATCCTTTTCTAGAAGAAAAAAAAGGTGTTCTAATATATGATTAAATGATATATACAATTGAAGTTTATAATAATGGAAGAATTAATAAAAAGGAAATTTTAATTTCAAAATGAAATATACCTCCTTTTCTAATTGCTCGATGAATTAATTAAACTCGGTATCATCAAATAATGGATTTGCATAAATGTCTACATTATCTTTTTTCTCCAATGGAATGCCAAATTCATCCTAGGGTTAACCTAACACAAACAACAAGATAGTTAAATTGTGCATATTTCCTCATAAAATTTGATAATATGTATCTACTAAGAACATAGAAAGCAAGATTTACGATGTGAGTTAAAAAAAAACTCTATCTTTAGATTGATATTGGGTACACACACACACACACACATATAATTAAAATTGTTTAATCATTTATTCTTCCCATAGAGTTGCCTCCAGAGGGATTAGAAGGTAATTATGTGACAGATTTCTTAGCTGCTAAAGGTCACTCCATTCCTTTGGGAATCCAATGGTATAATGTTCCCCCCTGAAAAATGTAAAGAATTAGTTTGGACAGATTTTATTGGGACTTTGTTCCCTCACAGAGTCCACATGTAATGGCCTAGGCCCCTTTTCATAAAAAAAATATAAAACCAATCTTATTTGTATGTATACTTTCCAACAATTTCTATACCATTCATATAAAAACACAACCTCTAAGGTGAAGATACATTTTCTTTTGTATGTTTGTCAATAAACACCATTCACAAAGAGGTTATATATACAATTTGATAGATAAGAAGGTTGATCCCAACTAGTATACTATATTGTATGCAAACATTGAAGACATAGAAGATGAATTCAATTGGGACTCAGAAGAAGTTTAATTAATGGTTTAATCCTTAGAAATAGGCTTTATATCTCCTTACTGGTTTAACTACTTTGCAAAGAGGGGTAAAACCCACTGCAATGTTTGAAAAAATTATGAGGTGTGAGGTTCGAGTGTTAGTTCTAATGAATATTTTTTCCTACTCTTCTCGGCTGAAGAAAACATTTTAATATATTTAATGTCTTTTTTTTCCCTATCTATTGCTACTTTAATTCAATACAATTAACTATATAAGGCACAAGGAAATCTTTTGGAGTCCTACCAATGACAAAAGACAATAAATATAAATTTAAACAGAGAAGAAAAAAATAAAGATGAAATCAATCAGAATAGAAGGAAATAAACTAATTCATTCTGTTCTATTCACGTGACAATTAATATTAGGAGATGATTCCTAGAAATAAAATTCAAACCTAAACTTTTAATCAAAACACTTTTTCTTCTTAAAAGTTAAAACTAGCCCATTAATTAGTGATAGATATTTAGGAGCTAGACATCGTATTAAAGAAAATGAACATCCAAAGTTATGCTCATTCTCTTATTTGGACATCACTTTTAAATTAACAATTGATATTTCTTCTACTTAAACTTCAATCTTCACCAAACAGGATATATATATATATATATATATATATATATATATATATATATATATATATATATATATATATAAGATTTTCATTTACAACTTATTATTGCATTTTGTCTACATTTTTTTTATTATATTTAAATTATAATATTTGTTCATACCTGGAATTCCCAATAGTGGTTTCCAAGTAAATTTTCTTCTCCTATATTGCAATCTAGAGTAAAGCTACAAAGACATTCAGATATTTGAGTGAACAAGGGAGTTGGAAGATATTTGAATCTTTCAATAATATTAAAGAACAAAAATAATATGTTATGTTGGTCTAAGATTCAAGAAAAAATGACGATGGGTTAAAATATAGGCATAGTAACTCAGCCTTAGCTTAAGTTGTATTAAATTTTCGCTATAGGAATCCTTGATTACAAGGACCATATCCCAACTATATTATCAATGGACTTGGATTATCTTCTTTTACTCACTAATAAGAGAAGACACTAACATAAGATATAGAAAAACTAAAATTTATATAGGAATTGTGCAAGAACAGCCATTAATTGTATAAGAATTCAAAATATTATATAAAACTGTTTTGTACTTATTACTTGACCATCTCCTATTAGTGAAATTTTCCTTTGTAGATTGGTTAAATAATACAGTCCTTTGATTTGGAGGGTAGATTCAAACATGATATTGGCTTGGAAGATCAATATTGGTGGAGTAATTATTGGGTTCGAACTTAATGGTTGCTGATAAATTTTGCGCTGATTTAATCACCAAAAGCTGCATATATAAGGGTAGTTTAATACTTTAATGTTAACTTTGGTAAATTGAACAAGCTTGGGCTTGTACATGGTTGGGCTGTATTATTTGACATGCTTTTGGTACTCTCAATAATGAATTACTTTGGCTGATAAAGTGCCTGTTTGTTTGTGCTTAAAAAAAGTGATTTTTTTTTAAAAAAAATGATTTATTTTTAAGAGATTCTTATATAAGTGATTATTTGATGAAAAAAGATTAAACAAATGGAAAATCATAAAAGCATAAATTTGATGTCTCTCTCTTATCAAAGTTGATTTTCCAAAGAAGCAGGTCCTAATTGCTTCTAAAAAAAAGCATAAATTTAAACAAATCAAACAGTTAAAATTTGTTACCTCTTCATGCCAATTCTAAAAATTCAAATGATTCATAGAAGCCATATAGAATTGTTCACCAAAAAAAAAAGCCAAGAGAGAATAATTTTTTTTAGTTTAAACTTATGAAAAACAAGAAAGAAAGAGTAACCTTTAAAAAAAATGTATATATACTTTAGAGGAGGGAAAGCATGAAGGAATTGAGAATTTTGATCTATGTACTATTATTATAAACATTAAGCAAGAGAGAGTTCAATACCTGCTTTAGACCTTCGATAATGAAACAACAAATTCTACACCTTGTCAAGCTCCTTAGCAAAAGGGTTATTATTTAGAGTGAAATTCATATGCTATAGGTATTATATATATATAATTGGACATGAGAAAAAAATACTAATATATAAATATAATAATAAATAATTGTTTTCTTATATTGTCACAATTTAATTTCATTTGACTGAAATTTAATAATAATTAATTTATTAAAAATTTAAAATGTAAAAGTCAAATTTATATTAATATATATATATATAGAGAGGGAGAGAGAGAGAATTCAATGCTAATATTTATATAAAAACATAAATAATTATATTTTTTAAATGTAATCAGAAACATTTTTGTTACTTAATTAAAATCTTATATAAAATTGTTTATAAAAAATATTTAAGAAAATAAAAAATAAAATATAGAAATTGATATATATATATATATATATATATATATATATATATATATACAATTTAATCCAACTATTTATAGAAAAATATAAATAAATTACATATATATATATAAAAAAAAAAGTTTTCTAATATAATTAAAATTTTATATAAAATTTTTTACAAAAAAAATTCATAAATAAAATTCAAATTTATATTATTATAATATACAAAAACAGCAATTGATTTATATATATATATATATATATATATATATATATGTATACATTTATTTATATATACATATATATATATATATAATTGAATGCCAAAAATTATAGAAAAATAAAATTATATAGATTTTTTATTTATAGACAGAAACAATTTTGTTATTTAATTAAAATTTTATGTAAAATTGTTTACTAAAAATATTTTAATCAATAAAAATTCAAATTTATATTAATCTATATACAGAAATTGATACATATAGAATTAAATGCTATTATTTATGCAAAAATATAAATAAATAGATTTTTTTGTATATAGTCAGAAATTATTTTGTTATTTAATTAAAATTTTATATAAAATTGTTTATTTAATCAATAAAAATTCAAATGTATATTATCTAGTATACAGAAATCGATACATATAGAATTAAATGCTATTATTTTTGGAAAAATATAAATAAATAGATTTTTTGTATATAGTCAGAAACAATTTTATTATTTAATTAAAATTTTATATAAAATTGTTTGTTAAAAATATTTTAATCAATAAAAATCCAAATGTATATTAATCTAGTATACAGAAATTGATACATATAGAATTAAATGCTATTATTTATGGAAAATATACATAAATAGATTTTTTTGAATATATTCAGAAACAATTTTGTTATTTAATTAAAATTTTATACAAAATTGTTTATTAAAATTATTTTAATCAATAAAAATTTAAATGTATGTAATATAATATACAGAATTTCATATATATATATATATATATATATATATATATATATATATATAGAATTTAATGCTAATTTTTATATTAAAATATTAAAAAATAGATTTTTATATAGTCAGAAACAGTAATTTTATTTTATTAAAAATTTATATAAATTTTTTTAAAAAACAATATTTTAATAAATAAAAATTCAAATGTATTATTAATACAATATATAGAAATTAATATATACATATAAGTGTGTGTGTGTGTGTGTGTGTACGCATATATATATATATATATATATATATATATATATATCAATTTCTTTATATTATATTAATATACATTTGACTTTTTATTTATTAAAATATTTTTTTAAACAATTTTATATAATATTTTAATCAAATAAAAACACTGTTTCAGACTATATAATATTATTTATGGAAAATTATAAAAACATTAATTTTTTTATATAGTCAGAAACAATTTGGTTATTTAATTAAAATTTTATATAAAATTGTTTATACAAATATTTTAATAAATAAAAATTCAAATGTATTTTAATATATAGAAATTGATATATATATATATATATATATATATATATATATATATATATAGAATTTAATGCTAATATTTATATAAAAATAAAATAAATATATTTTTTATATATAGTAGAAACAGTTTTGTAATTTAATTAAAATTTTATATTAATTTGTTTGTAAGAAAATTTTGAAAATATTAAAATTCAAATGTATATTAATCTAGTATACACAAATTGATATATATACATATATATATATATATATATATATATATATATATATATATATATAATGCTATTATTTATGAAAAATATAAATAAATAGGTTTTTTGTATATAGTCCAATGTTTTTAAAACCGGACCGATCATTGAACCGGTCAAGGCACTGGTTCAAGGTTCAATGGTTCAACCGTGGTCGAACCGGTATTAATAAAATAATAATAATTAAAACCTAAAAAATCATTTTACAAGTTTTAACATTCAAAATATATATAAAAGTCTAATCAAATATACCATAATACTTAAGTTCAAATTTTAATAAAATACAATAATTTTTCATTAACAATAACTAGTTTACATTTAGAATAAAAAAATGAGAAATTAACAAAATATAAAATTATCAAAAATCAAGATATAAAAAATTTTAATTAAATATAAATGAGCAAATTATATGTTTGACAAGAAAAAATTTAATAATAATTGATAAAACAATTTGTATCTATTTGAAATATTTATTAAATCTGTGTTTTTATTTATCTTTAAAATATTTTATATTAAATTTAAAATTTAAAAAAAATAAAAAATTGAAAAAAATACCGGTTCAAACCGGTTTTTTGCACTGGTTCTTGACCGGTTTTGGCCGATTTTATACCTATTTGACTAGTTCTGAAAGCCTCTGATTTTATAGAGTATTTGGACCGGTCACCAAATCGGTTTTCGGTTGAACTGGTCGAACCGGCCGGTCCAGTCCGGTTTTGATAACATTGATATAATCAGAAACAATTTTGTTATTTAATTAAATTTTATATAAAATTGTTTACAAAAATTATCTTAATAAATAAAAATTCAATGTATATTAATCTAGTATGCAGAAATTGATATATATATATATATATATATATAGATATATATATATATATATGTATGTATGTATGTATGTATATAATTTAATGCTAATATTTATAGCAAAATACAAATAAACAGATTTTTTTATATATAGTAAGAAACAGTTTTGTTCTTTGATTAAAATTTTATATTAACTTGTTTATAAGAAATATTTTAAAATAGAGAAGTTCAAATGTAAATTGTAACATTGGCATTTTTTTCTATTTTGTGAATTATAAAATTGATTGAAATAATTATAAGTATAAATTAAATTAAATTTTATGAAAAATTTAATTAATAAATATGTGTGTTTTTTTAATGTAAGTTTCAGTAGAAAATTCTACTGAAATTGGGACTGCATTGCACATTGATAGTGTAAGGATATGTAACGACCCACCATCATCACATGACAAGTTAACTATTATATTGGGAAAGATTTAATGTAATTGAGAACTTGTTATAAGCTATCTCTGAAAATACGTGTAAATTTTCCGTGCGACATCACTGGTCATTCATAACATTCATCATTAGGAAATATATATCACATACATGACTACATCTCAAAAAGCCAGATATCTCAAAAATGTACCCATCAGTAAGTACTTACACCCAAAAGGAAGGGATACATATTACTACTCATTCCCTACTAACTGGCCACAACTACATACTAGAAACTAGGAAGATATAAGAAAAGGTAAGAAATAGAAGAAGCAGATCTCCAATGACTTCATCCATGAAAAGCTTGATCTGTTGGTAGTTTGCCACCTACTCCCGCAAAGAATCACGATCATCATAGTCAAACATATACAAACAAACAACGCAAGGATAAGCTTACAGAACAAATATACATTTCAAATAAAGCATTAAATCCACATTAACATATTCATAGAGGTAAATAACAACATTCGGTAAAATTCATTTCATTAGGACAATCACCAATATATCCTCAAACAATATGCCTAGTCATGCACTAGATGCAGACACGACTCCATGGAGATTTTCACTAGTTGAGCGATCAGTACAGTCAAATCCCTTACCATAGCCCCACACTCTGACCATTCGAGAAAACGTCATCACTGATCAGGGAAAGAAATTAGTGGCTTTGTCAGGATAGGTGCACAAGGGTAGTGGCTCACCACGACACAAGACCAGCAGAAATCTTGACCTCAATGTGGAATCACCTGTCCATCCTATCCCTCAGGCCCAATACCCAACCCCACCAATCTTTCCGACAATAGGTTGTGGGCTACACACCTACCCAAAACTTACATCCCAACTCGTATCCACAGTCACCATCCATTGTGGACTCATGCATGTATGCATTTACAATCCAACACAACATATCCATAGTCACCATCAACTGTGGACTCATGCATGTATGCATTTACAACCCAACACAACATATCCACAGTCATCATCCACTGTGGACTCACGTACATAAGCATGTAAAGTCCAACATATCCACAACCATCATCCACTGTGAACTCATGCTCGTACGCATGTAAAATCCTACAACAACTATATATCCACAGTCATTATCCTCTGTGGACTCAAAGTTAAAGAAAACATCAAAGTTGACCAGTCTTGACCAGATGCAACACTGGACTCAAGTCATCGAACTTGGACGCAAGTCATCGAACGCTAGTCTCTAGACACAAGTCACCAGACGTTGATCATCGGACGCGGGTCACCAAACGCTAGTCACTAGACGATAGTCTCTGGATGCTAGTCACCAAACGCATGCATCAGAGTTGACCTGTATTGACCAGACGCTCAACACTAGACGCACTCATTGGATGCTTATGTTGACATGAAGCCTAGATAGATAGTTTATCTCTTTAGTTTTCTCTCTTTTATATTTTGGTTTTAATTCTTAAATATACCAAACATGAAAGGATGTGGCATTGTATTGTTTGTTATAGACTTAGGCATCTGTGTGATTAGATTTTAGACTTAGATAATTCCTAGAGTTAGACCAAGAAGTCTTAGTAAGTACTTTGATTGATCTTTAGATAATTCTACAGTAGTAATCGATTACATTATATATGTAACAAATTACCACATTTTTTTTCTCTATCTGGGAAAAGCTAAAATACTGAGTGTAATTGATTACACCTCCGGTTAATCAAAGCTAAAATACTGAGTGTAATTGATTACACCTCCGGTTAATCAATTACACAAGGCATTTTGGACTTTGAGTCTTGTTTATGAAAGAATTTATATAGTTTCTATTTTAATCGATTACAACACAGTTTAATCGATTACTATAGTTACTAAAAGTTGTTTCAGAAGGAAGAAAGCTCGGTTTAATCTATTACATAGTCATGTAACAGATTAAAATGAACCTGGATCATTTTTGAAGATCATCAAGAGCAATTTAATAGGTTACACTCTAATGTAACAGGTTAAAGTGATTCTTGAATAGAACCCATGTGCGCTGAAGAATGATTTAATAGATTACGTGCTCTACATAACAGATTAAATCAGTTTTATTTTAAAACTTTATAAATAAGAGCACTTCCGTCTCTCAAAAACAATGCTTTTCTGAAAATCAGTTTTATAAACACATTGAGAGAAGAGCATCAAGAAGGTTATAAAGCTATTTGATCTTCATCATTTTGAAATGGAAGAATCTAAAGGAAGATCATTTTCCTTAAAGAGATGATTGGATCATGAAGAGTTGAAACGTTCTATCATTCATTAAAGGTGAAATCGTTCCATACTTTTGATCTTTTAGAAAGATTGTTGTTCTCTGAAATAGGGTTTTTCATAATCTAATAGTAGTGTTCTATTAGGTGTTTGTTTTTTCTCTTCTTGTAGGGTTCAAGATTAGAAAGTGTGTATTTCAAGTTTCTTGTGTGTGCAGTGTGCTTGTAACTCAATTTGAAATAGTGAAAGATCTAACAGGGTGTTGGATCAACTGGATGTAGGTCTTTATGACTGAACCAATATAAAAATCTTGAGCATTCTTTCTTTAATCTCTACATTCTTGCATATTCAAGTTATCAAGGTTATTTGCTTAAGTTTTCTCAATCAACATCTTTTGAAAGGAATTACTCTGATTTAATAAAATCTCTATTGAAATCTTTCTTTTAAACATTTGGATTCTTTATAAAGAAGGAAAGTGAATTAGAGTTTTTGAAAAGAAAAGAGATTTTGACTGAAAAAGATTGAAAGATCTATTCACCCCCTCTAAATCTGCTGCTTCGATCCTACAGCTTAGTTTTGATGTTGCACAAAATCCTTAAGTTTTTAACTTTCAAAACAATTTGGAATACTTTGAAATTTTTATAAAATCTCTTAAAAACATTTGAAATAATAATAAAAATCAAGGAAGACATCTTTAAAACTTTAGAAAGAAATAAAGACAAAAGTAAAAGACAAAAGAACAATGTGACCTCCTGGGTCTTAAACATCAAAACACCAACAAGACTACTTTTAAAACAATAGAATTGCAGACAAATCAAGGATTTACAAAAGCCACAAAAAACATTTTAGTGGGCAAAAAGCTAAAACTATCTTCAATATAAAATAGTCCACTTTTATACCCATTTCAAACATATTGTAGAAAACTTGATCTCATGTTGTAACCCAATGGAATATAGTTTCAAGAAAGAAAATAATAATTTTCAATTCATTTTGTATGAAGAGAACCAAAATTTTCTATTAACTTATCAAAATCTTGAAAACAAATTTATTTATTGCATATGGGTCAGTTTCAAAGAAACTTTTGAAATAGAAATATGATGAATTAGAAAGCATATCATATATCGTTAGAAACCTTGAAATGTCTATTTTCTAACCATATAACTCATTTTTTAATACCATTTTTTAGAAATAAAAAATTGAAAAACAAAGTACTATGTTCAGTCACTTTTTTTTTCTGACTAGACAGTCAACTTTGAACAAGTAGAACTCATTCGATTCACAACCTTTTTGGGCGTTTCTTGTGCCAAAACTATAGCCCTGGATGTCTATTTTCATCTCCAACAAACGGAGTCCAAATTCATTCACCACAACCAAAGTTATAAAAGAAATACTAACACATGTTCAAACAAAAAAGCACTGGACGATAAGCATTTCATATTCAACTATCATATATTTTCATTCCATCAACTTATATCACAAACAATTCTTCAAAATCATACTTCCAGCAGATAACACACATCACAACAGATCCACACACCAAAAATACATGAAAACTGTAAGTTTTCCTTACCTCAAAGAGATGCCACAAAAATGAGAGAGAGAGAGAGAGAGAGAGAGCTTTTTGGATAGTGGAGTATGATGGACTTTGCTTCCTAGAACAAGGTCTTCAACAAATCACTAGGGACTCAACAATAAACCATCTCAATTATCAAACAAAAGGGCAAGATTTAGAAAAAGAAAGAAAGGTTCTGTCATTAGGAAGAAAGAAAATGAATGATAATCTTACCAACAAGCCACAACACTTAGCAAAATGGTGGAAACCAAATTTGCTTGAAGAAACATATTTTTGGTATTGTAAGAAGATTAAGGAGACAAAAGTTGAAACAAAACTGAAGAGAATGAATTGTTGGACTCTCACGGCTGGTTCTTAGAAAGAAAATAGAAACTAAGTTAAATGAATGCATCAATTTATAGAAGCAAATGGCTTCACGTAATTTATTCTCTCCAATGTAGTCAAATGAAGTAAATTCACAAATAGTGAAATGGTCCTTGGTAAATGCACAAATAATGAAGGCAGAAGACCATGAGTATTTTGGTCAGTAAAGAGGACAAGAATTTTACATCTTGAAGCAAATTTTAGAAAGGGAGCACGCTAGACTCTTAATTTATTTCACACGGTTTTGCTCATATGCATTTAGGAAGCCTTTGAAAATTTTGCTACAAAGTATGTAGAAGTAAATTGTGGTAGGTGTACTTGTAGCTTTTGGTAGAAATATTAATGAGAAAGGTAAGAAAATGCAAATCAAGCTAATCATGAATTAGTAAATGTATTACTTACTAATTTTAATTAGAACACCCAAGAAAATTTAGAATGTCTCATGGAATTTTTCCAATTCTAGAAAAGCTCTCAAAATTGCACTCTTTGAACTACGTTAAAACATACTTATTTAAATTAACTGTAACAACATAAAAATTTCACAAGGAATTAATTATAATTATTAGAGACTAATCATAATTAAACCCCTCACTTTTCTTGACTATCTTCTCACTTTCACAGTGTATTCTTACACTGTCAGTGTGCAACGTAGTGTCATTTTCAATCAAATTCTCTACTAAGACTTACACAAAAAATTCACACATATTTATTAATTAAATTTTCTCATGAAATTAAATTTAATTGTCTCTTATAATTATTTTCAATCACTTTATCATAAATTAGAAAAATCACGGTGTTACAAGATACACCGTGAAAGTGGGCAAACGGTCAAGAAATTAAAAGATTTAATTATAATTAGTTTGTAATAATTATAATTAGGTTTATGTAAAATTTTATTTTACTCTATTACTATTTATTTAAACTAATACTATTTTAATGTGGTTCCAAAGAGTGTGATTTTGGAAAAAAATTTAGAGCTAGAAAAATTCCCTGAGGCATTCTAAATTTTCTTAGATGTCTTAAATTAAAATTATTGAGTCATATATTTACTAATTTATAATTTTCAAGTGATTAACCTTTTATTATCTTTCCATTAAAAAATTTCAATTAAATTACAAGTATACACAATGTTGTCAAAAAGAAAAACAAAAGGATGAGATGCCTTTTCGCTTAGTCTTCAGAGTGCCAATTTCAGTTCATCTACCTTAATGTACAAGGTCTTCAAAAGTGTAGCACGTGAAGTTATTATTTAAGTACAATCAGTGCCATTAATTTTCCAAGGTGACTAAAATTCAAAGATTCAATCCCTTAAATTTTGTTGACAGAAGCGGCGCAAGGTTGAACCCCATTCTTACGTTTTTCTTCATTTAGTCATGAAGCAAAATTTTCAAATGCCATTATTACCTTATGCTAACCATAGCTCAAGTTTGATTTCCTTATTTTTCAAAGGCTAAATTGGAATTTTAGTCCCCCTAGTTTGATGAATTCGCAATTTTGGTCCCCTGAAATTTAATTGAGACATTTGGTTCCCTTGATTTTAAAATTTGAGGATTTTGGTCCCTCTCGTCAAATTGCTTTTGTTGACCATCAGTTTGTAAGCGTTGACCAAATAATTGCTGACATGACACTAATGTTTGTTTATTAACAAATTAATTGTGATTAGTAGAGTTATTAAGTTAATTATAAATTATTTTCTTCCTAACCTCCAACCCTTAAACTAACACCTCCCCATTCTCTTCCTCACATTCAGATCCACACCACACAAAAATCCAAAACCAAACAAATGAAGAATTCCAACACCAAACAACAACAATGTTTTTTTTATAAGCAAAGAGAAATCTTATAAAAATTGTGCCACAAATCCAAACCACAGAATTTACAAAGAACAACATTCAAAAACAAGATACTCCCCCCTATAATTGATAACATCTCAATACTGAAAACTATGAACCCACACCAATGTGTCACGATGCCTCCATGCTTCCAAAAGGTTTTTTTTATAAGCAAAATTTATTAAAAAGAATAAAACATAAATAGGCTTAAAAAGAAGTATATGTTGCTGCCATAAAAAACCAACAACCCAATAACAACAAGCCTACCCACCCCGACATCTGTTTGTGTGTGCATGCAAGCCAAAACTTTGAGTTTGTGAATTTGCTTGTTCCTTTTGAATTTGTGAATTTTCTTGTTATTGCGTCAAAAACTGTAGACCAGTACATAATCCAACAACAGCTTTCAATCTCCATATCCACTTGCCCACCAGCTATTTGAAACGTGACCCCTGAGCACTTACAGTAGCAACCCACTTCCTCATCAGACCAACATCATTAAAGACGACGGTGAGAAGAAAAATAGTACCACTAGCAACATCATTGCATAGAAAAAAAAAGACAAATATGAGAAGATGAAAAGGAAATAAAGACGGTGATTGTTCGACGGAAACGACGGTGAGAGTCCGCCGATGCAGAGACGAAGAGAGTGAGACTGAAGGAGGACGGCGACGGCAACGTAGAGAGAGAGATTAGCCAACGAAAAATGACAGTGACTATTCACATGAACCCTCTCGTCCCATATCTGTGTGAACCCCAACCCAGATTCACCTGAACCCTTTCGTCCTAGATCCGCGTTTTGCTTCAAGCTTCCCAGAGTGAAGGATCCGCATCAACCACCCATCCTTAATCCACGTGAACCCCCATCCCAGATCCACATGAAACAACCAAGAAGATCAAGGTCTATTGATTTCTAGAATCAGATCCGCTTGAAATTAACAAAGGGCTAAAGGTGGAGGAGAGTTGAAGGTTAAAGGTTAGGAGTGTTGAAGCAAAGGGCTAACTGTGGAGGAGCGTTGAAGGTTTGGTTTCTAATACATTTCAAATAACTAAATAATTATACTAATCACAATTAATTATTTATAAACAAGATAGAAGTGTGCCACGTCAGCAATTAGTTGGTCAACATTTACAAACTAGGGGTCAACGGAAGCAATTTGACGAGGGGGACCAAAATCCTCAAATTTTAAAACCAGGGGACCAAATGTCTCAATTAAATTCTAAGGGGACCAAAATCACAGATTCATCAAATTAGGGGGGACCAAAATTGCAATTTAGCCTTTTCAATTCATGATTTGCCAAATTTCAAAAAATAAGGACCTTGAATTATACTGACAAGGGAGGCGCAAGTTGACAAAAAGAAATGCAAAGTCATTCTCACGTTTACTTCTTTTTGTCATATAGCTCTACATGAAAAAAAAAACTTAAATATATTTTTAATCCTTTAAATTTAGGTCACTTTTTTTTTGCCCTCCAAATTTGAAGATGTTTTTTTAGTCCTTGAAATCCGCATAATGCTCTTTTTAGTCCCTATCCACAGTGTGAGCTAAACAGGGAATAAGAGATTCGCAATTTGTGGTGGCTTTTGATCACCTTAAATGGATTTTCTATTTTAAATTTTAAAGTACGATTTCTGGCAGTTTAAAACTACCAGAATTAGGGGTGTTCATGGATTAGATTTTTGAAAATCCAATCCATATCTAATCCAAATCCAATTAAAAATCCAATCCATTTAATTGGATAAAAATTGGATTGGATTTTTTTGAAACCAGTTAAAAGCGATTTTAAAACTGGTTTATAGTTCAAAACCAATTTGGTTCTAAATCTAGTTTTAAACCATACATTGGTTTTCATCTGACCTTGGTTGGGGCTATTTTTGGCCGACTTTAATCAGGGTTGTTTTCGATCGACCTCGCCTAGGGTTATTTTCGACCAAGACATTTTTCGGCCGACCTCGATAAAGGCTATTTATGTTCAATGTCGGCTAGGGTATTTTCGGCCAACCTCCGCAAGGAAAGTTTTCAGCCAATGTTGGTCAAGGCAATTTTCGGCGACCTCGGTCAGGGCTATTTTCAGTCTACCTCGGCTAGGGTTATTTTTGGCCGATGTCGGTTGAGATAGTTTTTTTGCCGACTTCGATCAAGGCTATTTATGGCCGATCTCGGCTAGGGTATTTTTGGCCAACCTTGGCTGGGGATGTTTTTGGCCGACATCGGCTAGGGTTATTTTTGACCGATGCCGGCTAGGGTTATCTTTGGCCGACGTCGACTGAGACAGTTTTCGGTCGACGTCAGCTAGGGTTATTTTCAACCGATGTTGGCTAGGCTTATTTTTGGCCGACATCGGCCAAGATAGTTTTTGGTCGATGTTGGCTAGGGTTATTTTTTACCGATGTCGGCTAAGGATATTTTTGGCCGACATCGACCGAGACAGTTTTCGGCCGATATCGGCTAGGATTATTTTTGACCAATATCGGCTAGGGTTATTTTTGGCCGACGTCATGGTCGATCTCAGCTATGGTATTTTTAGCCAACCTCGTTCGGGAAAGTTTTTAGTCGACGTCGGTTAGGGTTATTTTCGGCCGACGTCGACCGGGACAATTTTCGGCTAGTCTCGATTAGGATATTTTTGGGCGACATCGATTATGGAAGTTTTCGACTGATATCGGCCAAGGTAGTTTTCGGCCAATGTCGGCTGAGGCAGCTTTCGACCGATGTAGGCCAAGGCAGTTTTCGGTTGACTTTGGCCAAGGGTTATTTTCAACCAACGTCGACTATGGTTTTTTCGATGGTTTTTTCGATTGACCTTGGTGACCTCGGCCGAGGTTGTTTTAGGACGACCTCAGCTAGTACTATTTTCGGAATAATGTTATATCATTCGAAAAACACTTGTGGTGGGCATGGGTTTTGGATTTAAAAATCCAAACAAATATCCAATCCATATCCTAATTAATTGGATTAGATTTAAAATCCAAAAAACTGGATTTGGATATTAAACCAATCAATTAAAATGGATTTAAAGTGGTTTGGATTAGGTTGGTTATGGATTGGTTTTTTTGAACAGCCCTAGCCAGAATCAAGTCAATAAAAAAATTAAAGTGGTTAATGGTTTTTTTATTGACTTGATTCTAGCAGTTTTTAACCGCCAGCGCCAGAAATCGTACTTTAAAATTATAAAATAAAAAATCAAATTCTAGCGGTCAAAAGTCGCCACAAATTGTGAATGTTTTATTTCCCATTTGACTCATACTGTGAAAAAAGACTAAAAAGAGCATTATGTGAATTTCAAGGACTCAAAAAAGCAACTTCAAATTTGGATAACAAAAAAAATGACCCAAATTTAAAGAACTAAAAATATATTTAAAAAAAAATTCAAAGATACATGGTATGATCTCAAGACCAATTCTCACGTTTTTCATCTTTTGCCATTAGGCTACATTGGGCAAGGGCAGCCGGGTTCAGTTGCTATTATAAATGTGGTGCATCATAAAGCTCCAGCGATCCTCTTTCCCCTTCATTTTATTTTTCTTTGCCTCACAAAATTACTTACTTCCAACTCCATAATCATGAGTTCAAGGAACCTCCAAAGCTAGAAAATTATATTCTTTCCTTGGCTTAAACTATTCTTAGTGTTGATAAGTTGTTCTAAGTCTGTTTATTCTTCTTTTTTTCTTGTAAAATCTGAACATCTTTTCCTCCTCCTAACCATTTCTATTTTTATTTTGTGCATAGAAATGGATTGTTGTTAGATTTAAGGTGATTTATTAAAGACCTTGTCTAAGGAACCAAGTTTCTTCTATCTTCTACTCTCCAAAAATCTACTTTTTAGCATCTCTTTGAGATAATGGAAGTTTGCAAATATTTTTCTTACCGGAAATGTGCTATTTGGTGTGTATATGAAGTTGGAAAAATTTATGGTATGATTAACTTGATTTCTATTATTTGTTTTTGTTTGCAAGCTTAAGTCATGAAAATGACTAAGTTTGAGATTTATTAGTATTACACTTCCTTATTTTAATTATAAATCTTCATCTATTAAAATAATATTAATTGGGATATAGATTAATGCAAGATAAAACTTAATATTTTTTTTTTATTTTATGTTTGATGTATTTTAAAAATAATAATAATAAACACAGTATGTTTTTTTTTCTTCTGAATGAGCAAAGATAGTTAATGAAAATTACTGAGCAGACTGCAAGCTATGATTAAAACCCAAGCCAAAAATTTCATAGAGTGTGTTTCGTAAAGTTTTTGAGAAGTTTATAAGCTCCTTTGACTAGTTTATAAGCTATTTCGACCAAAATAAGCTTGTTTGGTACACGGGCTTATTTTAGTAGCATATTTTTCATAAGCTGCTTCAAGTAGCTTATTTTCATAAGCTAGCTTATGGAAAATAAGCTAGCTTATAAGTTACTATTTTTTCTTCTTCTCAATTCTATCCTCACTAATTTATTTGAAATTCCTTTTTATCATTTTATTCAATTTAAAAACCTTTTACCTATTTTAACATTCTTACAAACATAAGATGACATATTTATTTTCTTAGTTATTATGAAACTTGGAATTCTACTTTTTTTTTTATTATTATTTTGTTTAATGTTAAACTATTTATTTTAATGAATTAATACATTGTTTATTTTTTATTTTTTTAAATATTGGGTTACTAAACAAAAGTTGATAAAAAAATTAAAATTATAAAGAAAAAACAATTTTACTTTTTTAAATAGTATTATTAATAAAAAAAATTAATATTAAAAAATTAATTTTAAATAATATAAGTTTATTTAATTTAATTATACTTTTTTCAAAAAGAAAAAAGAAAAATTTGATTCAAAACAATGAGTAAAATCACCAATTTTTACTATTATTTTATAATACAAAATTATTGTCTTACTTTTAAGATGATAAGTTATTAAAAATAAATTTAAATATTAAAAATATTAAATATGTCCTTTTACGTCATTTGACATTTATGAGTTAGCTTATCTGTTAATTTTACCAAACATAGCCATAGGGTTGGCTCAATGATGTAAGGCCATGGTGCATTCACATGTGGGGGAACGATCTATCTAATGGGAGAATCCGTATTTGATTCCCTCCGTGTGCAAAATTCCTTTGGACCAGTGGCAGTCACACACTGCGAGCAGGATTAGTCCCTGACCCAATGGATTGAGGGACACCGTGATCTCTGACACAGAAAAAAAAAAAACTAACTAAAAATAATATAGAAGGTATTGATAGTCGAACACAAAGAAAACATGTAAACTCTTCGTCTCCACCACTTATGCTTAAAAAAAAGTACCATGTGTTCAATCCGCAATATATAGTATATACGTGTCCAGCTATCCCTTCTACAGGCAGTAAATTTCCCAACTACCAAAATATATTATGCGGTGCATATGCATATTATTAATAAATCAATTATCAACCAATTATATATCATAAAAGAATATTTTGTCATGTTACTGATAAAAAAAAAGAAGGTTTTACCACATTAACAAATGTCACGGGTCATCATCATATTTATTCTTTTCCCGCCTAAATTCTATCGATTTATGTATATATTTTTTTAATTTGAAAATAATATTATATTACATTTAATTATAGTAATTAAGGTGATTATAACAACTATATATTATGATTAAATTAATCAATTAAAACATTAAATCTTAAATAGATTTTAATTTTATATAATACGGTTATCTATTTATTAAATTTCATGGAATATTTTTATAATTATAGAAATTTTTTTATTATCATTATTTTATATTAATTACCATAAATAATTTGTAAAACAATTATGTAAGATAGATGAATAATAAAATGTAATCTTAAATTATTATTATAGAAATTATTTTATTAAATTATTATTATTTTACAGATTTTTTTTTATAATTATAGAAAGTTTTTGTTTATTCGTTATATATATGTGTGTATTATAATAATAGTCATGATGATAATTTCTTATGTTATCTTAAATAATAATAATAATAATAATAATAATAATAATAATAATAATAATAATAATAATAATAATAATAATAGAATTTATGGTCACGTTTTGTATTTATCATCATTAATTTATTATTTTATAATAATTTATAGTTTTTATGTATTATAATCATAATCATGATAAAAGTTATCATATTACATTAAATAATATTAATGATATAATAAAATATTTATTCTATTATATTTTTAATCAATCAATTAAATCACTAAATCTTATATTGATTTTAATTATATATAATATGTTAAGATAATCAATTTATTAAACTCTACGGATTTATTTTTATAATTAGTAATATTGGTGATTTAAATATTCAAACTTTTCCTTTTAAAATGTTTTATTAGTATAATATAAACTAATGCATGTTCCCATGTGATGCACGGAGTCATATTTTTTTTTTATTATTTTGAACAAGATTTAAAACTTGAAAAGAATAAAAAGAAATAAATATATTTTTATAAAAAATAATATGACATGAGAACATAAATCTATTTTAGCTTGTCATAGTCAAGCAACTCTGTTGGCGCTAAAAATGTTTGCTATTGAGTCTAACCATTTATCGTCGGCTAATAGCTAATTCAGTCAATGGGCGTCGACTAATGCGGCTCAATGGATTATAACTTGTCCTAGTGCTAAAGATGATTGACGACTAAAATAGTCATTTCTGATGGCTAATAGCTACAAGAATCATTTTTGACTGCTAACAGCTATTTCTGTCGGCTAACGGCTGTTTTTGTCGGCTAACGCAGCAGAGTTGAATAAGATCTATTTCATGGAGACCAAGTTGGAAGGAATATTTGAACGTGGAAGGCAGTTGCAAACAGTTTTTCTAAGGATAAATGCATGTGGAATCATGATTTCCTAAAAAATAGGAAAAGTGGTTAGTGGAAAATATCAACTGTTTGTTTGTAACAGTTTTAGGAAATGTGGGACCATAGCATCAATAGAAGCAGCAACACAGGAAGTTAAGATCATGTAACACATGATATCCCTAAAACCTAGGATCATGGATAGTTATTAGAAAACAACTGAAGTGTTGTAAACAGCTGACGTGCCTTGTAAACAGCTGATGCTTGCTTAGAAAACATTATAAATAGTAGGAAACATTATGTTAACAAGGCCGGCACGAAATCAATCAAAAACTTATCTTTTCCAGCCATTTATCTTTCATTTCTCGCTTTATTTACAACTCTCCTTTACGACTTTCAGCCTTTTACAGCTTTCCTTTACCACATATTTCATAGGAGTAACGTAGTAATAGAAACTTCAATTCAACGACTGCTAAAAAGCTATTTGGAGTGAACTAGGAACCCAATCAAGGAATAGAATCCCTTCCTTGAGTCAGTCGCCTAAAGGGGAATCACTCGTTGGTAATCAGCTGACACGACAACTGATCAGTCGACAGATTTTCACAACGGTTGATCAGTCGACAGATTTTCACGCCAACAAACTCTAAGTTATGATTTTATTCAAAAAAGTTGAAAAATTTCCTAAATCCAAAATATTCAAGAGATTGTCCTTTACTCTTATTTATTTTTATCGCTAAAGAAAGAGGAATTGAAAATTGTTATTTAATAGAAATTCTAATATAAGGGGAATCAATAATAACTTTAGAATAAGCTTGTAATTTAGCTTATTTTTTAAACAAAAAATATTGACATTTTATGATATAAAATTATATTATATGTACATAAATTAAATTACAGTTAGTTTTAACAATATTTAAATATTGTTATTCAAAAACCCAAATTTACAATCAACTTATTTGATATAAAATAAGTTAATATCATCACTTAAATTTTTTATGGTCATTTTTAATTTTAAATTAAAGTAAATAATTAACTATAATTATAAAAACAAACCACAAATATATATAAAATTGATGTTCATTTCTTCTTTCTCATTAAAATACTTTACAATATGCTTTGGCACATGATATGGCACACTCGTTGATAAGATATTTACATAAAAGTTATTAAATTTTGTCAATCATAATAATCCAATTTTGAAATTTAAAATATTAGATTGGATATTAAATTTAAAATAAAACTAATAAATTTTTTTCTTTAATTTATATTAAATTATTTTACACTTTACTTTGTCATTAATATATCTCTTAATTTATTTTATATATTTTTCGTAATTAATATGTGGGATTACCTTTTTTTCTGTTAATCATATTATGCCATAATCCGCAGAATAAAAAGTCTTTTAAGTTTTAATATAAAATAAATAATTTTTTGATATCAATATAATATATTTTTAATAATTTTTATTTATTATCTTATAATTTATTAATAAATTTTAAACAATTTTATACAATTTTAAAAGTTATGACCTTTTAAAGTGATTAGAAGACTCAATTTAAAAAAAAAATACTTAAACTTTTTGTATATTATATAAAGGCGATACCATTCTCAATAACTGCATTTCGATATTCACTTTTTTAAGACTATTTTACCCTTAAATAATATATAGATATAACAATTACTCCTAATTCTTCTCCACTTTTTTGGTATCTTTTTTCTCCATAGCTTACAAAAGTTAACCTCCACTCCCACATTTTTTATAACTACTTTTCGTAAACCACCCATTATTATTTTTTTGGTTTAATTGCAAATTTTACCACCCAATTTTCATTATTTTGCGAATTTTACCACTCAAGTTTTATTTTTGCAAAATTTACCACCTAACTTTCATTATTTTGCAAATTTTACCATTTTAAGGAGTGTTCTTATCTGAAACAATTTTGTTATTTAATTAAAATTTTATATAAAATTGTTTATAAAAAATATTTTAATAAATAAAAATTCAAATGTATATTAATATAATATCTTAAAATATATACAAATGAATATGAATTATTTGATTATCATCTTATATTATCATCTTATTGTTGTTCTTTCTTCATAAAATTTGACTCAAAGAATCAAGGTAATATATAGTTATAATTCAACAGTTGGATTAATAAAAATTACATTTTACAAAATTATTAATGATGTAATAGTTGATATAAGTTAATGTGAAATGCTAGCGACACTTTCTTTGACACTCTCCTTTCAACACGACTGACTGAAATTTGTTAGAAATAACCAATTTTGGTGGGTCTCACTTATCATTTAATGATTATCTCCTGATTTAGATGTGAGATCTATCCAAATTTGGTGATTTCTAATAAATTTCAACCAATCACATAGAAAGTATTGAAAAGAGAGTGTTAGAGAGAGTGTCGCTAGTATTCCTCATAAGTTAATTCGATCCCTCTCCTATGTACATACACTACAGTGACATTCTTTATTCTGTACCGTTCAACTGTTCAGGTGTTACAATAGCACTAACTATAGCACACAAGGCCAGGTAATATATTTGTGAAGAAAGACAGCTATTACATTTAGCTATGAAAGAACATTGAAGAATTACATCTTTCCAGTATTACAGTCAGAATACTATAATAACAAAAGGATACTATAAAAACATAAGAATAAGACAGAAAAGGATACTATAATAACAAAAGAATAAAGCAGGGATATCCCTATGAATGTCAAAGAATGAATGAATACTTTAATATCTAATGTGGAAGTCAAAATTTGAACATTGCAGTGTTACATCAAAAAATAGTATACAAGCATGCCTCTTGCTTTAAAGTAGTTGTTTTATTTGTCTTATAGCCCCTCTCTCTCTCTCGAGAGAGAGAGAGAGCCGTGAAAATAGCAACTATGTCCTCATGCTCTGGCAACTTAGGATGAACATGCTTGGGCTGTGGAGAACGACATGAATATGTCCTTAACAAATTGTCATTGCAGTTTTTGGGCCACTCTGGGGTGATAGTCAAGGCATTTGAATAACATTCTTGATCATAGTGAAAGCAACAATAACAAGGCTGGTCCAAGCTGCAGTCACACAAGTCAAGGTTGAAAGCTTTTCTCTTTGTGTTGCCTTGGCTTTGACATGACTCTATACAATTTTCCTTATCAAAGGTATAATTTGATTGTGGAATTCCCTCAACCAAAGCCAAAGGCTTCTTTCTCATTCTGCTGTACTGAGTAGTACAATACTTTTGAGTAGAGGGACGCTTGCATGGCTTTTGATAATATATTGTGCATCCAATTTCAGCTATGCCTTGTCTTTCAAGTAAACCTGATCTCCTTCTCAATCTTTTCTTAGGTGCCCCTTTGCTCTTTCTAAAGCCAACCCTTATGCTTGACCTCTCACTTCTTGATTCTTCTTGATCAATGTCACTACTGTCATCACAAATGAGTGATAGTCTTTGGTCTTGGCAGTAACCATCTTTTGATACAAAACTCTCAGATTCTTCAATCTCTTCAACATAGTACTCCACCATTGCTTCTGATGAAGGTACCAAAGCCATCGTGTCCCCCTTGTTTTGTAAAATTGACAATCCTTTTAAAGTATCCGCGATGGAAGGATAGAGTAGTGAGACATTTCCAAAGGTTCTTCTATCGTTTAGACAAGACACAAGTTCGAGCAGCATGATTCGTGTCCATAAAATTTATTATGTGGAGCAGAACACAATCAGGCAACTCACTCAACCTGTCTCTTCTTCCACTTGTCCTCTGTCTCTTTGACTTCTCCTTAATTTGTTTTCCTTCTTCCATTGATACCTGACCAAAAGACAGATTTTCTTTCGATTAAAAATAATCTTAGCGTGTAATGGAAAATTTTAATTTGTTTTTCCTTCTTCCATTGATAGCTGACCAAAGACAGATCTTCTTTCGATTAAAAATAATCTTAGCATGTAATAGAAAACCTTGGGGGTAGTGATAATCTCATCCCCTAGAAAACCTAGAAATGTTCGGGATAGCAAAAGCAACATTCGGTAGTAATCCCAAATCGTGACATAAGATTAATCTAAATGCATGTTTGAAAACACGTTCAGAAGATATAAACGTACATCACCAGGATGATAACAGGCACCGATAAACCCAGAAACAGAACGCAACTAACAAATGTATGAACGCTAGTTAAATCCCCACCTTCAGTGGGCAAAAATAGTAACTATAGAAGAGGAAAGTAAACGCACCAGGCACCTAACAAATGTTCGAATTCGAAAGCGTCACTGACCTTCAGTTGTAGGGTTGAGAGTGACTGAGTGAGACGAGGTTTGGGCACGCAAGGGTTTCAGAATGGTGGCGGAGAAAGCGCCAACACGGTGGCAGAGAGGACAGGATGAGGGTTTCATAGCAAAAGAGAGTGAGACGGATCGAATGGGCGCGAAAGAAAACGCGGTTCAATGTTTATAGAGTATTTAGTAAAGTGGAATAAAATAGAATGAAAATGAAATAAAATGAAAGTTTTGAATTAAAATAGGATGTAAAATTATAAATTTTACCTCATTTTACTATTTATTTCAGTTATTTTTAATTCTTTTTCACCGCAAACAAACAGAGGCATAGTCTTAGTCTGAAAACCCATAGGCCATAGCATCATCCTTTTGCATAAGCGCATAGCCTCGTTTTGAAGGAGCGCTATACTAATTTTTAATTTTTTTAAAAAAATTAAAAATAAAACAGAGCCCTACTTACAATAAGGACTGTATATATTAATAAATAATATAGCACGTATTTAAAAAAGTTTTATATTTATGTTTCGCGTTTATATATACTAATGTAATAATTCCTGCCATGCACGGGTGTTAATTTATAAATGTGAAAATTAATAAACTTTATATTATTATAATTTTAATGTATTAAATATATATGTGTGAAATAATTGTGAATATTCCTAAAAAAAGGAAATAATTATGAATATTAAATATATCAATTAATTTTATTTCATTTAAATAAACTTATTTTTTTAAGAAAATTTTATCTTTATAAATATATTTATATTTGTATTGTACTAGTGTCCTTACCTGGCGTTGCCTAGGTTTTTATTTTTTCCTCTATTTTTAAAATATAAAAAAATAACATGAAAGAAAATAAATAATATTTTAAAAAGTAAATATATTTTATATCTTTTGAAATACCTTTTTGTATATAATATTTTTTAGTAGTTGAACTCTTCTAATTTTATTTATCACAAATCAAAATTTTAAAATCATATTTGTTCTTCACAAATTGTGGCTTAAGAGAAGCAGAAAATGGTGTTTGTGTTGGTGCCAGAGAAGAGAAAGGGAGAGAAAGGATGAGAGGTTTTTGAAACGTGAGAATGAAGAGAGAGAAGAAAAATGTGAAAAAGAAGAAGAGAAGTATGAGAGTAGAATAAAAAGATAAAGAGAGAAGTGTTTGAAAAGTTAATTGAGAAGGGAGATTTTGAATTTCAAAATTGAAAAAAGAAAAATCAGGAAGGAAAAAAAGATACAGTATAAAGATGAGAAATACAATAGAAACATAATGAAAAAGGAGAGTTGAATGTTAGTTGTTTAGATAAATGAGAATTTGATTTTTATTTGTCTTTCTTATTATAATTCTCACCTTAATTATTATTTTATTTCATTTGTATCATATTGTCATATAACTTCTATATGTAATAAATTATTTTATTTTATGCAATGTGGGTTATTTTAATTTATATGCATTATTCAACTCAATTACTTGAAAAAATAAAAGAATTTAAATATTATTAATAACTTAATATTTGAATTGTTTAATTTAATTATTTTGTATACTTAAATAATTCAAAGTATTGCTTCTAATCTAAAAATATTATGAAAATAATAATTTATTTTTGTTTGAAATATCATTGTAAAATTATTAATTTTTTTTTAAATTACAGTATAATTTCATTTCAATTGTAATAATAACACATAATAGTAATAGAAAAGTAATTGAAAATTCTATATTTTTATAATATTTAAACTTACAGTTTTGTTATTCTCAATACAAAAATAATATGAAAAAAGTTTTACATCTAATTTAATTATTTTTATATTTAAATTTATTCAAAATATTGTTTATAAATTATAAATACTATAAATATAAATTAATATATTTTTTATTTACATTATATGTGTAAATAATTGATTTTTTTATGATGTCACATTTCTAAATTAAAAAAAAAACATTTAAGTTTAACATGATTTTCTCATTCAATTTTAGAAATATTTTAAATAATATATATATATATATATATATATATATATATATATATATTCGATTAAAATTAAATGTACATTCCAATTGAAATATGTGTAATAAACTATGTTAAATATATAGTAGAGTTACTTTTATGAATTGTGGTTAAAATTTTGTTTAAATCTAAATCATTTATTTAAATTAATTTGATTAGATTAGTATGTAGGTTAAGATAAAAATATAATGTTGAATACTGAAAATAATAAATTCAAAAACAGTTATGTAAATAACATTAAATTTAAATCCTTATTAGAAAATTAATTCAAAAATGGTTCAATACAAATTAATCCTCTAAATTTTACTTCTAAATATTTACTTGAAGTAAAAAATATAAGCCCAAAAAACCTATTAACGCTAATTAATAAAATAAGTTAGCATCGTTTAATTTTGATGGTTTCAATTAAAAAATGAATTCCTTTCCTAAAATAAAATTTTAAAAATATTGTTAAGTGGTATTAAATAAACATTAATATGAAACTGATAAATATATTTCAAAATAGCATTAAATAGAAGAAATTATAAAGAAAGGCACTGGTGGTGTATAAAAATTTATTAGCACTAAAGTATACAAAATAATTGAATAATAAACTAATGAAATCTTTCAAAAAAAAATATTATAATAAATAAATTTAAAAGAATTTCTATCATTTGGTAGAAATTGAGAGTAGATATAAATAAACAATAAATCTATATTATGTAATTAATGTAGAGATAATAAATCTTTTAAAACAAAATAATGATAAATGGTTTTTTATAATAAAGTATTAATTCAAACTTTTTATATCAAATTAGTTAACTCTATTATAAAAATAGTTAAATTTAAAATACTCAAATGATATTGGTAGAAATTCAGGTTATACATTGTCGCAACCAAAGTCGCAACGGGACGGCGAAAAATAAGTTTAAAAATAGAGGAGTCGCCACCATAGTTTATTAAGGAAAACTAAGGAAAAATCCATTTTAGAAATTGGTCTTCGGAACCAAATTTGGGTTCGGGAGTCAATTACGCGTAGGGAAGGTATTAGCACCCTACGACGTCCGTCATGAAGACGGTTACCTCTAATTAAATGCGCAAAATTTAATAACTTTAAAATTATTTATTTTACCCCTCAAAATAAAACAATAATATTATTGGATATTTTATTTATTGTTATTACTATGGAAATATTTATTATTTAAAAGAGAAGTTTATTATGAAAAGAGAGGATTATTATTGTATTTTTTATCTTTTTAATTTATATATTTTTTATTTTTTAGCTCGACAGGAGTGGTCCCCTACTCCTACGTATCTACAGGTGCAATAGAGAATTCAGAGTTACGCAGTTCTTTAAGGTAGAAAATATTTGTATGTTGACATTTTTTAATTTTAATTTTTGCGTTTTGAGTTTTAAGATTTCTGAGTTGTGACAACTCATACATCCTATAATACCAAATTGAGAGAAGCGTACACCCAAGCCAACTCATTTTTATTCTTGAAGCAATTTAATTTTGGATTAACAATTTATTTTAGAGAAGAGTTTCAAAACATCAAGTTGTCACAACTTGTGTCTCAAAATCTTGGGATTAAGAAGATGTCACATCCAATTAATCCTTTTTTAAAATTTAAGTTTCTTATTAATAGAACTTTTATTATTAAATTATAATAATTTGATATTCAATAATTTATATACTATTTTGCTAATCTAATTCTTACTTTAACTAAATAATTCTATGCACAGACACATAATTACAAATTTAACGACATTAAAGAAAATAATACTAAAATAACATGATAGCAACCACATTATATATGTTCACTTCGGGAAAGAAACTTTCGTGGCAAGCTCGCGTGCATATATAGGAATGAAAGGTGGATGCATTGACAAATAAAGTAACAAATTATGAAACAATACTTGTGATACAAATACAAACATAAACTAAAAGGAAAAATGGTAACAGAAGGATCATTTTTGACCCCTGGAAAGCAGCACCTGATGCAGTAGCATGAAAGAGGGGAAGAAAAGCCCGAGCCCGAACATACTCATGGAGGATCAAAGGTTAATAACATGGTGTTTTTCTTTGATGGAGAGAGAGAGAGAGAGAGAGAGAGTTGTGTGTTTTCTGTGTGGCTTCAGTGAAGAAAAACCAGAGAAAATGGGTGTTTCAAGTGAAGAGTGTTGTATGAGTGCCGTGAGGTTTTTCCGAAGTGTCTGTGAATGCCGTTTTATGAGTGGAAGAAAAATGGTGCTTGGGTCAATAACTGTGGAGACCAGATCCCATTTTTAGGCTGAAAAGCTCTTCCGCATATTTGACTTGTTGTAGTTGTAGCCGTAAGAGTAGTCTGGTGCTACGGTGCTTTTATGAGAAAAAAGGGTAAGCTGCAAATTTAGCTTTCAAAGAAAAATACCAAATCTCTATGTAAAATTGCAATCACCTAAAAAGAAAATTTAAACAGGTAGTATGCTATTTTAGTTTTTTTTTATATTTGTTTTTCTTTTTAGATTTTTCTATTTTTACTAATTTTGGCGTTATATTTATTTTATTTATTTTTCTCTTTAGGCTTGAGTTGCAAATTAAAAAAAATTACATTTTGAATTTTAAGAAACAACTTTAAATTGACTTGTTTTTGCTAGTTTTTTTGTTATTTTTATTTTTCAACTTTTTTGTATTTATTTGTATTTACCCAGACAAAATTGGGTGCTTACATAAATTAAATTAAAAGATTAATTGATTTCAAATATAGTGAAAGTATTCAATAAAGTATAAGAAAATATATTGAAAAAAAAAATTGAAATAGATGGAAACTCAATGATTATATAAGTAAAAGAGTAGTTATTTTTATGATTATATATGCTATTATAAATTATAGAATATAAATTTTCAAAAATAAAAGACATAAAACAATAATATAATATAAATAAAAGTGTAGTTATTATAAAAATATATATAATACAGAAAAAAGGGGAAGAAAAGGCAAAAAGTTGTGAAATGGAGTTGAGAGTAATATGGAAGGATAAAATAGAGTATGATATTAATATATTGTTTTATATCTACTAAAAATATTTCTCCTAGATTATAAATAACTCGTATACAATATAAGGATAAAATATCAATTAATATATTCAATATAGAGCGTGTTTGAGAAATATTATAATCCCAATTTTCAGCTGTTTTATGAAAACAAAAGGGAAAGAAAAGGCAAAAAGTTGTGAAATGGAGTTGAGAGTAATATGGAAGGATAAAATAGAGTATGATATTAATATATTGTTTTATGTCTACTAAAAATATTTCTTCTAAATTATAAATAACTCGTATACAATATAAGGATAAAATACTAATTAATATATTCAATATAGAGCATGTTTGGGAAATATTATAATCCCAAATTTCAGGTGTTTTATGGAAAAAAATTGTTTATAAAATAAGTTGGATGTTTTGTACATCAGCTAAAATTTGTAGAAAGTTTTTTTTTTCTGAAAAAGAAGATGCACAAAAAAAATTAATATTATAAATAAATTTAAAACATTAATTGATTTCTATTATAGTGAAAGTATACAATAAAGTATAAGAAAATATATTGAAAAAAAATGAAATAGATGGAAAGCCAATGATTATATAAATAAAAGAGTAGTTATTTTTATGATTATATATGCTATTATAAATTATAGAATATAATTTTTTATAAATAAAAGACATAAAATAGTAATATAATATAAATAGAAGAATAGTTATTATAAAAAATATATATAATGTGGAAGGTGGAAGGGAAGCAGTAGGTGAGAGAGAGAGAGAGATGAAGGAAAAAAGAAAAAAAAGAAAAGAAAAAGAAAAAATAAATGTGTTAAATATTCAATTTCTTAATAAATGGTTAATAATAAAAATTATAGGGTAAAATATGTTTTTAGTCCCTCATTTTATCTTGATTTCTGGTTTTAGTCCCTTATAAATTTTTTTACTGTTTTTAGTCCCTCATAAATTGTTCTATTCTGTTTTTAGTCCCTCAAAAATTATTTTGTTCAGTTTTTAGTCTCTGACGTTAATTTCAACTGTTAAGTGATGACATGACAGGCATAAACTGTGTGTGTGAAAATTTCCTAATTAAGTTTCTAGTGACTTTTAACCGCTACAAATTTTTTGGCTGTCAGAAGTGTTTACCTTTGTAACATTTCTCATGATTTCAGAAAATCTGGTGTTCGAGATTTTTATTTTTTTAATTATTTTTTAATATTTCTGACAGTTTTAGTTTGCCAGAAAATTTGCAGTAGTTAAAAACCGTTAGAAACTTAAACAGAAATTTTTCAAGCACAAATTATGCTCGTCACGACATCACTTAACAATTAAAATTAATGTCAGGGACTAAAAACAAAAGAAAACAATTTTTGAGGGACTAAAAACACAGAAAAAATTTACGAGGGACTAAAAATAGAAATTTAGATAAAATGAGTGACCAAAAACATATTTTACCCAAAATTATATTATATGGAAACCCAATGATTATATAAATAAAGAGTAGTTATTTTTATGATTATATATGCCATTATAAATTATAGAATATAAATTTTTATAAATAAAAAACATAAAATAGTAATATAATATAAATAAAAGAGTAGTTATTATAAAAAAATATAATATGGAAGGAGGGAAGGGAAGGAGTACATGAGAGAGAGATGAAGAAGGAAAAAAGAAAAAAAAAAAGGAAAGAAAAAGAAAAAGAAAAGTGTTAAATCTTGAATTTCTTAATAAACGGTTAAAAATAAAAATTATACTTATTGTTTTTATTAACAAATTATTTAATTTGTTAAGTGGTATTAAATAAACACTAATATGAAGGTTGACAAATATATTTCAAAATAGCATTAAATAGATGAAATCACAAAGAAGGGTACCGGTAATGTTAAAAAATTGGATAGTACTAAATAAATAAAGTAAACAAAAAAATTGAATAAATAATAAAATAAAAGAGTAGTTATATTTTTATAAATTATAGAAAATAAAATATAAATAAATATATTGTGAGAGATAAGAGAGATGAAGAAAAAAGAAAAAGAAAAAAAGAAGGAGTATGTGAGAGTGAGAGAGAAGAAGAAGGAAAAAAAAAAGGAGTACGTGAGAGGAGAGAGATGAAGAAGGAAAAAGAAAGACAAAAAAAGAAGAAGAAAGAGGAGTATGTGAGAGTGAGAAAGATGAAGACGTAAAAAAGGGGGAAAAAAAAAGGAAGAAAGAAAGTGTTTAAGGGTAAAATTATAAAAAAAATAAATATATAAATAAACAAAGGAGCATGAGTCTCCAAAAGAAAGAGAGAGAGAGAGAGAGAGAGAGAGAGAGGACTGCACGTGAGTGAGAAAAATGAAGAAGAGAAAAGGAAAAAAAAAAAAAGAGGATAAAATTAGAAATTACTGTTCAATGAACAGTGAATTTTATTGAAGGTGTTACTTGTAGTTTACTGCTAATTGAACAGTAAACTACCCTTGATAGTTTTTCCTGAATTTGTAGGTTTTATAGATTAGATGTATTAATAGATATTCATGTTAGGAAAATATTGTTTTGTATGAAAAGTAAATTTATGAAAGTTTATGAATCAATCTAGTTGGTATTTTTATTTTTACAAAAATTTGAGCCGATCAACCCGAGTGGTTAAAAATAAAAAAGTTTATTATTATACATATTTTCTTACATATATATGTATTTTCAAATACTCATAAATATATAATTTTTTACTAATATATTATTAAACATCGTTTATCCATATCGATATTAAAAATAATTAATTAGAAAATTACATATCAAAATTAGCACTCAATGGAAATTCAATTATAAATTAGTTAATTTTGTTTAATTAAACTGATTAGTTGTACTTAATTGCTAAAAAGTTAAATCATCACATTATCCTTAATTTAGGTCCAAAAACTTTGTTGCAAACTATCTTTTTCTTAATTTTTCAATTTTTAATTGATTAATTATCCAAATAAAAGATAATAATTATTTAATCAATTAAATTTATTTTTTTAAACTTCACAAATTAAAAGTTTTGAATGGATGCATATTTTATATATTAATTTATATTTTCATTATCAATAAAATAAATTTTTAAATACTCTTAAATGTATATTTTTTAATGTTTTATATGTATTTGTAAATACTTGTAAATATAAAAAAATTAATAATATATATTATTAGACATTGTTTATTCATTTCGTTACTTAGAATAATTAATTTGAAAATTACATTTCAAAATGAACAATTAATGGTCATTCAATTACTTAGAAAAACTAATTACTTTTATTTAAAATAATTTTTTTATCCCATGCATGGATGAATTAGTATGATTTTTGTGATGCTCAAATGAGTCATCTCTTATAAATTTCATTTATGCGTACAAATAAAGAGCAGATGAATAACACAAAGTAATATATCAATCAAACTAAAAAAAAATCCAATAATGAAAATAGAATAATTCAAGTATGAACATACACTGATGGTTGGAATTCAACAACCAATTTGACCACAACATATACGACCACTACACTAAGCCATCATTTCCCTGACATATATATATATATATATATATATATATATATATATATATATATATATATATCACTATATATCAGCATATGCATTAAAATAACCAGAAAGCCAGAATACCCATGGATCAAGAGCAAATAAAGAACATTTGTGTCAGACACAAATCCGTTGTCTTCCATCCAACTACCCATCATTATTTCTTCTTCTTCTTCGTCTTTTTATTTTTTTTTATTTTTAATGCAGCAGAAAACAAAAGGCAAAACAAAATCTCTAGTTTAAAGTTTCACCAAAATCGAGAACAAATACCTTAATTAAGAGCAAAATTAAGAGCAAAAAGGTAACAATTTATTAGAATTTTTAAATTTTAAAATCAAATATATCTATTTAAAACTCATTAATGTAATAATCTTAATCATAATCATAATAATTATAAGGCTTAAATACCTCTTTAGTCCTTGCAATTTAGTGTTTTTTTATTTGTCGTCATTGCAATTTTTTTTGTTTTAATCCTTGCAAATTATGTTTGTTTTATTTAATCCAATTTAAGGATGGAAAAGAAAAAAAAAATTACAAGGACTAAAACAAAAAAAATTTCAAGGACAAAAAGCAAAAAAAGGCCAAATTGCAAGGACTAAAAAGGTATTCAAACCTAATTATAATTATGGTCCGTAACCGAACCAAATATTTAATTTTAATTTTGGATATTAATTAAAAACTATTTTGATTTAATTTTTGTTCCTAATAAATTAATAAGACTTAAATGTTTTTGAGTTTGAATTTGGTTCTTCCGAAGCATGAAATGATGACATGTGTCATCCAATGCTTGAGAAACAACCTTGTTTTGCCATGTGTTTTCCGAAGCTATATTTGGATTTGTAAATTTTATATATATTGATTTGTAAATTTTATATATATTGATAACGCTTAATAAAGAAGCACTATACACCAACAAGTAGTTGGTTTGAATGATACTGGAAGGTAGTCAATCTGGTTTTCTAGCAGAGATTAGTGCAAGTTTAGTGGAGGAGAAAGGTGTTTAACGACCAGGGCTTGATTGGAGACATGTTTTATTTTTAAGAGTTTTAGTAAAACAAACGTTTAAATTTCTTATATGTTAATTACATATATTTCACTTTAAAATATCAGATTTTTTATGCAAAAATATCATATTTTATTTAAAGCAAATAAGATTAAAAAAATAATTTTAATTTATAACTTCATAATAAATACTTCTATTGTTAACAATATCAATATATATTTTAATAAGACAAGTTGGAAAAATGTGAGAAAAATATATTAGACATGGTTCTTTTTGTTTTTATTTTTAAAATATAGAAAAAATAATGATACAAAATGAAATTAAATTTCAGAGTAAAATATTTTAAATCGCATTAAAAGTACATATTTTAAAGAAAAAGATTATATAATATAAAACTTATCTCAGTTTTAAATTTGGATAATGATAGTTTAGAACGTGTGATTCATGTAACCGACCTCACCTAGTGTGATAAGGCTTTGTTGATGTTGTTGTAAGTCATCAATCAGACTTTATTGAATAAATTCCTTTTTTAAGATTATTTTTTTTTCAATTTAATTCAAAATAATTAAAATTAAATCTACAAAATAAAAATAATAAAATCTATATAAAAAGTAATACATTGAAAAAAATAAAATAAAATCAGGTAAAAATAATAATGGTCAGTGCTTAAAATATAAGTGGCAACATAACTTATATGCAAGCATAGGCGTAGATTTTTTTATTTTTCTTCCTATTTATTGAATAGATGCTCTCTGAATAGGCATCGTTCGATAAGTAAACAACAGGTCTAATAAGATGATACTCGAGCTATTCACTTGCAAAACCCAAAAAATATATCAAATACAAACAAACATAGAGCTCAAGGAAATAGCAAGGATGTGGGACTACCACAAAAGAGAATAGACACGGTACATATGGAAGCAAGTAACATCACTTGAGTTATGCACCATTCTCCAATTTCTTATACCTCTAGACTCACGTGACCACCCATTTCTTGCCATATTTTGGAAGCATAAAGATCATCCTAATACCTGGACCTAGTTGTACATGATTTCCTCCTCATTTGCAGGTGCATAACAGGGTTGAATAAGAGATTTTGTCATTATGGGAAACAAGGAATGAAACTCACCTCGTGGATGGATTAAATCCTAAGGAAAATGTTCTTACAATACCTAAATTGAATGAAAAAATATTTTTTTTTTAATTTTGACTAATTTCCTTATTCAATGACTTAGTTATCTCCCTTTTGTTTGATTTTTTTTCTTTTTTTTTTTGGTATATAGATTACATGTATCTTCCATGAGAGGCGATAAAGTTTGAGCCAGGTAAGACCATTATAGGTGGTAAAACTTGTAACACCCTAGGCAAATCACACCGAGATGAGAGGGATCTAGAGACTGTACAGGTGTGGGGCTGTACAATTGATGATGACTTAAATGAATTAATTAGTACTACCTATACCAACAAGAAGCATATACTTTTCGATAGCTCATCACTTAATAACTCCACAGTTAAACATGCTTGGCTCGGAGCAATTATTGGATGGGTGACCTCTTGGGAAGTTTCCCAAGAAGTGTACGAGTGAGGATAAAACATGCTGAAAAGTCTCGTGTTGGTTTGTGAGGATAATCAACGATCCTGAAAGTAGCCGGGCTGGTTGTCAATGTCTTAGAAAGGGCTACCTACGGAGGGTTTTGACTGGTGGAAGATTCTGACCAATAAGGATGCTGAGTGAAGTGTCATCGTGTGAAGTGTCATAGACTGTGAGTCGTCGACTCTTAGGGAAGTTACAAAACTCTTTCTTTGAGTATATAATACAGTTGCATGCTAGAGTTTGATTCGAGACCATTGGTTAAGTTAAAACAATCTTGTGTTAGTTGATCCACGTGTTCAGTAGTTTCTTTTGTTTGATTTGTTTACTTGCAAAAGAGAGGTCAATACATTTTCTATGAATATATGTTTGAGGAAGAAAAGTTATATGTAATTGAAAAATTATTGAAAGCTAAAAATAATGACTTTCATGCTCAAACAAAAGATTATAGTGCATAAAAGAAAGCGCTTAAGATGGATATGTTGTTTCCCTTTTTATTTAAAGAATGTTAATTTTGAGACTATTACTTGTTTATAGTTGTAATCAATGTGCCAACATGGTGTAGCGTGATTGATAGATAACCTTGTCCCTTAAGTATGTGGTCAGAGGTTTGATCCTAGTTTGTGTGTATGAAAAAAAATCTGTTGGGAGAGGTCAACCCCTTAAATATATCTCAGTACCTCGAGGGATTAGTCCTTGACTATTGGCCAAGGATACCAAAGTTCATCCAAAAATAGTTGTAATCAATGTACGTATGAAATTGTGCAATATGTCATTGACTCGTTGTTAGGTGATCAATGAATCGCTCTACCTGCTGTGAGGTGACAAATTGACAATGATGTCATCATTTTATTGAAACTTAATATTGTACATAGTTACTTATTAAACTCTCATTAGTGATTTTCTTTTGCATTCTTTACCATGTAGTCTTTGTCAATTATGGGCTTGTTTGGGTAAACTTATCTATAAGTACTTTTAGGAGAAGAAAAGAATGAAATGGGTTTCTCCATAAGCTCAAATTAACTTATGCACAAACTAATTTGTAGAAGCTATCATCTTTTAGAGAAACTATATGAAAGAGCTTCTACAAATTAGCTTATGCATAAGCTAATTTTAGCTTATGCAGAAACTCATTTCATTTTTTCTTATTTTCTTCTCCTAGAAATGCTTCTGGATAAGTTTACCCAAACAAACTTATTTCTCAATTATTTTGTATCTATCATAATCATAATACTAGCTCTGTCCCTAAATATAAGACTCTTTTTGAAGATTTATTTGTCCCTTTTTATAAGACTCATTTCAAGTTGTCTATTACATTAATTATTTTTTTACTAAAATATCCTTAATTACTTTACAATAAATGCTATATAAATTCATTCTCTCTCTTGTAAGGATTGGATAAGAAGAGTAACATACAATAATTAATTAGGTAGAAAGTAATTAAGTGGAAAGAGAGAGATGATGAGTCCCAATAATTTTAAGGATAATTTAGGAAAAATGATACAAATTGCTAACAAATTTAATGCTACTAACTAAATTAACCAATTTTCTTAAAGTGTGTGAATTAGCTAAAAGACTCTTATATTTAGGGACGGAGGTAGTATTAAACAAACTCATCACATGTATTTAGTAACTCAACAATCAATAATACACAATAAACATACCAGTCATCATAAGGCTGACATGAGCTCATATAACAACTCCTTAGTCTAGTAATTTAGTTACAACCAAAGTATCAACAAGGGCATGATACACAAAAGTTCCAAGCCATGTAGACCATACAACGCCTCCTCAAGACAGTAAACATTAACATCACGGAGACAACAAATTATAAAGGATCTGGGGTCATCCTGATAGGATCAAAGAGACTATTCTACACTACTCCTAAAATCTACCATTAAAGCTACATAGAAAAGCTAAAAGAGAATAAGATAAAGACTCAAATATTTCTTCATTGATGATGATAATCAAAAATACATAACCTAATGTTTGTCAATAACAACCGTACAAGTGTCCTCATCTAGTTTTAGGGGATTTAAAATAAAACTAAATAATATAAAAATGATAATATCTAAATTATCTACTCTTAAAATTCACCTATTTGGGCCTCTCTAGGTCCATTCTATCATTGCCGCCGGGTTCACTTGGACCTTGTCCTCAAGGTCCTAACAAAATTGGGGCTTGGATTTTTTTATTTTTTTTTATATATATATAAAAAAAAAGACACGTGATTGGATGTGGGGTTGCCATGTTGATTATTTGATTGGAGTATATGGATAGCTTGTTGGTAGACATGGGAAAAAGGTGTTGGGCATAAAATGGAACGTGATGGGAAGGTTTTGAATTTGTTAATAAGAAATTAAAGGAAATGAATGGAAAATTGAGAAGAGATTTTGCTGGAGCTTGGGGCGCCACATTAACATTAAAACAACTAAAATGGGCTCATATGTTGTGATACATAAAAAATAAATGGGCTGGATTGAAAGGGCCTTGTGGAAATGGATGTGATCCAACGAAGAAATGGTGACATATTGGAACTTGATTGGATAAGGATTAGTAGGTGGCAGCTGGCACCAACACCTTGGATGGGTAAAAACGTGACTAAAGTGGATGTGAAATGGTAAAAAGTGGGCGGTGTAGATGTTATTGCATTTGAGTGGGTTTTGGATGACGCATGCTGGGGCAGACACGTGGCTGAGTAGGAAATTGTGTAAAGCTGATGGATGGTGGAGATTGAAGCAGGGGCAATGATGGAATCATGTTGGGCATGGACGGTGGGAGTTGAGGCATCGATTGGAATTTTTGGAATGATGGGATAATGGCAACGACGGACATGGTATGAAGGGAAAGCGTCATCTTTTATGGAGCAAACCCAAAAGCGACGACACCGGCGTCACCGACGAATGCGATGACGCCATGGTAGTTTCTCATACGTGCACGATAAAGAACTTGAGGTCTGCTAGGATACGGGGCAGCACAGGGAGTGTAGTGATGGAAACTGTGACCTCCATAAAGATGAGGAACAATGCAAAACCGACCTCAACGGCGTCGTGGACGGCCTTGCGGAGCAAGATAGCGACATCGCGGACGAGTGTGCGAAGGTCAACGGTGACGAGGTGGACATGTTTGTGGTACACGATGGCGACGGCGTGGAAGCATTTGCGGAGGGAGGACGACGATGCTGATGTTGGCTGAGAAGAAGAATGTTATGACGGCGGTAAGGTGGAATGCTCTTTGGGTGTTTTGGTGGTGATATCTTGGAAGAAGGAACACACTGAACTTGTTGATTTTGGGGGGAGATGGCATCTGATAGTGGAGATGGGTGTTGAGGTGTGACGTTTTGGGATTGAATATTGTGGGCATTTAGGTTTTGGGGTGTGACGTTTTGGGATTGAACATTGTGGGTATTTGGGTATTGGAAATTGGGAGGTGGGTTTTGGTTTTGTGAGGGGAAAAAAGAAAGAGGGTTAGGTTGCATTTCTGGAAATGATGGTGTGGATGGAGTGAATGGTGATTGGGGGTACATAGGAAATGAGGTTGGGGACTGTGGAAAAATTGTGAGTGAGGGAATCTGAGTATTGTGAAGGGGTAGGGGTTGGGGAAGGGGAAATGGAAATGATTGGGAAGAGGCTTGCGGTGAGGCTTGCGATGGTGATGGAAGAGGAATACTTGGTGAATGTTGTCGGTTGGGGAGGTTAACCATTGTAGCAGCAAGATATTCATGCGTGTATGATGGAAAACTTGTTGGTTGAGAGAATGATGGTGTAGGTTGGGAAAAATGAGTGTGCAACGGCAATGACAGTTGCGGGCACTGCAACAGACGGGAAAGTGTTTGGGGAGGGTAGTGATAATGTGTGTGTGGTTGGTGGTGGGGATTTGTTGCCAGCGGTGGTTGTGGTGGTGGTGACAATTGTTGCAGGTGTGGTGACCACCAGTAAGCTAGATGGTATGCATCCATGGGAGAGGTGGAGGCAGAGATCGAACTATGAAAGCACCGTTTGATAGGATCAAAGAGACTATTCTACACTACTCCTAAAATCTACCATTAAAGCTACATAGAAAAGCTAAAAGAGAATAAGATAAAGACTCAAATATTTCTTCATTGATGATGATAATCAAAAGAGGGATACAATATATAACCTAATGGTTGTCAATAACAACCGTACAAGTGTCCTCATCTAGTTTTAGGGAATTTAAAATAAAACTAAATAATATAAAAATGATAATATCTAAATTATCTACTCTTAAAATTCACCTATTAGGGCCTCTCTAGGTCCATTCTATCACATCCATATTACAACAACAAAAGAGAAAAGAGGAGACATTGCAATTCGACTAGAATTGACTACCATAACATGATAAATCCTTTCAACTCTAGATCCAATGGCTAATAAACGTTATGCATAGCACTCTAATAGCTTCAAAATAATAGATATCATGAATTGCCTAGATACAACCCACATCCCAGGGCGTCTGGATCCTCTCCATTTCCCTTTGGAAATGGAGATTTCCAGTCCAATGAATCTTGACATGACACATGTATTAAAATTATTTAATGGCTGAGATTCAAGCTTGTTTAATTCAGTTTAAAAATGAATGAAATATCTTGTCGTGCGTCCGCGCCAGCGTGCCAATTGAAATCCATTATCGCTGCTCCTCCCGGATGTTTTGGGGAATGTATGCCATTGCCTTAGATTTTTACCCTCTGATTCATCTTCCCTGTCGACACAAAGCTTAAGGCTTTAAAAATATATGTTGTGACAAGGCTAGCCTGCATAAATATGCATTTATTTAAAGAAATGACACAAGAAGAAAAAGAAAAATGTCCCTCCAATCCTTTCTACTAATAACAAAAAATTAAAAATTAGTTCAAAATAAACATGTGTTTTTGCTCTTACTTGATTCTATGCCTTTCAACTAATCTTATAGGAGACTATAGATTTTGAAAAGTTTCTTGCAAATCCCTTTTCAGTTTCTTACTCATTCCCCAACCTTCATAGTTTTTTCTTAACAACCAAATTTTAGAATACCAATGCTCTTTCTAAAATAACTGTGTTTAGGACAATGGTGTCACAGACATGGGAACAACTGGCAATTCCCTTCCATAGTTTTTCCTTACCTTGAAGCAGTTTTTATCAGTTGGCATCAAGAGTTTAATTTTTAAACAAACGAACAAGGAGGCTAAGAATTATGTGGCAGTATGAAATTTTAACAACTCTATAATACATTTGGTTGGAAAAGAATAAACACATATTTAGAATAATTTGCAATTCCCTTTCTCGCCAAGCATTCCATGCCTCACTTCCTACATTTTTGAATAATTTATTTGCTTTTGTGCTCACCTTACCTTACACATTTTTCAAATTAAACTATAATTTTCTTCTCTTCGAATCCTCTTATGCCTGGAAATGAAAGCTTCCAGTAACGAAATTCATCATGTCCGTTCAGGGCATGAAATCTAGACCACTTATTCATGAGGAGCAGGTTCAATGCTTTGGCTTTTCCTTCTGTTCTCAATCGCACACCTATGTAGCACGACAATTAGAAAAACAAATCAAGTTATTAGAGTGACAATCTGTTAACATACTCGTTGGAGTTCCTGAACAGGTCCATTCCTGGAAGCATAGTTTTAAAACCCGGACCAGACCGGCCAGTCGGATCGGGAATTGGAGGTACAACCAGTTCGGGTGCCTAATTGGATCGGTCATGCTATCAAACCGGTAAGAGCCGGTGCGACCCGACCGATTTTGTGGTTCAACCAGTGAACCGGCGGGTTGTTGAACCCGGACTGGGTCATGCATTTATTATATATTTTGAAAAAAAAACTTCAAATGCACCTAGCTGGGTTTGAAACTAGCACCTCAAGGAGGAAACCAACGAAATTAACCAATGAACCAAGCCATTTAGTTGTGAATGTCAATAACAAATCTAATATATATACTATGTACATTATATAATTTTGAAAAAGTAAAACTGGAAGTGCAACCAACTGGACTCGAACACAGCACATCAATGAAGAGACATGTAGACTTAACCACTAAACCAAGGGAGCTATTTGTAATATGCTTTAACAAATTTGATATATATCGTATGTATGCTATATATATTTGAAAAAATACTTGAAATGAACCAAGCTATACTCGATCCTAGTACCTCAAGGAGGAGGCAAGCAAACTACACCATTAAACAAAGTAAGCCAATTATTAAAGTTATTAACAAATTTAACATATATATATACTACATCTATAGCAAGGTATGAAATTTCCAAATTTTTCAATAGATACTGGGTCATGTGCTTCAATTAGTGACCCATTGGTTCGACCATTGACCTAGTGACTCAGTGCCTTGACTGGGTCGATCACCAGTTCGGTTTTTAAAACTATGCCTGGAAGGGTTGATATAGAAACATCGCAAGTTACCAAAGGCACAAGACACAACAAAAGCGACTCCACTCTGCACAAGCTTGCCATAGCTCCGACTTTATGCTTTTCTTCTCTCTTCATTTCATGAAGAGTTCAAAGTTGTAAATAGGGAGCCTCCGTCGGGGTCAGGTGGGACAGCAGTGCAGCTGCGTCATTGATTTGGTCATCAAGGAAGGGCGCTAGTAACACAGTTCAATATTTCACTTTTTTTTAATTTAAATTAATTAATAAAATTAAATCTTGGCTGTTAAATAATTTTTGTACACGTGTCATGTTCAGATTCATTGGACTGGAAATCTCCATTTCCAAAGGGAAATGGAGAGGATCCGGACTCCATCCCAGGTCTTATTTCTAGACGTAATCAAATGCAATTTTGACTTACATCATCCTAAAATAACATGATAGTCCGTGATCATTGGAAGAATTAAAAAAGGAGAGAAAAGATAAGAATCTAGCTACTAAGTAATAACTTCCATCCTATAAGTGCATGGAAAATGATATCAACCACATAAGTACATGAAAAATATATAAGCTTCATAAAAACAGATTTTGGAGTAAAAAGTAGTAAGAAATCTATAATTGTTAAAACATCTCGATTCAAAATTTAAAACTTGTAATGATATCACGGCAATTGGCAAAGGCTTGGATCACAATTTCATGTCTCTACTGAGTTGCATAATTTATTTCAGATATTGCCAAGTTTTCAGGGCTATACATTCTTGCTAGCAAATCTTCTCTATCAAATAAAAACCTACCACCAATACAAGCAGTCCTTTTCAACAAATCAGAGGGAGATTCCCTTTTTTTGCCTTTTTTTGGCTATTCAGAATATCAGTTCAAATGGCATCCACCATACCATGTTGGAGTCTAAAGTCATAATGTATTAGAAAGTAGTATCAAGTATATTTACGTTGAACATGAGAATCAATCATGTCTCATATGGTACTTCTGTGGACTGTTTAGAGTAACTCAGTTACAACATGGTATGACATTCACAGACATGATTCAGAGAACCATCAAGTGAAATTCTGAATTTAAATTCAACAGAGTGTGAGAAACTTAGGATAATTCCCTTCCATGGTTTGAAACATTAAACTATTAGCCTTAACGAAATATTTTCCAAATTCCTTCCAACTAGTAGACAAGACATAAAAGTCCGAACAACATGCTTTGTGTTCATAAATTTCATTATGTGGAGCAAAACAAAGTCAGTTATCATTGATCCTGTGTTTGTCCTCAATTCTATCTCTGCCACTCGGCATCCTTCTCTTCAACTTCCCCAATGTTTCTTCTCCTTCAAACACACCTAATCTATGAAATTTACAGAAATATATCATAAATTTACTACTTACAAATGCATAAAATAAGGTGAGTCATTAACTGGAATAAAACAAAAGAAGAGAAAAAAAAATGGTACTAAAGATGAACAATGTGACAAAAATATTTATGTATAAAGAACATTATACTTTCTTTAGAGTTGTACAATTTTTTTTGTTAGTAGGCAAATGACTTGGAATTTTATTACTAGTCTTTTGACTTATTCCACAAATCCATATTCCAAATTCATGTCCTTATCTCTAATAACTATATTTGTTTTTCTACTTGCCATTTGATGAGTATGTTTTGAATTCATTGAAACTCTATTGAAATAGAAAAGGCACAAGTACGTACCGAATTCTCCTCTGACCCATATATTGTACTCCACTCATCACAGGCTTTGTCTCATTTATTTGTTAATTGTTACTTGCATGTGATATGCTCTCTGCCATTTTTTTTTAAATCATCATTTACTATTTCTTTCTTTGATTTACCATACTCAACCAGTCAACCTATATTTCTGTTCATATTCAAACTCTAGTTTTTTTCACACAATTACTTTCTTTTATGTTTTACCTACGTAAATGATATCATTTGATCATCTCCTTATGTGATCCAATTTTCCTCTGCTAATAATGTTGTTTAAACCATGTACTGTCACTGTGTTTCTGCATCAACCAAGAATGTATTTCTTGATATTTATACCAGTTTTGTCACACTGTTCCCACACAGTGATAGTTTCTTAAATATAAAATTTTTATGTGTCAAAGACAAATAAAAAACCACATTTATAACAAGCAATATAAACAAGGCAGTCGCAATATAGCAATCTATCACATGCTGTAAGAGAATGTCAGGCAGGAAGGTAATCATAACATGAGGTAAAAACTGAATAATTGGTAAAACATCTCTACCTAAAGAGTTTAAGCATGGATTTTAATAACCACATCAAAAGAATTAAAAAATTGTATGTTTCAGACACTCATAAAAAATTGTATGTTTCAGACACATTCACCGCAGCGATGGTTTCTTAAAAAAAAAACATCTATCAAAGCCAAATAAGAAAATACCTACAACAAACCATATAAACAAGGCAATCACAATCTAACAGCCTGTAATTTGTTGTAAGAGAGCATCGGCAACAGAGGGAAACATGAAATGAAGTAAAAATTGAATAGTTTGTAAAAATATTTACCTAAATAGTTAAGGGAAAGTGATATAACTTTCAGCAATTTATGACAGCATCTCTGGTCATTGGAGAATTCTGAAGTAAGTACTCTACTACCATGTTTACTTCTTCTTTAGATATTTTTACGAATGAATCCCTTATCACTTTCAATGACTCCAATCTAACAAAGCATGGAGGTTGAGTTCTCGTTGTAGCAGAATTTGATAGATCCTATACAATTAGAGTTAATTAAAGACATGTTTTAATGGATATTGTGAAATGCAGGATTGAGTATAGGCAAAAAAATTGACATAAGAATGAAGACATCACATGAGCATTATGAAAATAAAAAGAGGAAAAAACAAACTAAAGTAACTTACTTTTAGTATTAACGTAAGGGTACGATAAGAAAGTGTCAATATCTTTACATTAGTGAAGAGTTGCAGCCAGCCTATGAAGACTGAATAAGATATATTAGTAGCGGTGTGAATAGTTGCTTCTTCAAGACATGAAAGATTACATGTGGAGGAGAGTGGTTGGTAACTGAAACCTGAATAATTGGTGATTGTGAGAGAACTAAGATTTGGAGTAGCAAGCATAATTTTGCGTTGAAAGGTCTTCATGTTGTTCAGGTATTGCAGGTTCAAACTGGAAAGGCTAGAATTAGATATGAAGAGTACTTTTGCATAATCGTGTAAAGAGCATTCTTGAAGGACCAAAGTATTCAACAAGTTACAGGTTGAAAAGGGCTCAGCGCAGCCATCATCACTTGCAGTAAAACTGACATTTGCCAGAAACAAGCTTTTCAGCGCTGGTAACTGCAGAGATTTCGGAAGTTCCAAAGGAGGGCCGGAAAAACCATAGGAAAGCTTAAGGAATGTCAACGAAGGACAGGAAAAAACAAGAGGGTCAACAAAAATGGGCATGTTTCCACAACTGTATGTTTCGATTTCCAAATGCTGGACATTGTGCGACACAGCATATATGATCACCGTATTCATGACCCTATCATCGGCGCACCAACGGAGATTAAGCAATGAGATGGAAGCATCCCGACCATACAGAACCTGAGATACAAATTTGTTAAAATTGGCATCCGTTCTAAAGTCCCAGCGATAGAAAGAGAGAGTAGTGAGACGTTTCCAAAGGTCCTTCCATCGTTTAGACAAGATACAAGTCCCAACAGCATGTGTTGTGTTCATAAAATTCATTATGTGGAGCAGAACACAGTCAGGCAACTCACTCAGCCTGTCCCTCTCAGTTTCTTTTCCCTCTTCCATTGATTCCTGACTGACCAAAGACAGATTAAAAATAATGTCAACATCTAATGGAAAACCTAGACTAGAAATAGTTGACATAGCAAAGCAACATTTAGTAATAATGCCCCAAAAAAGAAGTTGGTGAAAACTGAAAAGGAAAGAGAGGTTAGACCTTAATAATATTACCTATTCCAAGCACATGCACCCAAATGTGCTCCCACCGGCGGATGTACGTGGAAGGGAAACAGAGAGAAGGGGACTTGAAATTTAAAATGCAAGAGGATGAGGATGAGGATGAGGCAATTTTTCTAACTACCTCGTTTTATTTATCTAATGGTATATTTTTTTAAATATTTCTTTTATTAGTTTTTGTAACTATCTTTTAACTCCGAAGATTTCTCTTTTTCATCAATAATTTCATATTTTTATTTCAATTTAATATAAAAGATATTTAAAACTTCATTTTACTTTTTAGAATAATATATTTAATTACGAGATAGAGATATTCAAAATTAGTTATTATTGATATTAAAATTTGTAGAAAATGTCATAATATCATCGAAAGATACTTTATAATTATTCAAAATTGTAAAAGATTTATTGTTATCAAAAACATTATATATATATATATATATATATATATATATATATATATAAGGGGACGTGTATCATATGAGAATGACCATCTTACGTGAGAATGAGAATGATCAATCTTAACCATTAGATTAAAATGGAAGGCCTAAGGCATAGATTAAAAGTATTTTAAATTCAAAACCTCATATAACTGTAAAATCTCTTAAAGATTCACCAAATAGAAAATCAAATCTCTAAGAGATCTAATTTGTCACATTTTAAAATATCTCAAACCTATCATCACCATCATGGTCGGCACCGTAACTGCCACCATGACCACCGTCGCCGCCACCAACATGATCGTCATCACCGTTGCTGCCGCCACCACCACCGCCAACGCAATGGTCATGGTGGCGGCGGCGGTTGGTAGTCTGGTGGTGACGGTGGCATTGACGGTCATGACGGTGGTGGCGGTGACGGTCATGACGGTGGTGGCGGTGACGGTCATGATGATGATGATGATAATAGGTTTGAGATATTTTAAGACGTGATAATTAAAATCTTTTAGAGATTTAGTTTTCTGTTTGGTGAATCTTTTAGAGATTTTATAGTTATATGAGGTTTTAATTTGAATTTAAAATACTTTTAATCTAACGGTTGAGATTGACCATTCTCATTCTTTTATATATATATATTGATAGCTCTCCCCTTATCTTTTTCTTTTATATGTTGTATAGCTTATCCTTCTTCCCTTATCTGTTTTTTTTTTTTTTAATTATAGTCTCTAATTTCTTAGGGCTATATAATCCTTTGTTTTTTTTTTAAAATTTCTTTCTATTGACTATATAAATAAGATAGTGAAAATTTGAATAAACTCGTGCATTGCATAAGCTAAAACATTAGTTAAAAATTATATCAGCGACATTTGAATGCTATTTAATGTATCTAAATTGTTTTTTAATATAAAAAAACATATTCTCAGTTATTTATATTAAAATTTTCTCTTCAAAAACAACCAAGGTTAAATTATTTTAAAAATAAACAAATTTATCATCTATACTAATAATAAAAGAAATACCCACATTTAGTTATACGATTCATTAGACGATGCTAAACCCTCTTTTTTTTTTACATTTGCTAAACCCTCTTATGAACCCTAACTTTTTTCAATTTTAGGTTAAATGTTACTTTTGGTCCTTTATGTTTTAATGTTTTCGTTTTGGTACATTAAGTTTTAAAAGTTTCATTTTGGTCTTTTTTTTCTATTTTCCGTTAACAACGTTAACTATTATATTTAAAATAATTAATTTTAACATAATGGCGGTTAAAAATTGCCACAAATGTTTAAATTAATTATGTTAATAATAACATAATTAATTTAAACATTGTGACGGTTTTTAACCACCACAATATTTTTTTATTAAAATTTTAAAAATGATTATTCATCCTCAAAGTAAAAGTTGTAGATTTTTTACTACTTACAGAAATAAAATAAAAAAATTAGCTTTGGCATTCTTTCGAACATCATGAAGGCAGAAACTTGGCACACTTAAACAAATAAAAGCTGTAGATTTTTTACTACTTACAATGAAGTAAAACAAATGTTGGGAATCAATTGCCTCAATTTAAGGGGCCATATCCCATCCAGAAACTAAGTTACAAAGCCTCCAACGTCCACACATCAAACTTCCTATATGTAGACCCATCCGAATACGGAGACACCAAGGGAAGTGCGTTCAACAAATTAAACTTCCTATTTGCAAACCCAATCGCGAAAATCGTCGAGGACATCGAAAAGGGTTCCGCAGTGGTGGATCTTGCTGAGGGGATGCGAAAAGAGGAGAAGACAATTAGATCTAGAACAGGGGATGCATAAAGAGGAGAAAACAATCAGATTTGGAACATGGCGGAAAGAGGAACGGTTGAAAGCGAGATTTCAAAGCACACTCAGATATGATTTTATCCCATTTTGATTTGGAGATCTAGGTTGGAGGAGAAGACGATTTTTTAGTGGTTTATAATTTTTAAAATAAAATAAAGATAGTGGCGGTTTTTAGCTGTTACTATTTTAAATTAATTATTTCAAAATTTAAAAGTTAACAGAAACACTAACGTTGTTAATGGAAAACGAAAGAAATGACCAAAATGAAACTTTCGAAAACATAAAGGACCAAAATGAGACTTTTAAAACTTAATGTACCAAAACAAAAAAACACTAAAACATAAAGGACCAAAAGTAACATTTAGCCTTTTTTTTTTGGTAAATCATCTTTTTTTTGGTAAATATATATGACTTTTAATTAATGCAATGCTTTTTTTTTTTACACTAATTAATTCAAACCTTATCATATAAATTATTAAGATAAAACTCTAATTTTGATTGAAAAATACATTAAAAATATCTAAAAAGTTACATCTAAATTTTATCTTAAAATAAAGATTAAGCTAAATTTATCTCAACTTAACCTAAGTACACATAGCATTGGCATAAGTGATATTATATTTAGGTTTTTTTTTACTTATTTATAAAGTAAGAAAAATATATCAAAATTTTTTCTGTGTTAAATTATATTACTTTCTAAATAATAATAGCAGGTATATTTTAGTGGAGTTAAATGGTGATGCACCGACAGTGTAAAACTATTTTTCACTGTCAACTAATCATAAATCATCATTAATATGACTTTTAAGGTAGTTATTGTAAAAGTCAACAACCTTACTATACATGGTGGATTGTGATTGGATGACGGTGTAAAACTTTTTACATTGTCAATGCATCACCTATTTTCTCATTTTAGTAAAACACTAGCTTAACAAAATATGGGTATCAATTAATTTATTTTTTAAATTATAAAAGTATTTTTATTGACTGATAGTAGTTTTAACATTGGAAATATACATGTCCAATAATTATTGGAACTGCAAGAAGAAACCCAAGTGTTGTGGGAGAGAGAGACTTTGGCCGTTGTTTGTGAGAGGTAATATAAAGCAGTGGGAAAATTGAGAAAGTTGGAAATTAAGCTGAGATGTACGTGTAGCAGTAATTAATTAATTCATGTGTAGTATTTGTGTATATCCTACAGACTTTAATCAAAATGCCAGATATATAGCAACTATTGTTTCACGGAAGAAAAGAAAAGACACTAGATAGATATCAATCAAAGCCATGCATGCCAGTACAAATTAAATTAAGGAGATTCAATGCTGGTGTGATGGGATCAGAAGGAATCGTGCTTCAAAGGAGATTCAAATGAATAGGTTTCATCAAACCTAAAGGGTTGGCGCAGCGGTATAAAACTTCGTTGCGTTTACATGAGGGGGAACGATCTATTTAGCGGAAGAACCTGTGTTCGATTTCCTCCGTATGCAAAATTTCCTTGGACCAGCGGCAACCACGCATCATGAGCAGGATTAGTCTCTGATCCAGTGGGTTGGGAGACACCCGTGGTCTCTGACCCAGGAAAAAAAAAAGAATAGGTTTCACCAAAATGGTAAGCAAGAGCGCCTGTTGAAAAAAGAGCTAGGTTCTCCCTTTAATCCTTTGCATGCTAGTTCACGTGGTGGAGGTAGAAATTAAATAAACAAATCTGAAGATTTATCAGTGCCAAATTATCAAAAATTGACATAATTCAATGCCATCCCCTAGCAAGGTAGTTGCATTCCTATTGCAATTTATCAGTACATCCTTCACCTATCACCTCAGAAGTCAGAAAGTAACATCATTGTTCAGACCAACTCATAAATTAAATATGCCTTTGTGCAATAATATATCAAACATAATGTAGCGGCAAGTTATGTTATTTTTTTTTCTTTGTTCTGTTTTAAGCATATTAGAGAACGTTTATAGCAACAAATTAAAATAATTAGTTATTTAGAAACATTGAATTGCTGCTCCTACAGGTTAATTATGGCGGGCCTTTTGGGTTCATTTTTTGATTAAAACATGATTAAAGAGGAGCATAGCACACGTACATTATTTCCTTTCACCCTTGCTTTGTTTCTTACGGGAAGCTAGTGGCTCATGTATCCAAATTGTGTTTATTTTAGATTTAGATTGTACTGGTCACATGGTAAACAGGCTTAAAGCTCTTGACCAAAATTATTAGCAAATAGAAGATAAAATAATATAAAAGTAAAAATAAAAGGCTAAAAGTTGCTCACCAATGAAGAAAGCTGCAACATGTGATTCTTTACACTTACTTGGTCTAAGGGGTTTCATGCCCTTTTTCTACAATTATTTGGGAAAAAAATAACCACCAACAGAAAAAAGGCAATCAATCAATTGATCCTTGAGCCGATTACGTTAACATTCCCTAAGAATTTTTTGAATTACACATAATATTTCTCCTTTTTAATGTTTACAACAACCGTGTTAATGTAATATATAAGGAGTGTCAATACAATTTTTAAACATTAAGGGAGTTAGTGTAATATATATAAGAGAATGTCAATGTAATATTTTCAAATATTAAGGAGTTAGTATAGGAATATAAAAAAAAAAAAAGTGATGTGTGTAATTCATATATAGTATTTGTGTATATCCCAAAGGGTTGGCGCAGTGGTGTAAGGCTCCGCTGCGTTCACATGAGGGGGAACGATCTATTTAGCGAGAGAACCCGTGTTCGATTCCCTCTGTGTGCAAAATTCTCTTGGGCCAGCGGCAGCCACGCACTGCGAGCAGGATTAGTCTTTGACCCAGTGGGTTGGGAGACACCCGTGGTCTTTGACCCAGGGCAAGAAAAAAAAAATATAGTATTTGTGTATATCCTACAGACTTTAATCAAAATGCCAGATATATAGCAGACTCATATATATGCACGGGCACCAGACTACAATCTACATATATAAATGTTAAATTCGTTATTGAGTCTGTCTGTCTTTATATTAAAATCAAAAGATCAAGAAAGACTCAACAATATTACAGTTAGCATATATATAAGTGCAATCTGGTGCAGAATGGTCATATATATATGTTGAAAGGCAGTGTTGACATGGATATATAAAAAAGATTTGAGATAATGTGGTGATGGATCAACGAAACTATAATTAATGAATTGAAAGTGATATATATAAAATGTCACTCATGGTGTGGAATTAATGTGCAGCTGCATGTGACTTTGGCATACGTCAGTGTGGTGTTAATGGAGTGTTGATAGGTGATGTCTCATGTCTGCTGCTCTTCCCAGTGTCACGCTGGTTTTGGGAAAAAAAATATTAATAGCAGTGGGTATGGGAAGAAGAAACTTACTGTGTTCCCTAAACAAAGTAATAAAGCAAAAAACAAAAGATAGATATAGTATTATGACCGTTGGTTGTGGAAGCTCACAATAATAATTAAGCAACGAGAAGAGGAAAAGTTTATGTGCATATATGTTCCCTTTGCTTCTTCTTCTTCTTCTTTGCCCCCTTTTGCCTTTGCTGGGTCATGCTCTGAGCAAGAGCATTCTCTTCTTTGAAGCTCAGAGATCTGGCCACGTACTTTCCCCACAACCAGAGAGTCACATTCTGGTTTGCAAGATATATGGCAAGTTTAACCCTTTTAGTCTAGTTTCTCACTTTCCTCACCCAAATTCTTTCTATAAAACTTAATGAAAGATCCAAGTTTATTTTATTTTATTTTTCTTATAAATTTATCTAATTTGAAGTCTGGGTTTTCATGTTTTTCAATTGTTAATATTGAATTTTGCAGGTGGATCTAGTTGGTGGGTACTATGATGCAGGGGACAATGTGAAGTTCTGTTCGGGTTACCCATTTGAAGCATCATTGAATACGGCAAACAAATGCCTGCTAGTGGTGAACTTGGTCACGCCATCAAACCTATGGAGAGGTACCTTTTTGTTATTTTAATTGTTAGGGGTTATTTTTCCCCCTTTTTTTAAATGTTATAATTAGTATATAACATAAGAATTTGCTTATTATTGATTTATTTATTTAACACTAATGAAGGGATCATTGAACTTAATTGTAGATATCTCTAGTATGTAGCTCTTGATTTTTCTGTCAAATGGGACTATTTCTTTTCATCACACACATGAGTGAGTATATATTGCTGTTTGCTAGTTCTTGATAATCTTTTTTATCCAGGTGTATGTGAGTTTAATTAATTATATCCTACAACTTTCTGCTTTTTAATTTGGAGCTGGCCGTGCCAAAGAGAAAAGGAAAACGTATGATTTACTTCATTGTTTGGTTGATGCAGATTAGTCAAGCTCAAGCTCCTTGGTTGGAACGTACTGCTTTCAAGCAAGTTAATATAATAATCATGCAAAGAAAAGAATCAAACCAGTGGCCCAAAATAAAAGTCACACAAAGGGAAAAGTCAGGCAAGTGAACATTTCCAAATACAATCCTAATTTGAATATTCAATTTTTCTCAAAATTGGTTACTCTCCTTTCATGTCCTTAGTTCACTACAAGAAAGAATCATATTCGCAGCGACTTTTTCCCAGCGACAATTGAGTCGTTGGCAAAGATAGACATCTAGCAGTGACATTTGATTGTCTTTGGGATAAGATTTTTCTTTTGTCAACAAGACCAGTATTGCGGGGAAAACTATACCTATCCCAGCGACAAAATTTGTCGCTGCCAATGTCACCGCAAAAAGTGTTTTTCTATGCCAGCTTGTTTGTTGTCACTGGGAAAAATACTACTTTTGCCAACAAAATTCATAGTTGCTGCAAAAAGTTGCTTTTCTATGCCAACGCACCTGTTGTCGCTGGGAAAAAGTGGTTTTTTATGTCAGCGAGTTTGTTGTCGTTGGGAAAAGTACTACTTAATACCAACAACATTCAGTCGCTGCGAAAAGTTGCTTTTCTATGCCAATACACTTGTTGTCACTGGGAGAAGGTGTTTTTCTATTCCAACATGTCTAATGTCGTTGGGAAATGATGATTTTCTATGCCAACGACATTTAATGTCATTGTGAAATGCTAATTTTTTTAATTTCTTTGGACCAATTCAAAATATATCTCAATAATAACCGAGCAAGTGGATCAACTGGCACAGGATTATTCTAACTTAATCAGATGTCTCTAGTTCAACTGTTCAAGTCCTAAGTATATATGATGTAGACAAAAAAAAATTTATATCCTAATAACATTATTTATTGTATGAAAGCTAAAATAAATTGATACTAAGAATGAACTTAATCAAGTGTTTCCTTATAACATATGTGAAAATTAATATTTCATAACCACGTTTTTTTCATCCAAAGTCCAGTACCACTCAGACCAATGACTTATTGGTAGAGTATAATATGTATTTGATTATCAATATTAAATATCCTATTATATATTAAATAAGAATAAAGCAAAGAGATAATATTTAATGAGTAGAGAATTATGAAACAAATTATTAAAATTAGGACACATCACTTTTATTGATAAATCAATTTGAATTTTTTAGATAAGATTAAATTAGAAAAGGATAAATAATCCCCTTCTTTGTGAGTAAAAGATAAGTAATCTAACAAATAGATAAGTATTTTTATTATTATTAGAATTTAATTTTAAAAATAAATTTAGAAAGTCTGAAAAGATAGAAAAAAGTCAATTAATAATCTATCGTTGGTTAATAGCCCGCTTAATGTACACTTTTTTAAAATTAAATTTTAATATTTTATTATTGTTGTTTAAATAAATATTTTAATATGTGTGCAAATTAGATTTAAGAATAATATACATGTATAAATATTATAAATTTAAACTTTATATTTGTTACTTCACCAAAAAAAAATCTCTAAATAAGATTTTTTCAAAAAATTCTATTTTTATAGATACTTAAAAGATTCTATTGATAATTAGTTTTGAATTTGGTATATTGATGTTACAGGATATCTAACTCATTGATAAGATTTTGATCTCGATGAGAAATTTTAGGGTTAGTTAATTTGAACTTAAATTATTTATAATGAAAAATTGATTTAAATATTAATAAAATTATGAAAATACATTAATTTTAAAATTTTAATAGTTGGCGGAAATTTTTAGCGCTAAAAATTAGAGGGAGAAACTGTGCCCCTCCGATTTTTCCTCCTTTGGCATTACTCCACTCCTCCCATCATGCCATGTTTAGTAACCACATTTTTTGTTTTTGGTGGAAACGTTTAGTAACCACATAACAAATAAAAAATAAGATTTTAGAGGAGTAGTCCTCAAAAGTCTGATAATAATTATTTGCGTATTACACATGTTGTTAATGTGAAATAATTTAATTGCATTTTGATAGGTCAAAATTTGAAATGGGCAATTAATTTAACCCAAATTTGCAAAGTCCATTTAATTTAAATGGAAATGATACAAAAATTTCCATTTACTTTTCCTTATATATAGCATTTTAAATGAAAATCAATTGATTTTTTTTTCAAATTCACCTAAATTAATGTTCCTGTCCTTTAAAATTATTATAATAATTAAGATAATTAAAACAAATATATAATTTAAATTAATTAAGATAATTATGATATATATTTTTTAAGAAAGTAAAGAAAAGTAAGATTATTTTAAATTAAGGTAAATATATTACTTTAACATGTATATTTAAAATGAATAATATAATTAATGAATATAAAATTAACGTAATTACATGAAATTATATATCAGTTTATTTATAAATATTTTATCATATTTAATATTGACTGAAGAAATTTAAATATTTGAATAGAAAGCAAAAAATTTAATTTATTTGAATATTAAATTAAAAAATAATGTCGATTTTATTTTATTTAAAGTGAAAATTCATGACACGTATAATAAGATGAGAGATAGATGACACATATTATATATAACATAGTGCATGGTAATTTGTGTTTAGATGATAGAGTAAAATTATTTTATACTTTCAATGCATAACTTTTTTTCTCTTTTACGTATGAGTTTAATGGTCATGCACTGAAGTATAAATAGATTAACACTATCATCCAATCATAAAACACAGTTGGTAGGACTTTAGTGGGCGTTTGGTACAAGATTTTTTTTTCATGCTCAAGAATCATGAGGTAAATTAAATATTTTTTGTTGGTCATAAATATTCTTTGGAATATTTATACAAGTTTCCTGATAATCAAAGAGTAACATGATATTTTCACTCTAAACTTTAATTATTTACCACACATTAAATGATCTAATAAGAGTAACATGATATTTTTATCACATTAATTAAAACTTTTTTAAGCTTAGAAAAGTTAGAATCCCACCTCCCTATGAGAACAATTTTATAAGAAACCTAGCTAAAAAATATTTCTAAGAAATATTATTTCCTTGGAATGTTATTTTTGAAATTGATAATTGTTCTGGAGTATATATTCATTTTAATATTGTAAAGCTGGCATTGCTTCTTCAAAGAAATATTAGCTCGGGGGCAACTGTTCCTGGATAAATTTCATTTCAATCTTGTAAAGTCGACATTGCTTGGCACCATTGTTATGGAGTTCACTACAAGGGATAGAAGATTTGTGATTTAGAGAAATATAGAGAGAGAATATCTGAAAGATAAAGAGAATCAGAGAGAATATCTCATATGTATTGTTTAGAGTTAGGTTAAAATGAGCACAGTTTGATACATTTGATTAGCATTCTCTTAATTATAGTGATTGCATACAGGGTCTCCCGTGCCACGTTCTTATTTGCATTGGGGTCCCATACTTTTGGGTTTAAGTTTCTTGGTTCGCCTCTTTAGCTGGTCTTACCTTTTATGGTGGTCTTTTGTCATGAACCTACTTTTTGTGTCTACTTCAAGGTAATCCCCAAAACAATACCAAACATAGGAAACCTCTCACTTTAGACTATATAAATATTATTTCAAAATAATTAAACCTATTTCATAAATAATTTTTCTTTCTCTCATTTATTGTATTTTAAAAATTATAGTCTACTAAATATATAATCAACTATATATCTATAATGGACAACAATAATTAATAATTAAAAATATTATTATTTACAATTCATGATTAAAATAATTTAAAAGAATTTAATTATGAATAATTCCTAATATAAATTTAAGAAAATATATTTAAAATATTTTATAAAAATATTCCTAAATAATGTTTACTCGCGCATGACATATATAGGTCACACATTCTAATTATATATATAACTGTCCTAAAAATACTCTCACTTAAGATGGTTATTCTAATTAATAATTCATAATGAATAAGTATATTTATAATTTTATATATTATATTATAATTAGAAGTCATAATAACCATATATTTTAAATTTATAAATCATATTTTAGATTTTAAATAAATAGTTTAAATTATAATATAAGATTATTTTTAATTTTAAATAGATGATCGGTTAAGAATTTGTTATCAGAGTGATCTCCACACACGATCTATGAGTGTGGGACTAGTTTTTCAACATTTTATGTTTTTTAAATTCAAATTCTTGATATTAAGAATTTTTTTTGGTGGGATTGATATTAAGAATTTGTTATTATCATCAAATTTAAATTAAATAATTGTTTATTTCAAATTATAAGCATCACTATTATTTTAAATTTAAATTAATTTACATTAGTTATTGTCAATTAAAAAAAAAAGGAAAATGGAGGGTGCGTCAGTCCAAGCATGGAAATATATATATATATATATATATATATATATATATATATATATATATATATATAATACACAATTATAAGAATGGAAATGAAATAAAAGAAAATAAAGTAAAATTAAATTAAATATAAATAAATAATAATTATTGCTCTTAAATCTATTTTTATTTTAATTTGAAAAATACTCAATTTTGCTTCTCAAACTTGATGAGAGGGAAAACTAAGGTGGTGTTTGGTTTAAGAAAATATTTTCTATTTTCATTTCCTGTTTTCATTTTCTGAAAATGATTTTCATTTTCAAATTTCTAAAATTTAGAAAACTTGTTTGGTTTATTTCTTCTTTTCATTTTCAATTTCTTATTTCTATAAAATTTATACAAATTTATGACTCTAGAATTTTATCGAATAAGTTATGAGCATAAAGTTAAACACACCAAAACATTACCCACGCCACACAATCAACAAATAAGAAAGGAAATTAATCCTGGAAGTGTATCTAATATGCATCAAAACCTCGTCATGATCAACCCAGATAAATTCTTTCGTTCATTCAAACATATAAACATATGTGGCTTGAATTTTTTTTTTATCCATGGAGCTCACAGATTCCCCTGTTCTTTTACATGTTTCATTGCTAATAACTAAATCAAAGTATAATTCACACAGCTATTTCTTATCGCCATGCTAGCATCTTCAATCTCATACATGTGGGGATTCCCAGTGCAATAACGCCCATTCTTGCAAACAATGAAATTTCCATCGGACCTTGTCATTTAAAGCTCTACTGGGCACACAAAATTGGTTCTAATAGTTAATTTGATTATCGAAGCTTTGGTAGCTTAAGGTGGTTTCAGTAGTTTGATGACGATGATGCGCCCTAGCGCCCTAGGTTGTGGTTCGTAACGATAGTGGAAGGCGCTCCTTGCAAGTTCGATGATGATGGTTCGATGGTTTTGATGGAATTAGACGAAAGGGTTGATCTTCAGAGGCAATTTGGAAGGAGATGATGATGATGATAGAAGTCAGTTTCGATCGGTGATGACGGTGAGCTCGTTTGCCATGGGTGAAGTTTAGTTTGGGGCATAAAGTAAAGATGGCAAAATTTACCAACATGCCACTGCGTTTTCGAAGAAAACAGAAAACAACATTTTTTTGTTTTCAAATTTAGGCATGTTTTTAAAAACATTTTCAAAGAAAATATTTTCTAATCTTCAACCAAACATATTTTCAGCTTCGTTTTCTATTTTCTTTGAAAATGAAAACAGGAAATGCTCAAAGTAAACGCCCCCTAAAATGTTAGGCCAATACGCGCCAAGTTTTCCATTTTATTGGTTCTGAAATCACATCTTCATCTTTCAAATTTGAATTCTCTAAACCGTCATACTTTTATTCTCTCCTGTCCCCCTTTTTCTCGCATAACCAGCAACCCAGATTCGCTCCTCTCACCCCAGTTGTAACCTCTTATCCCTTATTCCCTAACATTTAGTGCTTATCTTTCAATTCCCTTAATTGATTGATTTCTGCTCATTCATTTGCAGGGAAATAAATTCAATATCGAAGAAAACCAAGTTGAACCAGCAGACGTGAAACCTAATTAGGGAATCCTAAAGGCGAGATTCATTTCCTTCACTGTTTCCTTTTTTTTTTCTTTTGCAGATGGTGAGTGAACAGTGACAGATATATGAGCTTTCTGATGTTGGATCGAGTTTTATGCTCTTTGCTAAACTTTGATTATTTTTTTTTCGGGAGTTATGATGTTTCTAATGTGGTGGATTCTGCAGGTAATGACTTCCAGGCCTAGGATAGGGTTTTTTTTTTTTATCAACTTCCAGCTCTTTGCAATCTTGACAACATGCTTCCAATGAGTATTGAATCTTGTTCGTTCATGGCTCACGTCATTTGAATGGTTGAGACCTTAATGTACATTTTCTTTTATAACAGGAAATTTTAGTCAGTTTCACTGCTACAAAGTTCTGTTATGTAGACCAACTAATTGCAGCCCTAGATGCAGATGGTCCAGCCTCTTTTCGGAAAAACAATTCAGTGCCTCAGTGAAGACTCAAGAAAGCAGTTGAATTACTGTCGAGAATGTGCGAACCAAAAACTAATAGTAGGCATGGGCACATGGCTATCAACAGCATTGCTTAGCAAACATAGTGTGGTGTAGGGAGACACAAAAAGTATGTGTAAACTACATGCATGGGATGTACATGAAGCGGTTGACTGCAATCAAATATTGGTGATCTGAGGTGTTGTATTATGCAGCAGAATTATGATGGGTCCAAGTTTGGAGTTGGGCACATGAGCAGAATTTGGCGCAGGTGCAGTATCATGCAGGGCTCTTTGTGCAGTTCAAACAAGCTATTTGAAAGATGCAGGGGGGGTTGATGCGGTTTGGGTTGGTGTGGGTTTGGATTGATATCAATTCATTTGCAATCGAAATTGTTTAGACTAGTTTTCAGTTTTGGGTGGGGAGGCTGCAATGTATGTAAAGGCTTTGGTAGAACTTATATGTGTGGCTGTTTTTTCAGTAGTTACAGGTTGTACTATGCCTTGTTTTGGTAGTTCACTTTTGGTTCAATAAAATGTTATTTACGACTTGTGTCCACTTTTGTGGTCAATAAAAAATCAACAACATTGCTTAGGCTGAATTATTAATTTTAATTTGATCTAATTTTAAATTGTTAATATAAATATATTAATTTTGTTAATATTAATTTTAAAAAATAATATATAATTACTACTAAAATAAAATTTAATATTTATATAAATTTTTGCAACGATACTGGTAGTTAAGAAATGGTAATTTATGGCGGCGAATTTTTGTTATTAAGAAAAATATAATAATTAATGTGACTGAAAAAGACTTTATTGTAACAACTTTAGTTATTGAGAAATAATGTTTTTTTGACAGCGACATGAGTCGTTAAGACATTTAAAATATGACAACGATTTCAATGGTTACAATAAATTACTTATGACAACAACAAATGTGTGAAAATACAGCGACAATAATCGTTGTTAAAGCATAAGTAGTTGCCGCGACATTAAATGTCGCTGCAAAACTTTTGGCAACTGTCGTTTAGGCAGCGACCTGCAGCGACAATTTTTTCGCTGGTAAAAGTTGTTTTCGCAGCAACACTTTAGATTTGCCAACGATAAATATCGTTGCGAATGGCCTTATTTCTTGTAGTGGTTACCTAGTAGAAAATTGTTATTCAAAATTCAAGGAATTTCTATAGTATAAGGGTCAAAAAGACCAAGTCAGTTTCAAAAGTACAATAAGTGAGACAACAAGTGCGAGAAGAGGATTAGAGTAACTAGCAACAAGATGATGAACTAAGATTGATCTCACCACGGTTCCTCTGGCATCTTTCCCTTCATCAACCTACTTCGTGAGCTCCACCTATTGTTAAACAATTACTACTATACTAAAACTATGCTTCACTTTTGGTTCAGGATCATCAAAAAGCTTTCGTGTGATCCACTTTTGGTTTAGGATTCTCATTTATTTTGTACATAATGATATCGGATAACCAAAGTATTAAGCAAACTCAATAATAACAATCAGCAGCAACAACAAATAATTGTACCAAAGAACAAATCAGAAACACAAAATCAATGAATCAAAACCACGCTTACCTAAGAAACAAAATCAAAATCAAAATTGTTCTTATATGTTTACTTAAGAAACAAAATAAAAAGCACAAATCTACAAACCCAATGATCAATGCAGTGTGCTTCTAAATCTCATAGGACTTTCTGTGATGTAGTTGAAAAAGGAGTGCTTTAAATGTTTGAATAATTTTATTCTGTCTAAAAGTTGTTTGAACAATTTTCAATGTTATAATGTAATGTGGGGTTCAAGGGGTCTGATTTTGGCACTTTGTTTGTGTGCTTTCTTATCTGGCAGGTGTTATAAGAGGAGTGTTAGTGAAATATTGCTTTTAGTGGACAGGGTTGTCAATCTGGGGAAGCATTGGCAAAATGGCAGTCTTCTGAGCAGGTGGAGAATGGAAGATGATGGTGAATTTGTAATCATTTAAATTCAAATTTTCCATAAACAGTTGTTCAAAATCTAATTTGTTTTTCCTCTTTACAGGACCAAAACCTTCAGAATTTTATGGAAGATATACATGGAAGATTGAAATTTTTTCTCAGATTACCAAAAGGGAACTTCGTAGTAGTAGTGCGTTTGAGGTTGGCAGCTACAAGTGGTATGTGGCTTGGCACAAACTTATCTTCCTTACCTGGCTTAATTTTGGGTGCTTTAGAGTTTAACTATCTATGCTTTTCTGCATCACTTTAATTTACATCTTTATACCTATATGTATACTGGAGCTTGATGTTGCATGAAAAAGGGCGTGGTCCAATGATGATGTTTTTTTCTTTCTATCCCTCGTTCACTATTTTTTGGCATATAGCATATGCTTACACATTTATTGTAGCCAAATTGACCATAACGGCTTCCAGTCAATCTTAGTGTCGAGTTTATTATGAACTTATAAGTCTTGACAAAATATATTGTTTGTAACATATCTCTAAAAATTCTTTATTATGGGGGAAAATTATTGGGTTCGGGGTTACATCGTTCTTTCAAATACTCTGCAATTTTCAGATATCTACCAAAGAATTTTTTACTGTATCCTTACTATGTCTGATTTGTCAAACAAGGAAAATATACTGTTTAATTGATTTTTGAATATCGGGAAGAGTAGAACATGATCATAGAATTAACATGCTTGATGCAGAGTTGGTACATGGATAGTGGATACATGCAATCTAACGGGTGCATATGGTTTGCTGAGACAGTACTTATGACTTGAAACATGCTGTACATATTAGTTGAGATTTTGACCTAATCGTGCTGTGGTATGTGGCAGCTATATTTTAATTTAGGCTTAATTATTAATTTGATCCCTATATTTATTTAGAATGTTCAATGTCCCTCAATTTTTGAAAGCTCCAATCAGGTCCTTTCTGTTTTAAAATACCTCAATGTGGTCCCTTATTTTTTAAAAATGTCTCAATGTGGTCCTTTTCTGTCAGAATTTGCAACTTAGCACCATGGAGGAGCGAGGACATACCGTATCATGAAAATCTCTTTGTGCTGCAAGCAGCAATAGACAGTTGTTGTTACTAGTTTCCTTTTAAAACCAAGGGCTGAATGTAAAGCAGAGCCATTTTACTTTGTTTAGGGAAAAAATTGGCTTGTTTGTGGCCTATTTATAGAACACATGTTTCTATCCTTTTCACAACTCAACCCACTTTCTTCTCATTCTCCCCTCAAGCTAAATGACAAGTCTATTCTTATCTTCCCATTCCACTTTCAGAACCATTAACCTCAAAAAGGTTGCAACACCAACATAGAGGATGAAGATGTCCCTTTCAATATCATCTCCAACTCAAAAAACACATGCAAGTTTGTTCCTTGGATTTAGGTGTCTGCTTAAAGCTCTCCTCCACAACAAAACCTCAAATTTATCGAGCATGAAAAAGACTTAATTTTTCTTGTAAGTCTTTATCTTTTAGTTCACACTAACTCAATTTTGTTAGAGATGGTACCAAAACAGGTCTTAACATCTATGAAATTGGATGTTTCTACAATCCTTGTGGAGGAAACAGAAAATGAAAAATGTAAACGGTGTGAGACATTTGTTTAACCAACTTCTCCAAGTCCAAGAGAATGAAGCGGCTCTCCATAGTTTCTTCCTTCAAAACTGGGTGGGGGCAGGGACGGATCCAGAAAACTATTGAAGGGGGGCTGGGATTTTTTTTTACTTTAATTATTTAAATATCTAACTTATACTAAATAAATATTTAATAATAATAAATTTTATAAAATTATTTATTAGTTTTACATGTAAAACTAAAATTAATTTTTGATTTAAATGATACAAGAAGGAAACACATGTCTTTATAACTCGTATTATTTTTTTTTCAAGTTTTGAAAAAAAAATTGGTCTCACAAACACAATAATAATCAAACAGGACTCATAACAATAATCTCACAATAAAAAAGAGGAACAAACTTATTAGATATAATAATAACTAAAAGTCATCAAATTTTAAAACAGTTGATATCTATTAATTCGTGTATATATCTCTTTGGGTTAAATTATAATTAGTGACAACATATATTATAAAAAAGCTTAGTATATAATCAATGATAACATATATTATCATATTTATTAATTAGTATATATTATTTTATTTTATTTTATTTATTAGAATTAGTATATATATTATTAATTAGTATATTATTATATACATATATTTAAGAGAAACTGGAGGGAGGGGGAGCACTACAGCCCCTGCGTGCCCCCCCTTAGATCCGTCTCTGGTTGGGGGTGACCCCAACTTGATCTCCAAAGGACAGGGAATTACATACAAAAGAAATATTGAACCATGATTAAGAAGATGCAAATGCGTTCCTACTACACCATTCTGAGCAAGTATATATAGTACACTAAGGGAATGGATTTCATCGGCCATTATTGCCTCAAAATACTCTTCTCTCTTGAAAAGGAACCAGCAAGGGCCGAAGAAAGCTTCAAAAAGGCACTGATAAGAGTGCAGAAACGCGCTCGAGCACACCCGAAAAAGTTCAAGATGTTGGTGGATATTGTTAAAATGGTCGCAGAGTTCAATGCGTCTCTAGTTTAGTGTGTTTTCAAAAAAAAAAAAAAGGAAAACAATAGACTTAAGAGAAATTAAACATATAGGGTTGCTTGAGACAGAGAGAAAATAAGAATGTCACATGAAATAAGTTTAGAGATGGAAATTAGGTCTTGAATCCAAAGAAGAGGAGGCACAACATATATAAGTGCATCCAGGATTGATGCAAGTAGTCTCGAATCTTGTGGACAAAATTGCTTTTACAAAAACAAAGCAAAATCAAAGTATGAAATTTGGTAATAGAATGAAGAAAATTTTAAATTCTAACAAGTTTTCCAGAAGAAAGGATCCACCACACACAGATGACATATTTCAATGTTTTGAGTCCCCTAAATCTCGAATACCTTTACAAAATCCCCTATGCAAGTAATTTCTCTCATTCATCAACTTCTGAACCATGTTACTATACTTGCATTCCATTTCGAGCAGACTTCTTTCTTTGCAATTATTATTCTCCAGTGGCGCTATACCTATAATGATTCTGCACGCACAAGCAAGTGTCTCACTATGTTTTTCTTTGGAATTTCTTTGGAATTTGTGTTGAAATGTGGACAGTTATAAGTGTGAGGAGGCTCTGAGCAAGTAGAGAATGATTATTAAGAGCCTTCAAAATGAAATTGAGTATAAGAATATCAAGTTAATGGAGATGGAGCATAAACATAGTGAGACATTGCTTGTGGAGATGGAGCATAAACATAGTGAGACATTGCTTGTGCGTGTAGAATCATTGTAGCGTTGCTAGAGAATAATAATTCCAAAGAAATAAGTTTGCTTGAAATGGAATGCAACTATAATAACATGGTTCATAAGTTGATGAATGAGAGACATTACTTGTATAGGTGATTTTGTAAAGGTATTCGAGATCCAGGGAACCCAAAACATTGAAATATGCCACCCTGTGTGGTGGATCCTTTCTTTTAGAAAACTTGTTAGAATTTAAAATTTTCTTCATTCTATTACCAAAGGCCATACTTTGATTTTGTTAGGTTTTTGTAAAAGCAATTTTGTCCACAAGATTCGGGACTACTTGCATCAGTCTTGGATGCACTTATATATGTTGTGTCTCCTTTAATTTGGATTCAAGACCTAATTTCCATCTCAACTTCTTTCATGTGTCACTCTTATTTTCTCTCTGCTAGCATTTTGACATTATCCACCAACATCTTGAACTTTTCCGGCCGTGCCCAAGCGTGTTTCTACATTCTTATCAGCGCCTTTTTGAAACTTTTTTTGGCCCTTGTTGGGTCCTTTTCAAGAGAGAAAAGTATTCCGTGGTAGTAATGGCCAAAGAAATCCTTTCCTTTAATGTCCTGTATATACTTGCTCAGAATGGTGTGGTAGGAACGTGTTTGTGTCTTCTTGATCATGGTTCGGATTTCTCTTTTGTATGCAATTCCTTGTCCTTTGGAGACCGAGTTGGGGTTACCCCCACTAGGGGTGGAAATGCGTTGGGCCGAGTTAGGCCCTACCTAAGCCTGGCCTATTTTATATTTCTACAACCCAAGCTTGGGCCTGTTACCCTTTACAAGTTTATTTTTAAGGCCTGATCTTGGCCTTTATATATGTCCGGCTTCGCCTGTTAGCCTATTTAAAGGCCTGTTTCATAGTAAGAAGTATAAAAAATTGTTGTATAATAGTAAAATTATTATGCGTTGAAGTATTAGAATGTGAAGCAACGACATACATGTTATTCCTATGTTCCCTAGAATTGGATGTGTTGCATTCCTATTTACTTTTTTCATTTATTTAACAAAGCTAAAGATTTTCATTAAAAACAATAAGGCAATTTTAAACCAAAAGAAGTGGCCAAAACATACCTACAAACATTACACATGACAGACTATCAAAGCCTTTTAAGCCTGACAAAAAAAGAAACCATATTCCTGCTACCCATCTATGTGTATAGGAATTAACCTATTTCAAACATTAAAATGATTCAAATCGTCAAACCACTAAAATAATTTTTTAATTTCATTAAAATAATTATAATATTATTTTTATTAAATTAATTATAATATTTTTATTAAAAATAATATTGTTGCTAATTAGGTCAGCCCGTCAGGCTTAATAGTTTTTTTTAAAGCCTATGGCTTGACTTATTTAACTAAAAAGACTTTTTATAAAGCTCGAGCCTGACCTTTTTGCTAAACGAGCCGAGCCAAGTCAGGCCTTAAATGGGCCAGGCCATAGGCCTCTGACGGGCGGCCTGGCCTACTTCCACCCATAACCCCCACCCAGTTTTGAAAGAAGAACTATGGAGAACTACTTCATTCTCTTGGACTTGGAGAAGTTGGTTAAACATATGTCTCACACCATTTCCATTTTTTCATTTTTTCTGTTTCCTCCACAAGGATTGTGGAAACATCCAATTTTATGGATGTTAAGACCTATTTGGGAACCGTCTCTAACGAGACTGAGTTAGTGTGAACTAAAAGATAAAGACTTACTAGAAAAATTAAGTCTTTTTCATGCTCGATGAGTTTGAGGTTTTGCAGTGGAGGAGAGCTTCGAGTAGACACGTGAATACAAGGAACAAACTTGCATGCATTTTTTTGAGTTAAAGATGACATTGAAAGGGACATCATCCTTTGTGTTAGTGTTCCAACCTTCTTGAGGTTAATGGTTCTGAAAGTGGAATGGGAAGATCGGAATAGATTTGCCATTTAGCTTGAGGGGATAAGGAGAAGAAAGTGGGTTGAGTTGTGAAGAAGATAAAAGCATGTGTTCTATAAATAGGCCCTAAACAAGCCAATTCTTGCCCTAAACAGAGTAACATGGCTCTGCTTTACATTCGACCCTTGATTTTAAAATTCAAATTAAAGTTTTTCCATAGCTAACCGATATGAAATCTCATTAAGATAAATTAGATAGTATAATGTTTTTTATGAATAAAGATAGTATAATGTTTTTCAACACATAGAGTAGAATAGCATTATTTTGGGTTATAAAATGATATTATTAATAATTAAAGTTGTGTCATTTCTTATTGCTTTTCATTGTAATATTTAATAAATTTAACTGTATTTGAATGCCCACTCTAAACTTGCTTAGTTATGACCAAACCAAATTATGCAATTTTTTTTGTAGGAATCGACCACGTTTATATTTCCACACGAGAATAGAACAAGTACTAAATAGTATATGCACTGACAATGTAAAGAATTTTTACGCTGCCATCGAATCACAAATCACCATGTATGGTAAGAAACCATATTAACGATAATTTCTGATTAGTTGACAGTTTAAAATTTTACACTGATAGTGCATAAAAATTAAACTCCAGAACAAATCTACTATTATAACCCTGCAAGTCATAATAGCTTAGGCAACTACTTGCATATGCTCGAGTTTGTTCGACAGCAAAACCCTGTGTCCTATAGCCAAAGTCCTTGGCAACTTTTAACATTATAATTCTTTGTGCCAATTTGTAGGATAACATTCACACTTACTGCAATGCACAATAATTTTCTCAAACTTGACCACTGCCCTCCTCCACAAGAGCAAGCAAAAAATCAACTTATTTAGTCAAACAGTGTAACGAGTTTGGTAGCTCTTAATATAGACAAGACATAAAAGTCTAAACAGCATGTTTTGTGTTCATAAATTTCATTATGCAAAACACAGTTATCACTGATCCTGTCCTTGTCCTCAGTTTTATCCATGTCACTCTGCATCCTTGTCTTCAACTTCAACTTCCTCACTGTTCCTTTTCCTGCAAACACATCTAGCCTATGAAATGCATAAAATGAGGTGAGTCATTAATTGGAATAAAACAAAAGAGAGAAGAAATGGTATTAAAGATGAAAAACATGAGAAAAATATTATGTATAATGAACATTATACTTTGTTTAGAGTTCTACAAATAATTTTAATTAGTAGGCAAATGATTAGGAATTTACTACTAGTCCTGGAACTTATTCCGCAAATCCAAATTCCAAATTCATGTCCTTATTTCTATTAACTATATTTTTTTTCTACTTGCCATTTGATGAATGTTTTGATTTCCTTTGAAATTATCAAATCTCATCACTGTTTTGGATTTGTTCAAGTATCTAGCCTCCCTTCCAATGTCTCATTGAAACTCTCTTGAACTACAAAAACCAGATGTGCCCAATTCTTCTCTGACCCATATATTATATTCTATTCCATTCATCACAGGTTTTGTTTCATTTCTTTGTTAATTGTTACTTTCTATGTGATATGCTTTCTGCCATTTTTTTAAATCATCATTTACTATTTCTTCTTTTGATTTACCATGCTCAACCAGTCAATCTTTATTCCTGTTCATATTCAAACTCTTGTTTTTCCCATGTTATTTCTTTGTTTTTGGTTTTACCTATGTAAAAAAATTTTTAAAAAAAAATTGCATTTTTCAGATACATTCGCCACAGTAATGGTTTCTTAAAAAAAAATCTATCAAAGCCAAATAAGAAAATAGCTACAATAAACAATATAAACATGGCAATCACAATCTAACACCCTACACTATTTGTTGTAAAAAGAGAGTGTGAGCGAGAAAGGGAAACATAAAATGCAGTATAAATTGAATAATTTGTAAAAATATTTACCTAAATAGTTAAGCAAGGAATAGTGATATAACTTTCAGCAATTTGTGACAGCAACTCTGGTTAGTGGAGAGTTCTGAAGTAAATACTCCACTACCTTGTTTACTTCTTCATCAGATATTTTTATGTGTGGATTCCTTTCCACTTTCAATGACTCCAATCTTACAAAGCGCGGAGGTTGAGTTTTCATTGTAACAAGATTTGATAGATCCTACACAATTAGAGTGAATTGAAGACATATTTTAATGGATATAGTGAAATGCAAGATTGAGTATAGTGAAAAATTTTGACATAAGAATGCAGACATCACATGAGCATTAGGAAAATAAAAAGAGGAGAAAACAAACTAATTAAAGTAACTTACTTTTCGTATTATCTTAAGGGTACCCAAAGAAAGTGTCAATATCTTTACATTAGTAAACAGTTGCAGCCAGCCTATGATATCTGAATATATATTACGGGCAGAGGTGTGAATACTTCCTTCTTCAAGAAACGAAAGATTACATGTGGAAGAAAGTTGGTGGTAACTGAAACTCAAACGATCCTTGATTGTGAGAGAACTAAGATTTGGAGTAGAAAGCACAATTTTGTGTTGAGAGGTGTCCAGGTTGCTGGTGGTAGCTCGGAAGGTATTGTCCAGTTTCAAATTCAAAAGGTTAGAATTAGATATCAAGAGTGTTTTTGCATCATTGTGCAAAGAGCAATGATCAAGGACCAAAGTATTCAACAAGTTACAGGTTGAAAAGGGCTCAGCGCAGCCATTGTCACCTGCAGTAAAACTGACATTCACCAGAAGCAAGGTTTTCAACGCTGCTAACTGCAGAGATTTTGGAAGTTCCAAAGGAGGGCCAGAATTGTAAATCTCAAGAAATGTCAAAGATGGACAAGAAAAAATGTGCTTGTGTCTAAGATTGAAAGTTGTTCCAATTGCCAACTGCTGGACATTGTGTGACACAGCATATTTCATGACCCTATTCATGATTTTGGAGGCAGTTGTACCACTACCACAGGGCCATAAACGAAGATTAAGTAGTGAAATGGAACCATCCCGCCGAGTCAGAACCTGAGATACAAATTTGTAAAAATTGGAAATCCTTCTAAAGTTCAAGTGATCGAATGAAAGAGTAGTGAGACGTTTCCAAAGGTTCTCCCATCGTTTAGACAAGATACAAGTCTGAACAGCATATTTTGCATCCATAAATTTCATCATATGGAGCAGAACACAGTCAGGCAACTCACTCAACCTATCTATTTCCTCTTCTCTGTCTGTCCCAATTGTCCTCTGTCTCTTTGTCTCCATTGTCAACTTTACCCTAGTTTCTTTTCCTTCTTCCATTGATACCTGACCAAAGACAAATTTTCTTTTTAATCAAAATAATCTTAGCATCTAACGGAAAACTTGGGGAAGTGATAATCCCATCCCATCCCCTAAAAAACTTGTTGAGGGAAAACCTAGAAATAGATGGCATAGCAAAGCAACATTTTGTAATAATCCCAAAAAGGAGTTGGTGAAAAGGAAGGGAAGTTATACCAATGTGATTTGGTTTGAGGATTCAGCTGATTGTCAAGGCAGAGGCTACCAAAGAAGACGTTGTGTACCCAAATGTGCTCCCGGGGGTAAATGAAGGCTAACAATCTGTGCTCCCATAGTCGCACCAGCGGAGGCGGAAGGAATGAAGCATGAGGAAGAGAAACAAAAGGTATTATATGGAAAATTAGGGTTGAGAACGAGTCAAGATGCATCAAACTCAACTCGATAAAAATTGACTCGGCTTTAAGTTTGACTCGGGTTCAATATGAACCTTTTTTTTCCAACTCGAACTCAACTCGATTCAAGCTCGCGAACAGTTTGGTTCATCTCGTTAGCTTGAGTCGATTTAAAATTATAATTATTTTGCATATTTTTATTTATTCATTTATTTATTTCATACAAAAATAAAATTAATTAAAATTTATTTATATGAATTTAATAGAGACAAAGAGGAGTAGGAGTGTTTGCAGTCTATTTTGGATAGGTTTTGAGCCAAAAAGACATCCCATCCAAAAATTAAAACATTGTGCGTTTTGGTTTGGATTGCATTCTTAAAAAAATCCGATTTGATCCAATCTGATAAAATGTGGTTTGGGTTGGATTAGATTGGAAGTTTTGGTTTTTACTGACACACTCTTAATGACATTTTAATTTCTTAATTCCAATATTCTCTTCTATTAAAATTTCTCTACTTTCTTTTCTTCTTTTAAATCAAATTATATTAACAATATTTTTTTATAAAAATCTTTAAGAGAGGCACCTATTGTCATTTTCTTAATATATATATTGTAAAGCATTGAATTGGCATTGAATATACTGTTAACAAAACAGTCAAAGCACACAAAGCATTGAATATAAAATGCATATAGGAAATATAAACCATTTTATTTCCTATATGCATTTTATATTCAATGCTTTATGCTTTGACCGTTTTGTTAACAGTATATTCAATGCCAATTCAATACTTTACAATATATTAAGAAAATGTCAATAGGTGTCTCTCTCATAGAGATTTTTACAAAAAAAAAAATTGTTAATATAATTTGATTTAAAAGAAGAAAAGTAGAGAAATTTTAATGAAAGAGAAGATTGAAATTAGGAAATTAAAATGTCATTAAGAATGTGTCGGTAAAAACCAAAACTTCCAATCTAATCCAAACCCAAACACCTCCCCCCAAAGAGTTTAAGCATGGATTTTACTAACCATGTCAAAAGAATAAATAAAATTGTCTGTATTAAACGCATTCGCTACTGATGGTTTCTTAAAAGAAATTTATCTATGAAAGTCGTATAAGAAAACACCTACAATAAAAGGCAATCACAATCTAGCACCCTATAATCTGTTGTAAGAAGAGAGCATTAGTGAGAAACAGAAACGTAAAATGAATTAAAAATTGAATAATTTGTAAAAATATTTACCTAGATAGTTAAGCAAGGAATAGTCATAAATTTCAGCAATTTATGACAGCAACTCTGGTTAGTGGAGAGTTCTAAAGCAACTACTCTACTACCTTGTTTACTTCTTCATCAGATACTTATATGTATAGAATCATTTTCACTTTCAATGACTTCAATCTAACAAAGCATGGAGGTTGAGTTTTCATTGTAGCAAGATTTGATATAGCCTACACAATTAGAGTGAATTGAAGACATATTTTATTGGATATTGTGAAATGCAAGATTGAGAATAGGCAAAAAAATTGACATAAGAATGCAGGCATCATACGAGCATTATGAAAATATAAAGAGGAGAAAACAAACTAAAATAACTTACTTTTAGTATTACCCTAAGGGTATCCGAATAGAGTGTCAATATCTTTACATTAGTGACCAGCCTACAATGTTAGAAGTAGAGTTGTGAATACTTCCTTTTTCCAGCAATGAAAGATTACATGTGGAGAAGAGTTGGTGTTAACTGAAACTCAAATGGTCCATGACACTGGGGGAACTAAGATTTGGAGTGGAAAGCACATTTTTTGGTTGAGAGGTGACCAGGTTGTAGGGGGTAATTCAAAAGGTATTGTCCAGGTTCAAACTCGAAAGGTTAGAATTAGACATGAAGAGTACTTTGGCATCATTGTGCAAAGAGCATTCTTTAAGGACTAAAGTATTCAACATTGAAAAGGGCTCCGTGCAGCCATTGTCACTTGGGGTAAAGCTTTTGTTTGCCAGGAGCAAGTTTTTCAATGCTGGTAACTGCAGAAATTTTGGAAGTTGCAAAGCCGTACAAGAAAAAAATGAGAGGGTAAAAAAAATTGGGCATGTTTCTTGGATTGAAACCTTTGGATGCAGTTGTACCGTAGGCCCCGTAACGAAGATTAAGCTGGGAAATGGAACCATCTCTCGACTAGGCAAAACCCGAGATACAAATTTGTCAAAATTGGCAATCCTTGTACAATATCTACAATTGAAGGATACAGTAGTGAGACATTTCCAAAGGGTTCTTCCATCGTTTACACAAGATACAGGTCCAAACAACATGACTTGTGTCGATAATATGGAGCAGAACACAATCACTGAATGTCTCTTTGACTTCATCATCAACTTCTCCTTAATTTGTTTTCCTCTTCTCCCATTGATACCTGACCAAAGACAGAGTTTCTTTCAATTAAAAATAATATTAGCTTGTAATGGAAAACCTTGGGGTAGTGATAATCTCATCCCCTGAAAAACCTAGAAATATTTGGGATAGCATAAGCAAACATTCGGTAGTAATCCCCAAAAAAAGTTGGTGAAAAGGAAAGGGAGATTATACCTACGTTGTTTGGTTTGGGTACTCAGCTAATTCTCGACTCGACGCACACTGCCGGAGGTGGAAGGAATGAAACGTGAGTAAGGGAAACAGAGTGAAAGCGGCAAGTCAGCAACAAAACGGGAGCACCCTAGATTTAATTTAAAGATTTTCAATCTATAGATGTCATTTTGAGTAAATATTTTGAATTAATTTTAAAAAAATAAAATTAATCTTAACAAGAGAATTTATTCAATAAAATATTATTGCCTTAGATCTAAAATACTTTTATTAGATTTAAATATGTAATTTTACATATTTGAAATATGTAAAATATTGAAATAATTTTATACTAGTATTATCATATTTTTTAAATATGTAATTTTACTTTAATTTAAAATGTTGATTTTATTATATTTTATTATTTTAGCATTATACTTCAAAATATTGATATATTAATAGATGATAGGTTTGTCTTATTTTTTATTTTATTTTTTGGATATGTTTATATTATACTATTTATTTTAACCATTACACTATATACATTATTTATTTTATTATTTTTAACATTATACTTCATGATACTTTAACAATGACATTAATTAACATAATGAAAAGTGTGTGATTTTTAATATAATGGCACTCATAATTAACAATGACATTATCTGGTCCCGTATGACATATATAGACATATCATACCCTTGCAAAAATGTCTCATACTATTCTGGCTTCATCAGATGCAATCGTAACATGCGCTCCCATTTGCCTGAGAGGGTTTTGAGGCAATTCAGCTATGTGCAGGGAATTCCTCATCCTTGAGGCAATTCAACTATTCTGGTTATCCGACCTTTGTTGAGTGTGATGCGGCATGGGAAGACTGGGATGATTACTTGGTGGACTTAGACTTGCCTATGCCATTTGGGACTACATAGACCTGTACACAACAGTATCTGCCTTGGTATTATTTGATTTCCCATCCATACCTGATTCCGCCAACGGATGGAAGGGTGCCATGTAGCCCTGTACATATCCCTCAATCCCGGTGACAACACCATCCACTACCGGAGGATTATGTAGCAGGTGGAGATTATTCGTGTACTCCCAATCACTTCTCGAAGGATGATAGGAATGATCAATGAATCAATGGGGATATGGATCCATACATAGAGAAAAAGGGTAGCCTAGAACAACATAGAAATGAGATACTAGGTTTCCCTTGTTTAAACTTTGTTATATATATATATATATATATATATATATATATATATATATATATATGACTGTATGTTGTGTGTAGAGTGAAAGCTGTAGGAAATCCCTACTCTCTTTGTAGAAGTGACTTAGGGAAACCAATCACCTCACTCCTTGCTTCTTCCATGTGTGTGTGTGTGTGTCTATGCATAATACAACATTGGAGATGCCAGTTAAGGAAGAAAAGGGGGGAAATTAACATCAAGACTACTAGAAGAACACAGGAATACACGTCTGAGATGTTCGTAGCAGTCCAGAATAGATATATTTGAGATTCATACTAAGTAAGAAAAATGTACATGGTCAGTAGTAGAGTACTCATTGCTCTAATCTAGTTTAGGGAGTCATTTGTTTTGTATAAGGAAGAACAATTATTCACGTCATGTAAACTTGATACTACGAATATGTATGATCATATTCATGACAATGAAGTATATTGTATTCATGGGTCACAACAGAAGACACAATAACTTCATGCAGCGGTGATTGTCCAAATGCAGTATCGAGTTTTAATCATCGCTGGTCAAAGCCACAAGCAAATATCATTTTAAATGCAATATTGATGCGCCATTTTTCCATGAAGATAGATTATTCGGTTTTGGCTTTTGTATTCGAAATGCTGAAGGTGAATTCATTATGACCAAAACTTCTTGGAAGAATGGCTCACCACGAGTACATGAAGCGAAATCTCTTGGCATTAATGTTGGAAGCTTCTATTATATACTCCTTTCGGACTAAAATATAAACAAAAAAAAAATTGCATGTGTGATGGATTAAAATATAAGTAAATTTTAACTAACTCTCTCCTATTTAATGATACCATCTCCAAAATACCCTTCATTTAATTAGAGTTTTATTTCCAACCACCTCTTTTTTTTTTCTATGCAATACTTTAGGAAATAGTTAATTTTGAATTGGATTGTAAGCAAGTTGTGGAGGCTCTCAATAATTCCTTAATCATTCGGAATTTGGCTCTATTATTCACAACTGTAATTATTTATGGAGAAATAACTATAATTAATATTACTTTTCCGTTTGGATGCTAGGGAATATGTGGAGACATGACACACCGAACACACTAGTAGTTAATGGAAGAGAATGGTATAAGCAATAAAAGTTAGCTATTATATTATTCATCAACATAATTTTTTTAATTTCTCTTTATAAGCATTTTATCTCATACTTTTCTATTTTCTCTTCCTATCTCACTCTATAATGTACCAAGAAAAAAAATTGTACAAACTAATTATACAAATCCAACTTCTCGTAAAAATTAGCCAAGTTTGGATCCATAATATATAGAGCCGACTAAATTAACGGGAAAAAAAAGAGTAAGCAAACGCCAAAATAACAATCTATCTCTCTGAATATATAGAAACCCACTATTGGTGTAACAAAACATAGCCAATTTGTGCTTGTTTCTATCTCACTTTTTCAGCCCCTCTCTCTACAAAAGCCTTCTAATTAACTTCCACTTTCTTTCTCTCTACTCCACCTTTGTTTCCATCATGAACCATTTTCTACATGTAAAATAGAAGATTCTCAAAAATCAAGAAATAGGCCTTTTTGCTATCTAAGAAACCCAGAGATGGTAAGATCAGAGGCTTATAGTGAAGAAAGTGATCAACAAGAAGTTCATGATAACTCTGGAGGGTCCAAACGATCTTATGATTGCACATTCTGTAAGAGGGGCTTCAATAATGCTCGGGCTTTAGGAGGCCACATGAATATCCATAGGAAGGAAAGAACCAAGGTCAAGCAACTAGTCACACCCATTTCTTCATCACCACCCAACAACTTCACCAATGAGGAATCCATAGCCTGTCCTTTTGTTCAACAAGTTTCAAGCCAACCCTCAACCTCAAGGTACTACTCCATTTTGGACACTCCAAGGAACCATCATGGCATGCATTTTCAGCCACCACCAGAACCTAGCCCTAGAAATCACCCACCTTCATTTACCTTTCAATATGACTTTCATAACACAAGGTTATCTCAGTCTTTGACAAGGAGTCAAGAGCTGGTGGGTGCCAATTTAAGTCTTCAAATTGGTTCAAGTCATATGGATACTGATCAAGCTTGGAGAGGAATTGAGCAAGATGGTAAAGAGGAGGACTTAGAACTCAGGCTTGGTCATGATCCACACTCAAACTACTAATTAAGGTATATGGTATACTCTATGTGAGTGTTTGGTTTTAGACCATTGGTATTTTTTATAGAAGACAATCTTGCTCTTGTCAAATAAAATTATTATAGGAAACAACGTTCTTTTAATTTGCTTTCTCTGAATATTTATCAGTTAAGCTGGAACAACCTCACATAATTAATCAATGCTCTTGATAGTTAAATACTCCCTCCGGACTGAAATATAAGCAAAAAAAATTACATGTGTGTTGGACTAAAATATAAGCAATTTTTTGTAACACCCTCACTTTTATTATTTTGATTATTATTCTGTCTACGCAGTATTTTATGAAAATGTGTTGAAGAATAATCTCAATAATGTGAACACATAATTGTGTTTATAATATTGAGATTCATTTAGTGTTGATTTTTCTAGGATGGAGCCTAGGAAATAGTTAAATGACTGTTTCGTCCCTAAAACGAAAAAAATAAAATAATAACAATAAATACATAAGATTGTTTAAAATTTATTTTTAAGCTAGAAATATGCTTAGAATAATTAAATACATTATAGAAAAAATTAGAATTAATAAGAAATTATAAAGGTAAAATGACGAAAATACCCTTGGTTGACTGTATGGGCCAACCAGAGAACTTGTGATCCCAAAATAATTTTAAAAAAAAAATAATGAGTCAGTTTAAATTAGAAATTTATTATTTGAAGGTAAAGATTTTAAGAATCACAAAAATGGAATTTATTTAGAATAAATAATAATTATTAAATAATTAATTAATTTTCTGTAAAAAAAAAAAGTGTAACGAACGAAAAGTTCTGGAATGATCATGGATTGGGCATGATAGCTACGTAAAGCCCAAAGGACCATCTTAAAAAGGTCATATTAAGATTTGCAAAATTAAATAGTAAGTAATTTGATTTTTACACCTAATTGTACTTGCAAATTAATTGAAGATTTTGAAGAATGTGTTACTTAATCTTTCAACCGACTTGAGTAAGGCGCCAAATCCAGAAGGCTGTCATATTTTCCAGCTGTTTCTATCTTCAGAGTTTATTAAAAAAAATATTAATAATAATAATAATATAATAGTAATAGGCTTTAACTTCACTTCGTCATAAATATTCACCTTCACCGTTTAACATTTCAACATTTTTATCCGAATAGTTTTCCTTCTTCTCCTCTGGCCAAACTGTTTATTCCTTCTACTTCACTTATAAATATTTTTCATTAGCAAAAATATTCCAAAACACCTCCACAAATGTAAAAGAAGATCAAGGCAAGCTTACTTGGTTTTCCAAGACCAACAATATCAAGCTTTTCCTTTCTTCTCCAAGTTTTACCAAAGGTAAGGGGGGAGTGGGGAATAGCCTTAATATATAATTGATCAATAGGTTGTGGGAGTGATTTACCCCTAAATCCCTATTTATTTTAAATTAACCACTATACTTCTATTTTAATCCCTTATATGTTGTGTTATTTTTTTCTGTTTTAAATTTCTTATGGCATGTGTGTAATTATTTTAATTTATTTTCCAATGTTTTGTGTTCAATCTTGGATGTTATTGGTTTGATTATGCTCAACATGGATATTTATGTTGTTAGTGAATTATCTATGGTAAAGATGATTTTTATTTGGTGAGAACTATGCTTGTCATGAGTATTTTAGTTCTAGAGGATTCGGTCCTCTTCAAGCGTATAATATATATATATATATATATATATATATATATATATATATATATATATATATATATATATATATAAGACTTCACGTGAAATAGAGAAGATGGGTATCAAAGTTAATTACTTGGTTTGAATGGATATTCCATCTAGTAAAATTAAGTTATTTAGTATTAATTTATATTTGTACATGTTACTATATTCTATACCATATATAAATATCAATTTTAACTTAAATAAAATTACTAATTAGGTTTATATATGTATGGACTTCTACTTACAAGCACACGTAAGCATTATTTTAATTTAAACAAATTGGTAATTAGGATACATATAAAGAGACTTATACATAAAGAATCGTTTATAACTAGTATAGTTAAATGAATTTTTTTTTAGGTGAATTTGCTTAAGTTACTAATACGTGTAGTTTTTATCAAATAAATAAATAAATAAAAAGAGAAATATAAATTAAAGTATATAGGTACTTTCAATTACGGTTAATATGTTGTTGTTGTTGTTGTTGTTGTTGTTGTCTACAAGATTACTATGGCTATGATGTTTAAATTATTATTGTTGTTGTTGTTGTTGTTGCTGTTGTTGTATATCTTTGTGACTAAGTAAGTAATTTAGGAGACTCTGCCAAGAGAATCTAGAAAGTATATAATGAAGACCAATGTCTGAGAGGTCTTATCTGGACTATGTTCTGAAAACATATGTTCCAGTGTGTAAGGACCATGCTTTGGAAGCATGTGTACTAGTGTCAGGGAAGCCACAACTTGGTACACTGCAGGATGAAAGGCAGGGACCTCTAATAGGGTCTAAGGGGTTTAGGATCGAGTAAGTGAGTATCTTAATGGTCGAGGGTCGTGTCCTCGAACGGGGCACTCATGATCCCACCTTTAGCTCCCCGATACCTGCTCAGCATCACCAAGATTGGTGTAGTGCCTATTTATGGTTGTGACCCCGAGCTGAAAGATTGCTCGTTTCTCGAGAAGATAAAATCGAAGTCATGATGTCAGTACCATTGTTTTTTTTAGGAGAGGTATACGAGCTCCCAATCACTTCCCAAGTTCCTGATGATTGAGGAGAATCATCGGAAATAGGTATGGATCCATATGTGTAGAAACGGTATGTGGTTGAGTCATAACAACTTAGGTCAAACCGTAGGTTCCCCTATATTTGTTTGACTAACACTTGTGTGCCTTAAGTTATAGGTTAGACTTATGAACCTATTGAGAAAATGATTGAGGCTATATAAATCCTCACTCCTTGTTCTGTGTTTTCTGTATTTTATTATGTGATCGCGGTACGACCAGACGATGGACTCGTTCCATGGGATGGCAAACGTTCTTGTCAGTTATAGCCCATCAGGACATTAGGACCATGACGTAGTCACTAGAATTAATACATTCCAAGGACCCGTGACCTATACTTTTATGTCTCCTATTCTTGGCGTATGGTTACCTATAGCTCAGCTTACTATCCCTATGACTCTCTCTTCTTCAACCGTTTCGCCTGGATATGTTAGGGCTGCCCCACCATCACCTCCTCCACCTGCAGATGATCTTCACATGGATGTTGCACCTGTTCCTACTCCTAATCTAGCTATTATACTTGCTCCTTACATCCAATATTACATGCCCCCAGTTCAGCTTCCTTTAGATGAGTTCCCACCACCCTATGAGCCAGGCATGGCCAATGGCTGGCTGTCTGCTTCATCTTCTTCATCTTCCAGTAGTTCAAGACTACAGATGGCAAGAGGGCATCTACCTAATGGACATGCACATGATGAAGATGCTGAGATGGAGGATTCTAAGGATACACAGTGAGGATGCTGACATAGGATGGATCAAACTTTTTGCATACCCTTAGTGGTTTTAGGGTATTATATATAGATACGTTACTGCTCTGACATAAGCCTTATTTTGTTTTACATATGGGGCGGGTAGTTAGAGTTGACTTTCTAATGTATCTTTTTGTTTGTATGACTCTAGTAATCGATGATGATGTATCTAAATTTAATGCATATGTATATATGTATGACGCCAGGATGTTTATTTTGAGATCATGGTTCTTTATGTAAAATAATTCCGACGATAATGATCTTGAAAATATTAATATGGAAGTTTAATATATATATATATATATATATATATATATATATATATATATATATATATATATATATATATAGCACTTTTAATAAAATATTCAATGAAATTAAATAAATAACCTTTAAATATAGTGGGTGTTACAATTTTAACTAATTCTCTCCTATTTAATGATATCATCTCCAAAATACCCTTCATTTAATTAGAGTTTTATTTCCAACAACTCTCTCTTTTTTTGTCCTATGTAATTAAATGTAAGGGGTACTTTAGGAAATGAGTTATTTGTTTTATTGAGATTATCAAAATTAAATGATACTAACTAATTTTCTTAAAGAGTGTGATTCAATTTTTTTTTTTGCTTATATTTCAGTCCAAAGGGAGTAGCAGAAGACTGTAGTAACCAGTAGTTAATAGGTCCTTAGTAGAAAGGATATTATAATATGTTAGCATGTTTATGCTGCAGATGGATTTAGGTGGATTCGATTGCATAATGCTTCACTTTCTTTCTTTCTTTGTTTTGGAGGCAGGGCCTCATTTTATTTGTATCAAGAGCTTTGAATTCCACCAACTTCAACACACCTTATGCTGAGTTGGTCATTAATAAAAAAATTTATTTATATATAAAAAAATAAAAAAAGTTAAATATCATGTTTGGAACTGTGGTGAAGACATGGTTTTCCACATCAACTTAGAAACAACTTGTTCAAGCTTCTACGTTTCTCCAAGAGAATTGATGTGATTCTTTGATTCAGACGTGCATCCAAACAGGTATAAAGTGTTCTTATATATATAGTAACATTGTATAGCTGACTATGTAATTTGATGTGTACCCGAGTCCTGTTTCATTAAGGTTTGTTTGATTTGATAAAATATTTTTTTATTTTTTATGAATAATTTTAAAAATCATGTCACTTTCCTATTTTAACTTTAAAGATTTAATTATACAGAAGATGATGAATATAGCATTTTGTTTTTTTATCGTTTCTTTTATGATTATTTAAAAATAATAAATAAAATAAAAATACGATAACATATTATAATTATTTTTAAAAATATAACTTAAAAATAAAATTCTCAAACCAAACACATCAAGTAGTCCGTTTATCACCATGTAGGAATTGAAGTCCTGGAATGATAAATGTAATAGGATTGTATATTACTACTTACGGTGTGTTTGAAAAAACATTAGAATGAACGTATAACCTATATTTTTTTTCCAATTCATCAAGACATTTGCTTCTCCATTTGAAGCTTTGGAAAGTGTGGATGGACATTTGCAAGATTGTAAATGATAAATCAAACACGCACTTAAATATTGCGTTTGTGCAAGTATGGTGACAACAATTTTAATTAGACCGTGTTAGGAATAGAATAAAAATTATATTTTTTAAATAAAGTAAAATAAATTAAGGAGGAGACTTATTAAGTTACTCAAATTAAGTCGGTTGTTCATAGTATCTAAAATACATAATTAATTGCTTATTGACTTGCTTAAGAGCTTTTTCAGTGTGTTATACTTTACTTAAGACTTAAGAGCTTTTATTATTTTTTTTTTTCTAATGATAAACATTAAATGAGTTGCTTAAATGGATATGAAAATATATTTTTTATTGTTTAAAAATGGTTAAGTAATATTGCTTATATAAGCAACTGAGCTTATATAAACAATATCATATCATCCACTCCAACGACAAATTTTGTTAAGCAATGTTGCATGAAAGAAACGAGATTTGGATGGAGTAACTATTAATATGCATTTATCTTGTTTCTTGTGTTATGTTTTGGATGATGTAATTTTTATTTGAATTTAGTATATTTTGCAATCACTTTGACAATAAATTTCTTTTATCTATAAAAAAATTAATATGCATTTTTCTATTTTCAGAATAAGTCATATCTTACCACTATATAAAAAGGGTCTTAATTAAAAAGAGTTATGCATCCACGTAGAAGAGCAAGGAATCAACAAGCAAGTATAAGAGGTCATCTGAATAGTAGAAAGTCTTCCGTAAAGTGTGAATGAAAGTATCATTCCTTATAACCCTTGGAGAAATTAATACTTGAATTTGTAAGGTAACACACATTTGTAGAGGATTTTCAAGTTTTCATAAAACTTGTTAGAGCATCTACAATGCATGATTGCTTAAATGAATTACTTATCCTAAATTTGTGAGTCCTACAATGCCACATAGATTTAAGAACTTTATACAAAAATTTACTTCAATGCTATAGTTGCTATAGTGAGTGCGTAACTTAAGCCATATTAAATTTTGTAATTGAAAAATATTTCTTTATTTGGTAAGAATGAATTATGCAATGGTTGCTTATATAAGCAAAGCACTGGCAAGTCATATGCTCCAATAATAAAAATTTGTTAAGCAACTCATAAAACACCTGTATTGGAGATGCTCTTAGAGTATTTCCATAATGTAATTAAGAGGTGTCAAAAACTATGTAAATCTTGTGCCTTTTATTATTTTCTTTATATACCCATCATTAATTTTGTATAAACGGACTTTTCCTAACAATTTGTTTGTGATATAGAAATAGTATAATTTTTTTATTGGCATATAGAAATAGTACGATAACTTTGCTAGCTCATATTTCTTTCTCTTTTACCATACACACAAAAGATTTAGTTAACAATCATTTTCTTAACTTGCTTTCAATGACTTTTCTCTCACATATAAAACTCTACGTTATATAAATCTTGTATTCTTTCTAATATGTAAAAATACTTTTATATATTTTCACGGCGTAGATTAAATGGCAGGAGATGTTCTAATTTAATAATTAATGATTAAGAGTTTCAAGTTTATAACTCTTTGAAAATATAATTGTTCGTCACTTATAATAGTCTTATTTAATTCACTTCAAATTAATCAGATGTTTAATATTTGGATTTAGATGTTTAATGTAATATTTGGATATTGGTAATCTTAAGGTTGGAAATAGGTATCGATCTAGAAATAGGAATTGATGACAATAAAAATAGCTTCTAATTTCTTTTTTGTTTTCAAACTTTCATAATGCCATAACCATTCACGCTAAATAAAGGGAAACAACGTAACCTTTTGTGAAACTTTGCAATTGAGTACATGAATCTTGTTGCTTATACTACTACAGGTGTCAATAGCTAAATCGGCAGGTTATAAGTTTCTATTTCAGGATAGAATCGATGCATTTACAAAATTTCTCAAGTTGCCAATTATGAACATTGCACATAATAAACGATTAAGTGGAAAGGTATATCATAGCCTACGCATGTACATTAAAGCAATTTTGCAACAACATTAATGCACTAAAGATAGCAATGTACCATATATGGCATTTTTTTTTTTCTGTGGTTAGTCTTTTGCCGCATGAAATTGGGACCCATTCATTGAATTTTCAAAATTAAAAAATGCATTAATCAAATCAAAATTAAAACTATATACATTTAGTGATTTTAAATTCAAATAATGAAATGATATCATCGGCCACTATGTTAACTAGGTGCAACAAGAATTATTCTCGAATTTGATCAGTGCACATACGAATATTAATTTAACGTATACCGAGGGATCTAGCTCAGTTAGTTGAACAAGATGCGTGAGTTATTGTAAACCTCCTGGTACTGTGTTCGATTCCTATGGATCAAAAAATATTAATTTAACGTATTACTGTTTCTTTTTTTATCCATAAGAATAAAAGACAGTACAAAAAAATTTACAACACTTACACATCCTGTTTAACCCACTGAATTAGACCCCCTTTTAATAACGTATTGCTGTTTTATCTGAATATATCAACGTTTTATTCAAATAATTTTAAAACTAATCCCTACAAAAGTAACTATCTTTAATAAAAGCTTAAAGCGGTTCCAAATTAAGACTATAAAATATTAAGAAAATTAAGGAGAATGTATCATAGGAGTTTTGAAGGCAGGCACGACTTTGAATGCGTAACATGTGCACTTAAGCCTACCATTCTACAAGAATGCTAGCTATTAGCTGCCACAAGCCAGTGTAGGAGTAGGAGCGGACGCAAATAGAGTCGGCCAAGCCGACTTTAAGCAGACACTAAACTATATTTTATTTATTTTACGAAATTTTTTCATTTGTGTCGAACTAGCCGACGCTTAATCATATTTTCCTTTATTTTTAAAATATTTTTTATTGTTTGCCTCGAATTAGCCGACGCTGCATAAAAATGTTTTTTTATTGTATTTTTTTATTCTAAAAACACCTCCGCATTTCTAATTCCCTCCCTTCCCCAAATTTCTAAAACTCTCCACATTTGCCCTAGCGGACCTAATTCCCCCTTCCCAAAATTTCTGAAACCTTGATTTCCTCCCTTCCCAAAATTTCTGATACCCTAACTCCCTCTCACGATAGTCACTAGTTAGTCAATCACACACTCACACTGCTAGGGTTAGAAGAACTTAGAGTTTTAGTCTCTTAGAGAGTAGAGACCTAGGGTTTTCGTCGACGGCGGCGCCGTCCGCATGCGAGACCTTCATGCCACACCACTGCATGCCTCGCCTTGCTCCGCTTAGTGCAGGTCCTCAAGTGGACGTCCTAACCCAGGCTCCTCCTTGAACTGAAGGTAAGGTGATCACCACGAACCTCATATTTTTCTGGTTTTTCTATTTTAAGAATGCTTCCTCTACCTTCACAATGTTTCTGAAAGGTCGTAATTCATTGCCTTAGCGAGCCTAAACCCTCACTTGTGAACCCATAACAGAATGGACACATGGTCTAGGGGAATTGGAGGAAGGTATTCGGGAATCAGGCAGTAAAATATTATTAAGGGGTGAGGGGTAACCGAAAGGAGGGAGGAGACTTGGCAATTGGTGGGTGGTTTGGGCTTGAACAGAGAAGTGGTCTCTCTCAAATTGGGAAAATTCTTTTTCTCTGTTTCGATCATTTCTTTTTGCAAGGAGCATAGCCCCATTCCATTGTTATTTCAATTCCTTCATAGCTTCTGAAATTACCTTGTAAAGAGGACTCATTATTTGTAAAGAGAAGTTATCAATACATGTTTCTTATTTTCTTCTATTTTTTTATTCTATTTTCTGTCAATTTGATAAGAGCTTCTCCAATTAGCTTACAGTATCAACTCGAATGGAAACACAAACAGAAGCAAGTGGAGAAAAGATAAGAAGATCTATTTTCTATCATCACCCTTTCGAAGAAAGACCAAAGAACTTCTAAGGAACTTGCTGTAAGTAGTGTGGTGTTGGTTGAGTTTAGAAAATGGTTTATGGTTGTGGCTATATATTGCTCTGAGAAGAAAGTTAGTTGTATGCTTGCAATACATATATTTGTGAGGGGGGGGGGGGGTCATTTTCTTTCCTCTTTTTACTTTACCAATGAAGTTATGCTGACAATCCTCTTCAAGACATATAAAATAGTATCTAAATAATTTGGCTTTGCATTGTGGACTAGTGCAATTGTATGTTAATATCACATGTGCATCGCATTGCATGTCTGAGTGCATTTAGAAATTCTGTCATTTACAATTTGATTATGTCATTTACCATTTTTCAGAGGATATTGTCCATTCCAATTTTAAAATTTCTAGCTGGCATCAATGAAGCTTTTGTTGCTACTATAAAACCTGTTTGTTGTTCTGGTTGCACAATATCTTTCTCTGCTACATATAATGAAATAGAAGAACATCGCACATAGAAAATGAAATATATTTAATGACAGGGTATAGTAAGTCCTATTTATAGTCCTTCTTTCAGATGAAGCCTCTGGTGATCCTGCTACAGAAGGTGGTACTAACACCCTTGGCATTAGGATGGACAAATCAGCAAAATACAAATATGGAAATATAACATCATTTCCACCTACTAGGAAAAAGGCTTGATTATTGTTGTATGCAAAATTTAACTCTGCATTTTTACATACAGGTTATACGAGCCTCTGCTTGCATTGGGAAAAATTGCAAAGGTAAATCCAATGTTCACCAGTAATTTATTCTTACCAATCAACCATTTCAATTTGCCTCTTATTCTGAATTTGTTGCTCAAAAGTCAAAATGGAAAGAAAAGATAAGAATTCACAGTAACATGATTTAAAATATCACCTTCAACAGTTTAGACACTGCATAAGCACATCATCATGTACGTTAATTAATGTTTGTGGTAAGTTGTAGCTTCTGATGTAAGCTGTTAGTAACCTCATCTCTCTCTGTATTCTATAAATACTGCTCTCTGTGCTTATGCTTTAGATATTAGAAAATCAAATATCTCAAATTCTTTGAATTACAGATTTCTTCAAAACAAAAGGTAGCCTGTTAGAGGCTGAGCTTTTTGCTTCCTCAGAGGAAGAAACACTAAACCTGCAACTGCGACACAAGACCTTGCATCGTCTTTGTTGCTTCTATTGCTTTGAGGCTTTCATTCTAAGACATAAAGACTAAGCTTTGAATGTAAATTTGTGCAACAATAATATAGCGAGAGTTTGGTTTCCTTCCTTTTTATTATCTTTGGTTGTGAGTCTATATTTAACATGACTTCATATTAACATTGATTCAGGTTATTCATCATTTGCTTTCATTAGTAGCAGTAGCTTTTTCAATGTTGAGTGGGGAGGGTCAGCTATACACATACATGGTCCTCATCTCAAGAAACTCCAGGGATCAATTTTAGATGGTAATTTTGCACTTAAATTTTGCTTTGTTATATGTCATGGCATTTATTTCTAGTTTTCTACAAATCCTTGAAATCCTTGTGGGTTGTTAAAGACGAGAATTTGATTTAATTATTCTTACTAATGTTTTTAATTTTTATAAAATAAATTTAAAAATAGGAGTCTTACTAATAAGCTTCTTGCATGCTTTTCATTCTTTTGTACATTGTCCAGGTTCACACAGGAGACAATATCAAATTAAAAAAAAAAAAAAGAATTTAGAGTCGGCTAAGTCGACTGAAAGTTATTAAAAGATTAAACATGTGAAAGTCGGCTAAGCCGACTCTAAATAAAAAAAGAAATATTTTTTAAAAATTATCCAAGGTAGCGTCGGTTCCTAACTGTGACCGCTTACATGTCAGCTAAGCCGACTCTACTAGCTTCCACCTTCGAAAACCTACGCTGGCCAAATTAGCTTCGAGGGTTTTAGCGGCCACGTCGCATCCGACACAGGACGGAGGCTAAGGCACTGGTTAGAGTCGGCTTTTGCCTTTGAGAGTCGGCTTTTCGCCGACGCTAATCGCTTGTTTTCTTGTAATGTAAAGGTTGAATCCTCTCTCAATGAATTAATTTTTTTACTGCAACGCCCATCTTTTTTTTTTTAATTCTTTTTTTATAAGGCTTAATTGCAAATTTTTCCACCCAACTTTCATCATTTTGTAAATTTTACCACCCAAATTTTATTTTTACAAATTTTACTACCCAAATTTTCAATTTTTGAGCATTTTACCACCGTTAATGTGTCACAAAAAAAAGTTAGAAAAACCTCAAAATAACGTCGTTTTGTTATTATTGTGATGATAAAATACGCAAAAATTGAAAACTTAAGTGATAAAATTCGCAAAATGATGAAAGTTGGGTGGTAAAATTCAAAAGAAAAAAAACCTGAATAATAAAATTCGTAAAATGATGAAAATTGGGTGGTAAAATTCGCTAAAAAAAATCTTGAATGATAAAATTTGCAAAATAATAAAAGTTGAATGATAAAATCTGCAATTAAGTCTTTTATAAAATACTCTTTTACATAAATTAATTAGTTTTTGTTATGTAGCTATGTTCACTACCGAGAGATATGCTAAGCTCGAATGTTTGGTTAATTAGCAGCTTTAAACATCTTCATAGATTTTCAATTAGTGACTCATCTCATTTTCTGCATTTGTAACCAGTGAATTTATGAAATATTTCTGTAAATTTCATAGGTTGTGGTGTGTTTGACGGAAGATCATTGGGGTAGTTAAGTTAGAGAAGGATGCAAAGTGGCAAAGATAGAACTGAGGACAAGGACATGATCAGTGATAATTGACTTTGTTTAGGGATTGCCATTTACACTTCTTTATTATTCTTCACATCCTCAAATTTTTCATACTTTTTGAAATACTGAATATACCCCCACATTCCCCCTCCTCCCCCTCTTGCACCCTTCCTCTCATTTTTCTCCCTCTTATCTTCTCTTTAAAGTCGTCTCGAGTCATCGTCTCCATTGTTAGGTGGTGAACATAGCTACATAACAAAAACTAATTAATTTATGTAAAAGAATATGTTATACTAAGGCTTTTACTTGTAAGTAAATACTACTCTCCCACCGCTGCTTTCAGATCAGGTTCACAATTCAATCCATATTCCCCGTGATCAAATCCAGAAAATGAAAACAGTATCAACAAAATCATCAAAGACATTAAATTTATCTGTAGCCAGATTTAATCCACAGTTCCAGAAAGACATAATAATTAATTGATTCAATCTTCAATCAGCAACACCATGAAAATAAAACTCATCTGGAATCCAGCATGCGGCCAATGAATAAATGCAAGTAGATCAAGAATCGGCAGAGATTAGATCGAGAAGTATAACGCAGTCACTAATCTTCCCTGTGAGACCCAAGACAAAAAAAGGGAGAAGTAATTCGAGAAATGCTCATACTAGACCAATAGAAGCAAAAGACAAATCCAAGAATTCTGAATAGAGATCACCAAATCAGGAAATAAGATAGCCACTGCTTTCACAACCAACCACACTTCCACTTAGGGGTGATCAATACACCAATAGAGATCACCTATGAGATATAGGGGTGACATTTATCGTTGCCTGTTTCAATGCTTTCCTATTTCCACTTTCAAGTTTCAGTTTATTGCTTATCTATTCTATTTATTTTTACTATTAAAACAAATTAGCAAATAAATTTTATAATGTTCCCCCTTCGTTTCCCTATCTCTTCCTCCACCTCTCCCTATTTTTTTTTCTGTGTCTCAGTCATTAAGCTTTTGAAAAAAGACATGCGTTATTCACTCCTTCTCTTATTTCGTTTTGGAGGTGAACTATATCGAGGTGAGGGTGATTCTCAAAAGAGCACAACTTGATGGTTTTGTATTCTGTTATGAAGGAGTTTTGGTGGTCACCGGAGCTGCAATTTTCACCTAAAAACCGATATAACCCACCCGACTTACCCGTAAAACCGAATAAGCCGCACCCAAGCAACCCGAGCACACTTTTGGGCGGAAACGGTTTATAATATGCAGTTCATCGGTTTGCTTCGGTTGAGGACATAAGGGCCCAAACCCGTCCGAAACCGGCCGATGATCACCCCTATTTCCACTACTTGACTTCACAGTGAGACCCAAAGCAGAAATCATGGAGAAGTAAATCGTTAAAACACTCATACTAGACCCAAGAAAATGTCAAAAATGAAAGACAAATCTGAGAGTTTGGAATCCAGGGTAGACATCACAAAATCATGCATGAGGCTGGATGCTATACAGAACGCAACACAAAATTACTCAACACTACACTGCAAGAGAAGAAGTTTAAAACTCAATCCATATGCCCCATGATCAAATTCAGAAACTAATAATACTGGAGAACCCGTTGAAGAAAAGTCAAATTCAACTAGACTTGTTAGCCATTCTAATATGCTGCATGATGAAGAACGGATGGGAAATTGATACACACCAAAACCTACATACTTCTGCATTCTGCAAAAGAATGGAACTTGAGCAGAACAAAGCCAAAATCTTCATGAGCAACATAATTCTTCAAACCAAAGATACAGTTAACAAAGATTAAGGACCTAACAAAAATCTGTCGAATATACTCTGTCCAATATACTCGACCCGTTGAGAAAACAAAGTAACATAAATTCTTCAGAAACAAGTGAACTGCAGTGGTGCCTCTAATACCGACAGTTCATCATACAGAAGCACATTAGATAAATTCATTGCTCATCTTCCCAGTAAAGCCACATACAATTCCTGATTAAGCCTCACACAATTGATACGACAAAGTTGACATGGATGAAACCAGTGCCTTATGAGGATCGTACAATTCCTGATACAGAAACATTTAGGAAATCCGACATTCCCAGCTTACCCTACAAGGTTAAGTTAAAAACAAACAATCCAGAAACCATAGAAGAAGATAACCAGTCAAGAACGAACACATACAATTTAAAACAAATGTACCAAGGCTTTAGATGGAAGTCGATCAATACTACTCTCCCACCACAGCTTCCATAGCCCCTCACACATTCAATGTTCATCTTCTGTACACGAGACTAGGGAAAATCACCGAGAAGAAAAAAAACTAGAAATCCAACAATTCAGAATCTAGTGAAAGATTACCAAATCATACATGAGGCTGATGCTATTCAGAACCTGTTAATACTCTTACAATTCCAAAACAGAAACACACAAGAACTCTGACACTGCCAGAACCCTACACTTCAGAACAACAAATCTAGAACCCACAGAAAAGGAAAGCCAGTCCAGTCCATAATGAACATAAGAAGATAATGATTGTATATCAAGGATAATAAAACCTAAGGTTTTACTCAGAAGTCAATAGTACTCTCCCACCGCTGCTTTCACAGCTCACACAGTACATTCATTGCTCATCTTCCCTGTAAGACCCAAAGCCAAAATCACCAAGTAATCAGAAAAACAAAACAAACCCATCAATGAATAAAATGGATGTAAGAGAGACAAATCCAAGAATTCAGAAAAACCGAGGTAGAGATCACCAAATCACACATGAGGCCAATGCTATGCGAAGTACATTAAACGAAAATATTCACAACACACTGCAGAAGCATCAGCTTCACAATTCAATCCATATTCCCCTTGAACAAAATGAAAACAGTACAAAGTCATCTAAGACATTAAATTTATCAGTAGCCAGATTCTAATCCACGGCTGGCAGAAAGACATAATAATTTATTGATTCAATCCTAAATCAGCGACACCCACGGAAATAAAACTCATCTGGAATCCAGCATGTGGCAAATGAATAAATGCAAGTAGATCCAGAATCAGTAGAGATTAGATCAAGAAGTATAACCAGGAATAAGATAGCCACCGCTTCCACAGCCAACCACACATCCTCTAGTCTTCCCTGTGAGACCCAAGACGAAATCAGGGAGAAGTAAATCGAGAAATGCTCATACTAGACAAATGAAATGTAGAAACAAAAGACAAATCCGCAAATTCAGAATCCAGGGTAGAGATCACCAAATCATGTAATAAGATAACCACTGCTTCCACAAATAATTAGATTTCCACTACTTGACTTCCCTGTAAGACTCAAAGCAGAAATCATGGAGAAGTAAATCAAGAATTGCTCATACTAGACCCAAGAAAAGGTAAAAAAGGAAGACAAATCTGACAGTTTGGAATCCAAGGTAGACATTACCAAACCATGCATGAGCATTGATGCTATGCAGAAAGTAACACAAAACTACTCAGCACTACACTGCAAGAGAAAAGGTTTAAAACTCAATCCATATGCCCCATGATCAAATTCAGAAACTAACAATACTGAAGATATCAACGAAGAAAAATCAAATTCATATAGACTTTGTTATAGCCATCCTGTAAATTATTGATAAATCTAATTTACATACTTCCAAGCGTAAGTTGAACTACATAAATAATAAATTTTCAAGCGTAAGTTGAACACTAAAATTTTCATATGAATTAACAAAAACTTGACCTCGTGTACATTTAGTAATACTAAAAAAAAAAAAACTTAACCATAGTAAAGAAATTGGACTTTATTGGAAAACAATTTCAAGATAACATATGTAGCAATCTTTCTTTAAAAGATACAAAATTAAAAAAAAAAAAAAAAACTACAAAGAAGAAAGGTATCGTGATATGTATAGATACACAAATAGACAACTCCATGCAAAAATAATATCAATTTGACGAAAAATAACCTATAATATACTCTTAAATCCAACAGTTCATTCGAGATGACAGAAAAACCCAATCCACATAGGAAGTCAGAAAATGAAAGGGATACCAAACCCAGCACATATTCGTCAATTAATCTGTACAAGTTAAATTGTCAAAAGTTAACACTTCTCATAAGTAAAAAAAAAATGAAAAGATAAAACCATGAATTCTAATCCAGGTTAAGGTCACCTAAATTATGCAAGAGTTTTATTGTTTTGCCAGAATCAACACAACATCGTTCCAAACACTAAACTGCACAAAAACAAGTTCAAAATTCAATTCATGTGTTGTGATCAATGCAGGAAACAAAAACAAGAGAAAATAAAGTTATCAAAGAAATAAAATCAAATAGTCCTGAGCTCTTGCTGATTTATCATAGGCCATTCTCTAAGATCCTGTCTTCAATTTGGCTACACCTAAGAAATAAAAAAAAATCATTTTTCAAACTACAGAACACAGTTACCTAGATTAATAATCTGTCAACTAAGGAACTAGATAGAACAAACTCATAAAAAAAAAATTAGTTCAGATAATCCTGAGCTCTTGCTGATATCATCTGGTAAAATCAAAGGACATTCTTCAAGATCCCATCAATTTAGCTGCTAAACCTAAGACCATAAAAATTTCATTTTCAGACAAAAAATTGCATGAAAACACAAGCTACCTAGATCAACAATCTTCATCTAAGAAACAAAAAAAAAAACCTCATCTGTGAAAATATATCATATGTTCCTCAACTCTTGCTAATATAATCTGCTAGATTGAACAGTTCCAGGCAACTCAGTGTCTCATCTATAAAAAATTAACAACATTCACATCTCAAGCCTTGTATATAGTTATACAAAAAAGGAAATCCAACAGTTCCAGATGAGTCAAAACCAAGACGCAGATCATCAAATCAAAGAGTCAAAAGCCGAACCACACTGTCCCATATTCCTCCAGTGGTGGAAACAATGTAACAAACGAGTTCTCCACAAAAAAAACTCTAGTGCCTCCAATACGTTCCTCTTAGAAACACACAATAACTTGGACACTACCAGGTTACTGTACACAGTCAAATTCGACCAACAAGATAACAGCCAGTCCAGAATGAACACAAAAGAAAATAATGAATGCAAGGGCAATAAACCTAAGGCTTCACAGGAAGTCCATCAATAATCTCCTGCCACCTCTTCCACAGCCTATGAAGCATCCATTGCTTATCTTCCCTGTAAGGCCCAAGGGGAAGTCACAGATAATAAAATCAAGAAACAAAACAGTCATAATAAACAATGAAGGATAGAAAGGAAAAGAAAAATCCAAGAATTAAAAAACCCAGAGAGACATCGCCAAATCATGCACGAGGCTTGATGCAATGCAGGACATCACACAAAACAATTCCAAACAACACTGCAGAAAAAACAGGTTCACAATTCAATCCATATGTTTCGTGACCAAGTCCAGAAAAATAAAATAATACAGATGAAACTCATTTAAAGAAATTAATTTATCAGAGCTGTTAGCCAATCTACTTCACTGTATCAAGAATCGCATAATATCTTCTAAGATTTAACCTTCAATCCAAAACAGAAATGAAGATTCAGTGTGCTGCAAACAAATAAACGCAAACAGTTCGACACCTAGATTTATCTTTCATATAAAAAATAATCAAGAAAACGGTGAAAGAAGAGTTGCATAGTTCCCCAAACCCAAATGCAACAAACGAATGCTCTGCAAAATCTCCAGTTCCTCCAATACTCTTATCGTTAGGGACACACACTACAACTCGGACACTACCAGGTTACTGTACACTGTTAAATTCGACCAAAAAGATAGCATAGCCAGTCCAGAACAAAAACACATGAAAATAATGAAAGGGTAATAAAACCTAAGGCTTCACAGGATATTCTCCTGCCACTGATTCCACAGCCTACCAAACATCCCTTGCTTATCTTCCCTGTAAAGCCCAAGTGGAAGTTACAGAGAATAAAATTGAAAAAACTAAACACCCATAATAAATAACGAAGGATAAAAATGAAAAGAAAAATCCAAGAATTCAAAAACCCAGAGAGACATTGCCAAATCATGCACGAGGCTCGATGCAATGCAGGATGTTACACAAAACAATTCCAAACTCTACACTGCAGAAAAAACAGGATCACAATTCAAACCATATGTTATGTGATCAAGTCCATAGAAATAAAATAATACGGATGAAACTCATCAAATAAATTAATTTATCCAGAGCTGTTAGCCATTCTCTATTTTTCTGTATCAAGAATTTCGTAATATCTTTTATGATTTAATCTTCAATCCGAAACAGAAATCTCATATGACGACTCAGCATGCTGCAAACAAATAAATGCAAGCAGTTCAACACCTAGATTTGTCTTTCATATAAAAAATTATCAAGAAAATGGTGAAAGAAGAGTTGCATAGTTCTCCAAATCCAAATGCAACAAATGAATTCTCCGCAAAAACTCCAGTGCCTGCAATACTCTTATCGTTCCAGTTAGAAACACACAGGATAACTGACACTACAAGGCTACTGTACACCATCAAAATCAACCAACAAGTGAGCATAGCCAGTCCAGAACAAACACACAAGAAAATAATGAATGTAATGGTAATAAAACCTAAGGCTTCACAGAAAGTCCACCAATAATTTAAACAAAGTAGTCCAGAGCCCTTAGAACCCTTATACTTGCGAAATTGAAGATGGCATCTCAAGACTCATAACCCTGATACAAATGCCAAACTCACCACATATATTGATTGATAATACAAGTAAATAGTCAGAAGACTAAAAGAGGTCACCGAATTATTTATGCACGAGCCTGATACTTTGCAAATACGTTGCACAACACAATTCAAAATACTGAGCTGCACAAAAACAATATCATAAATTCAATCCATTTTCCATGATCAATCACAAAAAAAGAAACAAGACAAAATAAACTCATCTGCTAAAATGGACATCCTTAGGTCCCACGTCTTTAATTTGGCTACGCCCAAGAACAATAAAAATTTCAGAGCCTACGTGCTGCAAAACACAAGTTACCTAGATTAACAATTGTCATCTAAAAAACTACATAAAATAATCCAGAAAAAATGAATCAAAAGACATGCTTTAAGATCCTGTCCTAAGTTAAGATAGACCAACAATCCCCCACACCAAGCTTGTAACTTTAATTCACACTGCTGGAAAACTTCTTTAGTAGAGTGAACAACATAACAATTTTTAAGATCCAATTGAACACCATAAGATGTCACATCATTAAAAAATTTAGATGATCATATTAAAAATAAAGTTGAACACAATAACGTTTGGCCCAATATTTCCATGCTCCTGCAGATTTCTGATATGGATGCATTTATTGGAAAGAAATATCAACGCAGGAAAAGCATGAAAGATTAGGATAGTTTCATATTTTATCTTCAGTTCAAATTAGGATAATTTTATATTTCTATTTCCTGATGATTTGAGATTTTCTTTATAAATAAGATAAGATTTGCATAATCTTATCAGTTGTTCAGATTAGGGTAATTTTAGATTTCTTTCTGTTTTAATAAGATAAGATTCTGCTTAACAGAATCCTTAGTTTTGAATTCAGTCTTGATTTAGAATAAGTTTTAGATAAGATCTTATCTATTAGGATTTCTTATTGTAGCCTTTAAAAATGCAGTTTACTACTGGAATGAAATCATCAGAAATTATTTCTTCAGAAAACTTTTGTTGTTGGTTAAGGAGGGGCTCAGTCAAGGACGAGTCTGCTTCTTGCCTATACTATAGATCCTAAGGTGTCTACCGTGTCTAGACCTGTGACTCGGTCCTACGCAAGGGCCCATAACAACTTGGTATTCAGAGCCAGCATGGGTGATGCGGATGTAATATCAAAACTGAATGACTTCATGGAGCAGATGGCTGCCAGGCAGAGCGCGCTAGAGGAGCAGATGGCTAACCTTTATGTGGCGGTTATCAAAGGCTCAATAGGAGAGAATTCGGGGGGAAAGAGCAGTAATAACAAAGGCAATTCAGGAGACAAAAGTGAATCACATTCTGGAGGATCCATGGTGCCTCATTATTCCAAACTGGAATTTCCCAATTATGATGGCACTGGGGATCCATTGGGATGGCTGAAACGTTGTGAGAGATTCTTTATAAACCAGAGGATAGCTGATGGAGACAAAGTGGGATTAGCAGCCTTTCATCTAATAGGAGAGGCACAACTATGGTTTGACCAAATAGAAGGAGAAGAGACAGATCTCGATTGGGGGCGCTTCAAGGAATGCTGTCATGTACGATTTGGGCCACCTATGAGCAATAATCCACTAGGTGAGTTGTCCAACCTCAAGCAAACAGGCTCTGTAGAGGACTATCAACACCAGTTTCAATCCTTACTGGCCAGAACCTCTGATCTCAAACCTCGTCAACAAGTGGATCTTTTTACAGCTAGATTGTCAGAGGAATTAAGAATCGATATTGAGTTCCAGCAACCGGGTAATTTGGGCATTGCCATGAACATGGCCCGGGCATTAGAACGCAAGCAAAGGGTCTCTTAAGGAAGGCTAACATCACAAGATACAATGAGAAAATCTTTTAGAAGTGGGCCTGTTACTTCCACTCATAAAAATTTGACACCAAGGGAGGCAGAACACACACATAGGCTAGCTGGAAAACACTACCAAAGTGGGCTCTTCAGCATCGTTTGTAAAAAGACTGACACGAGCAGAAATGGCAGAGAGAAGGGCGAAAGGGCTGTGTTATAATTGCGATGAATCTTATGCAATAGGGCATAAGTGAAAAAGGCTATTTTGGATTGAGGTGCCCAATGAGGACAGCGATTCAGAAGAGGAGATTGTGCTAGACCCTCAGATTTCTTTACATGTCATCAAGGGGACTTGTGATTCCCATACCATGCAGTTGCTTGCAAAAATTGCAGGAGTGACTGTATCAATTTTGGTAGATTCGGAAAGCACACACAACTTTTTCCGTGAAGGCTTAATCCACATTTGGGATTGGAAGTGTGGAAGAGACCGGGGTTACAAGTATATGTGGCAAACGGAGAAAAAGTGCTCAGTATGGGCATTTGTAAATCAGTTTTATTTTCAATTGCTCATGACAAATTCCATGCAGATTTTTATACTATCCCACTAGAAGGATTTGACGTGATCCTAGGGGTCAAATGGTTGCGCACGCTTGGCCCAATCCTGTGGGACTTCAATTCCTTAACAATGGCATTTAAGATTAATGGACAAAAGGTGCTTTGGGAAGGACGACCACCTGGAACAGCACCAAGACTCAGTTTGATGCAAGGACAAAATTCTCCAGCAGTGCTCATGGACAACTTGCTGGCTGAATTTGCAGACTTATTCTTGGAGCCCTCTTGCTTACCCCTAGCAGAGGTTGTGATCATCACATCAATCTTATCCCAGGTACAGAACCAGTTGTTGTGAGGCCATACCGATACCCACATTTTCAAAAGGACGAGATCGAAAAACAGTGTTTGCAAATGCTGCAACAGGGGCTTATTCGACCCAGCAGGTCCCCATTCTCTTCTCCGGTCCTTCTGGTCAAGAAACATGATGATTTGTGGCGCTTTTGTGTAGACTATCGGGAACTCAATGCTCGCACTGTTAAAGATAAGTTTCCTATTCCCATAGTAGATGAATTGTTAGATGAGCTTCATGGGGCACAACATTTTACGAAATTAGATTTACGATCGGGGTACCACCAAATACGAATGGCACAATCCGACATAGAGAAGACAACATTTCGAACACATCATAGCCACTTTGAGTTTCTAGTAATGCCGTTTGGGCTCACCAATGCCCCTTCAACTTTTCAAAGTTTGATGAATGAAGTCTTCCAACCATACTTACATAAGTTCGTTTTGGTTTTCTTTGATGACATCTTAATCTATAGCAAGACGTGGGTGGAACATATGCATCATGTGCGGACAATTTTTGAACTTTTGAGGACTAATATGCTGTTTTTGAAGCAATCCAAGTGCTATTTTGGCATGCCACAGGTTGCTTATCTTGGTCATATCATCCATGGTGGTGGAGTAGAGGTGGATATGACTAAAATCAAGGCCATTACAGATTGGCCTGTTCCTCAAACAGCCAGGGCCCTTCGAGGATTCCTTGGGTTAGCAGGCTATTACCGAAAATTTATTAAGGATTATGGCCAAATTGCAGCTCCTTTGACAAGTCTCTTGAAGAAGAAGGCTTACCAATGGACTGCCACAGCTGAAAATGCCTTCAACACATTGAAGGAATTGTTGTCCACTGCCCCCGTGCTGAAATTACCAAATTTTGAAGAAGAATTCATGATCGAATGTGATGCTTCTGGTAGTGGCTTTGGCGCTGTCTTACAACAACAGGGGCATCCCATTGCCTTTTTTAGTCGGAAAATAGCAGAAAGGCACTTGAAATTGCCTGCCTATGAACGAGAATTGATAGGATTAGCCAAGACAGTTGCTTATTGGCATCCTTATCTTTGGGGTAGGCCTTTCCTTATCCGCACTGATCATTTCAGCCTCAAATATTTGTTAGAACAACGTCTTACTACATCTCCTCGCCAATATTGGGTGAGTAAATTGATGGGATTTGATTTTAAAGTGGAATATAAGGCAAGAAAATTAAATAAGGGTGTCGATGCATTGTCCAGGAGAGATGAGGATGTTCTGCAAGTCATGGCAGTGACCTTTCCTCAAGCTGAAATTCTAGATGCCATTCGCAAAGAAACAGCCACCATCCCCGAGTTATTTCAGCTGCAACAAAGCATTACAAATGGAGAGTTGGGACCAGTTTGGTCTACAACTGATGGTTTAATCTTTTATAAAGGAAGAGTACATTTACTGCCCACTTCCCCTCTCATCCCTACAATTCTCTCAGCCATTCATGATTTGACACATGAAGGCAACCTAAAAACACTTCACCGTATTAGGCAAGATTTTCATTGGAAAGGAATGAAGCTTCATGTACTTGAGTTCGTGCACAATTGTTCAGTGTGCCAGCAACATAAGTGGCAAAATCTTCAAGCTGCTGGTTTGCTTCAACCTCTCCCAATTCCGCAACAAATTTGGGCTGATATTTCCATGGATTTTGTCGAAGGCTTGCCCAAAACCCGTGGTAAATCAGTTTTACTGGTGGTAGTGGACAGACTCTCAAAGTATGCCCATTTCTTGCCTCTTGCACACCCCTTTACAGCCCTATCAGTTGCCACAGTTTTCTTTGCAGAGGTGTTCCACCTTCATGGTCTACCAGAGTCTATAGTTTATGATCGCGACAAAGTTTTCCTTAGCTTGTTTTTGAAGGAGTTATTTTGCCTTAGTGGAACCAAATTGGCGTTTTCTTCTACTTACCATCCCCAATCTGATGGCCAAATAGAAGTGGTTAACCGCACTATTGAGATGTATCTTCGCTGCCTTACTAGTGATCATCCTCGCAAATGGGTTGACTGGATTCCATGGGCTGAATTCTGCTATAATACCTCTTACCATACTGTCTTGGGTACCACCCCCTTTCAACTGGTATATAGCAGAGAACCCCCGTATCTTCTTTCCTACTCTGGTGGTTCCACTAGACTTGAAGTTGTTGATAAGGCATTGCAGGAGCGTGATTCAGTCCTCCAAGAAGCTCGTGCTAGATTATTGCAAGCTCAACACCGCATGAAAAATAGCTATGACATGGGGCATAGAGAATTGAACTTTGAGGTAGGCGATTGGGTTTGGCTACGTCTACATCCCTATAGACAGCTCACGGTGTCCAAGCAAAAACATCACAAGCTCCTCCCAAATTTTTTTGGGCCTTTTCAAATTGTGGCCAAAGTTGGTCCTGTTGCTTATATACTTGAACTACCAGAAGAGAGCAGAGTGCATGATGTCTTTCACGTCTCTCTTCTCAAGCCATATAAGGGACCCCAACCAGCTACTGCAGGCACCTTGCCCCCAGTGTTCAATGGCAAAGCCTTGCCTATTCCCCAAGCAGTCCTTCGCAGTAGATTAAATAGAGGCACTAGAGAGTTACTCATTCACTGGATGGGCCATTCTCCAAAGGAAGCTACATGGGAACCTCTTGTTCAATTTCAGACAATTTATCCTGAATTTGAGCTTGAGGACACGCTCAAAGTCAAGGCAGGGAGTGATGATATGGATGCATTTATTGGAAAGAAATATCAACGCAGGAAAAGCATGGAAGATTAGGATAGTTTCATATTTTATCTTCAGTTCAAATTAGGATAATTTTATATTTCTATTTCCTGATGATTTGAGATTTTCTTTATAAATAAGATAAGATTTGCATAATCTTATCAGTTGTTCAGATTAGGGTAATTTTAGATTTCTTTTTGTTTTAATAAGATAAGATTATGCTTAACAGAATCCTTAGTTTTGAATTCAGTCTTGATTTAGAATAAGTTTTAGATAAGATCTTATCTATTAGGATTTCTTATTATAGCCTTTAAAAGGGCAGTTTACTACTGGAATGAAATCATCAGAAATTATTTCTTCAGAAAACTTTTGTTGTTGGTTAAGGAGGGGCTCAGTCAAGGACGAGTCTGCTTCTTGCCTGCACTATAGATCCTAAGGTGTCTACTAAGGTGTCTACCGTGTCTAGATCTGTGACTCGGTCCTACGCAAGGGCCCATAACAATTTCACGTTCAGTATTGGAAGAAATCATTCCTATTCCCAGTGGGAGGTCTCGTGCTGCTGTGATGAATAGGATATTCAATTAGAACAAGGGATACTTTTATATATTACATAAAAATTATCAAGTAAACAGTAAAAAGATGAGTAGCAGAATTTCCCCAAACCAAGACACAGATCATAAATGAAAGAGTCAAAGGCCCAAACCACACTGTCCCACACTTGTCCCCAAATGCCAGTGCCTCTAACACACTTCATTCCTGTTACAAACACACACAATAACTCTCCCACACTACCAGGTTACCATACACTGTTCATACCACCAAATCAGAATCTAACAAACGAGATAGCATAACAAATAATGAATGTAAGGGTAATAAAACCCAAGGTTTCACAGGAAGTCCGTTAATAATCTCCCGCTACTGCTTCCACAGCCTACCACCAGCCGAAGTCACGGAGAATTAGATCGAGAATACTAACACTTATAATATGCGACGAAGGATAGAAACAAAAAGACAAATCAAAGAATTAAAAAACCTGCCAAAACATGAACGAGGCTCGATGCGATGCGATGCAATGCAGGACGTTACACCTAAGGGGGATCAGTGTAAGATTTTTCAAACCTAAGAGCGGGGTCGGTGTAACAATTTAAACTTAAGAGGGGGTCAGTCTAACGAAAGTCCAAAAATTAGGGAAAATTTTTGTAGGGTTCAAAAATGGAGGGATATCGGATGTAATTAGAGTAAATATAAGGGGGGTCCGTGTAATTTACTCAAATTTTTAAATCAATTGGGAAGATGAGGAATACTTAATATAAAAAAATAATATATAAGATATTGTAATGTAGTTTAATCTTGACCTAGTAATAAGCAAATCAAGTAATCTAGAAAATTTAAAACTTAAAAGATAACGGAATTATTGTATTCAAAGATAGGTTTAATTATATAAATAATACAAAAATTAGTAATTTCTTCCGCAAGATGAGCACAAAAAATTTCATTAGAATCTAATATAATCTTTTTATTTTTTTACTGCAAATCTAATCTAATCTAATAATAATAAATCTAATCTAATATTTTTTTTTTTTACTTTTCTAATCTAATATCTAATCTAATCTAATCTCTTTTTTTATTTTATTTTTTATGATGTAATCTAATCTAATCTATCAAGACCAAGGAAAGTAGTTCAATTAGTTATTTCTAATTAATGCTATCGTTAATTCAAATTTTATTGAAAGAATGACCTTGAATTTAAATATTGTAAGTGAATATTTTATGTTAATACTCATAATCCAATAAGTGAATGCATAGGAAACAGAGTTGACAATAAATTAAGAGGTATAAAAGAAATTTAATATTAAGTAACTTTAAAAAAAATGTGTTTTTTACTTATAATTAGGACCAAAGAAACATCTAATTTGTTGCTTATAATTAGGACCAAAGGTAGTAATAAATTTGAGAATATTTTCAGAGGTTTAGAATTCACGTGGCAATTCAAAAGAGACTTTCAAGGTTTGGAGTATATGTGTCTACACAAAAGTTCAAATGACACGTGTGGTAATATAGTGCTTTGTCAACATTTGATTCGGTTATGAACCATATTTATTGTTATAATGATTACATTAATGAGTTTTAAATAGCTATATTTAAATTTAAAATTTGAATTTCTGTCAGCATATGATTACCCTAAATAAGTTATTAAGAATATTAATATATGTTTTCTCTTATTATCCTAAATAAAATAGTAAGATATCATTGTAATTAATTTTCAGAAATACTTTATTTAGTGGTGTAAATTATGATCATAATTTTTTTTTTCTTAATGACCATAACTTAATACGGTTATTATACTACATACATTCATTCAGCCTAATAATTTAATGTACCAAAAAATGCTACATACATTCAGCCTATAATAATAATTAAAAGTTCTTTCACATTATTATTTAGGGAAATACAAATACAAATCCTTACCTCCAAAACCGATTTCGATTATACGATTATTACTCTAAAGTCTAAATAAACTCAACTTAATAATTATAATTTTTAATTCCACATTATTATTTAGGAAAATATAAATATTGTAATTCAGATTATAGTACTCTTATTGCCCTAAATAATACTCAGATAATTAATTTTTGGAAATTGATTATCATTATAATGATTACAATAATTACATTAATAAGTTTTAATTTGTTATATTTGAAATAAAAATATTTTGGTAACAATTTGAAATTTTGAATTTTGATAAGTTACGTGTTAATGGTAAAAATATTTAAACATGTAATTGAGAATAAAAATGAAATAAAAATATTTCAGGTAAAAATTAATATTATTAACCTGAGTTTATTTTAAAGATGATCTTTTTTATTGACAAGTACATTTTAAATATATTTTGCTACATTTGAAAGTTGTAAGGACACATTTTAAATTGCGTAACGATAATTAGGGATATTATTTTTTACCCAATGGGTGTAGATCAGTTGGCATACTTTACAATTTACAATAGCTATGTCAATAAAGATTCGAAGAAATGAAAATATTCTGGTCTGTTGGTAAATAATTGGTTTCACTATTGGAGTTTACAATTTCTTAACAGTGTTTGAGTTATAGAATTATACCAATTTTGGAAGAAGGAGCATGATTGGGGTTGGAAAAAGTTTATGGAGCTCTCAAAAGTATATGACAGCTTTGTTGAGGCATCTGACAATCTGATGGTAAAAGCTCAAGTTCAAGGCATTAGGTATTCTATTTATTATTTATTATTTTATTATTTTATTTATAATCTTACGGATATGCTCTACCATCTTGTATACTGATTAACTGGTCATTATGGTTGTTTTACAAATAGTTTTGTAATTCATATATTCTCTTGTCTATGATGTTTTAAATTCTCTCTTTAGTCCTATTATAATTTGAGCCTGATGTCATGGATTTTTGCTTTTCTATTTGATAGGAAGAGGATGTTCTTTCGCTACAAAAGAAATAGAGCAATAAAGACCAAGTTAACATAGAAAGAACTGTTGAGGCATCTTCATATTTAACTTCTGTAATCCTCTTATGCTGTATTATGAAAGGGAATGTGTATTACAGAACATGAGTTGAGAGCTGAGAGGAACTCAGGTGTAATTGGGATCATGGAAAATGTGTGATAACTCTGAGGAGTGCTGAGTGGGAAGGAGATCAGTTCTTCAATTGTTATTGTTGACTATGAACGAGACGTAGGCTTTCCTTGGCTGTGCATCCTTCTTTTTATCAACTTTCTTTAATGCATTGCTGTATAGAATGTTATTGCCTTGTTCTTGGTTTATTTTCGGATACCGTGTTTTGTTGTTTCTGGTTTCTAGGAGGTGATTTGCTGTAACAGTTATGTTCCTCGGTGCTACAAATTTGCAATGAGTTTGGTCAAATATAGCATGTGGTGCAATAAATTATGTAACAGTTATATTCCTCAGTCCTACAGGCATGAGAAACACCGAGAATAGTTACTTACTAGAGTTTAGACCGTGCTCATTTAAATTATATATTTTTATATTTATATTTATTATTTATTTCAAATATATATATATATACATAAATAAAATGAACCTTTAAAATATTTTTTAATTAAATATTTTTTTGGAACATAAATAAATTAATATTAAATTTATAATTAAAAACTAATATAGTAAAAACTTGACAGTTAATATAGTAGAAATTTATATATATATATATATATATATATATATATATATGTATATATATATTTTCCAGATTTTTTCAGCCGATTTTAACATATTTACTTGTAAATCAGGTATACAATTTATTTCAAACCATTCTAAATAGGGAATATTTTCTTGAGTTTCTTCTAAATGTTCATAATAATGTTCTCTATATGTTTTTAATTCTTCCTGACTAAATGTTTCAAAAAACCATTTTCTCTTTTCTTTGTTTTCTTCTTTTAGAAATTCTTCTCTAAGTAAGTCTTTATTTATTTCAAATTTTTTAATAACATTTAGTTGATTCATATCAGATCGGGTTGGAGAATTCTGTTGTGGAACTGGTTCGTAATGAGAATGTGAAGGTTCTACTTCGTATTCAGGGGTAGGTAGTTCTAATTCCTTTTAAAGATAATCCTCTAGGTATAGTAAATTGATCTACTGATCTCCTAGCAGTAAATGGGGAATATTTTTGAGGAATTCTTAAAGAGTTACTTCTTCTTAATGGAGCAAAACTAATTTCAACATTTCCAAATTTATACTCAGTTATTTCATTTAATACTACTGGTTCGGATTTTTCAGGGGAGAGTAAATCTTCTAACTTCCATTTCAGTCCAGTGGTTACTTCTTCATGTTTGAATGTTTTAGGTACAGTAGCATTTACCTTTTCAGGATTTACTAATAATAAGGTTGTTTCATCAGTAGGATTCATCATTAAAGCTCCTGGGGCTAATTGAGTTTTCATTACTTTATAATAAATTTTGTATATTATTGAGATGGGTCCTGAGTGGGGATTCCATCTATCATCCAACATTTTTACGTCTAACATAATATTATGAGGAGTATTATGTAGACTAGATAAAGCTATTGAATAATTCGGGTAATTATTTATATATAATGGTCCTTTATGTAAATTAGTTTCAAATATTGCCAATGTTTGATCTTCTAGCCTAATAGGCCGGGTATCTCTTAATAATGCAAATAAAGGCATATCCAGACCTAATATGAATAGAGGTTTCATAGCTATTTGAATTGATCCTATATGTAAATATCTATATTTTTTAATATGTTCTGCAATGTTTAGAAATTAAAGGGATTTGTTCATGATTATTTTTAAATTCTATTTGTCTTTCTACAGTTTTAATTACATATTCTGTTTGGAATTTATCTCTAAAACGGGTTTTATACATAGAGGATAATTCTAATTTCGGTAAAGTCCATTTATGTAATTGATTTTCTATTTCAGGGATCCTTAATTCGTGATGAATTATAGTGTTTTTGGATTGTTCATTTTCTTGTTCTTGTTCTAATTCTATATCTTCTATCTTTTCTTTTCCTTTTAAAGACATCATTTTTATTAAACTAGACATTATTTTAGTGTTTTCTACCCCCCAATCCGGGACCACCAGGCTAAACCAACGGTTTTACTGCCCTAACACTCAACGGGACTGACTACCGGGACCACCCTTATCGGCTGACCAACGCACCAGATGGTAGATAACCTAAAGATAATGACTGAAATAATAATTGTAATGACTTTAATTGGAAATTCTAAGAGAGATGATACAGAGAATAGAATAGACAAGATGGATAATTAACTCTAACCTACTACCAGCGCCCTAAGGCTCTAATACCAGATTCGAGGATCGATGCATACATAATTAATATGGATGGATAACCAGGGACAGAAGTAGGTTTTAAATAAAAAAATAAGCTATTAAATTAATGAAAATAAGATAGCAAAGTAAATAGCACTTACAAAATTCAAAACTTCAATATATTTCGTCAAGGTGATTACAATTCAGAAAGAGGTTGCAGAGAACACTCTTAAATTACAAAGATATTTAGAGAGAAGGGAGAGAGAGAAGAGTATAGAGAAAGGGTTGAGCAATCGATGCCCTTACTCTAACTTCTTACAAGTATTTATAGAATTCAAAAGTAACACGACTTCAAATTCGGATTTCAAATTGTCGACGGATTCCAAATGCGGATTTCAAGGTGTCGACGGACTTCAAATTCGGATGCCAAATTTTTCAAAATTACTTTTGGTGAGTGACTGATGGCTGCTTTATAAAAAGCTTGTCGGCCAGTGCCAAAAAGTCTTCAGTGCTTTTCAGACTTTTTAGAATTTCAAGAAATTCTGTGGGCCAGTAATCAATTACTTTTGTCATTACTTGTTCAGTGAGGACAGTCGAGGAGTCTTTTCGAATAACTCTATCGACAGCTGGATTTCATAATTCATCAAGGCCGGGAATATTTTGAATTCCGTAGCAGTCGTCTTCATTTTGAAGATAAGGATTACTATTTCCAGTTTCTTCAGTTTCTTCATCAGATCCTATAGAAGATAATGCGGCAATTATGCTTTTTCTGTCTTCTTTGGATAATTCAAGGAGCTATTCAGCAATGGTCTTTTCACGAACGGTTTTCTTTTCAGGAGTGGGAGGCATAATTCCTTTTCCTTTTCTTTGGTCCCAATTATTGAATTTGGTGACCAAGAAGTCAATGTTATATTTTTCCCACCAGAATACCTTTACTCTCAAGCACAGAGCTTTTGGGAAGGCTTTGGGTCGATGTTGATGGAATTCATATTTATTTTTTAGTAACCAACTAATTCCCATGGTAGAACAGAAAGATAATAACTTCAGATGAGCAGGAAGTTGGGGAGTTAATTCTTTGTATTTAGTGTAATACTTGGCTACTTCTCTGGGGAAAATGGCTTTAACGGGTCCCATGGTTTGGAACCAGTCTTGAAACCATATGGGTAGTTCATAATTAATGGTGGACTTAAAACAGATATACCAAGAATGAGTGGGGTTAGGTTGTAATAGCACCTTATACCAGGCTTCTTGATAATCATAATAATTATAAGTAGGGGGATCAAAATTCCTGGAAAATCTTTTTGCGGTTCCGGGGTGTTGTGCCCAATCCACAAAGGTAATAATTTCTTAATTTTCAGGCTAGAATGACTAATTATTGATCGGTCAGAAATAGTAGGGTTATGGGTTATTTCAGCAGATTCAGTATCGGTCAAAATTACTTGATAAAATAATATATTCTTATTCAAGGGTTGATCTTTAGGAATCCATCCCCATCCTGGGGGAGAAAACCTTTGAAGTATTTCGTAGGCAGTGAGTTGGTCAAATTCAGGTTCAAGATATAAGATTTTTCGGCATTCTTCTTTAAGTACATGGTCCACTGGCTGTTCCAAGGACTGACTGGAAGAACTGGCCTTTTCTTTTTCTTTAGGAGTTTTTTCTGGTAATAAAGGGGTAAATCTGTTTGAGGTGGAAGTAAGGGAAGCTGGAAGAATTCTAGTATTTGAGGGGGTCTTTTCAAGTTTCTATGCATAGGTGGGTATTCTAACAGTTTAGTTTTCTAAAACTAAAATTACAAAATAGTTTAGTTCAATTTTTTTACAAAAATAGTTTAGTTTTTTTTGGTTTAGTGCAGTGCAGTTCTCAGTTAGTTCAGTTATAACTGAACACCCCTAATTAAAATAGTATGTTTTCCCCCTATTTTAAGACTGCGAAATAATAACTACATAGCAACGATCATTTAGTTTCTTCCTTTTTCACAATCTTTCTTCATTGCTAGGTTATTCTCTGCTTTTTATCCCCTATAATTTACTCAACCTCCATATGACTTTTCGCCATTTCAATAATAACTTGTTGTCTTTAGGCTTTTTGATTTTTGTGTTTTAAAGTGAATGAGCTGTCCAGGACAGTGAATAATAGAGCCAATCTTGAGAATCTTGTTATTTTTCACCCTTGAAGCTATTTTCCAATCTCAAATATCTTTTCAAAGTCGTGAAAAACTGAAAATACTAAGTGTTAAGAAATGAATAAAGAGGTCTTATATTATTTGCAGTATTTGACTTACTCTACTTGGAATTTTCTCATTTCTTCTTTTCCCAAAATATTTTTCCTCTTCTTATAAAATTTACATGGGTGGTCAACCTTGTAAATGTTTCAAAAATGGGTTTAATGTCCTCCCTAAGCCACCTTTTTATTAATGATACAAGACAAGTGTGATAGAGTAAAATTTTTCAAAAAGTTTCCTATTATCAATTTGAAGGACCAAAATCAAGAATGTATGTGTGCGGTTAAAATGGAATTCATTTTTCACCTCAGAATTTTATGATTATATGTTATTTTTGACAAGAAATATTTGCTTGCATAGACTTGTCTGTAAAGAAATAGAAAGTTGAAAGCAACAGAGGCTAATCCACAAAACAGATCCAGCACTATTTGTCTTATGTATCCTGTTTTATTTATATTAAAATTAAAGGTTTAGTATGACCTGATGAAGATACTGTTACTATTTGTTATCTTTGGGAAAAATATGCATGTATACATGGAATTTTGTAATTAAAAGGTGTCAGAAGGTATGGGACTCAAGTCCCACATTGGAAGTATGAGATTCTAGTGTTGGAATTTATAAGGCCTTGAGCTCTTCAACTACAATGGCTAGCTTTTGTAGTGTGATTCTCTCAAGGTTCTTATCAATTGGTATTAGAGCCTTCCACAATGACTTTTTTTTATAGTAATTTGAATGGAACACAGAGTTGTAGTTACAATGAAGTGTTGGAAGTGGACTTTGCATTTGGTTTGGTCAAGAACACTGATTTTGCATGCTACATGAGCGCTATAGTTATTTCTATACAATACATATCAACCTGAAAACAGAACTTAGATCAGAAGTGATACATTGCAAATTACATGTTCTGTTCACAGCTGACCATAGAAAATAGAAAGGCATGAAGAGATGCAGCAAACCTACTTGTTGCAGTCATGCATGAGGATTTGTGCAAATAGTTGATGTTGAGCATAGACTTAGTAATTTTCAGTAAAATGATGGAAGTGCGCAATTATCCTTATGAGTTTGGTATCTTTATGGTCCACTAAAGGTTGCATGACTTTTCTTTTGTGACTCTCCATGAATTCAAGTATGGAGAAAATCTGGAAAGCATGTTTATTAGGTATGTTGGTTGTAAAATTTAATAAATAGGTTGCTTGGTATAGGTTGTCTTTTTTGTTGAAAATGTTACTTGGTCCCTCGTTTTATTGATAGGGCTTCAAGGTTGGCAGATGCTATTAAAAGTTATAATTTTAGGATTCCTATTACACACCAACAGCATCCATATCTAGTATATCTCTTATTAACTGCATGTCAGAGACGTTTTAATGAATAATGGTATCTTTGGGACAAATTTGATTCTTGCAAGATTCTTCGACGATGCTTGCTCCATCTATTACACTCACACCAAGCATACCTAGATCATTTTAGAGTTTCATTTTTTGCTCAAAGTTTACGTGGATTAGTGGTAGCCAAAAGTTGTATTTATTTATTGGCTAAAATAGATTGTTGTTGGTTCCTTATCTACATTTTATGTTTCAGTTTGGTCCTTAAGTTTAAAAAGTTTCACTTTGGTCCCTTATAGTGTCTCTTGTTAGTTTGAATTGGTCCTTCCATTTTTGGCACTAACCGTGTTAATTTTTGTTGACGCGGCGTCTCTTACAGTACAGTTTGCCACCTGTTACCAAGTTGACCAAATTAGTGTGATATACTAACAAAAGGACCAATTCTGTGTAACAGAGAAACTTTAAGGGATCAAAGTGAAACTTTTTAAACATAAGAGACTAAACTGAAATCTAAAATGTAGATAAGGGACAAAAATTCTATTTTAGCCTTGTTTATTTATTTATTTGGTTCCTCATTGATTTATATTATCATTGCTAGATTTCAAATTGATATTATTTGAAAACCTGTTGTTAGCCATTGTCCTTTTACCCCCTTTTGAGCAATGGTTTATTGTAGAGCTTCTAAGTTTTGTTACCTGGCATGAACTACTTGGATGGCTAATGATACAAAGTAACTTACTACTCTTACAGGAATTTGATTCTTTGTATGGTCCAGCTTGGCACTGCATTGTGTGTACTAGCTTTGGTTCCTATGTTACACATTCTCTTGGGGGCTTTTTGTACTTTTCCATTGATAAGGTTTATATCCTCCTCTTCAAGACAGCTGTTGAACCATTGGACCATTGATAACTTCCACAACTATGAGCCATGCCTCCTTGGAAAAATACATTTTAAAATTTTAAACCAGCTGATATGTAAAATTACGAAGTGAAACATTTAAATACCTATATTTTGTGATGTATTTGATGCACTTCTATTCACAAAAAAAAAGTATTTGATGCACTTCTATTTGGATTTGTAGTCTAGTATGTTGGAGAGCATTTCGATTGCAGAATTTGTTGTGGCAAGTCATAAGATTTTCATATTGTTCAGCTCACAATAACATTTTAAAGCAGAGGAATGCTAGTGACACTCTCTCTCTAACACTTTCTCTATGATTGGTTGAAATTGATTGAAAATCACCAATTTTGGTGGGTTCCATGTCTAAATAAGGAGAGAGAATCATTAAATGAGATGTGAGGTCCACCAAAATTGATGATTGTCAACAAATTCCAGGCAATTATGGAGAGAGTATTAGAAAGAGAGTGTTAGACAGAGTGCGTGTCGTTAGCATTTCTCTTTATAGTATTATTGTTATGAGCCAGGTCTAAGGCCTAAGTGGATAAAGGGATACATATTATAATAAAGGTATTAAAAGAATGACAATTAGAATCAATTATGGTTTGTTGCTGTAATTTGAGATCTCGGAATTGTTGGCTCTTGTTATGCCTAGCTATTGTTAGTTGCATAAAGGTATCTACAATATATATACATACTATGTGAACACTGAAAGGCAAGTAATGAATTAAGCATTGTTTTCTCTCTTTGTCGTCTCTTTTTTGTTTGATTCTAGAGGTTCCCTTCCCTCGAAGTAAGGTTCTATCATTTGGTGCTTTAATTGAAAGCATGATGGAGCCTACCGTGGCTGTCATTTACAATGGTTATGGTTATGCCCAATACGGGTATCAATAGTACCCACATTACTCTTGTTCTTATTATCAATATCCATCTCTACATTAGGGTAGATTTTGAGAGCTCTCGGAACCAACTACTAGGCATGTTTAGTACTGTGGAAACTCTTCATTCGTCATCATCACCTTCAATGCCTTTAGTTTGTATACCTAAAAACAATCCAAGCACTGACAGGAATTGTATTGCAACTTCCCTTGATAGTTAAGTTAATTGCCAAAAGAGCCTTGCTCTTATTGATTCCAATTTATCAACTTTGAGCAACCAAAGCGAAACGATGATTATTCAAGTTGCAATAGTAACAAATATAAGGAGTGAAAAGGTAGCTATGTTTTCATTCACAGATTCGAATTTTGATAAAGCCCTATGCTACATGACTCAAATAGATTTGGAGATGAATCTTTCGCTAATTGCTATGCCTAATGCCTCTCAACATCATCATCATTATCTCATAAATTACCTCATCTTTTGCCTTCCATCCAAAAGCTCAAAGCACACTATGTAAGGATGAAGACATTTCGATAAAACCATAATGACATTCAATTGTTGTGGAATGAAACTCCCCACTCTTATGTTTGTTTCATGCAATCCCTCGAGCAATTGGATGTATACCTTGTCTTATTGGATGCTTGGGTAGCTGATACATGCCAACTGTTTGATGATATAAGTTGGGCTATGACACCTATACGCACCTTCACCAATGGGTTATGTTATGTTGTTATTGTTGGAGATTCAAGGTGTATGATTTTAAATTTTCAGTTTTTCGTAAAAACTTTGAGCAGAATTATCCCCATCCCATGGACCACGCATTACGCATGAATCTCTAAGGTTTAGAGGTTTACCTTTGTAGTGTGCTTTCAAACCATAGAAAGTTCCCTCTTGATTAGGGATTTAGAGAGAGCTCATAACACTAATGAGTTGAATTAGATCCCTTTCTAATCTAAAATGTTTTAATGACAACAAACTTTTAAGAAGCAAATTATAATTCCTTTAGACTTATGCTACTAATGGTTTGTCTTGAGTGCTTTCAAAAGACAAGACTTAATCAAGAAGCATGTGTTGAATAAAATAACTTAGAATGAAAGATATCCAAGAGTGGGGTGAATTGGATATTTTAAAATTCTTTGAATTTTTTTCTTAAAATCCCTTTTTTGTAAAATCCAATTTTCTTGATTCTTGAAATGATTAAGAGATGTAGGTTGCTTTGTTAATGTATCCCTTTAAATCCAAGGTTCTGGTTTAAAGATTAGATTCAATTTTAAGACTTAGGTAGCAATCTTATACAAAGAATCTTGACCAAGAAAATAAAGTGATGAGGGATCGAGAAGATTACACAGCCAATTTATACTGGTTTGATTTCAAACGAAATCTACATCCAGTTTGATCCAAAGTAACCTGAGCTTGGACCTTCCACTAAACAAAATTACTTGTTTACATGCAAACTCACATGCACATGAAACCCACACATGCACTACTTCTAGAAAACCTATCAAGAAAAGCTCTAACACATGTAGAAAACCCTCTACATGAACCTAAACTTGAGTAACCCACTCAAGAACACACTAACATGCAAAGTAAATGGAAAGAATTCACCTATTCAATGAAGATATGAAAAATGGTGCACTTCCTATTGAAGTGAATAAAATAACACAAGAAGGGGGGTTGAATTGGATTTTCAAAACTGAAGCTCCTTTTGAAACAAAACAGGTTATTCTGAAGTCTGTTCAGAAAGTGTTTGTTCAGAATGAATAACTGTTCTGAGCTCAGAAAGAAAACTTATTAGTTTATGGAAAAGTTATTTGCTCATAACGAAACTTTAAACCCTTTGTTCTATTAAAGTGTTTTACTTAAAAGCATTGTGTTTAGGTTCCCGTAGTACTGTTTTACAAAAGTTTGTTTATGTTTCAAATGACAACCACAAGAATTAAGTGCACTAGTTTATAGTAAAAGTTTTGAAAACTCATGTAGGACTTAGATAATAATTATATATCATAAAAATACATTATTAAGTACTTTAAAACACATGAAATACTCTGTTTTTCTAGCAACAAAAATTAATTTAATTTGACCCTTAAAACACATTTAAATTACTAGTTTTGCCTCTCTAACATGCACAAATAATTGTCTAACTTGGAGAATAAAAGCCCCAACCTTTCCCATAAGTAAAATATCATTTAAAACACATTAAAGAGTCAAAAACTATGTTTTTCTACTGCATACATTGCTGTCCCAAAAATTGGTCTAAAAACTCACTTTCAAGGCACAATTTCACATCCAATTGTACTAGTAAATTAACTATATGATACCTATAATTAATCCTCATCATTTGAACACATTTCCATATAATTAAAATACCAAATCACTGCACATATGCTCTGTTTTTCATTAAAAATTCTGCACCTTCAAGTTTCATTAATAAAGTGCCCAATTTTGCTAAATAAAAGGTTCCAAATTAACTAGTTTCAAACTCTAACTCAACCATAAATTGAAACCAACATTTCCATGAATAAAAACATCAATTACATCAATGTAAACTCAACATAATGCTCTGTTTTTATTTATTCCCACAACCCATTTTAAAAGAAATTTTTAAAGCATCAAAACTTCATATTATGTAACCCAATTGGTCTAAATTTAATCCTTAACATATGTATACATAAGAACTATCATTTTTCATGTAGTAGAACTCATTTTTTTTTTGAAGAAAAATATACTTATTTCATTTTATTCACAATAGAAGCATAAATACATTGTGGTATATGCTCAAACACTTGGTTGCTAGCATAAAGCCTAGATGCCCTTACTAAAGAGTGAGCAACTTGGTTAGCTTGCCTCCTTACAAAACTCACCAATGAGTTTGGAAAAAAGTTTAAAATGGTTTTACATTGATCCACAATTTTATGAAATTCTAAGTAGCCATTTGTTTGCAACTTTAAGATATCAACCACTGATTTGCAATCTGATTAAAAAATGATACTTTCTGCATAAAAAATTCAACATAAGCACTGTCATAATTCCCAACTCGTACACAAGCTTTAAAGTCACAAAAGGAGCATAAAAAATTCATTTTTGGGTTCTCAAATGCACACTAATTCATACCCAATATATATATATATATATATATATATATATATATATATATACATCAAAGTCATCATTTTCAACACATTAAACATATTTTTTTAAAAGGTTCAAAATTTAATTAAACCAATGCACAACAAATAATTTGTCACCATTTTTTAGCATAAAGAACTCAGTTTTGAGGGTCCCAAACCGAGTTTAGGCACTGTTTTCATCTAGCCACTAAAACAGAACATTTCTACTAAAAAAAAAATCAAATGTTAACCATAGAAATCATGCAAAAATGAGTTTTAATAACCCTTCAAGCCAATACAAGTCTCCTTGCAATAACACAACATGAAAAGAGATGCGAAACTCCCCATACCTTAGTGAAATCAAATTTCAATCGGTTAGAATTGTAGCTCTTGATCTCTAGAGTAAGCCCTTTGAGTTTGGTTCCAAAAAGCTCAAAGTTTGAGATGGAGAATGGAGCTCTAAGTGAGCAACAATGGAGGAGAGGAGAGAAAAGAGAAGAGAGACTCTCTCTCTCTTGAAGTGGCAATACATAATGAATGAGGGAGGAGAGGAGAGCTTCTCTTATTTTAGGGTTGGCACAAACATGTGTCATGTTGTTTAGGGTCATTAATCTTAGGCTTAATCTAATTTAATTTTGTAGGCCACTAAGCTAGTCTTAATTAATTTCTAATTAAATACAAAGTTGATTAGTATACCTTAATTTAATTAGGGTGCTAAAGTCCTTAGTCACTAAAGTAATCTATTTTATTAATCTAATATACGCTAGACTCATTAATTTATTAATTGAGCTTATTAAGAGTTAATTTTAAGCTTTATGACAAAAGTTGCATGTATTTACCATTGTGTCATTAATGAGCTGACCTCTACTCCTTCCCTTGACTTTGGTTGACTGTATTGACTTAAGTTGACTTTCTCTAATTTAAGTCTAAATTATTTTTTGGCTTAAATATGTTTTAGGTCCCTGATAAATTAGCGAATTTTGTTTTTGATCCTTAATAAATTTTTTCTTTGCATTGAGTCCCTAATAAAACAAAAATTTTGTTTTTGGTCCTTGTTATTTTGTTTTAATCCTTCTAATATATCTATTTTTCATTTGAGTCCCTATAATATTTTTTTCTTTTTGTATTAGTCCCTTTGAAAAATATTTGATAAGGACTTATAACAAATGATCTACATATTTTAGGAACAAAAACGAAAAAATAGATATATTAAAAGGACTAAAACAAAATAACAAGGACCAAAAACAAAATATTTGTTTTATTAGGAACTCAACGCAAAATTTTTTTTTATTAGGGACCCAAAACAAAATTCGCTAATTTATCAAGGACCTAAAACATATTTAAGACATTATTTTAATTATTTCTTTTATTTCTATTGCACTTTAAGCTATTAGATGAATTAACTTAATTAAATTAAATTCTCCAATATTTAAAAAAATGATTATATCATATTTCCATTTATTTATTTATTTATTTTTTAGTGTTAAAATTTTGGGATGTTACATAAAGCACACACAAAATTTATACCGGTTCACCCACAACCTTGGGCTACATCCAGTACCTACATGAAAGCACACGGTTGTTGTCAAGTAATAAAATTACTGTCTCCACATGGATTGCATTTTTGGCTTTGTAATTTTCTGAATTTAATTAAAATTAAGCAAAAGGAAATATTTGATTGGATAAGAATAGATTTGAAAAGATTAAATTAAAGATAAAAATAAAATAAAGATAAAATAAAATAAAGATAAAGATAGAGTAAATATTCAAAAGATGAAAAGTCTTGCATTCCTTCAAGAGCCACACACAAAACTGACCTTACAATCTCACATCATCCTACTAACCACCACGATATGGTCTTGTAGTGAACTTCTCCAATAACCCTAATCGAAAATCTTGCCTAGGCTCACAACATAATACACTTTGGGCCCAATGCCACTGGAACTTCAACAGTCAGTGGTCTTACATGCACACATCTGGATGACAATTGGAAGTACACCCTTGCCACGGTACTATGACAGGACTCTCACTAACCTTGGATATGCCTCGCATTTGTTGGGGTTGCCAAGTCGGCTCTGTGATATCCATCACAACTCAGTGACGTCACACCCCCAAGGAACAACAAGCCAATGAACATTTCCTTAGGTACCACTCTATAGTCATCCATTTCCTCTTAGGACTAACACCACACATGGCTCTCAACCAAAGGTCGTCCTTTACAATTCCATGTGGAGCTTCCTCTGTTAATGGTACATCCAATGATAGTTAGATGGCACTATCGCACATGAGCATAAGGCTTTGCCTCAATCTCCAAATTTAATTAAATAGAAGACCCACGTCTTCATCACAACAACATTGTTGTCTTTGCCACTCTAATTTCATCCCTCAAAACACTATTGAATCTAAATCCCATGATTTTAATTATGACAAATCATTAGTGTTGCAAATTGTAAGAATGAAGCTATGCAAGCTAACAATCTACTAAGTGTTTCAGATCATATATAAAGAGCAGATTGAAACAAGCATTCTAATGAGTTTAAAACAAATTCAGAATAGGATGACTGAACACTACATCAAGAAAGAAGTCTCAGAAAGATGTTGAAGCCCCATCTGAATGATGAAGACAATGCTTCCTCTGAAGATCTCATTCTTAGCATGTTGCAAAAGCATCAAGAAAGTCTCATTCAAAGTATATATATCAGAGACTATAATGAGTTAACAACGTCAAAATGAAGTTGCAGCTAGTCAACATCATAATGATGTTATGAAGATAAACCAGAATCAAGATAGAAAGAGATTCTGAGATAATCACATCAGAATGATGTGTTATAATCAAAAGCATGAAGGTTCTGTGCATCATAATGGAATGTAATGCAACATCATATCTTCCATATGTAGTCACAATTACATAGGACTCATGAGAAGATTGAAGTTTATAATATCACATCTTCCATCATAACCACCAAGGGTCCATCAGAAGATTGATGTTAACAACATTTGAAGATGCAAGAAGTTGACAGCTGAGACATGTCCTTGAGAGATCTAATGTGGGACATCAGATTAAAACCAAAAAGACTTCTCACAAGTCTGCACCAAGGGCAATATGCATTCAACATCAACAACAAGCCACATAACTTATTTATGCTGAAGCAAGCTATTTCAGAATGAAACTTGCTGTAAAGAGTTGATCAACATGATGAAGTTCAAGCTAGTTACAAAGCCTCATCAAGAAATCTTTGTAACACCCTAAAGGATATCACCTTTTGTCTGCTTATATTACTAAATTATAAAAACTTAGAATATAAGAATATCAGAGTTAACTATGCCGAATGTAACACCCCGAAATTTTCAACCCAATAAGTAGGGACGTGAGAGGTTAATTAGAAATTAATTGAAATTAATTTGTTTGTTTTAAAAGAAAAAATATATATTTTTTGAGAAATTAAAATATAGTTAGTAATTAATTGAGTGATGAAGAAAAATGAAGGAAAGTAAATAAAATAGGTATTTCTTTATAATGGTCAAGTAGAAAATTTATAAAATCAAAGATATAAAATTCCTTGTAATTGAGTTGTCTATGAGATTTCTGTGTAATTAAATTGTTTGTGATTGATTCCCTGGAATGCTTGCTAGTAATTAATTGGCTGAGATTAATTACTGGTAGTAAATATTAAAAATATTTGTTACTATGTACTAATTAATTTATTGGTTGCAAATTGGTTTTAATTATTTTAATTATAAGTTATCTCTTATAAAGTTTATCTGCAAACAATTTCTTTACAGATGAAATTTTATTTGAGCAACTAGAAAAGTTTTCATTATAAGAAGTTTTATAAAATTAATTGGATGTTTGAAATTAAGTTTTAAAATTTTAAATCACATTCCATTATAATTACACAATGTAAAATTACATTGTGTAAATTAAACTCGGTACCTAAAACTACCAAATCACACCCTTTAACCAATTGAAATTCATGCAAAACCCTCCTTTCCCACTTGATTCCCACGGTCTCCCTTCCCCCTAAACCTCTCTCTCACTAAAATCCAATTCATTTCCTCTCATTTACTTTAACTTAGCAACTAAGTTAAGGTCAAAAGCTCTCTTCTCTCTCTTCTTTTTGCTCTGCTGGCTGAGACACCCAAAAGGGAAGGAGGAAGCCATTTTTGTAAAGCTTGTGGGCTGCATGCAAGCTGGGAGGTCCTCACTTCATAACCAACAACTTGTCTTCTCTTCGCCTTCATCTTCTCTTCCTTTATCTCTGCTGAACCTCAACAAAGGTGAGGGGGACTCTTTGTGGATTTAAGCTTTGTTCTGTACATGTGGTTGAGGGTTAGGGGTCTCAACCACATCTTGCATGCATGCCCCTCTTTGGCTGTTGTGTGTGCTTTGTTTGAATGCTTGAACATGAAAAATTGATGAAATGGGTTGGAAACCCTTTGGCAGTGGCTGTGTGAGTGCATGTCCTGGCCTTAGTGTTGTTTTTGTTCTTTTGAAACTGAGTGGGAAGGCCCCTGGAACAAGGGAATCCATGCCCAATTTTCATAAAATTAATTGATGAAGGTTGCATGTTGAAAACAAACCCCAAAACAATGTAACAGTGGCTGTTAGGTTCGAGTGTCCCTGGACAGCTCCCACGGTTTTGTGATTTTTGGGAGATCTAACCGTTGGTTTTTCACAAAATTTGTTTTGAATGAAGATAGACACAAAAAGGAAAAACTTTTATTTTGACACCATGGAGAGAAACCCTCGTATTAAAGTTCATCCCTGGCTTTCAAAATGACTGTTCTGTTTTCATGTTTCCCTGGAACATGTCTCGGTTTTTCTCAAATTCCCACTTGTGTGCTTGATGTTTATTTTTCGTTTTTGAACCATTAAAAACTAGAAAAAACAATATTTTTAACCATTTAAATTAAAAAATTATCATGTTCAATTTCTAAATCAACTTTTTAAAAAGAAACAGGGCAAGGGTTTTTGAGCTCTGTTTTGAGTCTGAAACTTAGGCTGTTAGAAAAAAATTTACTGGGAACAATAGGGAAAGAATTTGGGGGCAAGGGTTACCTTTTTAGAAATATAAAGATGTTACCTTTCTACTGTAAAAATTTCAGCTCAAAAAAAGTTTGGGAAGTGGGAGAAATTTACATTTCTTTGAGCTATGTTCAGTGAGCACTCAAAATTCAGGGCTGCTGACTTAGAAAATTTTTATAAAATTTTCTAGATGTTTATTTTATAAGTGGAATACCTTTTTGTAAACTAGATTTCAAGAGTTTCGATTTGATATAAAAAAAATTTAAATTCTAAGGTCAATTGCTTGTACCAGTGAGAGCTCACATGCAGTACTGCCAATTAAAATTTGACTAAATAGTCAAATGTAATTGTTAACACTTGTATTTTGTCACTTTACCTTCAATTAATATTTTAATTCTGTGAGATAATAGATAGAATACAACCATTATTATGATTGATTTATTCAAGTCTCAAGGAGGAAAACCTTGAGTATTTGATATTTGAAAGTATGATTTTCTCTGTTTTGGTGATATAGTATGTTGACTGTAGTTTGAATCTTGTGGTGCAATTGTTTGTCGGTGTGATGTGTTTACAAGACTTGACTCGAGTACTTGTAATAACTAGAATTGATTTGTAGTGGCAATAGCAGGATTGCTATTCAAAGATAAATATAACTTGTATAGTGAGCACATTTAAATGATATAAGAGACTTTTATTTTATTTTATTTTATTTTCATTTAATTTATTAAATATCTTTCTTTTATCAAATCATAAGACATTTGAGAGGGTAAGAAATATATAAAACATAATAAAATTGTTCAAATCGTGGTGAGAACCGAAAGGAGGAAGGAACCTCCAGCGCCAAGTCATGTGAAACGGTTGAACGAATGTGTTCATGGACAAAGTTTGAATGGACAATTATGAAAGAGGTTGTGTGGGGGCTTCACCTGTGGTGAGCGATATGCTCGTGAGGAATGGGGTCGGCATGTGTCACCACTGTGGTGGTGGAGAGTGGATCTCCGTATGGTATGTCGGGGACATACGTCGTGGAAGACCACCATTCAGTACCTTTGGCAGTGAACCCACACCAACCTATAAGAGATGAACCCGATGAGAGGGAGTGGTTGAGGAGTCAGTCCTCAGAGATTGGATGACCTCACAAGTGGTACCTGAGGTGTGCTCACTGACTTGCTGTTTCTTGGGGATCTGGCGCTGAGTTTGTGGTCATGCTTCCACAGTGTCGACTTGGCAATCCCGACAAATGCGAGGCACAACCTTGTTGGTGAGAGCCCTGCCATTGTACCGTGGTGAAGGGTGTACTCCCAGCAAGTCATCCAACTTAAATATGTGTAAGACCACTGAGTTCTGGGAGTTCCAGTGGCGGCTGGCCAGTGTGAAATAATTTACAAGAATAGTTGTGGAAACAAATAGGTTTAAGGTATGACCGTTAGAAAACCACATCGTGGTGGCTAGTAGGATTGTGTATGTGACTGTAAAGTCATTCTGTGTGTACTGCTTGATGAAGCAAAGAGTTCACCCTCTGTTTATTTTTCTTTTAGGAACTTGTGACAGTACCTGTGGATGTCATAAAGATGTTATCTTCATCAGCTTCATCACTTTCGCTTGGAGGTTGGTCTAACATGTAGGATTGGGTTTAGAGATGACTGCTCTGAGACTAGGTTTTCCCTTTTTATGTATTTGAATATGGGTAGACTTAGGTTTCAGATTTGTGGTATGTACATTCAGCTTTCGTACTCTATTACCCTATGTATTTGGAATACCCTTTGGAAATGTACATATTACTATTACTCTGTAAAATATTTTGGTTATGAAAATCTCTATTTCATGTATATATGTATATTTTATAGCCAGATCTATTTACTTTATTTATTCTGTTTTACTTGCTTTTAAATGTATACTTATAATTGAGGCGGCGATACGCAACTTCCAAAATTAATTAATGAAAAGTTTTCAAAATTTAGTAAAATTCATATCTATGTTTTATTAACTTCACAGTTCTTGGAAAAATTAAAGTTAGTTAACATGCATATTAAATTAAAATAAGTTTTTAAATGAGAATATATGTAAACTCGGATTTAGGGTGTTATACCGAAACTAAAAGATAAACATATATGACATAAACAAAGCTAAAAACAAAGCTCTTGGAACTTATGTGTCTTACAAAACATAGGCAATGTACATACAACATAAAACCAATTCCTAGACACAGGAGATACAAAACTAATAACATCTTCCTCCAAGCAAACATCTCCATGCTCCAAGGTTTTCTCATGAAGTGTCCTCCTGCTTAACTTGTAAAAACATGAAACTAAAAGGGATGAGACATAATGTCCTAGTGAGTGTTCCAAGGACTCTAGGCTGACTCTCTGTTCTAGGGATCCTTTTCTTAACTCTCATGGCTTCTCTTTACTTTTATTGATGCTTACACTCACAACTATTACCTCATCATTACTATTTCCTTAGACCATCCTTAACCTTTACTTAGGCACTTAGAGTTGGTCTCCTATGCCAAATCTAAGGCCACTTGTAACGACCCACCTTCGTTACATAACTAACAAAGCTAGAGATTTTATTTTATTTCTTTTAAAACTCTTCAATAATTTTATTTATGAAAATAATGTATGAAATTTTCACGATTCCAGAGTTACAAATAAAATTTCAAAACATACGATATAAACCATGCATTTACAAAACATAACTAAATCAAAACTTGGTGCCTCATGACACTCCAACATTGTAAAAGAAGATATATCTTTAAAAATATAAAACCCTTGAAAGTTATACATAAGATAAACCTAAGCTGGTCATATCTACACATAAAGAAGTAAAACATCATGATTAGAAAACAAGTATCTTCGCGTCCATGCAAGTCTATCCACTGTGCTTCTCAAAAGGGTGATCCAACTCCATTTCTTCTCAAGAGAATGCAACCTCCTAGAAGTCTGCTCCCCCGAACGCATAGTTCAAGATCATCACAGTCACAACCATATGTGCCACACGCAAAGGTAAGCTCACCAAAACAAAATCATACATATGCAAATAAATAGATTCCAAAATAAGGAAAAAGGAAGAAAACTAAACTTTATAAACTTCAAAAATACTATGCATAATAGCTAGAAATTTATAACAAAACTCAGCTTATATAAAGTCATCTCATATTGTTCATCAATAGCCACTATTAGACAACAACATGATAACGTCATTATCTCAACTAATGCATACCAAATAATCTTAATATAAATCTTCAACTGTCATCAACAACATAGTTCCATAACCAATTATCACCATGAATCATCAACATCATGAATTACATTTAAACATTAGTATCACAATCCTCATCATAATTTAAATCACCAAAAACCATCATCATAACTTATGTACATGATCACAAACCACTAGACAACCTCAAATACCAAACACTGACTCTACTCCATGGAGTTTCAACTTCATATGAGCAGTCCCCCATAAGCCTCATCCTCTAACATAGTCTCACTCTCTGACCATTTAGGTAGTCTCTTGGGCTGACCCTAAGGGGGAAGTGTGGTTTTATCGAAAATAAACAAGTATGGGTAATGGCTTACCTCTGTAGGTTTGCAAGACCTTACATCTATAGGGATTCTCCCACTCGTCTATTCTATAGGCCCATTCCCGTTAGCCACCACAAAACCCCCAGCACTAGGTTGAGAGCCATCCTAGCACCCTCAACTTACGTGCCTACTCATATGCTTGTGCACCAACTGTGCACCTATCATATACCACAACGACACAACATCTTTGGAATTCCCTACAGTCTTAAATACGACACCTCCGTACCCGCCATCTCCTATGGCCTAACTTAAGGGTCCAAATACATCTCAACAATCCACAACCACGACAACAGTTCATCCCCTATACACTAAAAGGGCCACTAAACCTCTTGGGGAGTAGTTCTCAATACTCTGACATGCCATTTGGAGTCAAAACATAGGGGTGGTACTTGGGAAGATATCCCACTAGGCGAGACCCCCGGGTCGCTTTAATGGGTCGGAGCTTTGGTGTGAAACTCACCCTCCCAAGTATACCATTTTCCAATAAAAACATTCCCAAAGGACATAGCTAACCCTCCAACATATAGGGACAATTACAATACAAGATTATCATTCATCATCATCGTTTCATCAAAACATATGTATCTCAACAATAAAGACATTCTTTCAAAGAAAAACTTATTACATTTGCTTAAACATTTATAAGATTCATAATATCTACCTTTCTCTTTCGATGGTCATATCTCAAACAATCACATAACATCCATCATATCATTAATTCACTATTCATATACTCATCACATTTATGAACCCATCCCTAGTTCCCTAAGCAAAGTAAGACTTCCACACCTTGAATTCTTATAATCATCTCTTCAAAACCGCATATTAATATGAATTACATCATCTCAACTTATAATTAGCTTTAACATAATTATAAAAACTTATAACATCATTTTATATGCACTTGGAATTGTTTTGGAAACTCTCAAGAAAGTATTTGGGGGTAAAAGAAACATTCTACCTTAATTTAGATTAAGCTAGAAAATTTAGCTTAAGTTAAAAAGTTACCTTAAGCTAAAAATTTTAGCTTGAGCTAAATTTATGCAGTCCCAATTCTATCGAAGTTTAGCTTGAGCTAAAAATTTTAGCTTCAGCTAAATTCGTGCAGACCCAATTCTAGGGACAACCAATGAGCACCAAAGAGAGGAGAAAAGAGTTCCCTTTGAGCACAAACACCAATCCCCAAGTCTCTAAGATATTGGGGTTTCTTGAGAAGAAAGAGAGCCCTTTGTGAAGAGAAATCTGAATTGTGAGGGCTGAAGGAAGGGTTTATGACCTTTAGAATTTCCCCTATTCACACCTAAGCCTTTCCTAAGCACACCTACCCCTTTCTCTCATAATCCAAAGCCCATCCTCTCAGGCCAACTCTGTAAAACTTACTAAACACATACACCTATAATCAAATCACCAACTCATTAATTAATTATTTCAAGAACTTAAATTAAATTTAATTATTCTTCTAATTTAATTAAATCACTTATACAATCAATTAATAAAAACACAGTGTTACAGAAGGCATAAAATTACCTTGTAACCAAACACCAAATTCACTAAGTGATCCTCATAATCCTCAAAATCCTTGAAAAGAAGGGGGGAAAGAATAAAGGGGGGGGGGGGGGGGGGGGAAATCCTTGAATCCTTTGAAAAGGGGAAAAGAAGAAAAATCAAATAATTTGATTCAACTCATAATTTTAATTACGGAAAAAGAAATCATAGTTGAAGCATAAAAGTAAATTATTGAGGGATTTTAAGTAGTGAAAACCCTATAACGAGATTTTTGAGTGGAAAAGGGACATTCAAAATTGCTGCTAGTGGAAAAGGAAGCATACCTTTTTCACAAGTTTCAATGCTCAAACCACCATTTGCTGGTTCATGTCATCGAAACTCCATAAGAAAGAAAATTTACCTTGATTGTGAGAGATAAGAAAGGAGCAAAAGATTTGATGAAGAAAAAACTATAGAGAGAAAAACAAGAGAAGCTACCATGAAAGTATGTGAGAGTGAGGATGCATTGAAGAGAACGAGCTCGACTAAAAGAAAGATAAATGTGTGAGAGAACAAGCTCAATGGAGTAGGGATTCTGAGTATTCCACTGTGATTCTAATATTCTTACATATTTAGGTACTGAAAATAAATGATGATTATTATAACGTTTACATTCTAAAAGTTTTTTTTTTCTTTTTTTGAGTTTTACATATTTATCATAGTATTACAAGGTTTTACCTACATCAAGCATCTGTAGTAAAATTATTTTGGGTTTTACCTATAGTAATTTATGTCCATATAGGTAAAAGTGTCTGCAGGTATTGATAATTTCCCTTGTATTTTGATAATAATACTAGAAAACATTTATAAACTCAACCAATTGAAAAATATATATATTTTCTGTAAATACTGAGATTTCTATCACACAAACATTGTAAATGCCAATAGGGTATTGTAGATGTCATAAAAACATTGAAACAAATAATGACAATAACAAGAAAAAGGTTGGGAAAAACTTAGTTGTTCACAGTGATCATATACGCATGTTACCAAAATAGAAAAAAAAAATCAAGACATAATTTTAGAGTCATCTTATCCAACATAGAAATTAAAAAAAAATCATATCGTAATCCAAAATCATATGGAGGTGGTCAAAATAGGTATTAAATAAATTAATGATAATGTTTTACTTAGTTTTAACATTCCTTATATTCCCATATATAAAATAGTTTATGTCCCTTGTTTATGAGTCGAACATGTGAAGCTACTTATAATGAGCTTTTAGAAGAAACTCTTCAACAATGGGTCGCATATTTTGTACTTCTTTTATTCTTTGAGCAATGAGCATATCCTGAAACAAAAAATTTCAACTTTTTAAGTGATGAATATTGTGATAATTTCACTTTGTACTTCTTTATTTTTCTCATAAACATTATTTATTGGAAATTTTGACCGAAAATCTTAAATTTTCTTGTTGAATAGCAATAAAATACATTGAACTTTAAAAAAAAAACTTCAATTCCCAATTTTTTGTTTTTCTCATTAGCAAACACTTTCTAAAAATTTGAGCAATATTTTTTAAAACAACATTTTGAATAGTAATGAAAAATACCAGAATGTCCAAAATGAGGACACTAATTTTAATTGTTGCTTTGTTTTTCTCATTAGCCAAGATGATTTCCTAAAACTTTTAACAATATTTTAAAACAACTTTTTGAATAGTAATGAAAAATATGAAAAAATCAAAATAAGCATACTCCAGCCAGTTTTTTATTCTTTGTTTTTCTCTATAGCCATGATTATTTCATAGAATTTTTTTACAATATTTTAAAACATCATTTTTAATAGTTATGAAAAATACAAAATGACCTAAATAAGTATATACATCACTTTCTAGTTCATTGTTCTCTCATTAGCCAGTCATTTCCTGAAAATTTTGGCAACATTTAAAAACAAAGTTGTCCTTAATTTCCAAAAAGTTGTAGTAGTAAACTAAAAAGAATATGTAAAAAATTAATAAGAGTGTTTTAAAATAATTAAGCACACTTACTTTAGTTATTATTCAATTTTTATCCTCATTAGCGAGCATTTCCACACAAAAAAAATAGTAAAATCGAAAATATCAAATGAAATTGTAATTTAAAATGCCAAACTTTACATATCCCCTAAAAAAATAAAAGAGAATCAAAGATTCTAATTTTGAAATAAGAAATAATAGCACCACGATCTTTAATACACTCTTTATTATTGATTAAAATTTATTAAAAATCATAAAATTGTGTCCTTTATTTAAAATGATGGTTTTGTAATTTTAAAAAAATTAACTAATATTAAAAAAAATTGTTAGAGGGCATGTTAGTAGCATTTCTCATTTTGGAAATAAGTATACTTACTTTGCTTTCATTTTTGTTCCGTAGCGTGTTTTCCTTTGTGGCGTCGAGTACGGATTCCAAAATTTTCATATCTTTCAACCTCCGCCAAAGATCAGAACCGAAAGCCTTTCTCTTTATGATGATAAATCTGCAAAACAATTTTTTTTAATGAAATTCATGATTATATCAAAAAGAAATATAAGAAACCGTGTTCAAAATTGTTGTTGTTGCAATTTAGTCATTCAAAGTATGCCCAATAGGAGGAAAAAAAATAAAAAATAAATGGGAAAAGAAAATAGTGGAATAAAAAATATACAATATTTAGTATTGGATAATTATTTTTATTTGTGAAAACATTCACCTTTTTGCAATGAATTTTTTAATAATGATTTTTTCCACAAATAATGTATCATTTAGAAGTGTATGAAAAAGAAAAAAAATTAAAATGGGAGAAATTAAAAGAAAGACAAGAAAAAGTAATTATCCAATAGAGTCTTTGTAATTATTTAATTATATTTATGACCTTATACAATCAATTTTTTTCTTTTTTTCCTCTTAGCAACAATGTTAGCTATCATCTATGTGGATTTTTTTATCATAGGCTTTTAGCTAAAGTAAAGGGTGGACATTGTTTGATTAGTGTATTAATCCTACTTCATGTACTACTTCATTGTCTAAATAGGATGCTCTTATGTCTATTCTATTTCTATGTAATATCCTGTTTGTAGAAGCTATCTATTCTGTGTTTGTTTTTGTGGTTTTGTTCATATATAGGTGGAACCTTTGGTCATTAAGTTGTATCCTCGATTGAGTTTCACTTGTACTCATTATCAATAATAATTTCTTTTGCTTTTGCTTCTTAAAAAAAAATCTAATTACTTCATTACCTTTTGGGCACAAAGAGATTTACTTGATGAAAGATAGCCATCAAGTGAATTTTGGATCGCTACAAGGAAATTCGAACCCATGCCCACAAGAAAGTTATTTTTTTGTCCAAATCTTTAATATAATTTGTGCCAACATGCATTGACTTTGTGTACATGCATGCATTAATGAATAGTTTTTTATTAGTATAATGCTTAGTAAGGTTGTATCATTAGTTTATAATAACTAGTATGGCTTTCCAAAATATAAGTTCAACATCATTGAAAAGATGTACAAGAGCTTTACATGGACTATCATCCCAATTAATATAGTAGAAATTCAGAACTTGAGATTGTATCAATTATTTGTTCTCTTTGAAAGAAACTTTCTTATATCGTTTTACCACTAAATAAAATGTCAGTTATTAACCAAAAAATATGTCAAGTGTCAAGATTTCTTTTGTTGATAAAGCTTTTGTCCAAAAAAATTAAATTATTAGAGTTAACATCATGGATCTACATTAAAAGTATGATGTATTTTATTAATAATTGATGTATTAATTAATGATATAGATCAATGCTTTATACAAGCAGGATTGTTTATAAATACGTTGTATCATAATTTTTGTGTAAACTCCCAATGTTTTTACTAACATTTTAATTTTAGTTAGATATAGACTATTATAAATGAAGTCTAATTTAATGTCAAGCAGATAGTAAATGACATTTTTTATTGTGGTGTACAAGTTGAGAGCTTTGAATTTAATGGAGAAATATAATCTAAATAGCTTAGTTTGTGTACAACCCTTGAAATATTTATGAATTGAAGAAAAAAAAATTCTTACTTGAAGAATCTTGTATAAAAACTACTTATCTTGGTTTAAAAAATAACTTTTTTGTAAATGTGCAACATACTGTTCAAGGTAACTATTTGCTTTAAGAACATATTTAAGAAATAGATCTTACACTATGTTTGTTCTTTACCTACAACTTGAACTATATATATAAACAAATTTGTTAAATTTCTCACTAGAAAGTTTTCATAGAAGAACTTGTTGATTAAGAAAATATACTCATGAACAGGTCGTTTATCTTGAATCAACAAGGAAGAAAACAAAATTTTAAATTGGACTATGTACCTTATCAACCCTTCTATTATTTTTTTCGCCTTCTACATTCAACGATCCAAATTTTTTTAATCCAAATGGGGTTTCAGTCTAAACTTACAATAATACAAATATATATAAGGAACACATGCTTGAAAAGATATTCATAAGAATAAAAATAGAAATTTCAAGTATACAATAATGCGGTGTCTTTTTAGGACTCAATGTATTATAACGTTGTTTGATGTGTGAAGACTTCTTGGATGGCTAAAGGAGATCGATTTTCTTCTTTCTGGTATAACAAGTGTGTAAATTTATGAATAGATGAAAATACAAAATTGAAATTTTTATAAGATATTCATGAAGATCTAAACAGAATTTTAGAGTGTGAAAATATATAATGGGTTGTCCTTTCAGGATTCAATGTAACATATGTGTCATTGTATTATAGTCCAATACTTTAGTAACTCTTGTGTTTGAGACTATTAATTGATAAGTTAGTTTACCATTTGTTTGCAAGAGTATTTTTTGTAAACTGTTTTCAAAACTAATATCTCATTTTTATTTTTTAAAACACAAAGTGAACTTTTCCAAGTTTTTTGTTATGATTGAAAATGATTTTAGTACTTCATTTTTTTGTCTTCATAAATTTAATTTTTTATAAATAATCTATATTATTATTTTGTGATGATGTGCCTTGTATTTAGTCTTGTCATGCAAAGACTTTTCTAAAGCAACATGTGACATAACATAGATATATGTCACAACACCACTAAGTGACGATAGAGTTATTTTCAAAAGTTTTAAAAAAATTTAATATGAAAAATACTAATAAAACTATAATTACATGGACCAAAAACATGCTTCACCCATTATATAATTTTTTGTATAAATTATATTTTTGTTTAGTAAATAAAAAAAACGTTTAGGTAACTATAGTTTTAGATTTTGTATTAACATCAAACTGTTTTATATTTTTAAAGATCAAGTATTTTATTAAAAATTCTAAATATTAGGGAAGTGTATTAGAACAATTAGAAAGAATAATGTAAAAATGATTAAAAAAAAGAGGATAAAAAAGAAAGTTTATAACACTACTAATGTAAAAATGGAAGAAAAATAAAAACGTTACAAGCTTATAAGCTATAGTAACTTCTAAGCTATGAATTATTCTTAAAACAAGCTTATTTAAGAAACTTTTTAATTTGGTCAAACAAACCTATAAACTAGCTATATAAATTAAAAATTAGCTTATTGACATGAGAAATACATCCTTTTCTAGAAAAAAAAAAGGTATTCTAATATATGATTAAATGATATATACAATTGAAGTTTATAATAATGGAAGAATTAATAAAAAGGAAATTTTAATTTCAAAATGAAATATACCTCCTTTTCTAATTGCTCGATGAATTAATTAAACTCGGTATCATCAAATAATGGATTTGCATAAATGTCTACATTATCTTTTTTCTCCAATGGAATGCCAAATTCATCCTAGGGTTAACATAACACAAACAACAAGATAGTTAAATTGTGCATATTTCCTCATAAAATTTGATAATATGTATCTACTAAGAACATAGAAAGCAAGATTTACGATGTGAATTAAAAAAAACTCTATCTTTAGATTGATATTGGGTACACACACACACACACACACACACACACACATATAATTAAAATTGTTTAATCATTTATTCTTCCCATAGAGTTGCCTCCAGAGGGATTAGAAGGTAATTATGTGACAGATTTCTTAGCTACTAAAGGTCACTCCATTCCTTTGGGAATCCAATGGTATAATGTTCCCCCTTGAAAAATGTAAAGAATTAGTTTGGACAGATTTTATTGGGACTTTGTTCCCTCAAAGAGTCCACATGTAATGGCCTAGGCCACTTTTCATAAAAAAAATATAAAACCAATCTTATTTGTATGTATACTTTCCAACAATTTCTATACCATTCATATAAAAACACAACCTCTAAGGTGAAGATACATTTTATTTTGTATGTTTGTCAATAAACACCATTCACAAAGAGGTTATATATACAATTTGATAGATAAGAAGGTTGATCCCAACTAGTATACTATATTGTATGCAAACATTGAAGACATAGAAGATGAATTCAATTGGGACTCAGAAGAAGTTTAATTACTGGTTTAATCCTTAGAAATAGGCTTTATATCTCCTTACTGGTTTAACTACTTTGCAAAGAGGGGTAAAACCCACTGCAATGTTTGAAAAAATTATGAGGTGTGAGGTTCGAGTGTTAGTTCTAATGAATATTTTTTCCTACTCTTCTCGGCTGAAGAAGACATTTTAATATATTTAATGTCTTTTTTTTTCCTATCTATTGCTACTTTAATTCAATACAATTAACTATATAAGGCACAAGGAAATCTTTTGGAGTCCTACCAATGACAGAAGACAATAAATATAAATTTAAACAGAGAAGAAAAAAATAAAGATGAAATCAATCAGAATAGAAGGAAATAAACTAATTCATTCTGTTCTATTCACGTGACAATTAATATTAGGAGATGATTCCTAGAAATAAAATTCAAACCTAAATTTTTAATCAAATCACTTTTTCTTCTTAAAAGTTAAAACTAGCCCATTAATTAGTGATAGATATTTAGGAGCTAGACATCGTATTAAAGAAAATGAACGTCCAAAGTTATGCTCATTCTCTTATTTGGACATCACTTTTAAATTAACAATTGACAAGACATTTCTTCTACTTAAACTTCAATCTTCACCAAACAGGATATATATATATATATATATATATATATATATATATATATATATATATATATATATATATATATATAAGATTTTCATTTACAACTTATTATTGCATTTTGTCTACATTTTTTTATTATATTTAAATTATAATATTTGTTCATACCTGGAATTCCTAATAGTGGTTTCCAAGTAAATTTTCTTCTCCTATATTGCAATCTAGCTGGTGCTGCTCTCCAATGGTGGTTATAAAGGGTGTAGAGTAAAGCTACAAAGACATTCAGATATTTGAGTGAACAAGGGAGTTGGAAGATATTTGAATCTTTCAATAATATTAAAGAACAAAAATAATATGTTATGTTGGTCTAAGATTCAATAAAAAATGACGATGGGTTAAAATATAGGCATAGTAACTCAACCTTAGCTTAAGTTGTATTAAATTTTCGCTATAGGAATCCTTGATTACAAGGACCATATCCTAACTATATTATCAATGGACTTGGATTCTCTTCTTTTACTCACTAATAAGAGAAGACACTAACATAAGATGTAGAAAAACTAAAATTTATATAGGAATTGTGCAAGAACATCCATTAATTGTATAAGAATTCAAAATATTATATAAAACTGTTTTGTATTTATTACTTGACCATCTCCTATTAGTGAAATTTTCCTTTGTAGATTGGTTAAATAATACAGTCCTTTGATTTGGAGGGTAGATTCAAACATGATATTGGCTTGGAAGATCAATATTGGTGGAGTAATTATTGGGTTCGAACTTAATGGTTGCTGATAAATTTTGCGCTGATTTAATCACCAAAAGCTGCATATATAAGGGTAGTTTAATACTTTAATGTTAACTTTGGTAAATTGAACAAGCTTGGGCTTGTACATGGTTGGGCTGTATTATTTGACATGCTTTTGGTACTCTCAATAATGAATTACTTTGGCTGATAAAGTGCCTGTTTGTTTGTGCTTAAAAAAAGTGATTTTTTTTTTTAAAAATGATTTATTTTTAAGAGATTCTTATATAAGTGATTATTGGATGAAAAAAGATTAAACAAATGGAAAATCATAAAAAAGCATAAATTTGATATCTCTCTCTTATCAAAGTTGATTTTCCAAAGAAGCAGGTCCTAATTGCTTCTAAAAAAAAGCATAAATCTAATTATTTTCTAATTCTTGAAAAAGCTTACCCAAAACACTTTATGAATTTCAATAAGTGATTTTTTTTATTAAATAAAGTGATTCTTTCAGAAGAAAAAAAAACTTTAAACAAGTGCAAAAAAAAATCCTTTAATTTATTTGTATTGCTCAAGAAAGGTACGATAAATGTAAAGGTTTGGGTGGTGACAAGAACATATTGGAATAGAAGAATGAGATCAAAACGGTTTGATATGCACAGAAAGAACATATTAATTTTTTCTAAACAAATCAAACAGTTAAAATTTGTTAGCTCTTCATGCCAATTCTGAAAATTCAAATGATTCATAGAAGCCATATAGAGTTGTTCACCAAAAAAAACCCAAGAGAGAATAATTTTTTTTAGTTTAAACTTATGAAAAACAAGAAAGAAAGTGTAACCTTTAAAAAAAATGTATATATACTTTAGAGGAGGGAAAGCATGAAGGAATTGAGAATTTTGATCTATGTACTATTATTATAAACATTAAGCAAGAGAGAGTTCAATACCTGCTTTAGACCTTCGATAATGAAACAACAAATTCTATCACCTTGTCAAGCTCCTTAGGAAAAGGGTTATGATTTAGAGTGAAATTCATATGCTATAGGGTATTATATATATATAATTGGACATGAGAAAAAAAATACTAATATAGTATTTAATGCTATTAAGGAAATATATATATATATATATATATATATATATATAATAATAATAATAAATAATTGTTTTCTTATATTGTCACAATTTAATGTCATTTGACTGAAATTTAATAATAATTAATTTATTAAAAATTTAAAATGTAAAAGTCAAATTTATATATATATATATATATATATATATATATATATATATAAAGAGAGAAAGAGAGAGAGAGAGAGAGAGAGAATTCAATGCCAATATTTATAGAAAAACATAAATAATTTTATTTTTTAAATGTAATCAGAAACATTTTTGTTGTTTAATTAAAATCATATATAAAATTGTTTATAAAAAAATTTAAGAAAATAAAAATAAAAATATAGAAATTGATATATATATATATAAATATATATATATATATATATAATTTAATCCAACTATTTATAGAAAAATTTAAATAAATTACATATATATAAAAAAAACAGTTTTATAATATAATTAAAATTTTATATAAAATTTTTTACAAAAAAAATTCATAAATAAAATTCAAATTTATATTAATATAATATACAAAAACAGCAATTGATTTATATATATATATATATATATATATATATATATAATATATATGTATATATATGTATACATTTATTTATATATACATATATATACATATATTTATATAGTTGAATGCCAAAAGTTATAGAAAAATAAAATTAAATAGATTTTTTATTTATAGACAGAAACAATTTTGTTATTTAATTAAAATTTTATGTAAAATTGTTTATTAAAAATATTTGAATCAATAAAAATTCAAATGTATATTAATCTAGTATACAGAAATTGATACATATAGAATTAAATGCTGTTATTTATGAAAAAATATAAATAAATAGATTTTTTTGTATATAGTCAGAAATTATTTTGTTATTTAATTAAAATTTTATATAAAATTGTTTATTAAAAATATTTTAATCAATAAAAATTCAAACGTATATTAATCTAGCATACAGAAATTGATAAATATAGAATTAAATGCTATTATTTATGGAAAAATATAAATAAATAGATTTTTTTGTATATATTCAGAAACAATTTTGTTATTTAATTAAAATTTTATACAAAATTTTTGTTAAAAATATTTTAATAAAAAATTCAAATGTATGTAATATAATATACAGATTTTCATATATATATATATATATATATATATATATATATATATATATATGTAGAATTTAATGCTAATTTTTATATTAAAATATTAACAAATAGATTTTTATATAGTCAGAAACAGTAATTTTATTTTATTAAAAATTTATATAAAATTGTTTAAAAAACAATATTTTAATAAATAAAAATTCAAATGTATTTTAATATATAGAAATTGATATATATATATATATATATATATATATATATAGAATTTAATGCTAATATTTATATCAAAATAAAATAAATAGATTTTTTATATATAGTATAAACAGTTTTGTAATTTAATTAAAATTTTATATTAATTTGTTTGTAAGAAAATTTTGAAAATATTAAAATTCAAATGTATATAGTCCAATGTATATATATATAATGCTATTATTTATGAAAAATATAAATAAATAGGTTTTTTGTATATAGTCCAATGTTTTAAAATCGGACCGATCATTGAACCGGTCAAGGCACTGGTTCAAGGTTCAATGGTTCAACCGTGGTCGAATCGGTATTAATAAAATAATAATAATTAAAACCTAAAAAATCATTTTACAAGTTTTTAACATTCAAAATATATATAAAAGTCTAATCAAATATACCATAATACATAAGTTCAAATTTTAATAAAATACAATAATGTTTCATTAACAATAACTAGTTTACAGTTAGAATAAAAAAATGACAAATTAACAAAATATAAAATTATCAAAAATCAAGATATAAAATTTTTTAAATAAATATAAATGAGCAAATTATATGTTTTGCAAGAAATTTTTTTAATAATAATTGATAAAAAAAATTGTATCTATTTGAAATATTTATTAAATCTGTGCTTTTATTTATCTTTAAAATATTTTATATTAAATTTAAAATTAAAAAAATTGAAAAAAAATACCGGTTCAAACCGGTTTTTTGCACCGATTTTGGCCGGTTTTATACCGGTTTGACCGGTTCTGAAAGCCTATGATTTTATAGAGTATTTGGACTGGTCACCAGATCGATTCCCAGTTGAACCGGTTGAACTGGCCGGTCCAGTCCGATTTTGATAACATTGATATAATCAGAAACAATTTTGTTATTTAATTAAATTTTATATAAAATTGTTTACAAAAATTATCTTAATAAATAAAAAATCAATGTATATTAATCAAGTATGAAGAAATTGATATATATATATATATATATATATATATATATATATATATATATATAATTTAATCCTAATATTTATAGCAAAATACAAATAAAGAGATTTTTTTTATATATAGTAAGAAACAGTTTTGTTCTTTGATTAAAATTTTATATTAACTTGTTTATAAGAAATATTTTAAAATAGAGAAGTTCAAATGTAAATTGTAACATCGGCATTTTTTCTATTTTGTGAATCATAAAATTGATTGAAATAATTATAAGTAAAAATTAAATTAAATTTTATGAAAAATTTAATTAATAAATATGTGTGTTTTTTTAATGTAAGTTTCAGTAGAAAATTCTACTGAAATTGGGACTGCATTGCACACTGATAGTGTAAGGATATGTAACGACCCACCATCACCACATGACAACTTAACCATTATATTGGGAAAGATTTAATGTAATTGAGAACTTGTTATAAGCTATCTCTGAAAATACGTGTAAATTTTCTATGCGACATCACTGGTCATTCATAACATTCATCATTAGGAAATATATATCACATACATGACTACATCTCAAAAAGTCAAATATCTCAAAAGGTGCGGAATACGTGTGTACCAATAAAAATGTACCCATCCGTAAGTACTTACACTCAAAAGGAAGGGATACATATTACTACTCATTCCCTACTAACTGGCCACAACTACATATTACCCTTAGCTAGAAACTAGGAAGATATAAGAAAAGGTAAGAAATAGAAGAAGCAGATCTCCAATGACTTCATCCATGAAAAGCTTCATCCGTTGGTAGTCCGCCATCTACTCCCGCGAAGAATCATGATCATCACAGTCAAACATATACAAACAAACAACGCAAGGATAAGCTTACAGAACAAACATACATTTAAAATAAAGCATTAAATCCACATTAACATATTCATATAGGTAAAAAGCAACATTCAGTAAAATTCATTTCAATAGGACAATCACCAATATATCCTCAAACAATATGCCTAGTCATGCACTATATGCAGACACGACTCCATGGAGATTTTCACTAGTCGAGCAATCAATACAGTCAAATCCCTTACCATAGCCCCACACTCTGACCATTCGAGAAAACATCGTCACCACGACACAAATTAGTGGCTTTGTCAGGATAGGTGCACATGGGTAGTGGCTCACCACGACACAAGACCTGCAGAAATCTTGACCTCAATGTGGAATCACCTGTCCATCCTATCCCTCAGGCCCAATACCCAACCCCACCAATCTTTCCGACAATAGGTTGTGGGCTACACACCTACCCAAAACTTACGTCCCAACTCGTATCCACAGTCACCATCCATTGTGGACTCATGCATGTATGCATTTACAATCCAACACAACATATCCACAGTCACCATCAACTGTGGACTCATGCATGTATGCATTTACAATCCAACACAACATATCCACAGTCATCATCCAATGTGGACTCACGTACATAAGCATGTAAAGTCCAACATATCCACAACCATCATCCACTGTGAACTCATGCTCGTACGCATGTAAAATCCTACAACAACTACATATCCAGAGTCATTATCCTCTGTGGACTCAAAGTTAAAGAAAACATCAAAGTTGACCAGTCTTAACCGGATGCAACACTGGACTCAAGTCATTGAACGTGGACGCAAGTCATCGGACGCTAGTCTCTAGACGCAAGTCACCAGACGTTGATCATCGGACGCGGGTCACCAAACGCTAGTCACTAGACGATAGTCTCTGGATGCTAGTCACCGAACGCATGCATCAGAGTTGACCTGTATTGACCAGACGCTCAACACTAGGCACACTCATTGGATGCTTATGTTGACATGAAGCCTAGGTAGATAGTTTATCTCTTTAGTTTTCTCTCTTTAATATTTTGGTTTTAATTCTTAAATATGCCAAACATGAAAGGATGTGGCATTGTATTGTTTGTTATAGACTTAGGCATCTGTGTGATTAGATTTTAGACTTAGATTATGCTTAGAGTTAGATCAAGAAGTCTTAGTAAGTACTTTGATTGATCTTTAGATAATTCTACAGTAGTAATCAATTACATTATATATTATATATGTAACAAATTACCACATTTTTTCTCTATCTGGGAAAAGCTAAAATACTGAGCGTAATCGATTACACCTGTGGTTAATCGATTACACAAGGCATTTTAGACTTTGAGTCTTGTTTATGAAATAATTTATATAGTTTCTATTTTAATCGATTACAACACGGTTTAATCGATTACTATAGTTACTAAAAGTTGTTTCAGAAGGAAGAAAGCTCAGTTTAATTGATTACATAGTCATGTAACAGATTAAAATGAACCCAGATCATTTTTTAAGATCACCAGGAGCAATTTAATTCTAATGTAACATGTTAAAGTGATTCTTGAATAGAACCCATGTGCACTGAAGAACGATTTAACAAATTACGTGGTCTACATAACAAATTGAATAAGTTTTATTTTAAAACTTTATAAATAAGAGCACCTCCGTCTCTCAAAAACAATGCTTTTCTGAAAATTAGTTTTATAAACACATTGAGAGAAAAGCATCAAGAAGGTTCTAAAGCTATTTGATCTTCATCATTTTGAAATGGAAGAATCTAAAGGAAGATCATTTTCCTTAAAGAGATGATTGGATCATGAAGAGTTGAAACGTTCTATCATTCATTAAAGGTGAAATCATTCCATACTTTTGATCTTTTAGAAAGATTGTTGTTCTCTGAAATATGGTTTTTCATAATCTAATAGTAGTGTTCTATTAGGTGTTTGTTTTTTCTCTTCTTGTAGGGTTCAAGATTAGAAAGTGTGTATTTCAATTTTCTTGTGTGTGTAGTGTGCTTGTAACTCAATTTGAAATAGTGAAAGATCTAACAGGGTGTTGGATCAACTGGATGTAGGTCTTTATGACTGAACCAATATAAAAATCTTCAGCATTCTTTCTTTAATCTCTACATTCTTGCATATTCAAGTTATCAAGGTTATTTGCTTAAGTTTTCTCAGTCAACATCTTTTGAAAGGAATTACTCTGATTTAATAAAATCTCTATTGAAATCTTTCTTTTAAACATTTGGATTCTTTATAAAGAAGGAAAGTGAATTAGAATTTTTTAAAAGAAAAGAGATTTTGACTGAAAAAGATTGAAAGATCTATTCACCCCCCTCTAAATCAGCTGCTTCGATCTACAGCTTAGTTTGGACGTTGCACAAAATCCTTAAGTTTTTAACTTTCAAAACAATTTGGAATACTTTGGAATTTATATAAAATCTCTTTAAAACATTTGAAATAATAATAAAAATCAAGGAAGACATCTTTAAAACTTTAGAAAGAAATAAAGAAAAAAGTAAAAGACAAAAGAACAATGTGACCTCCTGGGTCTTAAACATCAAAACACCAACAAGACTACTTTTAAAACAATAGAACTATAGAAAAATCAAGGATTTACAAAAGCCACAAAATCATTTTAGTGGGCAAAAAGCTAAAACTATCTTCAATATAAAATAGTCCACTTTTATACCCATTTCAAACATATTGTAGAAACTTGATCTCATGTTGTAACCCAATGGAATATAGTTTCAAGAAAGCAAATAATAATTTTCAATTCATTTTGTATGAAGAGAACCAAAATTTTCTATTAACTTATCAAAATCTTGAAAACAAATTTATTTACTGCATATGGGTCAGTTTCAAGGAAACTTTTGAAATAGAAATATGATGAATTAGAAAGCATACCATACATCATTAGAAACCATGAAATGTCTATTTTCTAACCATATAAATCATTTTTTAATACCATTTTTTAGAAATACAAAATTGAAAAACAAAGTACTATGTTCAGTCACCTTTTTTTTTTACTAGATGGTCAACTTTGAACAAGCAAAACTCCTTCGATTATCAACCTTTTTGGGCGTTTCTTGTGCCAAAACTATAGCCCTGGATGCTTATTTTCATATCCAACAAACGGAGTCCAATTTCATTCACCACAACCAAAGTTATAAAAAAAATACTAACACATGTCAAACAAAAATGCACTGGACGATAAGCATTTCATATTCAACTATCATATATTTTCATTCCATCAACTTATATCACAAACAATTCTTTCAAATCATACTTCTAGTAGATAACACACATCACAACAGATCCACACACCAAAAATACATGAAAACTGTAAGTTTTCCTTACCTCAAAGAGATGCCACAAAAATGAGAAAGAGAGAGAGAGCTTTTTGGACAGTAGAGTATGATGGACTTTGCTTCCTAGAACAAGGTCTTCAACAAATCACCAGGGACTCAACAATAAACCATCTCAATTATCAAACAAAAGGGCAAGATTTAGAAAAAGAAAGAAAGGTTTTGTCATTAGTAAGAAAGAAAATGAATGATAATCTTACCAACAAGCCACAACACTTAGCAAAATGGTGGAAACCAAATTTGCTTGAAGAAACATATTTTTGGTATTGTAAGAAGATTAAGGAGACAAAAGTTGAAACAAAAATGAAGAGAATGAATTGTTGGACTCTCACGGCTGGTTCTTAGAAAGAAAATAGAAACTAAGTTAAATGAATGCATCAATTTATAGAAGAAAATGGCTTCATGTAATTTCTTCTCTCCAAAGTAGTCAAATGAAGTAAATGCACAAATAGTGAAATGGTCCTTGGTAAATGCACAAATAATGAAGGCAGAAGACCATGAGTATTTTGGTCAGTAAAGAGAACAAGAATTTTAGATCTTGAAGCAAATTTTACAAAGGGAGCACGCTAGACTCTTAATTTATTTCACACAGTTTTGCTCATATGCATTTAGGAAGCCTTTGAAAATTTTGCTACAAAGTATGTAGAAGTAAATTGTGGTAGGTGTACTTGTAGCTTTTGGTAGAAATATTAATGAGAAAGGTAAGAAAATGCAAATCAAGCTAATCATGAATTAGTAAATGTATGACTTACTAATTTTAATTAGAACACCCAAGAAAATTTAGAATGTCTCATGGAATTTTTCCAATTCTAGAAAAGCTCTCAAAATCGCACTCTTTGAACTACGTTAAAACATACTTATTTTAATTAACTGTAACAACATAAAAATTTCACAAGGACTTAATTATAATTATTAGAGACTAATCATAAAATTAAACCCCTCACTTTTCTTGACTATCTTCTCACTTTCACAGTGTATTCTTACACTGTCAGTGTGCAACGTAGTGCCATTTTCAATCAAATTCTCTACTAAGACTTACACAAAAAATTCACACATATTTATTAATTAAATTTTCTCATGAAATTAAATTAAATTATCTCTTATAATTATTTTCAATCACTTTATCATAAATTTGAAAAATCACGGTGTTACAAGATACACCGTGAAAGTGGGCAAACAGTCAAGAAATTAAAAGATTTAATTATAATTAGTTTGTAATAATTATAATTAGGTTTCTGTAAAATTTTATTTTACTCTGTTACTATTTATTTAAACTAATACAATTTTAATGTGGTTCCAAAGAGTGTGATTTTGGAAAATTTTTGAGAGTTAGAAAAATTCCTTGAGGCATTCTAAATTTTCTTAGATGTCTTAAATTAAAATTATTGAGTCATATATTTACTAATTTATAATTTTCAAGTGATTAACCTTTTATTATCTTTCCATTAAAAAAATTCAATTAAATTACAAGTATACACAATGTTGTCAAAAAGAAAAACAAAAGGATGAGAAGCCTTTTCGCTTAGTCTTCAGAGTGCCAATTTCAGTTCATCTACCTTAATGTACAAGGCCTTCAAAAGTCTAGCACGTTAAGTTATTATTTAAGTACAATCAGTGCCATTAATTTTCCAAGGTGACTTAAATTCAAAGATTCAATCCCTTAAATTTTGTTGACAGAAGCGGCGCAAGGTTGAACCCCATTCTTACGTTTTTCTTCATTTAGTCATGAAGCAAAATTTTCAAATGCCATTATTACCTTATGCTAACCATAGCTCAAGTTTGATTTCCTTATTTTTCAAAGGCTAAATTGCAATTTTAGTCCCCCTAGTTTGATGAATTCACAATTTTGGTCCCCCTGGAATTTAATTGAGACATTTGGTTCCCTTGATTTTAAAATTTGAGGATTTTGGTCCCCTTCGTCAAATTGCTTTTGTTGACCATCAGTTTGTAAGCGTTGACCAAATAATTGCTGACGTGACACACTAATGTTTGTTTATTAACAAATTAATTGTGATTGGTAGAGTTATTAAGTTAATTATAAATTATTTTCTTCCTAACCTCTAACCCTCAAACTAACACCTCCCCATTCTCTTCCTCACATTCAGATCCACACCACACAAAAATCCAAAACCAAACAAATGAAGAATTCCAACACCAACAACAACAATGTTTTTTTTATAAGCAAAGAGAAATCTTATAAAAATTGTGCCACAAATCCAAACCACAGAATTTACAAAGAACAACATTCAAAAACAAGATACTCCCCCCTACAATTGATAACATCCCAATACTGAAAACTATGAACCCACACCAATGTGTCACGATGCCTCCATGGCTCCATCCATGCTTCCGAAAGGTTTTTTTTTATAAGAAAAATTTATTAAAAAGAATGAAACATAAATAGGCTTAAAAAGAAGTACATGTTGCTGCCATAGATAACCAACAACCCAATAACAACAAGCCTACCCACCCTCGACACCTGTTTGTGTGTGCATGCAAGCCAAAACTTTGAGTTTGTGAATTTGCTTGTTCCTTTTGAATTTGTGAATTTTCTTGTTATTGCGTCAAAAACTGTAGACCAGTACATACTCCAACAACGGCTTTCAATCTCCATATCCACTTGCCTACCAGCTATTTGAAACGTGACCCCTGAGCACTTATAGTAGCAACCCACTTCCTCATCAGACCAACATCATTAAAGATGACGGTGAGAAGACAAACAATACCACTAGCAACATCATTGCATAGAAAAAAAGACAGATATGAGAAGACGAAAAGGAAATAAAGACGGTGATTGTTCGGCGGAAACGACGGTGAGAGTCCGCCGATGCAGAGACGAAGAGAGTGAGACTGAAGGAGGACAGCTACGGCAACGTAGAGAGAGAGATTATCCAACGAAAAACGACAGTGACTATTCGCATGAACCCTCTCATCCCATATCTGTGTGAACCCCAACCCAGATTCACCTGAACCCTTTCGTCCTAGATCCGCGTTTTGCGTCAAGCTTCCCAGAGTGAAGGATCCGCATCAACCACCCATCCTTAATCCACGTGAACCCCCATCCCAGATCCATGTGAAACAACCAAGAAGAGCAAGGTCTATTGATTTTTAGAATCAGATCCGCTTGAAATTAACAAAGGGCTAAAGGTGGAGGAGTGTTGAAGGTTAAAGGTTAGGAGTGTTGAAGCAAAGGGCTAACTATGGAGGAGCGTTGAAGGTTTGGTTTTTAATAAATTTCAAAATAACTAAATAATTATACTAATCACAATTAATTGTTTATAAACAAGACAGAAGTGTGCCACATCAACAATTAGTTGGTCAACATTTACAAACTAACGGTCAACGGAAGCAATTTGACGAGGGGGACCAAAATCCTCAAATTTTAAAACCAGGGGACCAAATGTCTCAATTAAATTCTAAGGGGACCAAAATCACAAATTCATCAAATTAGGTTGACCAAAATTGCAATTTAGCCTTTTCAATTCATGATTTGACAAATTTCAAAAAGTAAGGACCTTGAATTATACTGACAAGGGAGGCGCAAGTTGACAAAAAGAAATGCAAAGTCATTCTCACGTTTCCTTCTTTTTGTCATATAGCTCTACATGAAAGAAAAAAAAACTTAAATATATTTTTAGTCCTTTAAATTTGGGTCATTTTTTTTTGCCCTCCAAATTTGAAGATGTTTTTTTAGTCCTTGAAATCCGCATAATGTTCTTTTTAGTCCCTCTCCACAGTGTGAGCTAAACAGGGAATAAGAGATTCGCAATTTGTGGTGGCTTTTGATCGCCTTAAATTGATTTTCTATTTTAAATTTTAAAGTACGATTTCTGGCAGTTTAAAACTACCAGAATTAGGGGTGTTCATGGATTAGATTTTTGAAAATCCAATCCATATCTAATCCAAGTCCAATTAAAAATCCAATCCATTTAATTAGATAAAAATTGGATTGGATTTTTTGAAACCAGTTAAGCGATTTTAAAACTGGTTTATAGTTCAAAACCAATTTGGTTCTAAATCTAGTTTTAAACCATAAATTGGTTTTCATCTGACCTTGGTTGGGGCTATTTTTGGCCGACTTCAATCAGGGTTGTTTTCGATCGACCTCGCCTAGGGTTATTTTCTACCAAGACATTTTTCGGCCGACCTCGATCAAGGCTATTTATGTTCGATGTCGGCTAGGGTATTTTCGGCCAACCTCAGCAAGGAAAGTTTTCAGCCAATGTTGGTCAAGGAAATTTTCGGCTGACCTCGGTCAGGGCTATTTTCAGTTTACCTCGGCTAGGGTTATTTTTGGCCGACGTCGGCCGAGATAGTTTTTTGGCCGACTTCGATCAAGGTTATTTATGGCCGATCTCGGCTAGGGTATTTTTGGCCAACCTTGGCTGGGGAAGTTTTTGGCCGACATCGGCTAGGGTTATTTTTGACCGATGTCAGTTAGGGTTATCTTTGGCCGACGTCGACCAAGACAGTTTTCGACAGACGTCTGCTAGGGTTATTTTCGACCGATGTTGGCTAGGCTTATTTTTGGCCGACATCGGCCAAGATAGTTTTCGATCGATGTTGGCTAGGGTTATTTTCGACCGATGTCGGCTAGGGATATTTTTGGCCGACATCGACAAAGACAGTTTTCGGTCGATGTCGGCTAGGGTTATTTTTGACCGATATCGGCTAGGGTTATTTTTGGCCGACGTCATGGTCGATCTCAGCTATGGTATTTTCAGCCAACCTCGGTGCGAAAAGTTTATAGTCGACATCGGCTAGGGTTATTTTCGGCCAACGTCGACTGGGACAATTTTCGGCTAGTCTCGATTAGGATATTTTTGGGCGACATCGATTATGGAAGTTTTCGACTGACATTGGCCAAGGTAGTTTTCGGCCAATGTCGGCTGAGGCAGCTTTCGACCGATGTAGGCCAAGGCAGTTTTTGGTTGACTTTGGCCAAGGGTTATTTTCAACCAACGTCGACAATGGTTTTTTCGATTGACCTTGGCGACCTTGGCCGAGGTTGTTTTAGGACGAGCTCAGCTACTACTTTTTTCGGAAGAATGTTATATCATTCGAAAAACACTTGTGGTGGGCATGGGTTTTGGATTTAAAAATCCAAACAAATATCCAATCCATATCCTAATTAATTGGATTAGATTTAAAATCCAAAAAACTGGATTTGGATATTAAACCAATCCATTAAAATGGATTTAAAGTGGTTTGGATTAGGTTGGTTATGGATTGGTTTTATATAATTGGTTTTTTTTAACAGCCCTAGCCAGAATCAAGTCAATAAAAAAATTAAAGCGGTTAATGGTTTTTTTTATTGACTTGATTCTAGCAGTTTTTAACTGCCAGTGCCAGAAATCATACTTTAAAATTATAAAATAAAAAATCAAATTCTAGCGGTCAAAAGTCGCCACAAATTGTGAATCTTTTATTTTCCATTTGACTCATACTGTGAAAAAAACTAAAAAGAGCATTATGTGAATTTCAAGAACTCAAAAAAGCAACTTCAAATTTGGATAGCAAAAAAAAATGACCCAAATTTAAAGAACTAAAAATATATTTTAAAAAAATTCAAAGATACGAGTCCTTGATTTATGCAAGATACATGGTATGATCTCAAGACCAATTCTCACGTTTTTCATCTTTTGCCATTAGGCTACATTGGGCAAGGGTAGCCGGGTTCAGTTGCTATTATAAATGTGGTGCATCATAAAGCTCCAACTCCTCTTTCCCCTTCGTTTTATTTTTCTTTGCCTCACAAAATTACTTACTTCCAACTCCATAATCATGAGTTCAAGGAACCTCCAAAGCTAGAAAATTATATTCTTTCCTTGGTTTAAACTATTCTTAGTGTTGATAAGTTGTTCTTAGTCTTTTTATTCTTCTCTTTTTCTTGTAAAATCTGAACATCTTTTCCTCCTCCTAACCATTTCTATTTTTATTTTGTGCATAGAAATGGATTGTTGTTAGATTTAACGTGATTTATTAAAGACCTTGTCTAAGGAACCAAGTTTCTTCTATCTTCTACTTTCCAAAAACTCTACTTTTTAGCATCTCTTTGAGATAAGGGAAGCTTGCAAATATTTTTCTTACCGGAAATGTGCTATTTGGTGTGTATATGAAGTTGAAAAAATTTATGGTATGATTAACTTGATTTCTATTATTTGTTTTTGTTTGCAAGCTTAAGTCATGAAAATTACTAAGTTTGAGATTTATTAGTATTACACTTCCTTATTTTAATTATAAATCTTCATCTATTAAAATAATATTAATTGGAATATAGATTAATGCAAGATAAAACTTAATATATATTTTTTTATTTTATGTTTGATGTATTTTAAAAATAATAATAATAAACACAATATGTTTTTTTTTTCTGAATGAGCAAAGATAGTTTGTTAATGAAAATTACTGAGCAGACTGCAAGCTATGATTAAAACCCAAGCCAAAAAATTCATAGAGTGTGTTTCGTAAAGTTTTTTAGAAGTTTATAAGCTCCTTTGACTAGTTTATAAGCTATTTCGACCAAAATAAGCTTGTTTGGTACACGGGCTTATTTTAGTAGCTCATTTTCCATTAGCTGCTTCAAGTAGCTTATTTTCATAAGCTAGCTTATGGAAAATAAGCTAGCTTATAAGTTACTATTTTTTCTTCTTCTCAATTCTATCCTCACTAATTTATTTGAAATTCCTTTTTATCATTTTATTCAATTTAAAAACCTTTTACCTATTTTAACATTCTTACAAACATAAGATGACATATTTATTTTCTTAGTTATTATGAAACTTGGAATTCTACTTTTTTTTTATTATTATTTTGTTTAATGTTAAACTATTTATTTTAATGAATTAATACATTGTTTATTTTTTATTTTTTAAAATATTTGGTTACTAAGCAAAAGTTGATAAAAAAAATAAAATTATAAAGAAAAAAATAAATTTATTTTTTTAAATAGTATTATTAATAAAAAAAATTAAATATTAAAAAATTAATTTTAAATAATATAAGTTTATTTAATTTAATTATACTTTTTTCAAAAAAAAAAAATTTTGATTCAAAACAATGAGTAAAATCACCAATTTTTACTATTATTTTATAATACGAAATTATTGTCTTACTTTTAAGACGATAAGTTATTAAAAATAAATTTAAATATTAAAAATATTAAATATGTCCTTTTAGGTCATTTGACATTTATGAGTTAGCTTATCTGTTAATCTTACCAAACACTTGCAATTAAATCAACTAGCTTATAAGCTTCCAACTTTTCAGTTCCTAGCTTATAGCTTATAAGCTAGTTTTACCAAACATAGCCATATGGTTGGCTAAATGATGTAAGGTCATGGTGCATTCACATGTGAGGGAACGATCTCTCTAGTGGGAGAATCCGTATTTGATTCCCTCCGTGTGCAAAATTCCTTTGGACCAGCGGCAGTCACACATCGCGAGCAGGATTAGTCCCTGACCCAATGGATTGAGGGACACCGTGATCTCTGATGCAGGAAAAAAAACAAACTAAAAATAATATAGAAGGTGCTGATAGTTGAACACAAAGAAAACATGTAAACTCTTCGTCTCCACCACTTATGCTTAAAAAAAAAAAAAGTACCATGTGTTCAATCTGCAATATATAGTATATACGTGTTCAGCTATCCCTTCTACAGGCAGTAAATTTCCCAACTACCAAAATATATTATGCGGTGCGTATGCATATTATTAATAAATCAATTATCAACCAATTATATATCATAAAATAAGATTTTATCATGTTACTGATAAAAAAAAAAGGTTTTACCACATTAACAAATGTCACGGGTCATCATCATATTTATTCTTTTCCCGCCTAAATTCTATCGATTTATGTTTATATTTTTTTAATTTGAAAATAATATTATATTACATTTAATTATAGTAATTAAGGTGATTATAACAACTATATATTATGATTAAATTAATCAATTAAAAATTAAATCTTAAATATATTTTAATTTTATATAATACGGTTATCTATTTATTAAATTTCATGGAATATTTTTATAATTATAGAAATTTTTTTATTACCATTATTTTATATTAATTACCATAAATAATTTGTAAAACAATTATGTAACGTAGATGAATAATAAAATGTAATCTTAAATTATTATTATAGAAATTATTTTATTAAATTATTATTATTTTACAGATTTTTTTATAATTATAGAAAGTTTTTGTTTATTCGTTATATATATGTGTGCATTATAATAATAGTCATGATAATAATTTCTTATGTTATCTTAAATAATAATAATAATAATAATAATAAAAATAATAAAAATAAAAATAATAATAATAGAATTTATGGTCATGTTTTGTATTTATCATCATTAATTTATTATTTTATAATAATTTATAGTTTTTATGTATTATAACCATAATCATGATAACAGTTATCATATTACATTAAATAATATTAATAATATAATAAAATATTTACTCTATTATATTTTTAATCAATCAATTAAATCACTAAATCTTATATTGATTTTAACTATATATAATATGTTAAGATAATCAATTTATTAAATTCTACGGATTTATTTTTATAATTAGTAATATTTGTGATTTAAATATTCAAACTTTTCCTTTTAAAATGTTTTATTAGTATAATATAAACTATTGCATGTTCCCGTGTGATGCACGGAGTCATATTTTTTTTATTATTTTGAACAAGATTTAAAACTTGAAAAGAATAAAAAGAAATAAATATATTTTTATAAAAAATAATATGACATGAGAACATAAATCTATTTTAGCTTGTCATAGTCAAGCAACTCTATTGGCGCTAAAAATGTTTGCCATTGAAGCAAACCATTTATCGTCGGCTAATAGCTAATTCAGTCGATGGGCGTCGACTAATGCAACTCAATGGATTATAACTTGTCCTAGTGCTAAAGATGATTGATGACTAAAATAGTCGTTTCTGATGGCTAATAGCTAAAAGAATTGTTTTTGACGGCTAACAGCTATTTCTGTCGGCTAACGGCTGTTTCTGTCGGCTAACGCAACATGGTTTAATAAGATCTATTTCATGGAGACCAAGTTGGAAGGAATATTTGAATGTGGAAGGTAGTTGCAAACAGTTTTTCTAAGGAAAAATGCATGTGGAATCATGATTTCCTAAAAAATAGGAGAAGTGGTTAGTGGAAAATATCAACTGTTTGTTTGTAACAGTTTTAGGAAACGTGGGACCATAGCATCAATAGAAGCAGCAACACAGGAAGTTAAGATCATGTAACACATGATATCCCTAAAATCTAGGATCATGGATAGTTATTAGAAAACAACTAACATGTTGTAAACAGCTGACGTGCCTTGTAAACAGCTGATGCTTGTTCAGAAAACATTATAAATAGTAGGAAACATTATGTTAACAAGGCCGGCACGAAATCAATCAAAAACTTATCTTTTCCAGCCATTTATCTTTCATTTATCGCTTTATTTACAACTCTCATTTACCACTTTCAGCCGTTTGCAACTTTCCTTTATCGCATATTTCATAGGAGTAGCGTAGTAATAGAAACTTCAGTTCAACGACTGCTAAAAAACTATTTAGAGTGGACTAGGAACCCAATCAAGGAATAGAATCCCTTCCTTGAGTCAGTCGCCTAAAGGGGAATCACTAGTTGGTAATCAGCTGACACGACAGCTGATCAGTCGACAGATTTTCACAACGACTGATCAGTCGACAGATTTTCACACCAACAAACTCTAAGTTATGATTTTATTGAAAAAAGTTGACAAATTTCCTAAATCGAAAATATTCAAGAGATTGTCCTTTACTCTTATTTATTTTTATCGCTAAAGAAAGAGGAATTGAAAATTGTTATTTAAAAGAAATTCTAATATAAGGGGAATCAATAATAAGTTTAGAATAAGCTTGTAATTTAGCTTATTTTTTAAACAAAAAATATTCACATTTTATGATAAAAAATTATATTATATGTACATAAATTAAATTACAGTTAGTTTTAACAATATTTAAATATTGTTATTCAAAAACCCAAATTTACAATCAACTTATTTGATATAAAATAAGTAAATATCATCACTTAAATTTTTTATGGTCATTTTAAATTTTAAATTAAAGTAAATAATTAACTATAATTATAAAAACAAACCACAAATATATATATATATATATATATATATATATATAATTGATGTTCATTTCTTCTTTCTCATTAAAATACTTTACAATATGCTCTGGCACAAGATATGACACACTCGTTGATAAGATATTTACATAAAAGTTATTAAATTTTGTCAATCATAATAATCCAATTTTGAAATTTAAAATATTAGATTGGATATTAAATTTAAAATAAAACTGATAAATTGTTTTCTTTAATTTATATTAAATTATTTTACACTTTACTTTGTCATTAATATATCTCTTAATTTATTTTGTATATTTTTCGTAATTAATATGTTGGATTACCTTTTATTCTGTTAATCATATTATGCCATAATCTGCAGAATAAAAAGTCTTTTAAGTTTTAATATAAAATAAATAATTTTTTGGTATCAATATAGTATATTTTTAATAATTTTTATTTATTATCTTATAATTTATTAATAAATTTTAAAAGTTATGACCTTTTAAAGTGATTAGAATACTCAATTTTAAAAAAAAAATTACTTAAACTTTTTGTATCTATACCATTATATAAAGGCGATACCATTCTCAATAACCGCATTTTGGTATTCATTTTTTTAAGACTATTTTACCCTTAAATAATATATAGATATAACAATTACTCCTAATTCTTCTCCACTTTTTTGGTATCTTTTTTCTCCATAGCTTACAAAAGTTAATCTCCACTCCCACATTTTTTATAACTACTTTCGTAAACCACCCATTATTATTTTTTTGGTTTAATTGCAAATTTTACCACCCAATTTTCATTATTTTGCGAATTTTACCACTCAAGTTTTATTTTGGCTAAATTTACCACCTAAATTTCATCATTTTGCAAATTTTACCATTTTAAGGAGTGTTCTTATCAGAAACAATTTTGTTATTTAATTAAAATTTTAAATAAAATTGTTTATAAAAAATATTTTAATAAATAAAAATTCAAATGTATATTAATATAATATCTTAAAATATATACAAATGAATATGAATTATTTGATTATCATCTTATATTATCATCTTATTGTTGTTCTTTCTTCATAAAATTTGACTCAAAGAATCAAGGTAATATATAGTTTTAATTCAACAGTTGGATTAATAAAAATTACATTTTATAAAATTATTAATGATGTAATAGTTGATATAAGTTAACGAGAAATGCTAGCGACACTTTCTTTGACACTCTTTTCAACACGATTAACTGAAATTTTTTAGAAATAACCAATTTTGGTGGGTCTCACTTATCATTTAATGATTATCTCCTGATTTAGATGTGAGATCTATCCAAATTTGGTGATTTCTAATAAATTTCAACCAATCACATAGAAAGTATTGAAAAGAGAGTGTTAGAGAGAATGTCGTTAGCATTCCTCATAAGTTAATTTGATCCCTCTCCTATGTACATACACTACAGTGACATTCTTTATTCTGTACCGTTCAACTGTTCAGGTGTTACAATTGCACTAACTATAGCACACAAGGCCAGGTAATATATTTGTCTACTTGTGAAGAAAGACAGCTATTACATTTAGCTATGAAAGAACATTGAAGAATTACATCTTTCCAGTATTACAGTCAGAATACTATAATAACAAAAGGATACTATAAAAACATAAGAATAAGACAGAAAAGGATACTATAATAACAAAAGAATAAAGCAGGGAAATCCCTATGAATGTCAAAGAATGAATGAATGAATACTTTAATACCTAATGTGGAAGTGAAAATTTGAACATTGCAGTGTTACACCAAAAAACAGTATAGAAGCATGCCTCTTGCTTTAAAGTAGTTGTTTTATTTGTCTTATAGCCCCTCTCTCTCTCTCTTGAGAGCCGTGAAAATAGCAACTATGCCCTCATGCTCTGGCAACTTAGGATGAACATGCTTGGGCTGTGGAGAAGGACATGAATATGTCCTTAACAAATTGTCATTGCAGTTTTTGGGCCACTCTGGGGTGATAGTCAAGGCATTTGAATAACATTCTTGATCATAGTGAAAGCAACAATAACAAGGCTGGTCCAAGCTGCAGTCACACAAATCAAGGTTGAAAGCTTTTCTCTTTGTGTTGCCTTGGCTTTGACATGACTCTATACAATTTTCCTTATCAAAGGTATAATTTGATTGTGGAATTCTCTCAACCAAAGCCAAAGGCTTCTTTCTCATTCTGCTGTACTGAGTAGTACCATACTTTTGAGTAGAGGGACTCTTGCATGGCTTTTGATAATATATTGTGCATCCAATTTCTGCTATGCCTTGTCTTTCAAGTAAAACCTGATCTCCTTCTCAATCTTTTCTTAGGTGCCCCTTTGCTCTTTCTAAAGCCAACCCTTATGCTTGACCTCTCACTTCTTGATTCTTCTTGATCAATGTCACTACTGTCATCACAAATGAGTGATAGTCTTTGGTCTTGGCAGTAACCATCTTTTGATACAAAACTCTCAGATTCTTCAATCTCTTCAACATAGTACTCCACCATTGCTTCTGATGAAGGTACCAAAGCCATTGTTTCCCCCTTGTTTTGTAAATTGTCTTCTTTCTCCACTTCTTCAGCATATGGGGGATATTGCTGGACACTATACACCAATGCAGACTTTTCAGTTGAGGTAGATTCTCTCAGGGAAAAAGAGTCACTTGGCTTTGAGATGGAAGAACTAAAGAGTGTATAGTCACTTTCTGTCTCTGCAACTTCTGAAGGATTATTTTAGATTCTGGAATTGTGTGATTTTTTTGGGCATCACTTTTCACTAATTGATTGCCTTTATGTTCTTTCTCCTGTACAACATTTGAACATAATAATTTGGTATTAGTAAATAAGATAGACCACAATGTATCATCTAATTGACAGTGAAACCACATAGTATTGAAAATGAATATTGATTATTGAATAGCTTACTATACCTCTGGTTGGATGCAGTTGTCCCTAGCAATTTCATCAACCACCATGTACTTCTGATCATCGAGCAGAGACTTTACTGAGAGGGTCTCTATTAACTGTATGTGATTTTGAAACTTCATGTATTCGTATAATACATTTACTTGAAGTTGTTTAATTTGCTTGAGAGGGGGAAAAATACCTTCTTGTTAACAAGATTTCCAGGAAATAGTTCCACTGCTGCAGTTGCAAAGTCCTTACCATAACGCTGTCCAAAGAGGTTCCTAATGACATAGAGCTCAGGAAAATCTCCACATCTTGCAGAAGCAAATATAAGGCTAGACACTGCTTCATTGATATCAGGTGGACAGTCCCTGGATTTGGCATAGTGAACCATAAGAATAATTTTATGATGGAAGGGGGGAGGAGGGGGGGGGGGGGGGTGACAATTTTGTATATTTTGATAGGAATTAGGAAACCATACTTGTTCCTTTTGATGTAGGAGAGTTTCTCAAGGATGAATACAAAGAAGTGGTCCAACAATTCATATGCAGCAACTAAACTTTCATCTTGAATGAGCTGCTCAACCTGAAATTTTGAGAGAATTAGTATGATTTGAATTCAAACTGAGAAATTGGGATGCTCAATGTAAGTATAGTTACATTCAAGATAAAGTGGTGGCGACTTTTTTTATTTGTGAATTACTGAAGTATATATAGGAAGATTACTAAGATGACTTAGTAGGAGGCAATAATATTTCTCCTTCCAAAATTTTTAACAGAAACGGATGCACGGTTGGTCGAAGCTGTTGAAAGAAAAATAATGAGACTTTTTAATTAGTATGAATTATGTATGCTGTTGAAGTATGGTATCACTACGATGAAATAATAGTCTCAGATATGCGTTTTATGGACACTCATGAAAGCACTTGTATCCTTCGAAACAAGGCTTTGTTAGCACTTCATAAATTTTAGTAGCCTTTGTTATCATCAAAAGATATTTTTAAGGGTTAGACATTTCATACGTCTTTGCTTCCAACAAAACTGTTGATTAGAGTTATACACAAAACTCATTGGCATCCCTAAGGATTCAGAAACACATGATTAATGGATGAGTAGGCAAATATATTTTCATACCCTCTCAATAGCTGTTTCTTGATGACCATTCTGTATTAACTCAGCCAAGTCTTTGCGCATTTGCATTGCCATTGCCTGCCTCTTGCTCTTAAGATGTCCGAGTCGGCACCGGGCTGTTTTGATCATCCTCTTGCTGCAATAATTTGAGAGAGAGATTAAAGATAAACGCGGTTGTTTTACATATATAACAAGACAAAAGAATCTCAAACTTAAAAAGCATAATTACCATCTTGAGGCGTTTGACCAGCCGAAGAAGAAGCTAAACATGACTAGCGTCACAATGGGAAGAAAGAGGAAGAGTGAATAGAAGATATACATCTATAGGTAAAGTTGAGGAGAGTGAGTTGAAAGTTGGAAGAGGCAACCTAGGAAACAAGAGGGAAATTACACGCAGACTGAAAGAGAGAGTAGTAGTGTTCTTTAAAAACTGCTCCACTCCACTCCATCTCAAGCGTTTTTATAGCACATTTGTCATGTTACAATTTGCAATTGATTAAAATTCACCAATATACGCCAAAAAAAATCCAATATACAGAAATAATGGTAACTAGTATAGATTTATTTTATCATCCTCGATTTTCTTTATTATACTCATATATTTCTGAGGAGATTTGTCAGATTATTACTTGAGTATATTCTTAATTGATTGCCCAAATCCTTTCTGATTGAGCAATTTCTCGAACAAACTAATTTAAGCAATCAATTTGAAAGTTGAAAGAGGCAACCTAGGAAACAAGAGGGAAATTACACGCAGACTAAATGAGAGAGTAGTAGTGTTCTTTAAAAACTGCTCCACTCCACTCCATCTCAAGCGGTTTTATAGCACATTTGTCATGTTACAATTTGCAATTGATTAAAATTCACCAATATATGCCAAAAAAAAATCCAATATACAGAAATAATGGTAACTAGTATAGATTTATTTTATCATCCTCGATTTTCTTTATTATACTCATCTATTTCTGAGGAGATTTGTCAGATTATTACTTGAGTAAATTCTTAATTGATTGCCCAAATCCTTTTTGATTGAGCAATTTCTCGAACAAACTAATTTAAGCAATCAATTTAAATCTATCATAATAGATTTTCTAGAATATTTAACCGTTAAAAGATTTATCTCATGCTGGAATTATCTTATGTTTACTTAGATTTTGTCATGTTACTGATAAAAAAAAAAAAAGGTTTTACCACATTAACAAATGTCACGGGTCATCATCATATTTATTCTTTTCCCGCCTAAATTCTATCGATTTATGTTTATATTTTTTTAATTTGAAAATAATATTATATTACATTTAATTATAGTAATTAAGGTGATTATAACAACTATATATTATGATTAAATTAATCAATTAAAACATTAAATCTTAAATAGATTTTAATTTTACATAATACAGTAATCTATTTATTAAATTTCATGGAATATTTTTATAATTATAGAAATTTTTTTATTATCAATATTTTATATTAATTACCATAAATAATTTGTAAAACAATTATGTAACGTAGATGAATAATAAAATGTAATCTTAAATTAATATCGATAGAATAAAAATTATTGTTATAGAAATTATTTTATTAAATTATTATTACTTTACAGAATTTTTTTTATAATTATAGAAAGTTTTTGTTTATTCGTTATATATATGTGTATTATAATAATAGTCATGATAATAATTTCTTATGTTATCTTAAGTAATAATAATAATAATAATTATTATTATTATTATTATTATTATTATAGAATTTATGGTCATGTTTTGTATTTATCATCATTAATTTATTATTTTATAATAATTTATAGTTTTTATGTATTATAATCATAATCATGATAAAAGTTATCATATTACATTAAATAATATTAATAATATAATAAAATATTTATTCTATTATATTTTTAATCAATCAATTAAATCACTAAATCTTATATTGATTTTAATTATATATAATATGTTAAGATAATCAATTTATTAAATTCTACGGATTTATTTTTATAATTAGTAATATTTGTGATTTAAATATTCAAACTTTTCCTTTTAAAATGTTTTATTAGTATAATATAAACTAGTGCATGTTCCCCTTTTTATTATTTTGAACAAGATTTAAAACTTGAAAAGAATAAAAAGAAATAAATATATTTTTATAAAAAATAATATGACATGAGAACATAAATCTATTTTAGCTTGTCATAGTCAAGCAACTCTGTTGGTGCTAAAAGTGTTTGCTATTGAGGCTAACCATTTATCATCGGCTAACAGCTAATTCAGTCGATGGACATCGACTAATGTGGCTCAATGGATTATAACTTGTCCTAGTGCTAAAGATTATTGACGACTAAAATAGTTGTTTCTGATGGCTAATAGCTAAAAGAATCATTTTTTATGGCTAACAGCTATTTCTGTCGGCTAACAGCTATTTCTGTCAGCTAACGCAACAGAGTTGAATAAGATCTATTTCATGGAGACCAAGTTGGAAGGAATATTTGAACGTGGAAGGCAGTTGCAAACAGTTTTTCTAAGGATAAATGCATGTGGAATCATGATTTCCTAAATAATAGAAGAAGTGGTTAGTGGAAATTAAATATCAACTGTTTGTTTGTAACAGTTTTAGGAAACGTAGGACCATAGCATCAACAGAAGCAGCAAGAAGTTAAGATCATGTAACACATTATATCCCTACAATCTATGATCATGGATAGTTATTAGAAAACAGCTGACGTGTTGTAAACAGCTGACGTGCCTTGTAAACAGCTGATGCTTGCTTAGAAAACTTTCATTTATCGCTTTATTTACAACTTTCCTTTACCACTTTCAGCCGTTTACAGCTTTCCTTTACCGCAAATTTCATAGGAGTAGCGTAGTAATAGAAACTTCGGTTTAACGACTACTAAAAAGCTATTTGGAGTGGACTAGGAACCCAATCAAGGAACAGAATCCCCTCCTTGAGTCTGTCGCCTAAAGAGGAATCACTCGTTGTTAATCAGCCAACACGACAGCTGATCAGTCGATAGATTTTCACACCAACAAACTCTAAGTTATGATTTTATTGAAAAAAGTTGACAAATTTCCTAAATCCAAAATATTCAAGAGATTGTCCTTTACTCTTATTTATTTTTATCGCTAAAGAAAGAGGAATTGAAAATTGTTATTTAAAAGAAATTCTAATATAAGGGGAATCGATAATAATAACTTTAGAATAAGCTTGTAATTTAGCTTATTTTTTAAAAAAGATATTGACATTTTATGATATAAAATTATATTATATGTACATAAATTAAATTACAGTTAGTTTTAACAATATTTAAATATTGTTATTCAAAAACCCAAATTTACAATCAACTTATTTGATATCAAATAAGTTAATATCATCACCTAAATTGTTTATGGTAATTTTTAATTTTAAATTAAAGTAAATAATTAACTGTAATTATAAAAACAAACCACAAATATATATAAAATTGATGTTCATTTCTTCTTTGTCATTAAAATACTTTACAATATGCTCTGGCACATGATATGGCACACTCGTTGATAAGATATTTACATAAAAGTTATTAAATTTTGTCAATCATAATAATCCAATTTCGAAATTTAAAATATTAGATTGGATATTAAATTTAAAATAAAACTGATAAATTGTTTTCTTTAATTTATATTAAATTATTTTACACTTTACTTTGTCATTAATATATCTCTTAAGTTTTTTATATATTTTTCATAATTAATATGTTGGATTACCTTTTATTCTGTCAATCATATTATGCCATAATCCGCATAATAAAAAGTCTTTTAAGTTTTAATATAAAATAAATAATTTTTTGGTATCAATTAATATATTTTTAATAATTTTTATTTATTATCTTATAATTTATTAATAAATTTTAAACAATTTTATACAATTTTAAAAGTTATGACCTTTTAAAGTGATTAGAAGACTCAATTTAAAAAAAAAAAATTACTTAAACTTTTTGTATCTATACCATTATATAAAGGCGATACCATTCTCAATAACCACATTTTGGTATCCACTTTTTTAAGACTATTTTACCCTTAAATAATATATAGATATAACAATTACTCCTAATTCTTCTCCACTTTTTTGGTATCTTTTTCCTCCACTGCTTACAGAAGTTAACCTCCACTCCCACATTTTTTATAACTACTTTTGTAAACCACCCATTATTATTTTTTGGCTTAATTGCAGATTTTACCACCCAACTTTCATTATTTTGCGAATTTTACCACTCAAGTTTTATTTTCGCAAATTTTACTCCCTAACTTTCATCATTTTGCGAATTTTACCATTTTAAGGAGTGTTCTTATCAGAAACAATTTTGTTATTTAATTAAAATTTTATATAAAATTGTTTATAAAAAATATTTTAATAAATAAAAATTCAAATGTATATTAATATAATATCTTAAATATATACAAATAAATATGAATTATTTGATTATCATCATATATTGTCATCTTATTGTTGTTCTTTCTTCATAAAATTTGACTCAAAGAATCAAGGTAATATATAGTTATAATTCAACAGTTGGATTAATAAAAATTACATTTTATAAAATTATTAATGATGTAATAGTTGATATAAGTTAATGAGAAATGCTAGCGACACTTTCTCTGACACTCTCTTTTCAACATGACTGACTGAAATTTGTTAGAAATAACAAATTTTGGTGGGTCTCACTTATTATTTAATGATTATCTCCTGATTTAGATGTGAGATCTATCCAAATTTTGTGATTTCTAATAAATTTCAACCAATCATATAGAAAGTATTGAAAAGAGAGTGTTAGAGAGAGTGTTGCTAGCATTCCTCATAAGTTAATTCGATCCCTCTCCTATGTACATACACTACAGTGACATTCTTTATTCTGTACCGTTCAACTGTTCAGGTGTTACAATAGCACTAACTATAGCACACAAGGCCAGGTAATATATTTGTCTACTTGTGAAGAAAGACAGCTATTACATTTAGCTATGAAAGAACATTGAAGAATTACATCTTTCCAGTATTACAGTCAGAATACTATAATAACAAAAGGATACTATAAAAACATAAGAATAAGACAGAAAAGGATACTATAATAATAAAAGAATAAAGCAGGGATATCCCTATGAATGTCAAAGAATGAATGAATGAATATTTAATATCTAATGTGGAAGTCAAAATTTGAACATTGCAGTGTTACACCAAAAAATAGTATACAAGCATGCCTCTTGCTTTAAAGTAGTTGTTTTATTTGTCTTATAGCCCCTCTCTCTCTCTTGAGAGCCGTGAAAATAGCAACTATGTGCTCATGCTCTGGCAACTTAGGATGAACATGCTTGGGCTGTGGAGAAGGACATGAATATGTCCTTAACAAATTGTCCTTGCAGTTTTTGGGCCACTCTGGGGTGATAGTCAAGGCATTTGAATAACATTCTTGATCATAGTGAAAGCAGCAATAACAAGGCTGGTCCAAGCTGCAGTCACACAAGTCAAGGTTGAAAGCTTTTCTCTTTGTGTTGCCTTGGCTTTCACACGACTTTATACAATTTTCCTTATCCAAGGTATAATTTGATTGTGGAATTCCTTCAACCAATTCCAAAGGCTTCTTTCTCATTCTGTTGTACTGAGTAGTACCATACTTTTGAGTAGAGGGACTCTTGCATAGCTTTTGATAATATATTGTGCATCCAATTTCTATTATGCCTTGTCTTATTATAAATATAATGTTAACATGTCCATAGAGAAGGGGATTTTTGAAGTTAAGGCCATAAAAGAAAAAGACTGCAAGGCCTGATGCAGGATGTTAAACACTTAAACGGATTTTATTTGGAATTAAAATTGCACAAGAAAAAAAGTACATGTCATTCGTGTGTTTAGTACGAATCTTCATTCGTACTAAACATCATTTTCCATTTTAATTTTAATTTTAATTCATTGTTTAATTGAAGTGGATTGGCTCCGTAATGTAAATTGGTATTCCTGAGAGAAACCAGATCTGGATCTGGAGAATGAGACTGTGAAAAAATGGGAGCAAGATTCTGCTAGAATCCATGTAGCAAATGAAACTTTTTACATCGCCCACATCTATGTCGTCCAAACAACCAATGTAGAATATTATTTCTAACTGATGTTAAATGCATGTCATGCAATAGTGTAACTAGCTTTTTTGGACATTAATGGCAGCTTGTAAATATATCGATGCAAGTACATATATATTGTATACTAGAGGACGTATGACTATTTTAAATGAAAATCATAACATATAAGGAGTTTGTTTAAGATAATATAATTTGCAGTTAATTGCTAAATTCCTTGCTGTCAATGTTTAAAAAGTATAGGTATGCAATAATCAATATTCTCGTATACATAAAAAAGGTAGCCAACACTGAAGGATATCAACTACCGCCTACAAGGGACATCACACATCAGCTTTTACTGTTATGGTCCAGAAGGGATATCAGTTTCTTCCTGCAGTATATTGCATATGTAAACCATCTTTCTGAAGTAACAGAGAAAATACTAAGTGAAATCTTTCTGAGAAATACTAAATGTTTAATTTGCAACATAACTGTAGAGTTCAACAGACAACATTGAAACTATCCATTTGAAAATTATGAATTACTAATAAAGCAGTTACCTGCAATTTAACTAATTACACAATTTCACTTATCATCCAACATATATCTTATGTGTCAAAATTCTCACTCCAATTAGCATTTGAAGAGTCCCCAATAAATTTAAAGATCAATTAATTAATTAAATGTTTGACACATAAAAATCAAGTCATGAAATGTCAAAAAATTGTTTCCATATCTTTATCAAGTCAGACTGAATAAAAGATAGGATATGAAGTAATGATGAGTCACTTTCACAGGTAATTAGTTAAATTGTATATGGAGGGGATCAAGTTACTCCAAGAGTAACTTTATAAAGTTACTCCTCATCTCCATTGTCTATTCAATTTTAATCTAACGGCTCAGATGAAAAAAAAATTGCACTCACGCATGTCCAACACCAACTACACAGGAACCCTTTCTCTGCGTTTCGTTCATGGTGCTCTGTTACTGCGAATGAAAAAAATCAGCTTAAACAAGGAATTTCTTTCTCATTACAGTTCGTTTCACTATCCTTTGTCATATACAATAGGAAAAATTTGCTGCCATTCATTTCCCATATGTGTTTTGTTCTTGCTATCGTTTCGCAATAAGAGCACCTGCATCGTCATTTTTTGTTTTCTTCATTAAAAGATGATTTCCTTAAAGACTTATGAAAACTCAACCTGCAGCATTTTTAATTAGTCATGCTCATATAGTGCCTAGTGCTTACATACTGATCATAAAGCTTTATTTGATTAAATTGATAATTCATGTCAATTATCAGTAAGTTCACTTTTTAATCATTTCAAAAGCACTGTTATTTCTTATTTAAAGTCTAATTGTATTTTGTAATTGTCTTTGATTTTTCATGCACTTGTGGCACTCTCTAATTATGCCAAATAAAGAAAAAATGTTATGTGCATATCTTTTGCAATGGCATAGCAACTCCAAGCGTGAACAAAACAAGGAGAAATGGTTCAAGAGCACCGTGGACAATATAGTTGACGAAACATGCACGGGAAAGGAGTGACAGCAAATTCTCCTTTTGTAATTAATAAAGAATCGTGAAATGAATGGGTAAACAGACAGAAATAGGATGTCCTGACTGATTTTTCCCTTCACAGTAACAGAGCAATGGCTGACGATTCCACTTCCGAATGAAATGCGGAGAAAGGGTTCTGTGTAGTTGGTCACGCGTAAGTGCAATTTTTTTTCATCTGAGCCGTTAGATTAAAATTGAATAGACAGTGGAGATGAGGAGTAACTTTATAAAGTAATTCTTGGAGTAACTTGATCCCCTCCCATATATATATATATATATATATATATATATATATATATATATATATATATATATATATATGCCATGTAGCAGCAGCAGGGGAAGGGGAAATTTTGCAAAGGTCTGCCACAAAGTTTTCAAATTCACTTATTGCAACCGGTTGCCAGTGATAAATCTCAATCATTAATTATAATATGCATATATCTAACGGTTAATGTTTGTGATTCACAGGTGAGCCACATCAGGCAAACTTCACCATAGCCTGAACCATCTATCATTTGTTGTAAGAAAACATCAGGCAGGAAGGTAATCATAAAATGAGGTAAAAACTGAATAATTTTGTAAAACATCTCCACTAAAGGGTTTAAGCATGGATTTTACTAACCAAAACAAAAGAATAAAAAAAAATTGTATGCTTCAGTTTCAGACACATTTGCCACAGTGATGGTTTCTTAAAAGAAAATCATCTATCAAAGCCAAATATGATGAATCATAAAAACAAGCTAGGGCTGCTCATTTTATCCAGTTTTTTAAAATTTTAACCATAACTATAATAATCGGTTTAGTATATAACCGGTTAATTAACCAATTTAGAATATGTAACCTGATATATAACCAATTATATAACCAGATATGAAAAACTGGTTATGGTTTGGTTATAATAACCATCTCTCACATGTGGTTATTAAATGGTTTTGCTTAAGTTATTTAAATAACCTAACCATGAGCAACCTTAAAACAAGCCAATCACAATCTAACACCCTATAATTCATTGTAAGAAGAGAGCATCAGCGAGAAAAGCTGGAAACATAAAATGAAGTAAAAATTGAATAATTTGTAAACATATTTACCTATATAGTTAATCAAGGAATATTGATATAACTTTCAGCAATTTATAACAGCAACTCTGCTTAGAGGAGAGTTCTGAAGTAGATACTCAACTGCCTTGTTTAATTCATCATCGGATATTTCTAAGTGTTGAATCATTTCCACTTTCAATGACTCTAATCTAGCAAAGCACGGAGGTTGAGTTCTCGTTGTAGCAAGTTTTGACAGACCCTACACAATAGAGTGAATTGAAGGCATATTTTAAAGGATATTGTGTAATGCAAGATTGAATATTGACTGTCAATATCTTTACATTAGTGAAAACTTGTAGGCAAAATTTTTGACATAAGAATGCAGGCATCATATTAGCATTGTGAAAATATAAAGAGGAGAAAACAAATAAAGTAACTCACATGTAGCATTATCCCAAGGGTGCTCGAATTGAGTGTCAATATCTTTACATTAGTGAACACTTGCAGCCAGCCTATGATGTTAGAAGGAGACGTCATGTGAATACTTCCTGCTTCCAGAAATGAAAGCTTACATGCGGAGGAGAGTTGGTGGTGACTGAAACTCAAAAGATCCGTGATAGTGAGAGAACTAAGATTTGGAGTAGAAATCACAATTTTGTGTTGAAGGGTGTGCAGGTTTTCGGCGTTGGTAGCTTGAAAGGTATTGTTCAGGTTCAAAATCGAAAGGTTAGAATTAGATATGAAGAGTACTTTTGCATCTTTGTGCAAAGAGCATTTTTCAAGGACTAAAGTATTCAACAAGTTACAGGTTGAGAAGGGTTAAACGCAGCCATCTTCACTTGGGGTAAAACTAACATTCACCAGGAGCAAGTCTTTCAAAGTTGGTAACCGCAGAGATTTTGGAAGTTCCAAGGGAGGGCAAGAATTGTAAATCTCAAGAAACGTCAAAGACGTACAAGAAAAAATGAGAGGGTCAAAAAAATTGGGCATTTTTAAGGGATTGAGATCTGTTTCGATTGTCAACCGCTGGACATTGTGCTCCACAGCATATTTCATGACCTTATTCAGGAGTTTGTACGCAGTCGTAATGCAGGCATAGTAACGAAGATTAAGCAGGGAAATGGAACCATCCCGGCAGGACAGAACCCGAGATACAAATTTGTTAAAATTGACTATCCTTCTAAAGTGAGGGCTATTGAAATAAAGAGTAGTCTGACATTTCCAAAGGTCCTTCCATCATTTAGACAAGATACAAGTCTTAACCGCATATTTTGTGTCCATGAAATTCATTATATTTAGCAGAACACAATCAGGCAACTCACTCAACCTGTCCCTCTCCTCTTCACTTGTCCTCTGTCTCTTCATCTTATCCTTATTTTCTTTTCCTTCCTCCATTACTGATACCTGACCAAAAGGCAGATTTTCATTTCACTAAAAATAATCTTAGCATCTCATGGAAAACCTTGGGAAAGTGATAATCCCACCATCACAATAAAATAAAATATTTGGTGAGGGAAAACCTAGAAATAGTTGGCATACATAGCAAAGCAACATTTGGTAATAATGCCCCCAAAAAGAAGCTGGTAATAATACCTATTTATTTGGTTTGCTTTGCTTTGGAGATTCGATCAGCTGATTCTCCACGCATAGCCAGCCAAAGGAAGAAGACGTTGCGCACCCAATTCTGCTCTCACCGGCAGAGGTGGAAGGAATGAAACGTGAGTGAAAGAAGCAAGAAAAGGAGACTTGATATTGGAGAGGATGAGATCGACCATAAACACTGCATTAGGAATGCATTATTAATATTTTTACTTAATTTATTTAAATCTGATTTTTTTTTTTTTAATTTTCAATGTATTACTTTTGCTTTTACAGATTTAATGATTTTTAATATGTAGATATCACTTTGATAAATATTTTGAATTAATTTTAAAAAAATTCTAATTATAAATAATCTTAGAAAGAGAATTTATTCAATAAAATTGCTTGGATCTAAAATATTATTATCAGATTTAAAACTGAAATAATTATACATTATATTATATTTTTTAAATATGTAATTTGACTTAAATTTAAAATATTTTACCCTGTACCAAAACTTTTTTTAAAATATTTTACCACAAAATTTATTTTATTTTATATCATATTAATCTTTTGTATATTTTAAAATAAAGACAAAAATTGGGGCACTTTGCCCTGAAGATTAAAACAAAAAGACCCAAAAGACCTCAATATCGAGGGGATAGGACACTATTAGTATGATTTTTAAAGTAGTTAACTTGTTACTATAAAAGTCAACCAACTTAACATATACAGTGATTTGTAATTAGTTGACAGTATAATATCCTTCATGTTTTCAAGACAATTTAAAGGGAAAAAAAGATACTTATCCTTAATTATATACCTTGTTTTCCAAGGCATCAAGATGATTTGGGCTTCTATAATCCCTATAGCTAATGCTTCTCTCATAATATTCCTCATGTTTATCCTATTCTTCCTCGATTTAATGCTTCATTTTCTGCACAGCATGCAATGGACAGGGCGCACTATCCTCCTATATATTGATCCTTTATTGGTGATTAGTGTCTTTAGCTACTGAATCTTCCAGTTGGGTACTACTTACTTCAAATTTCTTTTGCATGCATGTTTACGTTTCACTATTACTTGCATGAGGTTTGTATATATACATAAGAATAGTAGATTATACAACTGCTTTGATTTTTCTTTTGTCCACTTATTTTGAAAACCTTTCTTTCTCTTTGCAACTTCTCCCATATGGTTTCAACAAGATTTGGTTGTTGTATTATCTCCTTTGAAGGAAAATTAGACTATTATGGTCCAGGTGGTTCATCTATGGTTTGTGTTGAATAGGAGTTGAGAATGACTTGTTAATTGACTTTTTTTCAAATGGAGGAGCTTACAAGTAAACATATACCCATCCCTGTGGCTACTAGGGTTAGGTTTCACCACCTTGCGCCCGCCCTCGCTCCCGTGTGCAAGCTATGAGGACCAACTTGGAATCAAATAATCTCAATCAATAAAATCTTCAACCCAATCCAGTCCATTGGAGATGGACTCGTTATAGGTAGACAACATATCTCGAATAATAATGTAGCCTAATTCAATCTGTTGTGCAAGTACTATTCTAAAAAAAACTCTTAATTTGTTATGCATTTCTATCATAGAAATCCAGAAACTAATAATAATCCCCCACACCCAAAACAAAATGAAGGTTTAATTAATGTAGAAAAAAACTGCATAGGAAAATCTTCTTTTGAATATTAAAGAGTAGAGCATCATTTTTTAATTTGGGTGACAGAAAAGTCTAATAAATAGATACTTAAAGTTTCGTCTCTTCTTCATCCTCTCCTATATTGGGAGCCAAATAAAACCAAACATAACCCATCTCGGCAAAATTGTACTCAATCATAATCGCCAACTTATTTGACAAACTAATGGTCTCTATATTAGACAATGGTGTTGCCCTTTGTAAACGAGTTCATGTATCGCAATGAAAATTTTAATGACACAAGCTCATTCATCTCAATGATAGTAGCTTCTTCAAGTTGGAACATTAACCCACAAAAACAACCATGTAAAAACACCCATCACTATGCATTTTAACTAACAGACACGAAGAACAAAAACATGCACAATTAATTATTAAGTTTAACAAAGCTCATATAACTGGAACAAAGAATAAAAAGAAAATCAATATCTCGCATTGGAAGCAATTAGAAGCAGAATATTGATCGATTACAAAAAGGAACAAACCATCTATATGGGATATGGAGGCATGTTTAATGAAGGAGAATGTTGTTTAACGGCTAGGGCTTGATGCAAATATGTTTTATTTTTATATAAAGGAAATTTTGTAATTTCTTTATCATAAGGTAGGGGCAGGTATCAACATCCCCATCTCGTCTTTGACAATCGGTCGAGGAAAACTCGACCCCGACCCTAACCCCAGTCAAAGCGATTTTTCCCTGTTAAAATCAAGGCAACTGGTACCCATGGGCATGGGTTTGTTTCCTTTCACAACATGAAGATGAACAAGGTTGGGCAAGTAACTTAAGGGCAACCTTTTGAAGTATTGGAGCATGAACTAGCCACCAAGTTTTTGGATTCATATTACCTCTATCATTCAAAGAATCAAGATCATCAAAACCTTCTCTTCCATCCGAGAAGTTAGAAAACTCTATATTCACTCTCCTCCTTACATCCACGTCAAGAAATAACCTTTTAAAGCATTTGACTCTTTCATTAGCAAGTTCCATGTCTTGATGTGGAGGAACTCGGTTATGATCTTCACTTAGCCATTATTCATGACTATAATACCTACAATTAAAAAATATATATATAAACACATGATTATCATCCATTATGTAATCCTAATAAAAGATATAAATAAAATAATTGAGTTATTCACCTTGGATTTAAAGAATGAGCTAGACAATGGAGAGGTGTGCTACTCTTAGTCCATCGGTCAATTAATATGGAGTTGACTACTTCATAAAAAGTTGATCCTTCACTCTCCTCCTTTATCTCATAGTCATATATGGCCTTCTTCACCTTTTCAATCATCGAATCCCACATTTCATACACTAGGTGAAGAGAAGAAGCTTCCGTATTGGTTCTTCTAAGAACATCATAGATTGGACTAGTGAAAGAAAGTATATAATCCACCTTATCCCACCAATTATCATCCAATAAAATTTCCTTTACAAATTTTGCCTTTTCAACATCATCTTCCTTGTAGGAAGACCATTGATCACTAATCACCATCTCTTGGAGTCCTTTCTTCAATTGCTTAAATCTCTTGAGCGTTACAATAGTGGAGGCAAATCTTGTTGGAGCAATGGAAAGCAACTTGAGTGAATTGAATGAGTTGAAAATTGACAATCTCATTGAGTGACCCATGATGAAGTTCTTGACAAACGTTACATCTTCCGCAATTTGGGTGATCCAAGAACATTCTTGGTAAACAACACTATTTTTTTTTCCTGAATTCTTTGCTGCACAAATGTTCTTCAAAGCAAGATTTAGTGTATGGACAACACACGGAGTCCAATAAATAGAAGGAAATTCAGCTTCAATCATTAAACCTGTTGTCTTGCAAACAACTGCGTTATCAGTCACTATTTGCACAACATTTGAATTAATCTCCATAATTACCTCCCTTATATGTTTGACAATGAAATCCTTGTCTTTTATCTCATTTGAACAATCTATAGCTTTCAGAAACATAGGTCCATTCTCTGTGACAGCCATGAAATTAATAAGAGATATTCTTTGTGGGTCACTCCATCCATCACTAACAATGCTCACACCCTTTTGGCTCCATGCGTTTTTAATTGGCTGTAACAATTTCTGTACATGATTCCTCTCATTTTGAAGTAATGTTGTCCTCAATTTATTATATCCGGGAGGTTGGTAACCATTATAAGAGAAGTGTTGGCAGCATAGGAAAATGTTTTCCTATAGTAAGGATTTCTTGCTAAATGGAATGGCAATCCCGAAGAGTAAAACATTCTAGCAATTTCACAATTAAGTTGCTCTCTACCTTGCATATTAAAACCTTCTACTATAGGGCCCTTTCTCCTTTTTGGATCAACACCACCATGATTAGAAACCGGAGGTAAGGAGACAGATTTTGATTTTGACTTCTCCATCTTCAATGTAGCCTCATTCTCTATCTTCTTCAATTCTATAAGTTTTGCATTTGTTACCTTTTGACAAGCTCTAACTCCCTTTCTCGTAATCTTCAATAAGTGTGCCCTTACTCTAGTGTAAGACCCATGAAAAGGTAAATCACAAAGTTTGCATTTTATTTCATAATTCCCACCACCAGTACCTCCTACACTTCTTATCTTTGTAACATAATTCCATAGAGGTTTATTGTCATCATCTTGTTTGGCTTGACTAGAACTAGGAGTTGCAGCACTCGTCTCTACTATAATTTCAAACAAAAAAGAAGAATACAATACATCCAATTAATGATATGTAATGTAACAAAAAAAATTATGATATCATCATTTTTATGCAGAAAATTCAATCACATTACTAAATTGGAATATTAATTTTATGCCTTGCGGGTCCTTCTACATATGTTGTCCTTTAAGGGAGCATACAACACAATCAGAATATTAATTTGATACTCAATACACCAAATACCAAATCAGAATATGTGTTGCGGGTCCCTCTAAAAAATTGGCCTTTAAGGGAGCATTTGCTGTCACGCATACAGCACAAGCACTAGAGGACAAAAGTTATCTTGACACATGACCCCTATTCTAAAAGTTATGTTGACACATACCAAATCAAAGATAGTGTTGTCTCATTGTTAATATGACATGTATATAATAACCAGGAGACAAAAAAGCCAAAGACAAAAAAATCTACATAATATAATATTCATTGGGTTGTCTCTAACTTCTATATCATATATACATTATGAATCGAGAGAAGAAAAAACAAAGAGAAAGAAGGTTAGAAACTTACTGTTACCGAAGAAGTCGAGACGAGAGCCAAACAAAGCGAAAGAGAAACAGAGCATGTCACTTCTTTTGAAAGCAATTGAAGTATAAAGTAGAGAATGAGAAATGAAGAAGACGTGGGAACTTTGCAAGTCAATGGTGAGATGAAGAGTTGAGACAAGAGTAGAAGATGACAGCAAAATGTCTAGCAGAAACAAAGAAGAGAGAATTAGGGAAATTAGACAAGCGTACACAATAAGTTTGTCTTTCCAGTTTCTCAAATTTTAAAATTTGTTTTTTTGAAAATTTTAAAATAAAATTTTTATATGTGTCGTGTCCCTTTTTGGCTGAAGCCGTGTCTTAGCTGAGTCTTCAAGTGTCCAAGCCACAAAAAAATAATATTTTAATCCGACACTGGAGTGGAGTGTCTGACACGTGTCGTACGAGTGTCAATGTCTGACACGTGTCGGACACGGGGACATGCCAGTGATGAGCAGTGTCCATGCTTCATAATATATCCCTTGTTTCTTAATATAGTGATGGATCTTTTGTTCTTATGCCTCCTTATTCCCTTCTTATTGTACTCTTGCTTTACCCTTTCCAAGTTGATTCTTCAACGTAGAGGCCAACCATGTTACATGTTGGCCTACGAGTGCTTTAAGCCCCCAGAAGACACGAAATTTGACACGGACGCCGTGGCAAAAATTGTCTTACAAAACAAAAAGCTGAGGTTGGAGGAGTTAAGGTTTCTCCTGAAAACCATTGTTAGTTCCGGGATCGGGGAGAACACTCACATCCCCAGAACCATTCTTGAAGGGAGAGAAGAATGTCCAACTATTAAGGACGCGTATGAGGAAATCAACAACATCATGTTCGACACACTCGACAACTTGTTCAACAAGACATGAATTTGTCCCTCCGAGATTGACATCCTCGTGGTGAACGTGTCCTTGTTCTCCCCAGCGCCTTCTTTCGCAGCACGCATCGTAAACAAGTACAAAATGAGAGAAAGCATAAAAGCCTTCAACATCGCAGGAATGGGGTGCAGTGCAAGTGTTGTTGCTATTGACGTGGTGAGGCAACTCTTCAAGACTTGCAAGAACTCTATTGGGATAGTTGTGAGCATCGAGAATCTTGGTGCACATTGGTACTGCAGAAGGGACAAGAAAATGATGCTTTCTAACTGTCTCTTTCGCTCCGGCGGTTGCGCCATGCTGTTTACAAACAAGGCTTTTCTGAAGAGCCATTCAATATTGAAACTGAGGCACATGGAGAGAACTCACTATGGTGTTGATGATGAAACTTACAACTGCTGCATACAGGTGGAATACAAGCTAGGGTGTTCGGGTTTTCGCCTCGAGAAAAGTCTTGTCAAGAATGTTGCTGAAGCCTTGACAGTGAACCTTCAAGTGATGGCACCCAAGATTCTTCCACTGTGGGAAATGGTGAGGTTCTTTTGAAGATGATAAGTGAGTTGGGAGAGTGTTTGAATTTCAAGGCTGGGATAGAGCACTTTTGTGTGCACCCTGGTGGGAGGGCAGTTATTGATGGGGTTGGAAAGGGTTTAAGGCTCAATGAACATGACCTTGAGCAGGCAAGGATGGCGCTTCACCGATGGGGTAACACGGCGGCCGGTGGCCTTTGGTATGTTTTGGGTTACATGGAGGCCAAGAAGAGGCTCAAGAAGGGTGATAGGATCCTCATGATTAGCCTTGGAGCTAGGTTCAAGTGCAATACCTGTGTTTGGGAGGTGATGAGGAACTTGTCTGATACTAATGTGTGGAAGGACTGCATACACAGTTACCCTCCAGACACACTGAACAACCCTTTCAAGGAAAAGTATAATTGGATCAATGATGAATATCTTAGCTTTGTGAGGTTGGATTTTAGCAGGATGGTTCTTTTAGCTCAGTAAAATAAGAAGAGAAAGGAAAAGAATATAAACTCTAGATCAAATTAACTATACAGGATAATATTTAATTAGGAAGTTGTGGATGTCATGATGCATGTAATTTCCAGCTTTTAAAATATTTGTTCTCGTTCATGTTTTAACATATAGTAGTTCTGTATAATTGGTCAAAGGAGGAAAAGCAAGTGTAGTGTTGATTTGTTGAGAAAAACTTCAAAACCGTGTACTATTGCGCTATTGGTTAACGGCGCCATTAAGGTTTAGCAGGGACCAAAACTGAACTAAAAATGCTTGTATATAAAAACTAAAATAGATGCTTTTCAAATATAAAAACCTATAGGTAAAGTTTGTAAGATAAGATCAAATGAATAATTAATAATTAAACCTTTCTATGTAATAAAGATTGTACAACTAATTGATTAACTTTGACCCACTCCAACTAGAATCCTCTTTATGCAGCATAAAAAAGAGTACCATAAAAAAGCATTGTGTAATTGATCGAATAATGTGCAAAATAAGAGTGTGAACATGCTATTTATTGAGCTTGTTAGAAGTGGTAACTACTGTTTAACAAACTAACTAATTATAATTAACAGAACTAATTATCCTCTAACCTTCAAGAGAGAACTAGCTAGGTTGTCTTGTAGATGTCAATTGTAACGAAACAATTCTTCACGCCCTCCATGATCTGGTATAGAGTTATTTATGCCACAGCCACATGATAGGCGTCACTCTTTCTTTAATGCAAACAGGCCTTTTCACGTGGCTTACCTGAAAATTTCCAATCAACAACACTAGAGTATCACATTTGGCATTGTTATAGTGATGGCATATGATATGGACTTCACTTAATGATCTAATAATGAACTCCAAAATGAAGGTCCCACTAACAGTAACTAGTATTGATCGAATTTGGTTTCACATGCCAGACTCACTTTTTTCAAAGCTAAGCAATTAATTTGTCCTTTTAAAGGGTCCATTAACAAAGTATTTAATTTATCTTAATAATAAAATATTATTTTGACTATTAATTTAATAAAATATTTTTATAATATATTACAGAAAAATATATATGTAAGAAGATAATTTGCAAAATTATTTTGATGCTTTTTATTTTTAATTTTATATTGATATAATAATCAAACTACACACATACATCGACTATTAATTTAGTACAAATAATTATTATATTATATTATATTTTTTTATGTAAAGGAGGGCCAAATGATGAATTTAAATTTGTCATTTGTCTTCATCAAATAAATTAAATAAAATATCACAAAAGACAATATATACAAAGTTAAAAAAGAAAACAAACAAAAAAACAGTAAAAAAATGAAAAGAAAAGAAAGATCACGTTCAGAAAGAAGGAAAAGAGGTGAGTGTAGGACTCTTTTGACATGCCACCATGAGCTAAAGCAACTTAGGAGTGTAGTCCTTGCATCATTGCAAACGTTTTAAAAGATGATTAATTTCCTAAAATGGAATGTCATGAAAAACCAGCATACAATAAAGAGGCAATATGAAGCATGAAAATGGAAATGTAAAGCATCGGATTCTCTCTATACTGCCCAGTTCCACACATTTGAGACTCTCTAAAGCTCTTTTTATATATCTTAATTTCTCATCACAGACAGACACAGAGCAATCATTAGATTATTTTCCTCTCTTTCACTGATATGATATCACAACCCCATCAACCCTATAGCACCAAATTAAGCAACAACCAAGACCTTATTATTTCATGTTGCCTTTTGGTACGTTTCTTTACTAGTTGCCTTCGACCTCGATCTTAATTCTCATTTTTATTTTATTTTGCTTTTTAACTTTTATTTCACTAACTTCTTTCTCTCAGTTCCATCACAGAGTCTAGTTTTTACTGGCTCGTTCCATAACTCTTAATGTTTTAACTTATTGTTTCTGTTTCAAAACTCATGATGTTTTACATATTCCAAGTCTTATTAATTATTTTTTTCCACATGTACCCCTATTTAACATAGTTTAGATTTTCACAACCTCTTCCATCATAAATATTAAATGATGATATTTTAGACTAAATGTATTGTTTGTGGGTATAGTTTTTAGTAAAACACTAATTAAACTAATAAATTATGAGCATTAATTAATTTATTCTTAAAATTATAAAAATATTTTTTAAATTTCAAAAGTTACAAAACAATTATTACTTTAGACTTTATTGAAGGACAAATTAAAGTGCAGTCGCTGAAAATTTTCATTTGCTATGGGCCATATGACAGCAGGAATGCATAGACTTTTGAACAAAAACGTGTGGACACTGCCGACCGGAAGGAAAAAGCTGAGAGTGTGAGAAAAGGCACCGAACAGAGACAATTTTCTGTTAGTTTGAGTAAATACTGCAAGGTGCATGAACCCCTCTTGCAAATTCTCAAGGAGATTCTTAGGACTTTTTGAACTACAAAGTTTGGTTGCATTTGATTATCAGGTCCCTATAATTATTTATGAGTGTTATTATTGTAATTTTTAGTTTGCTTTCATTTGTTGGTGATGTGCACGTCAATACATGACATCTTTCTTTCACATATATATGCATAAGCTTGCTACCAAAATTTTCTTCTGCTATTTCGTTTTTATGCAACGTGCATAGTCATATAATATGTGCTAATAATGTTTTTTTTTCCCCTATATTATTATATTATTTTCATTTTTTATGTGAATGAAGGCCAAATGCCCCAACAAAAAAACTAAATAACCCCGTTACATCTTGAGTAACAAACGAAGATAATATAATATAATATAATATAATCTTCTTCATTTTCTTTGTTTTATGCTTTAGTTTACTTAAAAAAATAAGTTTATTTCTTATATTTGATTTATTTAACATTAAGTGAGTGTACATCAATGAAAAGTTTGATTTGAGAGAATATATATTTTTATTTTTATAAATAATTATAAAAATATTATTTAATTTTTTAAAAATTATGCAAGAAATGATAAAAATGAGAAACATTTTAGTGTTTTTATTATTCTCTATTTAAGTATTTACCTATAAGAAGTAAGAACAAAAGAAAGAAAACAAAAAAAGAAATCAAAATGAGAGAGTCCATTCATTTAATTCTATTTAAATTCATCATTTGTGATCTTAACCATTTTTTGAATGAAATCAATTAAATAAAATATCACAAAAGACAATATTTACAAGTTAAAAAAGAAAAGAAAAAAGAAAAGAAAAGAAAAGAGGCACACTAAAGCAACTTTTAGGAGTGTAGTCCTTGCATGTATCATTGCAAATGTTGAGAAGATGCATGATTAATTTCCTAAAAAGGAATGTCATGACTCGTGAAGAACCACCATACAACAAATATGAGGCATGAAAATGGAAATGTAAAGCATCGATTGGATTCTCTCTATATTTTCTCATCACAGACACAGATATCACAACACAACCCCATCAACACTCTCACCGACCTTTCTCTTCTTCCAGTAGTCGTACCCAATAATATTTGCACCAAAGCACCAACCAAGACATTATATTATTTCATGTTGCCTTTTGGTACGTCTCTTAATTCTCATTTGTCAAACATAAACAGGTTCTTTGATTTCTTCCAATTTGAGTACCCTCACCAAAATTTGTTCTGATCGATGAGCTTTAACCTGCTAGCATAGAAATTCAGTGAACATGTGTTATTATTAACAAAAGAAAGAGTGAATGAAGGGTGAAAATAAGGGGGAAAAAATCATCATTCACCACACCCTTTTTCATGTAACAACGAGCTCCGCTACACATATAGGTATAAATGTGTAAATTAAGCATGATGCAGAAAAGCATATAGATAGTTAAACTCTAACTCGGCTAAAAATAGAAAAACCTCATTAATCTTACTAATGATGCTACGTGTCTTATCTGCAAAAAGAGAGGAAGAGACCATGTTTCAAATGGATGACACCTATTAATGATATTAAATGTTTTGTCCTTTAACATTTAAAAGTAGGATTCCGCTGACAACATGGTCATGCTTATGTTGTGTTTATTTTGGGTGATTGGAGAGAGGGACATATTTTGGAGGAAGTGAATAAGAGAGATATTTACAACCGGTGAGTTTTCCTTTGTTTCTTTCTTTTGGAGAAGTTGTAAATTTCTATTGGTCCCACTCCCACTACATGAGTTTTCCTTCTAATCAACACGTGAAATTGTGAAGCGGTTTGTAAGTCATGAGAGCTTTCAAGATTGTGTTACTAAGAACATCTATAATGTATGCTTAAATAAATTGTTTTTCTTAAATTTCTGGGTCCTATAATGCCACATAATTTAAGAATTTTACTTAAAATTAACTCCAATGCTAAATTAAAGAAACATTTTTTGCACTCTTTCTTATTTTTATCTATCTAGGCAACACATTTTTTACACTCTATTTCCCTTCTATTTTTCTTGCTTCTTTCCTGACTTAATTTTTCTTTATCTTATTTTTAATCTAAATTAAAGAAAACATTTATTTTGGTAGGGTGGTTGATGCTTTATGGAGGAGAAGAAATGAAGCAATATTTGATTATTCCAAATGTAAAGAGGACGATCTGCTGCTTGCCAAAGTAAAGCACGTGAAGGACCTTTTGCAAAGCACATCCTCATAATAGTGGTAGAAGACAAAATAATGGAGCAGTCCATTTCAACATTTCCTAATACTCAAATCTATTGTGATGATGTCTTTTCTTCGGTGGCTCCTAAATTAGAAACAATGAGGGCCATTTCAGTTTTAGCTGCATTATTGCACGTACGTTATTTGTCACGAGTAGCTGCAGAGGACACTTTCAATATCACTATCCTGAATGGACGATATAGAGAGAGTGAATTGGAAAATTTTCAATTTGATGATATTAATTAGATTTAATTACATTTTTCTGTCTTAATTGTAGTAGTTTTTATAAATCGGGACAAACTTTGTAATATTTTATAAATTAGGGGGCAAAATTCAATCAAAAAAAAATTGGAGACAAAATTCTAAAGATTGTAAAATTTTAAGGACAAAAATTGCAATGAAGCTTATTAATTAAGTTGAACAACCCTCAAATGATCCTAAAAAGTTGTGTGGTGCCATCCAATATCAATGTCTATAAATAACTGGTGGGGCAAAAGGAATAGTGCATCCAGAAGAGAGCCTTGTGAACATACACTAACTTTTTCCTCAGTTTACATCTCAACACTCTTTTCCATCAGATCTCCTTATTCTTCTCCTCTTCATTGTTCAAAGACTCCTCTTGAGAGTACTTGTTTAGGTTCTCGATCTCTTTTTTCTCCTCCTGCCCTTCAACATTTCAATCACTGTAAGTCACTCAACCCATTTTTCTCGCACCTAGCTACTCTTTTGCTTTGAGATTAATTGCATTGTGGAAGTTCACTCACTCTTGGTGCGTTTGCAAGGTTGGAAATGATGCAATATTACTGCATAAGGACCTTAGAATATGCTAGCTTGTGGAGATTGTAACCCTTTCCATCAAAATGGCCATTATTGTTTCAAACCCAACACTATTATAGCTCAATGCAACTATGCAGTCAACAGCTATTTACAAATTAAGGAAGGGATCCCAGTAAATCTTCAGCCCCACTATTTTCCTCATGAACAAAAATATTGTTTAAAACAAAAACTGACCCTTGTTTGTTGTATATGTTTATGATAAGCAGATACTGCAGGTTTTTCCTACCCTGAAAGCACCAGGTTTGCATCTTGTACCCCTCTTGTTTTTCATCTTCTGTTGTCTTTTCAGCTTCGAATTTGATTCTTCTAACCTTTCAATTAAGTAGTTTAGTTTTTATTTTCTTTTGCTTAAAGTTTTATATGGTACGTAGCTACTGACTTTACTTTTCTCATAATGGAGACTGCATGCAAGCACTGCTTAAATCTTAATTAGATTAAAATTTGGGCCTTCCAAAAAAAAAAAATTAGATTAAAATTTGGGGATAAGTAGGGGAGTCTAGAGGGTGCATCATTCATTTATTTGGCCATTAATTCTGTTTCATTCTTACCTTTTATTTACCTTATAAATTGTGACATATAAAAAAAAAAGAATACATAAATAAATATTTCATATTCTGTTTCATTCTTACTTTTAATTTAACTTATTTTCTGTTAAATTGTTTATTTTTTTGTAAAATAAATTATGACTCAAGTGATAGATTTTCTGTTAGGCTACCAGGAAGGGTGGCCCAAAAATAAAATAAAAAAATTATACACCAAATTGTGGAGATCCAATGGCTTATAACCAGTGAGAGATTGCATCTGTTCCACCTTTGTTCTTCAAAAATTAAGGTGAATCACGGTTGCAGTCCAGGGACAACTTCTTATTTTTTCTTAAACCCAGTAACTTCTGAAGGTTCTTATAATTCTTCCATACAATCTCATATTGTTTCATCCCAAGGTTCCAAGGTTTTGTTAGTACAGTTTTCATCATAAAGCAGTAGCTCGAATCTTTATCTTCAATCAATTCAAATCAGTTAATCAATATTATCCATGCAAATACATAGAAAGATGGGAGCTGCTGATTAAAGGTAGTTAGGAAAGGATTCATTAATTGTAGTTAATTATTAAAAACATATGTAATAGAAAAATCTGATTATATATTAGCAAAAGGGAATCATCATTATCATTATATATCATAAACTCACCTAGAGATAATAGTAGAGATAATAAAACATTTAAAGATAACATTAAGAGATAATAAAACAAAAAGACAGAGAGAGAAAGGTGTACGATTCTAGCTATCCAAACATCTCTTCACATAAAATTCTTTTCATAACTCACCCAAATTGGTGTCTCATTTTCCGTTAAATAGATAAGAGTAATACAGGAAGACACAAGAAGGTGATGAATTGGGTTGTGAAGCGAGGTGATGATGTATGCATATATGTGAGGTCAAGTAGGGACATATATTTATGTGATGGAATGGTGGAGAATGGAGGTTTATTACATGACACATGCAATGCAAGCCATATGTGTTTGTCATGTGCACTATGTGATAGCAATGTCACTCTCAGTCTCAACTTAACAAAGTGTTCAAACCCCTAACACATAAAGAAGCCAACTTTCTTCCCTTTATCGGTGGAAGTGTTTCCTTTCCTGTATTATATATTTTTGTTGCCTACTCATTTATCCATGGAAAGATCAAAGATCTTGGGCATGTTTAAGTTAGCTTATCCAAAAGCACTTCTAGAAGAAGAAGCAAAAAAGAAATGGGTTTCTCCATAAGCTAAAATTAACTTATACATAAGCTAATTTGTAAAATGTCCCACATCTTCTAGAAAAACTATATGAGAGAGCTTCTGCAAGTTAGCTCAAGGACGGAGCTATATATTGACTTAGGGGGGCCCTGGCCCCCATGACTAATAGAAATTTTTCAGTAATGCTTACTAACTCAAATGCTCAATCAAGTTTATGGCTCTCATGGACATATTCTTTTGCCATTGTGGGCTTTTTGTTCGCAAGAAAAAAGGTTCTAATGTGCAGGATTTCATAAGAAAGTGATTTTAAGAAAAGTTTAATTTATTAGATATTAGATTTTAGCCTTTTGTTTATTTTCATTGCATGTCGTATGTCTGTCTTTTCTTTAGATTTACCATATTTTAGTACTAAATTTAGTATTATATTTTTACATTTTCATTACTCATTCCATTATTCTTTTATTATTTATACAGTAGAATCTGTCAACTTTTCTTCTTTGGCACAAGTTTTTTATTTACAGTATAAAGAGCTTTCAATTTATGTATTTTCCTTTATTTGTGTGATTTGATCTTTCTTTCTTTCTTTCTTTCTTTTTCCATCCACTATCTATTAGTTGGCCTTTTTTTTTTTAATAATTTTAAGTCTCATCTTGTTTATATATAATTTTAAAGATTTCTTTTAAAATATTTTAATTTTATATTTGATATTTTTCAAATATCATAAATATAACTATTATCACCTGTTAAATAATAAAAAAAATAAGAAATAAAATTTTTTTAAGTGCCCCTCCCTAAAAACCTACTCTGGCTTCGTCCCTGACTTAGCTTATACATAAGTTAATTTTAGCAAGCTCATTTCATTTATTTTTTTCTTATTTTCTTCTCATATAAGTACTTATGGATAAGCTTAGCCAAACAGACTCTTTCTCTTGATACTTGTGCATATAAAGTACTGTCATCTGTTTTCCTCCTTCTTTGTGTGTAGCTTTATCATTTCAAACGTTTGATTTGTGCAGAATGGATTGGAGAGAGTATCAATGTTTGAACCTTCGGGTGTTCGCACTACTATTGTTGATAGCAGAGAATGTGCCAATCACTTATGTTCAGAATGCGGTAACAACTGTATCCCATGGTATCCTTCTCTTAATATCCCTGCATTACCATCTCAGTGTATGCTTCTACATTAATAACATGAAATTATGGTACTAAGGTTTGAGATTTTATGAGTATTTTTGTTTTTCAGATTCTTACACGTGTACATTCTGCTACAGCTAAAGGTAGTTATTCCTATTACCGCTGAATGTATTCTATTCTCAGTGTATTGAATCAATAATAACAGATTAGGTTTCTTCTCCACCCTTGTTCATCCTCTGGTTCATTTGACAGATAATAACAGCAACGTTGCAAACTAACATATATAGTATCACAAGTGCAAATTTGGTCATAGCCACCTCAGTGAATATTGCAATATATTTTATTTTGAGAACATCCCGTTTGCCTTTTTAAATTCCTAATTAAATGTCTATTTCTCAATAGTGAATTTACTTGTTCTTTATTTGTCAGGGTCACTAGTATATAATTGATGTTTCTCAAGTTGTTGATCCTGTCCGTCCTCATGCATTTCATTTTTCTGCAAGAAGATTCTATTCATATTTCTGTAAGTACTTCTATGCCTTATTTGTAAACTACAGATTTCTTGTCCTCTTGCTTATCTGTTGTGGGGTTAAAATAAGGAAAAGTGTCATTAAGTACTTCTTTGGCTGCATTAAGTACATATTTGGCTTGTCCTCTTGCTTACCTATTGTGAGATCCACTTGGAAGAGGCTTTTGTAATTGTTTCATGATTTTTTACATTTTCTCGACAACTTCAAAGAAATATCTTTATAGGTCAAAAAATTTCTCGGTTCAACAAAAAAAAATATATATATATTGCCTTCTAGAGGGTCCCTTAACTTTTCTATATTGGTAATAGAAGAAGTTTTGGAATTTGGGGATTCTAGAATTTGTACATTGCAGAGTTGAACAGTCTGTCTAACCCAATTCACCGAGTTTAACAGATTTTGGTCTCAAGTATTACTACCACTTCTAGATGCAAATGTAAAAGATCAATGCTATTGATCTACTACCTATATTGTTTTATTCCACTGCACCTCTTCACTATCCATTTATTTGTGTAACTTTATTGATTATGTTACTTCTTTCTTGGAGGCAAAAGGAAGGGACACATCTACAGCAGAATCAGGGTCCAAAGCTGAAGATATAGCTTCTCCAAAAGTGCTTAAGAGTTCTCTACACCTCAGGTTGACCCTGTTTGTGAGGAAGTAACTATTGGCCTTGTAATCTGCTAATTGATTGTATGTCTTTTTCGCACCCCTCCAGTTTATGGAACTGCTGACAGTGACAAATGATTTTTTTTTTTTTTTTTGCACTTATATTTCATTAAAATCATTGTAGCTATTTCAATCCATAGCTACCATTATTTTTCATGAGTGAAAAACTTGTTCAGTTCATTTTCTTTTTCTGTATTCTGAACCTGCAGTCTGGCTATCACTACTCTTCTTTTTTTCTTTTTTTTTTCTTTTCCTTTTATTAGGGCTCTGCAAGGAATTTTCCTCAATCATGAACTTTGAGACTTAGTCAAGGGCTGGTAAGTTTGTGAATTAGTTTTATCTTTCTACATTTGCAATTACTCCGTTGGTGTTACTCTGATTTCTGATCTTGCAATACTTCTGATCTTGCAGTGAAGGCATGATTTGATCGGTTGAAAGATGCTGCCATAGACACAGAAGATTTATTGGATGAAATCGACACAGATTCTTTGATATGCAAGGTGGAAGGAAAATGTAAAAAATTTACTACTAAGGTCAGACTATTTTGTTATTCTCGCTTTAACGAAGGAATAAACTTTCCATTCAGAGATGAATATAATGGGCATATCAATTCTGTTTTAAATGAATGACCTCATCTATTATTATATTATTTATCTTTTCGGTTCCTAATGCTGTTTTGTTTCTGTTTTGAATTCTGGTTTTCAATTTTTAATTCTGCTTTGTGTTCTGTTTTTTTTTTCGTTTATTCTTTTATTGTAAATTCTGTTTTATGTTTTTTATTATTAATTTTTTCTGTTTTCTATTTTTGAAAAAAGAAACTGTTTTAAAAGAGAAATGTGTGTTTTCAAACAATTTTTAATCAAGTAGTTAATGAATTTCAATCAAGTAAAGGTTTATGGTTTGAGTGGAATAAATGACTTGCATTTTAGATTTAACAAGTGAGATTTGAAATATCATGTGGATAGATTACTTGTGGTTGAAAATTTACCTTGTGAGATTTTTGGACCTATTATATGGATGACAACATCATGTCATTCCTTCTTCTTTCTTGTGTGCTTTCACTCATGATTGTATGTCACTCTAGAACTTGCTTTGAATCTTTTTGAGGCCACATTTTCACATGCATACAGCCAACCTTGCATCATATCCATTGTTTGAGCCCCTTTGAGCCTATTTTATCTATTCTTGTTCTACTAACTCATTAGAAGTCAATGTGAAAAACAATGAATTGTCCTTACCTTAGGGGTTAGAAGAACCTTGGAATTGTTATGGGAATGGGTTCAGGAACAAGTGTAGGGGTGCTGGTGTTATTTCTATAATGTGCCAAGAGTCGGTTGTTGGTGAAGAATAGAATAAGTAGCTAGTATAAGCATCTAAAAAAAGTGTATAGAAAAAAAAAATACATGTACACTTTTGTAAAAAAAAAAAAGCTAAAATAAAGAAAAGCAAAGACAAAAAAGACAAAAAAAAAAAAAAAGCAGAAGAAGAAGAAGAAAGAATTGAGGCATATTTTTAGAATACTTTACATATATTCATTTATGTACTCTTGAGGTTGATTTTGGTGTTCCATGCTTGTTCTTAGGACCATTCCCCATTGTTCTTCTATCCTCTTTGGTGTTAGCTTGTTTACCTTTCTATATTTCCTCCATTACCTTACCCCATTACATCCTATTCTAAGTTCTCTTGATCATATTGTTCTTAGGACCATTCCCCATTGTTCTTCTATCCTCATTGGTATTAGCATGTTTACCTTTCTATAATTCCTTCCCTTACCTTACCCTATTATATCCTATTCTAAGTCCTTTTGATCATTGCATGCATGTGTACTAAGTGGTGGAGAAGTAGATGGTATGCAAGCTTATGGTAGTGCATACTTTATGATGCAAATTTGAGTGATACACTCTAGCCTAAACACTTGAGTGGAGAGTATGACTTGTGAGGTTTTAACCACTTGTAGTCCACTCATATGAATTAAGTTGCTCATTTGTTGGTTTGGAATGTTAAGAAGTCATGTCCATGATTATTTTGATCTCTTGAGCTTGGTTGGATTTCTCATGTGCAATTTTAATTTTCATTAGTAAATCAAGTACATAGCATTTTTTTATACTTTTCGAGTTTGAGTTGCACCACTTTTTTCCTTTTTCTACCTTGTGCTAATTGTTGAATTTTGTTCGAGGACATGCAAAAGGGTAAGTGTGGGGGCATTTTATAATTACTGTAATTAACACATTAATTATCCTCATAATTACATTATAAATGGTTGTGTAGGTGATATTTAAGTCATTTTAGCACCCTTTTTTTTTATTAATGAGTTGAATTGTTAATTTTTAGCATTTGATCCATTATGACTCTACTCCAGTAATTCTGACAATAACTTGAGTTGTCGGTATATGATTTATGTGTTCTTTATATGCTACATAAGTTGAGAAAAACATCTAAAACTCTTGTGAGAAGGTACTTCTTAGAATTTGGGCTTAGAGACTAACTCAACCTCATAGAATCGACTACTAAGGAGAATTGCCCAAGTTTTATAAGATTTTTTTAACCCTTATTTCTAATCGATGTGAGACTAAACGAACACCCTTAAGGTTGCAATTAAGGCAATGATGTAAATGATATATAGGGGTCTCTAGCATCTATTTTGGGAAGCTGTTATCATCTTCAACTATTAGATATGCCAAGAAAGAATCTTCAAGGAGGTGCACTAGGAGGCTATATACAGTGTAGATGCATAAGATATGATTTAGTGCAACTGGATTTGAGAGACAACGAACTTAATGATCGTTTACCAGCATGGTTGGGGCAACTTGAAGATCTAAGTTACTTGCTTATGTATCACAGTAATTTGGTTGGGTCCCTTCCTGGTGATATGATAATAAAACTTGACCTGGAGATGTTGGCGCTTTTCAATAATAACTTGACCAGGTCTCTTCATTATTGTATTGGGCCACTTGTCAATTTAACCCATTTACTTATTTCTTCTACTGTGGAATCCAAGTTCATAGTTCCTACTCCAACCAAGAAAACAACATCCCCTTAACCAATGTTTGCAATGGCCCTAGATTTATGCCTTCCAATATTTACGCTAATTCCTTTTCTCATACCCAAGTTCTCTAACAACCGCACAAGAACACAAGTTGTCACAAAATAGACATTGTTTTCTTGGTAAGACAATAATAATAACTAATAAGCACAGTGTCTACACAAATGACTTGTGTTTCATGCAGATGTTGGGAGAAATATAGTGGCATACCAGTGACAAGGAGAGGAAAACAATAATTTCGAATTTTAGGATTCGGAAAAACAACCATGACAGAGGGATTTTGCACTTTCAAAAGTTAGGGTTTGAAAAGATATACAACATTTACATAAAAACTTAAAATAAGAATTATATGAAAACTTGCTAATAGGTCCCTAGGACTTAAATGCAATCTTAAAAAAAACTAGTGCCATTATCTGATGCGGCAAGTTATAATAGTTGTGCACATATCATTGGACACTGTGGGCAATGAAACATGCTCATTTCAACCTACACCGAAAGAAAAACCTAAAAGAAATGCAAAAGGCATAAAGACAATGTCACTCAGCAGCAACAACCTTATACATCTTTCTCTTAAACCTTTCTAATTGTGTTGCAAATGTTACATTTATCCTACAGGTTGTCCCATTAATTAATGCATTGAAAGTATGCATGTCTCCAACTTGTGTTCATCACTAAGCTTCCAATGACAGTCCAAAATCCAATAGCATAGACAAGTTCTATGACAAAGTAAAACCACAATTTTTCCACTTTAACCTCTTTGCCATCTTCATCTACATTGCCATGTTGGGAATCATCAGCATAACACTCATTTGGCAGTGGAGGTCCACAGAGAAATGGGTTGCCAATCTAAATAAAAGGATCATCAAGGGTTGACAATTGATTTCCTTTGGGAATTGGTCCTTGATAAATACCCAAGAAATTAACAATAATGTAGATATGTTTGTAATTTCTTTTTTCTAGTTTAATTCCCAAAGGAAATCAATTGTCAACCCTTGATGATCCTTTTATTTAGATTGGCAACCCATTTCTCTGTGGACCTCCACTGCCAAATGAGTGTTATGCTGATGATTCCCAACATGGCAATGTAGATGAAGATGGCAAAGAGGTTAAAGTGGAAAAATTGTGGTTTTACTTTGTCATAGAACTTGTCTATGCTATTGGATTTTGGGCTGTCATTGGAAGCTTAGTGATGAACACAAGTTGGAGACATGCATACTTTCAATGCATTAATTAATGGGACAACCTGTAGGATAAATGTAACATTTGCAACACAATTAGAAAGGTTTAAGTAAAAGATGTATAAGGTTGTTGCTGCTGAGTGACATTGTCTTTATGCACAAAACGCAAGTCGTTTGTGTCAACACTATGCAAGATTTCTCTAAAATTGCTAAACCCATGACAAACCTCCTTGCCAAAGAGGTCATGTTTTCTGATGAGTTCCTGAAGGCATGATTGTCAAATTCTTGAGTAAACTCTTAAACTCTTACAGTTTTATGATTCTAGTTAGACAAAACAAGTTAACTCGTTGTCAAACTCTTCTTGGTAAACTCAAGTAACTCTCATAAACTCTCAAGTTAAGAAGTGAGTTAGCGAGTTTGAAATCAGATGTAATTTTTTTCCTCCATTAACCTCACAATGACAATGTTTTACCAGTACTTAAATGATTTAAAGAAATTAACTCCTTTTTGAAATGTTTTCACTATATGATTTGATCATTTATGTAGTTTGATCTTATTTAATACTAATGTACGATCATATTTTATTATTGGGATTTGCTAGTTTTGCTTTATTATAAAGTTGAAATGTTGAATTATTGTTGTGTTAGGAGTATTTTGTTAAGTGTACATGTCAATATTGACAACCTTGCCTGAAGGCATTCAATTTGCTGAAGGAGAAACTAGTTAGTGCTCCTGTTGTGGTTACGACAAAGTGCTTCAGTTTGCATCTGAGAAAAAACAGGCAAAGACTGGCTAAACTTCATGGCTTTATCCTGTTTTTTTATGGAAATTTATGTAATGAAGCATGTTTCGTGGGTCTTGTATGTAGGAAAAAGTTGTGTTGCTGTGTAGGGCTTGTAGAGGGAAGGGTTTTATATATGCAAATTGTGCAATGGGAATTGCACAATAGCTTGTTCCCCAATGTTCGAACCTATTGCAATTAACCCCTGCGTTTGTCCTACTTGTGAAGGAAAGAGGAGGTTTTCGTATCACTCATTCGATGTGAATTTCAAGTATGTATGCTAGCTGAGAAAATGTAAGACAAGGAAGATAATTTGATTGTTGGGGTTGTCTTGAAATAAACTTCAAGTATAGGGATTCGAAATTTACTTTTAACAATTTATCATCAAGCATTATGACTTGTGGGGTTATTCTAGTTAAATATTTACTTTTGTAGAATTCAATGCTGTCTGAACTGTCTGGGAAAAGGCTATGACTGACCAATTATGGGATGGATACTGCTGCATTTCTTTTGTTCCATTAGAATATGTTGATTATGTAGGTGATTTGCTCTAGTTTATTTTTCTGCACCTGAGAGCTTGCACATCTTTATAATTTTTTTCTCAATATTGAATTGCCTTCCCAGTAATATAGAATAAGAGCTAAACAATAGTTCTGTAATGTCAACCTTTTTTGTGTGGCTAGTGCAGCAATGTCAATCACCTATAGCGAATGAGGCGGTGCTCCATTTGGAGTTGTGGAAGGACTTTATATTGACTTTGCCTATTAAATTAAAATGAAACTTGTATCACTATGTTTTAATATTCAACCGTCTATTCATTTGTCTCCGATGTTTTTTCTTCAGCCTCCTTTTCTGTTTGTAGGTCGTAAATGACTATATGATGAATCCTGCGTTTCAGAAAATGCATCCATCTCGTTAATGATAGGTATATATGGAGTATTGACCTGTGCTACAAGAGAGACATTATGGATCATAAACATCAGTATATTTTACTTTGTTTAGTTTCTCTTTATCTACTTTAACATTAGAAACTGAAGATAATTTCAGAACTTGGTATATTACTTTTTGTTTTCCTTGTAATGTTAATATAGTATTTCAAGTACTATGAGTGGGAATCTATGTTGTTTGAATTGTGCTTATGCAGAAAAACATTCAGATAAAAGAAGACACAAGAGATTCATAATTCCAGTTGGAGTAACTATAAGAATGATTACCCTGGCTGGTGGTTTTATCTCTCATGGAAATAGACTGCTAAACCTTCAGGTATCTGTGTTAAATTATTAGGTCATTTTTATTCAAGAATATTGACGGGTTCAGACTATACATAAAAAAGATGAAAAATGCTTTCTGCCAATTTGGCATGGCTATCTGTCATTCCTCATTTTCCTTATTTATTTTTGCTAGGAATATGTATATATTCTATAGAAATATGCTACTTGTTACTGCCTATTGCAATGAAAAGAGAAGGGAAAGGAGAGATTAAGAGTTAGTGATTAGTGAACCTCTTAATAAATCATCTAAAATGAAATAGTTGTACAAATTACTTAAATATTTAATTTTGATTTGTGTATAATCTGAAATCAAGATAAACATTACATATATTTTTCTTTTAATTTTGAATATCTTTCTGTTAAATTTATTTATTAAATTCTGAAAAAATGAACATTGCCATTTAGTGCTTTTTAATGTTTTGTTGAAGAATCGTGCTTCTAAATGTAAAAGCATTAAAAATCTATTAGACAGTGATCAAATCTACATGATAGTTTTTATGCATCTCAATATGTTTTCACCTGTTTCTGCAGCTATTTGCTTATGAAACAGTGAACAAGAACCCTTTTAATTGATTGGTTTGGAAGCTGGTGCTATTTCAAGTAGTGCAACTTTTCCACTTGAGGTAGCTCGCAAGCACATGCAAGTTGGAGCACTCAGTGGAAGGCAGATTTGCAAGAATGTGGTTCATGCCCTTGCAAGCATACTAGAACAAGAAGGGATCCAAGGTTTGAATATTGATAGATAACATGACGAGGATTACGACGAGTTAACGAAAGTACTTTGTTTTCATTGAGGTCAAGAGGCAGAACTGCATACTCTGTTTATGCATATTCGATCAACTTATTTTGGATTTCTCTTAAATTGCTAAATTCCTTTTTCCCCCACATATTACATTTATAAGCAATTGAGAATGGAATATTGGTTTTGGCATTTCATTGTCTTGGCTTAACAGCACATGGTCAAAAACAATTATTGTAATCCTTTTCTTGTGAATTTAACTGTATACAAATCACTGATTATTGGCCTATTTACTTAAAGTCCATTTGATTATCCCGTTTTTAGTTCTCATATAAATACCATCCTTTTCTTTCTGGGTTTAATAGATGTGAATTCCCAATTTCTCACACAAAATTTTTCCTAGGTATACAGGGAAGGTTAAGAAAACTTGAATACATAAATTTTTTATGTAAATTCTCACCCAAACTTAGACTAAAATAAAGCAAAATCACAAGAAAAAAAGGTGATGTACTGCAAAGATCAATGTTCCAAATAAAAATGTACAGAGAAAAAGCGTGTGGAGTACACTATATCTAAACATTAAGGGTTCCAACTTATAATATTGTGTTTGTTTAATTTAGTTGTAGTTACACTTTTTCTTTGTGGGTGTAGCAACGTGGGTGTAGCAACGTGGGTGTAGCAACGTAAATATATAAGGTAGAATTCCTTTGTTCACTACTTATACAGAAACTTCATTTGTAATTATGGACCAACGTAAATATATAAGGTAGATATGCAAAGGAATTTGGCATCATAATGAAAATTACAAATTTACAATTGTCAAAAACCAAAGTACTTGCAATAAAAGTGACATGCTAGAGATGCAAGCTTTTCAATACTGGCAACTGCAGGAAATTTGGAAGTTCTGTCACCTAAGGGACAGCCCAAATGGAAAACTTAAGAAATGTCAAAGACTAACAGGAAAAGATGAGTGGGTGCAACTTAAAAACCATGTTCGAAATTTAAAATAACATTGTCAACTGCTGGGCATTATGTGACAGAACATATCCCATGACCTAATTCAAAAGTTCACATTGAACGCAAATTTTATGCCTCAAATCAAAGATTAATCAGGGAAACGAAGCAATCTCGATGAGACAGCACAAAAGATACAATTTCGCTGAGATGGATGACGTTTATACAGCCTAAAAAATTCAATACGAGATTAATTAAACATTTCCCAAATTCTTTCCATCTAGTAGACAAGACATAAAAGTCTGAAACAGAATGCTTTGTGTTCAGAAATTTCATTATGCGGAGCAAAACAAAGTCATTTATCACTGATCCTGTCCTTCTCTTCGACTTAAACTTCAACTTCCTCATTGTCCCTTTTCCTTCAAACACACACAACCTGTGAAATTTACATAAATATTTCATAAATTTACTGCTTACAAATGCATAAAATGAGGTGAGTCACTAATTAATCGGAATAAAGAAGAAGAAGAGAGAAAAAAAACATGAAAAATGTGAGAACAATATTATGTATAAAGAACATTATCATTTGTTTAGAGTTGTACAAATATATTTTAGGGTTAATTAAGTTTTGAGCATTTCTAGGGTGGACCACTTTTTGAAGTGGTCCACCATGAATCACTTTTAAAAAATATTATAATAATAAATTTTTATATATGATTTTTTATAATTTTGGAAAATTATAATTTTTAAATATGAACCGACAATAATATCCACTGTCAATTCATAATTAAAAGGGTTATCTAAGTTTTTAGTCACTAAACTTTTTCAAAATTCGATTTAGGGACCTTGACCAGTCAAACTAAAGTTTAGGGACTAAAAATCGAATTTTGAAAAAATTTAGGAACTAAAAACTTAATTAACCGTTTTAAATATGAACTGACAATAGATATTATTATCAGTTCATATTTAAAAATTATAATTTTCCAAAATTATAAAAAATTATATATAAAAATAATTTATTATTATTATATTTTTTAAAAGTGATTCATGGTGGACCACTTCAAAAAGTGGTCCACCCTAGAAATGCTCTTAAGTTTTTAGTTCCTAAACTTTAGTTTGACTGGTCAAGGTCCCTAAACTTTTTAAAAATTCGGTTTTTAGTCCCTAAACAAAATTTTGACAGGTTAAAGTCCCTAAACTTTTTAAAAATTTGGTTTAGTCCCTAAACTTTTTAAAAATTTAGTTTTTAGTACCTGAATTGATGAGATTTCAGGGACTAAAACCGAATTTTTAAAAAGTTTAGGGACTAAAAACTGAATTTTTAAAAAGTTTATGGACCTTGACCGGTCAAACTAAAGTTTAGGTACTAAAAACCAAATTTTTAAAAAATTTAGGGACCTTGACCAGTCAAACTAAAGTTTAGGGACTAAAAACCGAATTTTGATGAAGTTTAGGGACTAAAAACTTAGTTAACCCTATTTTTTATTAGGCTTAAATATCATTGAGGTCCCTGATAAATTAGCAATTTTTGTTCTGGGTCCTCATTAAATTTTTTCGTTGTTCTGGGTCCCTGATATATTAAAAATTTTGTTTTAGATTCCTGCCGTCAGTTAAATGATGACGTGTCCATTAAAAATTTTAAAATGTGATTTCTGGCGGCTAAAAAGCCACCACTATTTATTTTGAAATTTAAATTACAATTTCTCATGGTTAAAAACCGCCAGAAATAACCGAGTAGAGGGACCAATTATTTTAAACCCATAGATGTCGTTTAAAATAAATCCACGGTTAGGTTATAAATTAATAATTTATTATTAATTTAAAATTAAAATTTAAAATTTTTAAATTAATCAATTTTATTAACCCTAAACCTAAATGCCTCCAAACCCCTAAATCCAGGCTCCTCTCCCACACTCATCTTCACCAACATCAACCTCCTTTGCCACGCCAGCGTCAACACCTTCATCGTCTTCCGATCCCTCACCCTCTCTCCTCCACCGCACCCTCACCGGCACCGCCTTCCACAACCAACCATGCACCTCCAACCTAACCTTCCTCTCCCTTTTTTGTCATCCTCGTCGGCGTCGTCGCCATCGACTCCGCCTTCACCCTCAACGAGACGGTCTACAACTAACACAGATCATGAATGGCAAGGTTTTTGGGGGCAAAGTTGCAACCTTTCTCCCTTTTTGGTTCAGCACAACCACCTAGTTGCATATCTAGATGGTCCTTCGCACGCAATGAAACTAATAAGAGCTTTGTGCCATTGGAGGGGGCGATGATTTGTATGGGAAATCTGTTTTCTTCTTTATGGGTGATCCTTCTTTTTTTTTCTTTTCTTCAGAGCGTCGTGCATCGGAGCGTCGCGCGTCTGTCGTGCATCGGAGCGTCGCGCGTCTGTCGTGCATCGGAGCGTCGCACGTCTGTCGTGCATCGGAGCGTCGCGCGTCTATCGTGCATCGGAGCGCCACACATCTGTCTTCCATTAACGACAATGCATTTGTGTTCATTTGCATCTCTAATCAAGTGCGCGGAATAGGTTTATTTCAATTAGTGTTGCTGGTAGGTTTTTGCGGATATATGATTGGTTGGGGAACAGAGCAAGCGTGTGTTTTCTGGATCTGTGGTTTCACTGTTGTTCGCGGTGGGATTGACAGTGGTTCGAGGTGGGTTTGCGGTGGGTTTCGTGGTGGTTGGCAGTAGGTGCAGAGGCTGTTATGGTGTCTGGAAGGAAGAGCAATTAGCTGTGAATCCGGAAACACACTCAGAAAAAAAGAAAAAAATAATCTAAACCATTGATTTTTCAATCATCTAATCTAACGGCTATGAAATACTCTCATGGTGAGATACCTATTTCACTGTCCCACGTTAGCCGTCTGTGATTCATATGTAAATTGAAGCTTCAATTAGATTTTGTAAGAAATCTGAAATTTTAAAAGGAAAGGAGGAAATTTTTTGGCTTTTTAATTCAAAAGATTACATTTAAAAGTTGGCTTGTTTAATAGTAATAGTAATTTAAACATTTATCTTTAATTTCAATTCAGCAATAATTTAGTTTAGAAATAAATACGAATTTCTAAAATAATTACAATGTAGATTTGCATTTTTTTTTTTGCATTTAATCATTTCTGGCAGTTAAAAACCGCCATAAATTTTAATTTAAATAAAATAAATAGTGGTGGCTTTTTAGCAGCCAGAAATCATATTTTAAAAATTTTAATGGACACGTCATCACTTAACTGACGGCAGGAATCTAAAACAAAATTTTTAATATTTCATAGACCCAGAACAACGAAAAAATTTAATGAGGACCCAGAACAAAAATCACTAATTTATCAGGGACCTCAATGATATTAAGCCTTTTTATTATTAGGCATTAGGCAATTGATTAGGAATTTACTAATAATCTTAGGACTTATTCATCAAATTCAAATTCCAAATTCATGTCCTATCTCAATTAGCTTTTTTTTATCTGCTAGCCATTTGATGAATATGTTTTGAATTTGATAACCTTAGAAATTGTTGAATATCATCTCTGTTTTGGATTCTTTCAACTACCTAGTCTCCCTTCCAATGGTATATTCATTGGAACTCTCTTAAATTAGAAAAACCACAAGCATGTACCCAATTCTTCTTTGACCCATACATTATATACTCTGTTCATTACAAGCTCTCGCATTTCTTTGTTAATTGTTACTTGCTATGTGACATGATCTCTACCAATTTTTTTTAAAATCATCACTTACTATTTCTATTTTTGTGATTTACCATGCTAAACCAGTCAACCTTTATTTTTGTTCATATTCAAACTCTTGTTTTTCCCATACAATTTCCTTCTTTTCAGTTTTACCTATGTAAATGATATCATTTGATATGTCATTATATGATCCTATTTTCCTCTTATAATAATGTTCTTTAAAGTTTAAACCATGTACTTTCACTGTGTTTCTCCATCACCCAAGAATGTGTTTCTTGATTTTAATAGCCGATTTTGTCATGCTGTTCCCCACAGTGATAGTTTCTTAAGTTTCTTAAATTTAAAATTTTCATGTGTCATCAAAGCCAAATAAAAAATCACATTTATAACAAGCAATATAAACAAGGCAATCACAATATAGCAATCTATCATTTGCTGTAAGAGAATGTCAGGCAGGAAGGTAATCATAAAACAAGGTAAAAACTGAATAATTTGTAAAACATCACACAAATTTAAGCATGGACTTTACTAACCACCGCTAAAGAATAAAAAAATTCTATGTTTCAGACACATTCCCCACAGTGATGGTTTCTTATGAAATGATTCATCTATCAAAGCCAAATAAGAAAACACCTACAAGGAATAACAATCAAACCACCCTATAATTTGTTGTAAGAAGAGAGCATCAGCAAGAAAGGGAAACATAAGTAAAAATTGATTCATTTGCAAAAATATTTACCTAAATAAGACATAAGCGAGGAACACTAATTAAGTTATGATAGAAACTCTAACTAGTGGAGAGTTCCTCAGTAAGTACTCCACTGCCCTGTTTACTTCTTCATCAGATATTTTTCATATGCATTCAGTCTCACCTTCAATGACTCCAATCTAACAAAGCACGGAGGTTGAGTTTGCATTGTAGCAAGATTTGATAAATCCTACACAATTAGAGTGAATTGAAAACATATTTTAATGGATTTAGTGAAATGCAAGATTGAGTATAGCAAAAAAAAAAATTGACCTCAGAATGCAGACATCACATGAGCGTTATGAAAATGGAAAGAGGAGAAAACAAACTAAAGTAACTTACTTTATTTATTACCTTAACGGTGCCATGAGAAAGTGTCAACGTCTTTACATTAGTTAACACCTGCAGCCAGCCTATGATCACTGAACAAGATATATTAATAGTGGTGTAAATATCTCCTTCTTCAAGACATGAAAGATTACATGTGGGGGAGAGTGGTTGATGACTGACACAAAAGTAATTGGTCATTGTGAGAGAACTAAGATTTGGGGTGGAAAGCACAACTTTGCTTTGAAAGGTGTCCAGGTTGCGCAGGTTCATCCTGGAAAGGTTAGAATTAGATATGAAGAGTACTTTCACATCAGTGTGCAAAAAGCGTCTTAAAAGGATCAAAGTATTCAACAATTTGCAGGTTGAAAAGGGCTCAGCACAACCATTGTCCTTTGCGGTAAAACTGACATACGACAGAAGCAAGCTTTTCAAAGAGGGTAACTGCAGAGATTTGGGAAGTTCCAATGGAGTGCCACCACTATGACAGTTGTTAAGCCTAAGCATCGTCAATGACGGACAGGAAAAGACGAGAGGGTCAAAACAACTGGGTAAAGGTATTAGGACTGACAACCGCTTGACATTGTGTGACACAGCATATCTCACAACTGTATTCAGGAGTTCGGACTCAGTTGGACCGAAGCGCTGCAACTGAAGATTAACCAGTGAAATGGAACAGTCCCGGCTAGACAGAACATGAGACACAAATTTGTTAAAATGGCCAGGCCTTGGAAAGAAGTTGCCGCCATCGAAGGAGAGAGTAGTGAGACATTTCCAAAGGTTCTCCCATCTTTTAGACAAGACACAAGTTTGATCAACATGTTCTGCTTCCATATATTTCATTATATTGAGCAGAATACAGTCAGGCAACTCACTCAACTGTCTTCTTCTCTGTCTGTTCCACTTGTTCTTTGTCTCTTCATCTCCTTAGTTTCTTTTTCTTCTTCTTCCATTGATATCTGATCAAAGACAGATTTTCTTTTAGATTAAAAATAATGTTAGCATGTAATGTAATGGAAAACCTTGGGGAAGTGATTAAAAAAGTTGGTGAGGGAAAACCTAGAAATAATAGTTGGCATACATAGCAAAGCAACATTTGGTGAAAACTAAAGGAGAGGGAGGTTATACCTTATTCACATGATTCTCATCCAAAGAAGACGATGCACACCCACCGGCGGAAGTGAAAGGAATGGGGGAAAGAAATAGAGAGAGAGAGAGAGGCAACTGAAGGATACTTGGGAGAGAAAGGGAAACGTCAAATCTGAAATGTATGGGATCAGAAACCGTTATTAATTTTTTTACTTTTACAATTAATTAAAATTTATTTCAAGGATAAAAAAAATTAGTAAAATTTATTTGAGGAACTAAAACGTCAAATAGAAGAGTGCATATTTTTACGCATCCCAATAAAAACATTTCCTCTTTTAATTTCTTAATGTCCTAAGGACACTGATTAACATTTGTCTTAAATAATTAAGCAAATACCAATAAATTTGTGTCAAGAAACTCAACACACTTAAATGGTATGTACTATGTATTCTAAATTGTTTTTTAATAAAAAAAATACTTTCAGTTATTAATATTAAATTTTTCATATTATTTTAGTTCTTATAATTTTAAAATGTATTTTTTTAAGCATTATATAAACTATTTTTATATTTGTATAAAACGCTATCTAAAGTACTTTAAGAATTAAAAGTGATACATTTCAAATATAGAGGGACACAAAAATACATTTTAAAATTAGAAGGACGAAAATAATACGAAATTTTTTAAAGAGACTAAATTTAAACATTAGTAATTTTAAGGGGACCTAAAACATTATTTACCCTAAACTTTTTCTTAAAAAAATAACAATCCTAAATTATTAACTCTTATTCTAGTCTATTGATATATGTTTATTTTATACAACTAAAATTTTTAAGAAATAAATATTTTGAATTTATAAATTATATAATAATTAAAATTGATAATAAATAAATATTTTTAAACTAAAATAATGATTATATAAAATTATGAATCACTGATAAAGCAATTTCTAGCAATTTAACTACTTACACAACTTCACTTGACATCCAACACATCTTATGTGTCAAAATTCTCACTCCGATTAGCAAAGTTGAGTCCCCAATAAATTTAAAGATCAATTAAATTAATGGTTATTTTCTTTAAAATTATTATTTATTTTCTTTAAAACAAATTGAGTATCCTTTGATTTTACATTTAACCATATCTTTAATATAAATATAAGAAAAATGCTAGGAATATACTATTTAACACTCTCTTTTGAACATACTCTTTCTTATTGATTGAAATTTATTAGAAATTATAAAATATTGTGGATTTCACATCTTATTTAATGAACCTATCTCCTGATTTTATAATTTTCAATAAATTTTAATCAACAAAAAAATATGTTAAAAAATGTATTAAAAATTGTGTTACTTACATTCTTCTAAATATAATGATCAACGCGACCGTCCAATTGTACGGGTCAACATACTAGTTATGACAAAAATTATTATGATAAAAATTATCTGCAAATCGGAGTGGATTGTTCCTCATTCTTCTCTTCTTGGAATTTTAATTAAGCACTGCTATTGAGCACTGCTATATGTTACGAAAATTTAAAGTACGAAATAAACAAATCATTAAAGCGTTAAAAGAAAAATAAATAAAACTGAAGTGAATAAATGGTTTATAATAAAATCCCGTTGATCCCTTGAATCAAAAAAATCTCGTTGATCCTAGAATTTATCCCACCAAAATCGAAACAAATTTAACAAAATCTAAACAATAATTACTCCCGCAAATTCTAACCATGGATGTGTTGCTTGTGAGTTTAAAGTGCTACCTATCGCTTATGGGTCGGACAAGAAGGCTTCACGAAACACTGAACAAAGTGCTTATATTTGATTTGGATGGCGGCACCTTCGATGGTTTGATATTAACCATCGTCCATTGAGAAGGGGATTTTTGAAGTTAAGGCCATAAAAGAAAAAGACTGCAGGGCCTGATGCAGGATGTTAAACACTTAAACAGATTTTATTTGGAATTAAAATTGCACAAGAAAAAAAGTACACGTCATTCGTGTGTTTAGTACGAATTTTCATTCGTACTAAACATCATTTTCCATTTTAATTTTAATTTTAATTCATTGTTTAATTGAAGTGGATTGGCTCTGTAATGTAAATGGGCATTCCTGAGAGAAAGTAGATCTGGATCTGGAGAATGAGATTGTGAAAAAATGGGAGCAAGATACTGCATCGGTTCCGCTAGAATCCATGTAGCAAATGAAACTTTTTACATCACCCACATCTATGTCGTCCAAACAACCAATGTAGAATATTGTTTCTAACCGACGTTAAATGCATGTCATGCAATAGTGTAACTAGCCTTTTTGGACATTAATGGCAGCTTGTAAATATATCTATGCCAAGTACATATATATTGTATAATATATATTATATTGTATACTAGAGGACGTTTGACTATTTTTAAATGAAAATCATAACATATAAGGAGTTTGTTTAAGATAATATAATTTGCAGTTAATTGCTACATTCCTTGATGTCAATGTTTAAAAAGTATAGGTATGCAATAATCAATATTCTCGTATCCATAAAAAAGGTAGCCAACACTGAAGCGATATCAACTACCTCCTACAAGGGACATCAGCTTTTGCTGTTATGGTCCAGAAGGGATATGAGCTTCCTCCTGCAGTATATTGCATATGTAAACCATCTTTCTGAAGTAACAGAGAAAATACTAAGTGAAATCTTTCTGAGAAATACTAAATGTTTAATTTGCAACATATTCGTTAAACTGTAGAGTTCAACAGACAACATTGAAACTATCCATTTGAAAATTATGAATTACTGATAAAGCAGTTACCTGCAATTTAACTAATTACACAATTTCACTTATCATCCAGCATATATCTTATGTGTCAAAATTCTCACTCCAATTAGCATTTGAAGAGTCCCCAATAAATTTAAAGATCAATTAATTAATTAAATGGTTTACACATAAAAATCAAGTCATGAAATGTCAAAAAATTGTTTCCATATCTTTATCAAGTCAGACTGAATAAAAGATAGGATATGAAGTAATGATGAGTCACTTTCACAGGTAATGGCATTTTAATTTTATATCTATATATATATATATATATATATATATATATATATATATATATGGAGAGGATCAAGTTACTCCAAGAGTAACTTTATAAAGTTACTCCTTATCTCCATCGTCTATTCAATTTTAATCTAACGGGTCAGATGAAAAATAAATTGCACTCACGTGTGACCAACTACACAGGAACCTTTTCTCTGCGTTTCGTTCACGTTGGAACTGTCCATGGTGCTCTGTTACTGCAAATGAAAAAAATCAGCTTAAACAAGGAATTTCTTTCTCATTACAGTTCGTTTCACTATCCTTTGTCATATACAATAGGAAAAATTAGCTGCCACTCATTTCCCATATGTGTTTTGTTCTTGCTATCGTTTCGCAATAAGAGCACCTGCATCGTCATTTTTTGTTTTCTTCATTAAAAGATGATTTCCTTTAAGACTTACGAAAACTCAACCTGCAGCATTTTTAATTAGTCATGCTCATATAGTGCCTAGTGCCTACATACTGATCATAAAGCTTTATTTGATTAAATTGAGAACTCATGTCAATTATCAGTAAGTTCACTTTTTAATCATTTCAAAAGCACTGTTATTTCTTATTTAAAGTCTAATTGTATTTTGTAATTGTCTTTGATTTTTCATGCACTTGTGGCACTCTCTAATTATGCCAAATAAAGAAAAAATGTTATGTGCATATCTTTTGCAATGGCATAGCAACTCCAAGCGTGAACAAAACAAGGAGAAATGGTTCAAGAGCACCGTGGACAATATAGTTGACGAAACATGCACGGGAAAGGAGTGACAGCAAATTCTCCTTCTGTAATTGATAAAGAATCGTGAAATGAATGGGTAAACAGACAGAAAGAGGATGTCCTGACTGATTTTTCCCTTCACAGTAACAGAGCAATGGCTGACGATTCCACTTCCGAATGAAATGCGGAGAAAGGGTTCTGTGTAGTTGGTCAAGCATAAGTGCAATTTTTTTTCATCTGAGCCGTTAGATTAAAATTGAATAGACAGTGGAGATGAGGAGTAACTTTATAAAGTAATTCTTGGAGTAACTTGATCCCCTCCCATATATATATGCCATGTAGCAGCAGCAGGGGAAGGGGAAATTTTGCAAAGGTCTGCCACAAAGTTTTCAAATTCACTTATTGCAACCGGTTGCCAGTGATAAATCTCAATCATTCATTATAATATGCATATATCTAATGGTTAATGTTTGTGATTCACAGGTGTGCCACATCAGGCAAACTTCACCATAGCCTGAACCATCTATCATTTGTTGTAAGAAAACATCTGGCAGAAAGGTAATCATAAAATGAGGTAAAAACTGAATGATTTTGTAAAACATCTCCACCTAAAGGGTTTAAGCATGGATTTTATTAACCAAAACAAAAGAATAAAAAAAAATTGTATGCTTCAGTTTCAGACACATTTGCCACAGTGATGGTTTCTTAAAAGAAAATCATCTATTAAAGCCAAATATGATAAATCATACAAACAAGCTAGGGCTGCTCATTTTATCCAGTTTTTTAAAATTTTAACTATAACTATAATAATCGGTTTATTATATAACCGGTTAATTAACCAATTTAGAACATAGTTACATAATTCGTTCCCTCCCCCATAGAACCGCGAATTGGTTCGTGCGTACCAATTCGCGGTTCTTTTCCGAACCGGTTCGCCAGAAATTGTCCTTGAATTCGTGATGAAGAAGAACCGAAAATGATGAAAAGAATGGAAGGTCGCAAGCTTGAGAAGTGAGAAGCAAGAATAGCATAAACAAAAGAAGAGGCAAATCTCTCTACAACATCAAGACATAAAGATGAAAAAAGGAAAGTGAAATCAAAACTCAGAAGTCAGAAGTTAGATTAGAAATGGAGAAGATGAACGTTTCTTTTTCCTTTTTAATAAATGGGTTTTTCCTTTTTAATAAATGGGTGCTAGTTTTGAGTGTAGCTGCTGATATTAATTATGCTGATATTAATTATACGCTTGTCTTTTGAATTCACCTTTGACCTCTGGTTTTTTTGGTCCACCACTTTTATTGGAAAAAGTATATAGTAATTGAAATTTTAATTAAAAATAAATAAAATCACTTATAAAAATAAGTTAATTTATATTTTCGTAAAAACATAGAGAAATAATCAATCTATTGATTAAAGTGTAACTGAAAAATTATATTAATGAACATATTTTAATAAAAAATATATAATAAAATTCAAATAAACTATCACATAAATAAAAAGTAGTAAACTCAATTGTTAGTAAATATTAATTACTTCAATATTTTATAAAAATTAAAATTTAATTGGCACCATACTAATTTATATATTAGAACCTACTATAAATTTAAATAGTGTACTGAAGCGTACATATACCCCCCACGTACCAATTCTTTATAAGGTCGCGAAGCGCGTACCCGTACCCGTACCACGTACCCAAGCGTATTACGAATTATGTGACTATGATTTAGAATATGTAACCTGATATATAACCAATTATATAACCAGATATGAAAAACTGGTTATGGTTTGGTTATAATAACCATGTCTCACATGTGGTTATTAAATGGTTTTGCTTAAGTTATTTAAATAACCTAACCGTGAGCAACCTTAAAACAAGCCAATCACAATCTAACACCCTATAATTCATTGTAAGAAGAGAGCATCAGCGAGAAAAGCTGGAAACATAAAATGAAGTAAAAATTGAATAATTTGTAAAAACATTTACCTATATAGTTAAGCAAGGAATATTAATATAACTTTCAGCAATTTATAACAGCAACTCTGCTTAGAGGAGAGTTCTGAAGTAGATACTCAACTGCCTTGTTTATTTCATCATAGGATACTTCTAAGTGTTGAATCATTTCCACTTTCAATGACTCCAATCTAGTAAAGCACGGAGGTTGAGTTCTCGTTGTAGCAAGTTTTGACAGACCCTACACAATAGAGTGAATTGAAGGCATATTTTAAAGGATATTGTGTAATGCAAGATTGAATATTGACTATCAATTCTTTACATTAGTGAAAACTTGTAGGCAAAATTTTTGACAAAAGAATGCAGGCATCATATTAGCATTATGAAAATATAAAGAGGAGAAAACAAATAAAGTAACTCACATGTAGCATTATCCCAAGGGTGCTCGAATTGAGTGTCAATATCTTTATATTAGTGAACACTTGCAGCCAGCTTATGATGTTAGAAGGAGACGTCATGTGAATACTTCCTGCTTCCAGAAATGAAAGCTTACATTCGGAGGAGAGTTGGTGGTGACTGAAACTCAAAAGATCTGTGATAGTGAGAGAACTAAGATTTGGAGTAGAAATCACAATTTTGTGTTGAAGGGTGTGCAGGTTTTCGGCGTCGGTAGCTTGAAAGGTATTGTTCAGGTTCAAAATCGAAAGGTCAGAATTAGATATGAAGAGTACTTTTGCATCTTTGTGCAAAGAGCATTTTTCAAGGACTAAAGTATTCAACAAGTTACAGGTTGAGAAGGGCTCAGCGCTGCCATCGTCACTTGGGGTAAAACTAACATTCACTAGGAGCAAGTCTTTCAAAGCTGGTAACTGCAGAGATTTTGGAAGTTCCAAGGGAGGGCCAGAATTGTAAATCTCAAGAAACGTCAAAGACGTACAACAGAAAATGAGAGGGTCAAAAAAATTGGGCATTTTGATGGGATTGAGATCTGTTTCGATTGTCAACCGCTGGACATTGTGCTCCACAGCATATTTCATAACGTTATTCAGGAGTTTGTACGCAGTCGTAATGCAGGCATAGTAACGAAGATTAAGCAGGGAAATGGAACCATCCCGGCAGGACAGAACCCGAGATACAAATTTGTTAAAATTGACAATCCTTCTAAAGTGAGGGCCATTGAAATAAAGAGTAGTCTGTTGTTTCCAATGGTTCTTCCATCATTTAGACAAGATACAAGTCTTAACCGCATATTTTGTGTCCATGAAATTCATTATATTTAGCAGAACACAATCAGTCAACTCACTCAACCTGTCCCTCTCCTCTTCACTTATCCTCTGTCTCTTCATCTTATCCTTATTTTCTTTTCCTTCCTCCATTACTGATACCTGACCAAAAGACAGATTTTCATTTCACTAAAAATAATCTTAGCATCTCATGGAAAACCTTGGGGAAGTGATAGTCCCATATCATCACAATAAAATAAAATATTTGGTGAGAAAAAACCTAGAAATAGTTGGCAAACATAGCAAAGCAACATTTGGTAATAATGCCCCAAAAAAGAAGCTGGTAATAATACCTATTTATGTGGTTTGCTTTGCTTTGGTTTGGAGATTCGATCAACTGATTCTCCACGCTTTGCCACCCAAAGGAAGAAGACGTTGCGCACAAGGGGTGTTCATGGATTGGATTTTTGAAAATCCATATCCATATCCAATCCAAATTCAATTAAATGGATTGGATTTAAATCCATATCCATTTAATTGGATAAAAATTGGATTGGATTTTTTTGAAACCAGTTAAAAGTTTTTTTTAAAACCGATTTATAGTTCATAACCAATTTGGATCTAGTTTTAAATCATAAGTCGATTTTCGTCTAACCTTGGTTAGGGATACTTTTGGCCAACTTCAATCAGGGTTGTTTTCGATCGACCTAGCCTAGGGTTATTTTCGACCGAGGCAGTTTTCGGCCGACCTCGATCAAGGCTATTTACGTCCGATGTCGACTAGGATATTTTCGGCCAACCTCAGCCAGGGAAGTTTTCAACCAACATCGACCAAGGCAGTTTTCAGCAGACCTCGGTCAGGGCTGTTTTTAGTTGACCCCGCTAGGATTATTTTCGGCCGATGTCAACTAAGATTATTTTTGGCAGACATTGGCTAAGATAGTTTTCACCCGACTTCGATTAAGGCTATTTATGGCCGATCTCGACTAATGTATTTTCCTCCAACCTCGGCCAAGGAAGTTTTTGGCCGACATGGGCTAGTGTTATTTTCGACCGATGTCAACTAGGGTTATTTTTGGTTGACGTCGGCCGAGACAGTTTTCGGCCGACCTCGATCAAGGCTATTTATGGCCAATCTCAACTACGGTATTTTTGACCAACATCAACCAGGGAAGTTTTTGGCCGACGTCGGCTAGGGTTATTTTCGACTGATGTCGGCTATGGTTATTTTTTGCTGTCGTCGGCCGAGATAATGTTTGGCCGACGTCGGTTAGGGATATTTTTGACCGATGTCGGCTAGGGTTATTTTTGGCCGATGTCGGCCGAGACAGTTTTCGGCCAACCTCTATCAAGGCTATTTATGGCCATTCTCAGCTACGATATTTTCGACCAACCTCGGCTAGGGAAGTTTTTGGCCGACGTAGGCTAAGGTGATTTTCAACCGATTTTGGCTAGGGTTATTTTTGGCCAACGTCGGCCGAGACAGTGTCTGGCCTACATTGGCTATGGTTATTTTCGACCGATGTCAGCTAGGGTTATTTTTTGTCGATGTCGGCCGAGGTAGTTTTCGGCCGGCATCGGCTAGGTTTATTTTTGACCGATGTCGGTTAGGGTTATTTTTTGTCGACGCCAGTCGAGACAGTTTTCGGCCGACGTCGGCTAGGATTATTATCGACTAGGGTTATTTTTTGCCGACATTGGCCGAGACCGTTTTCGGCCGACGTCAGATTGGTTTATTTTGATCGATGATGGCTAGGGTTATTTTTTGTCGACGTCGACCGAGACAGTTTTCAGCCAACGTCGGCTAGGTTATTTTCGATCGATGTCGGCTAGGGTTGTTTTTGGCAGACATCGACCGAGACAGTTTTCAGCCGACCTAGATCAAGACTATTTATGGTTGATCTCAGCTACAGTATTTTCAGCCAACCTCAGTCGTGGAAGTTTTTGGCCGACGTCGGCTAGGGTTATTTTCGGCCAACGTCGATTGGGACAATTTTCGGCCAGTCTCAATTAGGATATTTTTGGGCAACATCAATTAGGGAAGTTTTCGGCCAACATCAACCAGGGTAGTTTTTGGCCAATGTCAGCCGAGGCAATTTTCCACCGATGTCGGCCGAGGCCGTTTTCGGCTGACTTCGGCCAAGGGCTATTTTCAACAATCATCGACTAGGGTTTTTTCAACTGACATTGGCGACCTCAGCCGAGTTTGTTTTTGAACGACCTTAGCCGGTACTATTTTCGGAAGAATGCTATATCATTCGAAAAACACTTGTGGTGGACATGAGTTTTGGATTTAAAAATCCAAACAAATATCCGATGCATATCCAAATTAATTGGATTGGATTTAAAATCCAAAAAACTAGATTTGGATATTAAACCAATCCATTAAAATGGATTTAAAGTGATTTGGATTAGGTTGGTTATGGATTGGTTTTATATAATTGGATTTTTTGAACAGCCCTATTGCGCACCCAATTCTGCTCTCATTACCGACGGAGGTGGAAGGAATGAAACGTGAGTGAAAAGGAGACTTGAAATTCGAGAGGATGAGAACGACCAAAAACACTGCATATAAAATTACCAAATGTTTTTTTTTTTGAAAGAAAATTACCAAATGTTTTTAGGGATGCATTATTAATATTTTTACTTAATTTATTTAAATCTAATTTTTTTTTAATTTTCAATGTATTACTTTTGCTTTTACAGATTTAATGATTTTTAATATGTAGATATCACTTTGATAAATACTTTGAATTAATTTAAAAAAATCTAATTATAAATAATCTTAGAAAGAGAATTTATTCAATAAAATTGCTTGGATCTAAAATATATCAGATTTAAAACTGAAATAATTTTATATTATAATATAGTTTTTAAATATGTAATTTGACTTAAATTTAAAATATTTTTCTCTGTACCAAAACTTTTTTTAAAATATTTTACCACAAAATTTATTTTATTTTATATCATATTAATCTTTTGTATATTTTAAAAATAAAGACAAAAATTGGGGCACTTTGCCCTGACGATTTAAAAAAAAAAAGACCCAAAAGACCTCAATATCGAGGGGATAGGACACTATTAGTATGATTTTTAAAGTAGTTAACTTGTTACTATAAAAGTCAACCAACTTAACATATACAGTTATATGTAATTAGTTGACAGTATAATATCCTTCATGTTTTCAAGACAATTTAAAGGGAAAAAAAGATACTTATCCTTAATTATATACCTTGTTTTCCAAGGCATCAAGATGATTTGGGCTTCTATAATCCCTATAGCTAATGCTTCTCTCATAATATTCCTCGTGTTTATCCTATTCTTCCTCGATTTAATGCTTCATTTTCTGCACCGCATGCGATGGACAGGGCGCACTATCCTCCTATATATTGATCATTTATTGGTGATTAGTGTCTTTAGCTACTGAATCTTCCAGTTGGGTACTACTTACTTCAAATTTCTTTTGCATGCATGTTTACGTTTCACTATTACTTGCATGAGGTTTGTATATATACATAAGAATAGTAGATTATACAACTGCTTTGATTTTTCTTTTGTCCACTTATTTTGAAAACCTTTCTTTCTCTTTGCAACTTCTCCCACATGGTTTCAACAAGATTTGGTCGTTGTATTATCTCCTTTGAAGGAAAATTAGACTATTATGGTCCAGGTGGTTCATCTATGGTTTGTGTTGAATAGGAGTTGAGAATGACTTGTTAATTGACTTTGTTTCAAATGGAGGAGCTTACAAGTAAACATAACCCATCCCCGTGGCTACTAGGGTTAGGTTTCACCACCTTGCGCCCGCCCTCGCTCCCGTGTGCAAGCTATGAGGACCAACTTGGAATCAAATCATCTCAATCAATAAAATCTTCAACCCAATCCAGTCCATTAGAGAGGGACTCGTTATAGGTAGACAACAGATCTCGAATAATAATGTAGCCTAATTCAATCTGTTGTGCAAGTACTATTCTAAAAAAAAAACTCTTAATTTGTTATGCATTTCTATCATAGAAATCCAGAAACTGAAAATAATCCCCCACACCTAAAACAAAATGAAGGTTTAATTAATGTAGAAAAAAAACTGCATAGGAAAATCTTCTCTTGAATATTAAAGAGTAGAGCATCATTTTTTAATTTGGGTGACAGAAAAGTCTAATAAATAGATACTTAAAGTTTCGTCTCTTCTTCATCCTATCCTATATTGGGAGCCAAATAAAACCAAACATAACCCATCTCGGCAATCTTGTACTCAATCATAATCGCCAACTTATTTGACAAACTAATGGTCACTATATTAGACAATGGTGTTGCCCTTTGTAAAAGAGTTCATGTATCGCAATGAAAATTTTAATGACACAAGCTCATTCATCTCAATGATAGTAGCTTTTTCAAGTTGGAACATTAACCCACAAAAACAACCATGTACAATTAATTATTAAGTTAACAAAGCTCATAGCTGGAACAAAGAATAAAAAAGAAAATCAATATCTCACATTAGAAGCTATTAGAAGCAGAAGATTGATTGATTCCAAAGAGGAACAAACCAGCTATATGGGACATGGAGGCATGTTTAATGAAGGAGAATGTTGTTTAACGGCTAGGGCTTGATGCGAACATGTTCCATTTTTATATAAGGGTAATTTTGTAATTTCATTATCATAAGGTAGGGGTAGGGGAGGGTATCAACATCCCCATCCCGTCTTTGACAATTGAGGAAAACTCGACCCCGACCTTGACCCTAGTCAAAGCCATTTTTCCTTGTTAAAATTGAGGCAGGTACCCATGTGCACGGATTTGTTTCCCATGCCTTCTTACAAAGGTACGAGACATTAATACAAATTGAGTTTTCAATGTTGGACAAAAGTTTTGTTAGTTGACCCTAACTTTGTTTTCATATCTCCTTTTGCATATGTTACTTTTCTTGAGATTGGTGTCAATTATGACACTGACTATTTGGTAGATAGGTGCATTAATATTAGGTGTTTTGAATCAACGTTCTTCTTAATATTGTAAAAAAATATATTCATTATTCATGAAATCAGCCATGGGATTATTTATGTCATTAATAAGCTTTAATGGTGTAGATGTGATGGGATTGTTTATTGTTGTTGGAGATGAGAAACATGACGAATGCTAGCGTGCATCACCCTCTCGTGGGAGGCATGGTGCAAGAGGAAAGTTTTGCGAGTTATGCACAGTGCGAAAGCAATTGCGACCGTTAGATATTTTAAAATTTTAATCGATGGCTGATATTTTTTTTTCCATTTTTTCCTTTTCTTTTATGCTTTTTCTTTCTCTCTTTCCTAATCTACCCTTCTTCTTCTTCCTCCATTCCCTTCTCTCCCCCTCCACCTTCTCTACAACAGAACCACCATTGAACCTACAACAACAAAATGTCAACAGAACCATCACACTACTCTACGCTGCCACACTATTCCACACACGCATCTCTCCCTCTCCCTCGCTCACTACCTATCTTACTCTCAAACGTCGTCGACTGTTCACGCACCGCACCAAACCAGCTCCTCCGTCGCGCCAAGCCTTCAAGCCACCATGAAAAATACGACGATGACGAATTTCACGAATGAAACGTGGGTCTCTTAGAGTGTGATTCTAGATCTGGAAATTTGATAAGAAAATAATAATTTAAAAGTTTGTAAAAAACAATTTGAAAATATGATCGCACAAGATAATAATGTAGAAGGGGTTTAAATTTATTAAATGTTAATTGCATATATTTCACTTTAAAAAATTAGACTTTATTTACAACAAAAGGGAAAAGAGGAGACATAGCAAAATTTGCAATTTGTCTTGCAATGACTACTACAACATTATAAATCCTTTCAACTTTAGATCCAATGGCTAATAAACCTTATGCATAGCACTCTAATAGCTTCAGAGAAATAGATATCAAGAATAGCACGCCAAGATACAACCCACATATCCCCAGGTCTTATATCTAGACGTAATCAACTTGAGTTTTGACGGACACAATCTACATCATCCTTAATATGATAATCCGAGATCATTGGAAGAAGAAAAAAAAAGATAGAGAGAAAAGATAAGAATCTAGCTACTAAATAATAACTACCATCCTTTAGTTTTAAATTTTGAACGCACAAAAATGATATCAACCACATAAGTAATGGAAAATATATAAGCTTCATAAAACAATTTTTTGAGTAAAAAGTAGCAAAATAAAAACTATAATTGTTGCTAAAACATCTCGATCAAAATATAAAAAAAAAACTAGTAAAAATGATAACAAAATGTAAAAACTAGTAAAAATGATATCTACTGAGACTTGCAAGATTTATTTCACATATGCCAAGTTTTATGGGCTTTACATTCTTACTAGCAAATATTCTCCATCAGATGGATTCCCCCTCCCCCCTCCTTTTTTTTGCCTTTTTTCGCCATTAATTAATTAACAATATCAGTTCAATGGTATTCAGTGTTCACCATGCCATGTTGAAGTCTAAAGTCATAATGTATCCATTAGAAAGCAGTATCAAGAATATTTATGTTGAATGCAAGAATCAATCACATCTCATATGGTACCTATGTGGATTGTCTAGAGTAACTCAGTTAAAAGGAAGGAGATTTGGGAGTGAAGAACCTCAGGAGGTTTAATTTTGCTCTACTGGGGAAATGGGAAATGGCGGTGGCATATGCTTGTGGAAAATGAGAGTTTGTGGTACAAGGTTTTGGTGGGGTTGTATGGGGGAAGATGGGGTGTTATGTATGAAGAGGTGTGGGTCATCATGGTGGCAAGACATATGTGGGTTGGAGGGTTGTGGTGGGATGGAGAGTGGACAAAATTGGTTTATGGATTCAGTGATGAGGGTAGTGGGGGATGGGAAGGAAACGTCTCTCTGGTTAGATATTTGGGTTGGTGACAAACCGTTGAAGTAACGTTGTCATAGGTTATATACTCTCACAGTGGATAAGGGGGCTAAAGTAGTGGATCATGGTGATTGGGTGGATGGTTTGTGGGTGTGGTCTTGGTTTTGGAGGCGGTAGTCATTTCAATGGGAAGAACAACTGGTGAAGGATCTTAATCAAGTGGTGAATGGTTTCAAGGTGACACAGTATGGTAAGGATGGAGGTGGAAGTGGGATAAAATTGGTAAATATACTGTTTGTTCTACTTACAAGGTGCTTATGGAGGATGCACAAAGTGAAGTTTATAATGGGAGTATGTGTTGGATAAAGGTTTGGAATAAAGTTGTTCCTTTGAAGGTTGCGGGATTTGTATGGAAGATGTTATAGAATAAATTACCTACGAAGGACAACATTTGGTGTAAGGGGTATTGACACTTGAAGAGGCTTGGTGTGTAGGGTGTCAGAGGGAAGTAAAAACTATGAAGCATTTATTTTTTGAGTGTTCTTTGTTCTCACAAGTTTGGTTAACTTGCATAAGGTGGTTGGCGTGTCATACGGTGTTACATAATGAAGTCCAAATGCATTTCAACAGTTCTTGGGTTTGATAGGTGGTTTAAGATTGGATGAGGAAGGGTGGGGTGTGTTGTGGTTTGCTGTGGTTTGCACAATATGGGAGGCAAGTAATGCTATGATTTTTTAAAACAAAGGCATATCAGTTACAAAAATAGTCGAAGTAGTTAGGCTTAAGTCTTGGAAGTGGTTGAGATGGCGTAAGAGAGGGTTTGTGTATCCCTTGGGTTCTTGGATTTTAAATCCGGTAGCATGCTTAGGAGGTAATGGATAACAATTGAAAATGCAAAAGCTTTGAGTCTCAATGGCAGAATGGCATTATGTTGGAGATCTTGTGTAACGAATCACATATTAAATTTAGCAGTAGGTGGATATATGCATGACATTTGAAATGCTGGATGCGTGAAGGTTATTTGTTTTTTGTGATGGATAGGTAGTTGTTACAGTTTTTTAATGTCCATTATCATATGTATTGTATTTGGTGGGTGGTTAAGGGTACAACTTGTACTCTCTTTCCTTATTAATAAAATTTTTTTGCTGATTAAAAAAAAATTATAATCACAGACAAAATGCAAAGAACCATCAAGTGAAATTCTGAATTTAAATTCAATGGAGCATGAGAAACTTAGGATAATTAATTCCCTTCCATGGTTTGAAGCATCAATCTTCGGTTTTTTGGCACCAATTTTAAGCACCCTCAATTGTAAAATACTTCAAATACTTCTTGCAGAAGTTCAGAGTTAATTTTTTAAAGGAAATAATAAAAACAAACTTTTTTATTCAAACAGACAACAATTAAAAACACCCTAAGTTCAGTAATAAGTCTGGTACTGTCCTTGTCCTCAGTTCTATCTCTGCCACTCTGCATCCTTCTCTGCAACTTCAACTTGCCCAATGTTGTTTTCCTTCAAACACACCTAACCTATGAAATTTACAGAAATATTTCATAAAATTTCTGTTCACAAATGCATAAAATGAGGTGAGTCATTAACTGGAATAAAACAAAAGAGAGAAAAAATGGTAGTAAGAATGAAAAATATGAGAAAATTATGTACAAAGAACAATCTACTTTGTTTAGAGTTTTACATATATTTTTAGTTAGTAGGCAAATGACTAGAAATTTACTACTAGTCTAGGGACTTATTCGACAAATCTAGATTCCAAATTCATGTCCTTGTCTCTATTAACTATTTTTTTCTGCTTGCATTTGATGAAGATGTTTTGACTTCCTTTGTAATTGTTGAATCTCATCTTGTTTTGGATTTGTTCAAGTACCTAGTCTCCCTTCCGATGTTGAAACTCTCTTGAATAAGAAAAAACACAAATAAGCACCCAATTCTACTCTGACCCATATATTATACTCCTTTCAGCACAGGCTTTGTCTCATTTCTTTATGAATTGTTACTTGCAATGTGATACACTCTATGCCATTTTTTTTAAATCATCATTTACTATTTTTTTTTGGCTGTTTCAAAAAAAAAACTATTTCATTTTTGGAATAACCATGCTCAACCAGTCAACCTTTATTTCTGTTCATATGAAAACTGTTAAAATAATGATACAAATTTCTAGAACTTTCTATAAAGTTGTAGTGCAATAATATGTAAATGTCTTGATGAATCTAGATTTTTCTATAAAGTTATAGTAGCCTCAATCATGTAATAGAAATGTCATGATAGTTCTTAAGTTAAGAAAATTCTAGAATAATGTAACTCTAGAAATCAATTATCTTGTAAGATCTAGAATGTAGTAAAATATATTTAATAGTCCACCAACACATGTAGTAGGTGGTGGAGTGATGCCTATAAATAGGCATGACAACACTTATAGTAAGAGAGTTTGAGTTTGAGATATCAATACAAGCTCCTCCACTATTGTATAAGAGCTACACGGCCACTATACTATTTCCCTTCAAAAAGCTAACTTACTAATCTCTCCTAAATTCTAACCCAACAACCTACAAACAACTAACCCACCTTTCTATTCCCTTAAAATACTAACAATGGCATCAGAGCTACGTTCGGTCATCTACTGAGCGTAGATATATTACCCAACTATTTCCAAAAAATAATCCTACTATATTCTACATCACTTCTACATTTCCCTTAAACCATGGCCAATACTTCCCAAGCTTCATCTATTCCTGTACCTATTTTCACAAGAGAAAATTATGATTATTGGAGCATTAAAATGAAGACATTTTTTTTCTCTCAAGATTTATGGGATATTGTAGAAGAAGGATTCATCATTCCTACAGACATTTCTACTCTAACTGCAGCTCAAAAGAAGGAGTTAAAGGAGAATAAGCAAAAAGATTCAAGGGCATTATTTTTTCTACAACTAGCAGTGGGAGACACAATTTTTCCAAGAATAATGGATGCAACAAGTGCTAAAGATGCGTGGAGTACACTGCAGGAGGAGTTTCAAGGCAGCGTTAAGGTACGTGCCATTAAACTTCAAAGTCTCAGACGTGACTTTGAGTTAATAAAAATGAAGGAGTCTGAGACCATAAAAGACTACTATTCTAGGATAAAAGAAATAGTTAGTCAAATGAGAGCATGCGGGGAAAATATTCTTGACAAGAAAATTGTTGAGAAAATTCTAATTTCTATTCCCCATAGATATGATGCAATTGTGACTGCAATAGAGCAAACCAAAGATCTGTCTACTTTATCAGTGACAGAGCTTATGGGCTCTCTTGAAGCATATGAGCAAAGATTGAAAAGGCATGATGAAGACTCTGTCGAAAATGCCTTTCAATCAAAGCTCAAATTACAGTCTCAGAATAAAGAAAATGGTGGAAAGAAAAATGTAGAAGTTTCTAGAAACAAAGAGAATTCTAGAAATTTCTCTAAGACCAATGAAGACAAATCCTCCATGTGGCATTTGCAAAAAGACAAGTCACTTGGAGAAGGATTGTTGGCATCGTGGAAAGCCACAATGTCACTATTGTAAGAAATTTGGACACGTGGAGAAGAACTGCAACAACAAAAACAAGCATCAAGCAAATTTCATCGAAGAGCACAACAATGAGCAACATCTTTTTTATGCTACCCGAGATTCCAGTGATGAAACAAGTGGAAACTGGTACTTGGATAGCGGTTGCAGCAATCACATGGCTAATGATAGGAGCATCTTCAAGGAAATTGACGACACTGTCAAAGTGAAAGTTCGACTAGGAAATGGCACCATGGTGGAGTCAAAAGGAAAAGGCACTATCACGGTGGAGACAAAGAAAGGTACGAGACTCATCAAAGATGTTTTACTAGTTCCTAATCTTAAAGAAAATCTCTTGAGCATTGGCCAAATGATGGAGAAAGGCTATGCTCTACACTTTGATGGAGATTCATGCACAATCTATGATAACCATAACAAAAGGCAAGAGATTGCCAAAGTTAAAATGGAGAAGAGAAATAGAAGTTTCCCAATAAGGTTCAAATCCACTACTAATATTGCCATGAAAGTCCAAGTTGATGATTCATGGCTATGGCATCGAAGGTTTGGCCACTTCAACACTCAAGCATTGAAGTTGTTATATCAGAAGAATATGATGAAAGGTCTACCATATCTGAAAGAAAATAATGAAGCTTGTGAAGGATGTCTTCTCGGGAAGCAACATAGATTACCGTTTTTAACTGATAAAGCATGGAGAGCTAAAGACTTGTTGGAGTTGATCCACACTGACATATGTGGATCGATGAGGACACCGTCACTCAACAACAACAGGTATTTCATTCTTTTCATTGATGACTTTTCTAGAATGACATGGGTTTACTTTCTTAAAGAAAAATCAGAAGTCTTTGGAATATTCAAGAAGTTCAAAGCCTTTGTCGAGAAACAAAGCGGGAAACACATCAAAGTATTGAGAAGTGATCGAGGCAAAGAGTACAACTCACACGAGTTTGATAAGTTCTGTGAAGATGAAGGCATTGAACGACAACTTACAGTTGCATATTCTCCGCAACAAAATGGCGTGTCTGAGAGGAAGAATCGGACAGTCATGGAGATGGCTAGATCAATGCTAAAGGAAAAAGGCTTGCCAAATACTTTTTGGGCAGAAGCAGTTTATACTGCAGTCTACATACTCAACAGATGTCCAACTAAGGTAGTAAAAGACAAGACTCCTATTGAAGCATGGAGTGGGCAAAAGCTGTTGGCTAAGCACCTAAGAGTATTTGGCTCTATATGCTACATACATGTTCCAGATCAGAAGAGACATAAATTAGAGGACAAGACTATACGAGGAATCTTCTTGGGGTATAGTTCACAGTCAAAAGGCTACAGAGTCTACAACTTGCAAACGAAAAAGCTCACCATCAGTCGAGATGTTGAGATTGATGAAAATGCTGCTTGGAATTGGGAAGCAGAAAAATTTGCAAGAAGCAACATTCTCGTTCCAATGCAACAACCTCAAGAAGAAGTTCAAGAAGTAACAGAAGAACCAGGTACGCTTTCTTCACCTACATTAGAACATGATTCTTCACCAGAGTCTACTCCAAGACGAGTAAGATCTTTGGTGGATATATATGAAACTTGCAACATGGCCATGCTTGAGCCTGAATGCTATGAAGATGCATCAAAGCAAGAAGTATGGGTCAAGGCAATGGAAGAAGAGATAAAAATGATTGAAAAGAATAATACTTGGGAGCTTGTAGATTGCCCACATGGAAAAGACATCATTGGAGTTAAATGGGTCTACAAAACAAAGCTCAATCCTGACGGCACAATACAAAAGCACAAGGCTAGATTAGTCGCTAAAGGCTATTCACAACAACCTGGAGTTGACTACAATGAAACATTTGCCCCAGTTGCCCGTCTAGATACAATTAGAGCCTTAATAGCTCTTGCAGCACAAAAAGGGTGGAACATCTACCAACTGGATGTCAAATCTGCCTTTCTAAATGGTGTGCTTGAAGAAGAGATTTATGTGGAGCAACCACAAGGCTTTGTAAGCAAAGGCAATGAAGCTAAAGTGTTGAGACTAAGAAAAGCTCTATATGGCTTAAAGCAAGCTCCCCGGGCATGGTATAGCAGAATTGATAAGTACCTCACCGATCAAGGATTCAGGAGGAGCAAAAGTGAGCCAACACTATACATCAAGGCTCAAGGTCAGCATGATACTCTCCTTGTCTCCTTGTATGTAGATGATCTTATCTACACAGGAAACAATTTGAAGATGACAAAAGAATTCAAAGAAGACATGATGAGGACATTCGAGATGACCGACCTTGGCTTGATGAATTACTTCCTCGGCATAGAGGTAAGACAACAAAAAGAAGGAATATTTATTTCTCAGAAGAAATACACTGAAGCTCTATTGAAGAAATTTAAGATGTACGGATGCAAATCTGTCACTACTCCACTTGTCACAAATGAGAAGCTGCAAAAAGATGATGGAGCACCAGAAGCTGACGCATCACACTACAGGAGTTTGATCGGAAGTCTATTATATCTCACAGCCACACGGCCAGACATCATGTATGCTACAAGTCTTCTATCAAGATTCATGCAAAGGCCAAGTCAAATTCACTATGGAGCAGCAAAAAGAATTCTAAGATATCTACAAGGAACGAAGGAGTTTGGTATATGGTACAAAAGCATGACCAACTCAAGGTTGACTGGTTACACTGACAGTGATTGGGCAGGATCAATAGACGACATGAAGAGTACGTCAGGATATGCCTTCTCACTAGGATCGGGATTTTTCTCTTGGGCATCTAAAAAGCAAGCAACAGTAGCACAATCAACAGCAGAAGCAGAGTACGTGGCAGCTGCTGAAACTACAAGTCAAGCAATTTGGCTTCGAAGAATACTTGAAGAAATGGACGAAAAACAAGATGGACCTACTACTATCTACTGTGACAATAAATCAGCAATAGCAATGGTAAAGAATCCAGTCCATCATCAAAGAACTAAACATATTTCAATCAAGTATCACTTCATCAGAGAAGCAGAAGAAAATAAGCAGATTCAGATCGAGTATTGCATGACTGAAGACCAAGTTGCAGACATATTTACAAAGGCACTACCAAGAGTCAAGTTCGAGCAATTACGAATTATGCTTGGAGTTTCTGAAATTTGCATCAAGGAGGAGTGTTAAAATAATGATACAAATTTCTAGAACTTTCTATAAAGTTGTAGTGCAATAATATGTAAATGTCTTGATGAATCTAGATTTTTCTATAAAGCTATAGTAGCCTCAATCATGTAATAGAAATGTCATGATAGTTCTTAAGTTAAGAAAATTCTAGAATAATGTAACTCTAGAAATCAATTATCTTGTAAGATCTAGAATGTAGTAAAATATATTTAATAGTCCACCAACACATGTAGTAGGTGGTGGAGTGATGCCTATAAATAGGCATGGCAACACTTATTGTAAGAGAGTTTGAGTTTGAGATATCAATACAAGCTCCTCCACTATTGTATAAGAGCTACACGGCCACTATACTATTTCCCTTCAAAAAACTAACTTACTAATCTCTCCTAAATTCTAACCCAACAACCTACAAACAACTAACCCACCTTTCTATTCCCTTAAAATACTAACAAAAACTCTTGTTTTTTTTCCCATGCTATTAATTTCTTTCTTTTCTATTTTATCTACGAAATGATATTGTTTGATCATGTCATTATGTGATCCTATTTTCCTCTGTTAATATTGTTCTTTAAACCATGTACTATCACTGTGTTTCTGCATCACCCAAGAATGTATTTGTTGATATGAACACCAGATTTTTGTCATGCTCTTCAAGACTGCCTCAACAACAAATGGTGTGCAAAGTTACTCAAGAATAAATATAATATTTAAAATAAACTATGTTACCTTTTGCTCCTAGTTTTTAACTAATTCTTACTAATTATTTTGAAATTTTAAAATTCAGGAAGCTGATTTTGAAACAGCAATTAGGATCAATGAAAGAGGTGCTTTGTAGCTACAGAGTATAAATCCAGAGAAAAATAGTCATATGAGGCTTTTCTTATTTGGTGATGACTCATGAGGCTTGACTTGATGCAGATAAGTCTTGGATTGTCACAAGATTAACACTTTGCAGATGTAGTATTCTTGGGTTGGACTCAAGTGATAAAATAAAATGGCTTGAAGATTCCATAAGTCTTGTTAAGAATATTGCTAAGCAAATTAAATGGCAATAAAATCTAAGTAAAAAAATAGTATCCTCGTGCACCAAACTAATTTAAATGAGTATCATTTTAGCGAATCGTCAGTGTAATTTTCCTGGTTTGTTTTTAATTAATTTTTTCTTCAAAGTGGTGAGCTTACAAATTTATGTATTTATGGATGCCCAGCAAAAGTAGTTATCAGCCAGAGTTCCATGCCTTTAGGCTACTTTCTATCAACACTTAATTGTCATTTTTCCTTTAATTTTGAAAGTATCCTAACCAAAAGAGATGATATAGAGAGAAAGTGGGAGAAGAAGCAAAATATGCATAAGCATAGCAGAATGAAGTCGGTGGGGAGGTCTTTCCCAAACATGTTTGACGGAGCAAATTCACATTCAGAGCATGGTCAAAAGCAGTGTGGACACACGCTACAATGACAATTGTGGAAGGAGGAGGTGAAGGCTGTGGGAAGGTGTCGACAACAGTTTCAAAGGTGGCAAAAACAGCTGCTCTCAGTAGGTGTCTATGACGAGCTTTCAAAGGTGGTAGCAACCACAGCTCTATGATGTATGTGACTACCATGACCTTTGAGGTTTGAAGAGAGGAGAAACTGGTAAGGGTCAAGAGAGAAGGAAACAGTTCCTACTTCCTGAAGCTCACGTGCCTTTGATTTTAAATTTCATATATTGTCATTTTTATTTAGTGAACTGTCTTTTTTTAGTGGCTGTGTGCAAATCTGATGTGTTAGGTGTGCATGTATGCAAGATCTGCTCTTGTTTAGAGTTGTAAAAAAAAATTTAACTAATAGGCAAATGACTAGGAATTTACTACTAGTATTGGGACTTATTCCAAATTCACGTCCTTATCTCTAATAATTACATTTTTTTCTGGTTGCCATTGGATGAATACGTTTTGATTTCATTTGAAATGGTTGAATCTCATCTCTCTTGTGGATTTGTTCAAATACCTAGTCTCCCTTCCAATGTTAAATTAATTGAAACTCTCTTGAATTAGAAAAAACACAAGTATGCCCTTCCAATCTCATCTTTGACCCATAGTCACATAATTCGTAATACGCTTGGGTACGTGGTACGGGTACGTGGTTCGCGACCTTATAAAGAATTGGTACGTGGGGAGTATATGTACGCTTCAGTACACTATTTAAATTTATAGTAGGTTCTAATATATAAATTAGTATGGTGCCAATTAAATTTTAATTTTTATAAATTATTGAAGTAATTAATATTTACTAACAATTGAGTTTACTACTGTTTATTTGTGTGATAGTTTATTTGAATTTTATTATATATTTTTTTATTAAAATATGTTCATTAATATAATTTTTCAGTTACACTTTAATCAATAGATTGATTATTTCTTTAAGTTTTTACAAAAATATAAATTAACTTATTTTTATAAGTGATTTTATTTATTTTTAATTAAAATTTCAATTACTATATACTTTTTCCAATAAAAGTGGTGGACCGAAAAAACCAGAGGTCAAAGGTGAATTCGAAAGACAAGCATATAATTAATATCAGCAGCTACACTCGAAACCAGCACCCATTTATTAAAAAGGAAAAACCCATTTATTAAAAAGGAAAAAGAAACGTTCATCTTCTCCATTTCTAATCTAACTTCTAACTTCTGAGTTTTGATTTCACTTTCCTTTTTTCATCTTTATGTCTTGATGTTGTAGAGAGATTTGCCTCTTCTTTTGTTTATGCTATTCTTGCTTCTCACTTCTCAAGCTTGCGACCTTCCATTCTTTTCATCATTTTCGGTTCTTCTTCATCAAAAATTCATGGACGATTTCTGGCCAACCGGTTCGGAAATGAACCGCGAATTGGTACGCACGAACCAATTCGCGGTTCTATGGGGGAGGGAATGAATTATGTAACTATGCTCTGACCCATATATTATACTCCTTTTGTCACAGGTTTTGTCTCATTTCTTTTTTAATTGTTAATTGTTATGTGATGTGCTCTCTGCCATTTTATTTTTCTTTAAATCATCATTTACTATCCCTTTTTTTTTTTATTTACCATGCTCAACCAGTCAACCTTTATTTATGTTCATATTAAAAAAAAAATCATCTATCAAAGCCAAATAAGAAAACACCTAAAATAAACCATATAAACATGACAATCCCAATCTAACACCCTATAATTTGTTGTAAGAGAGAAAGGAAAACATAACATCTAAATAGTTAAGCAAGGAATAGTGACATAGCTTTCAGCAATTTATGACAGCAACTCTGGTTAGTGGAGAGTTCTGAAGTAAGTACTCCAATGCCCTGCTTACTTCTTCATCAGATATTTCTACGTGTGGATTCCTTTTCACTTTCAACGACTCCAATCTGATAGAGCATGGAGGCTGAGTTTCCATTGTAGCAAGATTTGATAGATCCTACACAATTCGAGTGAATTGAAGAGATTTTAATGGATATTGTGAAATGTAAGATTGAGTATAAGCAAAAATTGACAAAAGAATGCAGACATCATATGAGAGCATTATGAAAATATAAAGAGGAGAAAACAAACTAAAGTAACTTACATTTAGTATTATCTTAAGGGTGCCCAAAGAAAGTGTCAATATCTTTACATTAGTGAGCAGTTGCAGCCAGCCTATGATGACTGAATATATATTACGAGGAGAGGTGTGAATATTTCCTTCTTCAAGAAATGAAAGATTACAAGTGGAGGAGGAGGAGAGCTCGTAATTACTGAAACCTAGATTATCGATGATTGTGAGAGAACTAAGATTTGGAGTACAAAGTACAATTTTGTGGAGAGATGTCCAGGTTGTCAGTAGCTCGAAAGGTATTGTCTTGCAGGCTCAAACTGCAAAGGTTAGAATTATGTATGCAAAGGACTTTTGCGTCATCGCTTAAAAAGCAAAATTTAAGAACCAAAGTATTCAACGAGTTACAGCTTGAAAAGGGCTCCGCGCAGTCATTGTCACTTGCAGTAAAACTGACAGAACTGAGATGCAAGCTTTTCAATGATGGTAAATGCAAAGATTTTGGAAGTTTCAATAGATGCACTGAAAGCTTAATAAATGTCAAAGACTGACAGGAAAAAATGAGACGGACATAACGATCGGGCATGGAATCTATAGTGATTGTCAATTGCTCGACATTGTGCCACACACCATATTTAATGACCTTATCCAGGAGTATGGAATCAATTTTACCATTGTTCAAGTAACGAAGATTAAGTAGGGAAATTGAGCCATCCCGACCAAACAGAACCTTAGATACAAATTTGTTAAAATTGACTGTCCTTCTAAAGTAGGAGCCATCAAAAGAGAGAGTAGTGAGACGTTTCCAAAGGTCCTTCCATCGTTTAGACAAAATACAAGTCCGAACAACATATTTTGTGTTCATAAAGCTCATGATATGGAGCAGAACATATTCAGGCAACTCACTCAGCTTGTCCCTCTTTTCTTCTTTGTCTGTTTCACTTGTCTCCTGTCCCTTCATCTCCATCATCAATTTCCCCTTAGTTTCTTTTACCTCTTGCATTGATACCTGACCAAAGACAGATTTTCATTTTCGTTAAACATAATCTTAGCATCTAATGGAAAACATTGGGGAGGTGATAATCCCATCCCCTAAAAAAAAACACTCCAGTTTTGAAAAAAATTGGATGAGATCTTATCCCTTTAATTTTAATATTTAATAACTTTAATGTATAAAAGATTAAAAAAAATGCATCAATGGTGAGACACAGGCATGGCACCCAAATTTGGTGAAAGGGAAAGGGAGGTTACACCTATGTGGTTTGGTTTGAGGATTCAGCTGATTCTCCAGGCAAAGCTAAACAAAGACCAAATGTGCTCCCACCGTTGGAGGCAGAAGGAATGAGGCTTGAGTAATAGAGAAATGGGTAGAGCATGGGAAACATGAAAAAAAAAATTACATTTATATTCTTTGTAATTAATTAACAGTCTCTTTGGTAGTGTAGAATGGGAATGGATCCTCTGCAGTGACATTACCACTGCAGAGGATCCTAGCCTTTCATTTATTTTCATTTATATAATAATTTTTATTATAAAATGGAAGATTTAAAATACCAACGGTGAGATATAAAACTGCAGAGGATGATGTTTTTTTTCTCACTGCAGGAAATCCGTTCTACCCCGGAATATATGGAAGAGAGGAGGGAAGGCGGAGAAATAGAGAAGAGATTGGAATCTCCTCTTGTTTCGTAGCGTGGAAATAGAGAGAGAAGTAAAAAACTAACATAAAATAATCGCTTTTTTTAATTACAATTGATGGTCAGGTTTTTTTCTATTGAGAATGAGAAATTGATTTTCATTCAAAACAATATATTGTTTTGGAAAATTTTGATTTTTATTATTAGCAATCAGTTTTTTTTTTTATCATGTTTTTATTTCTATTTCTGTCATATCAAACATCCTTAAAATTCACCATATTTCTTACATAATTATCTCTTCTCTATTTTCCCCGTCAAACAAAGCATCAGATTGCACTTTATCTACCAAAGGATCTAGTTCAGTTCGTTAAGCAGGATATGTGAGTTGTTGTACAACCCCTGATACTTGTTTACGGATCAAAGAAAAAAAAAAAGATTGCACTTTATCTCACATTCCAACTGCCAAGGCTACAATAGTTGGCTCACAATTGGGTAGAAACCACTCCCATGCATCATGCAGCATTTGCATGGCAAGAGTTGAGTCCAATTCCATGTGCACCTTACCAGGTAAGCCCCTGACAGAAATGATTAAACAAGGACAGAACAAAGGGTAAGTTTATAGTTTCATCACAGTTCAGTTTGAGATCATGAGTAGGGAGCTCCAATGGAAGGAGTTTCCCGCTTCTAGATTGGCTCACGAATCATGATTGAACTACAGATGCAAGTATTTATATAATAAACAAGGACAAGGTATAAAAATTGATTAATTGAAAATAATAATATTATAAAATATTATAATAATAATAATAAGATGTAATTTGAATAATAAAATTAAGAAGAAAATAAATTGGTGTAAAATTTTCATAAATATCTACTTATACAAGTATTATAGAGATATTGTAATTTTATACATAAAATTATATATGTACACATTGGATAGGACAGTTTTCAAAATGAAGTTAGAATTTAAGGAGAAAACAAATTGATATAAAACTTTTGTTAGATCTTAGATGATCTAGCTCATAATTTTCATTATACTAAACAAAGTATCAGATTTTCTATTCTATGATAAAAATTAATAATCTATTTATACACATTGTCCTGAAAATTTGTCCTATGAAGGAGCTTCTTTGTGTTGGATAAGTTAAACGTCATCTGTCAACTCAAAAGCTTTATTTGAACATATTATTTTAAAAGAAGAACAAGGACTTGATAGAAGATTGTCTGAAGTATTAGCTAAACAGTGTACACCAGAAGATTAAGCTTTTGTCTTATAGTCAGAAGAAACAAAAAGAAAATTAAGTCTACCTATGGGAATGTTTTTGTGGGAAAGTGGGTAAAAACATTCCTGAAAAAATAATTTTCTAGGAATATTTTTTCTTAAAATACATACCAAACATGGGAAATCAAGTTTCCCAAATCACGATTTCCGGAAAAGTAAAAATTTCTCCCCTACCAAGGGTATAAATGACATCTTCAGAAGTTAAAAGTAATTTTTGTCATTTAAGAAAAAATAAAAACTTGTATTTTAATATTTTATTTATTATTATTATCATTAAAATAATTTTATGTAAATTAAATTAATTTTACACTAATTTTTATTTTATAAATATACTTTTTTATAGGACAAGATATCTAGTTTTAAATAAAATTAAAACTTAAATGTTCTATCAAACAATTATTACTTTAAAAGGAGCTTTTAAGTTAAAAATTGAAAACTAACAATATGAAAAATAATTATGACATAAGGGACATCATATGAGCAATATGAAAAATAAAAACGAGAAAACAAACTAAAGCAACTCACATTTAGAATCTTAAGGGCACTCAAAGCGACTATCATTGCCTTTAGCAACCACTTGCAGCAAATTAGTTCCATATAGATTGTAAATAGGCTTCAACGACAATATTTACTTGTTAAAGAAAAGATTGCATGTTTAGTGTTAATAGTGAATTGGATCATGCATCACAGTAAGAGATCAAAGATTTGGAGTAGAAAACACAATTTTGAAGTTCCTTCTCAGAAGCCTATGGTCAAACTGAAAATGTTGGAATTAGATATGCAGAGGAATTTGCATCATGATGTAAATTACAATTGTCAAGAACCAAATTATGAAACCACCTAAAGATTCAAGAACCAAAGTATTCAGTATGTAACACAATGAAAAAGGCTCAGCACTGTCAGTTGCAATAAAAGTGACATGCTAGAGATGCAAGCTTTACAACGCTGGCAACTGCAGGAAATTCGGAAGTTCTGTCATGTAAGGGACTGCCCAAATGGAAAACGTAACAAATGTCAAAGACTAACAGGAAAAGATGAAAGGGTGAAACTTAAAACCTTGTTCAAAATTTAAATTAACATCAATTTTCAACTGCTAGCTGGACTTTATGTGACAGCCAATTTCATGACCTAATCAAGGAGTTCGCATTCAATGCAAATTTTATGCCTCAAATCAAGCTTATGCAGAAATATGGATCACTTGATGAGACAGCAAAAAAGATACAAATTTGCTGTAACGGGAGAGGATGATAAATCTGAAGAAATTCAATGAGATTAATGAAATATTTTCCGAAATTCCTTCGATCTAGTAGACAAGACATAATTATAAAAGTCTGAACAGCATGTTTTTGAGTTCATAAGCAAAATTCAAAGGCATTTATCACTGATCCTGTCCTTGTCCTCAGTTCTATCTATGCCACTCTGCATCTTTCTCTTCAACTTCAACCTTTCCCAATGTTCCTTTTCCTTCGAACACACCTAACCTATGAAATTTAAATAAATATTTCATAAATAATAAATTTACTTCTTACAAATGCAAAAAATGAGGCAGACATTAATTGGAATAAAACAAAAGAGAGAGAAAAAAGTGTTAGTAGAGATGAAAAATGTTAGAAAAACAGTATGTATAAAGAACATCAGACATTGTTTGGAGTTGTACAAATATTTTTAATTAGTAGTCAATTGATTAGGAATTTACTGCAAGTCTTGGGACTTATTCCTCAAATTCAGATTCCAAATTCATGTCCTTATCTCTATTAACTATTTTTTTTCTGCTAGCTATTTGATGAATATGTTTTGATTGCCTTTGAAATTGTTGAATCTCATCTCTGTTTTGGAATTTCAAGTACCTAGTCTCTATTGCAATGTTATATTCATTGAAACTCTCTTGAATTAGAAAAACCACATGTACCCAATTCTTCTCTGACCCTTATATTATACTCCATTCATCACAGGCTTTATTTCATTTCTTTGTTAATTGTCATTAGCTATGTGCATCAATGTGATATGCTCTAACATTCTTTTTTAAATCATCATTTACTATTTCTATTTTTCTGATTTATCATGCTCAACCAGTCAACCTTTATTTCTGTTCATATTCAAACTCTTGTTTTTCCCATGCTGTTTCCTTTTTTTTTTTTACCTACGTAAATGATATCATTTTATCATATCAATATTTGATCCTATTTTCCTCTGCTAATAATGTTCCTTAAACCATGTTCTGTCACTGTGTTTCTGCATCACCAAGAATGTATTTCTTGATATTAATAGCAGATTTTTTTCACACTGTTTCCCACAGTAATAGTTTCATATATTTAATTTTTTCAAGTGTCAAAGACAAATAAAAAAACAGATTTATAACAACCAATATAAACAATGCAATCACAATATAGCAATCTATCATTTGCTTTAAGAGAATGTAAGGCAGGAAGGTAATCATAAAACAAGGTAAAAACTGAATAATTTGAAAAACATCTCCACGTGTTTAAGCATGGATTTTACTAACCACCTCTAAAGCACAAAAAAAACTGTATGTTTCGGACACATTCCCCACAGTGATGGTTATAATTCATCTATCAAACCCAAATACAAATAAGAAGAACACCTACAATAAAAAATATAAACAAGTAATGACAATCACACCCTATAATTTGTTGTAAGAAGAAAGCAAGACAGGGAAACATAAAATGAAGTAAAAATTTGAATAATTTGTAAAATTATTTACCTAAATAATTAAGCAAGGGATAGTGATATAAGATTCAGCATTTTATGACAGCAACTCTGATTAGTGGAGAGTTCTGAAGTAAGTACTCCACTGCCCTGTTTACTTCTTCATCAGATATTTTTACGTATGTATTCATTTTCACCTTCAACGACTCCAATCTAACAAAGCACGGAGGTTGAGTTCTCATTGTAGCAAAATTTGATAGATCCTACACAATTAGAGTGAATTGAAGACATTTTTATGGATTTAGTGAAATGCAAGATTGAGTATAGCCAAAAAAAATTTGACATAAGAATGCAGACATCACATGAGCATTATGAAAATAAAAAGAGGAGAAAACAAACTAAAGTAACTTACTTTTGGTATTATCTTAACAGTACTAGAAGAAAGTGTCAATTTCTTTACATTAGTGAGCGCTTGCAGCCAGCTTATGAAGACTGAATGAGATATATTAGTAGTGGTGTGAATAGTTCCTTCTTCAAGACATGAAAGATTACATGTGGAGGAGAGTGGTTGATAACTGAAACCTAAATAATTGATGATTGTGAAAGAACTAAGATTTGGAGTAGCGAGGACAATTTTGTGTTGATAGGTGTCCAGGTTGTTCAGGTCTTCCAGGTTCAAACTGGAAAGGTTAGAATTAGATATGAAGAGTACTTTTGCATCCTTGTGCAAAAAGCATTTTTTAAGGACCAAAATATTCAACAAGTTGCAGGTTGAGAAGGGCTCAGCGCAGCCATTGTCAGTTGCAGTAAAATTGACATTCGCCAGAAACAAGCTTTTCAATGCTGGTAACTGCAGAGATTTCGGAAGTTCCAAAGGAGGGTCAGAAGATAATTTGTAAAGCATAAGAGATGTCAAAGACGGACAGGAAAAAATGAGAGGGTCAAAACAATGGGGTGTATTTATAGAGTCAAAAGGTATTTGAATTGTCAACTGCTGGACATTTTGTAACGCAGTATATCTCATGGCCATATTCAGGAGTTCGGAGTCAGTTGGACCGAGGCCCCAGAAACGAAGATTAAGCAGTGAAATGGAACCATCACGACCAGACAGAACCCGAGACACAAATTTGTTGAAACTGGTAAGCCTGATAAAGTCAGGCTGAAAGAAAGAGAGGGAAGTGAGACGTTTCCAAAGGTCTTTCCATCGTCTAGACAAGATACAAGTCCGAACCGCATATCTTGTGTCCATAAAATTCATTATGTGGAGCAGAACACAATCAGGCAACTCACTCAACCCTGTCCCTCTCCTCTTCACTTGTCCTGTGTCTCTTCGTCTCCATTGTCATCTTCCCCTTAGTTTCTCTCTTTCCTTCTTCCATTAATACCTGATCAAAGAAACATTTTCTTTTTGATTAAAAATAACCTTAGCATGTGTGATGGAAAATCTTGGAGAAGTGATTAAAAAACTTGGTGAGGAAAAACTTAGAAATAATTGGCATAGCAACATTTTATATAATAAGGGAGGTTATACCTATGTATGTGGTTTGGTTTGGGGATTCAACCGATTGTGCACAGCCACCCAAAGAAAAACGTTGTGCAGCCAAATGTGCTCCCACCGGCGGATGCGAAGGAATGAGACGTGAGCTACGAATGAGGCGTTACAATTAATTAAAAATTATTTTAAATATCAATTATCAATTATTATCAATTACTATCAATTATATATTTATATATCACTCTATATATAAAAATTAGAATAATTGTCTCAAACAACAACATTTTTAACTGTACAAAATAAATATTTATTTTGTGCAATACATAGATTTAAATATTTAATTAAGGTAATTAAATACATTGATTATTTTCCCACTAAAAGGTCACTGAATTTTTTATTTTAATTTTTAATTCATAAAACACAAAATTACAATAATTAAGGTGATTATTTATTTATAAAATAGTTAATTACGATAATTAATCAAGATTTGAACATTATAATTTATAATATAATTATATATTTTAATTCAAAATAATTAATAACACCAATGCATTTTTTATTCAAATTTATAGCAAACTTAAATTTAAAAGAGTGGAACATGGCTCATATCCCTTAAGCAATGTTTCAAACTTGAGTTTTGTGGATAAAAAAAAGTGGCTGGAAGATCCTATTAAAGGTGATCAGTCAAGTTCTCCAAATTCATTTTATTTTTTTTTAACCCAAAATAAAATATATTTTTTTCCATTTTGGTTAAAGAGAGTAATATTGATAACTAGAACCCTCCACTTACGATATTCATTAAAGATTTTGATTAAAAAATTGTTTGTCATAAAAATAGTATGTAATATTTTCATAATAACTAGAACCCTCCACTTATGACATTGATATAATAAACAATAAAAACTTAACCCTACAGGCCAATTTTGGAGTAAATATGTGAAAGAAAGACAGAGGTAGAGAGAAGAAATAAAAGGAATTGAGAGAAATTGATAGATATGATAAATGATGTAATAAGAAATGAAAAGAGTGATAGAAAGACAAACAGGATGAAACTGAGATGGAAGAGAAACTGGACAGAATTACAAGCCTGTCATTGTTGCCAAGAGGTTTGTCTTCCAGTTTACTGTTACTTTCTGTTGATGTTGGAATGCTATTAACTATGTCTGAACATGACTTACCTTTCCAATTCTAATGTCTCACTTCTCTCTGTCATGGCTTTGTGTTTTGGGGATCCAATGATTTCCTCATCTAGCTCATCGAGTGAACTTTTTACAGCTAACAACTTCAGCACTGCTGAAATTACGATTTGTGTAGGTTTTGTTAAATTATTGGATTGTAAGTAAGTAATAAGTGTGGCGCCAAGTTGGCTGTTTGCTTCTTGATCTTTGGAGTTGACTTGTTTAATGGTTAGAATGTAGTTAAATTGACATCTAGCTTATTTTTGGCTTAGATTGCAGGATTTTGCAGACAATATGTCGCGTATTTTGCCCTAGATTGATGGTGATAGTGTCTAAACTATGTCTTTTATTCATGATGAATATGTCTTTATTTTTGGGTAATATTTTATGCCGAGCTTTTATTATTTATATGTGTGTTGTATAAATTATTTATCTTCGTATAGTGGCCATCTTACAATCAGTTGACCAACATGTCGTTAATATGAGTGAAATTGGGCTCATATCCCTTAAGTAAGGTCTTGGATTCGAGCCTTATGATGAAAAGGACCTTATTGGGAGGGGAGGCCTAACTAAAGGTGGCCAGTTTCCTCGATGAAGATTAGTCATCGGCATTAGTCATCGGCAAGGCCAGTAGATACTTTACACCAATAACATGGTGACCAAAGAATCTTACAATTCACTGTTTTTGGTTTTATCTTAATGTTGTGCACTGAGGGGGTTAAGACACCGGGGAGATTTATACCAATGGGCCACAAGCACACTACATAAATGAACTTGACACCACCTTCAACCCCAAACCTTAAGGCATTAGGTTTGCAGGTCTTTCCACTTGTATGTTGCTCAACTTGCCCATTTCTACCCAATGTGGACTAGACCTTCACACTTGAACTCCAACACTTAATAATGACTAGAGTGAAATTATAAAATATCAGGACTCAGGCCAAAATTGTAAAGGCCACACTATGTAAGATAATTTAAATGTTTGTATGTATTTTAGTATGTCTAAAACACAGAAAAGAGTAACGCTACATAGCTAAAAATAGTTTAACAGAATTCAGTCAAGATTTACCAAAATTCGAGAGTGATTGTTACATAAATCAAACTGATGCATTCGTGTATCAGCTTTATTAATAATGCCAACTTATTCTGGCAACTATTTTGGTAAAAAACTTGTTGTATGATGTTTGGAAAACATTGTTACAGTTATTTTGTTATGCTTGTTATTAACTTCTAGAACACCATGTTGATTAGTGCCCTTGTTGCAAGAAGCCCTTTTAGTTGGCACTAAAATTAGAAAAGAAAATACATTTTCCTTTCAGCTAATTGATTAATTACAAACAGAAATTCTCAGAGCAATGTGTGTAGGCCTACTTTATATATGCAACATCAAAGACTAAGCTAAGAAACTGCCATTTTTTCCTTCTCTCTTTATCTCCCAAAAAAAAACAATTAAAGAATATCTTAGGGTACTTAAAATACAATTCAGCACATATTCTGCATTAGTCTCTTTTATGTTTCAATGCTTAATGATGAAAACAAAGCATTGCTTTCTTCAGCCCATATTTTCTCCATTTTGCTACCACTTTATGTGCTTTCAAATATACAACCCTGCTCCCCCTCCTTGTCACAAGGCAAGAATTGTAGAGCAATAATCATTGCCAATAGTATCTCTGTGCTTAAACTTCAGCTAGAGATACAACATTTTGGCTTCACCTTCTCTTTGCTAACTGGAATGTCCTCTTCAAGAAAAGATTTGCAGCTCTGTCATTTCTATGGCACAGCACCCTCAATATTGTGTTTGGATCCGACCTATTCCACCTTCCTGTGGTAGGTGGCATAGGCAATTTATTACCCATGATTCCAATCCAACTTGTTTCACATGTGGCAATGCTGAAATCTTCCATCAACTGTTCAGTATATTGCCCCATCAATGCAATGACACCCTCTACCACTGCAGCCTCTCTCTCGACCAAATTTTCTGCTATTAATCCCTCCCCACATGTGCAGAAAACCCGGTTCAAGCTCTCAAAGTCCTCTTGGATCATCACATGATCAGACCTGTTAAACACCCTTGAGCTTCCACCTGCAACCAAAACCATGAGGAATGCATCAAAGGATGCCTTCATCACTTCCTTCATTGCAAGTGCTTGAGCTCTATCTGCCACAAGTGTAGTCATCAGTGTGATGTTTTGCTTGAGGATCCTCAACGCTGGCCTAATGCGTGCATTGGCTACATCACCAACATAGAGGCTGCCATAGAAGACTGAATTGGAGTCAAGGAATATGAGACGGTATGCTGCAACTTCTGAGACATGTTGACATGCTGCTGGGATAGAGGAATTGAGTATTTCAAAATAGGGACCGCTATGTTTGCGGTTTGAAGAAGGGATTACACCAGGGGTGTGAGAGAGTGATTTCTCAAGGGTGTTGATGTGAGAGAGGAGATAGTGTAAGGTGTTGAGACGAACATAGAGGCGCTGTGTGCCACGGCTAGTTGATGGCCTAGGATGATGACCTTCATGGATGTGATCTAGCTCTGAAGGATTAGCACCACAAGGGCTAGCTTTCTTCCACAGCTTGATAAACTTTGAGTCACGGTTGCATCTTGTCAAAGGGGGAAGTGAAGGAATATAGCTCTGCTTTGTACCTGAAACAGAATAGAGTTGTAACCATTTTGTATTGATAAATTGCAATTCTTGAATCAATGCAGTGGCTCTTAATCAAAAGCTAAAGAAGCACTAAATTTATAATAAAGTTCCTGTTGAAGTCTGTGCTCAAGTTGTGTTAGTGTTATCTTAAAACTTTTGATTGCCTAGGATGATGACCTTCATGGATGTGATCTAGCTCTGAAGGATTAGCACCACAAGGGCTAGCTTTCTTCCACAGCTTGATAAACTTTGAGTCACGGTTGCATCTTGTCAAAGGGGGAAGTGAAGGAATATAGCTCTGCTTTGTACCTGAAACAGAATAGAGTTGTAACCATTTTGTATTGATAAATTGCAATTCTTGAATCAATGCAGTGGCTCTTAATCAAAAGCTAAAGAAGCACTAAATTTATAATAAAGTTCCTGTTGAAGTCTGTGCTCAAGTTGTGTTAGTGTTATCTTAAAACTTTTGATTGCCTAGGATGATGACCTTCATGGATGTGATCTAGCTCTGAAGGATTAGCACCACAAGGGCTAGCTTTCTTCCACAGCTTGATAAACTTTGAGTCACGGTTGCATCTTGTCAAAGGGGGAAGTGAAGGAATATAGCTCTGCTTTGTACCTGAAACAGAATAGAGTTGTAACCATTTTGTATTGATAAATTGCAATTCTTGAATCAATGCAGTGGCTCTTAATCAAAAGCTAAAGAAGCACTAAATTTATAATAAAGTTCCTGTTGAAGTCTGTGCTCAAGTTGTGTTAGTGTTATCTTAAAACTTTTGATTGCCTAGGATGATGACCTTCATGGATGTGATCTAGCTCTGAAGGATTAGCACCACAAGGGCTAGCTTTCTTCCACAGCTTGATAAACTTTGAGTCACGGTTGCATCTTGTCAAAGGGGGAAGTGAAGGAATATAGCTCTGCTTTGTACCTGAAACAGAATAGAGTTGTAACCATTTTGTATTGATAAATTGCAATTCTTGAATCAATGCAGTGGCTCTTAATCAAAAGCTAAAGAAGCACTAAATTTATAATAAAGTTCCTGTTGAAGTCTGTGCTCAAGTTGTGTTAGTGTTATCTTAAAACTTTTGATTGCCTAGGATGATGACCTTCATGGATGTGATCTAGCTCTGAAGGATTAGCACCACAAGGGCTAGCTTTCTTCCACAGCTTGATAAACTTTGAGTCACGGTTGCATCTTGTCAAAGGGGGAAGTGAAGGAATATAGCTCTGCTTTGTACCTGAAACAGAATAGAGTTGTAACCATTTTGTATTGATAAATTGCAATTCTTGAATCAATGCAGTGGCTCTTAATCAAAAGCTAAAGAAGCACTAAATTTATAATAAAGTTCCTGTTGAAGTCTGTGCTCAAGTTGTGTTAGTGTTATCTTAAAACTTTTGATTGGCTGTGTCTATAAGTAGTAAGTACTGCAGTCTTGCAAGAATTGCTCAATTCCATGTGCAAGCACATGATCCCAGTTGCAGCAAATGAATAGGAATCACCAGTGTAATAGTTTTGCTGTGTTTTATTTATTCTCTAGAGCAAACAACTTTGATTTTTTATTTACTAGCACAATACTTACCACAAGCTGCAACAAACATCATGTAGTCCTGGAAGAGACTTTCCAATCCATCAGCAAGTTCTTGAACTATATCTTCAGTTATTCGTACTGGAATTTGAAAGAATTCTTCTACAGTTGTCTTGGCAAATTTCACCAACTCCGCGGCTGATGGTGCATACGGCTCTGATCTGGACTTTGGATTCCATGTCTGCAGTGAAAGAGAAAGGAAATTAAAAACTCATACTCATTTTTATCAAAAATAAGAAATCTGTGATCTAAACAAATGTTCTTAATTGTGTCCTTCCTTTTAATTTTGATGGAAAGAGGACCATTGAGTCAAAACTTACTTCAGTTTCTTTTGCTCTTTGCAAACACTCTTTTCCATTGCTCAATGACTCATTTATCCATTTTCTCATGAGATTCAATATGATTGAATCAACTTCATAGGGAACCATCTCTCTCATAGCTGTTTTGGCATTATCCTCACCCTCACCACAGTCCTCAACCACCATTTGTAGCAAAACCTTTTCTACCTTTTCAGCCCTTTGCAACACCTCAACTGTCTCATGAGTTAGTGAGGTCACTTCACCTAAATATTGCCTCAGCACATGCCCATAGCAGCTGTGCAACATCATTGCTGCAACTGCACCTGCTGCTGGATGCCATTTCTTTAGCATTGGAGTAAAATTTTCTCTTTCCTTCATTGCCAAATCTTCTGTCTCCTGAGCTAAATGAAGCAGAAATTCACTGAATTCTCCCTTTATTTCCAATTCACCAGCCTTGGCATTCACTGCCTCAATTACCTGCATTCATGAAAAGAAAAAACACATTATGACTAAATATATACACAAACACTATAGTTTAACATACTAAGGAATAAGGAGAAGATAGGTTTAAAAACAAACCTTGTCAAATGCATTTTTTATGGTAGATCGAATATAATAGTCAACCCTATCCCCAGATGAGTCCTCTATGGTTATATCTCCCTTCTCTCCCCCTTCCCCATCATCAGATATTACGAGATCTTCACCTAGAATCTGTGTGACTGACAACACCACAGGAAGAACGTTTTCAATTTGGCCAATATTCCCTCTCTGGAAATGCTCATGATAATCAATCAGTCTCTTCTCAGCCCAACCCTGAATTGAACTCAGCACTGATGTCAAAAGCTTCACATAGAATGATTCCCTTTCCCTCTTAGCATCATTGGCCACCTCAGTCAACATGGCATGTGTGGCACATAGAAGGTCAGGTTCTATCTGCCCAGTTACCACATACTGTTGAAACAACACCCAAGTGAAGCACACATTGTGAATATGCCTATTGATCCCCAATATGGACCATGTCTTCTTCATCAGCTCAAGAAGCTCATCAACCTCATCAAGGACTAATGTGTCATCCCTATTGTCAAAAATGGCTTGAAGAAGAGAAGTGTACAAGTGAATGTTAAAAGGGAATCCATCAGCCCAGTGGCAAACATCGGTGGGGGTACCATTGGAACTTCTCCATGCCAAGGAAACCACTGAGTTGGAAAGGGTTCTCAAGGTGTCAGAGTTTTTGCCAGTGTCTATAATTTTGGTCTCACTACTACGAATGATGTCCCTAAGGCGCACGGCGAAAGTGGGTGCCTTTTCTATAGGGATTGAAGGGTGTGTGAGGAGCCCTGCTTCAAGGACTCTGAGCTGCCTCTTTTGCCACATGTGGTACTCATTGGAATCACTGAATTCTGAGGGTTTTAGGTGTCTCAGAAGTTCTAACGGGAGAATGATAGTTTCTGCTCTTCTTCCTGCCTGCAATGTTGCAGCATTTTGAAATAGTTAGACCAACTACATGTTCATAGGTAAAGTTAGCATACTCTATCCAACAAAAAGTTCAAATGTGTCAACAGTTCCATTGTTTGCATGTTCTATTTATTACTATTTAGCTATGTCTACGTTTTGTTCCTTGAACCTCAAGTAAATAATGTAATACAATCTTTTGCTGTAAAGTGAGGTTTTGAATGATGAATACTTTCAAGCAGATCAACATGAGAGCAAGTTTCAAACTAGTAAAAAAAATTAATTATTCTGTTCTGTTTCAAATTATTGATCGTTGTTATGAATTCAATGAAATGAAACGGAATCACACTAATTGAATCCAAAATGTGCGAAAAGGAAGCAGTAAAGGAAGCAACAAAGTAAATGTAGACATGTAATCTTTTTCCTTTTTCCCTGCTTCGAGGAAAATAATCAAAATTAACTTGAAGTCATCCAACATATAAAACCTCATGAATGTCACAATACATTATACATTTTAGGAATTAAACAACATTAGAAACGTGACTAAGGTTTTAACATTAATATAGATCTAATTGAAAGTTAATTGATATATATTTTTATATTATTTTCAATATTTAAAAAGTGTAATTAAGTTTCACAAATCTAGTTAATTATTTGATTTGAACTTCTGAGTAATAATTTGTTTAATTATCACGCACACATTTTTATATATATAACCTTTTCCTCATTTCTAAACAAAGTTACATGTGTGATTAATATTGAAATGTAAAATTACCCTCATTTTGAGATGTTTTAAAGCCTTAATGATATCGTTATGCATATATATTACATGTCAATAATGAACCCGAAAATACAATAGCACATATCACAGAAATCATAATAATGAGGTTATCAAGAAAACTGATCATTTGACATTCTTGAAGATGTATGTACCTTTTCGGAAAAAGAAAGAAATAGGAAAGAATGTGATGATGGTACAATGGAAATGAAAAAGAAAAACAGAAAGAGTGTAACGTGAGTACTATAAATGGAATGTAAAATTTCAGGATTAAAAAGACAAATCAAACCAAATAATCAACCTGCTTGAAACTGAATTTAATAAAGTTTTTTTTTTAAGTCAATAAAGATTTTTTTTAAAACTCAACAAATATATACTTTTACGGATATCATAACATAGTCAATGGCCATGTAACCTATTCCTCATGAAACAACCTGATCTAAGGATGTTACATCCCTAATTAATTGATATACCTCACCTTCTTCTATATGCTTAACTTCCAAAGTCATCAATTAATTTTAACAGAAAATCATAACCAAAACAATTTCAGAACAAATAACTACCAAATTAACAACATATTACGTGCATGCAGCATACATACTTGGCCAAGAAGGGTCCTCATGATGGTTTTCCTCAGGCGATTATCATTGTGCTCAGTCACTTTCATCTGCTGTCTCATGATCTCTGCAGAAGTCATCGGCCGCCGCGGCCTCAACGGTGGCATGGTCTGCTGAAAAGGGCTGCTTCCGCCCACCGGCGATGATGGCCCGCCACTGCCACCCGACACCATTCTCCTTGATGGAGACCTCTTCAACATCTTCAACCCTAGAGCCCGCTTCACCTTACTCGTTGGGGACATCACCACATTGCTTGACTTCACCTCGTTGTTCCACGACGAGAACGAGTGCTCATGCTCTGGCAACTTAGGATGAACATGCTTGGGCTGTGGAGGTGGACAGTCCCTGGATTTGGCATAGTGAACCATAAGAATAATTTTATGATGGAAGGGGGGAGGAGGGGGGGGGTGACAATTTTGTATATTTTGATAGGAATTAGGAAACCATACTTGTTCCTTTTGATGTAGGAGAGTTTCTCAAGGATGAATACAAAGAAGTGGTCCAACAATTCATATGCAGCAACTAAACTTTCATCTTGAATGAGCTGCTCAACCTGAAATTTTGAGAGAATTAGTATGATTTGAATTCAAACTGAGAAATTGGGATGCTCAATGTAAGTATAGTTACATTCAAGATAAAGTGGTGGCGACTTTTTTTATTTGTGAATTACTGAAGTATATATAGGAAGATTACTAAGATGACTTAGTAGGAGGCAATAATATTTCTCCTTCCAAAATTTTTAACAGAAACGGATGCACGGTTGGTCGAAGCTGTTGAAAGAAAAATAATGAGACTTTTTAATTAGTATGAATTATGTATGCTGTTGAAGTATGGTATCACTACGATGAAATAATAGTCTCAGATATGCGTTTTATGGACACTCATGAAAGCACTTGTATCCTTCGAAACAAGGCTTTGTTAGCACTTCATAAATTTTAGTAGCCTTTGTTATCATCAAAAGATATTTTTAAGGGTTAGACATTTCATACGTCTTTGCTTCCAACAAAACTGTTGATTAGAGTTATACACAAAACTCATTGGCATCCCTAAGGATTCAGAAACACATGATTAATGGATGAGTAGGCAAATATATTCTCATACCCTCTCAATAGCTGTTTCTTGATGACCATTCTGTATTAACTCAGCCAAGTCTTTGCGCATTTGCATTGCCATTGCCTGCCTCTTGCTCTTAAGATGTCCGAGTCGGCACCGGGCTGTTTTGATCATCCTCTTGCTGCAATAATTTGAGAGAGAGATTAAAGATAAACGCGGTTGTTTTACATATATAACAAGACAAAAGAATCTCAAACTTAAAAAGCATAATTACCATCTTGAGGCTTTTGACCAGCCGAAGAAGAAGCTAAACATGACTAGCGTCACAATGGGAAGAAAGAGGAAGAGTGAATAGAAGATATACATCTATAGGTAAAGTTGAGGAGAGTGAGTTGAAAGTTGGAAGAGGCAACCTAGGAAACAAGAGGGAAATTACACGCAGACTGAAAGAGAGAGTAGTAGTGTTCTTTAAAAACTGCTCCACTCCACTCCATCTCAAGCGTTTTTATAGCACATTTGTCATGTTACAATTTGCAATTGATTAAAATTCACCAATATACGCCAAAAAAAAAATCCAATATACAGAAATAATGGTAACTAGTTATACTCAGCTATTTCTGAGGAGATTTGTTAGATTATTACTTGAGTATATTCTTAATTAATTGCCCAAATCCTTTCTGATTGAGCAATTTCTCGAACAAACTAATTTAAGCAATCAATTTGAAAGTTGAAAGAGGCAACCTAGGAAACAAGAGGGAAATTACACGCAGACTAAAAGAGAGAGTAGCAGTGTTCTTTAAAAACTGCTCCACTCAACTCCATCTCAAGCGGTTTTATAGCACATTTGTCATGTTACAATTTGCAATTGATTAAAATTCACCAATATATGCCAAAAAAAAGTCCAATATACAGAAATAATGGTAACTAGTATAGATTTATTTTATCATCCTCGATTTTCTTTATTATACTCATCTATTTCTGAGGAGATTTGTCAGATTATTACTTGAGTAAATTCTTAATTGATTGCCCAAATCCTTTCTGATTGAGCAATTTCTCGAACAAACTACTTTAAGCAATCAATTTGAAAGTTGAAAGAGGCAACCTAGGAAACAAGAGGGAAATTACACGCAGACTAAATGAGAGAGTAGTAGTGTTCTTTAAAAACTGCTCCACTCCACTCCATCTCAAGCGGTTTTATAGCACATTTGTCATGTTACAATTTGCAATTGATTAAAATTCACCAATATATGCCAAAAAAAAAAATCCAATATACAGAAATAATGGTAACTAGTATAGATTTATTTTATCATCCTCGATTTTCTTTATTATACTCATCTATTTCTGAGGAGATTTGTCAGATTATTACTTGAGTAAATTCTTAATTGATTGCCCAAATCCTTTTTGATTGAGCAATTTCTCGAACAAACTAATTTAAGCAATCAATTTAAATCTATCATAATAGATTTTCTAGAATATTTAACCGTTAAAAGATTTATCTCATGCTGGAATTATCTTATGTTTACTTAGATTTTGTCATGTTACTGATAAAAAACAAAAGGTTTTACCACATTAACAAATGTCACGGGCCATCATCATATTTATCCTTTTCCCGCCTAAATTCTATCGATTTATGTTTATATTTTTTAATTTGAAAATAATATTATATTACATTTAATTATAGTAATTAAGGTGATTATAACAACTATATATTATGATTAAATTAATCAATTAAAACATTAAATCTTAAATAGATTTTAATTTTATATAATACAGTAATCTATTTATTAAATTTCATGAAATATTTTTATGATTATAGAAATTTTTTTATTATCATTATTTTATATTAATTACCATAAATAATTTGTAAAACAATTATGTAACATAGATGAATAATAAAATGTAATCTTAAATTACTATCGATGGCAAAAAAATTATTGTTATAGAAATTATTTTATTAAATTATTATTACTTTACAGACTTTTTTTATAATTATAGAAAGTTTTTGTTTATTCGTTATATATATGTGTGTATTATAATAATAGTCATGATAATAATTTCTTATGTTATCTTAAATAATAATAATAATAATAATAATAATAATAATAATAATAATAATAATAATAATAATAATAATAGAATTTATGGTCATGTTTTGTATTTATCATCATTAATTTATTATTTTATAATAATTTATAGTTTTTATGTATTATAATCATAATCATGATAAAAGTTATCATATTACATTAAATAATATAATAAAATATTCATTCTATTATATTTTTAATCAATCAATTAAATCACTAAATCTTATATTGATTTTAATTATATATAATATGTTAAGATAATCAATTTATTAAATTCTACGGATTTATTTTTATAATTAGTAATATTTGTGATTTAAATATTCAAACTTTTCCTTTTAAAATGTTTTATTAGTATAATATAAACTAGTGCATGTTCCCCTTTTTATTATTTTGAACAAGATTTAAAACTTGAAAAGAATAAAAAGAAATAAATATATTTTTATAAAAAATAATATGACATGAGAACATAAATCTATTTTAGCTTGTCATAGTCAAGCAACTATGTTGGTGCTAAAAGTGTTTGCTATTAAGGCTAACCATTTATCATCGGCTAACAGCTAATTCAGTCGATGGGCGTGGACTAATGCGGCTCAATGGATTATAACTTATCCTAGTGCTAAAGATGATTGACGACTAAAATAGTCATTTCTGATGGCTAATAGCTAAAAGAATCATTTTTTATGGCTAACAGCTATTTCTGTCGACTAATGGCTGTTTGTGTCGGCTAACGTAACAGAGTTGAATAAGAGCTATTTCATGGAGACCAAGTTGGAAGGAATATTTGAACATGGAAGGCAGTTGCAAATAGTTTTTCTAAAGGATAAATGCATGTGGAATCATGATTTCCTAAAAAAATAGGAGAAGTGGTTAGTGGAAAATATCAACTGTTTGTTTGCAATAGTTTTAGGAAACGTAGAACCATAGCATCAACAGAAGCACCAAGAAGTTAAGATCATGTAACACATTATATCCCTACAATCTAGGATCATGGATAGTTATTAGAAAACAGCTGACGTGTTGTAAACAGCTGATGCTTGCTTATAAAACATTATAAATAGTAGGAAACATTATGTTAACAAGGCCGGCACGAAATCAATCAAAAACTTATCTTTTCCAGCCATTTATCTTTCATTTATTCCTTTATTTACAACTTTCCTTTACCACTTTCAGCTGTTTACAGCTTTCCTTTACTGCAAATTTCATAGGAGTAGCGTAGTAATAGAAACTTCGGTTCAACGACTACTAAAAAGCTATTTGGAGTGGACTAGGAACCCAATCAAGGAACAGAATCCCCTCCTTAAGTCAGCCACCTAAAGAGGAATCACTCGTTGTTAATCAGCCAACAGGACAGCTGATCAGTCGACAGATTTTCACACCAACAAACTCTAAGTTATGATTTTATTGAAAAAAGTTGACAAATTTCCTAAATCCAAAATATTCAAGAGATTGTCCTTTACTCTTATTTATTTTTATCGCTAAAGAAAGAGGAATTGAAAATTGTTATTTAAAAGAAATTCTAATATAAGGGGAATCGATAATAATAACTTTAGAATAATCTTGTAATTTAGCTTTTTAAAAAAAAAATATATTGACATTTTATGATATAAAATTATATTATATGTACATAAATTAAATTACAGTTAGTTTTAACAATATTTAAATATTGTTATTTCAAAAACCCAAATTTACAATCAACTTATTTGCTATAAAATAAGTTAATATCATCACTTAAATTTTTTATGGTCATTTTTAATTTTAAAGTAAATAATTAACTGTAATTATAAAAACAAACCACAAATATATATATATATATATATATATATATATATATATATATATATATATATATATATATATATATATATATATATATAATTGATGTTCATTTCTTCTTTGTCATTAAATTACTTTACAATATGCTCTGGCACATGATATGGCACACTCGTTGACAAGATATTTACATAAAAGTTATTAAATTTTGTCAATCATAATAATCCAATTTCGAAATTTAAAATATTTGATTGGATATTAAATTTAAAATAAAACTGATAAATTGTTTTCTTTAATTTATATTAAATTATTTTACACTTTACTTTGTCATTAATATATCTCTTAATTTTTTTATATATTTTTCGTAATCAATATGTTGGATTACCTTTTATTCTGTCAATCATATTATGCCATAATCCGCAGAATAAAATGTCTTTTAAGTTTTAATATAAAATAAATAATTTTTTGGTATCAATTTAATATATTTTTAATAATTTTTATTTATCATCCTATAATTTATTAAACAATTTTATACAATTTTAAAAGTTGTGACCTTTTAAAGTGATTAGAAGACTCAATTTAAAAAAAAATTACTAAAACTTTTTGTATCTATACAATTATATAAAGGCGATACCATTCTCAATAACCGCATTTTGGTATCCACTTTTTTAAGACTATTTTACCCTTAAATAATATATAGATATAACAGTTACTCCTAATTCTTCTCCACTTTTTTGGTATCTTTTTCCTCCACTACTTACAGAAGTTAACCTCCACTCCTACATTTTTTATAACTACTTTCGTAAACCACCCATTATTATTTTTTTTGGCTTAATTGCAGATTTTACCATCCAACTTTCATTATTTTGCGAATTTTACCACTCAAGTTTTATTTTCGCAAATTTTACCCCCTAACTTTCATCATTTTGCGAATTTTACCATTGTAAGGAGTGTTCTTATCATAAACAATTTTGTTAAATTAAGGGAAAAAAGTATTCAGCCCCCTTAAACTTTACTCCTTTTACAAATATGCACCTTAAACTTTAATTGTGTCCCAATTAATCCTTAACATTTATCTCTTTTGCAAATAGTGACCATGAACTTTAATTTCACTTAAATAAATCCTTAAATTTTACCTCTTTTGTACATAGACACCTAACTTTCAATTTCAAGTCAATTAATTTTTAAAATTTATCCCTTTCATAAATAATGTCTTGTATTAAATCGAAGTTAAATTACTAACAAAAAATCTCAACTGTTTATTTATATAATCTCAAATATTTATTAATTTTATTTTTATAAATCACTTTTCCAAATATTAAAACATAATAAACTTAGAATTAAAAATAAAATAAAAACTTTTTTAATTAATGTTATTATTCCCTTTTTATATATATTTTCTAAATTGATATCCTTTATTATATTTTAAAGGTGGAAAAATAAGTTGTAACAAAAAAAATGAATGAATGATTAACCTTTAAGATAAATAATTTGAAGGAAAAAAAAAAACTATTTGTAAAAAGAATAAATTTTAAAGATCAGTTGAAATGTAATTAAAGTTTAAGGTGTCTATTTACAAAAAAGTTAAAGTTTAAATATCAATCACAATAAATTTAAAGTTCATGGTGTCTATTTACAAAAGAGGTAAAGTTTAAGGATTAATTGGAACAGAATTAAAGTTTAGGGTGTCTATTTGCAAAAGAAGTAAAGTTTAGGGGGGCTTAATGCTCTTTTCCCTTTAATTAAAATTTTATATAAAATTGTTTATAAAAATATTTTAATAAATAAAAATTCAAATGTATATTAATATAATATCTTAAAATATATACAAATAAGTATGAATTATTTGATTATCATCTTATATTGTCATCTTATTGTTGTTCTTTCTTCATAAAATTTGACTCAAAGAATCAAGGTAATATATAGTTATAATTCAACAGTTGGATTAATAAAAATTACATTTTATAAAATTATTAATGATGTATTAGTTGATATAAGTTAATGAGAAATACTAGCGACACTTTCTCTGACACTCTCTTTTCAACACGACTGATTGAAATTTGTTAGAAATAACCAATTTTGGTGGGTCTCACTTATCATTTAATGATTATCTCCTGATTTAGATGTGAGATCTATCCAAATTTGGTGATTTCTAATAAATTTTAACCAATCACATAGAAAGTATTGAAAAGAGAGTGTTAGAGAGAGTGTTGCTAGCATTCCTCATAAGTTAATTCGATCCCTCTCCTATGTACATACACTACAGTGACATTCTTTATTCTGTACCGATCAACTGTTCAGGTGTTACAATAGCACTAACTATAGCACACAAGGCCAGGTAATATATTTGTCTACTTGTGAAGAAAGACTGCTATTACATTTAGCTATGAAAGAACATTGAAGAATTACATCTTTCCAGTATTACAGTCAGAATACTATAATAACAAAGGGATACTATAAAAACATAAGAATAAGACAGAAAAGGATACTATAATAACAAAAGAATAAAGCAGGGATATCCCTGTGAATGTCAAAGAATGAATGAATGAATACTTTAATATCTAATGTGGAAGTCAAAATTTGAACATTGCAGTGTTACACCAAAAAACAGTATACAAGCATGCCTCTTGTTTTAAAGTGGTTGTTTTATTTGTCTTATAGCCCCTCTCTCTCTCTTGAGAGCCGTGAAAATAGCAACTATGTCCTCATGCTCTGGCAACTTAGGATGAACATGCTTGGGCTGTGGAGAAGGACATGAATATGTCCTTAACAAATTGTCTTTGCAGTTTTTGGGCCACTCTGGTGTGATAGTCAAGGCATTTGAATAACATTCTTGATCATAGTGAAAGCAGCAATAACAAGGCTGGTCCAAGCTGCAGTCACACAAGTCAAGGTTGAAAGCTTTTCTCTTTGTGTTGCCTTGGCTTTCACATGACTTTATACAATTTTCCTTATCCAAGGTATAATTTGATTGTGGAATTCCTTCAACCAATTCCAAAGGCTTCTTTCTCATTCTGTTGTACTGAGTAGTACCATACTTTTGAGTAGAGGGACTCTTGCATAGCTTTTGATAATATATTGTGCATCCAATTTCTATTATGCCTTGTCTTTTTATAAATATAATGTTAACATGTCCATTGAGAAGGGGATTTTTGAAGTTAAGGCCATAAAAGAAAAAGACTGCAGGGCCTGATGCAGGATGTTAAACACTTAAACGGATTTTATTTGGAATTAAAATTGCACAAGAAAAAAAGTACACGTCATTCGTGTGTTTAGTACGAATCTTCATTTGTACTAAACATCATTTTCCATTTTAATTTTAATTTTAATTCATTGTTTAATTGAAGTGGATTGGCTCCGTAATGTAAATTGGTATTCCTTAGAGAAAGCAGATCTGGATCTGGAGAATGAGATTGTGAAAAAATGGGAGCAAGATTCCGCTAGAATCCATGTAGCAAATGAAACTTTTTACATCGCCCACATCTATGTCGTCCAAACAACCAATGTAGAATATTATTTCTCACCGATGTTAAATGCATGTCATGCCTTAGTGTAACTAGCTTTTTTGGACATTAATGGCAGCTTGTAAATATATCGATGCAAGTACATATATATTGTATACTAGAGGACGTATGACTATTTTAAATGAAAATCATAACATATAAGGAGTTTGTTTAAGATAATATAATTTGCAGTTAATTACTACATTCCTTGCTGTCAATGTTCTAATATAAGACCAATATATGCCAAAAGCTTGGGGTTTTAATATACAAATGTTCTAGCTATAGCAGTTATCGTATATCAGAAATTAGATGATTTCTTCAATATACAATAAAAAATAGTCACATTATGATGCTACCTGATACTTTGATTGTTTTATAGTAGTTGTCATTTATGATGCATGTTCTGCAGAGCAACTAAGTTTAATCTTAAATCTCGAGTTCTAACACCAAAATATTGAAAAATGCATATCAAGACAACCACAGAATCAGTATTATCTGTGAAATCAACTTTAGGACATTGAACATCACTTGATAATGCAGATTAGATGAGTGCCAGACCTGTTTCTTCTTCGACTTCTTTTCCCTCTCATTTCCACGTTTTGCTTTCTGCTCACTTTCAGCTAGCCATGCTGCCTCTTCTTCACGAATAAGCTCTTCTTGTCTCTTTAGAGCAACAGCTTCTTGATAAGAAACCTCAATTTTATTGCTGCACCCATCAAGTAAATAATTAGGATAACCTTGTCCATTTGCATCCTAAAATAATCAATGAATAAATACAGGAAAACACATAAATCCACGTCACTGGAGAATAAATAACAAGCACTGACTCACTTTTGTGTAGATAACATTACATGGGCATGGATAAACTTCCATGGACCCCAAAGTTAATTGAAATTTCCAAAGTGCCTGACTGAGACCACTGGCTATCAAGCCAGCTATCCATCATCTCCTATTGTTTCACATGATACTATTATTAATTCAAATTCCATCTGTGCCCCATGGTTGTACATCTATATATCACAGATTCCAAACTATGTATAGCTCAAACAGAATAGTATAAAGTTCACACTTAACCTTCAGAATGTGATGTCATGCACTGGAAACAAGGTTGTTAGTAGACAAGTTCAAAATCCCTTATTGTTTATCCACTATGAAATACCTCAGATAATGGAACTTTTGCAAAGGAAATCTTTTTCATGCTACCATAAATTGCACAGTTTGGAATTTGAATAGACAATCCCATCCATAATTAAGAATTAAGATTCTCAAAGAGAAGTTTGTGGGATTCTGAAATTCTGAAATAAAGCCTGAAAACAAGTTCTGCAGATTCCATAGGATGGCCTAGGCAACTTCTTGGTCTAAAAGAAAATAGGAGCCATGCCAACTCACAGCATTTTAGAACAGAAAATTCCCAGAAACTATAATCATATAAAACCCTTATCCACTAAAACAATAAAAACACAATTGTGAACATTTTAACAGTAAAAGCAAGTACAACCTTCAAACATGAAATATAACTTAATGGATAGCATTACAAATGACTGGTGTGAATTAAAGGAGTCATATAATGCTAACAAGCAACCAGAAATGCAGAAGAGAATGTATAAATGACTAGTTAACCTAGAAAACTTGAAGAGTCCAGAAATAATAACATATACTACCTGAATATATGGGCAAGGACAAATATTTCCAAAGTCCTGCGACCTAATTCCGTGAGACGACTTTCATCACGCTCAATAGAATCTTTATTGAAGTCCTCCCCAGAGTTCCCATCCTGCCAAAGAAAATGAGAACCAGGTTTCTTAGCAATCAAAAGAATTACAAAACTTTAAAGACAATGTGTCATATCCACTGTGCTAACAATTCCCAGGTTACACAATATACCACTCTACAAGTGTAATACATGTCCAAAACTCTAACTAGGCTAAACTTGTTTTGTTTTTAAATTTTAACTACATTTTGAAAATAAAGCTTATCTCACCTAGTGGGGCAAGTCTTTTGTTGTTGTATTGAAAATAATTCTTATCCTGTCCAAAACATGAGCAAGCTAATACATCTATAGAAATCTAACTAACACCATTTGGATTGGACCATAATTCAAGGGCCATAGAATAAATCATTGGGCCAAAATCAATTTTTCTTGCAAAATATAGAACACTAGTCCAGACCAATTTGATAAAAATTACAAAGTGGATTTCCTTAGCAATACAATAACCCAAGCTGTTTCCCACTAGGTGGAGCCAACTACATGGATCAAATGACAATACAACATCATCATGCTTTGTCAATAAACATTTCTTTAGAGATTCACAGGACACTTCAATAAAATACTTCCCCTCATAACATTCTTCCAAATACAACTCCTATGAACATGCTATTCATCATACTTTTTTAAAGTAATCACAGGTGTAATCATTCTCACCTTTGTGCGATTTTGAGGACCCTTCTCATCTTTCGGAGGCAGAGGTTCTATAGCTGCTCTCTCAAGTAGCAGTAGAACATCATCCACCAGTACAAACATATCTTTCTCAGCACGGACAATTGGTGCTGGCATTTCTTCAGCATCCAACAATTTTACCCTACCTTTCTTGGACTTAGTCTGGCCTTCAAGAGCCTTCAACCCACTATACAAGGAGTCCATTACTAAAGTAGAAGTCACTTCTTTTTCTATAAAGAAGTGTTCACAACTACTTTCAAAATTACATCTGTCTTCTCCCTTGACATGCGGCGCCTAGAAGTTTGATCAATTTCCCGCCAGAAAGTACAGAAGCTGCAAATAATGCAAAGTACCATTTAGATCTGCCGATAAAATCATACACCACAAAGTAGGATAAACATTTTATGTCCATATTAAACAGTATCATGATTCATGACAGATTAAACTTGTTATAGGATATAGGATATACTATACAGGAAAAACTTCATAATTCATTTGCATAAAAAAGAGGCATAAGCTACACAAAGATGCCTACTATACATCATATACTATTGTCACGTCAACCAGATTAAACTAAGTATCCCTCTTTCCTTATCATTTCTTTTATTCCCAACATGCATAACATTTTTCACTTTCAGGATTAAAGGAAAACTAAAATAAGATTTGACACTTCAAGCAATCAATTACTAACGACCATGGAGAACAAAAAGCAAATAATTTTAAGGCCATGACTTTAGACTAAACTTTGGCGTGAGATAAAAAATATAATGAAACAGTTTAGATTATACATACAAGCGAAAAGGATGATACTTTTAAAGATGAGCATGAAATACCTTGACCACCTAGCTTTATCCTCTATCAACTTCCCAAGCTTGCTTCTTCTTTCCTCCACAAAACGCCGACAAATTTGTTCTACATTTGTCAAATATACCCTAACAAGTTCTCTCCTATACTGACAATCAAGGCAACGAAAAGGCCTGTCAGCTTTCTCCCTGTCAATAAAAACAAAAATGGTTACACAAATCTGAACCAAAAGCTCCAAGGCATATTAGATTATTACAAAAAAAAAATAGCACAGTACCAATCTTGCAGCAGAACAAGTTCCAAATAAATGTAATAACAAAAACTAAGTTTGTTTTCAAACCAGAAGACAGGACAGCATCACAGAGAGACACCAAATAAATCCACCAACATTAGCCAATATACTTTGTACTTCGATATAAATCACAGAGGGTGGGGTTGCTGGATTATTTCGATGGATGGAGGGATTCAAACCCTAAAAATCAGTCTCATGAAGAAAAAAAGGGGCTAATTTGCAATTTTGGTTCCCCTTTAATTCCTAATCCGCGATTTTAGTTCCCACATTTTTGAAAATTTGCAATTTTGGTCCAATCTTCAATTTTTCATATGTTTATTTCTTTTATTTTTTACATTTTAATTAATTAAATTATTTCTTGATGGTACCTTAAATGAATATGTTAGGTCTAGGATTCAATTGGACCAAAATTACGGATTTTCTAAAATATGGGGACTAAAATTGAGGGAAAAAAATAGGGGGACCAAAATCAAGAATAAAAAATTAAAGGGGAACCAAAACTGTAATTTAGCCTAAGGGTTGAATCACAAAAAACTCTGTAAAAGAATGGGTGGGCCATGGCAAAAAGGGGCAGAATACAAGATGGTCATACACTATTCTGAAGGTAAAAAATGGTAGAGCATATTCATATACAAGATGGTCATACACTAGTTGAATTACAGAACATTCATATATTCTCCCAAGTAACAATCTTATCGACCAGTTAAACAGTATACAAGATGGTAGAGCATATCTTTAAGATTATAAATAAAATATAAAATAATAAATAACATACCTAATGACTTGAACTTGAGCTTTTATTATCAGATTGTCAGATGCGTCAACAAAGCCGTCATACACTTTTGAGAGCTCCATAAACTTTTTCCATCCCCAGTCATGCTCCTTCTTCCAAAATCGGTGTAATGTATCTAGAAAACTCAAGTAAAAAATAACTCAAACACTATTAAAAAATTGTAAACTTCAATAATGAAGCCAATTATTTACCAACAGACCAGAATATTTTGATTTCTTCGGATCTTTATTGACCACAGCTATTGTAAATTGCGCAAAATGACTCCATCCTGTATTATCCTAAAAAAAGAGAGGAGAACCAAAGAGAAGTCATGTACTATGGGACCAAGAGTAGCTAGTGAGACTAACTATAATTAATGCATCTGAAAAATTCAGGAATCAAACCTGGAAGAAGTTTGTCATGATTAGCAACACAAAGAAACAGAGAGAGATGATTGCAGACATCACAACCTTGTGGATAAATTAAAATATACCTGACACATACCACAGTACGATTAGGTCAAAACCTCAACTAATATGTACAGCATGTTTCAAGTCATAAGGACTGTCTCAGCAAACCATATGCACCCGTTAGATTGCATGTATCCATGTACCAACTCTGCATCAAGCATGTTAATTCTATGATCATGTTCTACTCCTGATATGCTTCACAACTTTCAAAAATCAAATAAACAAAGTATATTTCCCTTATTTGACAAATCATACTGTTATTCAGTCACAAATTCTTTCGTAGATGTCTGAAAATTGCAGAGTATTTGAAAGAACAATGTAACCCTGAAACCAATGTTTTCCCCCTTAATAGTGAATTTTTAGAGATAAATTACAAACAATAAATTTTTCAAGACTCAAAAGTTCATAATAAACTTGACACTGATTGACTGAAGCCATAATGATCAATTTGGCTGCAATCAACGTGTAAGAATATGTTATTAACCAAAAAAGTGTGAATGAGGGATAGAGAAAGAAACATCATCATTGGACCACACCCTTTTTCACATAATAACGAGCTCCAGTATATTTCAAGTCATAAGGACTGTTCTAACGGGTGCAATTTGTCATAGGTATAAAGATGCAAATTAAAATGATGCAGAAAAGCATGGATAGTTAAACACTTAAACTCTAAAGCACACCAAAATCCAGGTAAGGCAGGTAAGTTTATCCCAAGCCACATACCACTTGTAGCTGCCAACCTCAAACGCACTACTACGAAGTTCCCTTTTGGTAATCTGAGAAAAATTTTCAATCTTCCATGTATATCTTCCATACAATTCTGAAGGTTTTGGTCCTGTAAAGAAGAAACAAATTAGATTTTGAACAACTGTTTGTGGAAATTAAAGAAATTTTGAATTAAAATGATCACAAATTCACCATCGTCGTCGTCGTCAGTGTCCCAATAAGGGGGTGAAGTCGACGGGGTTCCATTCTCCACCTGCTCAGAAGACCGCCATTCTGCCAATGCTTCCCCAGATTGACAACGCTGCCCACTAAAAGTTCCCTCTGCAGACTTTCCCGCTCCAGATTCCTCACTCGCAATCCCAGCCATTCACTAACACTCCTCTTATAACACCTACCATGCCAGATAAGAAAACACAGACAGTGCAAAAATCAGCCCCCTTTAAACCCCTCATTACATTATAACATTGAAAATCATTCAAACAATTTTAGACAGAGATAAATTATTCTAACATTTGAAGTACTCCTTTTTCAACTACATCACAGGAAACCCTATAATATATAATTATAATAATGATTAAAAAAAGCCAAAATTTCCCACTAACAAGTTAGCAATTCTACATCACCAATTGAACCCCATCAAAAAAATCACATAACGGAGGGATGGTACCTTCCCCCATTTCTCAAAATCCAACATACAACAGTTTAGAGATAACCCAAAATAAAAAAAATAAAACCTCTAATATGATTAAAACCCAAAAACCCACCTCAGGACAAAAAAAAAATAAACCATGAATAAAACCCTAAAATAAAGATTTAATAACAACAAAAAATTAAACCCAAAACCAATCAAATAAATTGGAACAAGAGGGGAATTAAACCAATAAGAAGAGGGATTACAAAAAATTCAGGTGGCTGATGCAAATTGCATGAAACCTAAAACGGAAAATTTGTGACAAAAATCGACGCCGGAAAAAGACCGAGATCTCGGGCAACGATTCCCGTGCAAAACATTGATCGAAATCGAAGGAATGACGCAGAGGAAGAGCAATAAAAAAAACACCGCAATAAAAAAATTGAACAGGAACTAGGGGAATTGGGAAACGACGTCGCATCAAACGGATCCCAATTAGGGCACACGCACCTGGAATCGAAGGAGCAGATAACAACAACAGCTCTGAGATTTTAGAGACAGAGAGGCGAAGAGAGAGAGAGAAAGAAAGAGGAGGAGGAGGAGGTGAGGAGGAGCAACGTAGAGTGCAAAGGCATAACCCAAAAACGAAAATTAGTATTTTTATTGTCTTTATTTTATTATTTATTAATTATTTTGGCTTTGGTCAAAAAAAATATTAATTATTTTGGCTCTTATGAAAAATATATTTTGTGTCAAAAAAATATATATATATTTAAGAATTTTCCTTATTATTATTTATTTTTTTCCCAATGGAACAGATTCTCACACAATCGGGATGAAAAAATAAAAACAATAGCTATGTTCGTTAATTTCGATTCAGATTATAAGAAAGTAATAACGTTTCAAATTTCTTTTGTATTAATTGTTTATGGAATTTATTTATTTGAAAATCATATACTATAAAAAATAAGTTGTATTACCATTCGAAGACAAATTACTATTTTTTGATAAAAAAAGAATTTAATTAGATATACTAATTAACAGTTTAAGAATTTCCGTATAATGAAAATTATTGATTTTTATAATAATTATTTTATAAGTTTTGTTTAGATTTATTTTTAATTTGAATACAAAATCTTTAAATTGATAATATATTAAAATTAAACTCTTATAATAATTATTTAAAAATTATACTTCGAGTATTTTTTAACTAATTAACAATATAAAAAAATTTACACTAACAATATATTGAAATAATTACATTTATTGTTTAACATAGAAAAGTAAAAAAGAGAAAGAAAAACAGATAAAGTGTTGTTAGGTTTTATGACGAAGTCTAGCGTGCGTGAGCTTCCAATGTCACGCACGGTGCCAAAGTTTTTCATAACCCTTGATATATTAACAAAATAATTAACAGTGGAGATTTCGAGGGTGTACCATAGTCACAAAGTACTGAATAACCACATTCCCCTTCACTTGACACGTGCGGCAACAATCGTGCTCATCTTCATCGCTCTTGTGCAGCCGAGTGAGCGAGTCAACGTGAAGCCAACTCAGGACAGGCAAGCCCTCGTCGCATTCATCTCCCTCACCCCGCACGTGAACCGGGTCCTATGGAACACATCCAGTTCAGCCTGTGACTGGTTTCACCAACCTCACCTTCCTCCGCAACCTCTTCCTCCGAAACAACCACCTCTCCGGCGAGTTCCCCACCGCCTTGATTCAGATGACTCGCCTCGAACTCTCCCCCAACAACTTCATTGGCACAATCCCTTTCGCACTCAACAATCTCACTCACTTAATCGGCCTTTCTTGCAACTGCCATTCCTTACGCGCTTATCATTGAACAGATGACTGTGATTTCCACTGGAAGATAGAGAGGTTTTCGATTTTGATGAGCGCATCACCCATTGCCATTCTGATCGAACCTTCTCCTCCTTCTCCCTTTCTCCCTCCACCACACTTATTTTTCCCCTCTCTGCGGCAAGTTCATGCGTGCGTCCCTGGGTAGAAAGAACCACCCTAAACCCCATCCATCCAAAGCTTGTGAGCAACCACTGTGCAACCGTGTTCAGATCACAGTAGCCGCCACTCGTGATTCTCGTCATCTTCGCGCCGGTGTTCCCCTCCTTTTCCTATTCTCTCTTGTCACAAACTCACTGTGCTTGTGCAGGGCCCGAGTGTTACACCATTCTCTCTCTTTTTGGTTATTCGATACTTTGTGACTACGGTACATCCTCAGGATCTCGACCGTTAATTTTTTTATTGTTATATCCAAAGGCCTGAAAAACTTTGGCACCGTACGTGACATTTGAAGCTCACACACACTAGACTTGGTCTAGGTTTTATTATTATAGAATACAAGAATTGGAAGAAATCTCGATTTGCTTTTATTTTGTTTTGAGGTCCAATGTTAAAAATTAAATCTCCTAATCCACTTTGGTTGGGTTCAAGCACATAAAAGCCGCATCAAACCATGATCTACATAATTGGGCCTACTTTAGAAGTAATGAGCCATTGAGTTGGGCAAGTTTTGGACCGATTGGGTGGGTTGAAATAGACATGAATTTAAATTGAGTCATGATCACTTTTTGCCTAAATCAAATATCTTTTTGGGCAATTGTTAAATATACCTCCTTTAATTAGGAAACTTACCTCTTTTTATAATTTAGATATTTTTTTACTAAAATTACCCCTACTAAACATTCCAGAACATATCTCTTGCATACCCCCCACCACCAACGTCACACGCAACAACCACCATGCCAAAATCCAAATTTCAACCAACTCACCACAAGCTTCCAGAAACCCAACACCAGCATCACACCATTAAGCAAACACAAAACCCACTCCACATTTCTTCCTTGTTTCTCGTCTCCAGCATGAATGTGTGCTACAATACGATGTCCATTGCTTTATTTATTCTTGCTTTTATTCAAATTGTTGCAATAACACACTATCCCAACCACATTAAATTAACTTTCTCACCCTCCTTCCCATTTGTAAATTGAAATTTCATCCTCATAATCGCACTTTCTATCTCAGTTAGATGGTAGTTTAATTATGAGATTTCGAAGAAAAATTTGAGAAAAAGTGGATTTCTTGGCTAAAAATGCAGAATGAGGAAGAAAATGGTGTTATGTTGTCCTATTTTCTTCTCTCCGTCCATGAGTTTGCTGAAAACATGACAGATGCCTTATTCTCAAATCTTGATCAACGTCCTCACTCACTCACCATTCACAACCGCTAATCTCCACCTTTCCCCACTCAATAGAACTCCAGGCCACTAAGTAAATACCCTATATTGCCATGGTGGTTATGTGTGATGTTGGAGGTAGGGATACGCATATGGAATATTTACTATGGATATTTTTAGGAAAGAAAATATCAAAATTACATAGAGGAGGTATATTTAACCATGGCCATATTTTAGGAGTCCGACATATCAATCAGTTACAAATTACAAAACTATCAATAATACATTAATGCTAGGGTTAAATAAGTTTTTGGTATCTCAACTATTTCAAATTTTGATTTTTAACCCCTGTTAAATTTTTTTGCCTATTTTTAGTTCCTGACAAATTTTAGATGACTAATTTTAGCCCTTCTAAAATTTTTTGCTCATTTTTAGTCCCTTATTTTTTTTATTACTTAAAATTAGTCATTGTGAAGTTGAATTTTTACCCTTTTTTTTTCTAGGGACTAGTTTTGACTAATAGAAAATAAACAAGGAACTAAAAATGGACAAAATCTTTAAAGTGACTAAAATTAATCATTTAAAATTTGATATGGACTAAATGGACAAAAAAATTAAGACAAACTAAAAATCAAAATCTGGAATAGTTGAAGGTCCATAAACTTATTTAACCCTTAATACTAATATATTTTGGGCTTAAAGCACAATAGTCTAACATCATCAAATGCCATTGTTGTTCTTCCTAATTTTGATTTCTTTTACCTATCTATCTGGTAAAAATCTATGCTGCAAAATTTGGAATGTTGCCTAAAAGAAATGTCTTTGGCCTTATTATAACAAATAATAGTATTACGCAAAGTACCTTAACTTCCTTAACCTTTTATTACGTAAAGTATCATAACCCAATTAGTTAGGAGTAGGATGATACTTATTACTATGACTAGGACAACTTCAACATTACCAATTACTAAGCCAATATAAGAATTAAAGAAGAAACCAAATTTATTGATTCTCCACAGCACACTTGTCAACTACAACATAAAAACATGTGAAGACTTTGAAAATTAAATATTTAGGAATAATTTTACAAATTTAGGAAAAATTAGGCAAGAGTTTCACCATTGGACATTGACAAAACCTCAATCTGATCTTCATGCACCATATAAATATAGATAATAAATTAATACTTAGTTTCATGTTACAAGTGGAAGCACTATATAAAATTAGTTAATACCTATAAAATAAGAGTTTAATATAAATGAGAGCAGGCTATGAATATCAGCTTCAACTTTTATCTTCTTTTCGTAGTTACACTTACTCACACATGACATAATATAAACAATTGTTAAGTTTCAACCACACATATTATTAGGTTCCTAATTATGTTGATCAACATAAGGCCTTTAAGCAGAAGTTGGAACGAAAGGAAATGGTAGTCACTCAAACACTTGCAAAGTAATATCAATTGACACTTGCACGTAAATATAAAAAATTAGAATTTAGAACACAAATTCAAAGAAAATAAAGGAAAAAAGACATAGTAAGAAACTTCTCATACCCACTAGGTTCTCTTTGCAATTTCTCATACATGTGCAAAACATATTAGCATGAAGCAATAGGGAATTGAAAGTGGCCTAGCAGTAACAATTTTTTAGGATCTGCAAAATGCAAAACATATTAACATGAAACCAATTTAATACAAATTAGAAATGTGATAAAAAAAATGCAAAACAAACCTTCCATAATAGACTAGGTGAAGTAAGGAATTGAAAATGACTCAACAACAACAATTTTTTAGGACTTGCAAAGTGTAAAACATATTATAGCATGTAAATAATTTAATACAAATAGGAAGTGCAATAAAAGTTATAGAACAAACCTTGCAAAATAAATTAGCAACAGTAGGGAATTGAAAGTGACTCAACAGGAATAATTTTTAGGACCTGTAGAACATATTACTATGAAATCAATTTGGTACATATAAAAAATGTTAGAAAAATGCATAACAAACCTTGTAAAATAGACCATGCTATATCATTTAATACATAAAAGTTATCTAAAGAGTTGAGGAAGCATAATGTGCCTTTTTTCCCTTTTAAAATACATAAGTAAAAAACAAAACAAAAAAAAAACTTGTCTTAAGCAAATGGTTAAGGATAAATTTAATAAGAAACAACACGAAAATGATATAATGAATATTTTTTTAATAAAATATTGTAATTGAGTGGATGCACTTCAAAATAATCAAAAAAATGTAAAAAAAAATTAACTTGCAAAGAAAAACATAATAACAACTATTTAAGTAAAGATTAAACTCACAAATCAAAAGACTACAACAAGCATATGACACTCGAAAAATTAACTACAGTTTCAGCCAATTGTTGGTTGTGATTGAGATGATATTATCGTCGATTCAACTCCACCATTTGTAATCCCAACTCTTAATGCTACAACTCTAACTGCTTGAGATCCTATAATCTCCCTTTGAACTCCTTCGAAACATAATAAGCAAATAAATAACTTAAATAAATTAATAAATAAAAAATAAACAACTTAGAAATAATATATTAGGAAAGAAATAGATTGTACCTATTACAATATTTTCAAAGTTTTTCAATTCTTCACTTGGATTGACTTTTTTAAATTGCAGTAAAGAAGTCATCAACCAATTTTTGGCACAAATGAATGCCTCAGTCATTTTTGAGTTAAGAGAGTTTTGAAATATGTCTAAAACTCTCCTACTAGTGTTGAATGCACTTCTAAATGCCATTGTCGACACATGAATTATCAAAATATCCTTGACCATGTTTGACAATATTGAGAAATGAAAGGAATTATGTTTTCACCATAAAAGCAATTTAAAATTTTCATCTACATCAACATTTGTTGCTACCAAATATGTATCAGGCTTATTTTTTTGTCAATAGAACTTTTCTTTTTCAAATGTGCCCAAAAGCATCTTTCCTAGCCATATAAGTAGGAATTTTAACTAAAGTTGTTTCTACATACTACCACCCAATTATCCATCACCTTATTGGGTTTGCTTATGTTATTTAGGGATGGCAAGAATTCTTATACTGGCAGGTACCCACCTGAACCCGCCCCCTATTTTGATAGGGAATACATGCTTTGATTAGGCACAAGTACAGGTACAGGTATTACCCAACTTTTTTAAACAGGGGAAGAGGACAAGGATGGATATGTAACTACCTATTTTGTACTTATACCAGTCTACGAGGATGGATATGCAAATAATTAAGAATTAAAAGTGTTCAATGAAGAATGAGGCATCAATACCTGCTAAGTTGAAAATGGGAGCTGAAAGCGCAAAATGGTGAACCCTCGTCAATCTAAAGCCAAGCTTGCATAATGGTTATAGAGAAATCGTTTGATCTTCTCTATACGCTCACCTTCCCGACACTTCAAATGAGCAAAAGCTACAATTTTAGAGTGAGGAATTGATTAGAGAAGGGGGAGTGACTTAGGTAAGGCGAGAGCAACACCACATAGTTCCTAGGGTTTTAGGGTGAGGATTTGAAGATTGAATATTGAAATTTAAATTTAAATATAGGGTTATTACACAGGTCATTTATGTGCCAATGTAGATTCTTGTCAATCATCATCTATACATGTGAGGCAACTGGGCTTAAACAAAAGGGCATAATCTTATGTAAGTAAACACATTTGGTCGGGTTTGGTTGTCAACGAAATGAAAAGGCCCAAATTGAACCCACACAAAGAAACCTATTCAAAATTGGTTTTTCACTTGCCTAACCCATTAGCCCGCCTAAACCCTCCCACATGCTAATTTTTAATTTGATTAAATCAGTTTTGGGTTGGGTTAGACCTATTTGCTCACCCATACTCTTTTCTATATTCTCTTCCTTATTTCCCCAATCAAATTTAGCACATCAATAAAATTATCTTCAATTTCTTGTTTCATTCTCTATCTCCATGAAATTCAATTAACATCCAACCAATTGCATAAACTAAAGTAGAGAATTTTATTCTATTCAAACCTTGTAATTAAATTAGATAGAGTTAATTTTGACTTTTGAGATTATGGTTTATCAATTATAACAAGCTTCATGTTTTAGGAAGTGTAAATTAATTGTTCCTAATCTTGGCTATTAAGCAAAAGATGGCTTAAGTAGTTCATACATTTTAATGATATCTATTTGACTTTTGAGGTTTTGGTTTATCAAGATAACAAACATTATATCTTAGAGTTTAATGATCATGTACTGACCGTGTAAAATTGTTTTACACTGTCATCCAATCACAAATCATTGTTGATATGACTTTTAAAGTAGTTATCATAAAAGTCAATAAACTTATCATACACAGTGGGTTGTGATTGAATGACGGTGTAAAATAGCTTTCCACTTCAGTGCATAACCTATTTTCTCTATGTTTTAGGAAGTGTAAATTAATTTTTCCTAATCTTGGCTATCAAGCAAAAGATGGGCAAAGCATAAAATTTAATTAAATAGTTTTTCTATTAATTTATGTGTAAGTTTTAGTGGTTGATTTAACTAAAACTTAGATTGTATTGCAAAACAGACAATAAAAGCTTTTACTATTTTGTTTGAGAAAATAGTCAAATATTTCATGAAAATTAATATGATTAGTCATTATTAATCACAAATAAATTTCTATGAAATTTTGGATTGATTATGTTGCTCTAAATTAATATAGTATTATATTATTCAGTGTCAAATGTACGCATTACAAACAACTTTTTTAAAATAAGAAAATACTCATAATCAATATCCAAATCTGTTTATGGATTATTATATCCTTCCTAATTCATTATCATCTTAATTTGACCATTAGATACCTTAATTAAGTGTTTTCATAATCGAACCAATTATTAACTCAGTCTACATATTAGGTTAAGGGATTAGTGGTTGAACTAGTAGGTTAATGGTTGAACCACATGAACCAATTTATATATTAAATATATAAAAGTGATATATAAGTTATCATATAAAAATAAAATTTTCCACTATGGATTGTTGGGTGAGGTATCTTGTGTGCAAAAAATTGTTATTTAATGGAAATCCTTAATCTTTAATTGGGGACTTGATGTAACTCTCAGTGGTAGGGAGTAAACTAGTATAAATCTTTTATGCAATCTTTCTCTTAACTATCTTTTTAATTTTCATTTATTGAATTGTGATAAATTGAAATTGAATTAATAATGAATATGGGTAATTGAAAATAACCTAATTATGATTGTTGCAATTGTTATTACATTGAGTATTGTTGTAATTGATCATACCTAACACTTCATATCATCATTAAGGGACATAAGCATTGTATTGCACCATTGGTGAGGACTTGGTTGCTAAGGTTGGGCATAATCATACATTACTAATTAATCACCTAAAATAAGATTTTTGAGAGAGTTTTTCAATTGTGGCTCACAAAATTAAATTTCCACAAAAGTTTTAAAATATTTCAAAATACTCAATTCACTCCCTTCTTGAATACACACACATACCCATTTTATTTCTACAAATAACACTAATTTGTGATAATTAAACAACTTTGCATATAGTTTCTAATCTAGTTTTTCATGAGAAAACCAAGCACATTAAGGTAGATTGCCATTTCATCAAAGAGAAGATCGAATTAGGGAGCATCGCCAACTTTATCAACTCTAGTGACTAATTGGTAGACATCTTTACCAAATCCTTAAGAGGTCCTAGAATTAGCTATATATATAACAAGGTTGGTGCATTTGATTTATATGCTCCAGGTTGAGGAGAAGTGTTGAAAACCATAATCAAATATCTTGTATTTTGTTAAAATAGGAGAAAACAGAGGTATAATGGAGTGAAAATCGTATGTCAGAGTACACAGCGGATGTGTGTTTATATAGGTTAATTACATTAATTACACATAAATAGAGGAAATTTTTTTTCCTCTAAATTAAAGATTATGTTCCTATAAACCGCTATTATTAATAGAATCAGAATATAATATTCTAATTTTCAACACTCCCCCTCAAGCTGAAGCTTACTAAGCTCTCAGCTTGTTACAAGAAAATTTATTCCCAACAAATAAATAAAAAACATAAAAATTGAGCTCCACCAAAAAATAATAGTTTGAAAAACAACTCAGGGATGTTGGAGAAGTCTGAGAAAGTTGCTAGAAAAAAATATCTTTGCCAGATGGCTAGAATGATCATCAGCGAGAGAGAAAATTCATGGCAAGCATAGCAAGGTTCGTTCTTCTTGAAACTACATTTGGAAGCTTCAAACCCAATAATGTTGGAGATTCAAATTATTTAAACTTAACATGAGACCAATGCATCTGGGACAAAGTCGTCTAGACTAGTGCACATAAGACACAGACGGGGCCAGTGCATCTAGGACAGCGGCATGATAGGCTACCGAAAAGTTCTTCGCCAGAAAATGAGCAGTGAGTAGAAGGCGTTGGCCCAAAAACACACCGAAAAAGGACAGTGGCAGGATAGGCGACCAAAAAGTTCTTAGCTGAAAAATGAGCGGCGAGCAGAAGGCGGTGGCCGAAAAACATGCCGGAAAAGAACCGTAGTAGGATAGGCGATCAAAAAGTTCTTCGCTGGAAAATGAGCAGCGAACAAAAGGCAATGATCGAAAAACACATCAGAAAAAGGACGGCGAAGGTGCGAAACTGGTCACAAAAGAAGGGAGACGATTAAAAGGGTCCACCAAGGATAATGGATCTTTATCCCCGGTGAATCATGATTTTCGTAATACCTCTGTCAGGCTTTGATACCATGTTAAAATAGGAGAAAACAGAGGTATAACGGAGTGAAAACCGTATGTCAGAGTACACAGCGGATGCGTGTTTATATAGGTTAATTACATTAATTACACATAAATAGAGGATATTTTGTTTCCTCTAAATTAAAGATTATGTTCCTATAAACTGCTATTATTAATATAATCAGAATATAATATTCTAATTTTCAACATATTTATTATATAACGGATTTGTAGACAAGTCATATTCGATTTAGAGGAAACAAAATTTGCTCTAATTTATGTGTATTTATTATAATAAGCCTATATAAATAAACATTGCTTTGTGGTGTCATTCATACACATGGTTTCAACATCTTTTCATATGTTTTCTCTCTTTCAACAATAACAAACAAAATTTAAGACTATGTTTATAATAAAGACTAATAATATTTCTTTTATCATATATGATTTCTTCAATATACAATAATAATTAAACTTGAATCTCTTGAGTTCTAACACCAAAATATTGAAAATTGCATATCAAGACAACCATAAAACCAATAACATATGAGAAATCAACAACTTTAGGATATTAGACATCCCTTAACAATGCATATGAGATCTCATCAACTCCATGTTTTTTTTTTTCTGCTCATTTTCAGCCAGCTGTGCTACCTCTTCTTCTTCTTCTTCTTCTTCAAGAATGAGCTCTTGTATCTTTAGAGCAACAACTTCTTGGTAGGAAACCTCAATTTTATTGCTGCACCCATTAAGTAAATAATTAGGATAAACTAATCCATTTGCATTCTACAAATAGTCAATCAATACATACAGAAAACAACATGAAATCTATGTCACTGGAGAATAAATAATAAGCATTGACTCACTTTTGTGTAGACAATGATATTGCACTACATGGGCATGGATAAACTTCCATGGACCCTAAAGTTAATTGTAAAGTGCTCGACTAAGACTATTAGCTATCATGCCATCATCTCCAATTGTTTCACATGATACTATTATTAGGTCAAAGGCCAGGTGTGTCCCATGGTTGTATAATTATTATACCACAGATTCCAAACTATGTATAGCTCAGAAGGAATAGTATGAAGTTCACTCTTAACCTTCAAGTATGATGTCATGCACTGGAAACAAGGTTGTTAGTAGACAAGTTCAAACTCCCTTATTGTTCAGGCACTATAAAATACCACAGAAAATGGAACTTTTGCAAAGTCTTTTTCATGCTACCATAAATTGCACGATTTGAAATTTGAATAGACAATCTCATCCATAATTGATTATAAGCATTGACTAAGATTCTATAGAGATATGTGTGGAATTATGAAATAAAGGCTAAAAATTGCAATTTCCATAGGAATGCCTAGGCAACTTCTTGGTGTGGCATGTAAAAGCAAATTGGAGCAATTACAACTTGCCAAGTACTCACAGCTTTTTAGAAAAGAAAATTTCAAAAACTCTCATCATATAAAACCCTTATCCTCTAAAACAATAAAAACACAATTGTGAAATTTTTTTAATATTAAAATGAAAGTACAACCTTCAAGCATGAAATATAACAAAATGGATAACATTGCAAATGACTGGTGTGAATTAACAGAGTCTTATTCCTAATGATCAATGCTAACAAACAACCAATAACGCAGAAGAGAATATATAAATGAGTGGTTAACCAAGACAACTTCAAGAGTCCATAACTAATAGCGTATACTACCTGAATATATGGGTAAGGACAAATATTTCTAAAGTCCTGCGACCTATTTCTGTGAGATGCCTTTCATCACGCTCAATGAAATCTTTATTGTAGTCCTCCCCAGGGTTTCCATCCTGCCAAAAAAAGGTGAACCAGGTTTCTTGGCAATCAAAAGAATTCCAGAACTATAAAGCCAATGTGTCATATCCACTGTGCTAACCATTCCCAGATTACCCAAAATACCTCTCTACAGGTGTAATATATGTCCACAACTCTAACTAGACTAAACTAGTTTTGTTTTTAAATTTTAACTATATTTTGAAAATAAAGCTTATTACCCAGTGGGATAAGGCTTTTGTTGTTGTTGTTGTATTGAAAATAAAGCTTATCCTGTCCAAAATATAAGCAAACTACTATATCTATAGAAATATAACTAACACTATTTGGATTGAACCTTAATTAGAGGGCCATAGAATTAATTTTGGGGTCAAAATCAATTTTTCTTAAAAAATATAGGACCCTAGTCCATACAAATTTGATACAAATTATAAAGTGGATTTCCTTAGCAATACGACAACCAAAATTGTTTCCCACCGGGTGGAACCAACTACATGGATCAAATGACACCACCGTGCTTTGTCAACAACCATTTCTTCAGAGATTTACATGACACTTCAACAAATACTTCCCCACATAACATTAATATTCTTCCAAAAACAATTCCTATGAACACGTTATTCCTCACACTATGAGATTTTAAAGTAATCACAGGTGTAATAATTCAGAAATGAAGGAAAAGAAGCCACACCCAATAAATGTAGATTGTAGTTCACAATACAGAATAGAGTTTGTCTTTTCTCCTTTATGTTCTTTCATGTCATTTTGGTTGGTTGTTTTGCACAGCCAATAATTAAACTCATCTTAAAAAGACTTGTCAAAGGCCCATGAATCAGGTTTATATACCAAGAGTATTAAGGGGAGGAGGGTTGAGCGAAAGGGTGATGGATGGGCCAGATCAGCTAAAATTGTGTGATTCTTTCTTCTCATCGTTTGCACTTACAAGTTTTGGCTCTAATACCAAATTGATAAGACTCAAAACTCAGAAGAGCAGAAATTGAGAAGGAAGAATTACTGAATTTTATATAGGGAACAGTGGAGTAAACTCCTTTCAAACAGAGAAAAAACTCCAAAATAATCATCTGCTGCCAGGATGGTAAACATAATGAAGAAGAAAACCACAGGGTACTCTGCAGAGTCGGAGAGTTGCAGAAGTGAAGAGGGCCCTTAGAAAAGGGTATCGTTGCTGTAATACACTATGGAGAAAAATCAGATAACTACACTAGAAAAAAATTCCATTCTTAGTCTTTTTCCATGGTTTCAACCAGAAGACGAGACTGTTTTCTGATGTCTCTTATTTGTTCCAATGGGCTTACCCTATATCACTAGCTAGCAACATAATTCCTCATTTGCTTTTTACCAACACAAATTATTTTTCTTACCTTTGTGGGATTTTGAGGACCCTTCTCATCTTTCAGAGGCAGAGGTTTCAGAGCTGCCCTCTCAAGTAGCAGCAGAACATCATCCACCAGTACAAACATATCTTTCTCAGCAAAGACAATTGGTGCTGGCATTTCTTCAGCATCCAACAATTTTACCCTACCATTCATGCACTTACTCTGGCTTTCGAGGGCCTTCAACCCGCTATACAAGGAGTCCATTACCAAAGTAGAAGTCACTTCTTTTTCTATAAAGAAGTGTTTTACAACTGCTTTCAAAATTACATCTGTCTTCTCACTAGACATGCAGTGCCTAGAAGTTTGATCAACTTCTCGCCAGAAAGTACAGAAGCTGCAAATAATGCAAAGCCAATAAAACATACACCACAAACAGAAGTGGTAATGAATCCGAATACAATATACTACATTAGATAAACATTTTACGTCCCTATTAAATAACAGTATCAAGACAGATTAAACTTGTTATAGGATATAGGATATAATATACAAGACAGACTTCACAATACATATGCATAAAAAGTGGCAAAAATTACACAAAGATGCGTACAATACATCATACTTGTACCATTGTCAACTAGATTAAACTACAGTATCCCTGTTCTATGATCATTTCTTTTCTTCCCAACATGCTTAACATTTTCATTTTCAGGATTAAAGGAAAACTAAAATAAATAAGATTTGACATTTCAAGCAATCAATTAGTAACAATCATGGAGCATGAAAAGCAAATAATTTAAAAAGGTCATGACTTTTGTAGACGACACTTTAGAGGAAGATAAAAAGTTACAGCATGAGAAGTATTAGGAACATACTCTCTAACACACTCCTTCGTACACACTTTCTCTAATTGGTTAAAATTTATTGAAAACTAAAAAATCAGGAGAGAGAATCATTAAATATGAGGTGGGACTCAAAAAATTTTGTCATTTTCAATAAATTTTAACCAATAAAAGAGAGTGTGTTCAAAAGAGTGTGTTCCTTGCATTTTTCTTACAGCATACATAATGAAATAATTTAAATTATACAAACAAGTCAAAAAGTTGATACTTTTAAAGATGAGCATGAAATACCTTGACCACCTAGTTTTATCCTCTATCAACTTCCAAAGCTTGCTTCTTCTTTCCTCCATAAAATGCAGGAAAATTTGTTCTACATCTGTCAAATATACCCTAACAAGTTCTCTCCTATAATGACAATCAAGGCAACGAAAAGGCCTTTCAGCTTTCTCCCTGTGCATAAAAGTAAAAATGGTTACACACCTGAATCAAAAGCTCCAAACTAGTTGACATCAAAGGAAGATCATGTCTTGCAGGCTTTCAAATCTCCTAATAAAGTATATTGAAAATGACTAATCGCCCAAACTAGTTGAATTGCTCAATTGCAGAACATTCATATATTCTTCTATCTAAGTAACAAATGAAGTCAAAACTATCTGTAAAACAACCTTAATGACTAATTAAACAGTACACAAGATGGTCGGACATATATGTAAGATTATATATAAAATAATAAATAATAGAATACCTAATGACTTGAACTTGAGCTCTTATTATCAGATTGTCAGATGCGTCAACAAAGCCATCATACACTTCTGAGAGCTCCATATACTTTTTCCATCCCCAGTCATGCTCCTTCTTCCAAAATCGGTGCAATGTATCTATAAAACTCAAGTAAAAAATAACTCAAACACTGTTAAAAGTATTGTGAACTCCAATAATGAAGCCAATTATTTACCAACAGACCAGAGTATTTTGATTTCTTTGGATCTTTATTGACCACAGATATTGTAAATTGCGCAAAATGACTCCACCCTGTATATCCCAAAAAAGAGGGGAGAACCAAAGAGAAGTCAAGTACTACGGGACCAAGAGTAGCTAGTAAGATTAACTATATAACTAATGTGATCTGAAAAATTAAGGAATCAAACCTGGAACAAGTTTGTCATGATTAGCAACACAAAGAAATAGAGAGAGATGATTGCAGACATCACAGCCTTGTGGATAAATTAAAATATACCTGACACATACCAACACAATTAGGTTAAAACCTCAAACTAATATGTACAACATGTTTCAAGTCATAAGGACTGTCTAAGCAAACCATATGCACCCATTAGATTGCAAGTATCCATGTACCAACTCTGCATCAAGCATGCTAATTCTATGATCATGTTCTACTCCTCCTGATATACTTCACAACTTTCAAAAATAAAATAAACAAAGTATATTTCCCTTGTTTGACATATCAGACTGTATAACAAATTCTTTTGTAGATGTCTGAAAATTGCAGAGTATTTGAAAGAACAATGTAACCCCAAAACCATCATTTTCCCTCCTTAATAAAAGAACTTTTAGAGAAAAAATAAAAACAATAAATTTTGTCAAGACTTAAAAAGTTCTAATAAACTCAACACTATGATTGACTGAAGCCATAATGGTCTGTTGTCTATAGCAAGGAATAAGGAGGCTAAGGTTGGGGAGTAGGGGGAGTGGGTTGAGGGGAGATGGGTTTGGAAGTGGGAATGGAGGAGGGATTTTTTTCAATGGGAGGAGGATGTAGTGCAGTTACTGATGCAGAAGGAAGAATCACAGACCATATTACATGGTAATTGTGATAGATGGGTATGGAGAAATGAATCTCATGGTGTTTACACAGTGCGTTCAGCTTATCATGCCATGAAGAGGAAAGCTTGTCTATCAGTAATGTGAAATGGACAAAGTTATGGAACAAATTTGTGCCGCTGAAGGTTGTGGTTTTTATATGGAAAGCCTCACAAAATAGAATTCTAACTAAGGAAAATCTAAGGAAAAGAGGCGTCTTGAATCAACAGGATGAGATATGTCTTGTCTGCCACAAGGAGATAGAATCTATAGAACATCTGTTCTATGGATGTCAAAGGTCAGTGCAAGTGTGGTATTCATGCTGTAGGTGGTTGGGTGTCTCAACGGTGTCGTTAAACAATGTGCAGGGACAAATGCAACAGTTTCAAGGTATCTCGGGGAGTATTAAAGTTGATAGACATTGTTGGGATGTCATTTGGTTTGCAACTATGTGGGCAATATGGATTGGGGAGGTGTTCAGAGGCAAAGTTTCGAATGTGGCAGAAATTGTAGAGCATATGAAGGTAATGTCATGGAAATGGTTGAGGTTTTGGAAAAAAGGATTCATTTATCCTTTGGCAACTTGGTTTACTAATCCAGTGGATTGTATTCAATTTGCTGCTAAAGTGTAATTCTTTATGAAGGTTGTGGTGTATCATATGTTATGATTATGCAGGGTCAGTAGCGGAAAATGGAAGATAGTGAGTTCCAGCTGCATATGTAAGGAACAAAAGTCATGAGAAGGAATGCAATGATCAGACAAGCACAAGATAAATCATTTATGTTTGGTGTGTTATCTCAATATCAGTAGGAAATGTGTCCAGTAAGTTACAGCAATGCAGAAAATAGGTGATGAGTTTTTTGGGGGCAGAAATACTTTGGCAGTGGAAGGAATATATGGGCACTACTGTGGTGGTGTAAGAAATATTAAAGACATTATGTTTTGACTTTTTACTTCTGGTATAGTTGATTCTGGAGGTGTTGATCCGGGGTGATATGCATAGCATGTATATATTAGAGATGTATATTTATAATTCTATGTTTGGGCCAACTTGGTACTACTTGTACTAAAGTTGGTTTAATTTTAATAAAATTAGTTCTTTTGCCTTGTTCAAAAAAAAATTGGCTGCAATAAACATGTAAGCATGTGTTGTTAACCAAAAAAGAATGAATTAGGGATAGAGTAAAAAAAAAGTAATCATTGGACCACACCCTTTTTCATGTAATAACGAGCTCCAGTATACATATAGGTATAAAGATGTAAATTAAAATGATGCAGAAAACAATGGATAAGTTAAACTCTAAAGCACACCAAAAGCCAGGTAAGGCAGATAAGTTGATCCCAAGCCACATACCACTTGTAGCTGCCAACCTCAAACGCACTACTACGAAGTTCCCTTTTGGTAATCTGAGAAAATTTTTCAATCTTCCATGTATATATTCCATACATTTCTGAAGGTTTTGGCCCTGTAAAGAGGTAAACAAATTAGATTTTGAACAATTGTTTATTGAAAATTTGAATTGAAATGATTACAAATTCACCATCATCGTCATCATCGGTGTTCCAATAAGGGGTTGAAGTTCCCTCTGCAGACTTTCCCACTCCAGATTCCTCACTCGCAATCCCAGCCATTCCCTGATCAAGCACTATTTCACTAACACTCCTCTTATAAAACCTGCCAGATAAGGAAGCAAACAAAGTGCCAAAATCAGCCCCTTAAATTATTGAAAATCATTCAAACAACTTTAGACAGAAATAAATTATTGAAACACTGAGAGTACTTCTTTTGCAACTACATCATAGAAAATCCTATAATATATAATGATCAGAAAAAGTCAAATTTTCCCACTAACAAGTTATCAATTCTACACAAAATAGATTTAGAAGCACAGTGCATTGTCATGGAAAATTAAAGGAAATATAGAACGAATTCAAAATGACAATAATTCACCAATTGAAATCCATCAAAACAATCACATAACATAGGGTTGATTCCTTCCCCCCATTTCTCACAATACAACATACAACAATTAGAGATAACCCAAAATTAAAATAAAAAATAAAAAATAAAAAAATCCAATATGATTAAAACCCAAAAACCCACCTCAGAAAAAAATTAACAATGCCTCGTGCCTAAATTAACCCATCATAAAGAAATGACAATTTAACAATGAAATTTTATATCAACAAATAATAAACCAATAAACTAACAAATAAAATAAATATATACGCACGTGAGATTAACAAGTGTCACGTCAAAATTAACTGAATAAAAGAAAATAACAAATTGACAATTTCTACAACACTCAACAATAGATAAACAAATTACAAAATAAATAAAGAAGATGTTAATTGACGTTGATTTTAGTTTTTGTTTAAATATATTCGAAAATTAATTTCACTTAACAAAATAATAAAAAGATGAGAAAAAAGACTATACATAGTCATCCGATCGCAGTTATTTATAATTGGATGACGGTGTAAAACTGTTTTTTACTATTGCCATTAAACTAAGATAAAAGAAAAATAAAAAGGAGATTGATTAGTGCTAATTTTATTTTTAGGTTTATTATTTATTCATTTTTCATGGATTTTAAAAATATGATTTTTTTAAAAACGAGAAAGCACGCTGTCAAAAAAAAAAAAAAAACGAGAAAGCACACTGTCAAAAAAAAAAAAAACGAGAAAGCACTGAGCCCATTTGTAGTTTTGATCAAAGGAGGAAATTAAAAAGAAATTGACCCAATTGAAACCCAAATAAATTCACCGGAAAAAAAAAACTGAAACTCGAATAAAAAAAATAACTAAAATAAAAAATTAAAGCCTCGGGTAATTAAACCAATTAGGGAAGTGTACCAAAAAAAAAAAAAAATTAGGGCACACGCAGTCACGCACCTGGAATTGAAGGAGCAGATAACAACAATAGCTCTGAGATTTTAGACAGAGAAAGGCGAAGAGAAAGAAAGAGGTGAGGAGGAGCAACGCAAAGAGTAAAGACATAACCCAAAAACGGAAAATAGTACAATAGTACTTTTATTGTCTTTATTATTATTATTATTATTATTATTATTATTATTATGGCTTCTAAAATAATATTTAAGTATTTTCCTAATTATTTATTATTTATTTTTCCCAATAGAACAGATTCTCATAATCGCTAATGAGAAAAATAAAACAATAGTTATGTTCGTTAATGTCGATTTAGATTATAAGAAAGTAATAATCTATTGATAAATTGTATTATTTGTTTATAGAATTTAATTTAATTGAAATATAGATACTATAAGAAAATTATTACCATTCAATGATAAATGATCATATATTAAAAAATATTAATTTTTAATAATAAGAATTTAATTAGATATACTAAAATTTTATATTATAATCATTTAAGTATGAATTGCCATACAAATGAAACTTTTATAATAATTATTTTAAAAGTTAAATTTATAATTATTTCTAATTTTAGTATAAATTTTTTTAAATTGACAGTATATATTAAAATTAAACTCTTATAATATTTATTTTAAAAATCATATCTAAAATAATTTCTAATTAACATAAAAAAAAACATTTTTTAAAGAGTGTTTCCAAGTAATTTGGTTTCAGCTTTTCATAAAATTATACATGTCCGAGCCTTTTGGGGACTATATATGCTTGTGTCCTTATGAACTTTTTTACAAGTTTAAGCTTTCAAAATTCAACCTTCTATGACTATAGGTGTAACACCTCACTATTATTACATGACACTTTTCAACGAAATAGTAAAATTTATTTTATTGTAATTAAAACTCTTAATTAATTTGTTTATGAAAATACATGTAAATGTTTCGCATTTTCAAAATTAGTTGTCAACAACAAAAAATTGCAGCTTAAAGATTCAAGTAAGAAAAACATATACTGAATAACAGACATAGATAACATAATAAACAGAAACATAAGTATCATGCTTTATGGCACTATAACCTATATTCCAAACATGTTTCAAAAGATAATGCATACATATTAATAAGAGATTACCCAAAAGTAGTACATTAAAAAGGGAAAGGGAATCATAATAAATCAACTCACTCCCTAGCTAACCACAACACATCTACTATTCCTATGGACAACAAAAACGAAAATGAAATGCACCGTTTCATTGAAGGAAAAAAAATATAAAACAAAAATATAAAAATAAAAATAAAAACCCCTCCCTTGTTTTTTTTCAACCACCCGAGAGCCCTCCCCATCCTTACTTCCTGCACGGGGTTTTCATAAACCCCACCCCCACCATCTCCATTCTCCATCTTTTCCCTCTCACTTTCTCCCACTCTTTTCCTTCATTGTTCCAAAACCCACCAAATTTCTTACACTTTTGTGGCACTCAAGCTTGGAAGGTGATTGAAGTTAAGGGAAACAATACTCATCTCTTTAAAATTCCTTATTTGAAGCTCTTGAGGTAAACCCATGAACAACAAAGCTAGATAATTATTTTTATGGCATAGATTAGTAATGGGTTATGTGTGAGAGGTATTGGAAATTTAAATATTAGAATTTTTGTGGTTTCCTCAAAACCCTAGACATGTTAAATTGGGAATTTTATCTAATCTTTCATTCCCTTGCTATTAATATCTAGATTCCTTGGAAAATACGGTGGTTGCTCCTCCTCACGACATTGGAAGGCATTGATTGGGTTCTCTTTGGTGTGAGTAGCTAAATTTACCTAGTGGCTTTTTCATTGATATTTTTAGGAGAAGCAAATATATTTCAAAATACATTTTCTTAGTGAACTTAGTTCCTATGAGTACTTGAGAAGGAAAAATAAGTATACTATTTATTTTACTTGGTTGGAATTGATTCTTTGTGATTTTTGATAGTTTGAATAATTTAATTTAAATGTGGAAATTGAGTTTTCATTGTGAGTTTTGGTGAGTGATGATTGTTTGCTACAACGAAGAGATAATGTAGCCTATGGGTTGAATAACCATAGTTTAGATAGTTTCTGTTTGCTACAACGAAGAGATAATGTAGCCTATAGGTTGAATACCTATAGTTTATATATTTTCCGTTTGCCACAACGAAGAGATAATGTAGCTTATGGGTTGAATATCCATAGTTCCTATAGTTACTATTTGCTGCAACGAAGAGATAATGCAGCCTACAAGTTAAATATCATAGTTTTATAATTTTCGTTTGCCATAACGAAGAGATAATGTGGTTTATGTATACACAGTAGAATTAAAATTCATATAAAGTTTGTTATTCTTGATGACTTTGATTATATTTGTAATGAATTCTCAAGGGAGTAAATATTAGTTTTATTAAAATGAGTGTATTTATTTCACTTTAAAAAAAACGTCATTTAAATTCTTTTTGGATGTAAAAACTTGTGCTATGATTGCTTTCTCCTTCCTGTCCACTTTGTATTTTTATGCTCTCACCAAGTCTTTGTGACTTACTCCACTCTTTCCTTTTCCCCTCAGATTCATAGGTGATTGAGTAGCAGACTTCCTGGGATTTGCTGATCTCCCCAGGAATTTTGTTCATCTTTTGGTAGGCCTCCATTGCATGTGACGGAGAGTATATTTTGCTGACACCGGTATAATGCAGCTATAGGGATAGGGACAAAAATAGATATAGAGTAAATCCCTTTATTTTTTAGTTGTAAGTGATACTCCTGTATGGACATGTTGTTGATGTAATTATAATGTTTTGAGAACTACGATGATTATGAGCTATATTATTATTACTAGTTGATGTATTTGGATATATCCATGTCAAGGGCCTATGTTGTGATGTGTGGCCTTGATATCTAACTGTTGGATCTGAATATATGTATATATGATTTCATATGTGGTTCTATATATTTGGTTTGTCCTGATTTTAGGGGAGACTTTACCGGATTTTTGGTAGCCCCCTTTATTTGTCTTTATTTATGTCTTAGTGTGGTCTTACTCTCAGGCTAGCCAGGCTAAAAGACATGTAGCCTGTGCATCGGTCACGATCCTAGGATGGGTCGCGACAAAGTTGGTATCAGAGCTTAGGTTAATAGGACCTATGGCTGCATTATTGGGTATGTTGTAGCATCTTGTTTGTAACTTGTGTACCCGGGCACAAATTACATGCAAGAGGCCATGACAATCCATTGTTAGACTGGAGTTTATCGTCTTAGTTGGTGCAATTGATTCTAAGCTTGTCTTTCTAATTCCTTCATATATATCTTTGATCCTCATTCTTAGGTTGAGATGCCACCCAAGACTAGACCTACTAGATAGCCAATTTCTAATAAGGCTTCTACTCAACCCCAGAATGTAGCCCCGAGGGGCCGTGGACATGGTCGCGGTCGTGGTCGGGGAAGACGTGGAAGGGGTGGTGGAATGCCAAAGGTTGAGGTTCCTAGAGCTACACGTGGGAACCCAATTCTAGCTCAGTTAACTGCTAATATGCAAAATATGCAAAAGACACTACAACAATTAGTTGATGTGATTGGGGTTCAGAGGTAGCACCAAACAGGGCCACAACAACTAGGTTTTGAGACTAATCAGGATGAAAAACTACATGAGCAACCACTTGTTCAGCCTACTGGAGCAGAGGTTTGATTGATTGCATTCACCAAACTTAATCCTCCGACTTTCAGCGGCTCAGACATTCATGAGGATCCTTAGGCATTTCTAGATGAGGTGTCAAGGCCTATGTTGTGATGTGTGGCCTTGATATCTAACTGTTGGATATGAATATATGTATATATGATTTCATAGGTGGTTCTATATATTCGGTTTGTCTTGATTTTAGGGGAGACTCTACCAGATTTTTGGTAGCCCCCTTTGTTTGTCTTTATTTATGTCTTAGTGTGGTCTTACTCTCAGGCTAGCCAGGCTAAAAGACATGTAGCCTGTGCGCCGGTCATGATCCTAGGATGGGTCGCGACAAAGTTGGTATCAGAGCTTAGGTTAATAGGACCTATGGCTGCATTATTGGGTATGTTGTAGCATCTTGTTTGTAACTTGTGTACCCGAGCACAAATTACATGCAAGAGGCCATGACAATCCATTGTTAGACTAGAGTTTATCGTCTTAGTTGGTGCAATTGATTCTAAGCTTGTCTTTCTAATTCCTTCATATATTTATATCTTTGATCCTCATTCTTAGGTTGAGATGCCACCCAAGACTAGACCTGCTAGAGAGCCAATTTCTAATAAGGCTTCTACTCAACCCCAGAATGTAGCCCTGAAGGGCCGTGGACATGGTCGCGGTCGTGGTCGGGGAAGACGTGGAAGGGGTGGTGGAATGCCAGAGGTTGAGGTTCCTAGAGCTACACGTGGGAACCTAATTCTAGCTCAGTTAACTGCTAATATGCAAAATATGCAAGAGACACTACAACAATTAGTTGATGTGCTTAGGGTTCAGAGGCAGCACCAAACAGGGCCACAACAACTAGGTTTTGAGACTAATCAGGATGAAGAACTACATAAGCAACCACTTGTTCAACCTACTGGAGCAGAGGTTTCATTGATTGCATTCACCAAACTTAATCCTCCGACTTTCAACTACTCAGACATTCATGAGGATCCTCAGGCATTTCTAGATGAGGTCTGATGGATATGTCAGGGTTTAGGTTGTTCCACTACTAGGATGGTCCAGTTGGCCGCCATTCGTTTGCGTGATATGGCGAGGGGGTGGTATGAGACCATGCTCCTTACGAGACCAGCAGGATCACCTCTCTTGGTGTGGGATGAGTTTGTCGAGTTGTTCTTAGCTCACTTCTTGCCTCAGAGTGTTAGATATAGCAGAGCACGAGAGTTTGAGACACTTGTGCAAACAGTTAGTGATGGAGTATAATATCCAGTTCTTGCGACTTGCTAGATATGCACCACACTTGATGGCTACTGATAAGCTTAAAGTTTAGAGGTTTTTAGATGGTTAGAAGAGTTACTTGTTTAGGGCGATTACAGGGCAGGGTGACATGAGTTATGAGCAAGCCTTGAACAGGGCTTTGACTGTTGAGTGAGGAAACAAAGATAAGGATGGGAATATTCGTGACTCACGCAAGAGGTCCCACTTGGAGACATCTCGTGCTGGCCATCAGGGCCATGGTGGTGGAGGCTCTAGGGATGACACTAGTCAGTATCGTCGAGGTCAGCATGGAGGTTGACAGCCACAGGTCACTCAAGCTAGCCAGGCAGTTAGCACAACTCATAACCAGGGTGTTTCACAGCATCGTACGACTTCTGATTGGATCCATATTACTTGTGTCACTTTTGGGAAGGCATATGTTGGATCTTGCAGGCAAGGATCAACATGATGTTATCTATATGGGCAAGTTGGCCACTTTGCTAGGAATTGTCCTATGTCATCTTTTCAGCCTTCTTCTAACGGAGTGGCAGCACCTATGGTTCAGGTGGGGCAGTTTAGTGGTTCTGGATCACGTAGTCCAAGTAGCTCACATTGGGGTGGCAGAGGACTAGGAGGTAGAGGACCAGGAGGCAGAGGACAGGGACATACTAGTGGAGGACAGACTCGTGTGTTCACCTTGACTCATCAGGATGCTCAGGCTTCTAATGTTGTTGTGACAGGTATACTTTCCATAGATTCTCGAGATGCACATGTTTTGTTTGACTCTGGAGCTACGCATTCCTTTGCGTCTCCCTTCTTTGCATTTGCTTTTGGGAGAGATCTAACACCTTTGGATGAGCCATTGACAGTGGCTACACCCATGGGTCACTCTTTATTAGCAAATTCAGTGTACAGATCCTATGAGGTTTTGGTGGAGGGCAAATCGCTGATGGTAGATCTTATAAAGTTGGATATGACAGACTTTGATGTGATCTTGGGTATGGATTGGTTAGCTTTCTGCCATGCTACTTTAGATTGCCACAATAAAGTGGTGAAGTTTGATATGCCAGGGGAACTAACCTTTGTGTCTCAGGGTGATCAAAGTTGGTCATCAAGTAACTTGATTTCAGCATTAAAAGCGCACAGGTTGTTGAGGAAGGGTTATCATGGGTACCTTGCAATGATAAAAGATGTTGATGTGGTAGTAGTGGAGATGAAGCAAGTCCCAGTGGTATGTGAATACCCTTATGTCTTCCTTGAAGAGTTTTCTGGTGTCCCACCAGATAGAGAGATAGAGTTTGGTATTGATTTGCTTCCAGGAACTCAACCCATATCCATACCTCCATATTGAATGGCTCTAGCCAAGCTTAAGGAGTTGAAGGAACAGTTGCAAGATCTTCTTGACAAAGGTTTCATCCATCCTAGTTGTTCCCTTGGGGTGCACCAGTGTTGTTTGTCAAGAGGAAGGATGGTTCACTACGTTTATGTGTTGATTATTGACAATTAAATAAGGTGACAGTGAAGAATAAGTATCCTTTACCTCACATTGATGACTTGTTCGATCAACTTCAAGGATCTCAATGTTTCTCAAAGATTGATTTGAGATCTGGATATCATTAATTGAAGATAAAGGTGGAGGACATTCCTAAGACAGCTTTTCGTACCCGATATGGACATTATGAGTTTTTGGTTATGTCTTTTGGACTAACCAATGCCCTTGTAGCTTTCATGGATTGGATGAATCAAGTCTTCAAGCCGTTCTTAGATCACTTTGTGATAGTCTTCATTGATGACATTTTGGTGTATTCTAAGAGTAAGGAGGAGCATGAGCAACACTTGAGGTTAGCTTTGCAAACCTTGAGGGAACATAAGTTTTATGCAAAGTTCTCAAAATGTGAGTTTTTGTTGGATAATGTGGCCTTTTTAGGCCATGTGGTATCTAAGGATGGAATAAGTGTAGATATGAAGAAAGTGGGAGTGGTTCAGGCTTGGCCTAGGCCTACATCGATGTCAGAAATTCGTAGTTTTCTTGGACTTGTAGGATACTACCGTCGATTCATTAAGGATTTTTCCAGACTTGCAACTCCTCTAACCATATTAACATAGAAGCAGGTTATGTTCCAATAGGATGATGTATGTGAGCAAAGTTTCCAGCAGCTAAAGGATTGTTTGACATCTGTTCCTGTTTTAGCTTTACCATCGAGTGGTGGTGGTTATGTGGTCTATTGTGATGCATCTAGAGTTAGATTGGGGTGTGTTGACGCAACATGGAAGGGTGGTTGCTTATGCTTCTAGACAGCTCAAGAGGCATGAGCAAAACTATCCTACGCATGACTTGGAGATGGCAGCAGTGATCTTTGCTCTTAAGATTTGGAGGCATTACCCGTATGGTGAGACTTGTGAGATCTACACTGATCATAAGAGTCTTAAATATATCTTTCAGGAGACGGACTTGAATTTAAGGCAAAGGAGGTGGATTGAGCTCTTGAAAGACTATGATTGCATGATCTTGTATCATCCGGGTAAAGCAAATGTAATTGCTGATGCTTTGATTAGGAAATCTATGGGTAGCCTGGCTCACATAGTTGAAGTTAGGAGACCTATAGTGAAAGAGTTCCAAGATCTTGTAACTAGTGGAGTGAAGTTTGAGGTCATAGGCACCAAATCACTTTTAGCTCATGTTCATGCCCGTTCCACTTTAGTGGATACCATTAAAGCAACTCAAGGTGAAGACCCTTATTTGAGGAAGATTGTGGAGGAGACTCAAGTAGGCAAGGTTTCTGATTTTGTGGTTGATTTTGAAGGTGTCCTACACTTTGGCACTCGCCTATGTGTTCCTAATGCAGGGGACTTAAGGAAGAAGGTCTTGGAGGAAGCCCATCATTCCTTATATACCATTCATCCGGGTTCTACTAAAATGTATCAAGATTTAAAGGAGTTTTATTAGTGGGAAGGGATGAAAAAGGATGCAGCTGAATTTGTATCTAAATGTCTAGTATGCCAGCAAGTTAAGGCAAAGCATCAAAAGCCCACAGGTTTGTTTTAGATGATTGATATACCTGAATGGAAATGGGAGAGGATCACTATGGACTTTGTGATGGGGTTGCCTAGAACCTCAAAGGATTATGACTCAGCTTGGGTGATTGTAGATCGATTAACTAAGTCAGCACACTTTTTTCCTGTGAAAACTACCTATTCAGCAGCTCAGTATGCTAAGCTTTATATAGAGAGAATAGTATGCTTGCATGGGGTGCCATTGTCTATAATATCAGATCGAGGACCTCAATTCACAGCTCAATTTTGGAGATCTTTTCAGAAGGGTTTAGGGACTAGATTGGATTTGAGTACTGCTTTTCACCCTCAAACTGATGGCCAATCTGAGAGAACAATACAAATCCTAGAAGATATGTTGCATGCTTGCATGTTTGATTTTGGAGGTAGTTGGGATTAATACTTGCCTTTGGTAGAGTTTACCTATAACAATAGTTATCAGTCTAGTATTCAGATGGCACCTTTTGAGGCCTTGTATGGGAGGCATTGTAGATCACCGATTGGTTGGTTTGAAACTGGAGAGTCTAGACAGGTAGGTCCAGATCTAATTCAAGAAGCTGTTGAGAAGGTCAAGATAATCCGAGATCACTTGGTGACTGCTCAGAGTAGACATAAGTCTTATTCAAATCGGAGACGTCGACCTTTGGAGTTCAGTGTAGGAGAACATGTGTTTTTAAGTGTGTCTCCAATGAAAGGCATCTTACGTTTTGGTAGGAAGGGTAAGCTTAGTCCCAAGTTTATTGGTCCTTTTGAAATTCTAGAGAGGGTGGGGCAAGTGGCTTATCGCTTAGCCCTCCCACCTTATCTCTTTGGAGTTCACCTAGTTTTCCATGTGTCTATGCTTCAGAAGTATGTTCATGATCCCTCTTACATTATTCAGCATCAGTCGGTGCAACTTGATGAGAATCTAAGCTATACATAACAACCAGTGGCTATAGTAGACAAACGCATGAAGCTTTTATGTTCTAAGGATGTTGTGTCAGTGAAAGTGGTTTGGCGAGGGCCAGCTGGTGAGGAGATGACTTGGGAGCCAAAAACTATTGTGCGTGAGAAGTATCCTCACTTGTTTAAGACTCAAGGTTAGTCATAGATTAAATTCGAGGACGAATTCCTTTTAAGAGGGGAAGAATGAAATGCTCCGTTTCATTAAAGGAAAAAAATATTAAAAAAAAATCCCTCCCCTATGTTTTTTTCAACCACCCGAGAGCCCTCCCCATCCTCACTTCCTGCACGGGGTTTTCATAAACCCCACCCCCATCATCTCCATTCTCCATCTTTTCCTTCTCACTTTCTCCCACTCTTTTCCTCCATTGTTCCAAAACCCACCAAATTTCTTACACTTTTGTGGCACTCAAGCTTGGAAGGTGATTGAAGTTAAGGGGAACAATACTCATCTCTTTAAATTTCCTTATTTGAAGCTTTTGAGGTAAACCCATGAACAACAAAGCTAGATAATTATTTTTATGGCATAGATTAGTAATAAGTTGTGTGTGAGAGGTATTGGAAATTTAAATATTAGAATTTTTGTGGTTTCCTCAAAACCCTAGGCATGTTAAATTGGGGATTTTATCTAATCTTTCATTCCCTTGCTATTAATATCTAGATTCCTTGGAAAATACGGTGGTTGCTCTTCCCCATGACATTGGAAGGCATTATACGCTAGGAGAAGAACGGAAGGTGCAGAGGCAACACAACAAGCATTACATCGACAGAGAGAGGAGGCCTAAGCAATTGTTAAAGCTCAAATTGAGATCCTAAAATGCATGGATGGAGAAGCTCCACCAGATCCACCACGAGACTTCCAACCTTTCTCGGGTGACGATCGAGGTAGAGCAAATCCTTGCACACTGTTTAATGCCGAAGGTCGAGTTGTTCAACGGCACCCAGGATCCCAACAACCATTTGAAGATGTTTCACACCTAAATGTTGATCAGTGGAGGGACCGATGGAGTCAAATGCAAGATGTTCATCAGCACTCTGACCTGCACGACCTTAGAATGGTTCAATGATCTCCCTAATCACTCGATCAATTCATTTGATGATTTTTCCTGACTCTTCGTGGCCCAGTTCATCGCCAACAGACAGAAACCTTTGTCGATCACGGACGTGTTTGATATAAGACAACACCAAGGAGAGTCTTTGAAGGACTGCCTCACAAGATTTAGCGGGGTCTCCATTAGAATGATCAACCCGAGTGAGAGGATGCTCGTTGCGGCCTTTGTCAAAGGTTTAAGGGTGAGTCAATTCGGTGAGTCCCTGGTGCACAGAGGGGCAAAAACAATGGCTGAGATACGATCTCACACCATATGTCACATCGAAGTAGAGGAGGTTATGGCTAAGAAGAGGAAGCTGGAGAAAAAAGGAAGAAGGCGACCCATTTAACTCAAGGCAGAACATGGAAAGGGATAGCCCAAAAATTTGACTGAGCTAGGGAAAGAGAGAGGCCGACTGACCTCAAACCTTTACCCCTCTAAACACTAGCAGGACTCAAATCTTCAAAGATATTTGCCACATGAAGCTACTACATCTCCTTCTAAACAATCTGTCGAAAAAGGAAAGTGATGAGTATAAATGGTGTGAATTTCACCGATCTATTGGCCATGACACAGAAAGTTGCTTCACGTTAATGAGACAAATTGAGGTGTTGATTAAAGATGGCTATCTAGGAAAATATGTCAACAGACGTTAGACTTATAATGCTCACCATGGCCGACCAATCTCAAGGAACATTAGTAAGTCTAAAGTGCCAATTTTAGGTTTTTTTTATTCCAAGTAATTTATTCTATTTTCACTATTCAAATTCTATTTCGTTAAATATTTCAATGAAAGTCCCTTATTTTTGAAGGCTAAAGTTTAATTAAATGTTGAATTCAATGATGATGCAAACATATTAAAGACCTAGACGTGGTCCTCACTCTATTAAAGGGTCGGACAACTAAGACCTAGGCATGGTCCTCACTCTATTAAGGGGTCAGCCAACTCAGACCTAGGCAATCGACAGAGCATATTAAAGACCTAGGCGTGGTCCTCATTCTATAAAAGGGTCGGCCAGCTAAGACCTAGGCAATCGATCGAGCATGTTAAAGGCTTAGGCGTGGTTCTCACTCTATTAAGGGGTCGGCCAGCTAAGACATGGGCAATCGATATAGCATATTAAAGACCTAGGCATGATCCTCACTTTATTAAGGGGTCGGCCATCTAAGACCTAGGCAATCGATCGAGCATATTAAAGACCTAGGCGTGGTCTTCACTCTATTAAGGGGTTGGCCTGCTAAGACCTAAGCAATCGACCGAGCATATTAAAGACCTAGACGTGGTCCTCACACTGTTAAGGGGTCGGCCAGCTAAGACCTAGGCAACCAACAACGCATATTAAAGACCTAGGCGTGGTCCTTACTATTTTAAGGGTCCGGACAGCTAAGACCTAGGCAATCAATGGAGCATGTAAAGACTTAGGCATGGTCCTCACTCCAATAAGAGGTTGATTAGTTAAGACCTATGCATGGTCCTCACTCCAATAAGAGGTCGACCAGTTCAGACTAAGAGGCTTCGGTTGTTGGCCAAGTGTTAGGCCGAGGTCTAAGGGTGTAAGAAATCCTAGTCGGGCTATCAAGCTCTGGTAAGGGTCCATCCTTATAAAATTACTAAGAGGCTTCGGTTGTGGCTAAGAGTTAGGCTAAGGCCCAAGGGTGTAAGAAATCTTGATAGGGTTTTAAAATTCCAGTCAAGGTCCATCCCTGCAAATAGATGACCGTGTCAATTTGCTACGATCTACAATTAACCAAGCGTACCAAGCTACGTGGGGATGAACATGAAGTCTTCTACGATCTATAAATTAAGCAAGCGCAAAAAGCTATTAAAATTTTTTCTGAGCATCTTGCAACAACATATAACTAGAGAAGTTTTTGAGCTTTAAGTCCCAAAATTGGACGAGCATATCAAGCCCTGATTTTTAATAAATTACATTGTGATCTACAATGGGATGAGCACCTCAAGCTCTTATTTTAGAGATTTTCATCAACGCGATCTACAGTTGGAAAAGCATGCCAAAGCTCTTCGATCTTTATAAATTTGATCGTGATCTACAATTAGACGAGCATGTCATTCTCTGATTTTAATTATGTTGTGATCTACAATAAGACGAGTACATCAAGCTTTTTTTTTTATATAGATTTTCATTAACGTGATCTACAGTTGGTCGAGCATGACAAGATTTTCATCTATCAAGTTCTAAGTAGTTTTGACACCCTCTACATTGAAATGAGCATAACATGTCCATCGTTATGATCTACAACTAGATGAACGTCAAACGCACACTTAAAACAAAAGATTTACAAATCATTACGATCTACAATTGGATGAGCACAGTTTTTACACTTCAATCTTGGGAAATTTATGAATAATTACGATTTACAATTGGATGAACACGATATTGACACTTCAATCTTAGAAAATTTATGAATCGTTACAATCTACAATTAGATGAATGCTTTATTTGTACTAAAGAGTAAAATCTGACTCGTTACGATCTACACCTACACGAACATCTTAAGTATTTTTGTTATGATTTACCTAAAGTCATAAACAAAATGGGACGCTTGGGTCTCCATTGGGCCTAGCCCAATGGTTAAGAACTTTATGCATTAGTCTCTTCACATTATTATACTTGAGACTAAGGGGTTGTGTGTACCCTCTGGTCTCCATTGGGTCGAGCCTAATGGTTAAGAACTTTATGCTTTAGTCTCTTCGCGCTATCGCACTCGAGCCTAAGGGGCTGTGTACCCTCTGGTTTCCATTAGGCCGATCCCAATGGTTGAGAACTTTATGCTTTAGCCTCTTTATGCTATCGCACTTGAGCCTAGGGGGCTGTGTACCCTTCGGTCTCCATTGGGCCAAGCCCAATGGACCGAGTCCATTACCTAACCCAGCGGGTCGGGTGCTAACCAACCCGACTCGGAGCGTAGAGTGTGCCTGATTGCACCATTAGTGCCTTATCTTATTTCCCGAATTCTAGAGGATCTAATTTAATCATATCCTAACTATTACCTAATCATATCTTATCACTGAGAATCATGGAGATAAGATATGATTAGGTCTTACCATAATTAAAGAGTTACTATATAATCCACACTCAACCTAAGAACAAGGAAGAATACACTTTTATGCTCTGGATAGGCAGACTCAAACCCTAGGGAAAACCTATACCAGAACACTCACTAATTTTAATTTTAATTTAGGAGATCTAAGAAAATTTTAAAATGTCTCAAAAAAATTTCAACTCTAAAAAAGTTCTTAAAATCACACTCTTTGAAACAACATTAAAATATTATTATTTTATTCAATGGAGACAAAATAAAATAAAAATTTGATAGGGATCTAATTATAATTATTATAGACTAATTCTAACTAAATCTTCCACTCTTCTTAACTATTAACTCACTTTAACATTGTGTCTTCTCACAATATTAGTGTGCAACACAATCCCAATTTCAATAGAATTCTCTACTAAAATTTACACCGAAAATTACACATATTTATTAATTAATTTTTCCATGAAATTAAATTTAATTATCTCTTTCAATTAAGTTTATAATTCACAAAATAATAATAAAAGTGTTACAATAGGTACTATTTCATTCATGTCATTGTAGTTTAAAAAATTTAGTTTTTTAGCATGTGTTGAAAGGAATTACATTTTAATGCACCAAAAACGTTCATAAAATCACTACAATTTAAAAGCAATTGGAAATTATTCAAAATTAAACATTTTTAAAGTATGCTATTGGATAATTGTATGAAATAATGGTGACAATTGTATTTTAAGTTGAGCAAAGTACACAAATATTTACAAAATTTAAGGAATTATTGAAATATTTCTTCTAGCATTTTTTTTATAGTGTCTTCCTGCATTGTTATGTACTATTTAAAGTTTCGCTATGCTTAAAGATTTATTTTTTGTATTTTAAAACAGATATTTATTTAAAATATTAATTCTCTGATTTGATATCCATTCTTCCTGAAGACAAATAGTGAATTGGTAATACTGAACATTTTAGAATGTCTGTGTTTGTGATAGTATCATTTAAATTAAAATTACTAAGTTTTTGGTGGCTAATGGTTATATTTAATGGATTTTTTTAAAGAAGTTATATTTATATTTCATAGCTAACAAGCATTAATTTTTTTTTAATTCACATTGAGTAGAATAACATTATTTTGGGTTCTCAAATAATATATTATTATTAGTACATTCATGTTGTGTCAATTTTTATTGTTTTTTTATCGTAATATTTAATAAATTTACCTATATTTGAATGTCCACACTAAACTCGCTTATTAGTCATGACTACACCAAATTATGCACATTTTTGGTAGGATTTGACCACATTTATGTTTGGCTTAAATATAACTTTAGTCTCCCTATTTTATCAAATCCTTAATTTTGGTCCCCTATTTCAAAATAGAGACATTTAGTCCCCATATTTTAGAAAATCCGCAATTTTAGTCAAATCTTCAATTTTTTCTACATTTATTTATTTAACAAGATTTTGAAAACAAACTGTATGAGAATGGCTTTTCGTTATAATTATAATTATAGCAATTTAATTATGTTGCAAATTTGTGAAATCTTTAAAACTTTATGTTTTTCATTTGTTTTGCACAAAATAAGGTCATAGGAATAATAAAGTTTAAAAAATGAAATAATAAAAATGACTAATTTTGCATTCATATTTTTTTGTTCAATTTTCATGTTTTCAAATGGCACCAATAGAACAAATAAATATGTTTTATTGCATGCAATTAACTTTTCTAATTAGCAGTGATACACTTACATGACAAAAATAATATGAACTAAAGAAGATTAGTCATATAAAAGGCAGTAAAATAAATAAAATATTGCATGAAACCAAACCATATAAAATAAATAAGAAATAAGAAAATGTATAAAAGACATGAAATTAGTGGTTCTTATTCCATTACCTAATTGATATCAAATATGCATAAATTAAATACAAACTATAATCCACACTATCGATCTTTGGTAGCAATGATGCATTTGATATTCTTGCATTAAAAAATGGATTGAAGTATTGGTTTATAGAGATTGTAAGTCATAAAAAAGTCATTCATATTTTTCCTATTTAAATTGATGACAACAACAACTTAATATAACTTTAATTTACACAAATAATTAAAATTTATAGGGTTTCCTTAGTCAATTCTCATAAGATTTGAATAATTAATATAAATAATGAGACATTTTAATCTTGGATTGTCCAAAATATTATCCAATATTTTATAATATTGGATAAAAGCTAACTTTTTACTTTATTGATCCTTTAGAAGTCTTAAGATTATCCTTAATTGAATATTACAATTATTTCATTACTAGGGACTCAACTTTAGCTCATTGGCGGACCACATACACAAAACATCAATAATATGGAAAAACAAATTTAATCAACCACTAAAGTTACAAAATATATGTAAAAAAACAAATTTATTACATTGCCCCCTAGTTAAGATTATGATAATGTAATATACATTTTCTGATAAAAGAGCCACAAGAGTTGTTGTGCCAATCTATATGTATATCTCAGGTAGTTAGGAGTTTCTTGATTCCTGCCTTCTGATCTGTCATTAGCTGATCTGGGAATTTGATGTCAAACTTTATCCTCAAGTTTCCTTTCTTTGTTGGATCCTTTGGGAGAGGCATCCCTTCTCTTACAACAACAACCTCGTAATTAGGATGTATAATATTGGTAATTGGCACAGATAAATTTCGACCATCCGATGTGGTAATGTTCACAATATAACCGGTCAAGGCTTCCACAAGAGAAACATTTTCGGTTACAATAAGATCATTCCCATCACGAGTGAATACATTGTGTGGGTTTTTCATCAATGATGAAAACAAGGTCAGCAGGTGTCACCTTTGGCTGTTTGTTTCCCTTCTCAAGGAAGGTGATCTTTGTGCCTTTCTTCCAACCAGGCTTAACATTAATAGTTAAGATCTCTTCCACTGGAATGGTTTTGCTGCACCAACAACAAATTGAGTGAAAAGTTAGAGTCATCTAAAGTTAGAAGATGTATAAATATAATTAACACAGTTAACACAATTGAATAGGAAACCAAATTTGAAAAAAATGAAAATCACAAGTTCTGTTCCTTTTGTTTTGATGCAAAAACATGATATTTTGAATACACTATAAAATAATATTTCTACAACACAAATTCATTTAAATTGTACATCCAAGTGATTAGGAGGGGTGGGGTTTGGGTAGGTCATAGATTCAACTTACAATAACATTCTTTGATATATATAAAGAATATTATTTTTTTAGTAGAATATTGTTAAAAGAAAATAATGTATAAAAAATATCCATGTGCTTATTATGGTTCTTAAGGATAAAGGATAACACTATGGAAATTACCATGCACCATAAATTTGATAAAGCTTTAGACAACTACACAATAGGATCAAATCATATCTATCATAACATCTATGTACATGACACATGCAATATTTAATAGGAGTACAAGTTTAGTGTACTCTTCGAGGTAATTAGACATCTTGCTTAAATGTTAGATATTTATCCCTTAATCTTGATAATTAAATTAGAGGTAATTATACAGACTAGCAAAGAAAAGTCATTATGCTAAGGGAAATTGCAAAATTCCTAGCCATATTAAAAAGTTTACCCATAATAAAATATGTTGACCTACTATTACATTGGACTCAGCCCCTAGGTTACTGCACTGTTTAATGTGTTGTTTAATGCTCACCAAGTTATTGCAGCATTAAACAAGAACATGATAAAACATCAAAGCATCAGACATCCTCAAAATGTCCATATGCAAAAGACTTTCCAGCCATATAGAATAGAATGAAGCAAGGCCTAGTAGATTCTAAAAACTAGAGACAAACTTTATGATATATGCACAATTTGATCTACCTTTTTACTATGCATCATTATCTAATGTGAAAGGGCATTGCTACAATTGCATAATTCTATTATGGGTATTTATACTCGAAAGATATTACTTTTAGCCATATCTAGTGTAATTTTACAATATGGTTATAAATGCAAAAGTTCTCATTAGAGAAATTTGCCAAGCAACAACTGACCAACTATAAATAACCCTTAATGATTTCAAGTTAAAATCTTATAAATTCATTACTCAAAATATCAATAATTAACAAAATACACAGTTCATTACAACAACAAAACTCAAAATATCCAACACATAAATCATGTATGATGTATTATGTGTAAACCCTACCAATTACAAGTAAAATATGATTCATTTAAAGCCTAGAGATTGTTATATTTGGAATAACTCAAGGCAAATCTAACACGGGTAATAAAAAAATTAATTCAATTCAACTCTAAACCGTCATAATTTTGCAAGGGATGATGGATCTACCATGTTATGTATCTAGGGATGGAGCCAAAAAATATTTTTAGGGGGGGCAAAAAATTTTGTGAGGGTCCAAAGTAAAAGTAAATGTTTGTGTGTTATAAAAAAGTTAAAAATAAACATAATGATTGTTGGACTATCTCAATTTTTACATGCTAGAGGCAAATAGCCATAGTGTCTTGGGGGGGGGGGGGGCATTTTTTTTCCAATGTAAATATTAAGGGTATATAACTTTTTAGGGGGCGCAGCTGCCCCTGTAACCACATAAGTGGTTCCGTCCGTGTATGTATCAAAGTATAAAGCATTCTATGTTAGTATATTCATTTAAATAATTACTAGAAACTTCTAACCAATTTTCTTCTCTGAAAAATAAAAGCAAATGTCACACAATGAGACATAAATAATTACCACATCAATTAGAACCACAAAAATAATTCCAGCATATTCTACACAAGATAAATGAATTAATAAAAAAAATGAAGGACATTAGCATTAAAAATCAAAAACCATTTTAAAAACACTAGCACTAAACACAACACATTAGCATTAGAAACAAAAAAACAAATAGGAATGCATGTAATTGTAACAACAATCAAACAACTCACCCATTGGCAAATAATTTCCCTAGATATCTTCATCTTTTTGGTGGTCCCTTTGTATATCTCCTCAAGGGTGCAAGGCAACTTGTTCTCAATGGGAGCAGCCATACTAGGACCACCTTGACTCATATGGACTGCTCCTCCTCCTTCCCTAAAAGACCTAAACACGTCTACACCAAAAGAGAAATTTAATCTCATGCCACCACCAAATGGATTTGAAAACCCAAAGAACTCAGCAAAAATGTCATTAGCACTACGAGGATTGAACCAAAACGATGTCAAAATGTCTCTAGTGGAAAAGAACATGGTTCCTCCACTACTAGAAGTTGCATCAGGAGGTGGCACCTGACCTTTTAGACCTTTTCCCCCATATTGGTCATAAATAACCCTCTTATGAGGATCACTTAACACCTTGCACCAAAAACCACAAAAAATTTAATAAAAATAAAAAATTGAGATCCAATATGTTAAAAGGTGAAATTTTGGAGATACCCTTTTACGAGAAACTAACCTTGTATGCTTCAGAGATTTCTTTAAATTTGGATTCAGCTTCCTTTTCATTGGTTGGGTTCTTGTCAGGGTGCCATTTCATGACGAGCCTTCGATAGGCCCTTTTAATGTCATCATGCTTGGCATTCCTATCAACCTGAAGGATGTTGTAATAATCAACACCCATGTTTGGTGCTTTTCCCTCTCTCTTTCTCTTTGTCATTTTGTTCTTCTTCACACCAACGATGTTTTGGTTGTGTGAGAATGCTATGGAAAGTTTCAAAACTCACAATTGGTAGTGTACTCTCTCACTTTCAGATCAATGTATTACAGCTCCATTGTACGATAAGTTGATTTTTATAACAAGAAACAAAACACTTACCTTAATATTGCTTTATGGTGTTTAATTTTTAGTCCTCATGTAGTAATTATTTCTCTTAAATATATATATATATATATATATATATATATATATATATATATATATATATATATATATATATATATATATATTGCCATTCTTGTTTTGAAAAATTGACTATGTAGAACAACTAAAGTAGGAAAAAAAAAAAAAAGGAGACCATTTATGTCAAACTTTTAATAAGAGTCATAATTTCAAGGAAAAAATATTGGAAAAAAAAATCTTACCACATATTCAATTCAAATCCAATTACCCTTAAATCATAATACTATTTCAAGTCAAACCAAAATTCAATTACCCAATATTACCAAAAGAAAAATCTAATGGACAAAATTTAAATGAAATATTCGTTTATATTTTCACTATTATATTTTGAAATTAAATAATGACATTAAATGTATTTTAGTAATAAATATTTTCAAGAATAAATCACAAAATTTTAAAAATATTTATATAGAAATATAAGAACTTTAATATGAATTTTGTTTATGTTTAATAACTAAATGTGAGAATTAAAATAAGATTAAATATATAGTTTTCAAAAGTGCCAATATGTATTAATTTTATTCTCAAAAGGTTACATGCATATAATTTAACTTTTGAATTTTTCAATTCCATGTTAAACTAGTCCTTCTATATTAACTTAGTCAATGAATTTTTTTTTTAGAAAGTCAATGAATTTATTAACTTCATAATATTTTAATCTTTATTCTTTTTGTAGAAATAATTTAGTATTTATTCATAAAAGGTTAAATGCATATAATTAATTTTTTTTAATTTCAATTTTATGTTAAATAGTCCTTTTCTATTTAATTGGTCAATGAATTTATTAACTTCTTAACAATTTAGTCTTTGAATTTTAAAATTAAAAAAATATTTACATAGAAATATAAGAAATTTAATATATATTTTGTTTATGTTTAATAACTAAATGTGAGAATTAAAATAAGATTAAATATATAGTTTTCAAAAGTAACAATATGTATTAATTTTATTCTCAAAAGGTTACATTCATATAATTTAACTTTTGAATATTTCAATTCCATGTTAAATTAGTCATTCTACATTAACTTAGTCAATGAATTTTTTTTTATTATAGAGTGTCAATGAATTTATTAACTTCATAATATTTTAATCTTTATTCTTTTTGTAGAAATAATTTAGCCTTTATTCATAAAAGGTTAAATGCATATAATTATTTGTTTTTTGAATTTCAATTTTATGTTAAATAGTCCTTTTATATTTAATTAGTCAATGAATTTATTAACTTTTTAACAATTTAGTCTTTGAATTTTAAAATTAAAAAAATATTTACATAGAAATATAAGAAATTTAATATAAATTTTGTATATGTTTAATAATTTCCTTGTTTTAGCAACCAGTTTTACCAAATACCTTTTTGAAATAACGAAAGATAGTTTTTGAGATTTCATGGTTATGCACGTGTTCCTTCAGTTTTGATCTTATGTCTTTCTCCGTGTCGAATTTATTTAGAAGTGGTTGTTTGCTCTTTCAAAGCTGAACTTGTTCTTTTACATTTGCAGTTAGGATGGTAATGTCCTAATGGATATTTAACCTTTATCTATATATGCTTTGTCATCTTTCTTGGATTTTACAATGGTTGTTGAAAATTTAATCGAAGTGCTATTTGTAACACCTTACCGGGTACTACCCTCTAACGTACATTTTAGTCATCAACATGGATAATATAAACATAATATGATTTCATTACTCAAGAATATCACTGTTTAAAGGTCTACATCATTCTCAAGTAATTACATCATATACATGAAAGGTAATCCCCATATATGGGATCCTATGCCAAAAGAATACATAAAAAGCTCTTTTAACAAAACTAGCCTATAAAGATATCTCTGTATAAACATAATATCTTCTAGGCCTCTTGTCTCCATACTTCAAACTTTAATCTGGAACATAAACATTAAACTAATGAGACAGAGTCTCAGTGAGTGTTAAAGACATGCATCATGATACTACACCATCAATAAAGGTACTATAAAGAAAGGTCACATGTCACTTTTACATATCTATTAACATGAGCTTAACATTTACTTTGCATGCTTTAAGTTAACTTTCTTTATTCTTTTTCCATCCTACTACATCTATTGAGCTCAATATATTGAAAGGCGTCCCTTTCCTTTTATGCCATGGCCTCATATTATTCTCCTTCGGCCCGAGGAGTATGGCCTCGTATTATTCTCCTCCAACTCGAGGAGCTATGCCACATCTTCGGAAGGTGGGAAGTGACGAAAGGATCCCACCTACCTTCTGATGCGGGCAAATCATTTCATTTGCATGCTTAACTTATCAAAATATACCACTTTCTTTGATCCCCAAAGGAATCCCCTCTTTCGTTAATTAAACATATCATTATCCTCATAGATCATGTAAACATACATGAGTGTACTAAATAAATTAACATGGAAAAGATAGAATTCAACATGTTGTTCCAGGGGTTAGTCGCTTAAGCATAAATCCCATGCTTAAGCCAGCTTGACCCCGACACCTCGCGCTTAAGCACCAATGCGTCACGCTTAAGTGCCAAACACTTGTGCTTAAGCGTCAGAGTATTGCACTTAATCCTGATCCCTAGAGCTTCTCGCTTAAGCTCCAAAACACCTCGCTTAAGCGCCAGGAATCCTCGCTTAAGCGAGAATTACAAAACATACTTCTAACTCCAGGGGCTCCTCGCTTAAGCGTAAGGCATAGTTCGCTTAAGCGATGGTTTGCGACTCTGCAGGTCATAGGGGTCATGATTGTGCGTAACCCCTTTACCATAAATGCTACCCAACAACCCAAATCCTCACATTAATGCAATTTAATGATGAATCTCATGCCAAACAAGCAAGACAACTATGATTTATGCATCTCTCACACTACACCCAAAGATTGGGGGTTGGAGCTCCTTTCCATGGAAAGAAACCTAACCCACCAACAATCTCTACCCAAGCAACAGATGAAAGGATAGAGAAGGATACATGAACACTCACCAAAGGCCCTTGGACTAAGTATGATGAGTGGGGTCTTATGGATTCCCTAGCTTCCTCCTCCCCCTTCTTCCCTTCTCCTTCTTCTCTCTTCTCTTCTTCTCTCTTTAAAATTCTGAGTGTGTGTGTTCTATATGGGAGGGAAGGGATTTGGGGTATATATATATATAACTAGCACTGGTTTTATGGTTCCTTACTCTATAAGTTACTCTAATGCACACATTACACTAAATTACCACAAAAAGCTATATATAAGGATATTATAAAACAAATAGACATTATCACATTTTATTATTATCATTATTATTTATTATTTATGGGGATGTTACACTATTAGATTTTAAAATTTGTCATCTCTGGTTTTATATGAATTTCATTTCAAATTGTTTTGATAATGTTTTATCCTTTTGAGGAAACTCTTTTTGAGACTTGCTTGATTTGTTTTCAAAGGCTAGATTGTAGTACCCTATGTTACCATGTTTGTCATGTAACGAGGTGATGATGTTTTACTTATGAGGAATAGTGTTTAAAAAAAACATGTTTGAATTGCAAAGATTTGACAATTGATTTTGGAAAATAAACTTAATTTAAGAGTTTCAAAAGAACTTAAAATCAACCTCTTTACAACAGAGTTATGTTGTATCAGGTAGTGGCTTTAGGCTCATAATGCATCACTTATTTTCCTTTTGCAAAACAATAAAATGCATAAGTGTTTTGATGATTTTCATTTGACCTTTTATTTTGGACAATTTATACTATTATGTACCTCATTTGAAATATATATATATATATATATATATATATATAAGTTTCGGTATGATCAAATCATGTTACAAGTTTGGTTATTCATGTTGGTGTGTGTGTTTTGAAAATTTCTTTTGAGAACTTAACTGAAGAGTCTTTTTATACTTTAAACTTGATAAGAGTTAACTTTACCTTCACATGATTTAGAAAATCTCCTCTAAAGTGTTTTAAAAACTTTTTAGAAGTAGAATTGGATGTTTGAAGTTAAAATCATGTTTTCCTTCTTCTATAGTTGTTTGATTCATATTTTTAAAGAAAAGAAAAAGGATTTGTTAAGAGTCTTCGTTTTATTTGAGAATTCATATAATACTAATGAGGGAGAAAGTTGCTAGTGATGTTCTATTTGAAAGGATTGAAATTGGGAAATCTGGAGTAAACTACCTTACGGAAGGATGACTTGATTAGGCAAAGAGTTGAGGAAAGATTTAAGATTCACAAAATGGTGAAGATATTGTGTGTATACACAGTGTCATAGTATTTTCACCACAAGCAAATTTCGAGGACAAAATTTTTCTTGTTGGAGAGAATTGTAAGATTGTGATTTTTTGTAACGTATGTTAAGTGCTTGATAAATACCGTAAGAGGAATTAAATTTAAATTCTTGATATTTATAAAAGAATTTAATAAATAAGTTATTTTGTTATGTGCCATGGTATTATTGTTAGATTTTAATGAATTGTTGGGCTTAGAGTGTAAGGTTGTTGTTGGGACTTTTATGTGAATTCCTTGAGTTGTAGAAAAAAAATATAAGAGAAAGGGGTGTCCTTAGAGGAAATATAGGGCCAAATAGCAAAATTTCAAATTACTCGTACAAAGCTTGATGCTTTCTCCCATTTCCTTCATTTCTTCCTCCTTTTCTAAGCTTCTCTTTTCCTCTCAAGAGCTTGGGTTTTTGAAATTCACTCAAAGAGAACTTTGTTTCCTTAATTCTTAGAGTTTCTTTGGTTGATTACAAGTTGGTAAGCTCCTCTCTTTTCTATTCTTGATCTCTTGGTTCATTCATCTTCTTCCTTCAAGAGCTTACCAAATGGGTTTTGATTAAAATTTTGATGGGTGGATGAAATCTTGATTGAAGCTTGTTTTGATGTTGGTTTAGGTTCTTTCTAGTTGATTTCATAGCAAAAGTTAAGTAGAGATCATTCTTGGATCACCAAGTCTCCTCCATAGCTTCTTCTTCTTCAAGGTTTTTGGGTCAATTTTGGGTAAGGGAAGCTTTTAAATTTGTTTGAATGATTTGGTGGTGTTTTATGTTTGAATTGATGATGTCTATGAGCTTGGGTGAGTCTTTGCATAAGGTTAGGATGAGTGGGTATGCCATTGATGGCCGTGAATCTCGCAAGTTGTAGCCATTTTCGCTCTGGCCCAGCATGAATTTTGGTGCTGTTGGGCTAGAGTGCATTAGAATGGAGAATTTAGTTCCAGGGTTTTTCTGGCCTAACAGTACAGAGCTTGCGTGGCTAGGCCAGAGAGTGTCATTAGCGAATATTAATTTCTAGAGGGGTTCTGGCCTAGCACGAAAGTTTGCGCGGCCAGAGAATGCCAATAGTGAATATTCATTTCCAGGGGGCTCTGGCCCAGCACGAAAGTTTGCATGGTTGGGCCAGAGAGGGTCAGTAGAGAATATTCATTTCCAGGGGGCTCTGGCCCAACACGAAAGTTTGTGTGCCCGGGCTAGAATTTGGTTAATTGAAATTCTCTTGAAACTTTTCCCCTTTTGATTTATATGATTTCAAAATGTTTATATAAAGGTTGTATGTTTAATTATAAGATGATTATGTTATTTTTGAGGTGTTTATATTATGGTAAGGTAGTTGTATTATTGTTGAAATAATCATGTTTTGATGAGGTGGATGTATTATTATTGGGATGTATATGAATTGTTGATGAGATGATGTTGATGATGAATGATAATCTTGTATTGTAACCATCGCTATATGTTAAAAAGGAGTTAGCTATGACATTTGGGAAGATTTTCATAGAAAAATGGTATACTTGGGAGGGTGAGTTTCACGCCAGAACTCCGACCCACTAAAGCGACCTAGGGGTCTCGCCTAATGGGATATCTTCTTGAGTACCACCCCTATGTTTTGACTCCGAATGGCGTGTTGGAGTGTTGAGAACTAATTCCTAATAGGTTGAGTGACCCTTTTACATATAGGGGATGGATTGTTGTCGTGGTTGAGGATTGTTGATTGATGAGATGTATTTGGACCCTTAAGTTAGGCCATAGAAGATGGTGGGTACGGAGGTGCCGTATTTAAGACTGTAAGGAACTCCAAATATGTTTTGCCGCTGGAATACGGTGGGTGCATAGTTGATGCATAGAAATATTTTGAATGTTGTATTTGCACAGTTGGTGCACAGACATATGAGTAGGCACGTAAGTTGAGGGTGCTTGGTTGGCTCTCAACCTAGTGCTGGGGGTTTTTGTGGTGGCTAACGGGAATGGGCCTATAGAATAGACGAGTGGGAAAATCCTTGTAGATGTAAGGTCTTGCAAACCTATAGAGGTAAGCCACTATAGCACTTGTCTATTTTTGATAAAACCACACTTTCCCCGTAGGATAAGCTCAAGGGACTCCCTGAATGGTCAGAATGTACAGACTATGGTAGGGGATGGGACCTATGAGGGACCGCTCATATGATGTCGAAACTCCATGGAGTAGAGTCAGTTTTGTTGACTAGGTTGTCTAGTGATTTATGTTGTACATCACTTTGTGATGAGGGATGTTGATGGTTGTATTATGTTGAAATTGTGACTTTTGTTGATTGGATAAAATCCATAAGATTTATTGATTCATGGTAGACATTGGGAATAGGGCTATGTTGTTGTTGATTATGTTGAGGTTTATGACAGTTGATGTCAGATGTGACTTATGATGTTTATGGCTCATGATGATGAGTGGTGATGGTTTATGTTGTTGATATTAACTGAGGATTTATAACATTTGTTGATTAGATATAATCCATGAGATTTGGTGATTCATGTTAATAATTGGTGATATAACTATGTTGTATGAACTCTTTGAGATGGTTGAGCCATGATGGTGTTGTTTATTGGTCTTTATTGATGAATTGAGTTTTGAGTTTATGAACTAAGATTTATCTAGAGTTTTCAGTTATTATGTATAGTATTTTGAAGTATACAAAATCTACTTTTCTCGTTCTATTCCTTAATAATTGAAAATTCACTTATTTACATATATGTATAGTTTTGTTTGGTAAGCTTACCCTTGCGTTGTTGCATGTGTGGTTTATGCCTGTGATGATCTCGAACATCGTGTTCGGGGGAGCAGATGGCTTTCTAGGTGGATTCTTCCTCTTGGAGGCGTGGTAGATGGAGTGAGCACAAGATTGAAGCTGCGTTCTATCTTTTCTTTGTTTGGTCTATATAGTTATATGTATAGAGATGACCAGCTTAGGTTTGTCTTATGTATAAGCTCCAAGAGTTGTTTGTAGTTAAAAATATATCTTCTTTTAGTTTTGATTCAGTCGTGTTTTATAAATGCATGATTTGTATCTTGAGTTTTGAACTTTATTTATTACTTTTGGAAGTGCGAAAAGTTCACGCAATATTTTCATAAGTAAACTAATGAAAGATATTCTAAACTAAATAAAAATCAAGGAACCTTAGCTTTAGTAGTTATGTAACGTGGGCGGGTTGTTACATATATTTCATATATTATCTCTGTATTTAACCAAAAATATGTCTCTCAATCTTTTTTAAACAACAATTCTTTTATCTTTACTTTAAATTTGATTTTCTTAACTATCTATTAATTCTAGTCTATCATTTTTTATCTTTATTTTTAAATTAAATTTAAATATTTTTCAAAAAGATATTAGAAATTAAAAGTAATCTTATATGATTAAAATAGTTCATTAAAATTTAAAATATAGTTTATAGATTAAAATATTTATTTATTATAAATTTAAATTATAATATAATTTACATAATAAAAATTCTATTTATTTTAAAATTTAATTATATCAAAGTATTTATCTTATACAATGCAAAGAGTACTTTTAACTTTTAAGGAAAAATTCAACCTAAATAATTACTTTTGAAAACTAAATTATATATTTATTCTAAAAGTAATTATTTTTAGAATAATTAATTGATCATTGTGTATAATATTTTCTTCATTAAAGGCAATCTTGTTCGAGCTGGATTGAACCACTATGGATGACAAAGCTTTCCCTCTAAGTATTTAATGCAGTTAGATACTCAAAACTCAAACTCGGGACTTCTGATTAAGCTAGAACAACCCAAATGCCAGTTGATATATATTAAAGCCATTTTAGCGTTAATTCATAATATATATATATATATATATATATATATATATATTAACATTTATGCTTGCAAGGTTTATAAATATTTATAACTTAATTTTAATATATTATATTTGTATTTTTAACATATATGTGAAATTTTATTAATGTCTAAATTAGGTAGATAAATATTTATAACACATGAAGCTAGATAAAACTTTAGATGAAAAAAAAATGTAATTGTTCATATTAATTGATTAAAAGATTAAAGTGGCGTTCTTAACTTATATGAATAATAGATTTATAATTTTTAACGAAATATTTAAATATTATTAAATTTTTTGTCACTCAACTTATATATAATCTAATTTTAAATTAAAACAAAGCTTGAAATGTGACAAAACAATGTTTAAATATTAATATCACTTATTTAATATTATTATTATTTTTGTTTAGAGATTGACCAACAAAGTTAGTTAATTATTTAATAATCATTATAAATATTGTCATTGATATTATTATTCTTATTATTGTTTTCATTATTAATTTTTTATTATAAATTATTATTATTAATAATAAAAATTGAAGTTGATAACTAATATAGTAAATTAAGTGTCTTATTACCTAAAAAAAAAAAAATAAGTATCTTTTATTGCAGAAATTTTAAGTAATATGATTGTTATAGATATCATTCATTAATTGTTGTCTGCATTTATTCATTTTTTTTTGTTAAAATTTATTGTAACACTATTTTACTGTTTTCTTATTTATAATACTTTATTCTCAACATAAAGTTTTATTCTTTTCTATATTTTCAGTATTGGGTGTAGGAACAGTCTAATCCTTATTTAGGTGGGAGCAATATAACAATTATAATTCACAAATATATTTTACTCTTTAATTATAACAATACATTCTTATACTTTTAAAAAATAGAAAATTAAATCACTTAATTATATATTTATAGGATATAGATTTGGATAACAATTTTTTTTAGTGAAATTGGATAAAAAAATGTTATAGTCTTTTTTTTTTTTTTTTGCTTAATGTTATAGTCAATTGTTTATGATTTTAATGGTGATACACTGACAGTGTAAAACAATTTTACATTGTCATAGAATCACAAATCACCATTGATATGACTTTTAAGATAGTTTTGTAAAAATCAACAAACTTATCATACATTGTGGGTTGTGATTGAATGACAGTGTAAAATTATTTTACATTGTCAGTGCATAACTCTTTTTCTCATTGTTTATTAATATAGTAGTTTTTATTTAATATAAAAATTAATTGCTGAATAAAAAAACTTTTTTATAACATTTTCTCTATTCGAAAGAAAAAGTTGACTGTTGATAAAATATTAAATCACTAATTATATGAGGAGGGATAAACATGACGGGTTGGTGTTGTAGTTAGGCACCCTGTGCTCACACGTTGTGGGGACGATCTATTTAGCGGGGAATTTTGTGTTCGATTCCCGCCGTGTGCGAAAACCCTTCATGTAATGTTGTGATTTTCCTAATTGTATGATTAAGTGTTTGATTAATAATGCAAGAGCAAATTAAATTTAAATTATGTTGATTAATATAATAATTAACATAAGTTCTAGGTTTTGTTATGTGCCATAGTGTTATTGTGAGATTTTTATACTTTTACGTGAGTTCCGTAAGTTGTAGAAAAAAAAAAGAATAAAAAAATAAGAGAAGGGGAGTGTTCTTAGAGGAAGATAGGTGCCAAAAGTAATTTTTCTAAATTAAATCCCAAATTGAGCCGTGGGACTTTCATTCTCCCATTTTCTACATTTCTTCCTCCTTCCTCTCCCGAAGCCTCTCTTTCCCTTTAATGGAAGTTTGATTCCTATATCTTTGAAGGACTTTTCTCCTTGTCTAGAGCTACCTTTGATTGATTTCTAGTTGGTAAGCATCTCTCCTCTTCTCCTTTGGTCTCTTCAATTCATTTTCTTCTCCTACCAAGAAATGAAATGGGTCTCATGTAAAATTTTTGTTGGTGGGTGAAATTTTGATTGAAGCTTATTTTGGAATTGAATTAGGTGTTCTCTAGTTGATTTCATAACCAAAGTTGGGTAGAGATCATTCTTGAATCATCAAGTCTCCTCCCTAATTTCTTCAAGGTTTTCAGTCAAAAAAAATTAGGTAAGGGAAGCTTCCTTGTGATTTATATTTTCAGTTTAAGTGTGGTTGAGAGTTAGGGGACTCAACCACATATAGCATGCATGCCCCTCTTGTTGTTTATGTTGAGTTGCTTTGGTGATTGAATTTGAAATTGATGAAAAATTGGTGTTTGATTTTCCTGGCAGTGGCTGTGTGGGTGTGTATGGACTGATTGTTTTTGTTTTTGACTCTCTAAATTACTTGGGAAGACTCCTAAAACAAAGGAGACCATGCCCAAATTTTATTAAAATTGTTAGACAAGGTTTTCAATGTGAGATTCACCCCAAAAATAAAAGTGGCAGTGGCTGTTGGTTCGTCCAGCCCTGAACAGCCCCCACGATTTTGTGATTTTTGGGAGATCTAACCGTTGGTTTTTCACAAAATTTGTTTTGGATAAACATAAACATGAAATAGAACAACTTTCATTTTGACACCTTGGAGAGAAAATCTCATCTCGGGGTTCATCGATGACTCCCAAAATGGTTGTTCTGTTTTCGAGTTTCCCCTGGAACATGTCTCAGTTTTTCTCAAATTCCCACTTGTGCTTAATGTTTCTTTTTCGTTTTTGCACCATTAAAAATTAGACAAAACAAAATTTTTAACCATTTAAATTACAAAAATTATCATGTCCAATTTCTAAATTAACCTTTTAAAAAGATACAGGGCAAGGGTTTTGAGCTCTGTTTTGAGTCTAAAACGTAGGCTGTTAGAAATAAATTTACTGGGAAAAGTAGGGAAAGAATTTTGGGACAAGGGTTATCTTTTTAGAAAGATAAAGATGTTACCTTTCTACTGTAAAAATTTCAGCTCAAAATGAGTTTGGGAAGTGGGAGAAATTTACATTTCTTTGAGTTATGTTCAGTGAACACTCAAAATCCAGGGCTGCTGACTTAGAAAATTTTATAAACATTTTCTAGATGTTGATTTTACAATTGGGATACCATTTTGAAAAATAGGATTTAAGAGCTTTAATTCCATATAAAAAGTTTTTAATTCCGAGGTCATTTGCTTGTATCAGTGAGAGCTCACATTCAGTTCTGCCAAAGAGAAATCGACCTCATTTGGTCAATTTTGTTAATGTGATATAATTATTAGAATTATTAATGTTGAATGAGGATGTTGGATACCATAACTTTAGTTCTAGAGCTATGTTAGGAAATTCACATTTTAAATTGTTGTGTTGTGAATAAGTATTCAAAGTGTAAGAATACCTTACATGAGCTTATTGAACTGCTGGATGGGTTCATAAGTATAATTTGAGAAAAATGGTGAATTTATAACATAGGGGGAACATGTGGTATCAAAATTGTTTGGCTTGTTACATGACATTGCATGTGGGTAGGTACATAAGTTGAGAGTGCTAGGTAGGCTCTCAACCTAGTGCCGGAGGTTTTCGTGTGGCCAACGGTTGGCCTATAGAATAGACAAGTGGGCGAATTCCTATAGATGGAAGATTTTGCAAACCTGACAGAGGTAAGTCAATACCAACACTTGTCTATATTCGATTAAATCCACACTTCCTCCACAGGGTAGCTCAAGGGACTTCCTGAATGGTCAAAGGTGAGACCATGGTAGGGGATGGGGCCTATGGGGACCGCCCAAAAGTTGTAGAAATCTCCATGGAGTCGAGTCAGCACGACATTGCATAATGAAAAATTGTATATAAGATTGATGTATGTATTGTTGTGTGATGTTATTTGAATTATTATTGTTGATTTATTCCAAATTTCGTTTGATCAAATCCTATCCTTCTTTTTATAAATAAGCTTACCCTTGCATTTTGTGTTTGTGTTGTTTTACTGCAATGATCGTGTGGTTGGCACGGGAGCAGATAGTGGTGATGTTGCAGGTTCTCAAGCCGCTCATGACTGAAGCGGATGTAGATCTTGAAGATGGGATGAGATCCCTTTTTTGAATATGTTCTAGTATTTATGTACATAGTATGAGGACCAGCTTAGGACATATGTATAAATACTTAGGTTGTGATGAATGTTCTCTACAAGAGGACTATTTTGGTATTGTATATACATATTTATATATTTCAGTTTAGTAAAGCTAGACCTAATGCTGTTATGATGTGATGAATGTACATATATATGTGTTAAATGTAAAAAAAAAAATGTCTATGTAGTTTCATATGATAATATTTAACAAAATGTTTTAGTATAATAAATCTATAACGAAGATGGATCGTTACACTTCAGGCCAGTGGCAGTCATAGTAGCGTAAGTGAGATTAGTCTCTGACCCAATGGACTGGGGATACCCATGGTAGGACAAAAAAAAATATGAGAAGGGATAAAGTTACTCCAAAGGTAACTGTAAAAGAGTTACTTCACATCCATATCATTCATTTTCTTAAAATTTAATGGTTAAAATTAGTTACTCTTTAAAACCATTAGATTTCAAGTGGATGAATGTTGAGGATGTGGAGTAACTTTTTTAGAGTTACACTTGGAGTAACTTGATCCCTCAATTTATATATATTTATATGAAATAGATTTACAAATCATGTTATAGTTGATTATTTATTAACATATATAACATATATAACATATTTTTAATTAAAATTTAAACATTGAATTAAAATTACTATTTTTTTATTGTAACATTGCTTCAACTTGAAAGTGTAAAGGACTCACCTTAAGGTAGGATGAAACCAATGCCAGATGACCATGTAATTTTAAATGGCATAAAAGTGTAAAAGACTCAGAAGGAAACATCATTCATTTTGAAAAATATGAAAATAATCCAAGAACAATGTATTACAATAATTAATTATATTATTTTGTTCTATATGTAGTTGTCATTTGCTCTAGGTGATTCATGTAGCTTAATTGTATTTACAATCCTCCTATACTCTATATTTATTACTATTACTATGACATTTTTAAAAAAAATTGAAAACATGTTACCGAAGTGATCCTATTTGATATATATTTTTTCAATTTAATATGGATCTATGTTTCCTTGCGATACTTAAACAATTTCTTAAAACATTATCATATATCAAAATTTTTTAAACTTGTGTTAACAGTGAAATTTGCACCTATTTTCGTTAATAAACAAAATCCCATAGATATATAATTATTTATATGTTGTTACATACAAATTAAAAAATTTACTCCACTCCTCACCAAAATATTCACCCCGTGCATTGCACTTGAATGCTACGCTAAACCCAATTAGTCATGACTACACCAAATTATGCACTTTTTTTTTTTTTGTAGAATTTGACCACATTTATATTTTCATACGAGAATAGAACAAATCTACCATTATAGCTTGAGGCAACTACTTGTGTATGCTCAACAGCAAAAACCCATTACCTGTAGCCAAAGTCTTTGCCAACATTTCACATTATAACTCTGGCCAAGACTACGGTGGACCACTAATGCAAGTGGTCTATTGTGAACCACTAATTTTAATTGTTAGATTAATCTGAACTGTGCATGATTATGATACACCCTCCATATTATATTTATGAAATATCACATTTTATTTATCAGTGGAGCGAGACCACCGATGGGGTAATTTAGGCACTGGTATTAGATTTCATTCATCAGATTCAGGCAACCAATTCAACATTCATACCTTAATATCATTTTGGCAACAGAGATTATTCAACATTGTTGTGATTTTTTTTTAATTATTGAGCAAAATCAGCACATAAGACAACACTGATTCATCATTCATTCTTCAATTCTTATTAGAACACTACCAGTACCCAATCACCACATGCACCAAATAAAACAACATTCATAAACAAACAAGGTGAAATAATATTCAAATCGAAGATTGAAATAAATTTTGATTTTATTGGTTTAAAAATAAAAAAACAAAAATCAAATGTATAACAATGGCCCTTATGAAATCCTTGGTTCAGAGCTAACCCGATTTGAAGACAAGTTAGAAAGGGGTAATATTAATTCTAGCAAATTCAATGTTTATAGTTCAAGTAGCAACAACTTGAGATCTAAGGGGTTTCCTGAATAGACGTTGCGTGGGATGGAGTCATGGGAACCAGATTTGATGTGCATGCTGCACACAACTAGATCCACCGTGCATGCCATTGACAACCATATTCGCCATAGCACTACCTCGCCTCTCACAAGAACCAAATCGACGATATTTTAGTTGGAGATGTTAACGATTTTGAGTAAAGGGTTACCGTCAACTAGATTTGTCGAGCACCGCCGGTAACCAAATCTGTAGTGCATCGTGCCACCCCCTCCACCTTGGTGAGTCTGCCTGGAAGGAGTTAGGAGAAGAATCCGGTGCGGAAAGGCATAAGATATAACCGTTAAGCTTAGATGAATCCGAAGGTTAACAAAAGTGGTTCATGTAACGACCCGCCTTCATTACATAACTATCAACAAGGGATTTCATTTTATTCAATTAAAAAAAATCAAAACTTTCATTAGTTTATTTATGAAAATACCGTATAAACTTTTCTCAATTTCAAAGCCAACATAGATACAATTCAAAACTTAAAACATAAATCACATGTACATACTTCTCTTACAAGGTAACCACATAAAAATCCTATGCTGGTCCATTTTATACAAAAGACAAAACAAAGGAAAGAAGGAAGATATTGCATATTCAATCCCATGCTCACTCTATCTAATAAACCTCCAAGAGGAAGAATCCATCTGGAAAGTCATCTGCTCCCCCGAACACAACTCCGAGATCATCACAAGTACAAACCACAAGTGCAAACAGCGCAAGAGTAAGCTTACCAAATAAAACTATGCATATAAGTACATAAGTAAATTTCCAAATTATTAAGGAATAGAAAGAGAACCAAACTTTGTATACTTCAATATAATACTATACATAATAACTGAAAACTCTACACAAAACTTAGTTCATAAACTTATATCAAAACTTAGTTCATCAATAAACACTAATAAACAACACCATCATGGTTCAACCATCTCAACTAATTCATATGACAGAGTTATAACGTAAATCCTCAACATAATCAATAACAACATAACTCTATTACCAATTACTACCATGAATTATCAGATCTAATGGATTATATCCATTCAACAAAAGTCACAATCTCAACATAATATAACCACCAACAACCATCATCACAAGGTGATGTACAACATAAACCACTAGACAACCTTAGTCAACAAGACTGACTCTACTCCATAGAGTTTCAACATCATATGAGCGGTCCCTCATAGGCCCCATCCTCTACCATAGTCTATACATTCTGACCATTCAGGGAGTCCCTTGAGCTGACCTTACGGGAAAAGTGTGATTTTATCGAAAATAAACAAGTGCTATAGTGGCTTATTTCTGTAGGTTTGCAAGACTTTACATCTATAGGGATTCGCCCACTCGTCTATTCTATAGGCCCATTCCCGTTAGCCACCACAAAAACCCACAACACTAAGTTGAGAGCCCTCCAAGCACCCTCAACTTATGTGCCTACTCATATTTCTGTGCACCAACTGTGCACACCTACGCACCAACTGTGCAAATACAACATTCGGAATATTTCTGTGCACCAACTGTGTGCACCCACCATATTACAGCGGCAAAACATATTTGAAGTCCCTTATAGTCTGATATACAGTACCTCCGTACCCGCCATCTCCAATGGCCTGACTTAATTATTCAAATACATCTCAACAATCCACAATCCTTAACCATGACAACAATTCATCCCCTATACACTAAAAAAGTCACTAACCTCTTGGGAAGTAGTTCTCAACACTCCAACATGCCATTTAGAGTCAAAACATATGGGTGGTACTTGAAAAGATATCCCACTAGGCGAGACCCCCGGGTCGCTTTAGTGGGCCAGAGTTCTGACGTGAAACTCCCCTCCCAAACATACCATTTTTCTATAAAAGTCTTCCCAGAGGACATAGCTGACTCTTCTTTAACATATAGGAATTGTTCCAACATATAATTCAAATACACATCACATATATCGTCATCTCATCAACATTCCATTTCAATTTCTCAAAACATCGTAATCTTTTTAATATCACATTCAACAAATAGTAATTCATATTTCTTCATGTACATATAAGTACCTCAATTTAACATAATCATTTATAATTCAACATATCATTCATCCATTTGTGACAATTAAAAAAATAGAAATCATTTAGAAACCATAAAAATTTAGCTTTAAGCAACTTTCCTCGCTTAAGCGCCAACATATCAGATATTTACAAAAACAACAATAATCATTTTAGCGAGCAAAAGTCAAACTGTTTTTAATACAGACAGTTCACTTTTATGTTTAAAATCTCAACCCATCTCAACCATATTGTAGAAAACTTATGTTGTAAACCACTAGAAATATAATTTTCAAGAATGAAAATAAAAATCTCTAATTCATCTTGTAGAAAGTGAATCAAAATTTTCAAAAATCTTGAAAATAGATTTTCTTCACTGCAGATGGATCAGTTTCAAGAAAACTTTTGAAATAGAAATATAATGAATTAGAAAGCATGCCATACACTGTTAGAAATCTTGAGATGTCTATTTTCTAACCATATAACTCGTTTTTGAGTACGATTTTTGTAGAAATACAGAATTACAAAATAAGGTACGATGTTCATTCACGTTTTCCTGGCTGGACGGTCAAATTTCGAGAATCATAACTCCTTTGATTTTCAATCTTTTTGGACAATTCTTGTGCCAAAACTGTAGCCCTGAATGTATATTTTCATCTCCAACAAACGGAATCCAATTTCATTCACCACAACCAAAGTTATCACAAAAGTACTAACACATGTTCAAACAACAACGCACTAGACAACAAGTACTTTGTTTTCAACTATCATATAGTTTCATTCAATCAACTTATATTACAGACAAGTTATCAAAACATTACTTTTAGCAATCAATACTCATCACAACAGATCAATTCAAATAATTATATCACATTAACCAAATTGACCAAATAAGGTTGATTTCTCTTTAGCAGTACTGAATTTGACTTTCCAGTGAACATGGTTCAAAGAAATTAAATTTTCTAACATTTTCCAAATTTTTTTGGGCTGATCGTTTTATAGTAGAAAGGTAACATCTCTATCTTTCTAAAAAGGTAACCCTTACCCCCAAATTCTTTTCCTAGTCTTCCTAGTAAATTTATTTCTAACCGTCTAAGTTTTAGACTCAAAACAGAGCTTAAAACCCTTGTCCTGTCTCCATGTAAAAAGTTAATTTAGAAATTGAACATGATAATTTTTGTAAATTATATGGTTAAAAATCTTGTTTTGTCTAGTTTTAAATGATGCAAACACGAAAGAGAAATATAAGTACACAAGTGTACAATTTGAAGAAAATCGAGACCTGTTCCAGTGGAACTCAAAAACAGAACAACCACTTTGTGGGTCACGGATGAATATCGAAAATAAGTTATCTTAACACACTGTCAAAACAAAAGTTGCTTCATTTTGTGTCTATTTTTCTTCAAAACTAATTTCATGAAAAACCAACGGTTAGATCTTCCAAAATTCACAAAACCGTAGGGACTGTCATAGCTGGATGAACCAAACAGCCATTGCCACTTTATTTTGTGGTTTGATTTTTACATGCAAATCTTACCAAATAATTTCAAGAAAATTTGGGCATGGTCTCCTTTGTGTTAGGAGTCTTTCCAATCAATTTCAAAGATCAAAACAATCCCAAGATAGTACATGCAATCCCACACAGCCACTGTCAAAGGGTTTTCAATCCATTCCATCAATATCTCAAGTTCAAACACTAAGCAACACAACATAAACAACAAGAGGGGGTATGCATGCTAAATGTGGTTGAGTCTCCTAATTCTCAACCACACTTAGACTAAAAATAGAATTCACAAGGAAGCTTCCTTTTATCCAAAATTCTTGAAATTTCCTTAACTTTTGCTATGGAATCAACTAGGAGGAACCCTATGAAGCCCTGATACTCCAAAAATGGAAAAGTATCGGTGTCGTACTTGTGTCAGACACCGATACGCCTCTAATACGCCCCGATACATATCCAAGAAGTATCCGATTTTTTTTTATATTTTTTTGAAAAAAATTGTAGAACACGGTTGGGACACGGCTTAAGATGGCTGGATACGGATCATGCTGTTTCAGATATGGCTCCGATACGGCTTGAGCCACTTTATGAAATTTTTAATATTTTATTTTTTTGAAGAATTTTTTTTAATATTTTATAATTTTATTGTTTTAATTTTAGGGTTTTTAAAATAAAAAAGGTCCAAACGTAAACAAAAACACGGCACACCCTTTCCCTCTTCTCCAAGCATGGCAACTCCTTTCCGACAGTTCTTTTGGTGAGGGAGTTTCTTTTTTCGGCAAGTGGGGTGAGTGGATCTCTACACAATGTACAATTTCCCCCCTTCTTCAACCACGACAACATCTCTCCTTGGTGGTTCTGCACATTTTTCTGATGAAGGGGTCTTCCTGTTTGTGTGGTTTTGTCTTTGATAGGGTATTCTGTTTGTGTGGTTTTGGCTTTGCTCAAACCATGCTTAAATAAATTTATTTTGCCACTCGACAGTTGTGTTTACAATGTTTTAGCAACACTCAAGATCATCTGAATAATTGCATTTTAACACCAACACTAATTGCATTTTATTTTGAATCCATATATAATTTTTTATATTTTTTATTAACGTATCTAGAACGTGTCGTATCACGTATCTGGGCTTCATAGGAAGAACCTAAACCAACATCAAAGCAAGCTTCAATCAAGATTTCATCCATAACCCAAAATTTTAAATGAAACCCATTTAGTAGCTTCTTGGTGGAAAGAGAGAAATTAACCAAGAGATCACATAATAAAAAGAGATAAACTTACCAATTAGATGAAAATCCAAGAAGCTCTATAGAAGGAGACAAGCTAAACTTCAACCCAAGAGAGAAGGAAGAAGCAAATAGAGAAGGGAGAGCGAAGAGAGAAGGAAGAAATGAGAAAATGACAGAAAGAAAGAAGGAATCACGTATAAAGCTTTGACTTTTGCTATTCGTACCCATATTTTTTTCTATTCTAACCTCACACCCCCTTTTTTCTATAACAAAAACTCACATAATGCCTAAATTGTCACGAAAACTACTAAACACACAATAATCACATAAACAAAATAATCTATTTTATTTATATAGTTTATTAAATAACACAATTTAAATTTAATTCCTTTTTTATACATCTATCACTTATCTCGGTGTATTTTTCTACACTGTCCGATGGTTTTCGGACTATATTTCTGCAAATCTTCTTTGCAAAAATTCACATAGAAGTAAGTATATAAGATCTAAAAATCATTGAAATTCACCAAACATCCAACAACACATAACAATTCATTCCATTTATTAATTAACTCATTACGTAACATAATTTAAATTTAATTTCTCTTATGTTTTAATTAAATCACTTATCATACATTACGAAAAATCACAGTGTTACAGTTCACAATAGACCACTTACATTAGTGGTCCACCATAGTCTTGGCTTATAATTCTTTATGCTAATTTGTATGGTAACATTCACACTAACTGCAGTGCTATGAAATTTCTCAAACTTTGTATGTCAAACAAGGTTACGAATTTGATAGCTCTCTTTCTATATAGACAGGACATAAAAGTCTGAACAATTGTGTCCATAAATTTCATTAAGTGGAGCAAAACAAAGCTAATTATCACTGATCGTGTCCTTGTCCTTAGTTCTATCTCTATCACTCTGCATCCTTCTCTTCAACTTTAACTTCCCGAAATGTTCATTTTCCTTCAAACACATATAACCTGTGAAATTTAAAGAAATATTTCACAAATTTACTGCTTACAAATGCATAAAATGAACTGAGTCATTAATTGGAATTAAACAAAAGGAGAGAGAGAGAAAAATAATAGTAAAGATGAAAAATGTGAGAAAAATATTATGCATAAAGAACATTATACATATAGTGTTCCAAATTCATGTCCTTATCTATATTTTCACTAAAAATAAAAATTAGGCTTAAATATATTTTTAGTCTCTCAAATATGGATGTATGCTTGTTTTAGTCCTCTAAATTAAAAGTCATTTTTTTTAGTATCTCAAAGTTGAGAAATTGTTATTTTAGTCCCTCTCCATAGTAAGTGTCAAATAGAGAATAATAGATTTACAATTTGTGGTGACTTATAGTCGCCAAAATTTGATTTTGTATTTTAAATTTTAAACTACGATTTTTAAGGGTTTAAAACCGCCATTAATTGCGAACAGAAAAAATAAATAAAAGCGCAATTCAATTTTCAGGACAATGTTCAACGAAATTGGAACCTAACATCAAACAAAGAGAGCGAAAGATTTATTGATCGCAACCTCCTCAATCTCAACAGCCTTGGCGCGTCTGTCAGTGCCTCGTCCACTGCCGTGTTGAAGTTCCGACCACCTTCACCTTCTTCCGCTACCTCCGCTCCATCTGCAAGATCAGCAACAGCGGGCACAATTCCATCTTCCTCTAGGAAAATACTAAAATCCTGGACTGTCCTGTCTTCCCCTAGGAAAATACTGAAATTCTGGAAAATACTACAAGATGGCTTAGATTGCGAAGTAATTGACGAAGACAAGTTTGACCGTGGTGCCGTTTGGGGGAGACATCAATTGGAGGCTCTTGCGAATGGGGAGAAGGAGGCCAAGGGGAATCGAGAGACCCACTTTGTGGTACTTGAAGATGAGGGCCTGATGCTCCAGCTCGTGCCACTGTGCCGCTGTGAATGACGTCTACATCGCCGTCACAGATGGTGGAGGAACACTCATGGTTTTTTATGCGGAAGAGTGAGGGAAAATAGTAGGGATTAAACTCACGGATGCCGCATATTTTTTTTTTTGTTTAATCAAATGAAGGGTTCCTGTGTTTTTTTTTTTCAATCACAAGAAGGGTTCCTGTGTTATGGTTATAATCTACAAACACTAACCTCAAAATCATCTTTGTAGAAATGCCTTTTACTGATGACTTGTCATACTGGCCCATATTTCTCTAAGATTGAAATTTTTTAAGCAATGCCTTCTTCTCTGCTCACACTGCCGTGGAGTTTCTTTCTAAACCAAATGATTTTTATTTTCTTTTATTTTTTGCAATTTGTAACACTTATAAACTCTCACAAATCGTATTTTAAACACAAATTGAAAATTTCTTACTCCCTGTTTGGCGCCTACCATGGAGAAAGACTAAAAAAAAAGGATTTTCCAATTTTGAGGGACTAAAAAAAGCTACTTTAATTTGAAGGACTAAAAAAAAATCAACTCATGTTTGAAGAACTAAAAACATATTTAAGCCGAAAAACTATTTTATTTCTTCTTGTAATTTGATGTATATATTTTGATTTCCTTTGTAATTGTTGAATCTCATCTCTGTTTTAGATTTGTTCAAGTACCTAGTCTCCCAATGTTATATACATTTAAGCTCTCTTGAATTAGAAAAACCACGAGTATGTACCCAATTCTCCTCTGACCCATATATTATACTCTGTTCATCACAGGCTTTGTCTCATTTCTTTGTTAATTGTTACTTGCTATGTGATATGCTCTCTGCCAATTTTTTTAATCATCATTTACTATTCTTTTTTTTATTTACCGTACTCAATCAGTCAACCTTTATTTCTGTACATATTCAAACTCTTGTCTTTCCCATGCTATTTATTTTGTGTTTTACAAACGTAATTGATATCATTTGATCATGTCATTATGTGATCCTATTTTCTTCTGCTAATAATATACTTTAAACCATGTACTGTCACAGTTTTTCTGCAGCACCCAAGAATGTATTTCTTAAATATACCAGATTTTCTTCTGCTAATAATATACCAGATTTTCGTCATGCAGTTCCTCACAGTGATAGTTTCTTAAATATAAAATTTTCATGTATCAAAGCCAAATAAAAAACCACATTTATAATAAGCAATATAAACAAGGCACTCACAGTAGCAGTAATAGAACGTCAGGCAGGAAGGTAATCATAAAAGACGGTAAAAACTGAATAATTTTAAAACATCTGCATCTGAAGAGCTTAAGCATGGATTTAACAAACCACGTCAGCAGAGTAAAAAAAATTGTATGTTTCAGACACATTTGCTACGGTGATGATTTCTTAAAAAAATTCATCTAAGTCAAATAAGAAAACACCTACAATAAACCATATAAACAAGGCAACCACAATCTAGCACCCTATAATTTAAATTTGCTGTAAGAAGAGAGCATCAGCTAGAAAGGGAAACATAAAATGAAGTAAAAATTGAATAATTTGTAAAAACATTTACCTAAATAGTTAAGAAAGGAACAGTGATATAACTTTCAGCAATTTATGACAGCAACTCTGGTTAGTGGAGAGTTCTGAAGTAAGTACTTGACTACTCTGTTTACTTCTTCATCAGATATCTCTACATGACGATTCATTTTCACTTTCAATGACTCCAATCTAACAAAGCACGGAAGTTTAGCTCTCATTGTAGCAGGGGACAGTGATAGAACCTACACAATTAGAGTGAATTGAAGACATATTTTAATAAATTTAGTGAAATGCAAGATCTGAGTATAGAAAAAAAAAATATTGACATAAGAATGCAGTCATCACATTAGCATTATGAAAATAAAAAGAGGAGAAAACAAACTAAAGTAACTTACTTTTAGTATTAACATAAGGGTAGCATAAGAAAGTGTCAATATCTTTACATTAGTTAAGAGTTGCAGCCAGCCTATGAAGCCTGAATAAGATATATTAGTAGCAGTGTGAATAGTTCCTTCTTCAAGACGTGAAAGATTACATGTGGAGGAGAGTGGTTGATAACTGAAATCTAAATAATTGGTAAAAATGAGAGAACTAAGATTCGGAGTAGAAAGCACAATTTCGTCCATGTTGTTCATGTCTTCCAGGTTCAAATTGGAAAGGTTAGAATTAGATATGAAGAGTACTTCTGCATCACTGTGCAAAGAGCATTTTTTAAGGACCAAAGTATTCAACAAGTTGCAGGTTGAAAAGGGCTCAGCCCATACATTCTCACTTGCAGTGAAACTGACGTTCGCCATAAACAAGCTTTTCAATGCTGGTAACTGCAGAGATTTTGGAAGTTCCAAAGGAGGGCCAGAAGTACACTTGTAAAGCTTCAGAGATGTCAAAGACAGACAGGAAAAAACTTGAGGGTAAAAAAGATTGGGTGTGTTTCGAAGATTGAAAGGGTAAAAATGATTGGGTGTGTTTCGAAGATTGAAATATGTGTCAATTGTCTGGACATTGTGCAACACTGCATATTCCATGACCCTGTTCAGCAGTTTGGACTGAACTGGACCGGTGTCCCAGAAACGAAGATTAAGCAGAGGAATGGAATCATGCCGACCGGACAAAACCCGAGATACAAAATTGTTATAATTGGCTCCCGTTCTAAAGTCCCAGCGATTCAAAGAGAGAGTAGTGAGACCTTTCCAAAGGTCCTTCCATCGTTTAGACAAGACACAAGTCTGAACTGCATATTTTGTGTTCATAAAATTCATTATGTGGAGCAGAACACCATCAGGCAACTCATTCAATCTGTCCCTCTCCTCTTCTCTGTATGTTTCACTAGTCCTCAGTCTCTTCATCTCCTTAGTTTCTTTTCCTTCTTCCATTGATATCTAACCAAAGAGATTTTATTTTGATTAATGGAAAACCTTGGGAAAGTGATAATTCAATCTAGGGGTGTAAACCCTAACCAAAGCTAGTCATTGAGCATTTAACGAGTCAAACTCGAGTAATTCACAATTTACACTCCTAATTTATTCCCTAAAAAACTTGGTAAGGGAAAACCTAGAAATACTTGGCATACTAGGCATGGCAACATTAATTTCATAATAATCCCCTCCAAAAAAAGCTTGTTAAAAAGTAAAGGGAAATTATACTTGTACCTATGTCTATGTGGTTGAGCTGATTCTGCAGTGAATGAATTGAAGGTTAAGAGACCCGTGCGGCGAGTGAGTGAGTGAGTGAGGGAAACAGAAGGAGACTTTGAATGGAAGAGGATGGGAAACGTAAAATCTGAAACGAATGGGTTCGGATTCTTCGGAAAACGTGATTATGTACTGGATTGATGGTCAATTATTAAACCCCATGAACACGTTTTCTCTTTTCCATTTAAAAATATACTACCCGTAAGAAACTAAAATGGCTTAGAAGAATCTTAAGCTTTTATATATACCAGGGGGAAAGAGGCACTTCTTGTCTCACTGCTTCTCTATATTTTATTTTATTTAAAAAAAAAAAATGAAGTTATATATAATAGTGAGTAGTTATATTGGAGTGTAAGTTAACTTTTGTGATTTGTAAACTGAAAGGAAAAAAAGATGTTAAAAAAAGTGAAGAAGAATGAGAAATAAATATTATATTTATATATTATTTAAGGGTAAAATTATTCTAAAAAAGTGGAGATTAAAAAATAATTATTTAAAATGATATTTCTTTTATGTAATGGTATAGATATTTATCTTTTTTAAAGCCTTTTTCCTAGATCCTAAGTTTCCAGTTTATTTAATTCCAACAATAGTGGTTATATCACAGTTCCAAGCTCTCGATCAGAGGATTTTTTTTTCTTTCGAAAAACACAACTTTAGAATTCTAGTTCATAGTTCACTGTATCAAAGTAGAATACACTAAAAAAAAACTCTAACGATGCTTTTGGTAAGCGCGATGGAAATAAAACTGCAAAGATGAAATCAGTGCACGTGCATTCGGAATTGTGGGTTGAGTAGAGAAATAAATTTGACTAGTATGGGTCTCACTTGAATTATTTCTTCTCACCTATCATGCAGAGAGGACAGAAGGAGAAGGCCCACCATGTATAATAACCTTTGTATTGTAACATCCAGAAAATTACAATCCAGTAAGTAGGAATACGAGAGATTTAATTAGAATTAATGTAAATCTAATTATTTATTTTAAATAAGAAAAATATAAATTTTGTGTAATTAAAATATAGTTAGTAATTAGTTGAGTAATGAAGAAAAATGAAGGAAAGTAAATAAAATAGGTATTTCTTTATAATGGTCAAGTAAAAAATTTATAAAATCAAAGATATAAAATTCCTTGTAACTGAGTTGTCTATGAGATTTCTGGGAAATTAAATTGTCTGTGATTGATTCCCTGAAATGCCTGTTAGTAATTAATTGGACTGAGATTAATTATTGGTACTAAATATTAAAAATATTTGTTACTATGTACTGATTAATTTATTGGTTGCAAATTGGTTTTAATTATAAGTTATCTCTTATAAAGTTTATTTGCAAACAATTTCTTTACAGATGAAATTTTATTTGAGCAACTAAAAAAGTTTTCATTATAAGAAGTTTTATAAAATTAATTTGGATGTTTGAAATTAAGTTTTAAAATTTTAAATCACATTCTATTATAATTACACCGTGTAAAATTATACTGTGTAAATTAAACTCAGTACCTAAAACTATCACCTCGCATCCCCTTAAGCAATCAAAATTCATGCAAACCCCTCCCCACTCACAAAAATCCCACAGTCACAACACTGCACACACACTCCACTCACTTCTTTTATGTTCATTTCTCCCACCAAGGCAAAACTTGGTCACTAAGTTAGGAAGAAAAAGAAAATATCTTTGTTGCTTGGCTGGTTGCATACAAGGCTTGGTGGTCCACTCTCCATTACCAACAGCTTGTCTTCTCTTCACCTTCATCTTCTCTTTCTCTCTCTCAACTGAACTCCCCAAAGGTGAGGGAACTCTCTTGTGGACTCTTTGCTTTCTTTTTCTGTTGAGAATATGGTTAAGGGCTGGGGGCTTTAACCATAGCATACATGCATGCCTCAATTGTTGAGAATTGTGATGTGTTTGAATTGTTTGTTGAGTTGAAATTGGATGGGTGGTGTTGAATTCTCTTTGGTAGTAGTTGTGAGTCTTTGCATGTATGGAGTAAGTTCATTTTCACCTTGTAATTGGAATGAAAATGGCCCTGGAAACAAGTGAGATCATGTACCATTTTCTCAAAATGGTTTTGATCAAGTTTTCTTTAAAGGTTAACTAAAAATTCGTTGGCAGTGGCTGTATTTTCGTTTAGCATGGAACAACCCTCACTGTTTTGCAATTTTCAAAAGATCTAACCGTTGATTTTTTGTGAAATTTCTTTTGAATGAAAATAGACACAAAATGAAACAACTTTTGTGTTGACACCTTTGAAAACTAATTTCATCTTGTGGTTCATCCACGGCTCGAAAGTGGACTGTCCTGTTTTGGAGTTTCACTGGAATATGGCTCGGTTTTTGTTAAAATTCTCCCTGTGTACTTAATGTTTTTGAAATGTAATTAAACCTTTGAAAGCTAGACACAATAATATTTTTAACCATGTATATTACAAGAATTACCAAGCACAATTTCTAAATTAATTTTTCAAAAAGAAACAGAACAATGGTTAGGACCCTGTTTTGAGTCAAAATTGTAGGATGTTAGGAATATTTTTACTGGGAACAATAGAAAATGAATTTGGAAGCAAGAAATACCTTTTGGAAAGATCAAGATGTTAGATTTAAACAGTAAAAAGTTTCATTTAATTTAGCTTTGGAAAGTGGGAGAAATTTACATTTTTTTGAGCTATGTTCAGTGAGCACTCAAAATCCAAGGCTGCTGACTTAGAAAATTTTTATAAATTTTTTTAGATGTTGATTTTATAAGTGGGATAACTTTTTGTAAACTAGATTTCAATAGCTTCGATTTGATATAAAAAAAATTTAAATTTTGAGGCCATTTGCTTATTTCAGTAAGAGCTCACATTCAGTACTATCAATGAAAATTTGACTAAATAGTCAAATGTGATTGTTAACACTTGTATTTTTTCCACTTTACCTTCAATTAATATTTTGGATTCTGAGATAATGGATAGAATACAACCATTATTATGATTGATTTATCCAAGTCTCAAGGAGGAAAACCTTGAGTATTTGATATTTGAAAGTGTGATTTTCTCTGTTTTGGTGATACGGTCTGTTGACTGTAGTTTGAATCTTGTGGTGAAATTGTTTGTCGGTGTGATGTGTTACAAGACTTGACGCGAGTACTTGTAGTAACTAGAATTGATTTCTAGTGCCAATAGTAGGATTTCTATTCAAAGATAAATAAAACTTGTATAGTGAGTGCATTTAAATGATCTAAGAGACTTTTATTTTATTTTATTTTTATTTATTTTATTAAATACAAATTAATAAATGAACTCTTTCCTTTATGCATTGGACATAGAAAAGAATTTAGGACCTTTGCATGGAGGAATAATGCTAAGTATAAATATCTTTCTTTTATAAAATCATAAGACACTTGAGAGGGTAAGGAATATATAAAACGTAACAAAATATATGACACGCTGTGACTTATGTAAGTTGAGAGTCGTACTATGAAGATACGAGAATATGGTAGATTGCTGACAGTGCAAGATGGCAAGAGAGTCGCGTGGGATGTTCCAACTGTGAGAATACCAAAGAGAGGGGGTGAAGTTCGAAAGGCGTGCCACAACGTAATGTGACGGTCACCCATAGAAAGGTGATCGAGGCAATGTCCTCGTATATATATATTTTTTGTTTTTGAGCATAGACAGGGTCTCATGCTCGGCGTCTATTCGACCGTCCAGTACCGTGTGCAGCGGAACCCCACTGTGACAAGAAAGAAAAATCCCGATAGGGAGAGTTGTTGAGGAGTCAGTCCTCGGAGTAATGGGTGACTACAGTTGGTACCTGGTAGATGATCGTAAGGCAGGTTGTTCTTGGAGGGTAAGGCACTGAGTTGTGATAATAGATCATGTAGCTGACTTGGCCACCCAGACAAAAATATGAGACATTGTCGATTGGTGAGAGCCCGCCATAGTACCATGGTGAGAGGTGTACTCCCAACAGTCATCCAACTCAAAAATGTGTAAGACCACTGAGTTCTGGGAGTTCCAATGACAGCTGGCCAGTGAAAAAGGAGTTAATAGTTCTAGTAATGAAAACGATTAGGTGTTAAGTGTGATTGGTAGATAACCACATCGAAGTGGTTGATTGTAGATGTTTGTGACTTTTAAAGTCGTTGTGTGTATATTGTTTGACGAAGCAGAGAGTTACCCTCTTGTTTGTTTTTTTTTTTAGGATTAGATGGCAGTCCCGGATCTTCAACACTTATGGGTTGAGTCTTTCATAGGCGTAGACGATGACTGCTCTGAGACTAGGTTTTTCCCTTTTTATGTATTTGAATATGGGTAGACTTAGGTTTCAAATTTGTGGTATGTACATTCAACTTTCGTACTCTATTACCCTATGTATTTGGAATACCCTTTCGAAATGTACATATTACTATTACTCCAGAAAATATTTGGGTTATGAAAATCTCTATTTCATTTATATATGTATATTTTATAGCCAGAGCTATTTACTTTATTTATTCTGTTTTACTCACTTTTAAATGTATACTTATAATTGAGGTGGCGATATGCAACTTCCGAAATTAATTAATGAAAAGTTTTAAAAATTTAGTAAAATTCTGATCTATGTTTTATTAATTTCATAGTTTTTGGAAAATTTAAAGTTAGTTAAGATGCCTATTGAATTAAAATAAGTTTAAAAATGAGAATATATGTAAAACCGGATTTAGGGCGATAAATGTATCCTTTTCTCTTTCTTGTTGGTGACCTAAGTGCCACTGCACGTTGGTGGTCCTTCAAGGTTGTGGCACTATTCATTCATCCTCGAACCGCTGGTTTGTGAAGCTCTTGCAAACTTGCATCGTTGCTCGCTGAGAAGCTCGTGACACTGCTCCGTGAAGTCACATCGCTGCAATTTTAGCAATTGATTGTAGTTGCATTTTGTTGATTCTGATTATACCATTTCACTCTTTTCTTTCCTAATAATTAAGATGGTGATGTGGGCATGTAAAAGTAGAATGACAAATTTATGCAGAAGTGAAAAAGTAATAGATTTTGATGAAAAAATCCAAATCAGACCAAATGTTGTTATAAGGAAGAAGAGAAAATGGGGAAGTTGCAGGAGATTCTGGAAACGTGATTGAAAGTGGACTGCAGCTAAAATGAATGACCCATCATAATCTGCTGCCTTTCCAAAATATCTATTATTTCTCATGTTTAATCAAATTAATTAGATGCATTTAATCGATTATTTAGTCATTTTAATCATTAAATGTATTGAATATAACATATCTGTGTGTCAATAATTTCAAGGGTATAAAAGTAATTTTATACATTTTTAAAATTCTTTTCTCTTATTTTATTTAAACTAAATATTTTATTTAAATTAAACAACTTTCATATCTTATTTCTTACCTATTTCTCTTCAACCAAACACATTAACATTCAATTTTATTTCTACTCTATTTCTCCTTTTTCAAATTATTTCTCTTTTATTTCCATCTACTTTATTTTTTTCCTCACAACCAAACATATCATAAAAGAAATCAATTTACTGGAACTTTAGTTCAACGTAAAAATATCTTAAATTATACTACATCCGTCCTTGTTTAAGACGTTGACTAATTTACGTTTATTAAGAAAATTGGTTAATCTAAGTAAGTATTAGTATTAAATCTGTCTGTAATAGTTTTCCAAATTTATCCTTAAATAATTAATACATGGAGAGATAATAGTTGTAGTGGAGTTTTAAATTTTAAAATTAAACTATTTAATTCTCCAATCTAATAAGAGAGAGAAAAAGATAATTCATAGCATTTATTATTTATGGATTTAATTAATAAGGGTATTGTGGTCAAAAATTAATAATGCAAAGAACAATTAAAATAGAGTCTTATAAAAATGATAAGAAAATTTCAAAACAATGTCTTGTAAGAAGAGACAAGGTAGTAGTAATAAATATTTAATCTTTCTCCTAATTAATCAAATAGCAAATTATTCAACACATAAAAAAGAATATCAAAACAAAGTTGCTACAAGTATATAAATAATTCACCAGAGCAAAGAATTATATGACTAAATAAAATCATATAAAAACCATATTTTGCAACACCAAACAGTAGCTACAAAATTCAACACTGTGACATTTTTCATGATGCCTAAGCATAAAATCACTAAGTCAATGGATGAAAAGAAAGCAAGCAAAGAGTAAGCTTCCTTGCCTCAAAGAGAAGCTAAATAAGAGCTTGAATGAGAGAAGAATGAAGGAACTTTAGTCTCTTGAACAAGAATTTTAAACGACTACTATAACCCAACCAAAAAAACAACATCAAGAATAAGAAAAAAATAGTTAGAGAGAAGAGAAAAAGAAGATTCAGATTTCATAAGGAAAGATATGAGAAAAAAAAAATTGAATTTATACTCACTAGCTAACAAAGACAAAGACCACGTGAACTTGGATTAAAATTTTGTTTTCAGATGGATTCTTGAAAGCTTGACTCTAAAACTTGAAATGGAAATTTAGCATAAGTAAGAGAAGCAAATAAGATGGGAAATTGGGAATGTGTAGTTGCGGTTAAGGATGAAAAACAATCATCTACGGATGTATCATCATATTAACCGCAACAAAGGATTTTTGTTTTTAAATTAATTTAATCAAGGTAAGTAAAAAAAAAAAATGCGTAATATGATTTTTCCAGTCAAACCATGGGTTCATATAGATGAATTTAAGGAGGTAGACTTTAATTTTTATTTATTTATTTTTTAAACTTGATACAATCTTACCTAAACAAAAGATACTATTTTATTTGTTAATTTCCTGAAATCAAATAGAGTATAGCATCAGGAGGTAGACTAGCTGAATTTAAATGTGAATAGGAAAAGGGGAAGTCGTCGTATAGATTCAGGGCTTGCAAGAGAATTATTAAGAAAAACAAATGTGAATATATATTGACAATTGACATTGACAATAAACTACAATAGGGATAGTAGGAGAAACTATGTAGGGAGGGAGTAAAGTTAATAAAATAATTATTTTTCTTCCATATAGGAAAAATAATCCCCACAATTTGTAGACACACTGAGCATGATGTTCGGATGCTAGTAATTGCCTATTGTAGTTGAACTCATAAAAAATTAGGTGATTCTGAGACTTAGAAATCATATTGATGCCAAGAAGAGGCATAAGCGGAAAATCAGATAATCTTTTGTTATTACTTTGTAACAATTTGTCCAACTATGAGAGTGTGAAATTTTCCAACTCTTTATTTGACAACACTAAGCCTTTTATTCAAATAGGCTTAAATATCAATTTAGTCCATGTAAGTTTGTGCCTTTTTAATTTTGGTCCTTGTAAGTTTAGTCCCTATAAGTTTGCGTTTTTTCAATTTTGATCCCTTTAAGTTTTTTTTGTTTGTTTTTAGGTCTTGTAAATTTGCTCTTTTTCAATTTTAGTCCCTTCAAGATTTCAATTTTTTTATTTTTAGTCCTTGTAAGTTCGCACTTTGGAAAAACACAAACTTACATGGACTAAAAATGAAAAAAATAAACTTATAGGGACAAAAATTGAAAAAGTGAAAACTTATAAGGACTAAATTCATATTTAAGTCATTCAAATAAATAGGAATTACACATTTTTGTAAAATGTTTTAAATAATATATTTTATGATTTTAAAAATAGAAATAAATTATATAAATCACCTAAATACTTCCAAGTCTTTTACCAAACAAATTCAAGTTTGAATAATTGATTTGACAAAAGTAAAGTAGCAAACAATGTTCTTAGATATCTTCCTGAGCCCCAATGACTTGTTTCAATAATGACATCAACATATTCTTGATCATTATTTAATAGGCCTAGTGCGTAGCAAACAATGTAAGTCTTGGTGCCATTTTGCTGAAAGAGAACAATAAATATAAGAAATAAGTGATAATTAACAGAGTAGCATCAAGTAGAAAAAACATTCATAATAAACACACTTACATGAAGAAGAATCTAGGCTGATAATGATGACAAAAAATGGAATGGAGTGTTGGTTTATATAGATTGTAAGTCATAAAAAGTCATTCATATTTTTCCCATTTAAATTGATGACAACAACTTAATATAACTTTAATTTACACAAATAATTAAAATTTATAGGGTTTCCTTAGTCAATTCTCGTAAGATTTGAATAATTAATATAAATAATGAGACATTTTAAACTTGGATTGTCCAAAATATTATCCAATATTTTATAATATTGGATAAAAGCTAACTTTTTACTTTATTGATCCTTTAGAAATCTTATGATTATCCTTAATTGAATATTACAATTATTTCATTACTAGGGACTCAACTTTAGCTCATTGGTGGACCACACACACAAAATGTAACATCCTGTCTTTTTTCAATTTATTTAATATGAAAATACAATATTATTTAATAATAAGTAGTATTATCGAATTTGAAATTATTTATGAAATTATATTTTAATAAAATAAGAATTTGAAAGGACTCTTATTTAAATTTAGAGAAAAATTTGATAAACTTGAACAAACTAAAATTTGGTGTATATGATTAAAATTTAATATTAGTTTGACATTTTCAAACTTTTATATCTCTATTTATATAAATAAAAAAAGTAGTATTTTATTTTATATATTATCATTTCAATTAATATTTATTTTATATAGCTTTATTTACAACTAGTTGTAGAATTATATATTAGTTAAGCTAAAATAATTAAAAGAACGTATCATTAATTAGTTAAAAAAAAAGGGAAAGAAAACATCTGCTAAGTTTTCTATCAACATGTGATAAGCACCCAATTTATAAAAGTTTTCATTCTTATCTACATTTACACGTACCCTTCCCTCCAGAAGTTGGTGTGAATGTACGGAGATAAGTTTTCTTTCTCTTAACTTGCTCTGCACGCACTTCTTCAAGTCACTATTTACTTAATCTCTTCTAATCCCAAAATCTGGTACACATCTCTTAACCTCTCATCTCTCCAATTGCACGTTCAACTTTCCCTGTTGGTGAGGGTGAGTATGTGAACTTTGAGTGGATCACCCAGTGGCAGAGAAGAAGCTGTATACTTTTTCTTGCACATGCACTACTTCCTTTTTCCAGAAACACTAACTCCAAAACCATGCTCTAAGTTGTTTTTCTGTCACAAACATCATCCTTTGCATATTTGATTGCGGGATTATGGAGTGAGCGTGGGAGAGTGCAGAGAAGTCGAATGTGGAAGATAAGAAAACAAGCAGTGGCTCATGGAGGACGTGTAACAGAGGCAAACGTGAAGACTTTGTTTCAATTATTAAGGAGGAAGAGGAGGTTTAGGCTTCACAATTGGTAATGTTATGTGTTTAATTTGGTTGAAAATTTTTAATTGCTTGATTTACTCTATTATATTTGAATACTAATTGTGTTGTTAATCGGTAGTTATTTGATTTGAAAATTTAAGATATGTTTGATGATGGGAATTTGGTGTGTATGGTGATGATTGTTGTTGTAAATTTAGTAGTTATCATTGTTCACTTGGAGGTCATGGTTTGAGTTGGTGGGAAACTTCAATTTCCCTCTTCTCCTGTCACGTTGAGAACCAAGAGAGATATGAGGAATTTTTATTTCAATCACTGATTTTGCTACTTGGTTAAAAGAGTATGATAAAAAAAATGATGATGTGAGTCCCTATCGTGCTAAATTTGAAAATGAGAGATAGATTGGAAATTTTACACTGTTAAGATGAAAAGGGAACAAGAGGGAGATGAGTTAGGGACTAATTCATATACTGTTTGTGATATAAAACAAAGAAAACAAGCAGAAGAGTGAGTGCAGATTTCAGAAAATATATATATACAAAGAATAAGAGAAAACAAACAACAAGGCAAAGATAAAGAGTTGAAAGCTATTTACACACATTGTTTATGTAGCACAAGAAAAACCAGCAGGAAGTGAGGTAGAGAGAAGAATTTGAAATTCGTTGTTTCAATGTTATTTCCCGTCTAACGTGAGGAAAGAGATGGCATTGGTGTGAGAGTGTGAGACAGTATTATGTTGAGCTAGATAAGGTTTTTGTATTGGATTCAAATAATTTTCCAACCCATTATTTCTAACAGTAACCTATACCACACCAATTATATAACTCATAATATATAGAACTTAAACCTTTTTTAGTCAAAACTGAAATGGGTATCCATGATTAATATAAAAATAAATAAATAAATAAATAAAATAAGATAAAAACTACAACAACGGGATGCAATTCATGTCGTGGTCTCTGTACCACTTTTCTAATAATCAATGTATATGATACAAATTCAATTAATTAATTAATTAATTAATTAATAATAATAATAATAATAATATTATGTAAGTTCACTGTTGTGGTGAACTTAATTTAGTAAAATGGTGTTAAACGAACAAATAATTTGTTATAAATTTATTATATATAATTCTATTTCTAAATTAAAATTAATAATAAATAAATAGATACTAAAATAATACTAAGTTTAATAATATTATATATATATATATATATATAATAAATTTTTAATTAATTGATGAAAAAATTTAAGTGAAATTGAGTGTAAAGTGAGTATTCCATAAAACTTAAAAGAGATTAAAGGTTAAGCTATTTTGTTTAAGATAGTTTCTTCTCATAAAATTTACTAAGTGACAATAAACCTAAATCTTAAATAGACGAGTGAAAAAAAGAATTTCGCATAGGAATTCCCTATAAATGGATTTATTTCCTTATTATTATGGTGATTGGATTCTTTGAATGAGTTGACATATTGTCGTATACATGACTATTAGTCTTTTCTTTTAGAGTTGATATCAAGAAAATTGATACCTCTGGTTAAAAGAGGACTTGTGTGAGAAACCTATTGTTGGCATATTGGTAATTTTATTGAGGAAGGGAGATTTCCCTAGTGAAATCATTGATGGATATCAACTCTAATAAGATTGGTTGTAATTGTATCATAGTTTGTTCGGAGTAGCTACACCTTGTGATGGGGTGTGAATTTTGTAGTGGAGGCCAATGTGACTTTGAGGATGTTTAGGGCACGTCATCCCACAAACGACCAGAGGGTCGCGACTCTGTGTCATGGGTAAGACGATTGACGCACTAGCATCCACAGTCAGTGTAGTGTGTTGTCACGTACCCTTTTTCACCAAAGGCTATTCCCATTCTAGCTTTGGTTAGTATGCCGCCAAGGGCTATTCCCATTTTAGCTTTGGTTGGTGATTCATCCAATGTTATTCCCATTCTAGATTAGGTGAATATTGATATTGATATTGATTTGCATGCTTGGGTCGGTGGAGTAAGAGCTCTTGATCATGCTACTCTGGTGTAAAGTACTCCATGGAGATGAGTCAGTATCCGTGTATTGAATGATTCAGCATCCTTACATTGAGAAGAGTCGTGTAGGCACTCATGCATTATGTCACATTAATTAATATCTTTGTTGTAATATGAACTATTTCTTATAATTGTTGTGATTGCTTGTTAGATTAGGCCCTATGGATGTTGTTACCATATTGATGCCTTAAGTTAGAATCTCACTCCCTGTCTTTTCTTTATGTGTATGTTTTCCTTTTCTTTTTGTTTATTGCATGTTGTGTGCTTCCCCAACCCCTTAGATGGCAGCAGTCAACATCAGTGCAATGCAACGGGAGGTTGGAAGGATCTCACAGCTTTATTCTCGAAGTATTTCTTATTTTTATCAAGTAGAATTTTATTGTTATGGCTAGCTTTAGGAAATTGTAATAAAGTATTTTATATCTTTATGTATCTAGTACTTGTAAAAAAAAAAAACTTCATATTTTCAAATATAAGACAAAAGTCACTAGTTATTAATATTATTATAGTTAAATATTTTGGGAAGTTACACAAAACACCAATAATATGGAAACAAAAATTTTAATCAACCACTAAAGTTACAAAATATATGTAAAAAAACAAATTTATTACATTGCCCCTAATTAAGATTATGATAATCTAATATACATTTTCTGACAAAAGAGCCACAAGAGTTGTTGTGTCAATCTATATGTATATTTCAGGTAGTTAGGAGTTTCTTGATTCCTGCCTTCTGATATGTAATTAGATGATCTGGGAATTTGATGTTGAACTTTATCCTCAAGTTTCCTTTCTTTGTTGGATCCTTTTGGAGAGGCATCCCTTCTCTTACAACAACCTCCTCGTAATCAGGATGTATAATATTGGTAATTGGCACAGATAAATTTCTACCATCCAATGTGGTAATGTTCACAGTATAACCAGTCAAGGCTTCCACAAGAGAAACCTTTTCGATTACAATAAGATCATTCCCATCACGAGTGAATACGTTGTGTGATTTTTCATCAATGATGAAAACAAGGTCAGCGGGTGTCACCTTTGGTTGTTCATTTTCTTTCTCAGGGAAGGTAATCTTAGTACCTTTCTTCCAACCAGGCTTGACATTAATTGTCAAGATCTCCTCCACCAGCATGGTTTTGCTGCACCCACAATGAAATGAGTGAAAAGTCAAAGTCAGTTAAAGTTAGAAGATGTATAATTAACACAGTTAACATAGTTGAATAGGAAACCAAATTTTAAAAAATGAAAATAAGAAGTTCCGTTCCTTTTGTTTAGATGCAAAAACATGACATTTTGAATACACCATAAAATAATATTTCAACAACACAAATTCATTTAAACTATACATCCAAGTGATTAAGAGGGGTGAGGTTTGGGTAGGTCATAGATTGAATTTACAATAACATTCTTTGATATATATATATATATATATATATATATATATATATATATATATATATATATATATATATATATATATATATATATATATATATTGCTCTTTTAGTAGAATATAAAGAATATTGTTAAAAGCAGATAATATATATATAAAAAACATCCATGTGCTTATTATGGTTCTTAAGAATAAAGGATAACAAACTATGGAAGTTACCATGCACCATAAATTTGATAAAGCTTTAGACAACTATACAATAGTATCATATCATGTCTATCATAATTTCTATGTACACAACACATGCAATATTTAATAGGAGTACAAGTTCAGTGTACTCTTCGAGGTAATTAGACATCTTGCATAAATGTTAGATATTTATCCCTTAACCTCGATAATTAAATTAAAGGTAATTATACAAATTAGCAAAGAAAATTCATTATGCTAAGGAAAACTGCAAAATTCCTAGCCAGATTAAAAAGTTTACCCCTAATAAATTATGTTGACCCACTATTACATTCGACTCAGCCCCTTGGTTACTACACTATTTAATGTGTTGTTTAATGCACACCAAGTTATTGTAGTATTAAACAAGAACGCGATAAAATATCAAAGCATCAGACATCCTCAAAATCATATGCAAAAGATTTTCCGGCCATATAGAATAGAATGAAGTGAGGCCTAATAGATTCTAAAAACTAGAGACAAACTTTATGATATATGCACAATTTGATCTACCTTTTTGTTATGCATCACTATCTTATGTGAAAGGGCATTGCTACAATGCCACAATTCTATAATAGGTATTTATACCTGAAAGATATTACTTTTAGCCATATCTAGTGTAATATTATAATATGGTTATAAAAGTAAAAGTTCTCAATGGAGCAATTTGCCAAGCAACTACTAACCAACTATAAATAACCCTTAATGATTTCAAGTTAAAATCCCCATAAATTCATTACTCAATATATCAATAATTAACAAAATATATAGTTCATTACAATAACAAAACTCAAAATATCCAACACATAAATCCTATCTAATTTATTATGTCTAAACCCTACCAGTTACAAGTAAAATATGATTCATTTAAAGCCTAGAGATTGTTATACTTGGAATAACTCAAGGCAAAGCTATAACTTGGGTAATCAAAAAATTAATTCAATTCAATTCTAAACTATCATAATTTTGCAAGGGATGATGGATCCACCATGTTATGTATCAAAGTATAAAGCATTCTATGTTAGTATATTCATTTAAATAATTACTAGAAACTTCTAGCTAGTTTTCTTCTCCAAAATATAGAAGCAAATGTCACACAATAAGACATAAATAATTACCACATCAACCAGAACTACAAAAACACTTCCAGCATATTCTACGCAAGATAAATGAATTAATAAAAAAAAATGAAGGACATTAGCATTAAAAATCAAAACATTTTAAAAACAGTAGCACTAAACACAACACATTAGCATTAGAAACAAATAAACAAATAGGAATGCATGCAATTGTAAAAACAATCAAACAACTCACCCATTGGCATCAATAATTTCCCTAGATATCTTCATCTTTTTGGTGGTCCCTTAGTATATCTCCTCAAGAGTGCAAGGCAACTTGTTCTCAATGGGAGCAGCCTTACGAGGACCACCTTGATTCATATGGACTCCTCTTCCTCCTTCCCTAAAAGACCTAAACACGCCTACACCAAAAGAGAAATTTAATCTCATGCCACCACCAAACGGATCTGAAAACCTAAAGAACTCATCAAAAATGTCATTAGCACTACTAGGATTGAACCAAAATGATGTTGGAATGTCTCTGGTGGAAAAGAACATGGTTCCTCCATTGCTAGAAGCAGCACCAGGAGGTGGCACGTGACCCTTTAGACCATTTTCCCCATATTGGTCATAAATAGATCTCTTATGGGGATCACTCAACACCTAGCACCAAAAACCAACAAAAATTAAATAAAAATCAAAAATTGAGATCCAATATGTTAAAAGGTGAAATTTTGGTGATACTTTTTACGAGAAACTAACCTCATATGCTTCAGAGATTTCTTTGAACTTGGATTCAGCCTCCTTTTGGTTGGTTGGGTTTTTATCCGGGTGCCATTTCATGGCAAGCCTTCGGTAGGCCCTTTTAAAATCATCGTGTTTGGCATTCTTTTCAACTTGGAGGATCTTGTAATAGTCAACATCAATATTTGGTGCTTTTCCCTCTCTCTTTCTCTTTGTCATTTTGTTCTTTTCACACTAACAATGTTTTGGTTGTGTGAGAATGCTATGGAAAGTTTCAGAATTCACAATTGGTAGTGTACTCTCTCACTTTTTAGATCAACATATTACAACTCCATTGCTCGATAAGTCAGTTTTTATAAGAGGATACAAAACACTTACCTTAATACTGCTTGATGGTGTTTAATTTTTAGTCCACATGTAGTAATTATTTCTCTTAAATATATTACTTTTTTTTGCCATTCTTGTTTTGAAAAATTGATTATGTAGAACATTAAAAGTAGGAAAAAAGGAGACCATTTATGTCAACCTTTTAACAAGAGACATAGTTTCAAGGAAAGAAATATTGAAATTTTTTTTTACCTTACATTCAATTCAAATCCAATTACCCTCAAATAAATATACTATTTCAAGTCAAGTCAAATCAAAATTCAATCACCCAATATTACCAACAAAAAAAAATCTAATGGTCAAAGTTTAAATTAAATATTATTTTATATCTTTACTATTATATTTTGAAATTAAATAATGACATTAAATGTATTTTAGTAATAAATATTTTCAAGAATAAATCACAAAATTAAAAAGAGAAATATAAGAAATTTAATATAATTTTTTTTATGTTTAATAACTAAATGTGAGAATTAAAATAAGATTAAATATATAGTTTTCAAAAGTAACAATATGTATTAATTTTATTCTCAAAAGGTTACATGCATATAATTTAATTTTTGAATTTCATGTTAAATTAGTCCTTCTATATTAACTTAGTCAATCAATTTATTAATTTCATAACATTTTAATCATTATTCTTATTGTAGAAATAATTTAGTCTTTATTAATAAAAGGTTAAATGTATATAATTTATATTTTTGAATTTCAATTTCATGTTAAATAGTCCTTCTTTATTTAATTAGTCAATGAATTTATTAACTTCTTAACAATTTAGTCTTTGGATTTTTCAACTTTATAATAATTTAATTGCTATATTTATAAATTTTCCATTAAAAAGTAATTTAATCATGAAATTGATATTTTTTTGACTAAATGAAATTGATATATTTAAAAATAATTTATTCCTATAATATAAATATAAATTAAAATACATAAATTGGAGGTCACTCTCTCAATTAGACATTTTCAACACTCTCTCTTATCTCTTTTGTAAGTATATTTCATATATTATCTCTGCACTTAACAAAAAATATGTCTCTCAATCTTTTTAAACTACTCTTCCTTTTATCTTTACTTTAAATTTTATTTTCTTATCTATTTATTCGAGTTTATCATTTTTTATTTTTATTTTAAATTAAATTTAAATATTTTTCAAAAAAATGTTAGAAATTAAAAGTAATCTTATATAATTAAAATAGATCATTAAAATTTAAAATGCAGTTTATAGATTAAAAATATTTATGTATTATAAATTTAAATTATAATATGATTTACATTTTAAACAATCTATTTATTATAAAATTTAATTATATAAAAGTATTTATCTTAACGAACAATTCAACCTATATCTTCACTTTTGAAAACAAAATTATATATTTATTCTAAAAGTAATTATTTCTTATGAATTAAATATTAACAATATATATATAGGGAGAGAGAGAGAGAGAGAGAAACTATTTTGTCGGAGAAATATAAAGCTTTCGTATTAAAGAAGAGAAATAAGACAAATATGTGGCGGCCCTTCACTACGACACCTAAAGAAATTAAAGGATATGTCACGATTTGTGACTGAAAAAAGTTAATTTTAAATTGAAATTAATTAGAAAACATATGTCAGGATGTTATGAGAGTAAATTAAGGGATAAAATCACAAAGTTTGATACAATAAATTGTTTTATCAATTCAAAATTTTGTAAAAAGCAAATAATACATTAGTTATAATTAAGGGTAAAATATGTTTTTAGTCCATGTATTTTTCAGAAAAACTTAATTTTAGTACCTGTACTTTCGAATAAACCATTTTAGTCCTCAAACTTTGAAAAACATTTGCTTTTAATCCCTCACCTCTAGTGGTGTTAATAATATTAACGGAAATACAATTTTTGACAAAATACACATTCCTCATGTATTTAAACTCAACATCATTGGTAATTAAAAACAACCACAAAGATTATTAAAAAAAGTAGACTCAAACTCAATGAGAAGCCCGTCTCTTCCATTATCGACGACACGTTATGTGTCTATTTTTTTTTAATAATATGTAGTGATTTTTTAGCCGCCAATGATATTGAGTTTAAATAAACGAGGAATGTATATTTTGTGGCGATTTATAGCCGCTGAAAATTGTATTTCTGTTAACGGTGCTAACACCCATTAGAGGGGAGGAACTAAAAGTAAGTGTTTTACAAAGTTTGAAGACTAAAATGGTTGATTCGAAAGTACATAACTAAAATCAAGTTTTTTCTGAAAGTACATGGACCAAAGACATATTTTACCCTATAATTAATTTTAAATTAATGGTGTTTAAAAAAATCATATTTTATATTCTGTTTGTAGATATCAAGGAAAAAAGTTAATTGATATTGATATCTTGATTTGGAGGAGATTTTAAAGAGTTTTGTTGTATGACCCAAAGAGTTTTTTGGCAAACAATATGTTAATTACAATTAATTTAAAATTTAAAATTAATGGTGTTTAAAAAAAAATCATTTTTTGTTATGAATAATCTATTTGTGGCTGTCCATATATTTTTGTATTATCTTTTATGATCTTTCCTTATTTCTATTTATCTTTTATAACTTCCCAGTTATCTCTTGTATCTATAAATAGGTTACTCCTCTTGGAAAGAATACACACAATTATCATTCTCTCTAGACTCTAGTCTCCTCTTCTTCTCTACTTTTCTCTCTATTTTTCTACTCCGAGTTATATTTTATTTAACACGTTATCAACACGATTGTCTTTCTTCCATGGGTCATCTACAATTGGTATTGCAACCTGCAAGAAAAGGGCTTGTAAATAATTTGATTGGAGAAAGTTGTTCTTTCAAATTCATATTTCAAGATCAGATTTTCTCTTTCTCCAATTTCATTATTCATACTATGCGTTTGATAAAATTTGTATTCTATTTACAAATTAATTATTTGAGAATCCTGAAGACTCTATCAAAGAAGAAAAATATTTTAAACTCTTGAAGACTCTAGCAAAAAAGAAAATTATTTGAGAGTCCTGAAGACTCTATCAAAGAAGAAAATTAATTGAGAGTCCCGAAAACTCTGAACTGGTTATATTTCTCTATAAAAATAATTTCTCACAAGAAGTGAGAAAATAATACAAAAGTGAAAATAATTTCTCTCACCAGAAGTGAGAAAATAATGTAAAAGTGAGAATAATTTTTCTCACAAGAAGTGAGAAGGTAATGCGAATAATTTTCTTCATTTTCTTGATTATTTGTCCCTTGATGTTGCACCTCCTGAAGTTTAGATGTACTACTTGACATTTGGTCAATATATTTTGAAACTAATTTATCTATCTATTTTATCTTTTACTTTAAAAATTAATCTATTTATTATTATTGTCGATATCAGCACCTCTTTAAAATTCCGTATATGTATACACAGTACGTTTTACAACCATCATAAATAATGGATTCAACTTCGTACATTCCTTTAATAAAGAATGGATTAAAATTTTGATTTGTTATATACGTTGCATTTATCTAAAGAATTCAGCCACTGATTTTTTTTTGTCTTTTATATTATTTTAAGAAGCAAAATGTGTGCTACAATGTTTATAAGTGCATTCGGTGGTTTATAATTGATTTTCAGGTTTATATGAAAACATTGCTTTATAAACACATATATGTTATGCGGTGATTTAAAGAGGATCGTGAATCTATATACAGTGCTTTATATGTTATAAACAATACGGTCAGATCAATATCGAGGATATATACTATATTGTTTTATATTAATTTAAAGAAATTACAGGTATTGATTAGATGTTTATTCTGGAAAATTGCAAGCTACTATATGTTTATTTTAATTTTTATGATAGTCTTTAAACATGTCAAACCTTGTAAAACTTGAATTTGTGACTCTTGATATTACGAGAAAGAATTATTTATCTTGGATATTAGATGAAGAAAGCATTTAGCAGCAATGGTTCTTGAATATGTTTTTAATACATAAATTACATATTATGTGTTAAAGTTTTATTTGTTATTTTTGTAAGTTCCAATAAAGAAAGCAGACAAAAGTTTTTTCCATATACTGTACGTGAGACTTTCATTTGAGAGATTTTTCGATATGGACATGGTTTATATATTTTGTTTAGAATATAATTAAAAAAATCTATTGTTAATAAAGTGGACCTTAACGCTTTAGCCATGTGCTTCCCTTCTCGACAAATATATATATATATATATATATATATATATATATATTTAATTTCTTGCCTCCTTGCGACTAAGCAAAACAATGAGTTTTCAATGAAAAATCATGAGGCTCGCCTGATCGGTTCTACTCTATTCCCAGAAGTGAATGCAGTAATATCTTATTATTATGCTTATGGACAATCTTATGGTCAGGACCGTATCGTGATCATGGTCGTGGACATGGTCATGAAAGAAGTTAATGATAGTATTATGATAGTTTCTATCAAGAGTAATAAATTTTTCTCTTGTTTAGTAAAAAGAGAAGTTAATGATAGTACTATTTCTGGTACTACAAATATAATTGAAAGCTCCAAAAGAGCTAATGTATTGTTACCTGGAGGAACAAGGTTGCACATTAAGTTTCAAGGATATCCATCTAAATGGATACCATATTAAAACAAATAATGAAGGAAATGTGAAATATCTTTATATCATGAGACTTAATTGTGTATTGAAAAAATTACATGCCTTTTCTTATAGTTTGTACTACGCGAATATTAGTACAATAGAAAAGCATAATGTTGTAAACCAGAAGTTTACAAATCAAAATAAATTTGTTGTTTGGCATGACTGGTTGAGCCATCTCGGGTCTATTATAATGCGAAAGCATTGTAAAATTCATGTGGACACCCATTGAAGAGCCAGAAGATTCGTCAATTATTTATTATATACTACATGTTCCCAAGGGAAGTTGATAATTAGACCATCACCAGAAAAATTTGGAATGAATCCATTTCATTTTTTAGAAAGGATATAGGGTGATATTTGTGGATCAATACACCCACCATGTGGACCATTTAGATATTTTATGGTTTTAGTTGATGCATCAACTAGATGGTCACATGTTTGTTGTCAACTCGCAACCAGGCGTTTGTGAGATTGTTAGCTTAATTAATTCAACTAATAGCTCATTTTCCTGATTATCCAATTAAGAAAACCCGTCTTTATAATGCTGGTGAGTTTACATCTCATGTTTTTAATGAGTATTATATGTCTATTGGAATTGATATTGAATATCCTGTAGCACATGTTCATAAACAAGATGGACTTGCAGAATCACTTAGTAAACATCTAAAGTTGACTGTAAGACCATTGTTCATGTGATCAAAACTTCCAATGGTTTATTGGGGACATGCAATCTTGCATGTTGTAGTATTGATTCGCATCACGCCAACAAGTTATAATTAGCTCTCCTCATTGAAATTTATTGAGCAACCTATTAATATTTCCATTTGAAAATTTGTGGATGTGATGTATATTCCAATTGTTATACCACAACACACTAAGACGAGTCCTAAAAGAAGGCTGGAAATATATGTTGGGTATGAATCTCCATTTGTAATAAAATATGTTGAATCATAAAAAATAGATGACTTGATGCGTCGATTGTTATTTTGAATTAGTTTTCCCAACATGAGGGGGAGATAATAAGTAGTTGGAAAAAGGAGATTAGTTTGAATGAATTATCATTATCTTGATCCTCGTACAAAAACATTTTGAACCAGAAGTTCAAAAGATAATTCATTTACAAAGTTTAGCCAAAAGAATGGCTTAATCATATGAATCAACTGCTAATGCTCCAATAAAATTTGATGTCCCTGTTGGACAACATAATATTGCAAAACGAGTCTCAGACACGCATAAAGCATGGTAGACCCATTGGTTTCGAAGATGAAAATTCCTCAAGAAAAGGAGCTGAAAAGTAAGATGGCTAAATTGAGGTTATGAAAACTTTAAAAGATTTCTTTCACATAATTAATATTTTAGTTCCAGAAGAACTCAGGTACCTGAAATTAGTGAAAATAAAGAGATCTCAAATTATGTCATGAATGGTACGATGGAACCAAAATGAAGTCAACGTTGACGAAGTGTTTGCATATAATATAACATTAAATGAAATAAATGATATTGAGGATCAAGTACCAAAGTTCATTAGTGATTGTTGACAAAGAAATGATTAGCCAAAATGGAAAGATGCTATTGAAGCTGAATTAGACTCACTTGCTAAGCGAATAATTTTTAGACCTGTAGTCCATACACCTTGAAGGTGTAAAACTAATTGGATACAAATGGGTTTTTGTGCAAAAGCAAAATGAGAATGGTGAAATTGTGGGATACAAAGCACGACTAGTTGCTTAAGGATTTTCGCAAAGACCTAATATTGAATTTAAAGAGACATATTCACCTGTAGTGGATGTAAGTATTTTTATATTTAATGGTTGCTCATGAAGGACTCAATTTACATCTAATGGATGTTGTTACAGCCAATTTGTACGGCTCTCTAGAAAATGACATTTATATGAAACTCCCCGAAGGATTTAATTTGCCCAGCAGTGCAAGTTTTAGAGAAGATTACTCAATTAAATTGAATAAGACTCTTTATGGATTAAAGCAATCAGGACGCACGTGGTACAATAGTCTTAGTGAGTATTTGCTTAAGGAAGGATATAAAAATGATCCTTTTTGTCCATGTATTTTCATGAAAAAAATCTAAAAATGGATTTGCCATAATTGTAGTTTGTGTAGATGACACAAATATCATTGGAATTCTTGAAGAGCTTCCAATAGCCATAAATTGCTTAAAGAAAGAGTTTGAAATGAAGGACCCTGGAAAGGCAAAATTCTGCTTAGGATTACAAATTGAATATTCAAAAGGCGAAATTTTTGTACATTAAGAAACTTATATAACAAAGGTGCTTAAAAGGTTCTATATGGACAAATCACATTCATTGTGTACTCCAATGGTTGTAAGGTCTTTATATGTGAACAATGACCCTTTCAGACCTAAAGAAAAGGATGAAGAACTACTTGGTCCTAAAGTACCATATCTTAGGGCTATAGGAGCATTAATGTATCTTGCTAATTATACACGACCTGATATATCATTTGCAGTTAATTTATTGGCAAGATATAGTTCTTTACCTACACAAAGACATTGAAATGGAGTGAAGTACATACTTTGTTACCTTAGAGACGCTATGGACATGGGTTTGTTTTATTCAAATGTTTCAAGGTCAGATCTAATTGGTTATGTAGATGCAGGTTATTTATCAGATCCTCATAATGGTAGATCACAGATAGATTATTTGTTTACATATGGTTGTACAACTATTTCATGGTGGTCTGTGAAACAAACCATAATAGCAACATCATCTAATCATGCATAAATTTTAACATTACACGAGGCAAGTCGTGAATGTGTTAGGTTGAGATATGTAATTCAACATGTGCGAGAAACTTGTGGTTTATCCTTAGGAAAAATGACATCGACGATCATATGTGAAGACAATGCTGCATGCATCACTTAAATTGAAATAAGGATACATTAAAGGAGATAGAACAAAGCATATTCTACCAAAATTCTTTTCACTCATGATCTCCAAAAGAATGGTGACATAAATGTTCAACAAGTTCGTTCGTGTGAGAATCTAGCAGATCTCTTTACAAAGTCATTGCTAAGGAAGACTTTTGAGAAATTGGCTCACAAGATTGGACTTTGCTGTCTTAAAGATGATTGTCTGCATGAGGGGGAGAAATAAATATGTTCTGCACTCTTGTTCCCTTCGCCATGGTTTTGTCCCATTGGGTTTTCCTGGCAAGGTTTTTAATGAGGTAGGTGATAACGTATTGAAGGATGATGTACTCTTTTTCCTTCACTAGGTTTTTATCCCACAGGGTTTTTCCTAGTAAGGTTTTAACGAGGCACATTCTTAAATAATGGACATCCAAGGGGGAGTGTTATGAATAATCTATTTGTGGCTGTCCATATATTTTTGTATTATCTTTTATGATCTTTCCTTATTTCTATTTATCTTTTATAATTTCCCAGTTATCTCTTGTATCTATAAATAAGTTACTCCTTCTGGAAAGAATACACACAATTATCATTCTCTCTAGACTCTGGTCTCCTCTTCTTCTCTAATTTTTTTCTCTACTTTTCTGCTCTGAGTTATATTTTATTTAACATTTTTCATATACTCTTACTTGATTTGTTTGTAGATATCAAGAAAAAAAAGTTTATTGATAATAATATCTTGATTTGGAGGAGATTTTAAGGAGTTTTTTTTTACCAAAAAAGTTAATTTGAAATTAAAAAATAATAATAAAAGAAAGGCTTAAATACATTTTTAGTCCTTGCAATTTAACATTTTTTTGCTTTTCGTCCCTGCAAATTTTTTTTTTTTGCTTTTAGTCCTTGCAAATTATATTTTTTTTTGTTTTTCGTCCTTAAAGTGGTTTAGATAGCGTTTTTTTCACTGTTCAAAGCGCTTTTTTTTTTTACAGCCAAGTTCCCATCGAAAGAAATTTTAAGAGGAGATAATTATAAAAGAAATTAGAAACTATAATTAAAAAAAAGAGATAAGGGAAGATGTAATGATGTAACTTTAAATTTTTTAATACTAGCTTAATAACCCATGCCTTGCACTAGAGTTGAGTTTATAATTTATAATTTTTAATGTATTTTTTAATTTTTAATTTTTTATATATGTATGTGATAGTATGTATATGTAAAAGATATATAAAATTAATTATGAATATTGATATATATTTAAATAATTTTATATGAGGAGGGATCAAATGACATCGGTGTAACTTATACCAATTGTTACATCATTTAATAACTTGATATAGAATGTGATTTTTATCGATCCAATCGTTGAATTGTATCTACATATTACAAAGATTGTTTGTGTCAAATTTTTTGAGAATTGAACATCAATAAGTAGGTGATCAAATGATCCATATTTTAGTATATTTTGAAAAGTTTATATTACGTTGATTTTGATCTATATGAATGAGGTAGCAAATAATTTTGAATTAATATGAATTTTTGTATATATGATCTATGTGAAAGGAACTTTCAATCCAACGGTGAATTTTAAGAAAACATCATCCAATATCAAGTTATTGAATGGTGTAACAATTGGTGTAAGTTATACATGTGTCATTTGATTCCTCCTCATTTTTTATATTTACACATGTCTTATATCATTTTAATTTATATAAACATTTGTTTTAGAACACTATTATCTTTATAAAGATATTTGCATTTATATATATACATAATTTTAATAAAAATATTAATGATAACAAAATTTATAATTTATTTTGTAATTATTAATTTTTCTTTAAAAAATATATTTTCATCATAAAGAAGATAAATGTCTAATGTTAATTATTAAAAAAAAATATTTGTGGGCAATTGAACTTATAGATCAGTAGATTATAATTAAAAATATTAATGATCAATACAAAAATAAGATAATGCATATAATAATATTTTAATCATACTAGTATAATAACCTGTGCAATGCATGGGAATATATTAAGATTATCAATATATAATAAATTTAAGATAAATTTATTATATAAAAATATTAATAATATGTCCATATTTTCTCATATCATATTATAAATTTATATTATATCTTATTGAGTATTGTCTAATTAATTTTATATTGTGTTGTCAAATAGGCAAAAATAATGATTTAAATTCATAATGGAAATAAATAGTAATATTATATACGATATATATTTTAAATTATAAACATTATATGAAAAAATTATATTAATGTATAATTACAACTAAAAAATTATCAACATAATTTTAAGATTAAATATAGAGATATATAAATCAAATTATAATTAATTCTTCCATCAATTAAAATTAATTTTCACAAATTTGCAAAATAAAAGTTTCGAATGACTACACTATATTAATTTATATTTTCATTATCAATAAACTAAAATTTTAAATGCTTTTTTAAATAAATATTTTTCTTACTTGTAAATTCAAAAATTAATTTCACTAATATGTATTATTAAACTCATTTTTTTCATTTTGATACTCGTAATAATTTAGTAAATTACATACCAAAATTAGCAAATAATTTTCATTTAATCACTTATTAGGAACTAATTTTGTTTAATTAAACTGATTAATTGCACTTAATTTTTTTAGTTGTGAAAATATTAAATTACCACCTTATCTTTAATTTGGGCTCGTGCAATTTGCTACATGAATACATTCTCTTATTTTTAATTTTTTAAATGATTAAATTACCACCTTATCTTTAATTTGGGCCTGTACAATTTGCTACATGAATCCATTCTCTTATTTTTAATTTTTTAAATGATTATCTAAATAAAATATTTTAACAATGAAAAATAATATATATTTAATTTTTAATTGATTATCCTGCAAAGATCTTTTATTTTTAAAATTATTTTAATGTTAATTAATACTATTCTCGTTAATTAACATTAAATATAGGGTATATGGTCAAATCATAATCAATTCTTTCATCAATAAAAATTAATTTTAAAAATTCTAAATTAAATTTTTTGAATGACTACATATTTTATATATCAATTTATAATTACATTATAAATAAACTAAAATTTTAAAATTTTGACGTTCTTGTAAATTATTAAATTTTTCTAATATAATATTAAAACTGTTTATTTATTTTGAAACTCAAAATAATTAATTAGAAAATTGCATGTCAGATTTAACAGTTAATTACGATCATTCAATTACTGATTAGGCACTAAAGATTTTTTAATTACAATCATTCAATTACTTATTAGGCACTAATTTCACTTAATTACTATCAATTTAGGCCCAAAAATTTGATACAAACTACCTTTCTCTTATTTTTAATTTTTTTTAAATTGATTATCCAAATAAAAGATTGTAATATGCTTTACCATATTTTTAATCATAATGCAAAATAATATATTAATATTTTTTAACTGAATATTAGTCAAGGATCTTTATTTTTTAAATTATTTTAATTAATCCTAAAAATTTATAATGAACTTTAAATATAGAGATATAATCAAATCATAATTAATTTTGTCATCGGTTTAAATTAATTTTCACAAATTTGTAAAACAAAAGTTTCGAATGATTGCACTATATTAATTTATATTTTCGTTGTCAATATACTATAATTTTGAATACTTTTTGAGTATATATTTTCACTAATAACAAATTATATAACAAAATTAGCAAATATTTTTCATTTAATAATTGATTATGAACTAATTTTGTTTAATTAAACTAATTAATTGCACTTAATTATCTTATTTACATAAATGTTAAATTACCACCTTATCTTTAATTTGGGCCCGTGCAATTTGTTGCAGTTTACCTTCTCTTATTTTTAAATTTTTTAATTGATTAATTGATTATCTCAATACAAATTTTAAGAATGCAAAATAATATATTTTGCATATTTTTTTAATTGATTATCATGCAAAGATCTTTGATTTTTAAAATTATTTTAATTGATACTATTTTTTAATTAGCATTAACTATAGAGATATATATTCAAATCATAACTAATTCTTGAATGACTGCATATTTTATAGTTAGACAATATACCTGTTGCTAAGGATTCTTAGTTGAATTAAGGATTCAAAGATCTTACACAAAACATATCTTTTATCTCCATAAGGAGCATTATTTTATTTTTTGGTGAATTAAGGGGTGTGGTTGAGTTGTCAGGGCATTGATCTTAGTTGGGATTCTTACTTAATACAACTTTATTTCTTGTGTCAGTCGATAATTTTCTCTCATTCATTTTTTTTTTCTTGTATGAAACATTAAAATATTTATCTTTAATTTGCTCCATTTTTTACTCGATGTTGGTATAAATTAATTTAAGTGTGATATTTTAAGTATAAATTAATTTAGTTTAAATTAGTATTTATTAATTTTGGTTAGTAAAACATTTATTAGGAATTATATGACAAACAATAGTAACAATAGTAAAGCTTAAAGTGATAATTATAATTTATAGAGTGTTGAATTTTAAATTAATAAGAAAAATAATACGAATTAAAATTATAATACATTGAAAATTTCCTAATATTATTACTTTAATTTAATATAATCTTAATTTAAATATACTATAAATTTAAATTAGAATATATAATAACATTATCAATTAATATGAACCGAAATAATATATATTAGTCAAATTAAAATATAGGGTAAAATATATTTTTGGTCCCTCATTTTATCATGATTTCTGTTTTTAATCCTCATAATTTTTTTTTGCTATTTTTGGTCTTTCATAAATTGTTCTGTTCTATTTTTAGTCCCTCATAAATTGTTTTGTTTTATTTTTAGTCCCTATAGTTAATTTCAACTGTGTTAAGTGATGACATGACAGACATAAACTGTGTGTGTGAAAATTTTCTAATTAAGTTTCTAGTGACTTTTAACTGTTACAAATTTTTTAGTGGTCAGAAATGTTTACTTTTGTAACATTTCTTGTGATTTCAGATAATCTGGTGTTCGAGGTTTTGATTTTTTTTATTATTTTTTTAACATTTTTGACAGTTTTAGTTTGCCAGAAAATTTGCAGTAGTTAAAAACTGCTAGAAACTTAAACAAAAAATTTTCAAGCACAAATTATGCTCGTCACGACATCACTTAACAGTTAAAATTAATGTCAGGGACTAAAAACAAAAGAAAACAATTTTTGAGGGACTAAAAACACAGAAAAAATTTATGAGAGACTAAAAACAGAAATTTAGAAAAAATGAGGGACCAAAACCATATTTTACCCTAAAATATATCCCCTTATCAATATTTCAAACCAATTTTATTTTGAAATAGGCATTGAAACCAAATTTATTGACACAATGAATTTAAAGCGAAAAAAATATAATCTTCTTGAGTGGTGTGCTCAATGTCAAAAACTTGGTTAATAATTTATGATTCTTGTACTACTATTCATAAGTCACCAATTTATATTATAAATTAGACTACTTTATCACATTCTAAATAAATAAGAAATTAAATATAAATAACATATATTGAGCATGCACATGTATATTTATTTAAATAATTACACTTTAATTAACAGGATTGAGTTTACAAAATCCAAAATCACTAATTTTGATATGAATAGAGGTACCCTCGGTAATAAGCTGAATATATTAGTCATAATCATTATCATTAACTCAAATTAATCATAATCACCGCAATTTTTTTTTTGACAGAACATAATGACCGTAATTGATTGTGCTAAAATTTATGTATAGTTATTGTGTATAAAACTTCCGTGAATATTCCAGTAAAAAAAAAACTTCTGTGAATATCAAATTAAATTTTAATTATTTATCAGATTGCTCTATAGTTAATTATTTACACATGCTATTATTTCACAATTTTAAATTATTGATCAACCTATTATTAATGGAGGATTAAATCTCAATAATGATGATAAATATGGTATGTAGCTGAACCAAATTTTACGAAGCACCATGTTATGACAGGGTCATCCAAACATCTGTGTAGTTGACATGTGTACTCCATACCTTGAAATTAATGGAGGATTGAATCTCATTCTTTAATTTTATAGTTTATAATTTCTTTTATAATTATCTCTTTTCTAAAATTTATTTCGATGTGTTATATAATTCTTTTTTTTCTTCAAATTTTATAGTCTCTAATCTTTTGGATTTTTTTTTAATATTTCTTTTATCAATTTTTATAATTTTGTTTTTTAACTCCGAAGATTTCTCACTTTCATCAATAATTTCAAATTCTTAATTTAATTTATTTTTTAATTTTCAAAGTTAATATTAAAAAAATTAAAGTTACATTGTTACATCTTCCCCTTTTTTTTAAAAAAAATTATAGTTTCTAATTTATTTTATAATTATCTCTTTAAAAATTTCTTTTAATGTGCTATCTAATCCTTTTTTTTTCAAATTTCTTTTTATTAACTATATAAATAAGGTAGTGAAAATTTGAATAAGCCTGTGCATTGCTTTTTTGGTATAGTGTAATATATAAGTATGATTATTTGTAGTAAAAATAATTAGTTTTTATTGTAATAATTAGTCTTCAAATCACATCAAAATAATAGGATAATGTTTTCCATTATTATTTCTGACATTAGTATTCCTACTTATAAATCATAGTAAGTTATTATAAAATCGTGATGATAAATTTGTTATCCTAATTATAAATTATTGCCTTAAATAAATTATTTATGAAAATTAATTAATATTAAATTTAATTAAAAAATAATTTAATTTAAATGTACAGTGAAAGTTTGGGTGAATAATATGAGTTAATATATTACAATCTAAAAATTAATAAATTAATACACGTAGAACAAAGATCTTTAATTAAAAGATAACTTCTGAAATTGCTATTGGTTGAACGTGTCATTCACAAACATTGTCAAATTTAGTTGATCAATATCATAACGTGTAAAATCAGCAAGATAAAGAAGCTTGAACTGAGATTTATTTAAAGATAAAAATTGCAGAAACTTAAAACAGAAAATGAAAATTCAGCAAGACCAAAATAACAATGAATCTAAAATAGTTCCTCCTTAATAATTTCCTAACCCTTTGGCATGAACTAATCTAGTTTTCTCAATTTTGATGTCCCTTTTCAAGAATCTTGAGCGGTGTTGAATCCCCTCCTATAAGACAAGTTCTTTTCAACAATTGTGCATTGGGAGAATCTGAACATATAAGTCCACGACATCCGCTTCAGTCTTTTCCTCTATAGTTTCAACAATTGATTCATCAAACTTTCCGATTAAGTCCTGTTAACATAATATGACACATGTGTTAATTGTGTATTGAACATTTGTCTAGAGTAAATACATTATTTATAAGTTTTGTATAATATAATTACCTGAGCAACCTCCTTAGCTGCTTCTGCATTTGATGATCCACTAGCATGCGTTTCCAAATCTAGAACACCTTGGTGTGAAGCCTTAATATATTTACAAAATTTTGATATATTAAAATTTGAAGTCAAATTAATAAAAAAAAATTTATAATCCAATCAATTTTTTTGTAATAAAATTAAAATTATTTTTGATTAATCCAGGCATTATAGTTTAAAAAAATAACCTCAACAATCTCAAGATCTTTGAACTTTTGGATTAAACCTGATTGTAACCCTCTTGACCATATAGGACGGCTCAAATCTCGATGCAGGCCCTCGATCACAGCCAACATTGAACAAAAAGGTCCGATCTTGCAGGTCAGACAACTCCTTCGGCATACCAAATGAATCAGTTACCTGAAATTGTGTTACAATTAAAATTTGAGCAAAAGTATGAATAATGGATTGCTAGAATTATTTTAATAGATTTATAGCACACAAATGAAATATTATCCACCTTGTTCATAGATTGAAGCAACTCTTCGCAAGTATGGTTTAGCAAAACATATGCATAACGATCAAACATTATGAATGTGGCAGAAGCAATCTCGTCATTGACACGTAATCTAAGGAAAAATATGCAAATTCATTTAAGTATACCTCAATATTTATTTAGTTCTTAATAAACTGACATTTTGTAGGAATAAATAAAAACAAAATTATTGAAGTGGGTGAATAAATAAGAACAAAGAACTTTTAAAAAATGTAGGTAGAAATAATTACCTTTGAGTGACATCTACGACGTGTTTGTCACATTTACCACAATAATACATTCCAGAGTCTAGAAATCATTATATATAGCATTTACAATAACCGTATTATGGGATGAAAATATTGTTTTTTTTAAATTGATTGAAAAATATGAGTAAAACTTGATCGGATTCAAAAAAATATCCCTAAAACAATATCCCTAATTATCCTTGTCGTGATTTATTTAATAAATTATCACAATTCAAAATTTCAAAATGTTATCAAAATAATTTTACCATTAACACGTACCTTATCAGAATTCAAAATTTATAATTGTTGCCAAAATATTTTTATTTCAAATCTAATAATATAATTATTAATCTGGTTGTATATGCATATTTTGAAAACAAAAGTAATAATTATTGATTAAGATAACTATTCAGTTTTGCAGAACAAAAAGTAATATATCTAATATATTTTTAATTTTTAATTTTTAATATAAAAATAGTATATCTAAATTTTATCAGTAATATTATAATATCAACATTCATTTTAAAAGAGTCATTATTTTTTTTACTTATTTTTAAAAAAATATTTATAACAGAAAATTAAATTAAATAATTTAAAATTTTAGTAACAAAATAAATTTATATTAAAAAAATTAGCTTATTGTAATGTAGTATCTCTATTCAATCAATCAATAACTAAACTAATTGTTGAACAAAAAAAAATCCCTAAAACAATATCCCTAATTATCCTTGTCGTTATTTATTTAATAAACTATCACAATTCAAAATTTCAAATTGTTGCCAAAATAATTTTACCATTAACACGTAACTTGTCAGAATTCAAAATTTCTAATTGTTACCAAAGTATTTTATTTCAAATCTAATAAAATAAAATAATTGTTACCATTTACTTTTATTATGGGTGAGTGATATCAATCTAAACTAATTGTTGAACCAAATATTGGCACCCAAACCAAATATTTACAAAGCGTCATATTATGACACTGTCATCCAAACATCTATGTAGCCGACACATGTATTCCAAACCTTGAAAGCTTTTCTTGAAGCGCCACATGGATTCCAAACCTGTGAAAGGATTCACAAATTTTATATTATTAGATTTTATTTAGGCTAATAACTGATAGACTGTAAAATTTTCTTTAGTAATTTCATGTAGGCATGCCAAAGAGCCCCGAACTTGTGGGGTACTGATCTAAATCCGATCCAACTTTTATGAGAATACCCACTTTGATCGGGTATAGATAAGGGTATTATCTGAATTTTTTTAATGGAGATGGGGTGGATATCTAACTATTTAATTTAATTTAAATTATTCATTTTAATGATATGATTATAATTTTGTAACAAAATAATGGTAAAAATTGATCTACTAAAATAAATCTCACGATATTTTTAAATTTAAATTTACTTTAAATTTGAAACAAAATATGTAATAGTGTTATTTATCAATTTGAACCAAAATATAGATTTGCATTACAAAATTATGAAATAAAAATAAATCTAATCGCAAGATTTGAATAAGAATATAATTGTGTTATCAAATTTCAAATCCTAAATATCTTAAAATATTGATCACGTTCAAATTTGAATAAGAATAATAATTTAAATTATTGTTATCAATTAAATATGAATTAAACAATTTAAAATTACCATAAAAATAAAATTGTTTTCATTTCGGCGGGAAAAAAATCAATATGGTGTTGCCACGTGGCAAAACCTTCTTTTATATAATATAATTGATTAACTCTGAAAATTGAAAAGTAAATTGAATTAAGGATTTGAAATTATTGATGAAAGAGAGAAATAAAATTAAAAAAAATAGCATCAGATAAAGAAGTAGTTATAGAAATATTGTGAATGTGAGAAGTTACAAAAATTGATAAGAGAAATTTTAGGAAATGTGGAAGAACCAGATGCATGTTAGGAGAGTGTAGTGCACCACTTCATGAGAGTGGAGCAATGAGAGCACTTATAGACTTACTCATTTGTGTATATATAAGGAGATTGATTTGGAGAAGATATTAAGGAGTTTTTTGTTTGACTGAAAAAATATAATTTGAAATTTAAAATTAATAAAAAAAAATGTATACCATGTTGTATGAGTAAATTAAGAAAGATCATAAAGGTAATTACAATAAACTATTTTATCAATTTTAAATTTTCTGAAAGACAAATAATGCATTAATTACAATTAATTTTAAATTATTGGTGTTACAATAAGTAATTTTTTTCCCTCTCATTTTAGTTCACATTGTGTAATTGTCTAATTGAACTATTTTGATGGAAAATTCCCTTCAGCGCTTAAAACATAGGAGAAATAACTGTTTTTGTACAATTATAACTTATTGCCATAAACTTTCTATTGCAACATAATATTTTTAATTGGGCTAAATATTTAAGTTTGTAGATTATATTTCTTGCTCTTTTTTCACAACTAACCTCGACGTAAATTAGTTTTTCAAGCAGATGTATTACATTTTTTTTTGTTGACTTATATGCCTACAACAAATAATTCTAATATTGTCTGCTTTAGGAAATGTTGGTTAGTATGTGTGTCCAAAATAAGGTGAATTAATTATTAGGTTTGGAGCATAAGTTGGACAAAGATTTGTGATTGAAAAAATGTTGATCAATGGCCAAGAAAATATTTTAATGAGAAAGCATAATGGAAGTTATAAATATACATTATGGAAATAAATTGTTAGATCTTTTCTTGAGCATGAATTTTACCCATTGCCTAGGCAGTCTGTAGTGTTTAACCCCTTCTCAATCAGCCAAAAAAAAAAAAAAGTAGGCAGTCTATAGCAAAAACAATTTCATCTCACTATGCAAGTCATTAATCCCTTCGTCATGTTATAGGAAGTTCCAACACATATCACCTCGCTTACACTCAAACCACAAATTAAAATTAAAAATAAGAGAATTTTAATTGATAGCGTGGCAACTAATATTTCAGTCACTAAATCTGAATTTAGCATCCAAAAAAGCTATAAAATTGATTTTCTTTTGGGTTATTTAAAACATGTTCAATACTTTTTCACACACACACAAACAAACAAAATCTTTACATTTAGTCTCTAAATTAGCCATTAAAGTAACTAAAATTTCTTAACTTCTAAATAGCATCCAAAAAAGCTATAAAATTGATTTTCTTTTGGGTTATTCAAACATGTTTAATACTTTTACACAAAAAAAAAAAATCTTTACATTTAGTCTCTAAATTAGACATTAAAGTAAATAAAATTTCTTAACTTCTAAATTGGTTTCTAAATTACTTTTTAGTAGTGTTCTCTCTCATGAGAGTAGGTGCGTGAGTTAGTATAATAATTTTTCCTCCTACTATTTCCATAGAAATTAGCCATCTAAGATTCTAAACAGAGTTAATGCTAGGTCAATGGACTATGTATTTAACCGGTTAAAGTGGAGAGTTTAACTTTTAGGTGTGTTCTGTGGAAGAATTTAATTTAACCTGCTTATCATGTGAAGTTTGTTGTCATCTTAACCAAAATCAGTTTTGATTCTCATTGTAATTTGTATGGTAATATTCACACTAACTGCAGTGCCATGAAATTTCTCAAATTTGACCATTGCCCTCCTCCACGTAGACAATCAAACTTTGTTTGTCAAACAAGGTTACAAATTTGATAGCTCTCTCTCTATATAGACAATACATAAAAGTCTGAACATGTTTGGTGTTCATAAATTTCATTATGTGGAGCAAAACAAAGCAGTTATCACTGATCCTGTCCCTGTACTCGGTTTTATCTCAGCCACTCTGCATCCTTCTCTTCAACTTTAACTTCCCCAAATGTTCCTTTTCCTTCAAACACACCTAACCTGTGAAATTTAAAGAAATATTTCACAAATTTACTGCTTACAAATGCATAAAATGAAGTGAGTCATCAATTGAAATAAAACTAAAGAAGAGAGAAAAAATGGTAGTAAAGATGAAAAATGTGAGAAAAATATTATGTATAAAGAACATTATACTTTGTTTAGAGTTGTACAACTATTTTTAATTAGTAAGCAAATGATTATGAATTTACTACAAGTCTTGGGACTTATTCCACAAATCCAGATTCCAAATTCAAGTCCTTATCTCTATTAACTACTTTTTCTTTTTTTCTGCTGGTCATTTGATGAATATGTTTTGAGTTCCTTTGAAATTGTTGAATCTCATCTCTATTTTGTATTTGTTCAAGTACCTAGTCTCCCTTCCAATGTTACATTTGTTCAAACTCTCGAATTAGAAAAACCACATTTAAATGCCCAATTCTTCTTTGACCCTTACAATACAGTCTGTTCATCACAGGCTATGTGATATGCTTTTTATAATCATTTACTATTTCTTCTTTTGATTTACCATGCTCAACCAGTAAACCTTTATTTCTGTTCACATTCAAACTCATGTTTTTCCAAAAATGTATTTCTTGATATTAATATTGGATTTTTTGCACTCTGCTCTCCACAGTGACAGTTTCTTACATTTAAATTTTTCATGTCCCAAATCCAAATAAAAAACAAAATTTATAATAAGCAGTATAAACAAGGCAGTCGCAATATAGCATATCTATCATTTGCTATAAGAGAATGACAAGCAGCAAAGTAATCATAAAATGAAGTAAAAACTGAATAATTTGGAAGACACCTCCCCCTAAAGAGTTTAAGCATGGATTTTACTAACCATGTTAAAAGAATAAATAAAATTGTATGTTTTAGACACATTTGCTACTGATGGTTTCTTAAAAGAAATTTAGCTATGAAAGTCAAATAAGAAAACAGCTACAATAAACCATATAAACAAGGCAATCACAATCTAACACCCTATAATCTGTTGTAAGAAGAGAGCATCAGTGAGAAACAGAAACATAAAATGAATTAAAAGTTGAATAACTGTAACAATATTTTTACCTAAATAGTTAAGCAAGGAATAGTCATATAAATTTCAGCACTTTTATGACAGCAACTCTGGTTAGTGGAGAGTTCTGAAGCAAATACTCCACTACCTTGTTTACATCTTCATAAGATATTTTCATGTTCATTTTCACTTTCAATGACTCCAATCTAACAAAGCACGGAGGTTGAGTTTTCATTGTAGCAAGATTTGATAGAGCCTACACAATTAGAGTAATTTGAAGGCATATTTTAATGGATACTGTACAATGCAAGATTGAGTATAGGCAAAAATTTTGACATAAGAATGCAGGCATCATATGACCATTATGAAAATATAAAGTGGAGAAAACAAAATAAAGTAACTTACTTTTAGTATTACCCAAAGGGTACCAGAATAGAGTGTCAATGTCTTTACATTAGCAAACACTTGCAGCCAGCCTACGATGTGAGAAGTAGAGTTGTGAATACTTCCTTCTTCTAGAAATGGAAGATTACATGCGGAGGAGAGTTGGTGGTAACTGAAACTCAATTGTTCCGTGACTGTGAGAGAACTAAGATTTGGAGTGGAAAGCACAAATTTGTGTTGAGAGGTGTCCGGGTTTCCGGCGGTTGCTCGAAAGGTATTGTGCAGGTTCAAACTGGAAAGGTTAGAATTAGATACAAAGAGTATTTTTGCATCATTGTGCAAAGAGCATTCTTTAAGGACTAAAGTATTCAACAAGTTACAAGTTGAAAAGGGCTCAGCGCAGCCATTGTCACTTGCGGTAAAAGTGACGTTTGCCGGGAGCAAGTTTTTCAATGCTGGTAACTGCAGAAACTTTGGAAGTTGCAAAGGAGTGCCAGAGATGTAAAGCTCAAGAAATGTCAAAGCCGTGCAAGAAAAAATGAGTGTGTCAAAAAAATTGGGCATGTTTCTTGGATTGAAATCTGTTTCAATTGTCAATTGCTGGACATTGTGAACCACAGCATATGTCAGGACCTTATTCAAGAGTTTGGCTGCAGTTGTACCGCGGGCACTGTAACGGCAGTTGTACCGCGGGCACTGTAACGAAGATTAAGCACGGAAGTGGAACCATCTCGACTAGACAGAACCTGAGACACAAATTTGTTAAAATTGACAATCCTTTTAAAGTATCCGCGATGGAAGGATAGAGTAGTGAGACATTTCCAAAGGTTCTTCCATCGTTTAGACAAGACACAAGTCCGAGCAGCATGATTTGTGTCCATAAAATTCATTATGTGGAGTAGAACACAGTCAGGCAACTCACTCAACCTATCTCTTCTTCCACTTGTCTTCTGTCTCTTTGACTTCTCCTTAATTTGTTTTCCTTCTTCCATTGATACCTGACCAAAAGACAGATTTTCTTTCGATTAAAAATAATCTTAGCATGTAATGGAAAATTTTAATTTGTTTTTCCTTCTTCCATTGATAGCTGACCAAAGACAGATCTTCTTTCGATTAAAAATAATCTTAGCGTGTAATGGAAAACCTTGGGGTAGTGATAATCTCATCCCCTAAAAAACCTAGGAATATTTGGGATAGCAAAAGCAACATTCGGTAGTAATCCCAAATCGTGACATGAGATTAATTTAAATGCATGTTTGAAAACACGTTCAGAAGATATAAACGTACATCAGTGTATTCTCGAGCTTTCTCTGCCTTCACAAGGATGATAACAGGCACTGATAAACCCAGAAACAGAACGCAACTAACAAATGTATGAACGTTAGTTAAATCCCCACCCTCAGTGGGCAAAAATAGTAACTATAGAAGAGAAAAGTAAACGCACCAGGCACCTAACAAATGTTCGAATTCGAATTCAGTTATAGGGTTGAGAGTCACTGAGACGAGGTTTGGGGACGCGAGGGTTTCAGAACGGTGCCGGAGAAAGAGCCAACGCGGTGGCAGAGAGGACAGGACGAGGGTTTCAGAAGGACAAGGGTTTGAGCTTGAGAGGTTTCATAGCAAAAGAGTGAGTTTTCATAGCTTGAGAGGTTTCATAGCAAATAAGAAAACGCGGTTCAATGTTTAGTCTGAACACCCATGGCATCCTTTTGCATAAGCGCGTAGCCTCGTTTTGAAGGAGCGCTATACTATTTTTTTTTAATTTAAAAATAAAACAGAACCCTTTGATACATAAAGAATCGAAAACGGTACCGGAAGATTTACGATAAATAATAAGGACTGTATATATTAATAAATAATATAACACGTATTTAAAAAGATTTTATATTTATGTTTCGTGTTTATATATATAATGCTTAATAAATAAGCACTATACACCAATAAGTGGTTAGTCTGAATGTTACTAAAAGATAGTCAGTAAGATTTTCTAGTGGAGTTTGGTACAAGTTTAGTAAAGAAAAAAGGTGTTTTAACGACTAGGGCTTGATTGGAGACATGTTTTATTTTTAAAAGTTTTAGTAAATAACAAACGTTTAAATTTCTTATATGTTAATTACATATATTTCACCTTAAAATATCAGATTTTTTTATGTAAAGATATCAGATTTTTTTTAAAGCAAATAAGATTAAAAAAATAATTTTAATTTATAACTTCATAATAAATACTTCTATTTTTTTTTGGACAGCTTAAATACTTCTATTGTTAATAATATCAATATATATTTTAATAAGACAAGTTGGAAAAATATGAGAAAAATATATTAGACATGGGTTCTTTTTGTTTTTATTTTTAAAATATAGAAAAATTAATATGATACAAAATGAAATTAAATTTCAGAGTAAAATATTTTAAATCGCATTAAAAGTACATATTTTAAAGAAAAAGATTATATAATATAAAACTTATCTCAATTTTAAATTTGGATATTGATAGTTTAGAATGTGTGATTCATGTAACCGACCTTACCTAGTGTGATAAAGCTTTGTTGATGTTGTTGTAAGTCATCAATAAGACTTTATTGAATAAATTCCATTTTTAAGATTTTTTTTCAATTTAATTCAAAATAATTAAAATTAAATCTACAAAATAAAAATCATAAAAACTATATAAAAAGTAATACATTGAAAAAAAAAACCAGGTAAAAATAATAATGGTCTGTGCTTAAAATATAAGTTGTTGCCACTTATATGCAAGTATAGACGTAGATTTTTTTATTTTTTTTTCCTATTTATTGAATAGACGCTCTCTGAATAGGCATCATTCGATAAGTAAACAACAGGTCTAATAAGATGATACTCGAGCTATTCACTTACAAAACCCCAAAAAAATATCAAATAAGAACAAACCTGGAGCTCAAGGAAATAGCAAGGATGGGACTACCACAAAAGAGAATAGACACGGTACATATGGAAGCAAGTAACATCACTTGAGGTATGCACCATTCTCCAATTTCTTTTACCTCTAGACTCAGGCGACCACCCATTTCTTACCACATTTTGGAAGCACAAAGATCATCCTAATACCTGGACCTAATTGTACATGATTTCCTCCTCCTTTGCAGGTGCATAACAGGATTGAATAAGAGATTTTGTCATTATGGGAAACAAGGAATGAAACTCACCTCGTGGATGGATTAAATCCCATGGAAAATGTTCTTACAATACCTAAATTGAATGATAATATATATAGATATATATATAGGAGGGTTCAAATTACACCAGTGTAATTTTAAAAAAGTTACACCAAATCCTAACCGTTCATTCTATTATCATCCAACATTTCTAATAAATTTACTAAAACTAATCATGTGCCTATCATTAACAAATGCATCATGACTAAATTTCTTGTATTGCTCACGAGAAGGTAGGTCACTCTATTATCATCCAACGTTTCTAATAAATTTACTAAAACTAATCATGTGCCTATCACTAACAAATGCATCATGACTAAATTTCCTGTATTGCTCACGAGAAGGTAGGTCACGTAAACTCCTTACCCCAAAACACGTACCTCTGTTGCTCACACCTTTCCTTCATGAGTCAATTCCCAAACCCCAAAACACATCCTCAATTCTACAAGCCAACTCTTCCCTCGTGAATCACGAAAGCAACATTACGACTACTGCCTATGCTTTTTGCCAATCTTTATTAATTCCTTTCCATTTGAATAAAGAACCATCTTTTTCCTTGATTTATACTATCAATTAGCGAATAGCTAGCCAATTCTCCTGGGTAGATTAAAATTGCAGCGCTGTTCACAAAAATTCAGGTACTATTTCTTTTTCTTTCTATTTTTTTTTAATAAAAAACACATCTTTTACCTCCCTTTATCCTTCAATCACCGAATATCCACTGTAGTGGATTAAGAGTCCAATGTAGTATTTGAAGATTTTGGTAACAATTGAAATCACAAGTTTCAAACACTAATTGCAGTGATGGATATTTTTTAGTATTCTATGATGTGAATTGATTTATGGTTGCTTGAAAAATTAATTTGCAGGAATTCTATAGAATGGTGGAATTCCATATCCTGCTTTGGTCTTTGCATAGGCCTGAAAAAATTGGGATTTGTGCTGCAATGACTGGGTTCATTGCACGAATTCTACATAATTATAGAACTCCTGATCCCGGTCATCAAGATACTTGATTGAGATCATGGAAGAAATGAGTTTCATATTATGCTATTTGTAGATAATCTTAGTTGTTCTTATAAGTTGTTATTCACATAGTTTCTATTAGGATATTATGATGGAGCCTAACTCTCACATTGGAACTGCATATACAGGATATTATAATTGAGACAAATTGTCTTCAGCCCCACTCATATTTGGAACAACAAAGAGGCTCGTCCTATAGAAGAAAAGTTTGCTAATGGACAAACAAGGTTGCCTAATTGTCACGAGCTTGTAACCCATTTGCCATCTAATCATGGCCAAATTAATATGAGCTCAAAGATTTGCCATTTCATGGATGAACGAGGTCAATGGAAACTTCAACCCATTTCAAATTTAATTCCAATGAATGTGCTAAATAGTAAATAGAATTCATGCTATACCTCCCGAGTGTGAATCAAGATGACAGGCTAGCACGGAGTCAAACCAATGATGGGGTCTTATCTGTTGCTTATTTATATCAAAGTCTGTGTGCTCACAATTTCAAGCCTAGATCTAGCGAGTATTTACAATGCTATTTTGTCTCTATAAGGCTTTGTATAATGTAATTAGGAGATGACACAAACTTTGTGCAGGTAAAATATGAAAATGTATGTTGATTAATCTGGGGATTAAAATACATAATTGACATATTTTGGTACACTAGTTGAATGTTAAAAAGGGTGTTATTTTTGCTGTTTTATGCGGTGAAAATGGTGGTGTAGTATCTCTCTCATTTAGACAGGTGGTACTTCCAAATTCTTACTATGCATTATTAGGCAGTGCGTAATTTTATTTTTATTTTATTTAACAAATTAACCAACAGAAATGATGAGGTTGTTATTGTCTCTGTTCAGTATTTTTCAGAGAATTTTTAACAATTTTCAGTTCTGAGTTTAATTTTATTTAAAGAAGGTCTCATGTGAGCCATTCGATGATCTATGCCAAGGTTCCATGTATTTCGTTTCCGCACCCTGCCAGCGTGCACATCATAAACCAAAACTGATAACCAACAAAAGGCATACAGCTATCATAAGGCACAACTCGTTAACCAGCAGAAAAACATGCACAATATAAAGAATTTGTAGTAGCCACATCAAGCAATCTTCTGTAGCATTGTTGTTTCTCAATTAGTTATGTTAGAAGTTGATGAACATGACAGACATTATTTTTTATATCTACTTTTTTCTTGAAAGCTAAGACAGTTTCAGACTTTTCTACTATCTTGAATTTTGCTTTCTCCTTACTCAAAGGCACCATGGTATGGCTTTTGCATATGAATGGCATTTTACACCTAACATATCTATAAAGACCAAAGAAAGAATATAAAATTGCACAGTGCTTTTTGACCCAAATGGAGAAGGTAAGCAGTAACCCCTTTTAACTCCACAGTAAATTCGAGACCAAACTTAGGAAAGTGATCATGATCACAACTTAAACTTACAACTTAAAGTGAACGTGGAGAGCTAAAATTGAATTACAATGTAGATCCATTTAGTTTGATAGAAAGTAATTTAATTAGGAGTGCACATATCAACAAAACAACAAAATTAGAGCAAAAGATGCCTTTTGCTTAATGATTGACAGGTAGCAACTTTCCTAGCAATATATTCTAACTGGAGTTTCACAAGAATTTAGGGAATGGAACAGGGTTGGGCTAGAGTATTATAGCTCTATATTTTAGTGGCATATGTCCCTCTTGATATAATTTAGGCTGGAGTAATCTAGCTTCACAAAGATTTTTTAAATTGGTTCACAGGCTTAGGGAGCTTCATACTCTGAAAATTTGAATGGTTACCCCTTTATTCCATCTATGCTAGTAGCTGCCAGAATAGACAGTTTTCAATATGCTAGAAAGTCATATTGCAGAGACCAAAAATAGAGCAAGCTTTTGTATTGACAGACCTTTTGTATTGATTTATATGAGAGTCTTTTGAAAAAAAAATTGTACCAAGAATTCATGATCATGTACTATAGTATTTTTTTTTGTCTTACTAAATTAACATCCAAATAAGTCAAAAATTCATTTATGACAAAACATCACCGAAATTTCCTAATAGAAACTATGTGAATAACAACCTATAAGAACAACTAAGATTATCAGCAAACAGCATAATATAAAACTTGTTTCTTCCATCATCTCCATCAAGTATGAATGAGTCATTGCAACTGGCACTTTGTATAAAGACCTACAAAATAAAATACATAATGTTAGATCTATCTTGGTCAGACCAGCAATATTATATAATGGTGACTCAAACAAAAAATATAAGAACTTACTGGATGTGCATACTAAGTTGTCCTTTTTTGGCAAGTTGATTGATAGTGACCATATTCTCCACAAGATTTACATGCTCTTCTTTTAACTAATATCTTGTCCATTGACAATTCAAGACCACTTTTATATCTTCCCACCACATATGCTTTTTCAGAATCTTTCCTTTTTCGACCTTTTGTTTGTGATACATGTGGGTCTTTGATATTGAAAGTTGAAGCATTATCAGATGTGTCACACATCCAATTTTGTTGGTTTGACTCTATAAGAGCTTCATTTTCTTCCGGCAACACAACAAATGTAGCAGCTTTGTTATATACATGATCAAGTTCTGTCATAATAAACTTGTATGCTTCACTTGATCTTTTAGCCAAATCAGAAAGTTTCTCTACTTTTTGTTGCACATGCATACTTTTCAAACACCATAATCTTGACTCTGAATATCCATATCATTAACTTCAATATCTCTATTGGCTTCTTTTGCCCAACGCTTCAAAATATACTGACTAGGAATTTGAATCACATTTTTAGCTTGAAAAATGACCAAAATGTGTCTACATAGTATTCCCATAAACTCAAAATGTTGGCAACCACAATTAGCATCCTTTGACTCTAGATTTATATCAACTACAAATGTATCTCGAACATCAAAACAATTAGATACTCGATACTTACATTGTGAACCATTTTCCCCAATTTTCTCCTTTGTAAAGTGGCAAACAACAGCAAGCTCATTATGAAATTTACCAAACACATTTCTAGTATAGATGGATGCAGCATGTTCCTCCATTTTTGAACAGATACTCAAAATGCGTGATTTATGTATAGACTCAAAGTCCTCTCTTTTTTCTACTTCATAACGGTTATTAACCGCCTTCTCAAATTTTACTACAAAGTCCTGCAGTGTGGTGGTTGAATCAACAAATGAGTCAAAAAAGGAATTGATACTCTCACTTCTTTGTGTGGTGTTCATACCAACAAAAAAAGTGTTTCTATTATAAACCAGTATCCATGACTTTCTAATTTCAAACAACTTCTGAAGCCATTCATTTTCTTGTAAGTTGTACACATTTATTATTTGTTGCCAATCATCCTCAAAATCCTTGATAGTTGGTGATTTTTGAATGAACCTCTTTAGCTCACGCTTGAAAGTGGAATTTTTATGATATATGTGTGCAAGCTTTTCAGGAAACTTCTTTCTAATATGCCACAAGCATAGACGATGGCGAGTTTAAGGAAATACCTTGGCCACAGCAGCTCCTATAGCTAAATCTTGATCAGTTATTATAGATACTGGCATTTTCCCATTCATAGCCTCAAGCCACGTTTCAAATAGCCATATAAAAGATGTCTCAGTTTCATCCTGTAACAATGCATAACCAAATAAAATTGATTGAAGATGATGGTTTAATCCGGTAAATGGGGCAAATGGCATGCTATATTTGTTGGTCTCATATGTGGTATCAAAAGTGACAACAACTCCAAATTTTTGATAAGCTAACCTTGATCTAGCATCAACGCAAAAAATTTTTACCATTCTAGCATCATCATCACATTGTATTGCATAGAAAAAATCTGAATTTTGAGCTTGCCTGTGTTTGCAATAATTGAAAACAGCTTGTGCATCTCCAACATCCAAAATTTTCATTCGAATGTTCCTCATATGATTCCAACAATCTCGATTTCATCAACCTTTCCCGTAGGTAAACCTTCTTCATTGAACTTTTCAACAAGCTTTTTTGCAGCAGCAGTCATTTTCTTATGACACTTCAAATAAGACACACTCTTGGGACTTGCCATGGCATGATTATGGTCATTGTTAAAAGATGTTATAAACCATATGTCTTGATTCTTTTTCTTGGACACAACAAGTGATGCTTGACATCCCATCCGCATACTTGAACATCTCCTCTTTGCTTCTCTTTTGTTACCATCACCTTTATCACTTTTCACTTGGCGTTCACCTTCCCTGATACATACCAAAATGCAATAATTGTCCTTTCTTGAGCGAATGCGGAACCCAAATCCTTTTGCCTTTGCAAATGATGTATAAAATTCCGCAACTTTTTCTAGGGAATTAAATTGCATTCCAATATAAGGCTCAATATTGACTTCTTCACCAATAGCAATTTGTTCTTCACCAAGTACATTATAGTGTACTATTGGTTCATCATCTGAAATGGGGTTATCCATCGTTGTCGAAGAACAATTGGTTAAGTATAAATCCATTATGTAGTAACCTAAAAACATTAAAACTCGCATATTAATATAACATGTATCCTATTAACAATATGATGTAGTATAATATTTAAAAAGGCAATTGATGAAAAGAAAACAATTCCATGTAATTTATGAATGGAAGAGAATTATAAAAATAAAAATATAATATAAAAAAAATATAACAAGTCACATATTACACACCGTGACTAAATTCACAATTGATTTCTTCACAATGCACCATTTAATATAGAGTAACAATCTATTCAATATTATCAGCAAGCATGATATTTATATTACTAAAATAATTAAAAATAAAAATGATTGATTTTAATTGATATTTCAATTCCATTGGACTTCTTAATCCACTAGAGTGGCTATTCGGTGATTGAAGGATAAAGGGAAGTAAAAGATGTGTTTTTTATTAAAAAAAAATAGAAAGAAAAAGAAATAGTACCTGAATTTGTGTGAACAGTGCTGCAATTTTAATCTACCCAGGAGAATTGGCTAGCTATTCGCTAATTGATAGTATAAATCAAGGAAAAAGATGGTTCTTTATTCAAATGGAAAGGAATTAATAAAGATTGGCAAAAAGCATAGGCAGTAGTCGTAATGTTGCTTTCGTGATTCACGAGGGAAGAGTTGGCTTGTAGAATTGAGGATGTGTTTTGGGGTTTGGGAATTGACTCATGAAGGAAAGGTGTGAGCAACAGAGGTACGTGTTTTGGGGTAGGGAGTGTACGTGACCTACCTTCTCGTGGGCAATACAGGAAATTTAGTCATGATGCATTTGTTAATGATAGGCACGTGATTAGTTTTAGTAAATTTATTAGAAACGTTGGATGATAATAGAATGAACGGTTAGGATTTGGTGTAACTTTTTAAAAGTTATACTGGTGTAATTTGAACACTCATATATATATATATATATATATATATATTGAATTTTGACTAATGTCCTTATTCAATGAGTTAGTTATCTCCCTTTTGTTTGATTTTTTTTCCTTTTTTTTTTTTGGTATAGAGATATTACATGTATTTTCCATGAGAGGCAATACAGTTTGAGCTAGGTAAGACCATTATAGGTGGTAAAACTTGTAACACCCTAGGCAAATCACACCAGGATGAGAGGGATCTAGAGATTGAACAAGGTATGGGACTATACAGTTGATGATGACTTAAAGGAATTAATTAGTACTACCTGTACCAACAAGATGTGTCTACTTTTCGGTAGCTCATCACTTAAGAACTCCACAATTAAGCTTGCTTGGCTTAGAGCAATTATGGAATGGGTGACCTCCTGGGAAGTTTTCCAGGAAGTGTGCGAGTGAAGACAAAGCATGCTGAAAAGTCTCGTGTTGGTTTGTGAGGATAGTCAACGATCCTGAAAGTAGCCGGGTTGGTTGTAGATGTCTTAGAAAGGGCTACCTACGGAGGGTCTTGACCGGTGGAAGGTTCTGACCAACAAGGATGTTGAGTGAAATGTCACCGTGTGAAGTGTCATAGAGTGTGAGCCGTTGACTCTTAGGGACGTTACAAAACTCTTCCTTTGAGTATATAATAAAGTTGCATGCTAGAGTTTGGACTCGAGATCATTGGTTAAGTTAAAACAATCTTGTGTTAGTTAATCCATGTGTTCAGTAGTTTCTTTTGTTTGATTTGTTTATGTGCAAAAGAGAGGTCAATACATTTTCTTTGAATAGGTGTTTGAGGAAGAAAAGTTAGATGTAATTGAAAAATTGTTGAAAGCTAAAAAAAATGACTTTCAAGCTTAAACAAAAGATTATAGTGCATAAAAGAAAGCGCTTAAGATGGATATGTTGTTTCCCTTTTTATTTAAAGAATGTTAATTTTGAGACTATTACTTGTTGTTTATAGTTGTAATCAATGTGCCAACATGGTGTAGCATGATTGATAGATAACCTTGTCCCTTAAGCATGTGGTCAGAGGTTTGATCCTAGTTTGTGTGTATGAAAAAACATCTGTTGGGAGAGGTCAGTCCCTTAAATAGATCTCAGTACCTCGAAGGATTAGTCCTTGACTCATGGCCAAGGATACCCGAGTTCATCCAAAAATAGTTGTAATCAATGTATGAAATTGTGCAATATGTCATTGACTCATTAGGTGATCAATGAATCGCTCTACTTGCTATGAGGTGACAAATTGACAATGATGTCATCATGTTATTGAATCCTAATATTGTACATAGTTACTTATTAAACTCTCATTAGTGATTTTCTTTTGCATTCTTTACCATGTAGTCTTTGTCAATTATATTGATTGGGTAAACATATCTATAAATACTTTTAGGAGAAGAAAAGAATGAAATGAGTTTCTCTATAAGCTCAAATTAACTTATGTACAAACTAATTTGTAGAAGCTCTCATCTTTTAGAGAAACTATATTAAAGAGCTTCTACAAATTAGCTTGTGCATAAGCTAATTTTAGCTTATGCAGAAACTCATTTTATTTTTTCTTATTTTCTTCTCCTAGAAATACTTCTGGATAAGCTTACCCAAACAGACTTATTTCTGTTCTTATTTCTCAATCATTTTGTATCTATCCTAATCATAATATTAAACAAACTCATCACATGTATTTAGTAACTCAACAATCAATAATACACAGTAAACATACCCGTCATCCTAAGGCTGACATGAGCTCATATAACAACTCCTTAGTCTAGTAATTTAGTTACAACCAAAGTATCAACAAGGGCATGATACACAAAAGTTCCAAGCCAAGTAGACCATACAACGCCTCCTCAAGACAGTAAACATTAACATCACGAAGACAACAAATTATAAAGGATCTGGGGTCATCCATATTACAACAACAAAAGGGAAAAGAGGAGACATTGCAATTTGACTAGAATTGACTACTATAACATGATAAAGCCTTTCAACTCTAGATCCTATGGCTAATAAACGTTATGCATAGCACTCAAATAGCTTCAAAATAGATATCATGAATTGCTTTGATACAACCCACATCCCAGGTCTTATTTCTAGACGTAATCAACTGCAATTTTGACTTACATCATCCTTAATATGATAGTCTGTGATCATTGGAAGAAGAAAAAAAAGAGAGAAAAGATAAGAATCTAGCTACTAAGTAATAACTTCCATCCTATAAGTGCATGGAAAATGATATCAACCACATAAGTACATGGAAAATATATAAGCTTCATAAAAACAGATTTTGGAGTAAAAAGTAGTAAGAAATCTATAATTGTTGTTAAAACATCTTGATTCAAAATTTAAAACTAGTAAAAATGATATCACGGCAATTGGCAAAGGCTTGGATCACAATTCCATGTCTCTACTGAGTTGCATAATTTATTTCATATATTGCCAAGTTTTCAGGGCTATACATTCTTGCTAGCAAATCTTCTCTATCAAATAAAAACCTACCACCAATACAAGCAGCCCTTTTCTACAAATCAGAGGGAGATTCCCTTCTTTTTGCCTTTTTTCGCTATTCACAATATCAGTTCAATGGCATCCACCATACCATGTTGGAGTCTAAAGTCATAATGTATGTACTAGAAAGTAGTATCAAGTATATTTACGTTGAACACAAGAATCAATCATGTCTCATATGGTACTTTTGTGGATTGTTCAAGTAACTCACAACATGTATGATATTCACAGACATGTTTCAGAGAACCATCAAGTGAAATTCTGAATTTAAATTCAACAGAGCGTGAGAAACTTGGGATAATTCCATTCCATGGTTTGAAACATCAAACTACTAGCCTTAATGAAATATTTTCCAAATTCCTTCCAACTAGTAGACAAGACATAAAAGTCCGAACAACATGCTTTGTGTTCATAAATTTCATTATGTGGAGCAAAATAAAGTCAGTAATCACTGATCCCGTGTTTGTCCTCAATTCTGTCTGTCATTCTTCTCCTTCAAACACACCTAACCTACGAAATTTACAGAAATATATCATAATTTACTACTTACAAATGCATAAAATGAGGTGAGTCATTAACTGGAATAAAACAAAACAGAAAAAAAAAATGGTACTAAAGATGAAAAATGTGACAAATGTATTATGGATAAAGAACATTATACTTTCTTTAGAGTTGTACAATTTTTTTTTATTAGTAGGCAAATGACTTGGAATTTTATTACTAGTCTTTGGACTTATTCCACAAATCCATATTCCAAATTCATGTCCTTATCTCTAATAACTATATTTGTTTTTCTACTTGCCATTTGATGAGCATGTTTTGAATTCATTGAAACTCTCTTGAAATAGAAAAGCCAAAAGTACGTACCCAATTCTCCTCTGACCCATATATTGTACTCCACTCATCACAGGCTGTCTCATTTCTTTGTTAATTGTTACTTACCCTGTGATATGCTCTCTGCCAATTTTTTTTTTTTAAATCATCTTTTACTATTTCTTTCTTTGATTTACCATACTCAACCAGTCAACCCATATTTCTGTTCATATTCAAACTCTTGTTTTTCCACACACTATTACTTTCTTTTCTGTTTTACCTACGTAAATGATATCATTTGATCATCTCCTTATGTAATCCAATTTTCCTCTGCTAATAATGTTATTTAAACGATGTACTGTAACTGTGTTTCTGCATCAACCAAGAATGCATTTCTTGATATTTATACCAGATTTTTGTCACACTGTTCCCCACAGTGATAGTTTCTTAAATATAAAATTTTTATGTGTCAAAGACAAATAAAAAACCACATTTATAACAAGCAATATAAACAAGGCAGTCACAATATAGCAATCTATCATATGCTGCAAGAGAACATCAGGCAGGAAGGTAATCATAAAATGAGGTAAAAACTGAATAATTTATAAAACATCTCCACCTAAAGAGTTTAAGAATGGATTTTAATAACCACATCAAAAGAATAAAAAAAATTATATGTTTCAGACACATTCACCACAGAGATGGTTTCTTAAAAAAAATCATCTATCAAAGCCAAATAAGAAAACAACTACAATGAACCATATAAACAAGGCAATCACAATCTAACAGCCTGTAATTTGTTGTAAGAAGAGAGCATTGGTGAGAGAGGGAAGCATAAAATGAAGTAAAAATGGATTTGCTTGTAAAAATATTCACCTAAATAGTTAAGCAAGGGATAGTGATATAACTTTCAGCAATTTATGACAGCATCTCTGGTCATTGGAGAATTCAGAAGTAAGTACTCTACTACCCTGTTTACTTCTTCTTTAGTTATTTTTACGAATTGATCCCTTATCACTTTCAATGACTCCAATCTAACAAAGCACGGAGGTTGAGTTCTCGTTGTAGCAGAATTTGTTAGATCCTACACAATTAGAGTTAATTGAAGACATATTTTAATGGATATTGTGAAATGCAAGATTGAGTATAGGCAAAAAAATTGACATAAGAATGAAGACATCACATGAGCATTATGAAAATAAAAAGAGGAGAAAACAAACTAAAGTAACTTACTTTTAGTATTAACGTAAGGGTACGACAAGAAAGTGTCAATATCTTTACATTAGTGAAGAGTTGCAGCCAGCCTATGAAGACTGAATAAGATATATTAGTAGCGGTGTGAATAGTTGCTTCTTCAAGACATGAAAGATTACATGTGGAGGAGAGTGGTTGATAACTGAAACCTGAATAATTGGTGATTGTGAGAGAACTAAGATTTGGAGTAGCAAGCATAATTTTGCGTTCAAAGGTCTTCATGTTGTTCAGGTATTGCAGGTTCAAACTGGAAAGGCTAGAATTAGATATGAAGAGTACTTTTGCATAATCGTGTAAAGAGCATTCTTGAAGGACCAAAGTATTCAACAAGTTACAGGTTGAAAAGGGCTCAGCGCAGCCATCATCACTTGCAGTAAAACTGACATTTGCCAGAAACAAGCTTTTCAGCGCTGGTAACTGCAGAGATTTCGGAAGTTCCAAAGGAGGGCCGGAAAAACCGTAGGAAAGCTTAAGGAATGTCAACGAAGGACAGGAAAAAACAAGAGGGTCAACAAAAATGGGCATGTTTCCACAACTGTATGTTTCGATTTCCAAATGCTGGACATTGTGCGACACAGCATATATAATCACCGGATTCATGACCCTATCATCGGCGCACCAACAGAGATTAAGCAATGAGATGGAAGCATCTCGACCATACAGAACCTGACATACAAATTTGTTAAAATTGGCATCCGTTCTAAAGTCCCAGCGATAGAAAGAGAGAGTAGTGAGACGTTTCCAAAGGTCCTTCCATCGTTTAGACAAGATACAAGTCCCAACAGCATGGGTTGTGTTCATAAAATTCATTATGTGGAGCACAATACAGTCAGGCAACTCACTGAGCCTGTCCCTCTCAGTTTCTTTTTCCTCTTCCATTGATTCCTGACTGACCAAAGACAGATTAAAAATAATGTCAACATCTAATGGAAAACCTTGTGGAAGTGATCATCCCTTGGTGAGGGAAAACCTAGAAATAGTTGACATAGCAAAGCAACATTTGGTAATAATCCCCCAAAAAAGAAGTTGGTGAAAATTGAAAAGGAAAGAAAGGTTATACCTAATATTACCTATGTGCTCCCACCGGCGGATGTGGAAGGGAAACAAAGAGAGAAGGGGACTTGAAATTCAAAATGCGAGAGGATGAGGATGAGGCAATTTTTTCCTAAAATATCTGTAAGTACCTCCGTTTTATTTATCTAGTGGTGATGGTAATGGTTGCAGTGGTGGTGGCCGTCATGGTCGGTCATGATGGTGGTGGTAGCCATGATGATGGTGATGATAGGTTTGAAATATTTTAAGATGTGATAATTTAGATCTTTTAGATATTTGATTTTATGTTTGATGAATCTTTTTAAGATTTTATGGTTACATGAGGTTTTAATTTGAATTTAAAATATTTTAATCTAGTCCCTCCATTTTAATTAGGGGACGTATCATATGAGAATGATCTTCTTATGTGAGAATGAGAATGGTTAATCTTAACCATTAGATTAAAATGGAAGGCCTAGATTAAAATATTTTAAATTCAAATTAAAACCTCATGTAACCATAAAATCTTAAAAAGATTCATCAAAAATAAAATCAAATCTCTAAAAGATCTAATTTATCACATTTTAAAATATCTCACCTATCATCACCATCATGATCACTATCACCACCATTATGGTCGACACCGTCACCGCCACCATGACCACCATCGCCGCCACCAACATGACCGTCGTCACTATTGCTACCGCCACCACCACTGCCAACATGGTGGTCATGGTGGCGGCAGCGGTTGGAAGTCATGGTGGTGACAGTGGCATTGACGGTCATGATGGTGGTGATGGTGACGGTCATGACAGTGGTGGTGATGATGATAATGGGTTTTAGATATTTTAGGACGTGATAATTAAAATCTTTTAGAGATTTGATTTTCTATTTTGTGAATCTTTTAGAAATTTTATAGTTATATGAGATTTTAATTTGAATTTAAAATACTTTTAATCTAGGTCTTCCATTTTAATCTAACAGTTAAGATTGACCATTTTCATTCTTTTATATATATATATATATTGACAGCTCTCCCTTTATCTTATATGTTGTATAGCTTATCCTTCTTCCCTTATCTGGTTTTTTTTTTTAATTATAGTCTCTAATTTCTTAGGGCTATATAATCCTTTGTTTTTTTTTAAAAAATTTCTTTCTATTGACTATATAAATAAGATAGTAAAAATTTGAATAAGCTCGTGCATTGCACAAGCTAAAACACTAGTTAAAAATTATATTAGCAACATTTGAATGCTATTTAATGTATCTAAATTGTTTTTTCAATATAAAAAAACATATTCTCAGTTATTGATATTAAAATTTTCTCTTCAAAAACAACCAAGGTTAAATTATTTTAAAAATAAATAAATTTATCATCTATACTAATAATAAAAGAAATACCCATATTTAGTTATACGATTCATTAGAAGATGCTAAACCCTTTTTTTTTTTTTTTTGACATTTGCTAAACCCTCTTATGAATCCTAACTTTTTTCAATTTTATTTACACACAATTGAAGCAACTATTCATAGGTGGAGTTTGATTTGTATTAGGCGGAGCCATGACGAGGTTGACGAGGGAATTCTTAATATCTACAAAAAATTTAAAATTTAACACATTGTTTAGTCGAATGAAGTGGATTTAATATCGTGGAACACCATATATTTGGTTGTGCAAGCATTGAGGGGTTATTGGAGGAGTGTATTTAGAGGGTAGCTTAGGAAAAAAAAATCGTAAATAAGGGAAAAAGGAGTGCACTAAGAAGGAAGAATTCGAAGCTTTTGATTCAAGGATCATTTGGGACCTCCCAACAAAAAAATAAACACGCACTGAGTGATCAGAAACCAAGCTAACGTTCCACTTTATCGCACATTCCAAGGCTGCAACAGTTGTCTCATATTCCCTTATGATGCATAGGCTTGCAACATCAATGCACTCGTCATCCTATTTGTTGTATATTGAACCTAGGTTAACCGCACACATAATTTATATAAGCAGAATATTGCTGTTTGCTAGTTCTTGATAATCTTTTTTATCCAGGTGTATGTGAGTTTAATTAATTATATCCTACAACTTTCTGCTTTTTAATTTGGAGCTGGCCGTGCCAAAGAGAAAAGGAAAACGTATGATTTACTTCATTGTTTGGTTGATGCAGATTAGTCAAGCTCAAGCTCCTTGGTTGGAACGTACTGCTTTCAAGCAAGTTAATATAATAATCATGCAAAGAAAAGAATCAAACTAGTGGCCCAAAATAAAAGTCACACAAAGGGAAAAGTCAGGCAAGTGAACATTACCCAATACAATCCTAATTTGAATATTCAATTTTTCTCAAAATTGGTTACTCTCCTTTCGTGTCCTTAGTTACCAAGTAGAAAACTGTTGTTATTCAAAATTCAAGGAACTTCTATAGTATAAGGGTCAAAAAGACCAAGTCAGTTTCAAAAGTACAACAAGTGAGAGAAGAGGTTTAGAATAACTAGCAACAAGACGATGAACTAAGATTGATCTCACTCACGGAAGGCATATGCCTTAGAAGCCTTGGCCATGGCCATGGTTTGGTCCTCTGCAGTAACAAAAGGCAAAATTGGTGCCTCACCCCACCCTACAGCACCATTGCTCAACTCAACTCTTTATGACCACATTCTCTAGAGGTAGCAGAACACCAAAATGAAATCATTCATGGAGTAAAAAAGCTATCCCCCATGCAGTGCCAATTTGGGGTAACACGGTTCCTCTGGCATCTTCCCCTTCAACAACCTACTTCTTGAGCTCCACCTATTGTTAAACAATGACTACTATACTAAAACTATGCTTCACTTTTGGTTCAGGATTCTCATTTATTTTGTACAGAATGTATTGGATAACCAAAGTATTAAGCAAACTCAATAATAACAATCAGCAGCAACAACAAAAAATTGTACTAAAGCACAAATCAGAAACACAAAATCAATGAATCAAAACCAAGCTTACCTAAGAAACAAAATCAAAATCAAAATTGTTCTTATATGTTTACTTCAGAAACAAAATAAAAAGCACAAATCTACAAACCCAATGATCAATGCAGTGTGCTTCTAAATCTCATAGGATTTTCTGTGATGTAGTTGAAAAAGGAGTGCTTTAAATGTTTGAATAATTTTATTCTGTCTAAAAGTTGTTTGAACAATTTTCAATGTTATAATGTAATGTGGGGTTCAAGGGGTCTGATTTTGGCACTTTGTTTGTGTGCTTTCTTATCTGGCAGGTGTTATAAGAGGAGTGTTAGTGAAATATTGCTTTTAGTGGACAGGGTTGTCAATCTGGGGAAGCACTGGCAAAATGGCAGTCTTCTGAGCAGGTGGAGAATGGAAGATGATGGTGAATTTGTAATCATTTAAATTCAAATTTTCCATAAACAGTTGTTCAAAATCTAATTTGTTTTTCCTCTTTACAGGACCAAAACCTTCAGAATTTTATGGAAGATATACATGGAAGATTGAAATTTTTTCTCAGATTACCAAAAGGGAATTTTGTAGTAGTAGTGCGTTTGAGGTTGGCAGCTACAAGTGGTATGTGGCTTGGCACAAACTTATCTGCCTTACCTGGCTTAATTTTGGGTGCTTTAGAGTTTAACTATCTATGCTTTTCTGCATCACTTTAATTTACATGAGCTTGATGTTGCATGAAAAAGGGCGTGGTCCAATGATGATGTTTTTTTTTTCTCTATCCCTCATTCACTATTTTTTGGTATATAGCATATGCTTACACATTTATTGTAGCCAAATTGACCATAACGGCTTCCAGTCAATCTTAGTGTCGAGTTTATTATGAACTTATAAGTCTTGACAAAATATATTGTTTGTAACATATCTCTAAAAATTCTTTATTATGGAGGAAAATTATTGGGTTCGGGGTTACATCGTTCTTTCAAATACTCTGCAATTTTCAGATATCTACCAAAGAATTTGTTACTGTACAACAGTCTGATTTGTCAAACAAGGAAAATATACTGTTTATTTGATTTTTGAATATCGGGAGGAGTAGAACATGATCATAGAATTAACATACTTGATGCAGAGTTGGTACATGGATAGTGGATACATGCAATCTAACGGGTGCATATGGTTTGCTGAGACAGTACTTATGACTTGAAACATGCTGTACATATTAGTTGAGATTTTGACCTAATCGTGCTGTGGTATGTGGCAGGTATATTTTAATTTAGGCTTAATTATTAATTTGATCCCTATATTTATTTAGAATGTTCAATGTCCCTCAATTTTCGAAAGCTCCAATCAGGTCCTTTCTGTTTTAAAATACCTCAATGTGGTCCCTTATTTTTTAAAAATGTCTCAGTGTGGTCCTTTTCTGTCAGAATTTGCAACTTAGCACCATGGAGGAGGGAGGACATACCGTATCATGAAAATCTCTTTGCGCTGCAAGCAGCAATAGAGAGTTGTTGTTACTAGTTTCCTTTTAAAACCAAGGGCTGAATGTAAAGCAGAGCCATTTTACTTTGTTTAGGGCAAAAATTGGCTTGTTTGTGGCCTATTTATAGAACACATGTTTCTATCTTTTTCACAACTCAACCCACTTTCTTCTCATTCTCCCCTCAAGCTAAATGACAAGTCTATTCTTATCTTCCCATTCCACTTTCAGAACCATTAACCTCAAGAAGGTTGCAACACCAACATAGAGGATGAAGATGTCCCTTTCAATGTCATCTCCAACTCAAAAAACACATGCAAGTTTGTTCCTTGGATTTAGGTGTCTGCTTAAAGCTCTCCTCCACAACAAAACCTCAAATTTATTGAGCATGAAAAAGACTTAATTTTTCTTGTAAGTCTTTATCTTTTAGTTCACACTAACTCAATTTTGTTAGAGATGGTACCAAAACAGGTCTTAACATCTATGAAATTGGATGTTTCTACAATCCTTGTGGAGGAAACAGAAAAAATGAAAAATGTAAACGGTGTGAGACATTTGTTTAACCAACTTCTCCAAGTCCAAGAGAATGAAGTGGCTCTCCATAGTTTCTTCCTTCAAAACTGGGTGGGAGTGACCCCAACTTGATCTCCAAAGGACAGGGAATTACATACAAAAGAAATATTGAACCATGATTAAGAAGATGCAAATGCGTTCCTACTACACCATTCTGAGCAAGTATATATAGTACACTAAGGGAATGGATTTCATCAGCCATTATTGCCGCAAAATACTCTTCTCTCTTGAAAAGGACCCAGCAAGGGCCGAAAAAAGCTTCAAAAAGGCACTAATAAGAGTGCAGAAACGCGCTCGAGCACACCCGGAAAAGTTCAAGATGTTGGTGGATATTGTTAAAATGGTCGCAGAGTTCGACGCGTCTCTAGTTTAGAGTGTTTTCAAAAAAAAAAAAAAAGGGAAAACAATAGACTTAAGAGAAATTAAACATATAGGGTTGCTTGAGACAGAGAGAAAATAAGAATGTTACATGAAATAAGTTAGAGATGGAAATTAGGTCTTGAATCCAAAGAAGGGGAGGCACAACATATATAAGTGCATCCAGGATTGATGCAAGTAGTCTCGAATCTTGTGGACAAAATTGCTTTTAAAAAAACAAAGCAAAATCAAAGTATGAAATTTGGTAATAGAATGAAGAAAATTTTAAATTCTAACAAGTTTTCCAGAAGAAAGGATCCACCACACACAGATGACATATTTCAATGTTTTGAGTCCCCTAAATCTCAAATACCTTTACAAAATCCCCTATGCAAGTAATTTCTCTCATTCATCAACTTCTGAACCATATTACTATACTTACATTCCATTTCGACCAAACTTCTTTCTTTGCAATTATTATTCTCCACTGGCGCTATACCTATAACGATTCTACACGCACAAGCAAGTGTCTCACTATGTTTTTCTTTGGAATTTCTTTGGAATTTGTGTTCAAATGTGGACAGTTATAAGTGTGAGGAGGCTCTGAGCAAGTAGAGAATGATTATTAAGAGCCTTCAAAATGAAATTGAGTATAAGAATCTCAGGTTAATGGAGATGGAGCATAAACATAGTGAGATATTGCTTGTGGAGATGGAGCATAAACATAGTGAGACATTGCTTGTGCGCATAGAATCATTATAGCGTTGCTAGAGAATAGTAATTCCAAAGAAATAAGTCTGCTTGAAATGGAATGCAAGTATAATAACATGGTTCATAAGTTGATGAATGAGAGACATTACTTGTATAGGTGATTTTGTAAAGGTATTCGAGATCCAGGGAACCCAAAACATTGAAATATGCCACCCTGTGTGGTGGATCCTTTCTTCTAGAAAACTTGTTAGAATTTAAAATTTTCTTCATTCTATTACCAAAGTCCATACTTTGATTTTGTTAGGTTTTTGTAAAAGCAATTTTGTCCACAAGATTCGAGACTAATTGCATCAGTCTTGGATGCACTTATATATGTTGTGTCTCCTTTAATTTGGATTCAAGACCTAATTTCCATCTCAACTTCTTTCATGTGTCACTCTTATTTTCTCTCTGTTAGCATTTTGACAATATCCACCAACATCTTGAACTTTTTCGGCCGTGCCCAAGCGTGTTTCTACATTCTTATCAGTGCCTTTTTGAAACTTTTTTTGGCCCTTGCTGGGTCCTTTTCAAGAGAGAAAAGTACTCTGTGGTAGTAATGGCCAAAGAAATCCTTTCCCTTAATGTCCTGTATATACTTGCTCAAAATGGTGTGGTAGGAACATGTTTGTGTCTTCTTGATCATGGTTCGGATTTCTCTTTTGTATGCAATTCCTTGTCCTTTGGAGACCGAGTTGGGGTTACCCCCACTAGGGGTGGAAATGCGCTGGGCCGAGCTGGGCCCTACCTAAGCTGGCCTACTTTATATTTCTACAGCCCAAGCTTGGGCCTGTTACCCTTTACAAGTTTATTTTTTAGGCCTGAGCTTGGCCTTTATATATGTCCGGCCTGGCCTGTTAGCCTATTTAAAGGCTCGTTTCATAATAAGAAGTGTAAAAAATTGTTGTATAATAGTAAAATTATTATGCGTTGAAGTATTAGAATGTGAAGCAACGACATACATGTTATTCCTATGTTCCCTAAAATTGGATGCGTTGCATTCCTATGTACTTTTTATTTATTTATTTAACAAAGCTAAAGATTTTCATTAAAAACAATACGGCAATTTTAAACCAAAAGAAGTGGCCAAAACATACATACAAACATTACACATGACAGACTATCAAAGCCTTTTAAGCCTGACAAAAAAAGAAACCCTATTCCTGCTACCTATCTATGTGTATAGGAATTAACCTATTTCAAACATTAAAATGATTCCAATCGTCAAACCACTAAAATAATTTTGTAATTTCATTAAAGAATTATAATATTATTTTTATTAAATTAATTATAATATTTTTATTAAAAATAATATTGTTGCTAACCAGGTCAGCCCGTTAGGCTTAATAGTTTTTTTTTAAAGCCTATGGCTTGACTTATTTAACTAAAAATATTTTTTATAAAGCTTAAGCCTGACCTTTTTGCTAAACGAGCCAAGTCGAGTCAGGCCTTAAATGGGCCAGGCCATAGGCCTCTGACGGGCGGCCTGGCCTACTTCCACCCATAACCTCCACCCAGTTTTGAAAGAAGAACTATGGAGAACTACTTCATTCTCTTGGACTTGGAGAAGTTGGTTAAACATATGTCTCACACCATTTCCATTTTTTCATTTTTTCTGTTTCCTCCACAAGGATTGTGGAAACATCCAATTTTATGGATGTTAAGACCTATTTGGGAACCGTCTCTAACGAGACTGAGTTAGTGTGAACTAAAAGATAAAGACTTACTAGAAAAATTAAGTCTTTTTAATGCTCGATGAGTTTGAGGTTTTGCAGTGGAGGAGAGCTTTGAGCAGACACGTGAATACAAGGAACAAACTTGCATGCATTTTTTTGAGTTAGAGATGACATTGAAAGGGCCATCAACCTTTGTGTTAGTGTTCCAACCTTTTTGAGGTTAATGGTTCTGAAAGTGGAATGGGAAGATAAGAATAGATTTGCCATTTAGCTTGAGGGGAGAAGGAGAAGAAAGTGGGTTGAGTTATGAAGATAAAAACATGTGTTCTATAAATAGGCCCTAGACAAGCCAATTCTTGCCCTAAACAGAGTAACATGGCTCTACTTTACATTCGACCCTAGATTTTAAAATTCAAATTAGAGTTTTTCCATAGCTAACCGATATGAAATCTCATTAAGATAAATTAGATAGTATAATGTTTTTTATGAATAAAAAAAGATAGTATAATGTTTTTCAACACATTGAGTAGAATAACATTATTTTGGGTTATAAAATGATATTAATAATTAAAGTTGTGTCATTTCTTATTGCTTTTCATTGTAATATTTAATAAATTTAACTGTATTTGAATGCCCACTCTAAACTTGCTTAGTTATGACCAAACCAAATTATGCAAATTTTTTGTAGGAATCGACCATGTTTATATTTCCACACGAGAATAGAACAAGTACTAAATAGTATATGCACTGACAATGTAAAGAATTTTTACGCTGCCATCGAATCACAAATCACCATGTATGGTAAGAAACCATATTAATGATAATTTCTGATTAATTGATAGTTTAAAATTTTACACTGATAGTGCATAAAAATTAAACTCTAGAACAAATCTACTATTATAACCCTGCAAGTCATAATAGCTTGAGGCAACTACTTGCATATGCTCGAGTTAGTTCGACAGCAAAACCCTGTGTCCTATAGCCAAAGTCGTTGGCAACTTTTAACATTATAATTCTTTGTGCCAATTTGTAGGATAACATTCACACTTACTGCAATGCACAATAATTTTCTCAAACTTGACCACTGACCTCCTCCACAAGAGCAAGCAAAAAATCAACTTATTTAGTCAAACAGTGTAACGAGTTTGGTAGCTCTCAATATAGACAAGACATAAAAGTCTAAACAACATGTTTTGTGTTCATAAATTTCATTATGCAAAACACAGTTATCACTGATCCTGTCCTTGTCCTCAGTTTTATCCATGTCACTCTGCATCCTTGTCTTCAACTTCAACTTCCTCACTGTTCCTTTTCCTGCAAACACATCTAACCTATGAAATGCATAAAATGAGGTGAGTCATTAATTGAAATAAAACAAAAGAGAGAAGAAATGGTATTAAAGATGAAAAACATGAGAAAAATATTATGTATAAAGAACATTATACTTTGTTTAGAGTTGTACAAATATTTTTAATTAGTAGGCAAATGATTAGGAATTTACTACTAGTCCTGGAACTTATTCCGCAAATCCAAATTCCAAATTCATGTCCTTATTTCTATTAACTATATTTTTTTTCTACTTGCCATTTGATGAATGTTTTGATTTCCTTTGAAATTATCAAATCTCATCACTGTTTTGGATTTGTTCAAGTATCTAGCCTCCCTTCCAATGTCTCATTGAAACTCTCTTGAACTACAAAAACCAGATGTGCCCAATTCTTCTCTGACCCATATATTATATTCTATTCCGTTCATCAAAGGTTTTGTTTCATTTCGTTGTTAATTGTAACTTTCTATGTGATATGCTCTCTGCCATTTTTTTAAATCGTCATTTACTATTTCTTCTTTTGATTTACCATGCTCAACCAGTCAATCTTTATTCCTGTTCATATTCAAACTTTTGTTTTTCCCATGTTATTTCTTTGTTTTTGGTTTTACCTATGTAAAAAAATTAAAAAAAAATTGCATTTTTCAGATACATTCGCCACAGTAATGGTTTCTTAAAAGAAATCTATCAAAGCCAAATAAGAAAATAGCTACAATAAACAATATAAACATGGCAATCACAATCTAACACCCTACACTATTTGTTGTAAAAAGAGAGTGTGAGCGAGAAAGGGAAACATAAAATGCAGTATAAATTGAATAATTTGTAAAAATATTTACCTAAATAGTTAAGCAAGGAATAGTGATATAACTTTCAGCAATTTGTGACAGCAACTCTGGTTAGTGGAGAGTTCTGAAGTAAATACTCCACTACCGTGTTTACTTCTTCATCAGATATTTTTATGTGTGGATTCCTTTCCACTTTCAATGACTCCAATCTTACAAAGCGCGGAGGTTGAGTTTTCATTGCAACAAGATTTGATAGATCCTACACAATTAGAGTGAATTGAAGAGATATTTTAATGGATATAGTGAAATGCAAGATTGAGTTTAGTGAAAAATTTTGACATAAGAATGCAGACATCACATGAGCATTAGGAAAATAAAAAGAGGAGAAAACAAACTAATTAAAGTAACTTACTTTTAGTATTATCTTAAGGGTACCCAAAGAAAGAATCAATATCTTTACATTAGTAAACAGTTGCAGCCAGCCTATGATATCTGAATATATATTACGGGCAGAGGTGTGAATACTTCCTTCTTCAAGAAACGAAAGATTACATGTGGAAGAAAGTTGGTGGTAACTGAAACTCAAACGATCCTTGATTGTGAGAGAACTAAGATTTGGAGTAGAAAGCACAATATTGTGTTGAGAGGTGTCCAGGTTGCTGGTGGTAGCTCGGAAGGTATTGTCCAGTATCAAATTCAAAAGGTTAGAATTAGATATCAAGAGTGTTTTTGCATCATTGTGCAAAGAGCAATGATCAAGGACCAAAGTATTCAACAAGTTACAGGTTGAAAAGGGCTCAGCGCAGCCATTGTCACCTGCAGTAAAACTGACATTCACCAGAAGCAAGGTTTTCAACGCTGGTAACTGCAGAGATTTTGGAAGTTCCAAAGGAGGGCCAGAATTGTAAATCTCAAGAAATGTCAAAGATGGACAAGAAAAAATGTACTTGTGTCTGAGATTGAAAGTTGTTCCAATTGCCAACTGCTGGACATTGTGTGACACAGCATATTTCATGACCCTATTCATGATTTTGGAGGCAGTTGTACCACTACCACTGGGCCATACACGAAGATTAAGTAGTGAAATGGAACCATCCCGCCGAGTCAGAACCTGAGATACAAATTTGTAAAAATTGGAAATCCTTCTAAAGTTCAAGTGATCGAATGAAAGAGTAGTGAGACGTTTCCAAAGGTTCTCCCATCGTTTAGACAAGATACAAGTCTGAACAGCATATTTTGCATCCATAAATTTCATCATATGGAGCAGAACACAGTCAGGCAACTCACTCAACCTATCTATTTCCTCTTCTCTGTCTGTCCCAATTGTCCTCTGTCTCTTTGTCTCCATTGTCAACTTTACCCTAGTTTCTTTTCCTTCTTCCATTGATACCTGACCAAAGACAAATTTTCTTTTTAATCAAAATAATCTTAGCATCTAACGGAAAACTTGGGGAAGTGATAATCCCATCCCATCCCCTAAAAAACTTGTTGAGGGAAAACCTAGAAATAGATGGCATAGCAAAGCAACATTTCGTAATAATCCCAAAAAGGAGTTGGTGAAAAGGAAGGGAAGTTATACCAATGTGATTTGGTTTGAGGATTCAGCTGATTGTCAAGGCAGAGGCTACCAAAGAAGACGTTGCGTACCCAAATGTGCTCCCGGCGGTAAATGAAGGCTAACAATCTGTGCTCCCACAGTCGCACCAGCGGAGGCGGAAGGAATGAAGCATGAGGAAGAGAAACAAAAGGTATTATATGGAAAATTAGGGTTGAGAACGAGTCAAGATGCATCAAACTCAACTCGATAAAAATTGACTCGGCTTTAAGTTTGACTCGGGTTCAATATGAACTTTTTTTTTCCAACTCGAACTCAACTCAATTCAAGCTCGCGAACAGTTTGGTTCATCTCATTAGCTTGAGTCGATTTAAAATTATAATTATTTTGCATATTTTTATTTATTCATTTATTTATTTCATACAAAAATAAAATTAATTAAAATTTATTTATATGAATTTAATAGAGAGAAAGAGGAGTAGGAGTGTTTGCAGTCTATTTTGGATAGGTTTTGAGCCAAAAAGACATCCCATCCAAAAATTAAAACATTGTGCGTTTTGGTTTGGATTGCATTCTTAAAAAAATCCGATTTGATCCAATCTGATAAAATGTGGTTTGGGTTGGATTAGATTGGAAGTTTTGGTTTTTACTGACACACTCTTAATGACATTTTAATTTCTTAATTCCAATATTCTCTTCTATTAAAATTTCTCTACTTTCTTTTCTTCTTTTAAATCAAATTATATTAACAATATTTTTTTTATAAAAATATTTACGAGAGGCACCTATTGTCATTTTCTTAATATATATATATTGTAAAGCATTGAATTGGCATTGAATACACTGTTAACAAAACAGTCAAAGCACACAAAGCATTGAATATAAAATGCATATAGGAAATATAAACCATTTTATTTCCTATATGCATTTTATATTCAATGCTTTATGCTTTGACCGTTTTGTTAACAGTATATTCAATGCCAATTCGATACTTTACAATATATTAAGAAAATGTCAATAGGTGTCTCTCTCATAGAGATTTTTATAAACAAAAATATTAATATAATTTGATTTAAAAGAAGAAAAGTAGAGAAATTTTAATGAAAGAGAAGATTGAAATTAGGAAATTAAAATGTCATTAAGAATGTGTCGGTAAAAACCAAAACTTCCAATCTAATCCAAACCCAAACACCTCCCCCCAAAGAGTTTAAGCATGGATTTTACTAACCATGTCAAAAGAATAAATAAAATTGTCTGTATTAAACGCATTCGCTACTGATGGTTTCTTAAAAGAAATTTATCTATGAAAGTCGTATAAGAAAACACCTACAATAAAAGGCAATCACAATCTAGCACCCTATAATCTGTTGTAAGAAGAGAGCATTAGTGAGAAACAGAAACGTAAAATGAATTAAAAATTGAATAATTTGTAAAAATATTTACCTAGATAGTTAAGCAAGGAATAGTCATAAATTTCAGCAATTTATGACAGCAACTCTGGTTAGTGGAGAGTTCTAAAGCAACTACTCCACTACCTTGTTTACTTCTTCATCAGATACTTAATGTATGGAATCATTTTCACTTTCAATGACTTCAATCTAACAAAGCATGGAGGTTGAGTTTTCATTGTAGCAAGATTTGATATAGCCTACACAATTAGAGTGAATTGAAGACATATTTTATTGGATATTGTGAAATGCAAGATTGAGAATAGGCAAAAAAATTGACATAAGAATGCAGGCATCATACGAGCATTATGAAAATATAAAGAGGAGAAAACAACTAAAATAACTTACTTTTAGTATTACCCTAAGGATACCCGAATAGAGTGTCAATATCTTTACATTAGTGACCAGCCTACAATGTTAGAAGTAGAGTTGTGAATACTTCCTTTTTCCAGCAATGAAAGATTACATGTGGAGAAGAGTTGGTGTTAACTGAAACTCAAATGGTCCATGACACTGGGGGAACTAAGATTTGGAGTGGAAAGCACATTTTTTTGTTGAGAGGTGTCCAGAGTGAAAGCGGCAAGTCAGCAACAAAACGGGAGCACCCTAGATTTATTTTGAGTAAATATTTTGAATTAATTTTAAAAAAATAAAATTAATCTTAACAAGAGAATTTATTCAATAAAATATTATTGCCTTAGATCTAAAATACTTTTATTAGATTTAAATATGTAATTTTACATATTTGAAATATGTAAAATATATATTGAAATAATTTTATACTAGTATTATCATATTTTTTAAATATGTAATTTTACTTTAATTTAAAATATTGATTTTATTATATTTTATTATTTTAGCATTATACTTCAAAATATTGATATATTAATAGATGATAGGTTTATCTTATTTTTTTATTTTATTTTTTTCGGATACGTTTATATTATACTATTTATTTTAACCATTACACTATATACATTATTTATTTTATTATTTTTAATATTATACATCAAGATACTTTAACAATGACATTAATTAACATAGTGACAAGTGTGTGATTTTTAATATAATGGCACACATAATTAACAATGACATTATCTAGTTCCGTATGACATATATAGACATATCATACCCTTGCAAAAATGTCTCATACTATTCTAGCTTCATCAGATGCAATCGCAACATGCGCTCCCATTTGCTTGAGAGAGTTTTGAGGCAATTCAGCTATGTGCAGGGAATTCCTCCTCCTCTGCTCATTGGTTATTCGACCTTTGTTGAGTGTGATGCGACATGGGAAAACTGGGATGATTACTTGGTGGACTTAGACTTGTAGCAGGTGGAGATTATTCATGTACTCCTGTACTACTCGGACTCGGCACTCCACCGAGTAGTCGAGCTGGCCGAGTAGAAACTATCACTCGGACTCGGATGATAATAACGGAAAGAATATATCTTACTATGAGATAAGATATAGAAAGATCATGTTATAAGATAAAGATAGAAGATAGAACTATCTCTATCTTCATTACGAGATTTGAGGAGATTTTATAGGAAAATAACCCTATCAAATCTATCTCTTTACACCCTATAAAATCAGAACAACCCATCCCAATCGAGGTACGAATTTCTAATCCCAATTTGTGATACCTGTCTTTCCTCTGCGCCTCTAACTTGAGCGTCGGAGTGCCTTTGCAGGTACACCCCCCACCAGTCACGAAGGCGATCTCGGCGGAGCCACCGCACCGGAAGACTTACCAAAATTTGGTAAGAACATTTGGCGCCCACCGTGTGGCTCGGTGAAACTGTTCCCAGCCACACCAATCGCAACAAGTTTAATCCAATGACGACAACCCAGAACAAAACAGCGAACCATGAAAAGCGACCACAGGAGGGGGAAACCCAAATCCTGGGTGTACCACCTCCAGGGGATACCCAGGGAGGTAACCCCAACAACGTGGCGCCCTTCCCGCGTCAGATGCTTGAGAATCACCCGCTGATCCAAGCCCTGCAAAGGGAAGTTAACACGCTGAAACAGAGCAACACTAAGGAGATAGAAGACCTCCGCAAGGAGAACGCTATCCTCCGAGAGCAATATCAAAAACTGCGAGAGGATCGGAACGGACTTTCGGCAGCCCACGCCGCTATCAACGGGTTCTCGGCAACCCACGCCGCTACCAACGGACTATCGGCGGCTCATACAACCGCCAACAGACACCCTGACCGAACAAAGCAGGAAGACACCACTTGGAGCGAGGCAGACCGAGCAACAACCCAATTAGAGTCCAGACCCGCCTCAGGATCGCGAGCGTCCCCAAGACGGAGTATGATACCTGAGACAACGAGGCGACACCCGTTTGTAGATGGAATCATGGAGACTCCACTACCGGCAGGGTGGAAGCCGTTATCCATAGATAGATACGATGGGCTGACCGACCCCGATGAGCACATCGACGCATTCGTCACACTGGTGAACCTGTACACAAACGACGACGCCATCATGTGCCGGGTTTTCCCAACGACCTTGAAGGGAGCAGCGTTGAACTGGTACACACAACTCCCCCCCCCCTCACTCAATCGACTCTTTTGCCACATTAGTCACTCGTTTCGGCGCTCAATACGCTACGAGTCGACCCCACCACCTGACGGCAGTAGCACTGGCCAATATACCGCAAGAAGACAACGAGTCTCTCAGGGATTTCATGGAAAGATTCGCCGAGATCTTCGTCAAGATCCGAGACTTGAATCCACAAGTGGCATTAACCGCCATGCTCATGGCGCTAAAATCCGGACCTTTTTCGGACAGCCTCTGCAGGAAACCGCCACACGACATGGACGAGCTCCGAGCTAGAGCAGGAGGATATATTCAGATGGAAGAAATGACCAAGTTCAGGGAACGGGTCAGGGGCGAATCCTATAAAAAACAAGAAGAACGAGAGAAACCAGGAGCAAATCGAGAGCGGAGTAGCAAACCTAGAAGCGACAGACCGCCCCGTGCAAGGTTTGCCCATTATACCCCTCTAACTGATAGCAGAGCACGAGTCCTGGAAGAAGCCTGCAGCGCCGAGCTGATAAGCCTGCCTACTCGAAACAGCTCCCCAGAGAAAGCAGATAGGTCCAAATTCTGCAGATACCATAGAGTACATGGGCACACTACAGAGGAGTGCACCACCCTGAATGATAAGATTGAAAAACTTATCCAACAAGGCAAATTATGACGCTTAGTCCGAGACGACAGCCGAAAGCCCGTGCGAGAACGAACCCGGGATAGGGAAGACGATCGTGATAGAAAAACCCGACGCACGGAAGAGCCCCGCCAGGAACAGCAAACCAAACCTCACGAAGCTCGACTCCGAGGCGTTATCAACACAATAGCAGGAGGATTCGCTGGAGGTGGAAGTTCGAGTTCGGCAAGGAAGAGACACCTGCGTAGCCTCCGATCAATCAACTCGGCTTCAACAAACCCCAGAGTACACAAGAAAATGCCACCTATAACTTTCACAGACGCAGACTTCGAAGGCATAGAGCCCAATCATGATGACCCGATGGTGGTCAAAGTTGAAGTCGCAAACTGGTTGGTGTGCAAAGTCCTAGTCGACCAAGGCAACTCGGTGGGTATCCTGTACTGGTCCACTTTCCAACAGCTAGACATCCCTGAAAATAAGGTACAACCATACACCGAACAGTTAGTCGGATTTGCAGGCGAAAAGGTTGATACCAGAGGCTATATTGACCTCCTCACAACTTTTGGAGATGAGATGGGGTCCAAGACCATCACGGTCAGGTACCTCCTAGTCAACGCCCTCACTTCATACAATATTCTTATAGGCAGGCCAGCACTCAACAAATTAGGGGCAATAATTTCAACTCCACATCTGGCAATGAAATCCCCAAATTCAGAAGGAAAGATAGTAACAGTCAAGGCTGATCAGGAGGCAGCCCGCGAGTGCTACTTAGAAAGCCTAAAGATAGCCAGCGGCAAAAAGGTCCCAGAACTGACGATAAAACACGTACCATGCACTTCTCTCGCAACGCCAATAGAGGAGACCGACCTAGATCCCAGGGAGACCGAGCCGAGAGCAGAACCCACAGAACAGGTAAAATCCTTCCAAATAGGAAGAGAATCAAGGCAATGCACGAAACTCGGGACTCAGCTAGAAGGCGAGACCGAAGAAGCAATTGCCAAGGTCCTGTTAGACAACGCTGACTTGTTCGCATGGTCAGCCGCCGACATGCCCGGAATAGACCCAAGCTTCCATTGCCACAAACTTGCCATCTATCCAGAGGCCAAACCGATCTCCCAAAAGAAGAGGAAACTCGGGGCTGAAAGAGGAAAAGCGATAAAAGAAGAAACTGAAAAACTACTCGGCGCCGGCTTCATCAGGGAAGTTCAATACACGACATGGCTCGCAAATGTGGTGATGGTAAAGAAGGCGAATGGAAGATGGAGAATGTGTACTGACTACACAGACCTTAACAAAGCATGTCCAAAAGACTCATACCCGTTGCCTAGCATAGACAAGTTAGTAGATGGAGCAGCCGGCTATCCGATCCTGAGCTTTCTGGATGCATACTCCGGGTACAACCAGATACCAATGTACCCACCGGATGAGGAAAAAACGGCGTTCATAACTGACACGGCCAATTACTGTTACACGGTAATGCCATTTGGACTGAAGAACGCAGGAGCAACATACCAGCGTCTAATGGACAAGATCTTTACAAAACAACTCGGCAAAAACCTGGAAGTCTACGTCGACGACATGGTGGTTAAAAGCAGAGAACCAAAATCACATCCAGGAGACCTGACCGAAATTTTTGTCGAGATCAGAAAACATAATATGAGGCTAAACCCTGAGAAATGCGTATTCGGGGTGCATGGCGGAAAATTTTTAGGATTCATGCTCACCCACAGGGGCATAGAAGCTAACCCGGAAAATGCGCGGCTATCATAGGCATGAGAAGTCCGGGTAACATAAAAGAAGTACAACGACTAACTGGAAGACTGGCGTCCCTGTCCCGTTTCTTGCCAAAAGCAGCAGAAATAGCCAGACCCTTTTTTCAACTACTCAAGAAACAACAAGACTTCGGATGGGATGAAAAGTGTGAAGAAAACTTCCTAAAGATAAAAACACTACTTTCATCACCACCAATTCTAACAAGACCTGAACCCGGCAAGGACTTAATACTATACTTAGCCGTCTCGGGAGACGCAATCAGTTCGGTCATCATCCAGGAAGAAAATCAGACGCAAAAACCAGTCTACTACATAAGCCGAGTATTGAAAGATGCCGAAACCAGATATCAAAAGATAGAAAAGCTAGCGCTAGCCCTAGTCACCTCAGCACGACGGCTACGTCCATACTTTCAAAGCCACCCAATAGTGGTACGAACAGACCACCCAATACGACAGATACTGAGGAAACCAGAGCTAGCCGGATGAATGATAGCATGGTCGGTAGAATTATCCGAGTTCGACATCAAGTACGAACCGAGAGGACCTATCAAAGCACAGTGCCTAGCCGACTTTATTGCTGAGCTAGCACCAGTAGCGGAAGCGCCCCTCCCATTCTGGACCCTTTATGTAGATGGCTCCTCGAATGAAAAAGGTAGCGGAGCAGGAGTCATAATTGAAAGCCCTGAAGGGATTATCCTGGAACAATCACTCAGATTCGACTTCAACGCATCCAACAACCAAGCCGAGTATGAAGCCCTGCTAGCAGGACTAAAACTCGCCAAGGAAGTGGGAGCAAAACACCTTAGATGCTGGAGCGATTCAAAACTAGTCACTGGGCAAATGAATGGATCCTATCAAACAAAGGACCCCCAGATGACAAGATATTACCACTTGGCCTCCCAGTTGAAGAACGAATTCATTAGTTTCGAGCTCAACCACATTTTGAGAGAACAAAATGAAAGAGCCGACCTACTATCAAAGTTGGCAAGTACAAAGAAGAAAGGCCAGCACCGAACTGTCATACAGGAAACAATATCCGCCCCGAGGATCGAGAAAATTGTCTCTAACATCAACTCGGCTGACAGAGAATGGATGACCGAGATATGGAACTTCTTGAAGCAAGGAACCCTCCCAGAAAGCCGGGAAGAAGCTAAAAAGATCAGAAGAAGGGTCAGCTACTATGTCATAGAAGGAGAAGACCTTTATAGGAGAGGCTTCACTGCACCACTGCTGAAATGTATCACGAAGGCTCAGGCCGAATATGTGGTAAATGAGATGCACAAAGGAATATGTGGAATGCACTCAGGAGGAAAAGCTATGGCCTCCCGAACTCTAAGAGCTGGATATTACTGGCCAACGATGCGTCGCGACTGCGCCGAGTACGTCAAAAAATGCGAAGAATGCCAAAAATATGGCAACTTATCCCATCTACCAGCAGAGGAATTGCACAATATCACAGCACCATGGCCCTTCGCCCTATGGGGAGTTGACATATTAGGCCCTTTTTCACTCGCTAAAGGACAAGTGAAGTTCCTCCTCGTCGGAATTGATTACTTCACAAAGTGGATCGAGGCCGAACCCTTGGCAACTATCACCGCCCACAATGTGCAAAAATTCATATGGAAAAATATCATATGCCGTTTTGGCATCCCCCACTCGGTGATTTCCGACAACGGTAGACAGTTCATCGAAAAGAACCTCGAAGAGTTTTTCAAAAACCTAGGGATTCGGCACCGAGTGACCTCAGTGGAACATCCGCAAACCAACGGACAAACTGAAGCCGCAAATAAAGTGATACTCGGAGAACTGAAGAAGCGAGTAGGAGACGCTAAAGGAAGTTGGGCAGAAGAACTTCCCGCAATCTTATGGGCATATCGTTGCACACCACAGTCAACAACAAGGGAAACCCCGTTCAGACTCTCATACGGATCAAACGCCATGATACCAGTAGAAGTCGGAGAACCCTCCCTACGAAGAACAAATTTCGTCCAGGAAAACAACGATCAATCACTCAGGCATGCACTCGACATGACCGAAGAGATGCTCAACGAGGTCCAAGTCAGAATAGAGGCCTGTAAAAGAAGAGCCGAGAGGAGGTATAACACCAAGGTCAAACCAAGAAACTTTGAAGCTGGAGACCTGGTTTGGAGAAAATGCGGGGAAGCCAGAAAAGCTACAGGAGAGGGTAAATTGGCAGCCAACTGGGATGGCCCCTTCAGAATAACCGAGTCGCTGGGAAATGGAGCTTACCGATTGGAGTACCCATCCGGCAAAACCATCCCCCGAACTTGGAACGCGACACACCTAAAGTTTTACTATAGTTAGAAAAATTGTAAGTGGTGATGTACTCTTTTTCCTACTTTGACATTTTTTCCCAAGAGGTTTTTTGTCAAAGAGGTTTTAACGAGGCACACCCAATTTCTCTCATTAATGAAACTCCTTCCTTCAAATTATCTATTTAGAGTTAGATTTAACCGCGTAGACCTTTACAAGGATACAAAAAGCGAGTTAGACCTAACCGAGTAAAGGATACAAAAGGCGAGTTACAATTAACCGCGTAGACCTTTACAAGGATACAAAGGCGAGTTACAATTAACCGCGTAGACCTTTACAAGGATACAAAGGCGAGTTACAATTAACCGCGTAGACCTTTACAAGGACACAGAGAGCGAGTTAGATTTAATCGCATAGACCTTTACAAGGATACAAAAAGCGAGTTAGACCTAACCGAGTAAAGGATACAAAAGGCGAGTTACAATTAACCACGTAGACCTTTAATACAAAAAAGCGAGTTAGCGAAAAACCGCGAAAAAACCATTTGAATAACAAAGAAAAGTCATTAACACCCTATTCGAAAGGCCGGGTGCTAGCCTTGAATATAAATTTCATTAAGTACCCTATTCGATAGGCCGGGTACGAGCCTTACAAAAATAAGAAAAATATAAACACTAAAAAGGAGCATCTCCCCCCTCCTGAATGGAACAGCCCGGAGCGTCCTCACCAAGTGCAAACTCCTCAACCAATTCCCCCTCTTTATTGATATCCTTGTCAACGTCAAAAAGAGAAGTGTCGGCATCCTTGAAGAAATAACGAACTTGGCGAAGTGCCTTGCTGAACCCGGCCTCATGGGTCTTAACAATCTCGTCCAAGGCCTCACCCAGATCGGCTTTCAGCTTAGCCTCGGACTCGGCAGCCTCAGTCCTCGCTTGAGCAAGCTCGAAAACGAGCCTATCCACCTCAGCCCGCAACTCCCGAGTTGAGTTCTCGGACGCAGTTAAGGAAAGTTTTAAGTCCTCCTCACGACTCTCAACTTCCCTCAACTTGGCCTCCACTCCCTCCTGAGACCGTCGAGATTCTTCAGCGGATTGGAGAAGAGTCTCGTTGGCCCGGGTAGCCTCCAACAGGGCCTGCTCGGCTTTTGCAGCAGCCTCCTTCACCATAGCTAACTCCCGGTGGCCGTGGTCGAACTCCTCGGCCCAATACTGAGCAATAGCCCATGACCGAGCTTGGAAGCGACAAACAGCCTCCATAGAAAGCATCGGCCCAGCATCCCTCAACATATCCCGATCAGCTTGACCGAGATTGTCGGCAGAGATGAGGGCCCCGGGGTTGAAGTCCTTTCCCCAAAGCGAGGTCCGACCATCTTTCATAGAAAGAAAAGCCGGATGCCTCTCAACAGCAGACCCCGAAGCCTCAGCACCGGGTGGACTCGGTTTCGACTTCTTCGAGGGGCCATCTCCTCCTTGAACGACCTCTCGCTGATCCCTCTTCAAAGGAGGAGGAGGAGGAGGAGGAGGAGGAACAGGCGAAGCGACTCGAACCGCCTCAGTAGCGGGCTCCTTACCCTTCAATTTCTCCAGCCTTTGCTTTTTGGCCGTTTTATAATCAAATTTCCCCATCACAGCTGCAAAAAAGACAAAACATCAGTAAAAAGCAAAGTAGAAGAAGAAAAACCGAGTAAATAAAAGGTACTCACCGTCCCAATCCTCTCTCGGAGTCTGAGAAGTAGGAATTCCCACAACTATTTTACAGGACAAGGATGCAGTAACTTACACAGCGTAATCATGTCATCCTGATCCTTAGGAGACATGTCCACGACCTGCCAAGACAGCCGTTTGTTCGGGGAGCGGGTCCAATAGAGAGGGAACCTCGGCTTCCCACGGCCATCAAAACATTCGACCTCTCCTTCCGGACCTGGTCGGACACGAAAGAAACCACTCTTGAAATTTTTCCAAGAGGAGGTATAAGGACTAAAGATTGACCGACCAGGAATCCCAGTCAAGGAGACCCAACCCCCCTTTTGACTCTCTTTTACTTTATAGTGATACAAAAATTTAGGAGCAGTAGGAGTTATAAAGAATTTACTGCAGAGCACCCGGAAAGCCTGGAGAGAAGCCCAGGAGTTCGGGTGCAACTGCGTGGGAGCAACATTCAGTGCCCGAAGAACGTCAGCCTCGAACTGGTCAAACGGCACTGTAATGCCGAGAACCGAGAACAAGGCTTCATATACAAAAGTAAAATGTGGTTGGTGCGAGTCAGCAGACATAAAAACTCGGTCATCGAGCCCACAAGGTTCGGCATGGACCATACCCGGGCCTTCCGAATGACACAAGTCAATGGTTTCAAGAAGGGCAGACAAAGCTTCCTCGGTCTGATACCGAGAAGCATATGCACCTACCTCCCCAGCCACCCAAGAATAGCCGGAAGTAGTAACAGGAGGATATACCTTTCTACCCCTAGAATCAATAGGCTGGGGAACAGAAGGAAATAGAAGACGAGCACGCCGAGTCTCAAGAGGACGAACCTCAGTGGCCTCGGAATCCTCTAGAACCACCACCCCCCCGACAGGAACAACCAGAGGTGCTTGTGCAGGGTCGACGAATGGACGAACCACCCCGACACCCACGGTGGCAACGTTTGCCGCTGACGCACCATCGCTAATTTCATCAGAACCAGGATGGTGCGAAGGAGAACCACCATCGGAACCCTCTCCGATGGGGCGAACCTCCGGCGTAAGCATACGACCCCCGTCGGAACGCCCAGAATCCCCGGAAAAAGAAGACATTATAGAACCACAGAAAAGAAATGGAAAGGAGAAGGGCGTACCTGAACAAAGAACAAAGAAAAACCTAGAAGGAGGACAAAATGGCAGAAGGGAGAAAAAGCTTGCAGGAAGACAAAACACAGAAATAAGAGTGAACGCCAACGTCAACAGTACCCCTTTATATAGAACCCCAAACGTCGTGAATACGAAAGGGCGAAATGGTTCGAACCGTTGGATCAAGACCCTTCACTAGGCCAATCAACGGCTAGAAAGGCTTGAGACCTTTGGGAATCCCCAGACCGTTTCAAAATTCAAAAAAGTAATCACTGACGCCGCCCTTGGGAACCGTTACGACGTCAATATGTCTGAAACGACATCTTCACCAAATGACTTGACGCTTCGAGAACCAAAGTCGTCTCGGCCAAATAAAACCCGAAATTGGTATAACATTACTTAAGCTCCTACATTACTTCAGAGCTTGGGGGGCATGTGTACTACTCGGACTCGGCACTCCACCGAGTAGTCGAGCTGGCCGAGTAGAAACTATCACTCGGACTCGGATGATAATCACGGAAAGAATATATCTTACTATGAGATAAGATATAGAAAGATCAGGTCATAAGATAAAGATAGAAGATAGAATTATCTCTATCTTCATTACGAGATTTGAGGAGATTTGATAGGAAAATAACCCTATCAAATCTATCTCTTTACACCCTATAAAATCAGAACAACCCATCCCAATCGAGGTACGAATTTCTAATCCCAATTTGTGATACCTGTCTTTCCTCTGCGCCTCTAACTTGAGCGTCGGAGTGCCTTTGCAGGTACACCCCCTCATTGGTTATTCCACCTTTGTTGAGTGTGATGCGACATGGGAAAACTGGGATGATTACTTGGTGGACTTAGACTTGTAGCAGGTGGAGATTATTCATGTACTCCCAATCACTTCTCGAAGGATGATGAGAATGATCAATGAATCAATGGGGATATGGATCCATACATAGAGAAGAAGGGTAGCCTAGAACAACATAGAAATGAGATACTAGGTTTCCCTTGTTTAAACTTTGTTATATATATATATATATATATATATATATATATATATATATGACTGTATGTTGTGTGTAGAGTGAAAGCTGTATGAAATCCCTACTCTCTTTGTAGAAGTGATTTAAAGAAACCAATCACCTCACTCCTCGCTTCTTCCATGTGTGTGTATGTATGTATATGCTAATACAACATTGGAGATGCCAGTGAAGGAAGAAAATGGGGGAAATTAACATCAAGACTACTAGAAGAACACAGGAATACACGTCTGAGATGTTCGTAGCAGTCCAGAATAGATATATTTGAGATTCATACTAAGTAAGAAAAATGTACATGGTCAGTAGTAGAGTACTCATTGCTCTAATCTAGTTTAGGGAGTAATTTGTTTTGTATAAGGAAGAACAATTATTCACGTCATGTAAACTTGATACTACGAATATGTATGATCATATTGATGACAATGAAGTATATTGTATTCATGGGTCACAACAGAAGACACAATAACTTCATACAGCGGTGATTGTCCAAATGCAGTATCGAGTTTTAATCATCGCTGGTCAAAGCCACAAGCAAATATCATTTTAAATGCAATATTGATGCGCCATTTTTCCATGAAGATAGATTATTCGGTTTTGGCTTTTGTATTCGAAATGCTGAAGGTGAATTCATTATGACCAAAACTTCTTAGAAGAATGGCTCACCTCGAGTACATGAAGCGAAATCTCTATGGCATTAATGTTGGAAGCTTTTATTATATACTCCTTTCGGACTAAAATATAAACAAAAAAAAAATTGCATGTGTGATGGATTAAAATATAAGTAAATTTTAACTAACTCTCTCCTATTTAATAATATCATCTCCAAAATATCATTCATTTAATTAGAGTTTTATTTCCAACCACCTCTTTTTTTGTCCTATGCAATACTTTAGGAAATGAGTTAATTTTGAATTGGATTGTAAGCAAGTTGTGGAGGCTCTCAATAATTCCTTAATCATTCGGAATTTGGCTCTATGATTCACAACTGTAATTATTTATGGAGAAATAACTATAATTAATATTACTTTTCCGTTTGGATGCTAGGGAATATGTGGAGACATGACACATCGAACACACTAGTAGTTAATGGAAGAGAATGGTATAAGCAATAAAAGTTAGCTATTATATTATTCATCAACATAATTTTTTTAATTTCTCTTTATAAGCATTTTATCTCATACTTTTCTATTTTGTCTTCCTATCTCACTCTATATTGTACCAAGAAAAAAAAATTGTACAAACAAATTATACAAATCCAACTTCTCGTAAAAATTAGCCAAGTTTGGATCCATAATATATAGAGCCGACTAAATTAACGGGAAAAAAAAAGTGAGCAAACGCCAAAATAACAATCTATCTCTCTGAATATATAGAAACCCACTATTGGTGTAACAAAACATAGCCAATTTGTGCTTGTTTCTATCTCACACTATTTCAGCCCCTCTCTCTACAAAAGCGTTCTAATTAACTTCCACTTTCTTTCTCTCTACTCCACCTTTGTTTCCATCATGAACCATTTTCTACATGTAAAATAGAATATTCTCAAAAATCAAGAAATAGGCCTTTTTGCTATCCAAGAAACCCAGAGATGGTAAGATCAGAGGCTTATAGTGAAGAAAGTGATCAACAAGAAGTTCATGATAACTCTGGAGGGTCCAAACGATCTTATGATTGCACATTCTGTAAGAGGGGCTTCAATAATGCTCGGGCTTTAGGAGGCCACATGAATATCCACAGGAAGGAAAGAACCAAGGTCAAGCAACTAGTCACACCCATTTCTTCATCACCACCCAACAACTTCACCAATGAAGAATCCATAGCCTCTCCTTTTGTTCCACAAGTTTCAAGCCAACCCTCAACCTCAAGGTACTACTCCATTTTGGACACTCCAAGGAACCATCATGGCATGCATTTTCAGCCACCACCAGAACCTAGCCCTAGAAACCACCCACCTTCATTTACCTTTCAATATGACTTTCATAACACAAGGTTATCTCAGTCTTTGACAAGGAGCCAAGAGCTGGTGGGTGCCAATTTAAGTCTTCAAATTGGTTCAAGTCATGTGGATACTGATCAAGCTTGGAGAGGAATTGAGCAAGATGGTAAAGAGGAGGACTTAGAACTCAGGCTTGGTCATGATCCACACTCAAACTACTAATTAAGGTATATGGTATACTCTATGTGAGTGTTTGGTTTTAGACCATTGGTATTTTTTATAGAAGACAATCTTGCTCTAGTCAAATAAAATTATTATAGGAAACAAAGTTCTTTTAATTAATTTGCTATTTCTGAATATTTATTAGTTAAGCTGGAACAACCTCACATCATTAATCCATGCTCTTGATAGTTAAATACTCCCTCCGGACTGAAATATAAGTAAAAAAAATTGCATGTGTGTTGGATTAAAATATAAGCAAATTTTTGTAACACCCTCACTTTTATTATTTTGATTAATATTCTTTCTACGCAGTATTTTATGAAAATGTGTTGAAGAATAATCTCAATAATGTGAACACGTCATTGTGTTTATAATATTGAGATTCATTTAGTGTTGATTTTTCTAGGATGGAGCCTAGGAAATAGTTAAATGACTGTTTCGTTCCTGAAACGAAAAAAAATAAAATAATAACAATAAATACATAAAATTGTTTAAAATTTATTTTTAAGCTAGAAATATGCTTAGAATAATTAAATACATTTTAGAAAAAAATTAGAATTAAGAAGAAATTATAAAGGTAAAATGACGAAAATACCCTTGGTTGACTGTATGGGCCAACCAGAGAACTTGTGATCCCAAAATAATTTTAAAAAAAATAATGAGTCAGTTTAAATTAGAAAATTATTATTTGAAGGTAAAGATTTTAAGAATCATAAAAATGGAATTTATTTAGAATAAATTATAATTATTAAATAATTAATTAATTTTCTATAAAAAAAAAAAGTGTAACGAACGAAAAGTTTTGGAATGATCATGGATTGGGCATGATAGCCACGTAAAGCCCAAAGGACCATCTTAAAAAGGTCATATTAAGATTTGCAAAATTAAATAGTAAGTAATTTGATTTTTACACCTAATTGTACTTGCAAATTAATTGAAGATTTTGAAGAATGTGTTAATTTATCTTTCAACCGACTTAAGTAAGGTGGCAAATCTAGAAGGCTCTCATATTTTCCAGCTATTTCTATCTTCGGAGTTTATTAAAAAAAATATTAATAATAATAATAATATAATAGTAATAGGCTTTAACTTCACTTCGTTATAAATATTCACCTTCACCGTTTAACATTTCAACATTTTTATCCGAATAGTTTTCCTTCTTCTCCTCTGGCCAAACTGTTTCTTCCTTCTACTTCACTTCTTATAAATATTTTTCATTAGCAAAAATATTCCAAAACACCTCCACAAATGTAAAAGAGGATCAAGGCAAGCTTACTTGGTTTTCCAAGACCAACAATATCAAACTTTTCCTTTCTTCTCCAAGTTTTACCAAAGGTAAGGGGGGAGTGGGGAATAGCCTTAATATATCATTGATCAATAGGTTGTGGGAGGGATTTACCCCTAAATCCCTATTTATTTTAAATTAACCACTATACTTCTATTTTAATCCCTTATATGTTGTGTTATTTTTTTCTGTTTTAAATTTCTTATGGCATGTGAGTAATTATTTTAATTTATTTTCCAATGTTTTGTGTTTAATCTTGAATATTATTGGTTTGATTATGCTCAACATGGATATTTATGTTGTTAGTGAATTATCTATGGTAAAGATGATTTTTATTTGGTGAGAAATATGCTTTTCATGAGTATTTTAGTTCCAGAGGATTCGGTCCTCTTCAAGCGTGTATATATATATATATATATAAGAGTTCACGTGAAATAGAGAAGATGAGTATCAAAGTTAATTACTTGGTTTGAATGGATATTCCATCTAGTAAAATTAAGTTATTTAGTATTAATTTATATTTGTACATGTTACTATATTCTATAATATATATAAATATCAATTTTAACTTAAATAAAATTACTAATTAGGTTTGTATATATATGGACTTCTACTTACAGGCACATGTAAGCATTATTTAAATTTAAACAAATTGGTAATTAGGATACATATAAAGAGACTTATACATAAAGAATCGTTTATACCTAGTATAGTTAAATGAAATTTTTTTTAGGTGAATTTGCTTAAGTTACTAATACGCGTAGTTTTTATCAAATAAATAAATAAATAAAAGAGAAATATAAATTAAAGTATATAGGTAATTTCAATTACTGTTAATATAAGAAAATTGAAAAAAAAATGGCCTAAGTATTTAAAAACTAGGAAGCATGGAAAAAAATATATATCTACAAGATTACTATACGGCTATGATGTTTAAATTATTATTATTATTATTATTATTATTATTATTATTATTATTATTGTTGTTGTTGTTATTGTGATTGAAGGTAGAGATAAGTATATCTCTATGACTAAGTAAGTAATTGAGGAGACTCTGCCAAGAGAATCTAGAAAGTATATAATGAAAACCAATGTCTGAGAGGTCTTATCTGGACTATGTTCTGAAAACATATGTTCCAGTGTGTAAGGACCATGCTTTGGAAGCATGTGTACTAGTGTCAGGGAAGCCACAACTTGGTACACTGCAGGATGAAAGGCATGGACCTCTAATAGGGTCTGAAGGGTTTAGCATCGAGTAAGTGAGTATCTTAATGGTCGAGGGTAGCGTCCTCAAATCAGGCACTCATGATCCCAGCTTGAGCACCCCGATACCTGCTCAACATCACCAAGATTGGTGTAGTGTATACCTCTATTTAGGGTTGTGACCCTGAGCTGAAAGATTGCTCGTTTCTCGAGAATATAAAATCGAAGTCATGATGTCAGTACCATTGTTTTTTTTAGGAGAGGTATACGAGCTCCCAATCACTTCCCAAGAATCATCGGAAATAGGTATGGATCCATATGTGTGGAAACGGTCCGTGGTTGAGTCATAACAACTTAGGTCAAACCGTAGGTTCCCCTATATTTGTTTGACTAACACTTGTGTGCCTTAAGTTATATGTTAGACTTATGAACCTATTGAGAAAATGATTTGAGGCTATATAAATCCTCACTCCTTGTTTTGTGTTTTCTATATTTTATTATGTGATCGCGGTACGAGCAGACGATGGGCCCGTTCCATGGGATGGCGAACGTTCTTGTCAGTTATAGCCCATTAGGACATTAGGACCATGACATAGTCACTAGAATTAATACATTACAAGGACCCGTCACCTATACTTTTATGTCTCCTATTCCTGGCGCATGGTTACCTATAACTCAGCTTACTATCCCTATGACTCTCTCTTCTTCGACTGTTCCGCCTGGATATGTTAGGGCTGCCCCACCACCACCTCCTCCACCTGCAGATGATTTCACATGGATGTTGCACCTGTTTCTACTCCTAATCTAGCTGTTATACCTGCTCCTTACATCCAGTATTACATGCCCTCAGTTCAGCTTCCTTTAGATGAGTTCCCACCACCCTATGAGCCAGGCATGACCAATGGTTGGCTGTCTACTTCATCTTCTTCATCTTCTAGTAGTTCAAGACTACAGATGGCAAGAGGGCATCTGCCTAATGGACATGCACATGATGAAGATGCTGAGATGGAGGATTCTGAGGATACACAGTGAGGATGCTGACTTAGGATGGATCAAGCTTTTTGCATACCCTTAGTGGTTTTGGGGTATTATATATAGATACGTTACTGCTCTGACATAGGCCTTATTTTGTTGTACATATGGGGCGGTTAGTTAGAGTTGACTTTCTGATGTATCTTTTTTGTTTGTATGACTCTAGTAATTGATGATGATGATGTATCTAAATTTAATGCATACGTATATATGTATGACGCCAGGATGTTTATTTTGAGATCATGGTTCTTTATGTAAAATAATTCCGACGTATAATGATCTTGAAAATATTAATATGGAAGTTTAATATATATATATATATATATATATATATATATATATATATATATATATATATATAGCACTTTTAATAAAATATTCAATGAAATTAAATAAGTAACCTTTAAATATAGTGGGTGTTACAATTTTAACTAATTCTCTCATATTTAATGATACCATCTCCAAAATACCCTTCATTTAATTAGAGTTTTATTTCCAACAACTCTCTCTTTTTTTGTCCTATGCAATTAAATATAAGGGGTACTTTAGGAAATGAGTTAATTGTTTTATTGAGATTATCAAAATTAAATGATACTAACTAATTTTCTTAAAGAGTGTGATTCAGTTTTTTTTTTTTTTTTGCTTATATTTCAGTCCAGAGGGAGTAGCAAAAGACTGTAGTAGCCAGTAGTTAATAGGTCCTTAGTAGAAAGGATATTATAATATGTTAGCATGTTTATGCTGCAGATGGATTTAGGTGGATTTGATTGCATAATGCTTCACTTTCTTTCTTTCTTTGTTTTGGAGGCAGGGCCTCATTTTATTTGTATCAAGAGCTTTGAATTCCACCAACTTCAACACACCTTACGCTCAGTTGGTCATTAATAAAAAAAATTATTTATATATATAAAAAAAAGTTAAATAGCATGTTTGGAACTGTGGTGAAGACATGGTTTTCCACATCAACTTAGAAACAACTAGTTCAAGCTTCTACGTTTCTCCAAGAGAATTGATGTGATTCTTTGATTCAGACGTGCATCCAAACAGGTATAAAGTGTTCTTATATATATAGTAACGTTGTATAGCTGACTATGTAATTTGATGTGTACCCGAGTCCTGTTTCATGCAAAATTAAGGTTTGTTTGATTTGATAAAATATTGTTTTATTTTTTATGAATAATTTTAAAAATCATGTCACTTTCCTATTTTAACTTTAAATATTTAATTATACAGAAGATGATGAATGTAGCATTTTGTTTTTTTTTTTATCGTTTCTTTTATGATTATTTAAAAATAATAAATAAAATAAAAATACGATAACATATTATAATTATTTTTAAAAATATAACTTAAAAATAAAATTCTCAAACCAAACACATCAAGTAGTCCATTTTTCACCATGTAGGAATTGAAGTCCTGGAATGATAAATGTAATAGGATTGTATATTACTACTTAGGGTGTGTTTGAAAAAAACATTAGAATGAACGTATAACCTATATTTTTTTCCAATTCATCAAGACATTTGCTTCTCCATTTGAAGCTTTGGAAAGTGTGGATGGACATTTGCAAGATTGTAAATGATAAATCAAACACGCACTTAAATATTGCGTTTGTGCAAGTATGGTGACAACAATTTTAATTAGACCGTGTTAGGAATAGAATAAAAAATATATTTTTTAAATAAAGTAAAATAAATTAAGGAGGAGACTTATTAAGTTACTCAAATTAAGTCGGTTGTTCATAGTATCTAAAATACATAATTAATTGCTTATTGACTTGCTTAAGAGCTTTTTCAATGTGTTATACTTTACTTAAGACTTAAGAGCTTTTATTATTATTTTTTTTCTAATGATAAACATTAAATGAGTTGCTTAAATGGATATGAAAATATATTTTTTATTGTTTAAAATTGGTTAAGTAATATTGCTTATATAAGCAACTGTGCTTATATAAACAATATCATGTCATCCACTCCAACGATAAATTTTGTTAAGCAATGTTGCATGAAACAACTGCAACGGTGTTAGAGATGGCCTGAAGAGCTCCCAATCATTTTTTTAAAAAAACGAAACGAGATTTGGATGGAGTAACTATTAATATGCATTTATCTTGTTTCTTGTGTTATGTTTTGGATGATGTAATTTTTATTTGAATTTAGTATATTTTGCAATCACTTTGACAATAAATTTCTTTTATCTATAAAAAAATTAATATGCATTTATCTATTTTCAGAATAAGTCATATCTTACCACTATATAAAAAGGGTCTTAATTAAAAAGAGTTATGCATCCACGTAGAAGAGCAAGGAATCAACAAGCAAGTATAAGAGGTCATTTGAATAGTAGAAAGTCTTCCGTAAAGTGTGAATGAGAGTATCATTCCTTATAGCCCTTGGAGAAATTAATACTTGAATTTGTAAGGTAACACACATTTGTAGAGGATTTTCAAGTTTTCATAAAACTTGTTAGAGCATCTACAATGCATGATTGCTTAAATAAATTACTTATCCTAAATTTGTGAGTCCTACAATGTCACATAGATTTAAGAACTTTACATAAAAATTTACTTCAATGCTATAGTTGCTAAAGTGAGTGTGTAACTTAAGCCATATTAAATTTTGTAATTGAAAAATATTTCTTTATTTGGTAAGAATGAATTATGCAATGGTTGCTTATATAAGCAAAGCACTGGCAAATCATATGCTCCAATAATAAAAATTTGTTAAGCAACGTTGCTTAATTTTAAGCAACTCATAAAACACCTGTGTTGGAGATGCTCTTAAAGTATTTCCATAATGTAATTAAGAGGTGTCAAAAACTATGTAAATCTTGTGCCTTTTATTATTTTCTTTATATACCCATCATTAATTTTGTATAAACGGACTTTTCCTAACAATTTGTTTGTGATATAGAAATAGTATAATTTTTTAATTGGCATATAGAAATAGTACGATAACTTTGCTAGCTCATATTTCTTTCTCTTTTACCATACACACAAAAGATTTAGTTAACAATCATTTTCTTAACTTGCTTTCAATGATTTTTCTCTCACATATAAAACTCTACGTTATATAAATCTTGTATTCTTTCTAATATGTAAAAATACTTTTATATATTTTCACGGCGTAGATTAAATGGCAGGAGATGTTCTAATTTAATAATTAATGATTAAGAGTTTCAAGTTTATAACTCTTTGAAAATATAATTGTTCGTCACTTATAAATAGTCTTATTTAATTCACTTCAAATTAATCAGATGTTTAATATTTGGATTTAGATGTTTAATGTAATATTTGGATATTGGTAATCTTAAGGTTGGAAATAGGTATCGATCTAGAAATAGGAATTGATGACAATAAAAATAGCTTCTAGTTTCTTTTTTGTTTTCAAACTTTCATAATGCCATAACCATTCACGCTAAATAAAGGGAAACAACGTAACCTTTTGTGAAACTTTGCAATTGAGTACATGAATCTTGTTGCTTATACTACTACAGGTGTCAATAGCTAAATCGGCAGGTTATAAGTTTCTATTTCAGGATAGAATCGATGCATTTACAAAATTTCTCAAGTTGCCAATTATGAACATTGCACATAATAAACGATTAAGTGGAAAGGTATATCATAGCCTACGCATGTACATTAAAGCAACTTTGCAACAACATTAATGCACTAAAGATAGCAATATACCATATATGGCATTTTTTTTTTCTGTGGTTAGTCTTTTGCCGCATGAAATTGGGACCCATTCATTGAATTTTCAAAATTAAAAAATGCATTAATCAAATCAAAATTAAAACTATATACATTTAGTGATTTTAAATTCAAATAATGAAATGATATCATCGGCCACTATGTTAACTAGGTGCAACAAGAATTATTCTCGAATTCGATCAGTGCACATATGAATATTAATTTAACGTATACCGAGGGATCTAGCTCAATTAGTTGAACAGGATGCGTGAGTTATTGTAAACCTCCTGGTACCGTGTTCGATTCCTATGGATCAAAAAAATATTAATTTAACGTATTACTGTTTCTTTTTTTATCCATAAGAATAAAAGACAGTATAAAAAAATTTACAACACTTACACATCCTGTTTAACCCACTGAATTAGACCCCCTTTTAATAACGTATTGTTGTTTTATCTGAATATATCAACGTTTTATTCAAATAATTTTAAAACTAATCCCTACAAAAGTAACTATCTTTAATAAAAGCTTAAAGCGGTTCCAAATTAAGACTATAAAATATTAAGAAAATTAAGGAGAATGTATCATAGGAGTTTTGAAGGCAGGCACGACTTTGAATGCGTAACATGTGCTCTTAAGCCTACCATTAATTAAAGGTTGAATCCTCTCTCAATGAATTAATTTTTTTACTGCAACGCCCGTCTTTTTTTTTTTTTACTTCTTTTTTTATAAAGGCTTAATTGCAAATTTTTCCACCAAACTTTCATCATTTTGTAAATTTTACCACCCAAATTTTATTTTTACAAATTTTACTACCCAAATTTTCAATTTTTGAGCATTTTACCACCGTTAATGTGTCACAAAAAAAAAAGTTAGAAAAACCTCAAAATAACGTCGTTTTGTTATGATTGTGATGATAAAATACGCAAAAATTGAAAACTTAAGTGATAAAATTCGCAAAATGATGAAAGTTGGGTGGTAAAATTCAAAAGAAAAAAAACCTGAATAATAAAATTCGTAAAATGATGAAAATTAGGTGGTAAAATTCGCTAAAAAAAATCTTGAATGATAAAATTTGCAAACTAATAAAAGTTGAATGATAAAATCTACAATTAAGTCTTTTATAAAATACTCTTTTACATAAATTAATTAGTTTTTGTTATGTAGCTATGTTCACTACCAAGAGATATGCTAAGCTCGAATGTTTGGTTAATTAGCAGCTTTAAACATCTTCATAGATTTTCAATTAGTGACTCATCTCATTTTCTGCATTTGTAACCAGTGAATTTATGAAATATTTCTGTAAATTTCATAGGTTGTGGGTGTGTTTGACGGAAGATCATTGGGGTAGTTAAGTTAGAGAAGGATGCAAAGTGGCAAAGATAGAACTGAGGACAAGGACATGATCAGTGATAATTGACTTTGTTTAGGGATTGCCATTTACACTCCTTTATTATTCTTCACATCCTCAAATTTTTCATACTTTTTGAAATACTGAATATACCCCCACATTCCCCCTCCTCCCCCTCTTGCACCCTTCCTCTCATTTTTCTCCCTCTTATCTTCTCTTTAAAGTCGTCTCGAGTCATCGTCTCCATTGTTAGGTGGTGAACATAGCTACATAACAAAAACTAATTAATTTATGTAAAAGAATATGTTATACTAAGGCTTTTACTTGTAAGTAAATACTACTCTCCCACCGCTGCTTTCAGATCAGGTTCACAATTCAATCCATATTCCCCGTGATCAAATCCAGAAAATGAAAACAGTATCAACAAAATCATCAAAGACATTAAATTTATCTGTAGCCAGATTTAATCCACAGTTCCAGAAAGGCATAATAATTAATTGATTCAATCTTCAATCAGCAACACCATGAAAATAAAACTCATCTGGAATCCAGCATGCGGCCAATGAATAAATGCAAGTAGATCAAGAATCGGCAGAGATTAGATCGAGAAGTATAACGCAGTCACTAATCTTCCCTGTGAGACCCAAGACAAAAAAAGGGAGTAGTAATTCGAGAAATGCTCATACTAGACCAATAGAAGCAAAAGACAAATCCAAGAATTCTGAATAGAGATCACCAAATCAGGAAATAAGATAGCCACTGCTTTCACAACCAACCACACTTCCACTTAGGGGTGATCAATACACCAATAGAGGTCACCTTATGATATATAGGGGTGACATTTATCGTTGCCTGTTTCAATGCTTTCCTATTTCCACTTTCAAGTTTCAGTTTATTGCTTATCTATTCTATTTATTTTTACTATTAAAACAAATTAGCAAATAAATTTTATAATGTTCCCCCTTCGTTTCCCTATCTCTTCCTCCACCTCTCCCTATTTTTTTTTCTGTGTCTCAGTCATTAAGCTTTTGAAAAAAGACATGCGTTATTCACTCCTTCTCTTATTTCGTTTTGGAGGTGAACTATATCGAGGTGAGGGTGATTCTCAAAAGAGCACAACTTGATGGTTTTGTATTCTGTTATGAAGGAGTTTTGGTGGTCACCGGAGCTGCAATTTTCACCTAAAAACCGATATAACCCACCCGACTTACCCGTAAAACCGAATAAGCCGCACCCAAGCAACCCGAGCACACTTTTGGGCAGAAACGGTTTATAATATGCAGTTCATCGGTTTGCTTCGGTTGAGGACATAAGGGCCCAAACCCGTCCGAAACCGGCCGATGATCACCCCTACTTCCACTACTTGACTTCACAGTGAGACCCGAAGCAGAAATCATGGAGAAGTAAATCGTTAAAACACTCATACTAGACCCAAGAAAATGTCAAAAATGAAAGACAAATCTGAGAGTCTGGAATCCAGGGTAGACATCACCAAATCATGCATGAGGCTGGATGCTATACAGAACGCAACACAAAATTACTCAACACTACACTGCAAGAGAAGAAGTTTAAAACTCAATCCATATGCCCCATGATCAAATTCAGAAACTAATAATACTGGAGAACCCGTTGAAGAAAAGTCAAATTCAACTAGACTTGTTAGCCATTCTAATATGCTGCATGATGAAGAACGGATGGGAAATTGATACACACCAAAACCTACATACTTCTGCATTCTGCAAAAGAATGGAACTTGAGCAGAACAAAGCCAAAATCTTCATGAGCAACATAATTCTTCAAACCAAAGATACAGTTAACAAAGATTAAGGACCTAACAAAAATCTGTCGAATATACTCTGTCCAATATACTCGACCCGTTGAGAAAACAAAGTAACATAAATTCTTCAGAAACAAGTGAACTGCAGTGGTGCCTCTAATACCGACAGTTCATCATACAGAAGCACATTAGATAAATTCATTGCTCATCTTCCCAGTAAAGCCACATAAAATTCCTGATTAAGCCTCACACACTTGATACGACAAAGTTGACATGGATGAAACCAGTGCCTTATGAGGATCGTAGAATTCCTGATACAGAAACATTTAGGAAATCCGACATTCCCAGCTTACCCTACAAGGTTAAGTTAAAAACAAACAATCCAGAACCCATAGAAGAAGATAACCAGTCAAAAATGAACACATACAATTTAAAACAAATGTACCAAGGCTTTAGATGGAAGTCGATCAATACTACTCTCCCACCACAGCTTCCATAGCCCCTCACACATTCAATGTTCATCTTCTGTACACGAGACTAGGGAAAATCACCGAGAAGAAAAAAAACTAGAAATCCAACAATTCAGAATCTAGTGAAAGATTACCAAATCATACATGAGGCTGATGCTATTCAGAACCTGTTAATACTCTTACAATTCCAAAACAGAAACACACAAGAACTCTGACACTGCCAGAACCCTACACTTCAAAACAACAAATCTAGAACCCACAGAAAAGGAAAGCCAGTCCAGTCCATAATGAACATAAGAAGATAATGATTGTATATCAAGGATAATAAAACCTAAGGTTTTACTCAGAAGTCAATAGTACTCTCCCACCGCTGCTTTCACAGCTCACACAGTACATTCATTGCTCATCTTCCCTGTAAGACCCAAAGCCAAAATCACCAAGTAATCAGAAAAACAAAACAAACCCATCAATGAATAAAATGGATGTAAGAGAGACAAATCCAAGAATTCAGAAAAACCGAGGTAGAGATCACCAAATCACACATGAGGCCAATGCTATGCGAAGTACATTAAACGAAAATATTCACAACACACTGCAGAAGCATCAGCTTCACAATTCAATCCATATTCCCCTTGAACAAAATGAAAACAGTACAAAGTCATCTAAGACATTAAATTTATCAGTAGCCAGATTCTAATCCACGGCTGGCAGAAAGACATAATAATTTATTGATTCAATCCTAAATCAGCGACACCCACGGAAATAAAACTCATCTGGAATCCAGCATGTGGCAAATGAATAAATGCAAGTAGATCCAGAATCAGTAGAGATTAGATCAAGAAGTATAACCAGGAATAAGATAGCCACCGCTTCCACAGCCAACCACACATCCACTAGTCTTCCCTGTGAGACCCAAGACGAAATCAGGGAGAAGTAAATCGAGAAATGCTCATACTAGACAAATGAAATGTAGAAACAAAAGACAAATCCGCAAATTCAGAATCCAGGGTAGAGATCACCAAATCATGTAATAAGATAGCCACTGCTTCCACAAATAATTAGATTTCCACTACTTGACTTCCCTGTAAGACTCAAAGCAGAAATCATGGAGAAGTAAATCAAGAATTGCTCATACTAGACCCAAGAAAAGGTAAAAAAGGAAGACAAATCTGAGAGTTTGGAATCCAGTCCAGAACAAAAACACATGAAAATAATGAAAGGGTAATAAAACCTAAGGCTTCACAGGAAGTACATCAATATTCTCCTGCCACTGATTCCACAGCCTACCAAACATCCCTTGCTTATCTTCCCTGTAAAGCCCAAGTGGAAGTTACAGAGAATAAAATTGAAAAAACTAAACACCCATAATAAATAACGAAGGATAAAAATGAAAAGAAAAATCCAAGAATTCAAAAACCCAGAGAGACATTGCCAAATCATGCACGAGGCTCGATGCAATGCAGGATGTTACACAAAACAATTCCAAACTCTACACTGCAGAAAAAACAGGATCACAATTCAAACCATATGTTATGTGATCAAGTCCATAGAAATAAAATAATACGGATGAAACTCATCAAATAAATTAATTTATCCAGAGCTGTTAGCCATTCTCTATTTTTCTGTATCAAGAATTGCGTAATATCTTTTATGATTTAATCTTCAATCCGAAACAGAAATCTCATATGACGACTCAGCATGCTGCAAACAAATAAATGCAAGCAGTTCAACACCTAGATTTGTCTTTCATATAAAAAATTATCAAGAAAATGGTGAAAGAAGAGTTGCATAGTTCTCCAAATCCAAATGCAACAAATGAATTCTCCGCAAAAACTCCAGTGCCTCCAATACTCTTATCGTTCCAGTTAGAAACACACAGGATAACTGACACTACAAGGCTACTGTACACCATCAAAATCAACCAACAAGTGAGCATAGCCAGTCCAGAACAAACACACAAGAAAATAATGAATGTAATGGTAATAAAACCTAAGGCTTCACAGAAAGTCCACCAATAATTTAAACAAAGTAGTCCAGAGCCCTTAGAACCCTGATACTTGCGAAATTGAAGATGGCATCTCAAGACTCATAACCCTGATACAAATGCCAAACTCACCACATATATTGATTGATAATACAAGTAAATAGTCAGAAGACTAAAAGAGGTCACCGAATTATTTATGCACGAGCCTGATACTTTGCAAATACGTTGCACAACACAATTCAAAATACTGAGCTGCACAAAAACAATATCATAAATTCAATCCATTTTCCATGATCAATCACAAAAAAAGAAACAAGACAAAATAAACTCATCTGCTAAAATGGACATCCTTAGGTCCCACATCTTTAATTTGGCTACGCCCAAGAACAATAAAAATTTCAGAGCCTACGTGCTGCAAAACACAAGTTACCTAGATTAACAATTGTCATCTAAAAAACTAAATAAAATAATCCAGAAAAAATGAATCAAAAGACATGCTTTAAGATCCTGTCCTAAGTTAAGATAGACCAACAATCCCCCACACCAAGCTTGTAACTTTAATTCACACTGCTGGAAAACTTCTTTAGTAGAGTGAACAGCATAACAATTTTTAAGATCCAATTGAACACCATAAGATGTCACATCATTAAAAAATTTAGATGATCATATTAAAAATAAAGTTGAACACAATAACGTTTGGCCCAATATTTCCATGCTCTTGCAGATTTCTGATATGGATGCATTTATTGGAAAGAAATATCAACGCAGGAAAAGCATGAAAGATTAGGATAGTTTCATATTTTATCTTCAGTTCAAATTAGGATAATTTTATATTTCTATTTCCTGATGATTTGAGATTTTCTTTATAAACAAGATAAGATTTGCATAATCTTATCAGTTGTTCAGATTAGGGTAATTTTAGATTTCTTTCTGTTTTAATAAGATAAGATTCTGCTTAACAGAATCCTTAGTTTTGAATTCAGTCTTGATTTAGAATAAGTTTTAGATAAGATCTTATCTATTAGGATTTCTTATTGTAGCCTTTAAAAATGTAGTTTACTACTAGAACGAAATCATCAGAAATTATTTCTTCAGAAAACTTTTGTTGTTGGTTAAGGAGGGGCTCAAAGGACGAGTCTGCTTCTTGCCTGTACTATAGATCCTAAGGTGTCTACCGTGTCTAGACCTGTGACTCGGTCCTACGCAAGGGCCCATAACAACTTGGTATCCAGAGCCAGCATGGGTGACGTGGATGTAATATCAAAACTGAATGACTTCATGGAGCATATGGCTGCCAGGCAGAGGGCGCTAGAGGAGCAGATGGCTAACCTTTATGTGGCGGTTACCAAAGGCTCAATAGGAGAGAATTCGGGGGGAAAGAGCAGTAATAACAAAGGCAATTCAGGAGACAAAAGTGAATCACATTCTGGAGGATCCATGGTGCCTCGTTATTCCAAACTGGAATTTCCCAATTATGATGGCACTGGGGATCCATTGGGATGGCTGAAACGTTGTGAGAGATTCTTTATAAACCAGAGGATAGCTGATGGAGACAAAGTCGGATTAGCAGCCTTTCATCTAATAGGAGAGGCACAACTATGGTTTGACCAAATAGAAGGAGAAGAGATAGATCTCGATTGGGGGCGCTTCAAGGAATGTTGTCATGTACGGTTTGGGCCACCTATGAGCAATAATCCACTAGGTGAGTTGTCCAACCTCAAGCAAACAGGCTCTGTAGAGGACTATCAACACCAGTTTCAATCCTTACTGGCCAGAACCTCTGATCTCAAACCTCGTCAACAAGTGGATCTTTTTACAGCTGGATTGTCAGAGGAATTAAGAATCGATATTGAGTTCTAGCAACCGGGTAATTTGGGCATTGCCATGAACATGGCCCGGGCATTAGAACGCAAGCAAAGGGTCTCTTAAGGGAGGTTAACATCACAAGATACAATGAGAAAATCTTTTAGAAGTGGGCCTGTTACTTCCACTCATAAAAATTTGACAGCAAGGGAGGCAGAACACACACATAGGCTAGCTGGAAAACACTACCAAAGTGGGCTCTTCAGCATCGTTTGTAAAAAGACTGACACGAGCAGAAATGGCAGAGAGAAGGACGAAAGGGCTGTGTTATAATTGCGATGAATCTTATGCAATAGGGCATAAGTGAAAAAGGCTATTTTGGATTGAGGTGCCCAATGAGGACAGCGATTCAGAAGAGGAGATTGTGCTAGACCCTCAGATTTCTTTACATGCCATCAAGGGGACTTGTGATTCCCATACCATGCAGTTGCTTGCAGAAATTGCAGGAGTGACTGTATCAATTTTGGTAGATTCGGGAAGCACACACAACTTTTTGCGTGAAGGCTTAATCCCACATTTGGGATTGGAAGTGTGGAAGAGACCGGGGTTGCAAGTATATGTGGCAAACGGAGAAAAAGTGCTCAGTATGGGCATTTGTAAATCAGTTTTATTTTCAATTGCTCATGACAAATTCCATGCAGATTTTTATACTATCCCACTAGAAGGATTTGATGTGATCCTAGGGGTCAAATGGTTGCGCACGCTTGGCCCAATCCTATGGGACTTCAATTCCTTAACAATGGCATTTAAGATTAATGGACAAAAGGTGCTTTGGGAAGGACGACCACCTGGAACAGCACCAAGACTCAATTTGATGCAAGGACAAAATTCTCCAGCAGTGCTCATGGACAACTTGCTGGCTGAATTTGCAAACTTATTCTTGGAGCCCTCTTGCTTACCCCTAGCAGAGGTTGTGATCATCACATCAATCTTATCCCAGGTACAGAACCAGTTGTTGTGAGGCCATACCGATACCCACATTTTCAAAAGGATGAGATCGAAAAATAGTGTTCGCAAATGCTGCAACAGGGGCTTATTCGACCCAGCAGGTCCCCATTCTCTTCTCCGATCCTTCTGGTCAAGAAACATGATGATTCGTGGCGCTTTTGTGTAGACTATCGGGAGCTCAATGCTCGTACTATTAAAGATAAGTTTCCTATTCCCATAGTAGATGAATTGTTAGATGAGCTTCATGGGGCACAACATTTTACGAAATTAGATTTACGATCGGGGTACCACCAAATACGAATGGCACAATCCGACATAGAGAAGACAACATTTCGAACACATCATGGCCACTTTGAGTTTCTAGTAATGCCGTTTGGGCTCACCAATGCCCCTTCAACTTTTCAAAGTTTGATGAATGAAGTCTTCCAACCATACTTACGTAAGTTCGTTTTGGTTTTCTTTGATGACATCTTAATCTATAGTAAGACGTGGGTGGAACATATGCATCATGTGCGGACAGTTTTTGAACTTTTGAGGACTAATATGCTGTTTTAGAAGCAATCCAAGTGCTATTTTGGCATGCCACAGGTTGCTTATCTTGGTCATATCATCCATAGTGGTGGAGTAGAGGTGGATATGACTAAAATCAAGGCCATTACAGATTGGCCTGTTCCTCAAACAGCCAGGGCCCTCCGAGGATTCCTTGGGTTAGCAGGCTATTACCAAAAATTTATTAAGGATTATGGCCAAATTGCAGCTCCTTTGACAAGTCTCTTGAAGAAGAAGGCTTACCAATGGACTGCCACAGCTGAAAATGCCTTCAACACATTGAAGGAATTGTTGTCCACTGCCCTCGTGCTGAAATTACCAAATTTTGAAGAAGAATTCATGATCGAATGTGATGCTTCTGGTAGTGGCTTTGGTGCTATCTTACAACAACAGGGGCATCCCATTGCCTTTTTTAGTCGGAAAATAGCAGAAAGGCACTTGAAATTGCCTGCCTATGAACGAGAATTGATAGGATTAGCCAAGACAGTTGCTTATTGGCATCCTTATCTTTGGGGTAGGCCTTTCCTTATCTGCACTGATCATTTCAGCCTCAAATATTTGTTAGAACAACGTCTTACTACATCTCCTCAACAATATTGGGTGAGTAAATTGATGGGATTTGATTTTAAAGTGGAATATAAGGCAAGAAAATTAAATAAGGGTGCCGATGCATTGTCCAGGCGAGATGAGGATGTTCTGCTAGTCACGGCAGTGACCTTTCCTCAAGCTGAAATTCTAGATGCCATTCGCAAAGAAATAGCCACCATCCCCGAGTTATTTCAGCTGCAACAAAGCATTACAAATGGAGAGTTGGGACCAGTTTGGTCTACAACTGATGGCTTAATCTTTTATAAAGGAAGAGTACATTTACTGCCCACTTCCCCTCTCATCCCTACAATTCTCTCAGCCATTCATGATTTGACACATGAAGGCAACCTAAAAACACTTCACCGTATTAGGCAAGATTTTCATTGGAAAGGAATGAAGCTTCATGTACTTGAGTTCGTGCACAATTGTTCAGTGTGCCAGCAACATAAGTGGCAAAATCTTCAACTTGCTGGTTTGCTTTAACCTCTCCCAATTCTGCAACAAATTTGGGCTGATATTTCCATGGATTTTGTCGAAGGCTTGCCCAAACCCGTGGTAAATCATTTTTACTGGTGGTAGTGGACAGACTCTCAAAGTATGCTCATTTCTTGCCTCTTGCACACCCCTTTACAGCCCTATCAGTTGCCATAGTTTTCTTTGCAGAGGTGTTCCGCCTTCATGGTCTACCAGAGTCTATAGTTTATGATCGCGACAAAGTTTTCCTTAGCTTGTTTTGGAAGGAGTTATTTTGCCTTAGTGGAACCAAATTGGCCTTTTCTTCTGCTTACCATCCCCAATCTGATGGCCAAACAGAAGTGGTTAACCGCACTATTGAGATGTATCTTCGCTGCCTTACTAGTGATCATCCTCGCAAATGGGTTGACTGGATTCCATGGGCTGAATTCTGCTATAATACCTCTTACCATACTATTATACCATACTGTCTTGGGTACCACCCCCTTTCAGCTGGTATATGGCAGAGAACCCCCGCATCTTCTTTCCTACTCTGGTGGTTCCACTAGACTTGAAGTTGTTGATAAGGCATTGCAGGAGCGTGATGCAGTCCTCCAAGAAGCTCGTGCTAGATTATCGCAAGCTCAACACCGCATGAAAAATAGCTATGACATGGGGCATAGAGAATTGAACTTTGAGGTAGGCGATTAGGTTTGGCTACGTCTACATCCCTATAGACAGCTCACGGTGTCCAAGCAAAAACATCACAAGCTCCTCCCAAAAATTTTTGGGCCTTTTCAAATTGTGGCCAAAGTTGGTCCTGTTGCTTATAGACTTGAACTACCAGAAGAGAGCAGAGTGGATGATGTCTTTCATGTCTCTCTTCTCAAGCCATATAAGGGACCCTAACCAGCTACTGCAGGCACCTTGCCCCCAGTGTTCAATGGCAAAGCCTTGCCTACTCCCCAAGCAGTCCGTCGCAGTAGATTAAATAGAGGCACTAGAGAGTTACTCATTCACTGGATGGGCCATTCTCCAGAGGAAGCTACATGGGAACCTCTTGTTCAATTTCAGACAATTTATCCTGAATTTGAGCTTGAGGACACGCTCAAAGTCGAGGCAGGGAGTGATGATATGGATGCATTTATTGGAAAGAAATATCAACGCAGGAAAAGCATGAAAGATTAGGATAGTTTCATATTTTATCTTCAGTTCAAATTAGGATAATTTTATATTTCTATTTCCTGATGATTTGAGATTTTCTTTATAAATAAGATAAGATTTGCATAATCTTATCAGTTGTTCAGATTAGGGTAATTTTAGATTTCTTTCTGTTTTAATAAGATAAGATTCTGCTTAACAGAATCCTTAGTTTTGAATTCGGTCTTGATTTAGAATAAGTTTTAGATAAGATCTTATCTATTAGGATTTCTTATTGTAGCCTTTAAAAAGGTAGTTTACTACTGGAATGAAATCATCAAAAATTATTTCTTCAGAAAACTTTTGTTGTTGGTTAAGGAGGGGCTCAGTCAAGGACGAGTCTGCTTCTTGCCTGCACTATAGATCCTAAGGTGTCTACCGTGTCTAGACCCGTGACTCGGTCCTACGCAAGGGCCCATAACAATTTCACGTTCAGTATTGGAAGAAATCATTCCTATTCCCAGTGGGAGGTCTCGTGCCACTATGATGAATAGGATATTCAATTAGAACAAGGGATACTTTTATATATTACATAAAAAATATCAAGTAAACAGTAAAAAGATGAGTAGCAGAATTTCCCCAAACCAAGACACAGATCATAAATGAAAGAGTCAAAGGCCCAAACCACACTGTCCCACACTTCTCCCCAAATGCCAGTGCCTCTAACACACTTCGTTCCAGTTACAAACACACACAATAACTCTCCCACACTACCAGGTTACCATACACCGTTCATACCACCAAATCAGAATCTAACAAACGAGATAGCATAACAAATAATGAATGTAAGGGTAATAAAACCCAAGGTTTCACAGGAAGTCCGTTAATAATCTCCCGCTACTGCTTCCACAGCCTACCACAAGCCAAAGTCACGGAGAATTAGATCAAGAATACTAACACTTATAATATGCGACGAAGGATAGAAACAAAAAGACAAATCAAAGAATTAAAAAACCCGCCAAAACATGAACGAGGCTCGAGGCTCGATGCAATGCAATGCAGGACGTTACACGGAACAATTCCAAACACTACGCTGCAGAAAAACAGGTTCACAGATTCAATCCATATGTTTCGTGATCAAATCCAAAGAAATAAAATAATAGAGAAGAAACTCATCGAAGAAATTAATTAATCCAAAGCTATTAGCCTTTCTAATTCGCTGTATCAAGAATCGTATTAATCTTCAGTGATAATCTTCAATCGGAAACAGAAATCTCATATGAAGACTCAGCGTGCTACAAACGAATAAACGCAAACAGTTCAACACCTAGATATAACTCCATGATCAAATGAAGAATGATATTCAAATTCAAATAATTGACCTAAATGATCTATACTATCAATTCTAGAGGTCTTCAATCCGGAAAAAAGTATATCAATCCGTAAAACCCTACACAAACTCCATTAAGATCGGAACCAGCAAGAAGCATAACTATCGGCAAAGCAAAACCAACAACACAACTCGATTAGGGGAAAAGATCGTAAGAATAAGGATAAAGAACTTCGGGATTATGAAATCAAGAAGATAAACAATCAAGAGCTTCAAGGAAGAAGAAACCAAAACCATACATACGCACGCTAAGCCATATTAACCTACTTTGGAACGAGGGAGAGAACTTGGCCAAAGGAGTTTATATTTATATAGAAGAGGAGGGTCAGATTTGACGGCTGAGATTACGCAGTTGGAAAATTTAACGGTGATGATGCAATTAAAGTAAAGTTGTTGACGCGGCTTTCTGAAGGCGGTGGAATGCTGAATAAGATTCGTTGGATGCGCCTTAGAATGGACGCTAGCACGCGCTAAAAAAGATAACTATCACGGTGGACTTATCCTTAAAGATAAAATAATTAATTGTAATTATTATCCTTAAAGAAAATTAACGGTTGAAATAAAAATATATGTATCATTTATCATTTATTATATATATAATATTAATAGTTAATTTTTTATTAACTATAAAAATTACTTAATTTATGTTTTAAAATATTTTACTCACCTTAAAAGAACTAGATCCTATTGCAGCCTTAAGTGATTCATACATCATAGACTATTTTAATTGTGACCACTAGATATATAATTTTTAGAGTTAATTACACTTACCCCCTGAGGTTTACTCTTATTACACCTCTCCCTAAGGTTTACTCTTATTACATCTAGTACCCTCCATTTTTTTACATTACTTTGAGTACCCCTAAGGGGGATCAGTGTAAGATTTTTCAAACCTAAGAGGGGGGTCGGTGTAACAATTTAAACTTAAGAGGGGGTCAGTCTAACGAAAGTCCAAAAATTAAGGAAAATTTTTGTAGGGTTCAAAAATGGAGGGATATCGGATGTAATTAGAGTAAATATAAGGGGGGTCCGTGTAATTTACTCAAATTTTTAAATCAATTGGGAAGATGAGGAATACTTAATATAAAAAAATAATATATAAGATATTGTAATGTAGTTTAATCTTGACCTAGTAATAAGCAAATCAAGTAATCTAGAAAATTTAAAACTTAAAAGATAACGGAATTATTGTATCCAAAGATAGGTTTAATTATATAAATAATACAAAAATTAGTAATTTCTTCCGCAAGTTGAGCACAAAAAATTTCATTAGAATCTAATATAATCTTTTTATTTTTTTACTGCAAATCTAATCTAATCTAATAATAATAAATCTAATCTAATATTATTTTTTTTACTTTTCTAATCTAATATCTAATCTAATCTAATCTCTTTTTTTATTTTATTTTTTATGATGTAATCTAATCTAATCTATCAAGACCAAGAAAGTAGTTCAATTAGTTATTTCTAATTAATGTTATCGTTAATTCAAATTTTATTCCAAGAATGACCTTGAATTTAAATATTGTAAGTGAACATTTTATGTTAATACTCATAATCCAATGAGTGAATGCATAGGAAACAGAGTTGACAATAAATTAAGAGGTATAAAAGAAATTTAATATTAAGTAACTTTAAAAAAAAATGTGTTTTTTACTTATAATTAGGACCAAAGAAACATCTAATTTGTTGCTTATAATTAGGACCAAAGGTAGTAATAAATTTGAGAATATTTTCAGAGGTTTAGAATTCACGTGGCGATTCAAAAGAGACTTTCAAGGTTTGGAGTATATGTGTCTACACAAAAGTTCAAATGACACGTGTGGTAATATAGTGCTTTGTCAACATTTGATTCGGTTATGAACCATATTTATTGTTATAATGATTACATTAATGAGTTTTAAATAGCTAAATTCAAATTTAAATGTCAGCATATGATTACCCTAAATAAGTTATTAAGAATATTAATATATGTTTTCTCTTATTATCCTAAATAAAATAGTAAGATATCATTGTAATTAATTTTCAGAAATACTTTATTTAGTGGTGTAAATTATGATCATAATTTTTTTTTCTTAATGACCATAACTTAATACGGTTATTATACTACATACATTCATTCAGCCTAATAATTTAATGTACCAAAAAATGCTACATACATTCAGCCTATAATAATAATTAAAAGTTCTTTCACATTATTATTTAGGGAAATACAAATACAAATCCTTACCTCCAAAACCGATTTCGGTTATACGATTATTACTCTAAAGTCTAAATAAACTCAACTTAATAATTATAATTTTTAATTCCGCATTATTATTTAGGAAAATATAAATATTGTAATTCAGATTATAGTACTCTTATTGCCCTAAATAATACTCAGCTAATTAATTTTTGGAAATTGATTATCATTATAATGATTACAATAATTACATTAATAAGTTTTAATTTGTTATATTTGAAATAAAAATATTTTGGTAACAATTTGAAATTTTGAATTTTGATAAGTTACGTGTTAATGGTAAAAATATTTAAACATGTAATTGAGAATAAAAATGAAATAAAAATATTTCAGGTAAAAATTAATATTATTAACCTGAGTTTATTTTAAAGATGATCTTTTTTATTGACAAGTACATTTTAAATATATTTTGCTACATTTGAAAGTTGTAAGGACACATTTTAAATTGCGTAACGATAATTAGGGATATTATTTTTTACCCAATGGGTGTAGATCAGTTGGCATACTTTACAATTTACAATAGCTGTGTCAATAAAGATTCGAAGAAATGAAAATATTCTGGTCTGTTGGTAAATAATTGGTTTCACTATTGGAGTTTACAATTTCTTAACAGTGTTTGAGTTATAGAATTATACCAATTTTGGAAGAAGGAGCATGATTGGGGTTGGAAAAAGTTTATGGAGCTCTCAAAAGTATATGACAGCTTTGTTGAGGCATCTGACAATCTGATAGTAAAAGCTCAAGTTCAAGGCATTAGGTATTCTATTTATTATTTATTATTTTATTATTTTATTTATAATCTTACGGATATGCTCTACCATCTTGTATACTGATTAACTGGTCATTATGGTTGTTTTACAAATAGTTTTGTAATTCATATATTCTCTTGTCTATGATGTTTTAAATTCTCTCTTTAGTCCTATTATAATTTGAGCCTGATGTCATGGATTTTTGCTTTTCTATTTGATAGGAAGAGGATGTTCTTTCGCTACAAAAGAAATAGAGCAATAAAGACCAAGTTAACATAGAAAGAACTGTTGAGGCATCTTCATATTTAACTTCTGTAATCCTCTTATGCTGTATTATGAAAGGGAATGTGTATTACAGAACATGAGTTGAGAGCTGAGAGGAACTCAGGTGTAATTGGGATCATGGAAAATGTGTGATAACTCAGAGAGCTGAGTGGGAAGGAGATCAGTTCTTCAATTGTTATTGTTGACTATGAACGAGACGTAGGCTTTCCTTGGCTGTGCATCCTTCTTTTTATCAACTTTCTTTAATGCATTGCTGTATAGAATGTTATTGCCTTGTTCTTGGTTTATTTTCGGATACTGTGTTTTGTTGTTTCTGGTTTCTAGGAGGTGATTTGCTGTAACAGTTATGATCCTCGGTGCTACAAATTTGCAATGAGTTTGGTCAAATATAGCATGTGGTGCAATAAATTATGTAACAGTTATATTCCTCAGTCCTACAGGCATGAGAAACACCGAGAATAGTTACTTACTAGAGTTTAGACCGTGCTCATTTAAATTATATATTTTTATATTTATATTTATTATTTATTTAAAATATATATATATATATATATATATATATATATACACACACACATAAATAAAATGAACCTTTAAAATATTTTTTAATTAAATATTTTTTGGAACATAAATAAATTAATATTAAATTTATAATTAAAAACTAATATAGTAAAAACTTGATTATATATTCCAGATTTTTTCAGCCGATTTTAACATATTTACTTGTAAATCAAGTATACAATTTATTTCAAACCATTCTAAATAGGGAATATTTTCTTGAGTTTCTTCAAAATGTTCATAATAATGTTCTCTATATGTTTTTAATTCTTCCTGACTAAATGTTTCAAAAAACCATTTTCTCTTTTCTTTGTTTTCTTCTTTTAGAAATTCTTCTCTAAGTAAGTCTTTATTTATTTCAAATTTTTTAATAACATTTAGTTGATTCATATCAGATCGGGTTGGAGAATTCTGTTGTGGAACTGGTTCGTAATGAGAATGTGAAGGTTCTACTTCGTATTCAGGGGTAGGTATTACAGGGTCAGTTCTAATTCCTTTTAAAGATAATCCTCTAGGTATAGTAAATTGATCTACTGATCTCCTAGCAGTAAATGGGGAATATTTTTGAGGAATTCTTAAAGAGTTACTTCTTCTTAATGGAGCAAAACTAATTTCAACATTTCCAGATTTATACTCAGTTATTTCATTTAATACTACTGGTTCGGATTTTTCAGGGGAGAGTAAATCTTCTAACTTCCATTTCAGTCCAGTGGTTACTTCTTCATGTTTGAATGTTTTAGGTACAGTAGCATTTACCTTTTCAGGATTTACTAATAATAAGGTTGTTTCATCAGTAGGATTCATCATTAAAGCTCCTGGGGCTAATTGAGTTTTCATTACTTTATAATAAATTTTGTATATTATTGAGATGGGTCCTGAGTGGGGATTCCATCTATCATCCAACATTTTTACGTCTAACATAATATTATGAGGAGTATTATGTAGACTAGATAAAGCTATTGAATAATTCGGGTAATTATTTATATATAATGGTCCTTTATGTAAATTAGTTTCAAATATTGCCAATGTTTGATCTTCTAGCCTAATAGGCCGGGTATCTCTTAATAATGCAAATAAAGGCATATCCAGACCTAATATGAATAGAGGTTTCATAGCTATTTGAATTGATCCTATATGTAAATATCTATATTTTTTAATATGTTCTGCAATGTTTAGAAATTAAAGGGATTTGTTCATGATTATTTTTTAATTCTATTTGTCTTTCTACAGTTTTAATTACATATTCTGTTTGGAATTTATCTCTAAAACTGGTTTTATTCATAGAGGATAATTCTAATTTCGGTAAAGTCCATTTATGTAATTGATTTTCTATTTCAGGGATCCTTAATTCGTGATGAATTATAGTGTTTTTGGATTGTTCATTTTCTTGTTCTTGTTCTAATTCTATATCTTCTATCTTTTCTTTTCCTTTTAAAGACATCATTTTTATTAAACTAGACATTATTTTAGTGTTTTCTACCCCCCAATCCGGGACCACCAGGCTAAACCAAAGGTTTTACTGCCCTAACACTCAACGGGACTGACTACCGGGACCACCCTTATCGGCTGACCAACGCACCAGATGGTAGATAACCTAAAGATAATGACTGGAATAATAATTGTAATGACTTTAATTGGAAATTCTAAGAGAGATGATACAGAGAATAGAATAGACAAGACGGATAATTAACTCTAACCTACTACCAGCGCCCTAAGGCTCTGATACCAGATTCGAGGATCGATGCATACATAATTAATATGGATGGATAATCAGGGGAAGAAGTAGGTTTTAAATAAAAAAATAAGCTATTAAATTAATGAAAATAAGATAGCAAAGTAAATAGCACTTACAAAATTCAAAACTTCAATATATTTCGTCAAGGTGATTACAATTCAGAAAGAGGTTGCAGAGAACACTCTTAAATTACAAAGATATTTAGAGAGAAGGGAGAGAGAGAAGAGTATAGAGAAAGGGTTGAGCAATCGATGCCCTTACTCTAACTTCTTACAAGTATTTATAGAATTCAAAAGTAACACGACTTCAAATTTGGATTTCAAATTGTCGACGGATTCCAAATGCGGATTTCAAGGTGTCGACGGACTTCAAATTCGGATGCCAAATTTTTCAAAATTACTTTTGGTGAGTGACTGATGGCTGCTTTATAAAAAGCTTGTCGGCCAGTGCTAAAAAGTCTTCATTGCTTTTCAGACTTTTTAGAATTTCAAGAAATTCTGTGGGCCAGTAATCAATTACTTTTGTCATTACTTGTTCAGTGAGGACAGTCGAGGAGTCTTTTCGAATAACTCTATCGACAGCTGGATTTCATAATTCATCAAGGCCAAGAATATTTTGAATTCCTTAGCAGTCGTCTTCATTTTGAAGATAAGGATTACTATTTCCAGTTTCTTCAGTTTCTTCATCAGATCCTATAGAAGATAATGCGGCAATTATGCTTTTTCTGTCTTCTTTGGATAATTCAAGGAGCTGTTCAGCAATGGTCTTTTCACGAACGATTTTCTTTTCAGGAGTGGGAGGCATAATTCCTTTTCCTTTTCTTTGGTCCCAATTATTGAATTTGGTGAACAAGAAGTCAATGTTATATTTTTCCCACCAGAATACCTTTACTCTCAAGCACAGAGCTTTTGGGAAGGCTTTGGGTCGATGTTGATGGAATTCATATTTATTTTTTAGTAACCAACTAATTCCCATGGTAGAACAGAAAGATAATAACTTCAGATGAGCAGGAAGTTGGGGAGTTAATTCTTTGTATTTAGTGTAATACTTGGCTACTTCTCTGGGGAAAATGGCTTTAACGGGTCCCATGGTTTGGAACCAGTCTTGAAACCATATGGGTAGTTCATAATTAATGGTGGACTTAAAACAGATATACCAAGAATGAGTGGGGTTAGGTTGTAATAGCACCTTATACCAGGCTTCTCGATAATCATAATAATTATAAGTAGGGGGATCAAAATTCCTGGAAAATCTTTTTGCGGTTCCGGGGTGTTGTGCCCAATCCGCAAAGGTAATAATTTTCTTAATTTTCAGGCTAGAATGACTAATTATTGATCGGTCAGAGATAGTAGGGTTATGGGTTATTTCAGCAGATTCAGTATCGGTCAAAATTACTTGATAAAATAATATATTCTTATTCAAGGGTTGATCTTTAGGAATCCATCCCCATCCTGGGGGAGAAAACCTTTGAAGTATTTCGTAGGCAGTGAGTTGGTCAAATTCAGGTTCAAGATATAAGATTTTTCGGCATTCTTCTTTAAGTACATGGTCCACCGGCTGTTCCAAGGACTGACTGGAAGAACTGGCCTTTTCTTTTTCTTTAGGAGTTTTTTCTGGTAATAAAGGGGTAAATCTGTTTGAGGTGGAAGTAAGGGAAGCTGGAAGAATTCTAGTATTTGAGGGGGTCTTTTCAAGTTTCTGTGCATAGGTGGGTATTCTAGAGTTAAGGGTTTAGCTTTAGATGGGGCAGTGGGCCTCATCTTTGGGATGGATTATTTCCCTGCAAAAATTCACGAGTTAAAAAATCAGGAATGAAATTATTTTTTCCCTTAATAAATTCTATTTCAAAATCAAAACAAGACAAAAGGCTTTGCCATCTTGCAAAGATTTGTTTTGAAACAATATTTTTAACATCCTTTTCTAAAATATTTTTTGCCGATTGGCAATCTATTCTTAATAGAAATCTTTTATTTACCAAATCACTTTGAAATTTCATAATACATAATACCATGGATAAAATTTCCTTTTTAATAGTACTATATTTAGACTGAGCTTCCATCCAAGCTCCAGAATGAAACCTAACAATTTGTTCTATAGAATTTTCAGACAATTTCTATTTCAAAATACCTCCAAATCCGACTTCAGAGGCATCAGTTTCTACTATCATAAAGGCATCTGGGTTAGGGATACCTAGACAAGGGAGACAGTCATTCCATCAATATTCCATTCATAAATATATATATATATATATATATATATATATATATATATATTTGTATTTTTTAATTTTAAAATTAAATAATTTTTATAATATAAAAAGTTACAAAAATATTAAATGATTTTATGTTAAAAAAATAATAGAATAAAATATTAATTTTTTAATTTGTATAAAAATGTTTTTCATATAATATATATATATATTTCTTCCATTCTTGTTTCTACTCATCCAAAAAAATGGAGGGAAATTTTTTCACTCATTTTCTTTTTATTTCTATCTATCCAAACAATACACATTTTCCACTTAATTTATCTTTTATTTCTATCCTTCTTTTTTTCCTTCCTTTTTATTTTTTTTCTTTCTATTTCATTTCTGAGCCAAACAAAGTGTAAAAGTTACAAATGAGCAGAAACTTTTTCAAAGTTTTTTTTTTTCAAAAGTGCAGTTTTTTTTTTTAATTTCATAAATTGTGAGTTTTGGGTTGCTTAATATTTTTCCAATTATTTTAAATTTGAAAGTCATCGCCTTACGATATACGATCGGCTTTTATGTAATTAGTCATAAATTATTTGTGACTTCTAGACTGGAGATTTTTCCAAGTCTCCCCCCAAATGTTACTAGTCTCCACTTGATATATATCGTTTAGAATGCTAAATTATTTTGTAATTTTTTTTAATTGGCTTGATATTAAATTGAAAATAAAAGAACAGTGGGAACCTAAGCAGGAATTATGCTGTGTTGTTGTGTAATTTTTATCACTCTTAGTCATAAGAAAATATATACTACATTTTAACTTTTTCAACTGAAATATTCAGTCGAAATGCATAACTAAATATGGGTCAAGTGATTAGTGCACAAAATCTTGTTCATAGCGTTTGCCACTATAGATTTAGGTTGTGTTTTGGACAATTACTTAAAATGTTAATTGATAGTTGAAACGTTAGATGAAATTAAAAAGTTTGAAAGTTGAAAAGTTAAAAATTGAAAGATTAAAATAAATAAGTTAATGGATTCAATTGGAAGTTTTTAATAAAATTAACTGATAAAATTGGTAAATATTTAAAAGAGAAGTTAGGAGCAAATTTTAATTGATACATAAATCAAATCAAATATAAATAAAAAATCACCAAGTTTTTATGCCAAATCCCTTTCCAACATTTTCATTATTATTTATAGATTTTAATTATGTGTTTATATTTTAGAAACGTAATAATTACTTCATTTACTTTTATATTAATAACAAAAATAGAATATAACATATTTAACATAAATAAAATAAAAAGAGCTGATAAAAAAAATAACATGAAAGAAAGAATTATAAAATCATTTCAATATAACTAATCGATTAGTTATTTCAATATATATTATATTTACTTACGTAAAATTTATTTCAGTAAATTTAAAAGTAATAAAAAAATTATTTAAAATAATTTCATAAATTTTATTAATAATTTTACTGTATAGTTTTTTTTTATATTTGATTCATATATTACAAAATTTTAAAAAATAAATATCTTGAAATAAAAGGATTGTTTATTGTCTAATTTATGTTTATGAATATCTAAAATTTTAAAAAGTTGAATATCTAATTTATGTTTATAAATATCTTAAATTGATATTCTACAATTTTTTTAGATGAATATCAATTTTAAATAATTATTAAGGTATTCAAGTGGGCGTAATAGTTACTTTTTTTTTGTCCTGGGTCAAAGACCATAGGTGCCCCCCAAGTCAGAGACTAATCCCGCTCGTGTTGTGTGGCTGTCGCTGGCCCGAGAGAATTTTGCACATGGAAGGAATCAAACACGGATTCTCCCGCTAAATAGATCGTTCCCCTTCATGTCATATTTTTATTTTAGTTACTTTAGTATTGACAATTCAAAGTCATCTTTTTATTTTATTTTTATAATTAGAGAACTTTTGAAGTGGTGAGTCATGTTTTTCTTGTTATGTGAGCCTTGGTCACTATTGGATGTTATATATACGGCTATTGGCAGTGCTAAATTAAACTGAGCAGTATCAATCCAAGAATTCTAATATTGAGTGGATATGATAATCCATCACTTTGGCTTTGCTTTGTGATGATAATCACCATAATGTCAATGATGAAGAATCCAGTTCGTTTCAAATTCATGCATGCCATAATATTTATGGTGTGTTTGGTGTTGCAGGTTGTTTGTGCTGAACAGAAAATATGATGAATAGAAAGGGAGAGGGAAGCATTCCTTCAATTCAAGGCTGCTCTTATTGATGACTATGGCATGCTCTCATCTTTGATGGAGTTGCAACAATTAAACTATTTGAACCTCAGTTCCAATTCTTTTCAAGACAGACACATCCCAGAGTTTCTTGCTTCTCTGAGCAGCTTGAGATACCTCGATCTGTCATCATGTTATTTTGGCGGAAAAATTCCAAGTCAGTTTGGGTCTGTTTCTCATTTGAAGTACTTAAATCTTGCTCGGAATTATTATATGGAGGGTTCAATCCCTCGTCAACTTGGAAATCTCTCCAACTTGCAGCATCTTGATCTCAGCCACAATTCTTTTGAAGGAAGTATACTGCCCCAGCTCGAAAATCTCTTCAAGTTGCAGCATCTTGATCTCAGGGGAAATTATTTTGAAGGAAGTATACCGTCCCAGCTCAGAAATCTCTCCAAGTTGCAGTATCTTGATCTCAGATACAATTCTTTTCAAGGAAATATACTGTCTCAATTCGGAAATCTCTCCAAGTTGCAGCATCTTGGTCTCAGCGGCAATTCTTTTGAAGGAAAGATACCATCTCAGCTTGGGAACCTTTCGAACTTGCAGCAACTTTATCTTAGTGATCTTAAAATTGATGATGGGAATCACGCTGGAGCTCAGTGGCTGTCTAATCTCATCTCCTTAACTCATCTTTCCTTGGACTCCATATCTCATCTTAACAGTTCTCATAGCTCGCAGCAAATAATTGCCAAGCTACCAAAACTAAGAGAACTAAGTTTATATAATTGTAGCCTTTCCGATCATTTTATCTTTTCATTGAGGCCTTCTAAATTCAACTTTTCTACTTCCCTTTTGGTCTTTGATCTATCCCAAAACTCCTTCACGTCATCAATGATATTCCCGTGGGTGTCAAACGTCACTTCCAACCTTGTTGAGCTTGACCTTAGTCATAACTTGTTGGAGGATTCCACATCAAATCATTTTGGCATGGTAATGAATTCGCTTAAGCACCTTGACCTCTCCTATAATAGATTCAAGGGTGAGGTTTTGAAATCCTTCATCAATATATGCACCTTACATTCTTTATACATGCGAAAAAACAATTTGACTGAAGATCTTCCATCAATTCTTCATAATTTGTCTAGTGGTTGTGTTAGACACTCATTACAAGAATTGGATTTGACATATAATCAAATCACTAGCTCTTTGCCCGACCTTTCAGTATTCTCATCTCTAAAAGCATTTGTTCTCAATGCAAATCAATTAAGTGGAAAGATACCTGAAGACATTGAATTACCATCTCAATTGGAGTATCTGTCAATCCAATCAAACTCTTTAGAAGGTGGAGTTCCAAAATCATTTGGGAACACATGTACTTTGAACTCACTGGATCTGTCTAAGAACAATTTGAATAAAGAGCTTCCAGTGTTAATCCATCACTTGTCTGGGTGACCTAGATACTCGTTGCAAGAATTGTGCTTGGATGGAAATCAAATCAATGGTATGTTGCCTGACCTTTCAATATTTTCAACCTTGAAAACATTGTATCTTTCAGAAAATCAATTACAAGGTATGATACCAGAAGGTAGCAAATTGCCATCTTGGTTGGAGTCTTTCTCAATCCGATCAAACAATTTAAAAGGTGGAATTCCTAAATCATTTGGGAATGCATGTGCTTTACGCTCATTAGACATGTCTAATAATAGCTTGAGTGAAGAGCTTCCAATGATAATCCATCGTTTGTCTGGATGTGCTAGATATTCATTGAAACACTTAGATCTAAGCATGAATCAAATTAACGGCACCCCACCTGACCTCTCAGTATTCTCATCTTTAAAAGAATTATATCTTTCTGGTAACAAGCTAAATGGAGAGATTCCTAAAGATATTCAATTTCCACCTCAACTGGAGAGGCTAGATATGCAATCAAATTCCTTAAAAGGTGTGCTCACTGAATACCATTTCGCTAATATGTCTAAGTTGAACTGGTTGGAGTTATCTGACAACTGGTTGTTGGCCTTGGCATTTACCCAAAATTGGGTCCCACCTTTTCAGTTGAGGTACATAGGATTGCAATCTTGCAAACTAGGCCCAACATTTCCCAAATGGTTGCAAACACAAAATGACTCTATTAATCTTGACATTTCTAATTTTAGTATATCGGATTTTGTTCCAAAATGGTTTTGCGCTAAATTGGCAATACAAGGAATGAGAAGAATAAATATTTCATACAACAATCTCAAAGGTACAATTCCAAATATTTCGTTAGAATTCCCTCAATTTCTAATTCTTGCATCAAATCAGTTTGAAGGTCCTATTCCACCATTATTTCTTGATCTATCCATAAATAATTTTTCAGATTCTTTTCCATTTTTATGTGCTAATGGTACCTTTGAAGCATTAGACCAGCTAGACCTTTCAAATAATCAGTTATCTGGACCAATTCCGAATTGTTGGAGCTATTTTAAGTCATTAGCTTATTTAGATTTGAGTCACAGCAATTTTTCAGGAAAAATTCCTACTTCAATGGGATCACTACTTGAACTTCAAGCATTGCGATTAAGAAACAATAACTTAATTGATGAGATGCCTTTCTCCTTGAGCAATTGCAGAGAGTTAGTAATGCTAGACGCAGGAGAAAATAAGTTATCAGGACCTATCCCTTCTTGGATTGGAAGTAGATTGCAAGAGTTGCAAATGTTAAGTTTACAAGGGAATCACTTCTCTGGAAACCTACCGTTACAAATATGTTATCTACAAGGAATTAAGATCTTAGACCTTTCATTGAACAATCTATCTGGACCAATTCTCAAATGTTTAAAATTTTTTACCTCAGTGGCTCAAAAGATTTCCTTAAGAGATTATACAATGAATTTTTATATTTTCAACACCCCTTCTAGAGAAAGCTTTTCAGAATATTATGATTTGAATTTATTCATGATGTGGAAAGGTGTGAAGCAAATATTCATGAATAATGAGCTATTACTTTTGAAAAGCATTGATCTCTCAAGCAATCAATTCTCAGAAGAAATTCCACAGGAAATACAGAGTTTGTTTGAATTGATTTCACTGAATTTATGAAGAAACAATTTGACAGGAAAAATTCCTTCAAATATTGGACGGCTAACATCACTTGAATTTCTGGATCTGTCAAGAAACTAAATTTCTGGCTCAATTCCTTCTAGTCTTACTAGAATTGATCGGCTTACTATGTTAGATTTGTCACATAACCGTTTATCAGGCGAAATTCCAACAAGCACACAGTTGCAGAGCTTTGATGCCACGAGTTACGAAGATAATTTTGATCTTTGTGGAAAGCCACTTGACAAATTATGCATTGAAGAGAAGCCACAACACAATCCAGACGATGATTTTCTTAATGATGAATCTTCGTTTTTCACTAATGGATTTTACATGAGTTTCAGACTCGGATTTGCTATAGGCTTTTGGAGGAGTTTTGGCTCAATCTTATTCAAGCGTTCTTGGCGACATGCATATTTCAAGTTCTTGAACAAATTAACAAACAATATTTATGTCATGGTAGCACAATGAAATTCGCCAAAAGTACTAAAGGTGGCTAAAGTTTAGCAGGTAATAAATAATATTGTATTCCTTCCGTATAAACTTGCTTTTGCTTCTTCTTCTTTTTTCACAATAAATAGCAGTGATAAATTTTAGTTCATGTGCACATAAGAAGCAATACATTGCTGTCAACTTTTTTTTTTTTTTAAAAAATATAACTTCAATAAAATTAGCTTTTAACATTTAAAATTACTAAGTTTTTATTGTAATTACGTGATCTTTAGTAAATTGTTTATAAATTACTAATTTTTATAATTAATAAATGACAGTAATATTAGTTGTGATGGTAAGGTTTCATGTTTTTTACTATTTTTAATATAATTAATTTTTTAATTAATTATATAACCATATAATTATTTTGAAGAGGCATAAGAGTTTAACTGACATGAACGGGTTAATGTAAAAGAGTTTTACTATGACATCGTATAATATTTTCATACATCATTATTTATTGTCATATTAATTTCTTATTAATTAAAATAAAATTATCAAGTAAAGATTGTATCAAATATTTGCTAGAACCAGTATAAATCTTCTTTATATTGTCACTGAATATATCAATTAAAATCAGGGCTGTTCATAGTTCAATTTGGGATAGAAAACTGAACCGAACTGAACTAAACTAAAAAATAGTTCTAAAAAACAGAACTAAACTATTGAGTCTTAAAGCTAAATTAAACTGAACTGTTTATAAATTTAGTTAATTGTTTCTATATTTAAAAACTGAACTGAACTAGTAAAAGCAGTAAAAGTTCAATAAATACATTTTTAACTGAACTGTTATTTAAATGATCAAGTGCTTCTAATGGGAATTCTTTCCTGACCCAACTAAGTTCCATAGTGAAAAGTTAAAAACAGAACTTCACGAACAAAAAGAAAATTGGCCCATAGAAGTTCATGCATTTCAGAAAGGACATTATAGTGCAGAGTTATATTTTAATTTCATTGCTATACTCAATTGTTTAAGCTACTATAAGTATTTGCCTATAAATATGAAGTCGTGAAATAGTTCGTTGTGCACTGAACCATTATCTAACAGTTTAGTTTTCTAAAACTAAAATTACAAAATAGTTTAGTTCAATTTTTTTACAAAAATAGTTTAGTTTTTTTTGGTTTAGTGCAGTGCAGTTCTCAGTTAGTTCAGTTATAACAGTTTATTTGAACACCCCTAATTAAAATAGTATGTTTTCCCCCTATTTTAAGACTGCGAAATAATAACTACATAGCAACGATCATTTAGTTTCTTCCTTTTTCACAATCTTTCTTCATTGCTAGGTTATTCTCTGCTTTTTATCCCCTATAATTTACTCAACCTCCATATGACTTTTCGCCATTTCAATAATAACTTGTTGTCTTTAGGCTTTTTGATTTTTGTGTTTTAAAGTGAATGAGCTGTCCAGGACAGTGAATAATAGAGCCAATCTTGAGAATCTTGTTATTTTTCACCCTTGAAGCTATTTTCCAATCTCAAATATCTTTTCAAAGTCGTGAAAAACTGAAAATACTAAGTGTTAAGAAATGAATAAAGAGGTCTTATATTATTTGCAGTATTTGACTTACTCTACTTGGAATTTTCTCATTTCTTCTTTTCCCAAAATATTTTTCCTCTTCTTATAAAATTTACATGGGTGGTCAACCTTGTAAATGTTTCAAAAATGGGTTTAATGTCCTCCCTAAGCCACCTTTTTATTAATGATACAAGACAAGTGTGATAGAGTAAAATTTTTCAAAAAGTTTCCTATTATCAATTTGAAGGACCAAAATCAAGAATGTATGCGTGCGGTTAAAATGGAATTCATTTTTCACCTCAGAATTTTATGATTATATGTTATTTTTGACAAGAAATATTTGCTTGCATAGACTTGTCTGTAAAGAAATAGAAAGTTGAAAGCAACAGAGGCTAATCCACAAAACAGATCCAGCACTATTTGTCTTATGTATCCTGTTTTATTTATATTAAAAATAAAGGTTTAGTATGACCTGATGAAGATACTGTTACTATTTGTTATCTTTGGGAAAAATATGCATGTATACATGGAATTTTGTAATTAAAAGGTGTCAGAAGGTATGGGACTCAAGTCCCACATTGGAAGTATGAGATTCTAGTGTTGGAATTTATACGGCCTTGAGCTCTTCAACTACAATGGCTAGCTTTTGTAGTGTGATTCTCTCAAGGTTCTTATCAATTGGTATTAGAGCCTTCCACAATGACTTTTTTTTATAGTAATTTGAATGGAACACAGAGTTGTAGTTACAATGAAGTGTTGGAAGTGGACTTTGCATTTGGTTTGGTCAAGAACACTGATTTTGCATGCTACATGAGCGCTATAGTTATTTCTATACAATACATATCAACCTGAAAACAGAACTTAGATCAGAAGTGATACATTGCAAATTACATGTTCTGTTCACAGCTGACCATAGAAAATAGAAAGGCATGAAGAGATGCAGCAAACCTACTTGTTGCAGTCATGCATGAGGATTTGTGCAAATAGTTGATGTTGAGCATAGACTTAGTAATTTTCAGTAAAATGATGGAAGTGCGCAATTATCCTTATGAGTTTGGTATCTTTATGGTCCACTAAAGGTTGCATGACTTTTCTTTTGTGACTCTCCATGAATTCAAGTATGGAGAAAATCTGGAAAGCATGTTTATTAGGTATGTTGGTTGTAAAATTTAATAAATAGGTTGCTTGGTATAGGTTGTCTTTTTTGTTGAAAATGTTACTTGGTCCCTCGTTTTATTGATAGGGCTTCAAGGCTGGCAGATGCTATTAAAAGTTATAATTTTAGGATTCCTATTACACACCAACAGCATCCATATCTAGTATATCTCTTATTAACTGCATGTCAGAGACGTTTTAATGAATAATGGTATCTTTGGGACAAATTTGATTCTTGCAAGATTCTTGGACGATGCTTGCTCCATCTATTACACTCACACCAAGCATACCTAGATCATTTTAGAGTTTCATTTTTTGCTCAAAGTTTACGTGGATTAGTGGCAGCCAAAAGTTTTATTTATTTATTGGCTAAAATAGATTGTTGTTGGTTCCTTATCTACATTTTATGTTTCAGTTTGGTCCTTAAGTTTAAAAAGTTTCACTTTTGTCCCTTATAGTGTCTCTTGTTAGTTTGAATTGGTCCTTCCATTTTTGGCACTAACCGTGTTAATTTTCGTTGGCGCGGCGTCTCTTACAGTACAGTTTGCCACCTGTTACCAAGTTGACCAAATTAGTGTGATATATACTAACAAAAGGACCAATTCTGTGTAACAGAGAAACTTTAAGGGATCAAAGTGAAACTTTTTAAACATAAGAGACTAAACTGAAATCTAAAATGTAGATAAGGTACAAAAATTCTATTTTAGCCTTGTTTATTTATTTATTTGGTTCCTCATTGATTTATATTATCATTGCTAGATTTCAAATTGATATTATTTGAAAACCTGTTGTTAGCCATTGTCCTTTTACCCCCTTTTGAGCAATGGTTTATTGTAGAGCTTCTAAGTTTTGTTACCTGGCATGAACTACTTGGATGGCTAATGATACAAAGTAACTTACTACTCTTACAGGAATTTGATTCTTTGTATGGTCCAGCTTGGCACTGCATTGTGTGTACTAGCTTTGGTTCCTATGTTACACATTCTCTTGGGGGCTTTTTGTACTTTTCCATTGATAAGGTTTATATCCTCCTCTTCAAGGCAGCTGTTGAACCATTGGACCATTGATAACTTCCACAACTATGAGCCATGCCTCCTTGGGAAAATACATTTTAAAATTTTAAACCAGCTGATATGTAAAATTACAAAGTGAAACATTTAAATACCTATATTTTGTGATGTATTTGATGCACTTCTATTCACAAAAAAAAAGTATTTGATGCACTTCTATTTGGATTTGTAGTCTAGTATGTTGGAGAGCATTTCGATTGCAGAATTTGTTGTGGCAAGTCATAAGATTTTCATATTGTTCAGCTCACAATAACATTTTAAAGCAGAGGAATGCTAGTGACACTCTCTCTCTAACACTTTCTCTATGATTGGTTGAAATTGATTGAAAATCACCAATTTTGGTGGGTTCCATGTCTAAATAAGGAGAGAGAATCATTAAATGAGATGTGAGGTCCACCAAAATTGATGATTGTCAACAAATTCCAGGCAATTATGGAGAGAGTATTAGAAAGAGAGTGTTAGACAGAGTGCGTGTCGTTAGCATTTCTCTTTATAGTATTATTGTTATGAGGCAGGTCTAAGGCCTAAGTGGATAAAGGGATACATATTATAATAAAGGTATTAAAAGAATGACAATTAGAATCAATTATGGTTTGTTATGGTTTGTTGCTGTAATTTGAGATCTCGGAATTGTTGGCTCTTGTTATGCCTAGCTATTGTTAGTTGCATAAAGGTATCTACAATATATATACATACTATGTGAACACTGAAAGGCAAGTAATGAATTAAGCATTGTTTTCTCTCTTTGTCGTCTCTTTTTTCTTTGATTCTAGAGGTTCCCTTCCCTCGAAGTAAGGTTCTATCATTTGGTGCTTTAATTGAAAGCATGATGGAGCCTACCGTGGCTGTCATTTACAATGGTTATGGTTATGCCCAATACGGGTATCAATAGTACCCACATTACTCTTGTTCTTCTTATCAATATCCATCTCTACATTAGGGTAGATTTTGAGAGCTCTCGGAACCAACTACTAGGCATGTTTAGTACTGTGGAAACTCTTCATTCGTCATCATCACCTTCAATGCCTTTAGTTTGTATACCTAAAAACAATCCAAGCACTGACAGGAATTGTATTGCAACTTCCCTTGATAGTTAAGTTAATTGCCAAAAGAGCCTTGCTCTTATTGATTCCAATTTATCAACTTTGAGCAACCAAAGCGAAACGATGATTATTCAAGTTGCAACAGTAACAAATATAAGGAGTGAAAAGGTAGCTCTGTTTTCATTCACAGATTCGAATTTTGATAAAGCCCTATGCTACATGACTCAAATAGATTTGGAGATGAATCTTTCGCTAATTGCTATGCCTAATGCCTCTCAACATCATCATCATTATCTCATAAATTACCTCATCTTTTGCCTTCCATCCAAAAGCTCAAAGCACACTATGTAAGGATGAAGACATTTCGATAAAACCATAATGACATTCAATTGTTGTGGAATGAAACTCCCCACTCTTATGTTTGTTTCATGCAATCCCTCGAGCAATTGGATGTATACCTTGTCTTATTGGATGCTTGGGTAGCTGATACATGCCAACTGTTTGATGATATAAGTTGGGCTATGACACCTATACGCACCTTCACCAATGGGTTATGTTATGTTGTTATTGTTGGAGATTCAAGGTGTATGATTTTAAATTTTCAGTTTTTCGTAAAAACTTTGAGCAGAATTATCCCCATCCCATGGACCACGCATTACGCATGAATCTCTAAGGTTTAGAGGTTTACCTTTGTAGTGTGCTTTCAAACCATAGAAAGTTCCCTCTTGATCAGGGATTTAGAGAGAGCTCATAACACTAATGAGTTGAATTAGATCCCTTTCTAATCTAAAATGTTTTAATGACAACAAACTTTTAAGAAGCAAATTATAATTCCTTTAGACTTATGCTACTAATGGTTTATTTTGAGTGCTTTCAAAAGACAAGACTTAATCAAGAAGCATGTGTTGAATAAAATAACTTAGAATGAAAGATATCCAAGAGTGGGGTGAATTGGATATTTTAAAAATTCTTTGAATTTTTTTTCTTAAAATCCCTTTTTTGTAAAATCCAATTTTCTTGATTCTTGAAATGATTAAGAGATGTAGGTTGCTTTGTTAATGTATCCCTTTAAATCCAAGGTTCTGGTTTAAAGATTAGATTCAATTTTAAGACTTAGGTAGCAATCTTATACAAAGAATCTTGAGCAAGAAAATAAAGTGATGAGGGACCGAGAAGATTACACAGCCAATTTATACTGGTTTGATTTCAAATGAAATCTACATCCAGTGTGATCCAAAGTAACCTGAGCTTGGACCTTCCACTAAACAAAATTACTTGTTTACATGCAAACTCACATGCACATGAAACCCACACATGCACTACTTCTAGAAAACCTATCAAGAAAAGCTCTAACACATGTAGAAAACCCTCTACATGAACCTAAACTTGAGTAACCCACTCAAGAACACACTAACATGCAAAGTAAATGGAAAGAATTCACCTATTCAATGAAGATATGAAAAATGGTGCACTTCCTATTGAAGTGAATAAAATAACACAAGAAGGGGGGTTGAATTGGATTTTCAAAACTGAAGCTCCTTTTGAAACAAAACAGGTTATTCTGAAGTCTGTTCAGAAAGTGTTTGTTCAGAATGAATAACTGTTCTGAGCTCAGAAAGAAAACTTATTAGTTTATGGAAAAGTTATTTGCTCATAACGAAACTTTAAACCCTTTGTTCTATTAAAGTGTTTTACTTAAAAGCATTGTGTTTAGGTTCCCGTAGTACTGTTTTACAAAAGTTTGTTTATGTTTCAAATGACAACCACAAGAATTAAGTGCACTAGTTTATAGTAAAAGTTTTGAAAACTCATGTAGGACTTAGATAATCATTATATATCATAAAATTACATTATTAAGTACTTTAAAACACATGAAATACTCTGTTTTTCTAGCAACAAAAATTAATTTAATTTGACCCTTAAAACACATTTAAATTACTAGTTTTGCCTCTCTAACATGCACAAATAATTGTCTAACTTGGAGAATAAAAGCCCCAACCTTTCCCATAAGTAAAATATCATTTAAAACACATTAAAGAGTCAAAAACTATGTTTTTCTACTGCATACATTGCTGTCCCAAAAATTGGTCTAAAAACTCACTTTCAAGGCACAATTTCACATCCAATTGCACTAGTAAATTAACTATATGATACCTATAATTAATCCTCATCATTTGAACACATTTCCATATAATTAAAATACCAAATCACTGCACATATGCTCTGTTTTTCATTAAAAATTCTGCACCTTCAAGTTTCATTAATAAAGTGCCCAATTTTGCTAAATAAAAGGTTCCAAATTAACTAGTTTCAAACTCTAACTCAACCATAAATTGAAACCAACATTTCCATGAATAAAAACATCAATTACATCAATGTAAACTCAACATAATGCTCTGTTTTTATTTATTCCCACAACCCATTTTAAAAGAAATTTTTAAAGCACCAAAACTTCATATTATGTAACCCAATTGGTCTAAATTTAATCCTTAACATATGTATACATAAGAACTATCATTTTTCATGTAGTAGAACTCATTTTTTTTTTGAAGAAAAATATACTTATTTCATTTTATTCACAATAGAAGCATAAATACATTGTGGTATATGCTCAAACACTTAGTTGCTGGCATAAAGCCTAGATGCCCTTACTAAAGAGTGAGCAACTTGGTTAGCTTGCCTCCTTACAAAACTCACCAATGAGTTTGGAAAAAAGTTTAAAATGGTTTTACATTGCTCCACAATTTTATGAAATTTTAAGTAGCCATTTGTTTGCAACTTTAAGATATCAACCACAACATAAGCACTGTCATAATTCCCAACTCGTACACAAGCTTTAAAGTCACAAAAGGAGCATAAAAAATTCATTTTTGGGTTCTCAAATGCACACTAATTCATACCCAATATATATATATATATATATATATATATATATATATATATATATATATATATATACATCAAAGTCATCATTTTCAACACATTAAACATATTTTTTTAAAAGGTTCAAAATTTAATTAAACCACTGCACAACAAATAATTTGTCACCATTTTTTAGCATAAAGAACTCAGTTTTGAGGGTCCCAAACCGAGTTTAGGCACTGTTTTCATCTAGCCACTAAAACAGAACATTTCTACTAAAAAAAAAAAATCAAATGTTAACCATAGAAATCATGCAAAATGAGTTTTAATAACCCTTCAAGCCAATACAAGTCTCCTTGCAATAACACAACATGAAAAGAGATGCGAAACTCCCCATACCTTAGTGAAATCAAATTTCAATCGGTTAGAATTGTAGCTCTTGATCTCTAGAGTAAGCCCTTTGAGTTTGGTTCCAAAAAGCTCAAAGTTTGAGATGGAGAATGGAGCTCTAAGTGAGCAACAATGGAGGAGAGGAGAGAAAAGAGAAGAGAGACTCTCTCTCTCTTGAAGTGGCAATACATAATGAATGAGGGAGGAGAGGAGAGCTTCTCTTATTTTAGGGTTGGCACAAACATGTGTCATGTTGTTTAGGGTCATTAATCTTAGGCTTAATCTAATTTAATTTTGTAGGCCACTAAGCTAGTCTTAATTAATTTCTAATTAAATACAAAGTTGATTAGTATAACTTAATTTAATTAGGGTGCTAAAGTCCTTAGTCACTAAAGTAATCTATTTTATTAATCTAATATACGCTAGACTCATTAATTTATTAATTGAGCTTATTAAGAGTTAATTTTAAGCTTTATGACAAAAGTTGCATGTATTTACCATTGTGTCATTAATGAGCTGACCTCTACTCCTTCCCTTGACTTTGGTTGACTGTATTGACTTAAGTTGACTTTCTCTAATTTAAGTCTAAATTATTTTTTGGCTTAAATATGTTTTAGGTCCCTGATAAATTAGCGAATTTTGTTTTTGATCCTTAATAAATTTTTTCTTTGCATTGAGTCCCTAATAAAACAAAAATTTTGTTTTTGGTCCTTGTTATTTTGTTTTAATCCTTCTAATATATCTATTTTTCATTTGAGTCCCCATAATATTTTTTTCTTTTTGTATTAGTCCCTTTGAAAAATATTTGATAAGGACTTATAACAAATGATCTACATATTTTAGGAACAAAAACGAAAAAATAGATATATTAAAAGGACTAAAACAAAATAACAAGGACCAAAAACAAAATATTTGTTTTATTAGGAACTCAACGCAAAAAATTTTTTTATTAGGGACCCAAAACAAAATTCAATAATTTATCAGGGACCTAAAACATATTTAAGCCATTATTTTAATTATTTCTTTTATTTCTATTGCACTTTAAGCTATTAGATGAATTAACTTAATTAAATTAAATTCTCCAATATTTTAAAAAATTATTATATCATATTTCCATTTATTTATTTATTTATTTTCTAGTGTTAAAATTTTGGGATGTTACATAAAGCACACACAAAATTTATACCGGTTCACCCACAACCTTGGGCTACATCCAGTACCTACATGCAAGCGCATGGTTGTTGTCAAGTAATAAAATTACTATCTCCACATGGATTGCATTTTTGGCTTTGTAATTTTCTGAATTTAATTAAAATTAAGCAAAAGGAAATATTTGATTGGATAAGAATAGATTTGAAAAGATTAAATTAAAGATAAAAATAAAATAAAGATAAAATAAAATAAAGATAAAGATAGAGTAAATATTCAAAAGATGAAAAGTCTTCCATTCCTTCAAGAGCCACACACAAAACTGACCTTACAATCTCACATCATCCTACTAACCACCACGATATGGTCTTGTAGTGAACTTCTCCAATAACCCTAATCGAAAATCTTGCCTAGGCTCACAACATAATACACTTTGGGCCCAATGCCACTGGAACTTCAACACTCAGTGGTCTTACATGCACACATCTGGATGACAATTGGAAGTACACCCTTGCCACGGTACTATGACAGGACTCTCACTAACCTTGGATATGCCTCGCATTTGTTGGGGTTGCCAAGTCGGCTCTGTGATATCCATCACAACTCAGTGACGTCACACCCCCAAGGAACAACAAGCCAATGAATATTTCCTTAGGTACCACTCTATAGTCATCCATTTCCTCTTAGGACTAACACCACACATGGTTCTCAACCAAAGGTCGTCCTTTACAATTCCATGTGGAGCTTCCTCTGTTAATGGTACATCCAATGATAGTTAGATGGCACTATCGCACATGAGCATAAGGCTTTGCCTCAATCTCCAAATTTAATTAAATAGAAGACCCACGTCTTCATCACAACAACATTGTTGTCTTTGCCACTCTAATTTCATCCCTCAAAACACTGTTGAATCTAAATCCCATGATTTTAATTATGACAAACCATTAGTGTTGCAAATTGTAAGAATGAAGCTATGCAAGCTAACAATCTACTAAGTGTTTCAGATCATATATAAAGAGCAGATTGAAACAAGCATTCTAATGAGTTTAAAACAAATTCAGAATAGGATGACTGAACACTACATCAAGAAAGAAGTCTCAGAAAGATGTTGAAGCCCCATCTGAATGATGAAGACAATGCTTCCTCTAAAGATCTCATTCTTAGCATGTTGCAAAAGCATCAAGAAAGTCTCATTCAAAGTATATATATCAGAGACTATAATGAGTTAACAACGTCAAAATGAAGTTGCAGCTAGTCAACATCATAATGATGTTATGAAGATAAACCAGAATCAAGATAGAAAGAGATTCTGAGATAATCACATCAGAATGATGTGTTATAATCAAAAGCATGAAGGTTCTGTGCATCAGAATGGAATGTAATGCAACATCATATCTTCCATATGTAGTCACAATTACATAGGACTCATGAGAAGATTGAAGTTTATAATATCACATCTTCCATCATAACCACCAAGGGTCCATCAGAAGATTGATGTTAACAACATTTGAAGATGCAAGAAGTTGACAGCTGAGACATGTCCTTGAGAGATCTAATGTGGGACATCAGATTAAAACCAAAAAGACTTCTCACAAGTCTGCACCAAGGGCAATATGCATTCAACATCAACAACAAGCCACATAACTTATTTATGCTGAAGCAAGCTATTTCAGAATGAAACTTGCTGTAAAGAGTTGATCAACATGATGAAGTTCAAGCTAGTTACAAAGCCTCATCAAGAAATCTTTGTAACACCCTAAAGGATATCACCTTTTGTCTGCTTATATTACTAAATTATAAAAACTTAGAATATAAGAATATCAGAGTTAACTATGCCGAATGTAACACCCCGAAATTTTCAACCCAATAAGTAGGGACGTGAGAGGTTAATTAGAAATTAATTTGTTTGTTTTAAAAGAAAAAAAATATATTTTTTGAGAAATTAAAATATAGTTAGTAATTAATTGAGTGATGAAGAAAAATGAAGGAAAGTAAATAAAATAGGTATTTCTTTATAATGGTCAAGTAGAAAATTTATAAAATCAAAGATATAAAATTCCTTGTAACTGAGTTGTCTATGAGATTTCTGTGTAATTAAATTGTTTGTGATTGATTCCCTGGAATGCTTGCTAGTAATTAATTGGCTGAGATTAATTACTGGTAGTAAATATTAAAAATATTTGTTACTATGTACTAATTAATTTATTGGTTGCAAATTGGTTTTAATTATTTTAATTATAAGTTATCTCTTATAAAGTTTATCTGCAAACAATTTCTTTACAGATGAAATTTTATTTGAGCAACTAGAAAAGTTTTCATTATAAGAAGTTTTATAAAATTAATTGGATGTTTGAAATTAAGTTTTAAAATTTTAAATCACATTCCATTATAATTACACAATGTAAAATTACATTGTGTAAATTAAACTCGGTACCTAAAACTACCAAATCACACCCTTTAACCAATTGAAATTCATGCAAAACCCTCCTTTCCCACTTGATTCCCACGGTCTCCCTTCCCCCTAAACCTCTCTCTCACTAAAATCCAATTCATTTCCTCTCATTTACTTTAACTTAGCAACTAAGTTAAGGTCAAAAGCTCTCTTCTCTCTCTTCTTTTTGCTCTGCTGGCTGAGACACCCAAAAGGGAAGGAGGAAGCCATTTTTGTGAAGCTTGTGGGCTGCATGCAAGCTGGGAGGTCCTCACTTCATAACCAACAACTTGTCTTCTCTTCGCCTTCATCTTCTCTTCCTTTATCTCTGCTGAACCTCAACAAAGGTGAGGGGGACTCTTTGTGGATTTAAGCTTTGTTCTGTACATGTGGTTGAGGGTTAGGGGTCTCAACCACATCTTGCATGCATGCCCCTCTTTGGCTGTTGTGTGTGCTTTGTTTGAATGCTTGAACATGAAAAATTGATGAAATGGGTTGGAAACCCTTTGGCAGTGGCTGTGTGAGTGCATGTCCTGGCCTTAGTGTTGTTTTTGTTCTTTTGAAACTGAGTGGGAAGGCCCCTGGAACAAGGGAATCCATGCCCAATTTTCATAAAATTAATTGATGAAGGTTGCATGTTGAAAACAAACCCCAAAACAATGTAACAGTGGCTGTTAGGTTCGAGTGTCCCTGGACAGCTCCCACGGTTTTGTGATTTTTGGGAGATCTAACCGTTGGTTTTTCACGAAATTTGTTTTGAATGAAGATAGACACAAAAATGAAAAACTTTTATTTTGACACCATGGAGAGAAACCCTCGTATTAAAGTTCATCCGTGGCTTTCAAAATGACTGTTCTGTTTTCATGTTTCCCTGGAACATGTCTCGGTTTTTCTCAAATTCCCACTTGTGTGCTTGATGTTTATTTTTCATTTTTGAACCATTAAAAACTAGAAAAAACAATATTTTTAACCATATAAATTAAAAAATTATCATGTTCAATTTCTAAATTAACTTTTTAAAAAGAAACAGGGCAAGGGTTTTTGAGCTCTGTTTTGAGTCTGAAACTTAGGCTGTTAGAAAAAAATTTACTGGGAACAACAGGGAAAGAATTTGGGGGCAAGGGTTACCTTTTTAGAAATATAAAGATGTTACCTTTCTACTGTAAAAATTTCAGCTCAAAAAAAGTTTGGGAAGTGGGAGAAATTTACATTTCTTTGAGCTATGTTCAGTGAGCACTCAAAATTCAAGGCTGCTGACTTAGAAAATTTTTATAAAATTTTCTAGATGTTTATTTTATAAGTGGAATACCTTTTTGTAAACTAGATTTCAAGAGTTTCGATTTGATATAAAAAAATTTAAATTCTAAGGTCAATTGCTTGTATCAGTGAGAGCTCACATTCAGTACTGCCAATTAAAATTTGACTAAATAGTCAAATGTAATTGTTAACACTTGTATTTTGTCACTTTACCTTCAATTAATATTTTAATTCTGTGAGATAATAGATAGAATACAACCATTATTATGATTAATTTATTCAAGTCTCAAGGAGGAAAACCTTGAGTATTTGATATTTGAAAGTATGATTTTCTCTGTTTTGGTGATATAGTCTGTTGACTGTAGTTTGAATCTTGTGGTGCAATTGTTTGTCGGTGTGATGTGTTTACAAGACTTGACTCGGGTACTTGTAATAACTAGAATTGATTTGTAGTGGCAATAGCAGGATTGCTATTCAAAGATAAATATAACTTGTATAGTGAGCACATTTAAATGATATAAGAGACTTTTATTTTATTTTATTTTCATTTAATTTATTAAATATCTTTCTTTTATCAAATCATAAGACATTTGAGAGGGTAAGAAATATATAAAACATAATAAAATTGTTCGAATCGTGGTGAGAACCGAAACGAGGAAGGAACCTCCAGCGCCAAGTCATGTGAAACGGTTGAACGAATGTGTTCATGGACAAAGTTTGAATGGACAATTGTGAAAGAGGTTGTGTGGGGGCTTCACCTGTGGTGAGCGATATGCTCGTGAGGAATGGGGTTGGCATGTGTCACCACTGTGGTGGTGGAGAGTGGATCTCCGTATGGTATGTCGGGGACATACGTCGTGGAAGACCACCATTCAGTACCTTTGGCAGTGAACCCACACCAACCTATAAGAGATGAACCCGATGAGAGGGAGTGATTGAGGAGTCAGTCCTCAGAGATTGGATGACCTCACAAGTGGTACCTGAGGTGTGCTCACTGACTTGCTGTTTCTTGGGGATCTGGCGCTGAGTTTGTGGTTATGCTTCCACAGTGTCGACTTGGCAATCCCGACAAATGCGAGGCACAACCTTGTTGGTGAGAGCCCTGCCATTGTACCGTGGTGAAGGGTGTACTCCCAGCAAGTCATCCAACTTAAATATGTGTAAGACCACTGAGTTCTGGGAGTTCCAGTGGCGGCTGGCCAGTGTGAAATAATTTACAAGAATAGTTGTGGAAACAAATAGGTTTCAGGTATGACCGTTAGAAAACCACATCGTGGTGGCTAGTAGGATTGTGTGTGTGACTGTAAAGTCATTCTGTGTGTACTGCTTGATGAAGCAAAGAGTTCACCCTCTGTTTATTTTTCTTTTAGGAACTTATGGCAGTACCTGTGGATGTCATAAAGATGTTATCTTCATCAGCTTCATCACTTTCGCTTGGAGGTTGGTCTAACATGTAGGGTTGGGTTTAGAGATGACTGCTATGAGACTAGGTTTTCCCTTTTTATGTATTTGAATATGGGTAGACTTAGGTTTCAGATTTGTGGCATGTACATTCAGCTTTCGTACTCTATTACCCTATGTATTTGGAATACCCTTTGGAAATGTACATATTACTATTACTCTGTAAAATATTTTGGTTATGAAAATCTCTATTTCATGTATATATGTATATTTTATAGCCAGATCTATTTACTTTATTTATTCTGTTTTACTTGCTTTTAAATGTATACTTATAATTGAGGCGGCGATACGCAACTTCCAAAATTAATTAATGAAAAGTTTTCAAAATTTAGTAAAATTCATATCTATGTTTTATTAACTTCACAGTTCTTGGAAAAATTAAAGTTAGTTAACATGCATATTAAATTAAAATAAGTTTTTAAATGAGAATATATGTAAACTCGGATTTAGGGTGTTATACCGAAACTAAAAGATAAACATGTATGACATAAACAAAGCTAAAAACAAAGCTCTTGGAACTTATGTGTCTTACAAAACATAGGCAATGTACATACAACATAAAACCAATTCCTAGACACAGGAGATACAAAACTAATAACATCTTCCTCCAAGCAAACATCTCCATGCTCCAAGGTTTTCTCATGAAGTGTCCTCCTGCTTAACTTGTAAAAACATGAAACTAAAAGGGATGAGACATAATGTCCTAGTGAGTGTTCCAAGGACTCTAGGCTGACTCTCTGTTCTAGGGATCCTTTTCTTAACTCTCATGGCTTCTCTTTACTTTTATTGATGCTTACACTCACAACTATTACCTCATCATTACTATTTCCTTAGACCATCCTTAACCTTTACTTAGGCACTTAGAGTTGGTCTCCTATGCCAAATCTAAGGCCACTTGTAACGACCCACCTTCGTTACATAACTAACAAAGCTAGAGATTTTATTTTATTTCTTTTAAAACTCTTCAATAATTTTATTTATGAAAATAATGTATGAAATTTTCACGATTCCAGAGTTACAAATAAAATTTCAAAACATACGATATAAACCATGCATTTACAAAACATAACTAAATCAAAACTTGGTGCCTCATGACACTCCAACATTGTAAAAGAAGATATACCTTTAAAAATATAAAACCCTTAAAAGTTATACATAAGATAAACCTAAGCTGGTCATATCTACACATAAAGAAGTAAAACATCATGATTAGAAAACAAGTATCTTCGCGTCCATGCAAGTCTATCCACTGTGCTTCTCAAAAGGGTGATCCAACTCCATTTCTTCTCAAGAGAATGCAACCTCCTAGAAGTCTGCTCCCCCGAACGCATAGTTCAAGATCATCACAGTCACAACCATATGTGCCACACGCAAAGGTAAGCTCACCAAAACAAAATCATACATATGCAAATAAATAGATTCCAAAATAAGGAAAAAGGAAGAAAACTAAACTTTATAAACTTCAAAAATACTATGCATAATAGCTAGAAATTTATAACAAAACTCAGCTTATATAAAGTCATCTCATATTGTTCATCAATAGCCACTATTAGACAACAACATGATAACGTCATTATCTCAACTAATGCATACCAAATAATCTTAATATAAATCTTCAACTATCATCAACAACATAGTTCCATAACCAATTATCACCATGAATCATCAACATCATGAATTACATTTAAACATTAGTATCACAATCCTCATCATAATTTAAATCACCAAAAACCATCATCATAACTTATGTACATGATCATAAACCACTAGACAACCTCAAATACCAAACACTGACTCTACTCCATGGAGTTTCAACTTCATATGAGTAGTCCCCCATAAGCCTCATCCTCTAACATAGTCTCACTCTCTGACCATTTAGGTAGTCTCTTGGGCTGACCCTAAGGGGGAAGTGTGGTTTTATCGAAAATAAACAAGTATGGGTAATGGCTTACCTCTGTAGGTTTGCAAGACCTTACATCTATAGGGATTCTCCCACTCGTCTATTCTATAGGCCCATTCCCGTTAGCCACCACAAAACCCCCAGCACTAGGTTGAGAGCCATCCTAGCACCCTCAACTTACGTGCCTACTCATATGCTTGTGCACCAACTGTGCACCTGTCATATACCACAACGACACAACATCTTTGGAATTCCCTACAGTCTTAAATACGACACCTCCGTACCCGCCATCTCCTATGGCCTAACTTAAGGGTCCAAATACATCTCAACAATCCACAACCACGACAACAGTTCATCCCCTATACACTAAAAGGGTCACTAAACCTCTTGGGGAGTAGTTCTCAATACTCTGACATGCCATTTGGAGTCAAAACATAGGGGTGGTACTTGGGAAGATATCCCACTAGGCGAGACCCCCGGGTCGCTTTAATGGGTCGGAGCTTTGGTGTGAAACTCACCCTCCCAAGTATACCATTTTCCAATAAAAACATTCCCAAAGGACATAGCTAACCCTCCAACATATAGGGACAATTACAATACAAGATTATCATTCATCATCATCGTTTCATCAAAACATATGTATCTCAACAATAAAGACATTCTTTCAAAGATAAACTTATTACATTTGCTTAAACATTTATAAGATTCATAATATCTACCTTTCTCTTTCGATGGTCATATCTCAAACAATCACATAACATCCATCATATCATTAATTCACTATTCATATACTCATCACATTTATGAACCCATCCCTAGTTCCCTAAGCAAAGTAAGACTTCCACACCTTGAATTCTTATAATCATCTCTTCAAAACCGCATATTAATATGAATTACATCATCTCAACTTATAATAAGCTTTAACATAATTATAAAAACTTATAACATCATTTTATATGCACTTGGAATTGTTTTGGAAACTCTCAAGAAAGTATTTGGGGGTAAAAGAAACATTCTACCTTAATTTAGATTAAGCTAGAAAATTTAGCTTAAGTCAAAAAGTTACCTTAAGCTAAAAATTTTAGCTTGAGCTAAATTTATGCAGTCCCAATTCTATCGAAGTTTAGCTTGAGCTAAAAATTTTAGCTTCAGCTAAATTCGCGCAGACCCAATTCTATCGAAATTTAGCTTGAGCGCTAAAACTGCGAATTCTGTAACAAAATATCTTCGAAAATCTAAGCTTTTAACCCCATTAATGGCTACCCAAGCATCCAAACTCACAATAAACACATCAATAATCATCCCTTAAGCTTCTAAACACTAAACCCCAACAAAAGAACTCAAGATTCAAACCAAACACCTCAAAATCCATTATAGAACAAAAAAAGAAGGTGGGCTTCCCTTACCACAGGCACCTCCAAGCTAGGTTTTTGAGAGAAGAATAAGAAGAAGAAGAATGAGATTTTGAGCTCAAACAAAGGGTTTCCTTAAATCAACAACACCACCTCATCATGCCCATGAAAACACAACCTAAAACAACACTCATAAGGATTTTTTGCATCAAATACCCATTATGGGTCAACCCAATGAAGAAGAAAGAGAAAAAGAAGAGATCTCACCACCTATTAATGGAGTCCCAAGCTCACGGGAAGGAAAAAGAATGCATGTCTTGAGGGGCTCAAGCCCCTAACTTGAGAGAGAGTTCCATGGGGAGGAGGGAAGTAAAGGAAGAAGAAGAAGGAGGAAATGAGAGCTCAAGAGAATGAAGGAAAGGCATAATGAGAGAAAAGAGGGAATAGGCTCATAATAAAGAAAGGAGGAATGAGCTTCTCTCTCATTTAGCCCACGATCCAACTCAAAATAAAAACACAACCTAATCCACCTCTCCTAAACTCACGAAACATCATCCATTTAGTTCATATTTTTATTTCTCAACAAAATAAAATAAATTTAATTCTTCTTGTAATTTAATTAAATCACTCATCATACATTATGAAAAACCACAGTGTTACACCACTAGTGCACTAAGGCACCTAAACATAATTCTTTTACTCTTGACCACTCACTAGGGTCTCACTTTACTATAACATTGGATGGGAACGTACATGCATAATCTTTCCTTCCTTTGACTTGCCCAACTTGGGCTTACATCACCTCTCTTTGTGAGGCATAACATCTTACATACCTTTCTGGGTAGCTTACATTAGCTTTCTATGGGTATAACCCCCCTCAAACCTCTAAAGGTAGTATTAAGCTATACACGTCCTTATCTAATGTATAGATTTACCTTACATCACTCCCCTAACAACTAGGCTCATGACACCTCATATACTTTAACATAGAAACATACATACATCATGCACTTCAACATATTCTAATTTGTTTCTACAACTGTGTGGTTTGCATTATCTCTTTATTTAAGTTTCACTTCCACCGCCATTTTCATTACTACAAGAGGCATCCTTCTTGCTGTGACCTTTAATAAAACCCACCGGTCCAAGTGGGCGGACTGTCAACTCTGTTATAAGGAAGAGTCTCCTGGTGTGTTCTTCTCTATGAAGAACCCCTTCTCCCTATGAAGAAGGTTGCTTTCCACCATGGGTATCAGGGTGACAGTCCTCGTTGCTCACCTCTAGGGGGCCTCTTAGCCTTATATTACGACAACCCTTCGCGAGTTGCCCAACTCATTCCTTACTCTTTTAAAAACATATTTTATAAAAAACCATTTCGTAAACCTTTCACAAACCATCTCACCTTGGTAATACAATGAATTCTTAGTCCTTTGCACATTGTTGTACGCCGAGTGTATGACTCTCGGACGTGACTAGTACTGGGGAAAGATTTTACCTTATGTTACCGAGGGGATATCCTTTCTAAAAACCTTTCTTTGAAACTATATTCTTTCTTCAAGACCTTTTATGAAACTTAGGGGAAACTCCCCACCTATTACTAAGAGGCATAGGTATAGTCTTAAGTGTTTTATGTATCTTTTATTAAATAGGGTTTATTGTAACATACAATCCCAAGCATATGCGATGATCACATGAATGCAATGAGGGTGTGAGCATAACATCCAAAACATCAAGGTACAAAGAGGAAACTAAGCAATAGCAAGTATCCAAAGATCATACATAGCGGATAAAGATATAAACATACATAAGCTCCACCCACTTCTCACATAGCTTCAAACCCCATTCAGGAGGTTTCATGCTTAGCCTAGCATGTTTCCACGCTTAGCCTGGCCCTTTAAGACTAAAAACCTCAACTTTGCACTTCTCAGGCCAAGCTCAATAAATTCCAGGCTTAGCCTCAAGTCCCTTGAAGCTAAAACTCCAATCTGTACCTTTCAGGCTAAGCCTCGCAAAACCCAGGCTTAGCCCCAAGCCTTATAGAGCTAAAACTCAAATCTACACCTCTCAGGCTAAGCCTCGCAAAACCCAGGCTTAGCCTTAAGCCCCCTAGAGTTAAAAATCACATTCTAGAAGTTTCAGGCTAAGCTTTGCAAATCCCAAGCTTAGCCTGGCGCTGCAGATTGCAACTTTGTGAATTCTTGCAAATTTGCTTCCCATGGCCTCCTAAATGCAACCCAAGCATGACATTAACTCATATAACACATCTATTACAAAACCCAGCCCTTAAACAACCTAAACAACCTCTCAATCTCTCCCAATCACCCAAAAACCATCAAGATCTACACTTAGGGATCAAAGGGGAAAAATGGGAAAGATATGAAAATAAGAACCATGGAGGGATTGGGAAGACAAGGGGAGGAAGCACTCACCTCGGGGTACTCGGATCTGAGCTCTGGGGTGTTGGGTCATAACCTCGGGTCCTCTTTCTCTTCTTCCTTCTCTCTAACTCCTTTCTTTCTTTTCTCTTTCTCTCTATAACTTTCCCTTGCCTCTTCTACTTAAACTGTGTGTATATGTGCGGTCTTAGTAGGCCTTTGCCCACCTTGGGCCTTGGCTCCCCATCTGGGTCCTATTATCTTATTCCTGTCAACTCTTAATATAAGGTAACTATTATTAATAATGCCTAAGGGTATCCTTTAACCATTAAATGTAAAAGCTATTCCATAAAAGATGTCTCTTTATTATTTATCACTAATGTCCATAAATTGAGAATGTTACAATATTCATAAGTGGAAACATTCAACAAAATATGTTTCTCCTAAGCTCTATCAAAACACAGTTCTAATATACCTTCAGAAGCCCTTTAGAATCTATCCATCAGAATGATTTGCTCATAACAAATTCAAAATTTGGACAGGTCACATACAACTGGCATATTTCAAATTCTTTCAAAGAATAGTTGTGCCAAGAGTCCAATGGCTACTTTGTTGAGCACTATAAAAGGGACCTCTTAAAAGCTTTTGAAGACATCTTGAAGCAAGTGAGCAAAAGAAAAACTCAAGCCTTCTTCCTCAGTGAGGAGTTTGCATTTTCTGCTTCAAGCCTCTCTATGAAATTGACCCACTTTTGCATATACTTACTGAGCTATTCCTTGCTAAAAGTGAGAAGTGTGAGTTGTATTTCTTGAGTGGAAAAAACCCCTTTAGGGAGAATCTTTAATTTGTGCAATACATCACAAATATCCTTTATTGTATTTGCTAAAATCTCCAAGCCAAGACTAAGGAGTGGTGTTGTGGTGAGGGAGCAATTGTGTGGTTATCTTGAGGCAGTGTGGGAACATTATTAGTGGTGTGTTGTGAGCTAGTGTGAAGCTCTGTATTATGGTGAACTTCCGGTGGTTATTGCATAAGCCAGTGGTGGCTGTTTATGGTGTTGATTAGTGAAAATCTCACTGGAGAGTGAGGACTGGACGATGTAGCCCTGGGTTTGGGGTGAACCAATATAAAAATCTCTATGTGTGATCTTCTCTCTCTTTCTTCTTTACTGCTTTGAGTGTCTAATTGGTTTAACTTATTCTATAAATTCACTTTTATAGTATAAGATTTCAACTTAAATACTCTTCTGAAAAAGATCTTTGAATTAACAAATACTTGAAGCTTTGTTCTGAAGAAAGAAACCTTTTTGAAAAATTGCCGAGGATTTCATTATGAGCTCAGAACGAATATTTATTCTGAACACACACACACACAATCTGAGTTACTGCAGAACTTGAAAAAAGGAATTAAAGTTTGTGAAACATAATTCAACCCCCCTTCTTGAGTTATTTTATTCACTTCAAACACAACTTCTTCTCACAGTCAAAGACTCCATATGACTTCATTTCATAGCTTGCTTCCACAACTCATTTCTGTAGTACGCTTTCATTTTCTCGAAATGCATGTCGACTCCATATGCAACATCACGAAAGCTTAGTATCCACCATGAACATTGTTCAAACAAGAGAGAAGAGGAAAACACTTCTTCTTCCTCTTAAAGTCATAAACAATTATGACTATCCAATTCCATACATAACAATTCATTCAATCAAGTGCTTCAAGCACTACTACACTCCTCATGAAATTAATTCATGATTCACATAATGTTTTATTAAGTTTTATGCATCATCACTCTCTCAAGTCCTTAATCTAAATTTTAAGTCCATCTCACCCACTCCTCCAAGCAAAGATCCTAATGGTTACTTTGAGTAATACTCTAAGTCCATCTTAATGATAAGTCCACATATGCCAAAGGTACCTAAATCCATCTAAGTACATATATCTCAAAGGGGTTTACTCACTATTTTTAAATGTTTATTTATTATCATAGCAGTAAATGGTAATTACACACTAGAACCAAGTTCTAGTTCACAATTGCACTCTTCAATAGGGTCCATTTGACATCTACATCAATCTCACAAACTTCAACTCAATTAAACATCAAAACATCAATATTATGCACCACATAATCGAGTTCCTAGCACATAAGCTTTGCCAAGAGAATCAAGCTTTGGCTCCTGGGGCGCCAAGCTGAGTGTGAGATTTACTAAGGCTTAGTGGGATTAGTTGAGGCTGAGCATGGCATCAGCTGAGCCTAATTGTGAGATCTCTAGAATGGGGAGTTGGTTCCAAAAGTGTCAAGCTAAGCATGAAAACACCCTAGGCTGACTGCGAGACCTCCAAAATGGGGTTTGAAACTATGCACAAAGCACTATAGTAACTATAAGTAGATCTAGAAGACATCCTGCAAAAGAACAATATTCAGAAGACAACCCAAGACAAGCTCAAGAAGATGTTATGAGGCAACCACAAAGACAAAACAACAAGCACCAACAACTACAATTCAATTTTGAATTACGCTAGTTGTACATAGTGGAAAAGAGCAGAGAATACAATAGAAAAAGTTGAGAAACTGTGGAGTGGACAAGAAAAATAACCAACACATAGCTGTATGAAAAGGACATCTTATACAAATTTTAAATGTGTTTGAAATCCCTCTAACAACCATAAACGACTACCTCCAAGGTCTATTTAAAGACCTCCATTTGAAAGAGCTCATTGCAAGGAATGAGAGCTATAAAGAGAAGGTAAGGTCAAAAGAGTTATGCCACTCAAAAAGATACCCCAAAATTAGAAAAGTCCTCCTTAGCCAAAACATTCTAGGACTAGAGCCAAACCTTGTCCGTCTAAAAAAGTGTATGTAAACACCTTCATCAAAGGAGCCATAATGAAAAGTGCATCCCAAAAGGTGTGCAAGTATCTGTCCAAACAAATCCCCTTAGGAAAAAGAGAAAAAGTCAGAAGAGCAATTAGGAGATTACTGCTTCTAGAGTTGAGTGTGAACATAAGGTTGTTGTGGGTGTTAACAGTAGTTGTTGTTTAGGATTGAGCCTAGAGAGGCTTGTGCAAGAATACTTGGGTAGTGGAAGCCTGTAGAAGTTTAGAAAATACTGGCAAAGAACCTGCAGAGGCTTAGAGAATACTGGTGAAAAGCTTGTAGAGGCTTAGAGGATACTGGTTAAAGGCCTATAAATGCTAGGAGAATAGTGAGTGGAACCTTCAAAGGTTTAGAATACTGGGTTGAGAGGAATCCTACAAAGGCTAGGAAAGAATACTATTTAGTGTAGTGAGCCTAAGAAGACTTTAGAAGAAAGAATACCTGTTGAATTGTAAGGGTGGTTAGTCTTAGTGGAAAATCCTAGAGGTGAAAGTAATGGATGTAGCCCATGGTTGGGGTGAAGAAATATAAATTTCTTGTGAGTTGTATCCTTCTTTACTGCTTATTATGTTTATATTCATGTTGCATGCATGCTTTAAGTTCTGAAAAATATCATGAGGCATCCTCAGAGGGATCCTCTTCTTCCTTGAACATATCCATTTGCATCATTGGCACTTGGCATAATGTTTCCACTTCGTCTTCATCATTCGCATAGGGTCAACAATCTTCCTCTGAAAAATAAAAACATGGGAGTGAGTTCTTTATTTCCTTGGTCACCATAAACAATTGGACTTACAGTCCCAGACAACCTACGTAACCACTGCATGTGGTTCACCTACGCAACCTATGCTCACGGTAATCCTAGTCCGAGTATCTATCTTACAACATCTACTCCTATGGGCCCCACTGCCATTAAACCTCCCAGGTTTTAATGGCCTTACGCAATTGTGTGGATGATGATTGGGAGCACACGACTCATGTCTGGTACAAATGACACGTTGCTCTCACCAACCTTGGATATAGCTTCGCTCTAGTCGGGAATACCAAGTCGCTTGTGTGAGTCCCCCGTACTAACCAGACTTTTAGCCTTAGTCGAGTTGTTACAACTTGACACCATTTCCCCCAAGACTCCTTTGAGCCAGACAAACTATTCCCCAACGTACCAACTATAGTCATCCACTCCTTACAACGAACCTCACACGCTTCCATGCCGAGAATCATTGTTCCCAGGACATTCGGTTTCAATGGTACTTCTGAGAAGACGTTAAAGGACCTTCTCACCGAGTACGAAATCAATCCCCATCTCTAACTCCATTCTAGTTCTTGCCACCGATGTCCCTTTCACATCATTCCGTTTCCTCGTTGTGTGCGTCGCCCCATGCAAGGCAAATGACACGAAATGTCATCCACTATTCCTCGTACAACAAGGGGAGAGGGGTTTCGTCCCTCCTCACCTCTTAGCGTCATGAACATCATGATTGCTTAAAGTGGATACATCCATTTACAAACATCTCAGTGCCTCGGGCACCTCAACCTCAACCATTCTATTTATGCACAAACAAAACTAACATGCATTGCTGAGGGACAAAGCCCCTTGGACTCAGATCACAACAAAATAATATATAGCAAATCTTATACAATTTAATATCCAATGCCGAAGGTCACATCCTTTCGGTTTTAGCAAACAAACCATAATGAAATGATCAATAAAGTAACAATGTACAATTTAATATTACAATACCGAAGGTCATGTCCTTTCGGTCTTAGCAAACAATTCGTCAAGAATAGTCAATGAAGTAGCATTCACAAAATTCGGAAAAACAAATATCCAATCAACTCATAATAAAGATAGCATTCACATGGATATATCAACATACTTTTACAAATTAAAAACTCATCACAAACTCTAAAATTTGTCAGACCCGTAGCTAACACAAAACCAAAATTTTCAAGCATCATAAGTTCATAAATTGAGTTCCAAACACTCCCAAATCAAGCCCCAACCTATATATATACATATAAACTTTCATTTTTCACTAAAAAGAACTCAATTTAAGTATTTAAAACTTGGATTATTGGTGGTTTAACATCAAACCCGAAATGGGTCCTAAATCCCCCTGAAAAAGCTTCAAAACTTAAAAATTAGATTCTTGTTGATCTAGAAATCCGTTTCGATGAACCAAATATGAAACCCTACATTTTGAAACATGAGAAATCCATTTTTGAGGTAAAAAAAAGCTAATTTCAGCCCCATAATTCTCAGTTTTCAAAACAGTAGCAAAACAGAGCAAATGCACTTAAAACTCTAAAATTAAATTCCCAATGATCTAGAAGTCCATTTTTGATGAATCTTATATGCAACCCTACATTTTCAAACATGAGGAATCCATTTTTGAGGTCAAAAACAGCCAATAACAGCCCCATCATTCCCAGTTTCGTAAATAGTGCCAAAACAAGGTAAAAATGCATTTAAACTCAAAAATTAAATTCCAAATGATCTAGAAATTCATTTTTGATGAATCTTATATGCAACCCTACATTTTTAAACATGAGGAATCCATTTTTGAGGTAAAAAACAGCCAATAACAGCCCCATCATTCCCAGTTTTGTAAACAGTGCCAAAATATGGTAAAAATACATTTAAACTCAAAAATTAAATTCCAAATGATTTAGAAATCCATTTTTGATGAATCTTATATGCAACCCTGCATTTTCAAACATGAGGAATCCATTTTTGAGGTAAAAAATAGCCAATAAGAGCCCCATCATTCCCAGTTTCGTAAACAGTGCCAAAACAGGGTGAAAATGCATTTAAACTCAAAAATTAAATTCCAAATGATCCAGAAATTCATTTTTGGTGAATCTTATATGCAACCCTACATTTTCAAACATGAGGAATCCATTTTTAAAGTAAAAAATAATATAAAACAGCCCCATCATGCCCAGCACACTAAACAGAACCCAAAACAAGTATAATGACCCTTAAACTCAAATATTTCATTCCAAATTATTCCAAAGTCCAAATGTAAGATTCCACATATGCAACCCTAGGTTTTCATACTCGAGGAACCCATTTTTGGGGTCAAAAACATCAAAAAGTGTACCCACAATTCCCAGCCACGTGAACACTAACGAAAATATCATTTAACACACATGTCATATATTCAAAATCACATTTAATGGCATTCAAGCTTGACCCACTAAGGGTAGATCACAAAACAAACAATTTAGGCTCAAGAAAGTGAAGGAACTCCTCCCATACCGTGTTTCTCCTAGCTCAAAAACTCAAAATGCAAAAATCCACCACCCAAATGTAGAGATACTCTAGCTCTACAACATATTCAAAAATCAAGAGAAAAGGATAAGGATTAGCCATGAAAAGGTTAGAGAGAAGGGGTGAAAACCTAGGGAGAAGTTAAAAGCTTACCTTTACTCTCTCAACAAAGAGAAAATTGAATTTATCTCTCTCTCCCTTGGTCTCAAAACTCACAGCTGTGTTGTGCTAGGGGGGGGGGGGGTCCCTCTTGGATTTTGTAGGGTTCCCCCAAACCCTAAAAGGGGTCCCACATGCCCATTCAAAAAAAGATTTTTAAATAATCATGTTTAGGGTCTTAAGCTAGGTTAATTTTTTAAATTTTTTTTACTCTATTAATTCACCAAAATGTAGCATTTAATTTTCTAAAGCCAATGCCTTTTGAATAATTTAATTTGGACTTAAAATGAATTTTCTAAGTCCAAATTACTAAACAAAATTCCAAAATTATAAATTAATTCAAATTAATTAATTTTGATGAACTTAAGTCATTTTATGCTTAATTATAATTATTAAAATTTTATTTAAGTTCAAAATAAATTTTTAAGCTCAAAATCTCATAATTACGAAAATGCCATTAATGAGAATGTTCCTTACTTTGACCAGCTTTGACTTTCTTTGACTTTTGGTCAAATCATGGTCAAAAACTTGATTTTATTAATTATTTTCACTTCATTAATGAAGATTTAATGTCTCACATTCATTTAGTTGCTAACTAGTTCTTTTTAGGCTTTAATCAAACAAATTGCACTCTATTTTGTTTAATTACCTTAGTTAAACTAAATCACCAATTACTTTAGAACAATTAATTTTACTAATTAAAGTCATTCTAAACCCATTAGTAAGCTAATTATGTTCTTAAAAGTCTAAATTTAGATTCTAGACACAAGTTCCACTTAATTACAACAATACCATTAATGAGTTGACCAAATCCCTTACCATAGACTTATTTTTTACTTTTAAAATTTTGAATTTTCCTCCAATAATCATGTAATGTCTCTACTTAATCCTTATTAAGTAATGCTTATTTTAATTATTTCCATTATTTTTTTTAATTACTCAATTAATCACTAATTAAGAGGTTAATTTTCTATTTAGTCTTAAACTCTAAAATTTAGGGTGTTACATTTTATCTATACTAAGCACCTATAGGTAGAAGTCTTTTAGGGTTTTACATACATCAAACATCTATAGGCGCAAGTTTTTGTAGGTATAAGTGTTTGTAGGTAGAAGTCTTTTTGAATTTTACATATTTATTTGATTATTAGAAGATTTTACCTACACCAAACAGTCTTAGGTAAAAGTATTTTTAAGTTTTACCTACAATAAAATATGTCCATAGGTAAAAGTGTCAGTGGGTGTAGGTCTTTTTTTATTGTAGTGAATTCATATACTTGGAACAAGAATCTTGGCAAGTGGGCAATTATCTATCATCAAGGAACAAATTGAATGTTATTCAACTTTTTTTTATTTTTTTTATCTAGTTACCCTGAATAGTGTTTCAAGCTTATCCTTGACAAGGCAATACTCTTTCTTCACTTGTTGTGAACATTTGAGGCACTTGGGAGTAATTAGAAACTTTCCATGATTAGACAATGAAATTAGCCAAACTAGCACTTGAGCACTTGACCTCTGCCCAAGTAGCTTAGGCATTCAATGTAAGCAGTAAGATTAAATTAGTAGATATCAACTAGCATCAACAACAACGTTCAAGCTTCTAAACAAAATCACAAACAATAAATTATGGTGATGAATAGAATTTAATATTTTCAAGGGCAGAGAACTACATAAATCCAATAAGAAGAGCAAATTCAATACAAATTTGAGAAAGTGAATAAGTAATAGATAAATTTATTAGCCTATGTTGTCTAGTTTTTATTATCTTTTATTTTTTCATATTTTAGACTTTTTTTTAGAATGAATACTTATTATAATCTAAAAATAAGCCATATTAGCTTTTATTAACTTTTGGGGAAATCATCCAAGGAAAACAACTGGGTGTTTATTTTTTGATGGAACGTTCATATCAATTTATTGATAGATAATACACATTTGCATAAATAGCGAGAAACCAAGGAAGGTATAAAATTACCTTGTAACTAGACACCAAATTCACTAAGTGATCCTCAAAATCCTTGAAAAGTGGGGGAAAGAAGAAAAGGGGGGGGGGGGGGGGAGGAGAATCCTTGAATCGTTGAAAAAAGGGGGGAAAAGAAGAAAAATCAAATAATTTGATTCAACTCATAATTTTAATTACAAAAAAAAATCATAGTTGAAGCATAAAAGTAAATTATTGAGGGATTTTAAGTCGTGAAAACCCTATAACGAGTTTTTTGAATGGAAAAGGGACATTCAAAATTGCTGCTAGTGGAAAAGGATGCATACCTTTTTCACAAGTTTCGATGCTCAAACCACCATTAATTTGTTGGTTCATGTCATCGAAACTCCATAAGAAAGAAAATTTACCTTGATTGTGAGAGATAAGAGAGGAGTAGAAGATTTGATGAAGAAAAAACTATAGAGAGAAAAACAAGAGAAGCTACAATGAGAGTTTGCGAGAGTGAGGATGCATTGAAGAGAATGAGCTCAACTGAAAGAAAGATAAATGTGTGAGAGAACAAGCTCAATAGAGTAGGGATTCTGAAAATTCCACTCTGATTCTAATTTTCTTACATTTAGGTACTGAAAATAAATGATGATTATTGCAAGGTTTAAATTCTAAAAGTTTTTTTTTTCTTTTTTTGAGTTTTACATATTTATCGTAGTATTACAAGGTTTTACCTACATCAAGCATCTATAGGTAAAAGTATTTTGGGTTTTACCTATAGTAGTTTATGTCCATATAGGTAAAAGTGTTTGTAGGTATTGATAATTTTTCTTGTATTGTGATAATAATACTAGAAAACATTTATAAACTCAACCAATGAAAAAATATATATTTTCTGTAAATACTGATATTTCTATCACACAAACATTGTAAATGCCAATCGGGTATTGTAGATGTCATAAAAACATTGAAACAAATAATGACAATAACAAGAAAAAAGGTTGGGAAAAACTTAGTTGTTCATAGAGATCATATACATGTTACCAAAATAGAAAAAAAAATCAAGACATAATTTTAGAGTCATCTTATCCAACATAGAAATTAAAATAAAAAATCCTATTGAAATCCTAAATCATATGGAGGTGGTCAACATAGGTATTAAATAAATTGATGGTAATGTTTCATTTAGTTTGAACATTCCTTATATTTCCATATAAAAAATAGTTTGTGTCCCTTGTTTACAAGTCGAACATGTGAAGCTACTCATAATGAGCTTTTAAAAGAAACTCTTCAACAATGGGTCGCATATTTTGTACTTCTTTTATTCTTTGAGCAACGAGCATATCCTAAAACCAAAAAAAAAAAAAATCAACTTGTTTAGTGATGAATATTTTGATAATTTAAATTTGTACTTCTTTATTTTTCTCATAAAGATTATTTATTGGAAATTTTGACTGAAAAACTTAATTTTTCTTGTTGAATAGCAATAAAATACATTGAACTTTAGAAAAGAAAAAACTTCAATTCCCAATTTTTTGTTTATCTCGTTAGCAACCACTTCCTAAAAATTTTAGCAATATTTTTTAAAACATTTTGAATAGTAATGAAAAATACTAGAATGTCCAAAATGAAGACACTAATTTTAGTTTTTGCTTTGTTTTTCTCATTAGCCAAGATGATTTCCTAAAACTTTTAACAATATTTTAAAACAACTTTTTGAATAGTAATGAAAAATATGAAACATTCAAAATAAGTATACACCAATTTTTTATTCTTTGTTTTTCTCTATAGCCATGATTATTTCATAGAAATTTTTGCAATATTTAAAAACATCATTTTTAATAGTTATGAAAAATACAAAATGTCCTAAATAAGTATATACATCACTTTCTAGTTCATTGTTTCCTCATTAGCCAGTCATTTCCTAAAAACAAAGTTGTCCTTAATTTCCAAAAAGTTGTAGTAGTAAGCTAAAAAGAATATGTAAAAAATTAATAAAAGTGTTTTAAAATAATTAAGCACACTTACTTTAGTTATTATTCAATTTTTATCCTCAGTAGCAAGCATTTCCAAAAAAAAAAAAAGATTATAGTAAAATACAAAATATCATATGAAATTGTAATTTAAAATGCCAAACTTTACATGTCCCTTAAAAAATAAAAGAGAACCAAAGATTTATAAATTTGAAATAAAAAATAATAGCACCACAATCTTTAATACACTCTTTTGAATACACTCTTTATTATTGGTTAAAATTGATTAAAATTCATAAAATTGGTTCCTTTATTGATTAATGATGGTTTTATAATTAAAAAAAATATTAACTAATATTAAAAAATTTGTTAGATAACATGTTACTAGCATTTCTCATTTTGGAAATAAGTATACTTACTTTGCTTTCATTTTTGTTCTATAACTTGTTTTCCTTTGTGGCGTTGAGGACGGATTCCAAATTTTTCATATCTTTCCACCTCTACCAGAGATCGGCACCGAAAGCCTTTCTTTTTGTGATGATAAATCTGCAAAACAATTTTTTTTAATGAAATATCAAAAAGAAAACATAAGAAACCATTTTCAAAATTGTTGTTGCAATTCAGTCATTCAAAGTATGCCCAATAGGAGAATAAAAAATGAAAAATAAATGGAAAAAGAAAATAGTGGAATAAAAAATATACAGTGTTTGGTATTGGATAATTATTTTTATTTCTGAAAACATTTACCTTTTTGAATTTTTTAATAATGATTTTTTCCACAAATAATGTATCATTTAGAAGTGTATGAAAAAGAAAAAGAAAATTAAAATGTGAGAAAGTAAAAGAAAGACAACAAAAAAGTAATTATTGAAAAGAGTTTTTGTAATTATTTAATTATGTTTATGACCTTATACAATCAATTTTTTTCTTTTTTCCTCTTAGCAACAATGTTAGTTATCATCTGTGTGGAGTTCTTGATCATAGGCTTTTAGCTAAAGTAAAGGGTGGACATTGTTTGATTAGTGTATTAATCCTACTTCATGTACTACTTCATTGTCTAAATAGGATGCTCTTATGTCTATTATATTTCTATGTAATATCCTATTTGTAGAAGTTGTCTATTATGTGTTTATTTTTGTGGTTTTGTTCATACATAGGTGGAACCTTTGGTCATTAAGTTGTATCCTCGATTGAGTTTCACTTGTGCTCATTATCAATAATAATTTCTTTTGCTTTTGCTTCTTAAAAAAATCTAATTACATAATTACCTTTTGGGCACAAAGAGATTTACTTGATGAAAGATAGCCATCAAGTGAATTTTGGATGGCTTCAAGGAAATTTGAACCCATGCCCACAAGAAAGTTACTTTTTTGTCCAAATCTTTAATAATTTGTGCCAACATGCATTGACTTTGTGTACATGAATGCATTGATGAACAGTTTTTTATTAGTATAATGCTTAGTAAGGTTTTAGCATTAGTTTATAATAACTAGTATGGCTTTGCGAAATATAAGTTCAACATCATTGAAAAGATGTACAAGAGCTTTACATGGATTATCATCCCAATTAATATAGTAGAAATTCAGAACTTGAGATTGTATCAATTATATGTACTCTTTTAAAGAAACTTTCTTATATCGTTTCACCACTAAATAAAATGTCATTTGTTAACCAAAAAATATGTCAAGTGTCAAGATTTCTTTTGTTGATATAGTTTTTGTCCAAAATATTAAATTATTAGAGTTAACATCATGGATCTACATTAAAAGTATGATGTATTTTATTAATAATTGATGTATTAATTAATGATATAGATCAATGCTTTATACTAGCAGGATTGTTTATAAATATGTTGTATCATAATTTTTGTGTAAACTCCCAATGTTTGTACTAACATTTTAATTTTTGTTAGATATAAACTATTATAAATGAAGTCTAATTTAATGTCAAGCAAATAGTAAATGACATTTTTTATTGTAGTGTACAAGTTAAGAGCTTTGAATTTAATGGAGAAATATAATCTAAATAGTTTAGTTTGTGTACAACCCTAGAAATATTTATGAATTGAAGAAATTTTTTTCTTACTTGAAGAATCTTTTATAAAAACTACTTATCCTGGTTTAAAAAAAAAACTTTTTCATAAATGTGCAACATACTTTTCAAGCAAACTATTTACTTTAAGAACATCTTTAAGAAATAGATCTCTATACTATGTGTGTTCTTTACCTACAACTTGAACTACATAAACAAATTTGTTAAATTTCTCATTATTTAGAAAGTTTTCATAAAAGAACTTGTGGATTAAGAAAATATACTCATGAACAGGTTGTTTATCTTGAATCAACAAGGAAGAAAATAAAATTTAAAATTGAATTATGTACCTTATCAACCCTTCCATTATTTTTTCGCTTTCTGCATTCAACGATCCAATTTTTTTGAATCCATTCAGCTGGTGGTTCAGGGCATCTTACTGTTTTTGACCTTAAAGTTTCTCTCCCAAATGGGGTTTCAGTCTGAACTTATAATAATACAAATATATATAAGCAACACATGCTTGAAAAGATATTCATAAGAATAAAAATAGAAATTTCAAGTATACAATAATGCGGTGTATTTTTACCGTTGCTTGATGTGTGGAGACTTCTCGCATGGCTAAAGGAGATCGAATTTCTTCTTTCTGGTATAACAAGTGTGTAAATTTATTAATAGATGAAAATACACAATTGAAATTTTTATAAGATATTCATGAAGATCTAAACATAATTTTAGAGTGTAAAAATATATAATGGGTCGTCCTTTCAGGAATCAATGTAACATATGTATCATTGTATTATAGTCCAGTACTTTAGTAACTCGTGTTTGAGACTATTAATTGATAAGTTAGTTTACAATTTGTTTGCAAGAGTATTTTTTGTAAACTGTTTTCAAAACTAATATCTCATTTTTAGTTTTTAAAACACAAAGCGAACTTTTCCAAGTTTTTTGTTATGATTGAAAATGATTTGAGTACTTCTTTTTTTTGTCTTCATAAATTTAAATTTTTATAAATAATCTATATTATTATTTTGTGATGATGTGTCATGTATTTAGTCTTGTCATACCAAGACTTTTCTAAAGCAACATGTGACATAACATAGATATATGTCACAACACCACTAAGTGATGATAGAGTTATTTTCAAAAGTTTTAAAAATTGTTAAAATGAAAAATACAAATAAAACTATAATTACATGGACCAAAAACATGCTTCATCCATTATATAATTTTTTGTATAAATTATATTTTTATTTAGTAAATAAAAAAAATACTTTTAGGTAACTATAGTTTTAGATTTTGTATTAACATCAAACTCTTTTATATTTTTAAAGATCAAATGTTTTATTAAAAATTCATAATATTTGGGAAGTGTATTAGAACAATTAAAAAGAATAATGTAAAAAATGATTAAAAAAAAAGAGGATAAAAAAGAAAGTTTATAACACTACTAATCTAAAAAATGGAAGAAAAATAAAAACGTTACAAGCTTATAAGCTATAGTAACTTCTAAGCTATGAATTATTCTTAAAACTAGCTTATTTAAGAAAGTTTTTAATTTGGTCAAACAAGCCTATAAACTAGCTAGATAAATTAAAAATTAGCTTATTGACATGTGAAATACATCCTTTTCTAGAAAAAAAATGTATTCTAATATATGATTAAATGATATATACAATTGAAGTTTATAATAATGGAAGAATTAATTTAATAAAAAGGAAATTTTAATTTCAAAATGAAATATACCTCTTTTTCTAATTGCTTGATGAATTCACTAAACTCGGTATCATCAAATAATGGATTTGCATAAATGTCTGCATTATTTTTTTTCTCCAATGGAAAGCCAAATTCCTCCTGGGGTTAACATAACACAAACAACAAGATAGTTAAATTGTGCATATTTCCTCATAAAATTTGATAATATGTATCTACTAAGAACATAGAAAGCAAGATTTACGATGTGAATTAAAGAAACTCTATCTTTAGATTGATATTGGGTACACACACATATACATACACACACACACACACACACACACATACATATATATATATATATATATATATATATATATATATATATATATATATATATATATATATATATATAAAATTAAAAATGTTTAATCGTTCATTCTTCCCATAGAGTTGCCTCCAGAGGGATTAGAAGGTAATTATGTGGTAGATTTCTTAGCTGCTAAAGGTCACTCCATTCCTTTGGGAACCCAATGGTATAATGTTCCCCCTAAAAATTGTAAACAATTAGTTTGGACAGATTTTATTGGGACTTTGTTCCCTCATAGAGTCCAACATGTAATGGCCTTGGCCCCTTTTCATAAAAACAAAATATAAAACCAATCTTATTTGTATGTATGCTTTCCAACAATTTCTATACCATTCATATAAAAACACAACCTCTAAGGTGAAGATACATTTTTCTTTTATATGTTTGTCACTAAACACCATTCACAAAGAGGTTATAAATACAATTTGATAGATAAGAAGGTTGATCCCAACTAGTATACTATATTGTATGCAAACATTGAAGACATAGAAGATGAATTCAATTTGGACTCAGAAGAAGTTTAATTACTGGTTTAACCCTTAGAAATAGGCTTTACATCTCCTTGTAAATTAAGCTACATTGCAAAGAGGGGTAAAACCCACTGCAACGTTTGAAAAAATTATGAGGAGTGAGGTTCGAGTGTTAGTTCTAATGAATATTTTTTCCTACTCTTCTCGGCTGAAGAAGACATTTTAATATATTTAATGTCTTTTTTCTTTCTCTATCTATTGCTACTTTAATAACTATATAAGGCACAAGGAAATCTTTTGGAGTCCTACCCATGACAGAAGGCAATAAATATAAATTTAAAGAGAGAAGAAAAAAATACAGATGAAATCAATCAGAATAGAAGGAAATAAACTAATTCATTCTGTAATATTCACGTGACAATTAATACTAGGAGATGATTCCTGGAAATCAAATTCAAACCTAAATTTTTAATTAAAACACTTTTTCTTCTTAAAAGTTAAAACTGACCCATTAGTGATAGATATTTACGAGCTAGACATTGTATAAAAGAAAGTGAACGTCCAAAGTTATGCTTATTCTCTTATTTAGACATCACTTTTAAATTAACAATTGACAAGCCATTTCTTCTACTTAAACTTCAATCTTCACCAAACAGGTGTGGCTAATATATATATATATATATATATATATATATATATATATATATATATATATATATATATAAGATTTTCATTTACAACTTATTATTGCATTTTGTCTACATTTTTTTATTATATTTAAATTATAATATTTGTTCATACCTGGAATTCCCAATAGTGGTTTCCAAGTAAATTTTCTTCTCCTATATTGCAATCTAGCTGGTGCTGCTCTCCCATGGTGGTTATAAAGGGTGTAGAGTAAAGCTACAAAGACATTAAGATATTTGAGTGAACAAGGGAGTTGGAAAATATTTGAATCTTTCAATAATATTAAAGAACAAAAATAATCGGTTATGTTGGTCTAAGTTCAAGAAAAAATGATGATGGGTTAAAATACAGGCATAGTAACTCAGCCTTAGCTTAAGTTGTATTAAATTTCCGCTATAGGAATCCTTGATTACAAAGACCAAATCCCAACTATATTATCAATGGACTTGGATTCTCTTCTTTTACTCACTAATAAGAGAAGACACTAACATAAGATGTAGAAAAACTAAAATTTATATAGAAATTGTGCAAGAACATCCATTAATTGTATAAGAATTCAAAATATTATATAAAACTGTTTTGTATTTATTACTTGACCATCTCCTATTAGTGAAATTTTCCTTTGTAGATTGGTTAAATAATGCACTCCTTTGATTTGGAGGGTAGATTCAAACATGATATTGGCTTGGAAGATCAATATTGGTCGAGTAATTATTGGGTTCGAACTTAATGGTTGCTGATAAATTTTGTGCTGATTTAGTCACCAAAAACTGCATATAGAAGGGCAGTTTAATACTTTAATGTTAACTTTGGTAAGGATAGGTCATGTGGCTGGTTGAGGATTTGTATGTAAATTGAACAAGCTTGGCCTTATACATGGTTGGGCTGTATTATTTGACACGCTTTTGGTACTCTGAAGAATGAATTACTTTGGCTGATAAAGTGCCTGTTTGTTTGTGCTTAAATAAAGTGATTTTTTAAAAAAATGATTTATTTTTTAAAGATTCTTATATAAGTGATTATTTGATGAAAAAAGATTAAACAAATGGAAAATCATAAAAAGCATAAATCTGACATCTCTCATCAAAGGTGATTTTCCAAAGAAGCAGGTCCTAATTGCTTCTAAAAAAAAAAGCATAAATTTAATTATTTTCTGATTCTTGAAAAAGCTTACCCAAAACACTTTATAAATTTCAATAAGTGATTTTTTTATTAAATAAAGTGATTCTTTCAGAAGAAGAAAAAAACTTTAAACAAATGAAAAAAAATCCTTTAATTTATTTGTATTGCTAAAGAAAGGTACGATAAATGTAATGGTTTGGGTGGTGACAAGAACATATTGGAATAGAAGAATGAGATCAAAACGGTTTGATATGCATGGCAAGAACATATTAATTTTTTTTAAGACAAATCAAACAGTTAAAATTTGTTACCTCTTCATGCCAATTCTGAAAATTCAAATGATTCGTAGAAGCCATAGAGAACTGTTCACCAAAAAAAGCCAAGAGAGAATAATTTTTTTTAGTTTAAACTTATGAAAAACAAGAATGAAAGAGTGACCTTTAAAAAAAATGTATATATACTTTAGAGGAGGGAAAGCATGAAGGAATTTAGAATTTTGATCTATGTACTATTATTATAAACATTAAGCAAGAGAGAGTTCAATACCTGCTTTAGACCTTCGATGATGAAACAACAAATTCTATCACCTTGTCAAGCTCCTTAGCAAAAAAGGTTATGATTTTGAGTGAAATTCATATGCTATAGGGTATTATATATACATAATCGGACATGAGTAAAAAATATTAATATAGTATTTAATGCTATTAAGGAAATATATATAAATATATTAATAAATAATTGTTTTCTTATATTGTCTCAATTTAATGTCATTTGACTGAAATTTAATAATAATTAATTTATTAAAAAATATAAAATGTAAAAGTCAAATTTATATTAATATATATATATATATATATATATATATATAGAGAGAGAGAGAGAGAGAGAGAGAGAGAGAGAGAGAGAATTCAATGCTAATATTTATGGAAAAACATAAATAATTAGATTTTTTAAATGTAATCAGAAACATTTTTGTTATTTAATTAAAATCTTATATAAAACTGTTTATAAAAAATATTTAAGAAAATAAAAATTCAAATTATATTAATAATATATATAGAAATTGATATATATATATATATATATATATATATATATATAATTTAATCCAACTATTTATAGAAAAAATTAAATAAATAGATTACATATATATAAACAGAAACAATTTTCTAATATAATTAAAATTTTATATAAAATTGTTTACCAAAAAAATCATAAATAAAATTCAAATTTATATTAATATAATATACACAAACAGAAATTGATTTATATATATATATAATAAATATATACGTATACATTTATTTATATATACATATATTTATATAATTGAATGCCAAAAATTATGGAAAAATATAAATAAATAGATTTTTTATTTATAGACAGAAACAATTTTGTTATTTAATTAAATTTTTATATAAATTTTTTTATTAAAATATTTTAATCAATTAAAATTCAAATGTATCTTAATCTAGTATACAGAAATTGATACATATAGAATTAAATGCTATTATTTATGGAAAAATATAAATAATAAATTTTTTGTATATAGTCAAAAACAATTTTGTTATTTAATTAAAATTTTATATAAAATCGTTAGTAAAAAATATTTTAATAAATAAAAATTCAAATGTATATTAATCTAGTATACAGAAATTGATATATATAGAATTTAATGCTAATAAATAGATTTTTTTTATATAGTTAGAAACAGTTTTGTTATTTGATTAAAATGTTATATAAAATTGTTTACAAAAATATGTTTTAATAAATAAAAATTTAAATGTATGTTAATGTAATATACAGAAATTCATATATATATATATATATATATACATATATATACATACATATATATATATATATATATAGAATTTAATGCTAATATTTATATTAAAATATTAATAAATAGATTTTTATATACTCAGAAACAGTAATTTTATTTTATTAAAATTTTATATAAAATTGTTTAAAAAAATTTAATGAATAAAAATTCAAATGTATTATTAATACAATATATAGAAATTAATATATACATATATATATATATATATATATATATATATATATATGTATGTATATCAATTTCTGTATATTATATCAATATATATTTTAATTTTAATTTATTAAAAAAAATTTTGTAAACAATTTTAGATAATATTTTAATCACATAAAAATACTGTTTCTGACTTTATAAAAGAATCTATTTATTAATATTTTTCTATAAATATTAGTATTAACATATATATATATATATATATATATATATATATATATATATATATAATTTGAAGCTAATATTTAAAGAAAAATATAAATAAATATATTTTTTTTATATATAAACAGAAACAGTTTTGTTATTTAATTAAAATTGTTTATTAAAAATATTTTAATCAATACAAATTTAAATGTATCTTAATCTAGTATACAGAGATTGAGTTATTTAAATATAGAATTTAATGATATTATTTATGGAAAAATATAAATAGATTAGTTTTTTTTATATAGTCAGAAACAATTTGGTTATTTATTAAAATTTTATAAAAAGTTGTTTATAAAAGTAGTTTAATAAATAAAAATTCAAATGTATTTTAATATATAGAAATTGATATATATATATATATATATATATATATATATGTGTGTGTGTGTGTGTGTGTGTGTGTGTGTGTGTGTGTGTATATATTTAGAATTAATGCTAATATTTATATCAAAATAAAAAAATAAATAGATTTTTAATATATAGTAGAAACAGTTTAGTAATTTAATTAAAATTTTATATTAATTTGTTGATAAGAAATATTAAAATTCAATTGTATATTAATCTAGTATACAGAAATTGATATATATATATATATATATATATATATATATATATATTAATTTAATGCTATTATTTATGGAAAAATATAAATAAAAAGGTTTTTTGTATATAGTTAGAATTTTTTTTTATTTAATTAAATTTTATATAAAATTGTTTACAAAAATTATATTAATAAATAAAAATTCAATGTATATTAATCTAGTATGCAGAAACTGATATATATATAATTTAATGCTAATATTTATAAAAAAATTCAAATAAACAGATTTTTTTTATATATAGTAAGAAACAATTTTGTTCTTTAATTAAAATTTTATATTAACTTGTTTATAAGAAATATTTTAAAATATAAAAATTCAAATGTAAATTGTAACATCGGCTTTTTTTCTATTTTGTGAATTATAAAATTGATTGAAATAATTATAAGTAAAAACTAAATTTAATTTTATGGAAAATTTAATTAATAAATATGTGTTTTTATTTGTAAGTTTCAGTAGAAAATTCTACTGAAATTGGGACTGCATTGCACACTGATAGTGTAAGGATATGTAATAACCCACTATCGCCACATGACAACTTAACTACTATATTGGGGAAGATTTAATGTAATTGAGAACTTGTTATAAGTTATCTCTGAAAATACGTGTAAATTTTTCGTGCGACATCATTGGTCATTCATAACCTTCATCATTAGGAAATATATATCACATACATGACTACATCTCAAAAGTCATATATCTCAAAAGGTGAGGAATATGTGTGTACCAGTACAAATGTACACATCAGTAAGTACTTACTCCCAAAGGAAAGGGATATGTATTACTACTCATTCCCTACTAACTGGCCACAACTACATATTACCCTTAGCTAGAAACTAGGAAGATATAAGAAAAGGTAAGAAATAGAAGAAGTAGATCTCCTGTGACTTGAGTCATGAAAAGCTTGATCCGTTGGTAGTCCGCCATCTCCCGCGAAGAATCACGATCATCATAGTCAAACATATACAAATAAGCAATGCAAGGATAAGCTTACAGAACAAATATACATTTCAAATAAAGCGTTAAATCCACATTAACATATTCATAGAGGTAAATAGCAACATTCAGTAAAATTCATTTCATTAGGACAATCACCAATATATCCTCAAACAATATGCCTGGTCATGCACTATATGCAGACATGACTCCATGGAGATTTTCACTAGTCGAGCAATTAGCACAGTCAAATCCCTTACCATAGCCCCACACTCTGACCATTCAAAAAAATGCTGTCACTGATCAGGGAAAGAAATTAGTGGCTTTGTCAGGATAGGTGCATGTTGGTAGTGGCTCACCACGACACAAAACCTGCAGAAATCTTGACCTCAATGTGGAATCACCTGTCCATCCTATCCCTCAGGCCTAATACCCGGCCCCACCAATCTTTTCGACAATAGGTTGTGGGCTACACACCTACCCAAAACTTACGTTCCAACTCATATCCACAGTCACCATCCACTGTGGACTCATGCATGTATGCATTTACAATCCAACACAACATTATGTGGACTCATGCATGTATGCATTTACAATCTAATACAACATATCCACAGGTATCATCCACTGTGGACTCACGTACATAAGCATGTAAAGTCCAACATATCCACAACCATCATCCACTGTGAACTCATGCTCATACGCGTGTAAAATCCAACAACAACTACATATCCACAGTCATTATCCTTTGTGGACTCAAAGTTAAAGAAAATGTCAAAGTTGACCAGTGTTGACCGGATGCAACACTGGACGCAAGTCATTGAACTCGGACAATAGTCTCTGCATGCAAGTCATCAAACGATAATCAAACGTGGGTCACCGGATGCTAGTCATTAGACGATAGTCTCTGGACGCTAGTCACTGGACGCATGCCTCAGAGTTGACCTATATCAACACTAGACGCACTCATTGGACACTTATGTTGACATGAAGCCTAGATAGATAGTTTATCTCTTTAGTTTTCTCTCTTTTATATTTTGGTTTTAATTCTTAAATATGCCAAACATGAAAGGATGTGGCATTGTATTGTTTGTCATAGACTTAGGCATCTGTGTGATTAGATTTTAGACTTAGACTATGCCTAGAGTTAGACCAAGAAGTCTTAGTAAGTACTTTGATTGATCTTTAGATAATTCTACAGTAGTAATCGATTACATTATATATGTAACAAATTACCACGTTTTTTTTCTCTATCTGGGAAAAGCTGAAATACTTAGCATAATCAATTACACCTCGGGTTAATCGATTACACAAGGCATTTTAGACTTTGAGTCTTATTTCTAAAAGAATTTACATAGTTTCTGTTTTAATTGATTACAACATGGTTTAATCGATTAGTATAGTTACTAAAAGTTGCTTTAGAAGGAAGAAAGCTCGGTTTAATCGATTACATAATCATGTAACAGATTAAAACGAATCCAAATCACTTATGAAGATCATCAAGAGAAATTTAATAGGTTACGCTCTAATGTAACAAATTAAAGTGATTCTTGAATAGAACACAGGTGCGTTGAAGAATGATTTAATAGATTACGTGGTCTATGTAACAGATTAAATCAGTTTTATTTTTAAGACTTTATAAATAAGAGCACCTCCCTCTCTAAAAAACAATGCTTTTCTAAAAATCAGTTTTATAAACACATTAAGAGAAGAGCATCAAGAAGGTTCTAAAGCTATTTGATCTTCATCATTTTGAAATGGAAGAATCTAAAGGAAGATCATTTTGCTTAAAGAGATGATTGGATCATGAAGAGCTGAAACATTCTATCATTCAGTAAAGGTGAAACCGTTCCATACTTTTGATCTTTTAGAAAGATTGTTGTTCTCTAAAATAGGGTTTTTCATAATCTAATAGTAGTGTTCTATTAGGTGTTTGTTCTTTCTCTTCTTGTAGGATTCAAAATTAGAAAGTGTGTATTTAAAGATTCTTGTGTGTGCGGTGTGCTTGTAACTCGAAATTTGAAATATTGAAAGATCTAACAGGGTGTTGGATCAACTGGATGTAGGTCGTATGACTGAACCAATATAAAAATCTTGAGCATTCTTTCTTTAATCTTTACATTCTTGCATATTCAAGTTATCAAGGTTATTTGCTTAAGTTTTCTCAAACAACATCTTTTGGAAGGAATTACTCTTATTTAAAAAAAATCTCTATTGAAATCTTTCTTTTAAACATTTGGATTCGTTATAAAGAAGGAAGGTGAATTAGAGTTTTTGAAAAGAAAAGAGATTTTGACTGAAAAAGATTGAAAGAACTATTCACTCCCCTCTAGATTTGTTGTTGCGATCCTACAACTGAGTCTGGATGCTACACAAAATTCATAAGTTTTTAACTTTCAAAACAGTTTGGAATACTTTGGAATTTATATAAAATCTCTTTAAAACATTTGAAATAATAATAAAAATCAAGGAAGACATCTTTAAAACTTTAGAAAGAAATAAAGAGAAAAGTAAAAGACAAAAGAATAATGTGACCTCCTGGGTCTTAAACATCAAAACACCAACAAGACTACTTTTCAAAACAATAGAACTGTAGGCAAATCAAGGGCTTACAAAAGCTACAAAAATCATTTTAGTGGGCAAAAGCTAAAACTATATTCAATATAAAATAGTACTTTTATGTTCAAAATCTCGACCCATTTCAAACATATTGTAGAAAACTTGATCTTATGTTGTAACCCAATGGACTATAGTTTCAAGAAAGTAAATAATAATTTCTAATTCATTTTGTATGAAGAGAACCAAAATTTTCTATAACTTATCAAAATCTTGAAAACAAATTTCTTTATTGCATATGGGTCAGTTTCAAGGAAACTTTTGAAATAGAAATATGATGAATTAGAAAGCATACCATACATTGTTAGAAATCTTGAAATGTCTATTTTCTAACCATATAACTCGTTTTTAATACCATTTTTTTAGAAATACAGATTTGAAAAACAAAGTACTATGTTCAGTCACTTTTTTTCTGACTAGACGGTCAACTTTGAACAAGCAGAACTCCTTTGATTCTCAACCTTTTGGGGCGTTTCTTGTGGCAAAAAGATATCCTTGGATGTCTATTTTCATCTCCAACAAATGGAGTCCAATTTCATTCACCACAACCAAAGTTATAAGAAAAATACTAACACATGTTCAGACAAAAATGCACTGGACGATAAGCATTTCATATTCAACTATGATATATTTTTATTCCATCAACTTATATCACAAACAATTCATCAAAATCATACTTCCAGTAGATAACACACATCACAACAGATCCACACACCAAAAATACATGAAAACTATAAGTTTTCCGTACCTCAAAGAGATGCTACAAAAATGAGAAAGAGAAAGAGAGCTTTTTGGGTAGTGAAGTATGATGGACTTTGCTTCCTAAAACAATTTCTTCAACAAATCACTAGGGACTCAACAATAAACCATCTCCATTATCAAACAAAAGGGCAAGATTTAGAAAAAGAAAGAAAGGTTCTATCATTAGGAAGAAAGAAAATGAATGATAATCTTACCAACAAGCCACAACACTTAACAAAATGGTAGAAACCAAATTTTCTTGAAGAAACATATTTTTGGGATTGTAAGAAGATTAAGGAGAAAAGTTGAAAGAAAACTGAAGAGAATGAACTGTTTGACTCTCATGGCTGGTTCTTAGAAAGAAAATAAGAACTAAGTTAAATGAAGGCATCAATTTATAGAAGCAAATTGCCTCACGTAATTTCTTCTCTCCAAAGTAGTTAAATGAAGTAAATGCACAAATAGTGAAATGGTCCTTGGTAAATGCACAAATAATGAAGGCAGAAGACCATTAGTATTTTGGTCAGTGAAGAGAACAAGAATTTTACATCTTGAATTGGCTACAAAACGTGTATAATGATGCTCCACACTTTAAACTATGGTTTGTTGTATTAATTTTGGACTAGAAGCAAATTTTACAAAGGGAGCAAGCTAGACTCTCAATTTATTTCACACGGTTTTGCTCATATGCATTTAACTTTGAAAATTTTGCTACAAAGTATGTAGAAGTAAATTGTGGTAGGTCTACTTGTAGCTTTTGGTAGAAATATTAATGAGAAAGGTAACAAAAATGCAAATCAAGCTAATCATGAATTTGTAAATATATGACTTACTAATTTTAATTAGAACACCCAAGAAAATTTAGAATGTCTCATGGAATTTTTCCAATTCCAGAAAAGCTATCAAAATCGCACTCTTTGAACTGCATTAAAACATACTTATTTTAATTAACTGTAACAACATAAAAATTTCACAGGGACTTAATTATAATTATTAGAGACTAATCATAATTAAACCCCTCACTTTTCTTGACAATCTTCTCACTTTCAATGTATTCTTACACTGTCAGTGTGCAACGTAGTGCCATTTTCAGTCAAATTCTCTACTAAGACATACAAAAAAAATTCACACATATTTATTAATTAAATTTTCTCGTGAAATTAAATTTAATTATCTTTTGTAATTATTTTCAATCACTTTATCATAAATTAGAAAAATCACGGTGTTACAAGATACACCTTGAAAGTGGGCAAACAGTCAAGAAATTAAAAGATTTAATTATAATTAGTTTGTAATATTTATAATTAGGTTTCTGTAAAATTTTATTTTACTCCATTACTATTTATTTAAAATAATACTATTTTAATGTAGTTCCAAAGAGTGTGATTTTGGAAATTTTTTTAGAGTTAGAAAAATTCCTTGAGGCATTCTAAATTTTCTTAGATGTCTTAAATTAAAATTATTGAGTCATATATTTACTAATTTATAATTTTCAAGTGATTAACCTTTTATTATCTTTCCATTAAAAAATTTCAATTAAATTACAAGTATACACAATGTTGTCAAAAAGAAAAACAAAAGGATGAGAAGCCTTTTCGCTTAGTCTTTAGAGTGCCAATTTCAGTTCATCTACCTTAATGTACAAGGTCTTCAAAAGTCTAGCACATGAAGTTATTATTTAAGTACAATTAGTGCCATTAATTTTCCAAGGTGACTAAAATTCAAAGATTCAATCCCTTAAATTTTGTTGACAGAAGCGGAGCAAGGTTGAACCCCATTCTTATGTTTTTCTTCATTTAGTCATGAAGCAAAATTTTGAAATGCCATCATTACCTTATGCTAACCGTAGATCAAGTTTGATTTCCTTATTTTTCAAAGGTTAAATTACAATTTTAGTCCCCCTAGTTTGATGGATTTGCAATTTTGGTCCCCCTGGAATTTAATTGAGACAATTGGTCCCCTTGATTTTAAAATTTAAGGATTTCGGTCCCTCTCGTCAAATTGCTTTTGTTGACCAACTAATTGGTGACGTGACACACTAATGTTTTTTATTAACAAATTAATTGTGATTAGTAGAGTTATTAAGTTAATTATAAATTATTTTATTCCTAACCCTTAACCCTCAAACTAACACCTCCCAATTCTCTTCCTCACATTCAGATCCACACCACACAAAAATCCAAAGCCAAACAAATGAAGAATACCAACACCAACAATGTTCTTTTTTTATAAGCAAAGAGAATTCTTATTAAAATTGTGCCACAAATCCAAACCACAGAATTTACAAAGAACAACATCAAAAACAAGATACTCCCCCTACAATTGATAACATTCCAATACTGAAAATAATGAACCCACACTAATGTGTCACGATGCCTCCATCCATGCTTTCGAAAGGTTTTTTTTTATGAGCAAAATTTATTAAAAAGAATGAAACAGAAATAGGCTTACAAAGAAGTATATGGTTCTACCATAAAAAACCAGCAACCCAATAACAACGAGCCTACCCACCCCCGACACCTATTTGTGTGTGCATGCAAACCAAAACTCAGAGTTTGTGAATTTGCTTGTTGCTTTTGAATTTGTGAATTTGCTTGTTATTGCATCAAAAACTGTAGACCAGTACATACTCCAACAACAGCTTTCAATCTCCATATCCACTTGCCCACTAGCTATTTGAAACGTGACCCCTGAGCACTTATAGTAGCAACCCACTTCCTCATCAGACCAACATCATTAAAGACGATGGTGAGAAGACAAATAGTACCACCAACAACATCATTGCATAGAAAAAAAAGACAGATATGAGAAGACGAAAAGGAAATAAAGATGGTGATTGTCCAACGGAAACGATAGTGAGAGTCCGGCGATGCAGAGACGCGGAGAGTGAGACTGAAGGAGGACGATGATGGCGACACGGAGAGAGAGATTGTCCAATGGAAAATGACAGTGACTGTTCCCATCTCATCCCAGATCTGTGTGAACCCCAACCCAAATTCACATGAACCCTTTCGTTCTAGATCCGCGTTTTGCATCAAGCTTCCTAGAGCGAAGGATCCGCATCAACCACCCATCCTTAATCCACGTGAACCCCCATCCCAGATCCGTGTGAAACAACCAAGAAGATCAAGGTCTATTGATTTCTAGAATAAGATCCACTTGAAATTAACAAAGGGCTAAAGGTGGAGGAGTGTTGAAGGCTTGGTTTTTAATAAATTTCAAATTAACTAAATAATTCTAATAATCATAATTAATTGTTTATAAATAAGACAGAAGTGTGCCACGTCAGCAATTAGTTGGTCAACATTTACAAACTGACGGTCAATAGAAGCAATTTGACGAGGTGGACCAAAATCCTCAAATTTTAAAACCAGGGGACCAAATGTCTCAATTAAATTCTAAGGGGACCAAAATCGCAAATCCATCAAATTAGGGGGACCAAAATTGCAATTTAGCCTTTTCAATTCATGATTTGTAAAATTTCCAAAAGTAAGGACCTTGAATTATGCTAACAAGGGAGGCGCAAGTTGACAAAAAAAAAATGCAAAGTCATTTTCACGTTTCCTTCTTTTTGTCATATAGCTCTACATGAAAAAAAAAACTTAAATATATTTTTAGTCCTTTAAATTTGGGTCATTTTTTTTTTGCCCTCCAAATTTGAAGATGTTTTATTTAGTCCTTGAAATCCGCATAATGCTCTTTTTAGTTCCTCTCCACAGTGAGCTAAACAGGGAATAAGAGATTCACAATTTGTGGTGGCTTTTGACCGCCTTAAATTGATTTTCTATTTTAATTTTTAAAGTACGATTTCTGGCAGTTTAAAATTGCCAAAATGAAGTCAATAAAAAAATTAAAGTGATTTTAAAGCAATTAATGGTTTTTTATTGACTTGATTCTATCAGTTTTTAACCTTCAGCGCCAAATATCGTACTTTAAAATTATAAAATAAAAAATCAAATTCTAGTGGTCAAAAGTCACCACAAATTATGAATATTTTATTTCCAGTTTGACTCATTATGTGAAGAAAGACTAAAAAGAGCATTATGCAAATTCTAAGGACTCAAAACAACAACTTCAAATTTGGAGAACAAAAAAAAATGACCCAAATTTAAAGAACTAAAAATATATTTAAACAAAAAAAGTTCAAAGATACGAGTCCTTGATTTATGAAAGATACATGGTCTGATCTCAAGATCAAATCTCACGTTTTTCATCTTTTGCCATTAGGCTACATTGGGCGGGGGCAGGCAGGTTCAATTGCTATTATAAATGTGCAGATGTGCATGACGATTTTGATGCGTTTGAGTTCATCTTCCATTCTTTCTCCATCTTCTGCTCCTTACCCCATGGCTATGTATAGCTAAGTTCTCTATTTGTTGGGGTTTAATGTAGTTGGACCTAATTTCATGTAATTACACTTTTCTCTTATTTCAATTAAGTATTTGTTATTGCTCTTCTTCTACTCTTAATGCTTGTGTTGGCCTGATCAACCAATTGCATGATTCTTTAATTCCATTGGTAATTGGGAAATTCTTTTGGATTGCGAACTGAAGAAGACAACTAATTTTCGTTATGCCTAGGGATAGGGTAAAAAGGATTAGTCATCGTTAAACCCTTTTTCTCAATGCAAATCGTTTGGTTATGCTAATTCAAGGGATTGATAGTATTATCAAGGGATTTAGGTCTCTTCACTTAAGGAATTAAGGTTGGGATAAATTTGTGGGTTGATGATAACATAAATTTGATTGAATAGGAGTGAGTTGTGATTGCATGATAGGAAGTCCAACGAAGTTAAACCCTGGCGATTTATTTTTATTGATTTAAACCACATTTTCTATGCATTATAAGTGTTCATTAATTTTCCAAAACCAAATTTCCTTTTATTTTATTTTTTTATTTTTATGCATTTGCCTTTAATTTTGGTTACTGAATCACTCTCAATTCCGTAGTCTATTTAATTTACTATTATTTACCCAATTATCGTACAAGTCCCTGTGGATATGATACTCTACTCATCACTTTTGTTACTTGCACGATTTGGTACACTTGCCAAACTGACGCCGTTGCCAGGGACTTATGTCTCGGTAATTGGGCAAATTTTAGTATTTTTTGTGGACTTTAAACATTCTTTATTCTTTTACACTTTATTTTTTCTTTTCTTTTATTTTCTTTTTCCTCATTCGGTGCTAATGGTCTTTCTAGTTGCTTTAGTTGTTTGTGATTTTGTGTATGCTAGGTACTATTGGTACAAGGAGCAAAACTAATCCTTTAGAGCTCTGTTTCATTCCTGAGATTGAGAAGACCGCTAGGCTGATTAGTGGTCAAACTAAAAAAGCAAAGCAACTAGCACGATAGGTGACATTGGAGGAGAGTTCCTCTATCCTACCTTCAGAAGAGTCTTCAAATTTAGACGAAGAGGTCACTCCAATTGTAGAGGAGATGGCAGAAGAAGAACAACCTGCTAGGAGAAGTCTTGCAGATCATATCACTAATAATGGTCCAAGAGTTTTCTCTAGTATCCCCAGGCCAAGGAACACCAACCGCATAGTTGAAGCTAAGCCAGCCTTGCTCACACTTCTCAGTCAACATGCATTTGCTAGCTTAGAAAATGAAGACCCTTACAACCATTTGACCACTTTCTATGATCTACGTGGCACAGCAGGGGTAGCCCATAATGAAGAGGAGAATCTGTACTTGAGGGTGTTCCGCTTCTCCCTCATAGGAAATGCATTGAAATGGCTCAACAACCTTCCATCTCAGAGTCTTACCACTTGGACTGAAGTGGAAAGAAAGTTCTTAAATCGGTTCTTCCCTGAAGTGAAGAGAAGCCAAGCAAAGATTGATATATTAGGCTTGTGAAAAAAAGTTGACGAGCCACTCCATGAAGCTTAGGAGAGATACAAGACTCTCTTAATGAAATGTCCCAACCACGGGATTGGACAGGTTGACCAACTCTACATCTTCCTTGGGGGTCTGAAGGGGCAAACAAAGGTGATGCTTGATGTCGTAGCTGGTGGAGGAGTGATCAAGAATAAGTCACTGGAAGAAGCCATAGAGTTGATTGAAAATATGGCAGCCAGTGATTTTGAAGCTCAACGTGATAGAGCCCCATGCAGAGGGGTAATGAAGCTAAATTCTTAGGATGCAATTTTGGCTCAAGTGGAAGCACTCAAGTTGCAAATGGCCAATCTTCCTCAATAATTGATGAAGGCTGCTTCTTATCAATCTCATCACCAGGTACTCAGTTGTGAAAACTGTGGAGGTAATCATCCTGCGGAGCAATGCCAATATGCTTCCAACTCATAGGAGGAAGTGTTGAACTACATGGGAAGGAAAAATTATTATGGGTAGTCTAATAGGCTTCCTCAACAAAAGCCCAACCTCTATGACCGCACGACGAAGTTGGAAGAGACTATCACGAATTTTATGCATGTCTCTATTTCTAATCAGAAGAGCACTGACACCTCTCTCAGAAACTTGGAGACTTAAGTTGGGTAGCTTTCAAAACAGGTGGCGGAAGTAGGAGAGCACACTAAGAGTGGCTTTTCAGCCAACACTCAGACTGATCCCAACACTAACTGTATTGCAATCTTTACCATTAGTGGGTCAGAGTGTGATACATTGAATAGAGAAGATGAAGTAGTAAAGGAAGTTGAAGTGAAGAAGGTTGGAGTTAGAAACACAAATGGGGACTCAAAGATGAAGTGGGCTAGAGCTCAGAGTGCCAAGGAAGAAAAGTTGAGAGCTAAAGCTTCTCTCACTACAGAGTTCCTTTATCCTAAAACTCCAACAAAAATTGATAAGGAGAGGCAGTTTGCTCAGTTCTTAGACATTCTCAAACAACTCTACTTCAACATCCCATTCTCGGAAGCCTTGAAGCAAATTCCAATCTATGCCAAATTCTTGAAGGACTTCTTGACCAAGAAAAAAAAGTTCATTGAGAAAGATACCATTGAGTTGGAAGCAGGGTGTAGTGCTATAATTCAAAAGACAATGCCTGCCAAACATAAGGATCCTGGGAGCTTCACCATTCCCATCACCATTGAGAACCTTTCCATTGACAGAGCATTGCTTGATTTGGGGGCAAGCATCAACCTGATGCCCCTATCTATCACTACTGCAAAAAAAGACCTTTAACATTGGTTTCGTGGGCCTTTCAACATCGGTCCTGAACCGATCTTGTATCTCCCAACATTAAAATTGGGGTACTTTCAACATCGGTTATAGAACCAATGTAGAAAGTGCACTTTCTACATCGGTTGTAACGAGAACCGCTGTAGAAAGCTTTGCCAATACACTAAAAATGCACAAAAAGCGACACTTTTTACATCGGTTATTAGCACGACCAATATAGAAAGTACACTTTCTAAATCGGTTGTGATCAAAACCAATGTAAAAAGTGTTACTTTCTACATCGGTTTTACATACAACCGATGTAAAAAGTCAATTTTTTAAAATATATATATATATTGTTTTCTTTTATTTCCCTTCCTGTAAACAAAATATAACCATTATAAATGTTTGTTTTACTTGAAAAATAGATATGTTTAAACATTTATAATTCAAATCAATTGTAATTTACAAAATATAACCTAAAATCCATAATATCCTAGAAGTATTTTTGTACTAAATGGACTTATAAAAACATTAAACATTGCTAGCAGTAGATTAGTCTTGCATCCAATGGTGAATATGGCTCACTTGCAACATCAATTCCCTGAAACAATAAAAGAAAACAATTAAAAACTTCATAAATCCGAAGAAAATTAGAAGGCTTAAGATTATGGACACCTCTAAGAAACATGGCACTGAAATTTAAACAGAGTAATATAATAAAATTTTTTACTTTATAATCGAACACAACATACTCCTTGTCTAAAAAAATAATAAATTCTAAAGTATCTACATAATACTATAGTTATTCAAGAATATGATTAGCATACTAACAAATACTATAGACTTCAAGAGATACAAGGAACTTATCAAATGTTCACATCTAAAGTTATACTATCTCTCCTCCAATAACAATTTATGTTGACTGTGCATTCAATTTAAGTTTATGTACTATCTAAAGCTTTCCATCAAAGGTTGCTATATGGTTTCAGAAAAAGAGAGCTAGGTGGAAGTCAAAGCAACTAGAGAGAGACTATGTTATACTCCAATCCAATTATAACAGTTTGGCTTCACATTTACAAAAAGGGAGAGTCTCCAGTCTCCCCAAGGGAAAATGAATCCAAGTACAGTAAGTCACCTATTTAACTGCCCAACCTCCTGTAACTAACCGAGTCATTTAACTAGAGTTTCTAGACCCAGCTTCCTCAGACTATTGATGGAATGAAGTGGAAACAGCAAGAAAAGAGCTTCAACCAACAGAGATTGCTCTTTCCAAATTAGTTTAGAAGAATAAAATATTAGTGTATGCTCTGATTATTTGAAACCACATAAATATATGGGTGAGTCCATGTGTAGTGTGTACACATTTGTGCATGTGCGCATCCACATAGCAACAGAAAATGCATTACACATGAATTAAATACTCTCCTTGTTCTATTTTTCTGCATAATTTTACAGTACCTACAGTCTATCATATCCTATAATTCCTTGAGTGCTTTGACTTTCACACCACCTCTAAAATACCCCTAGCATTTTTAAGCTGGCAGGTACCTGATGATGTTCCCTTTAAATGGTAAGTACTAGAGCACTTTGCATTATACCTGGAAGAACTGATTCCATATGCTGGTCTTCCCAAGATTCAAAGGATGCTCCCCGTGAGTGATTTCTGATCTAGAGAGCAATGCCCTCGCACAGTTGGCATGATCAGTATCACTATTTGTCGAGTTGTACATCTTCCTTGTGATTTTTGACTAGCTAGCTACAGAAACATTCAGAAAGCCAAATAGATAAAGCAAATAGAATAGAATATGCATTAACAGTCACTAATTCTGTCAAGATTCCACTTGGACACACATGCTCCCTATCAATTCCACTTGGACACACATGAAAAAACCAAGTAAATTATATGAGTTGCTATGAACCAAAGTGTTCTCCCAATGCTGCTTGGCTTAGTGTTTCTCTGTTTTAGGTACCATAAATGATACGAGAAGAGAACAAGCCTGTCATGCATGTAAGGAAAGAGGCTTAGGAAAATAGTTTTCATTGAGACATGAAAAGTAGTTATGTACCATGAATACTACACTCACCACTTTCCTGTAGCTACCAGAACTAATACTATACTCACGAATATACTCATTTATCATCTTGTTCCCATTTTCATCCTGAAAGGAAAATAAAAGTTCAACAAGACTTCTAAGTTCTGAGGCACCAAATCTAATCAAATGTTATTAAACAAAATATATAATCCTTCGCATTGAGGCTCCATATCTAATCAAAATAAGTTCTCCAATGGCACGATTGAGCTCAGCAGAAAATTCAAATAAGACCAAATCAATTTTAATGTCAAGAAAGTTCAATCAAAAAATGAATATGCTTGCATGCTTGCAAAATGAGAGAAACTTCCATTAGTTTTTTAAGTATACAGACCTATATTGCTTTTAGTTGATTTCAAAATTTGAAAAAATGCATAAAAATGATATGAAAACTGCATATTTGGATCAAAAGCTTACCTGGCAACCAATAACGGTTGAGAAGTTGTATCCAAATCTTTGGTCCTCTATGACAAAATTCACAAATGGTGAAGTTTCCTAATTTAGATTTGTGTGTTATAAGATAGCAATGACAAGTAAGGGCCTTCTTGTATCATATTATTAGTGAATAATACTTTTTAATAGATACTATGCAGATAATTCAGCTACTCATGTTGTAGTGAAAAATATGAATTTTTTAACAGTAAATTAATGAAAATGATAAAAAAAAAAAGTACTTACAGTACTGTTGTGGTGTCCTTAAGGGCTCCAAGTGCTTTTCTCAGACTCTTCTAAGTGCCACCAGACATTCTCTCCCTCACTCAACTACAAATGCAGCCATCTTCGTTGGGCAGGAAATGAGGGAACATGGGTCTGACACGTAACTTCACTGTGTATGATGTTATTCTGGTTTTATTAATATATAATTAGTACTAACACAGATTCTAATGCCCAGCTCTCAAACAAAAACAAAATAGAATGCCCACTGTTCTTTCCTAAGCTAATTCCTACTTCCACCACTGTAACCACCTAGTTATTCTAACTAACAAACTATTCCACCTAACTACTTTCTAACCCTGCCAAAACATAAAGATTACCGATAATTAACAAACATTCCAATCTATATATATCCATGGCTCCAAGTAGCACTATGCACTAACAAGATATAATGACAATTTTAAGTTAAAGGGGCTACATCATAAACTCATAAACTTTGCGAGAATGAGAAACCAATTTGAAATAGGATTAGACCTACCATAAACACCAGCCTTAAGAAAGCAAGACAGAGGTTAGTATGCCAAAAATATGAACAATTCATGTATGGATTTTCATGCATAAGCCATCTGCAATTTCAGTTCCATCTAAAGTTGTTCACAATCCCAAATAAAAGTTACAAAATTCAGAAATCACCAAAAGATATACTCAATTAAGTTTTATGTTAGATAAACCATTAGTTAGTTGAGTTGTTAGATAAGTCATCAGTTAGTTTAATTAGTTGGTTATTTATTTATTAGTTAATTGCAATCAGTGAAGGGTATCACATGTATAAATAGAACATATGAGAGGAAATGATGCCATTTGGGACAGGAAATTAGGACCTTTTGGCATTGGGAGGTGCAGACCCTCGAAGTTCTGCAGTGTAGTAACTAACCAGGGGAGATTTTCACTATCTTTTGTAGTAAGAGATCAACTAACCCATATATTAGTAGTTAGTTAGCTACAATCATTGAAGTGAATTCACATGCACAAATAGAACAGAAGAGAGGAAAGGAAAACATCTTGCCATTTGTGAGAGGAAATTAGGGCCTTTTGGCATTGGGAGGTGCATACCATTAAAGTTATGCAATGCTCTAATCAGGGGAGATTTTCCCTATTTTTTCTAATAAGATACTAGGTTTCTATTATTTTATTGAGTCAGAATGCTAAAAATGGAGAAAATGTACATGGATTTAAATGAATGATTAAGCTTCATAAGCAAGAAGGTAGATTTGAAGATTTAAGGTAAATAATCACAATTTTCATTAAAAAGCTAAGCTAAGGGTCTATACAACAGAAGTTAACAGCACATACTAATCTCTATTTTCTAATGAAATGTAACTTTTCACTACAACTTTTTCACTTCACCTTTGGATGATATACTCATATTTTTTGGCATACTAAAATGAAGGAAGAAATAATCAGAGCATATAATTAAGACAGTTTACAAGTTTTCCTCTAGACTTCTTATATTTTCACTTTTCTAGAAGCCCTTCAATTCAATTAATTGGTGTGTGCTGGGAAGGGAGAAAAGTCGAATTGCACAAAACAAACAATCAAACAACTTGATCAACACAAATACAAACGCAAGATGTATCAAGCAAAGAACCTCTTTCTCCTCCTTTAATAATAATATATACATATTTTAAATGCCATAATAAATAAACAAACCTTTGAAATCATCCATAAGTATGGCTTTTGATGCTTCAATCTCCATGTCATGTTCTTGTTTGTAGTCTGCGTAACATGAGAAATCACCAAATAAGGTTTTGTAGTCTGCGTACAAACATAACAGAATGATCAAATTGCAACCAAAACCATAGAATAAAGTTAAAAAAACATGTAATTGTAAATGAAAAAACTAGAAAGGGGGAAAATAGAGAGATTAAGAATAATGAATTACTCGTCGTGGTTGTAAATTATTTGGGAGATGTGTCTGAAAGTGTAAAGAGAGAGAGAGAGACAATGGGATTACAATCAATGGGGACGCCATCAACGGTGAGGCCATCACTGTCTATGCCGGAAACTCTCTCGATTTCCTCGATCTGGAGCTTGATCTTGTGCGTCACTCCTTCCATAAAATTGTTAGACTAACAGAGAGGAAGCATGTAAATAAATAGAGATACGAGATCAAAGAAAATAGGAATTTAGTGGATTGTTGAGTTACCTTGGCGAGGTCATCGATGAGAGAGAGGAGAAAGTGTAGGGTTCCAATGCGGAGGTTGTGGATGTTGAATTATGAGCGAGAAGAAAAGAAGATTAAGGAGTGAGTGAATAAGAGAGACAGAGAGAGTGTGCTTGGAGATGCGTTTTCGTTCTTACAATTGGTTCCAGAGCGAGTCGCAATCAAGTGCGAAGTCTTCGTGCAAGTGCATCTTCACCGTATCGCACAACCATGGTGGCGCCGCGTTTTCGAGGAGCACATCAATGGTGAGTTCTTTAGAGCGCAAGTGTTCATGAGGGTTAGGGTTCATCAAAGGTTACAGAGCGTGGGAGGGATAAGAGCAAAGACGAGGTTGCCTGGGAATAAAAGGGTTATGTGTTTTTGAAAGATATACTTCAACAATGATACAACATCGATTATCAGAGATAACCGATGTTAAATAAGATCAATAACATCATTTTATGAGATAACTGATGTCAACAAATGGCACTTATTTACAAAAATGCCACCGCGTATTTGTTAACATCGGTTCTCATACAACCGATGTTAATTTGACGATGTGAAATGTATATTTTGTAATAGTGTATGCTAAAGAGAGTTGGAGATGTGGAGGTAAAGCCAACTCGCATGACATTATAGCTTGGTAATCACTCCATCATATACCCATGGGATGGTGGAAAACATGTTGGTGAAGGTCGACAAATTCACAATTCTTGCCGATTTTGTTGTCATGGGCATGGCGAAGGATTCACAAATTCCTATCATCTTGGGATGGCCTTTTATGAAGAATGTTGATGTTCTAATTGATGTTGGCAAAGGAAAGTTTAAGCTTAAAGTGCAAGATGAAGAGGTAACTTTCAATGTCTTTGACTCTTTGAGCCCCCCAGGGGGTTGGGGTTGACCACAACCATTCATCTTAGTGACCCTTGAGGTCACTCATCCGTCAAGCTAGTGACATTAAAAAAGTGCTTACTGGGAGGCAACCCAGCTTTCTCTTTCTTTTCCTATTAATTTTTGTCTTTACTTTGGCATATGTTTTGGTGTTTCTTTTATGTTGTTTTAGGTTCCTATGAATAAGATGAAGATATTGGGAAAGCTTCCTCTTAAAAAAAAATGACGCGAGTTGCACAACCGTGCGATCTGAGCGCACACCTGTGTATCTTGCGCTGATGGAAACACAAAAAAATGACACGTGTTGCACAACCATGAAATCTGAGCGCACGCCTGTGCATCTTGCGTTGTTGGAAACTCTAATTTTGGTGAAAGTTGCACAACCGTGCAATTTGAGCGGGCGCTCATGCATCTTGCGCTAAATGAGGCTTTAATTTTCAACAAAAGTTGCACAGCCGTGCAATCCGATGCACAGCCTGTGCATCTGGCACAAAAAAAAACTCCCCTCTTTCTATTTTTTCTTTTTCTTCCCTTGTTTCTGTTGCATACTTGGCATCCCTTTAAGTTTGGGGTGTTGAGGCGAAGTTTGAGGCCCATGTTGATTGGCCACTCACGGCTGAGGACCAGCAATTTCTTGGCCAATGGGGTGTGGATGGGCCTAATAATGAGCAATGAGGTAAGTTTTTCTTCTTCTTCTTCTTCTTCTTCTTCTTCTTCTTCTTCTTCTTCTTCTCTTTTACTACTTTTGTTTGATTTTAGTTTTGTGAAATAATGATGTGGCTTGTGTAATTGCTAGCTTGTCCCAATGAGCATGAATTAAATGATGATTTTTAAAATTGATTTTGATTTGAGGAATGTTTTGTGGTTGCATTCTTGGTCATTAGTGTTTAGTTCAAATTGTGGTTAATGTGTTTGACATGTTGTATAAGCTCCTTTGTTCCTTGATGAGACCAACCATGGTGAGAAGTAACTTGAATCTCTTGAATGAAACTGAGTGACACTGTTGATACCAACATTCATATGGCTTTGCTTGAATCTCTTGAATCTTGTTGCATGCATGTTGCTTGGAAGTGATCAAGGCCATCTTTGTTAATTTAGCCATTGGCCTTTTCAGCTTACCTTCATAAAAAAACCCTTGCACCCATCTTTAAGCCAAACAGGAAAATTCTTGATGCGTGAATGAACCTTTAGCCAGAAATGAAAAACAATTGCTTTCCCAATCTTAAGAATAGGAGAACAATTGAGAGATGTAGTCTTGCATTAAGTTTGGGGTGTCTTGTTAGACACCCAAAAATAGATAAAAAGGTGCCCCAAGGGACTCTAGTGTCACAGTTGGTGAACTGCAAAAAAAAAAAAAAAGATTCAAAATAAAATTAAAAAAGTGTTGCTCACCCTTGTCCCACGGTGTTAATGTTGCCAAAAAGGAAAAAAAATGTGAGCAAATGAATAAAGTGGGACTTGGGTGGAGTTTAATAATTGGTTTGGGTTCTTGAAGGAACTTGGGGTACGGATTGTTGTGTTTGTTAAACTAAGTTGAGTTCTATCTCTTTGTTCTCATATTCTCTAAGATATTTGAATCCCAAGAAAAACCATTGTTGTTTGTTAGCCCAACCATGTTACAAGCCCATAAAGTCCTTAGTGATCCTTGTTGGCATGTATGTGGACCATTGTTATCAGAATCGCGATTCAAATCATAGAATCGTACGATTCTACGTGCCAAGCCACCCTCTCCGTGTTGAATCACAACTGTGATCGCCAGAATATTGGATCGAAGTAGAATCGCACGCTTGCGCGTGGAATCGTGGAATCGTCGATCTCGTTCGAGCTTTTGTGGGCCACTTTAAATAGGGTCGGAACCACTTACCCGGTTTCCAAAATGACAAAATCCCTAATTTCACATTCAGAGAATTAGAAAGCCTCACATCTCGTGGCCTCACCTTGCCTTTTTCCTTTCCTTCAAGGGTGGCCACCATCCTTTGCCGTCGCTGACTTGCAGTGGCCGCGCCGGACATCGACTCTATGGGTTCGTGAGACTGTGAGTGATGCTCGTGTCATTCGTGAATCGTGATTGAAGGTCTGCGAAGTGCGAACAAAGTAATTCAAAAAATCTACTTAAGGTGTCATTTGTTCCTAATTCCTATACTTTGTTTCTGCTATTGTGAGTGTGAGTGTGACCCTGTGTGATAGAATTAGAGTTCAGTTTTGAAATTTTAAGTTAATTTAGTGATTCAACAATACCTTGTTAAACTATATTTCATTCAATACTCTGTTAGTCTTTCATTTTATTTAATCGTATAACTTGCAAGGTTGGGTTTGTTTCACCTTTGTTGCTTTTCATAATTTGCTGCATTTCTGACTTATTAAAATTAGTTATTCATAACTTGTTCATCTTCGAAGATGCCTCTATGATATTGGGTTGGTAATTATTGAAGATTAAATTGACAATAACCAAAGGTTATTATAAGTTTAAGTGCGCTATCTTTACTGTCAGGATGTTCTGCAATTGGGTTGGTAATTATTGAACATTAAATTGACAATAACCAAAGGTTATTATAACTTATAAGTAATCCCAACCTGAACTAGTAGTTCCATTAGTTCATATTGTAGTTAGAGAGAATGCATAGAATTTGAGGCTTTCAACGAGATGCATTAAGATTATCAAACTGAACTTTTATGCAAATAAAAAGTCATTTTACTTTGGTAAACTTTTGAAAAGTCATTTCCTTATATGCAAATATTAATTTTCATTTTAGTTTTAATTATTTTGTGCTTATTTATTTCCAGCTTTTTATCACATCAGACAACCAAGAATGTGGCAATTTACTAAATAAAACTTGTAAACTAATGTATCCATAGCAAAGCTTAAATCAAATATATGGAGTTCATAATTTAATAATACCCTGGTCTAGTTAAATTCCTTTCGGTAGTAATTAGTAAAGCACTAAAGACTTATGTCAAACTTAGACATCAAAGTAAACTTAAAAAAGCTTCAAAGGACTTGCAATAAAATCCAAAATCCTAGTGCTTAGTAGCTCGTGCCATGCTGAAACACATTTTGCAAGTAGTCTATATTTTAATCAATTATTTATCCATGTATCAGAAAACAATACCAAGTAAAGATCATAAATTACCTGGTGTTCCATTTCTTGATTGTTTCTTTTTATTTTAACTGATAACTTATTGTTTTTGAAGGAATATCTAATAAAGCAAATTATGCAATTATTGAAACTTTCTATATTTCCATTTTTTCATTCATATTCAATTATTGATTTGTAATGTTTCCATTTATCATATTCATGTGCTGATGTTTGAGATATTGTTGCACTAAAATTCTGTTTTGGTTTATTTTTAGTTTTGTGACTTGAAGAAAAATGTCAACACCTGAAAACAGGAGGCGAAGGTGGAGGGAGTGGAGCAAGTGGAAATCCACCTAAAAGACATAAAACTGCAGCTGGAATGAGGAGTGATGTGGCATCGAAACACTGTGTTTCTGTTGATGGGGATCCAAGAAAGGTCGTGTGCAAATACTGTGCAAATACATTCACAGGAGGGGTTTACCGTTTAAAGCATCATTTGGCAAGAACTTGTAAGGATGTTGCACCTTGCAATTTTGTCCCTGAAGAAGTTCAAAAAGAAATGTTGGCCATTGTTGCATCACTGCAACAAAACCTCCTGAAAAAGTCAAGTGACATTGAGGGGTTAGGTAGCTTTGCAGCTGCATCTCCATCACAAGAGACAGGTAGTGGCAGTGGTGCTAGTAATGGTAATCAAAATCTTTTCAAGAGAAAGTTCACTCAAGTTCCAGTTGACAAGTTGTTGAAGAAGAATGTGAAGGAGGATGCATACCGGGATATTGCTTTTCATTTCTATACAAATGTTATCCCTTTTAATGTGGCCAACAGTGCAGAGTTTAAGAAGATGCTTGATTCAGTTTCCCGACATTGTCCAGGATTTGAACCTCCATCTTACAATGATATTAGGGTGAAATACCTTAAGTATCATGTTGAGCAGACTCATCTTTCTTTGGAGGATCACAGAGCTTATTGGAAGAAATCTGGATGTACAATAATGACAGACGGATGGACTGATAGGAGGAGGAGGACTATTTTGAACTTTCTGGTAAATAGTCCGCTTGGAACTATTTTTTTGAAGTCCGTTGATGCATCCGACATATGCAAGACAGCTGACAAAATTTTCATGATGCTGGATGATGTTGTTGAGGAAGTTGGGGAAGAAAATGTAGTCTAGATTGTCACGGACAATGCAGCAAATTACAAGAAAGCTGGGGAAATGTTGATGGAAAAGAGGACTAAGCTGTATTGGACACCGTGTGTAGCTCATTGCATTGACTTAATGCTAGAGGATTTTGAGAAGAAGATCCCACTTCACAAGGACACAATTGCAAGTGCTAGGAAGATTACATCTTACATTTATGGTAGAACAAGCCTAATTGCTTTATTGCATAAATTTACAAAAGGAGGTGACTTGATTAGACCTGCCTTGACTCATTTTGCTACTTCTTACTTGACCTTAGGATGCTTGAATGAGAATAAGGGTCCATTAACTAGAATGTTCACATCCAAAGAATGGACTTCTAGTCAAGTAGCAAAAACTAAGAATGGTAAGGCAGTGGAGAATTTGGTTATTGATAAGGGATTTTGGAAGGATGTTCTTAATTGCATGAGGGGTGCTTTTCCCCTAATTAAGCGCTTGGTGGATTTAGATGAGAAGCCAGCTATGGGGTTCATTTATGAAGAAATGGACAAAGCTAAAGAGAGTATACAAGCTGCCTTCAGAGGGGTTGATAGCAGGTAATTATCTTCCATTAGATTCATTTTGTAATTTGTAGACTATGTGGATTCTAATTCTTTTTTTTTTTCATTTATAGTTACATGCCTCTATGGGAAATTATTGATAATAGATGGGACAATCAACTACAGAGGCCTTTGCATGCTGCAGGCTATTATCTTAACCCCATGCTACATTATAGTCTTGATTTTAAGGTTGATTGGAAAGTTAAGAAAGGATTTATTCATTGTATGGAAAGGATGGTGGGAGACATTGAGGTAATAGGCAAAATTGATGATCAGCTTGAAAATTTCAAGAAAAAAAGAATTCTTTTTGGTCATCCAATAGCTCAGCATGCACTTAAAACTAAAAGTCCAGCAGATTGGTGGGATTCATATGGTGATGAACATCCAGAGTTGCAAAAGTTTGCAATTTGGATTTTGAGTTTAACATGTAGTTCATCCGGCTGTGAGCGTAATTGGAGTGCCTTTGAGATGGTAAAAATTCCTATGGTATAAAAGAAAATCTATTTCATTCTTAAATTAAAATTATGTAGTACCTAACCTCTTATATGATAATTTAACTTTTTTTTTATAGGTTCACACTAAGAAAAGGAATCGTTTGATGCAAAAGACCATGAATGATGTGGTATATGTGATGGCTAATACAAGATTGAAGAAGAAGAAGAAGGAAGTTAGGAAGGCAAAGAACTATGTCATAGAGGATCTTTCTTCGGATGATGATTGGATTGTGGAGGAGGAGGAGGAGGATGATCTAAATTCAAATTTGGATGCCCCAAATGAAGACATACTTGAAGTTGGAGGAGGTAGTGCAATTAGTGGTGTTGGTGGTGCACCTATAGATGATTTGGATGTTCCTCCTATTGATATGGGAGAAAGAGTTGAAGTGAGAGTGAGACATGCCAATGCAAATGAAGATTATATGGAGGATAATTGTGAAGATGAATTGGATGCTCTCCTAAATAAGTAGAGATAGAAACTCGGAATGATTTGAATTTCATTAGACTAGAATTAATGTTATGACTTAAGAACTTTAGTTTTATTTTACTTTGATGGTTTAGTATTGGATATTATGTTATGACTTGAGAACTTTTGTGTTGTTATTTAAGTTTGTTTAGTATTGGATATTGGATATTATGTTATCACTTGAGAACTTTTGTTTTGTTATTTAATTTTAAATTATTTACTAGTTATGTTTTTTTGTTTCCATAATGAGGAATTATTCCACAGGTGACTTTTTTGTTGTTAGGGAGGGTTAGATATACCTCATGTGCATATTATTTTTTATCACTATATATTTTTTTATGTATATGTATTATATATTAGTATTTTAGGTAGGGATGTATGATATTACGATCCGTGTTACGATCCCTAAGTTACGATTTTTCAATCCCCCTCCGATCCTAAGTAAAATCTCGATTCTAACAACATTGATGTGGACAATGAACTTTGAGAGATGAATAGAAAAATTGATATGTGCGGTGTTGATGTGTGATAGAGTGATACACTCACCTTGTCTTGTGTGCATGAGCGGTACAGTTTGTGAGAACCAAGGAACTTGGGTTGTTCATTGCAATTGTGTTATTCATGTTGATCCTTTAATGAATTGCTTCATGAATGCTTTGTGTGGGCACCACAGCTTGTCTTGGATTGAAATTGATAAACTGAACTTGTGAAAGTGAAGAATGCTAAGTGATGATGAGCTTGTGAATACTTTGAGTCATGTCTTGTTGGTTTTCATTAGGATTTGAGTCTAAATTTGTTTTCATGTTTTAATTGCGTTAGGAATTGGTTTCTCTTTATGTTTTATTTCTTGTTTTGTGGCTCGAGGACAAGCAAAGATCTAAGTTTAGGGTGTCTTAAGCTCCTTTTGAAACAAAACAGGTTATTCTAAAGTCTGTTCAGAAAGTGCATTTTCAGAATGAAGAACTGTTTTAAGCACAGAATGAAAACTTATCAGTTTCTGAAAAAGTTATTTGCTCATAATGAAACTTTAAACCCTTTGTTCTATTAAAGTGTTTTACTTAAAAGCACTGTGTTTAGGTTCCTTTAGTACTATTTTACAAAAGTTTGTTTATAGAAAACAAGTTATAAAACTCGTGTATACAAAATAGTAAAGAGAAAAAGGAGAAAAAAGATGAACACAACAGATTTTTATACTGGTTCGCCCCAACCTAGGGCTACGTCCAGTCCTCACCTTCCTGGTGAGATTTCACTAATCACAACCCCAACAACCTGCTGGAAAACAATAGCAACCACCAGCTACCTGCTGGTACAACCCCTTAATTAGTGCACCTCATTACCTTAAGGTCTCAACACACTTGCTCCCTCACCACAACACCACACCTTGGTCTTGGCTTGGAGGCTTTCACAACACAACAAAGGTTTTTGTGGATCACTGCACAGAACACAGATTCTCCCTATAAAGGGGATTTCCACTCAGGGAAATTACAAATCTCACTTCTATCTAATACAAGTTATAGCTCATATGTATTTTACAGAAGTGGGTCACTCTCAATCAGAGAGGCTTGAAGCATAAACAAAATTCCTCACATAGAGGTAGTAGCTCGTATTTTGTCTCTCTATAGTGCTTCCTTCAAGTCTTTTTATAATACCCCAAGAAATGGTCATTGGAAGTGAAGCTCTTGGCTCTGCAACTTGGTGAGCAAGTTTGAAACAGTGCCAGCTGTACTTGACTTGATAAAGTTTTGAATTCATTCTGATGAACAAATCTGATCATCTTCTGAAGGTACATCAGAAAATTTTTATGTTGCTGAGGAAAGACCTATTCTAATGTAGGTTCCTTCTGATGAAGACTTCATGATATGACTTTGTAGGTAGCTCAACTTCATCATATTTAACACCTCTTCATAGCAAAGGACATTTTGAAGTAGTATACTTCAGCATAGATAACTTGTATAGGTTGTTGTTGTTGTTATGTGCATTTTGTCCTTGGTTCAGACTTCTGAAAGTCTTCTTAACTTCACTCTGATGTTCCACATCAAATTTTCTCAAGGACATATCTCATCTATCAAATTCTTGCATCTTCAAATGTTGTTAACATTAATCTTTTGAAAAACCCTTAGTGATTATGATTCATATGGAAGATGTGATATTGTTAACTCCAATCTTCTTATGAGCCCTCTATGATTGTGGTTGCATATGGAAGATATGATGTTGCTTTATATCCCATTCTGATATCAACCTCAGTCTTCTGATGAGCCTTCTATGATTGTGGCTACATATGGAAGACATGATGTTATTCATGCACCATTATGATGTTGCTAACTCCATTCTTCTGATGAGCCCTCAGTCATTGTGACTTCATATGGAAGACATGTTGTTGCTTCACCATTATGATTCACAGATCCTTCATGGTCTTGACTTTAGCACATCATTCTGATGTGATAATTCTCAGAGTCCTTCAGCACACCATTCTAATGTTGACTCTGGTACAACTTCATTTTGATGTAGTCAACTCATTGTACCCTCTGATGTATCTTCTTGAGTAAGGCCTTCTTTATGTCTTTGCAACATGCCAAGATTGAATCCTCAGAAGGAAGCACTAACTTCATCATACAGATAGGCTTCATTCAATTCTTCTGAGACTTCTCACTTGATGCACACTTGAGACATCCATTATGAGCTTGCTTTGAACACATCATAATGCTTGCTTTGAGCTTGTTTTGAACTCATCAGAATACTTGCTCTGATATGCTCTTTGTATATATCACTGAAACACTTAGCAAATATGTTAGTCATCCTAGAGGTGAAAATACTGGATGTAGCCCATGGTTAGGGTGAATAAATATAAATTTCTTGTGTGTTGTATCCTTCTTTACTTCTTACATGTTTATATTCATGTTGCATGCATGCTTTAAGTTATGAAAAATCTTAATTTACATTAGGATAACTATGATATTCATTGAAAAGATTTTTCAAGTCTGTTTTAATTATCAAAAGCAACATTTGTTATATAATAAAAGAGGAAAACCATAATTTGTTTAAGACAAAATCTGTTATTTGAATAAATAGTGTTCAGAAGCAGTTTCTCATTGTATAAACTTGGTTATTTTCATTGTTATTCATTATTTCCAAGTATTTAAATAAGGGTATCTTTGTTCCCAACCAAACTTCTAATTTCCAAGTGTAAGCTTGAGAAGATAAAATCATAAGCAAGTTTTGTTTGTGCAAAAAAGGCCATAGTCAGTTTGAGTGTCATTATTCAATTCTCCTACTAGTTATCAACCAATCCACTTCATTAACTTCTCTACTAGAATTATAATATTTTCTAAGAGTTTTTTGAGACCGTAAAAAATAAATTGCCACTTAAAGACTAATTCTTTTTTAGTGATTGTATATGATAAATATTAATTTTTATATAACTATTATTCATACTAAATAATTTTTTAAAATTTATAATAAATAATTTTTTTAAAATTCATAAATTACATTTTAAATTTATAATAAATTACAAGGGTTGTACCTACACTAAATATTTGTAGATAGAAGTCTTTATGGGTTTTATCTACACCCTGTAGTTATAGGTATAAGTCTTTTAAGATTCTATCTATACTAAGCACCTGTAGGTAGAAGTCTTTTAAGGTTTTACGTACACCAAACATCTATAGGCACAAGTTTTTTGGGGTTTTACCTACACTAAGTTTTTGTAGGTAGAAGTCTTTTGAATTTTACATATTTATTTGATTATTAGAATATTTTACCTACACCAAACAGTCGTAGGTAAAAGTATTTTTAAGTTTTACCTACAATAAAATATGTCCATAGGTAAAAGTGTCCGTGGGTATAGTTTTTTTTTTTATTGTAGTGAATTTATATACTTGGAACAAGAATCTTGGCAAATGGACAATTATTGTCATCAAGGAACAAATAAAATGTTATTCAACTTAATTTTTTTTTTTTATCTAGTTATCCTGAATAGTGTTCAAGCTTATCCTTGACAAGGCAATACTCTTTCTTTACTTGTCGTGAACATTTGAGGCACCTGGGAGTAATTAGAAACTTTCCATGATTAGACAATGAAATTAGCCAAACTAGCACTTGACCACTTGACCTATGCCTAAGTAGCTTAGGCATTCAATGTAAGCAGTAAGATTAAAATAGTAGATATCAACTAGCATAGGCAACAAAGTTCAAGCTTCTAAACAAAATCACAAATAATTATGGTGATGAATAGAATTTAATATTTTCAAGGGCGGAGAACTACATAAATCCAATAAGAAGAACAAATCTAGTACATAAATCCAATAAGAGGAGCAAATTCAATACAAATTTGAGAAAGTGAACTTTTTATTTTAATAAAAATAAGTAATAGATAAATTATATTAGCTTGCGTTCTCTAGTTTTTATTATCTTTTTTTTATATATTTTAGACTTTTTTCAGAATAAATATTTATTATAATATAAAAATAAGCCATATTAGCTTTTATTTATAAATATTTTGAATATATCTGTGCATAAGTGAACACTATACTAACACTTAATAAAAGTTAAAACTAAATATGTCGAATATATATTTTATTAACTTTTGGGGAAATCATCCAAGGAAAACAACTAAGTGTTTATTTTTTGATGGAACGTTCATATCAATTTATTGATTGATAATACACGTTTGCATAAATAGAGAGAAACCAAGGAAGGTGTAATGACCCGCTCCCGCTACATGATAACTAGATAACTAACAAAGCGGAAGACTTTATTTTAATTTATTTGAAACTCTTTATTTAACTTATTTATGAACATACTTGTAAACCTTTTGCATTTTGAAAGCCAAAAAGCTAAACTCAAAATTCCAAGATATAACACCCTATGAAAACGATCAACTGAATAAAACCATGTGTCTTATGACACTTCAACATGTTATCAAAAGATACAACATCAGAGCAAAGCTACGCACATCGGTATAGACATATATAGTACTATAAAAGATAAACTCCCTAAACAATGAGCTGGTCCACACTATACATAAAACTAATCAAAGGCAAAAACAAGGGGACTGCATCTTCACGTTCGTGCACGTCCATCCATTATGCCTCAAAGGAAAAGGCCCACCTCCTAGCCATCTACTCAAACTCAAAAGATGACTTGTGAAGAAGGAAAGAAAAAAGGAGTGAGCTTTGGGTCCAAGAGAAGAGCTTTCCTCCACTCCCACAACATCCACACACACCAAGGGACAACCAATGAGCACCAAAGAGAGGAGAAAAGAGTTCCCTTTGAGCACAAACACCAATCCCCAAGTCTCTAAGATATTGGGGTTTCTTGAGAAGAAAGAGAGCCCTTTGTGAAGAGAAATCTGAATTGTGAGGGCTGAAGGAAGGGTTTATGACCTTTAGAATTTCCCCTATTCACACCTAAGCCTTTCCTAAGCACACCTACCCCTTTCTCTCATAATCCAAAGCCCATCCTCTCAGGCCAACTCTCTAAAACTTACTAAACACATACACCTATAATCAAATCACCAACTCATTAATTAATTATTTCAAGAACTTAAATTAAATTTAATTATTCTTCTAATTTAATTAAATCACTTATACAATCAATTAATAAAAACACAGTGTTACAGAAGGCATAAAATTACCTTGTAACCAGACACCAAATTCACTAAGTGATCCTCATAATCCTCAAAATCCTTGAAAAGAAGGGGGGAAAGAATAAAGGGGGGGGGGGGGGGGGGGAATCCTTGAATCCTTTGAAAAGAGGGGGGAAAAGAAGAAAAATCAAATAATTTGATTCAACTCATAATTTTAATTACGGAAAAAGAAATCATAGTTGAAGCATAAAAGTAAATTATTGAGGGATTTTAAGTAGTGAAAACCCTATAACGAGATTTTTGAGTGGAAAAGGGACATTCAAAATTGCTGCTAGTGGAAAAGGAAGCATACCTTTTTCACAAGTTTCGATGCTCAAACCACCATTTGCTGGTTCATGTCATCGAAACTCCATAAGAAAGAAAATTTACCTTGATTGTGAGAGATAAGAAAGGAGCAAAAGATTTGATGAAGAAAAAACTATAGAGAGAAAAACAAGAGAAGCTACAATGAAAGTATGTGAGAGTGAGGATGCATTGAAGAGAACGAGCTCGACTAAAAGAAAGATAAATGTGTGAGAGAACAAGCTCAATGGAGTAGGGATTCTGAGTATTCCACTGTGATTCTAATATTCTTACATATTTAGGTACTGAAAATAAATGATGATTATTATAACGTTTACATTCTAAAAGTTTTTTTTTTCTTTTTTTGAGTTTTACATATTTATCATAGTATTACAAGGTTTTACCTACATCAAGCATCTGTAGTAAAATTATTTTGGGTTTTACCTATAGTAATTTATGTCCATATAGGTAAAAGTGTCTGCAGGTATTGATAATTTTCCTTGTATTTTGATAATAATACTAGAAAACATTTATAAACTCAACCAATTGAAAAATATATATATTTTCTGTAAATACTGAGATTTCTATCACACAAACATTGTAAATGCCAATAGGGTATTGTAGATGTCATAAAAACATTGAAACAAATAATGACAATAACAAGAAAAAGGTTGGGAAAAACTTAGTTGTTCACAGTGATCATATACGCATGTTACCAAAATAGAAAAAAAAAATCAAGACATAATTTTAGAGTCATCTTATCCAACATAGAAATTAAAAAAAAATCATATCGTAATCCAAAATCATATGGAGGTGGTCAAAATAGGTATTAAATAAATTAATGATAATGTTTTACTTAGTTTTAACATTCCTTATATTCCCATATATAAAATAGTTTATGTCCCTTGTTTATGAGTCGAACATGTGAAGCTACTTATAATGAGCTTTTAGAAGAAACTCTTCAACAATGGGTCGCATATTTTGTACTTCTTTTATTCTTTGAGCAATGAGCATATCCTGAAACAAAAAATTTCAACTTTTTAAGTGATGAATATTGTGATAATTTCACTTTGTACTTCTTTATTTTTCTCATAAACATTATTTATTGGAAATTTTGACCGAAAATCTTAAATTTTCTTGTTGAATAGCAATAAAATACATTGAACTTTAAAAAAAAAACTTCAATTCCCAATTTTTTGTTTTTCTCATTAGCAAACACTTTCTAAAAATTTGAGCAATATTTTTTAAAACAACATTTTGAATAGTAATGAAAAATACCAGAATGTCCAAAATGAGGACACTAATTTTAATTGTTGCTTTGTTTTTCTCATTAGCCAAGATGATTTCCTAAAACTTTTAACAATATTTTAAAACAAATTTTTGAATAGTAATGAAAAATATGAAACAATCAAAATAAGCATACTCCAGCCAGTTTTTTATTCTTTGTTTTTCTCTATAGCCATGATTATTTCATAGAATTTTTTACAATATTTTAAAACATCATTTTTAATAGTTATGAAAAATACAAAATGACCTAAATAAGTATATACATCACTTTCTAGTTCATTGTTCTCTCATTAGCCAGTCATTTCCTGAAAATTTTGGCAACATTTAAAAACAAAGTTGTCCTTAATTTCCAAAAAGTTGTAGTAGTAAACTAAAAAGAATATGTAAAAAATTAATAAGAGTGTTTTAAAATAATTAAGCACACTTACTTTAGTTATTATTCAATTTTTATCCTCATTAGCGAGCATTTCCACACACAAAAAATAGTAAAATCGAAAATATCAAATGAAATTGTAATTTAAAATGACAAACTTTACATATCCCCTAAAAAATAAAAGAGAATCAAAGATTTCTAATTTTGAAATAAGAAATAATAGCACCACGATCTTTAATACACTCTTTATTATTGATTAAAATTTATTAAAAATCATAAAATTGTGTCCTTTATTTAAAATGATGGTTTTGTAATTTTAAAAAAATTAACTAATATTAAAAAAAATTGTTAGAGGGCATGTTAGTAGCATTTCTCATTTTGGAAATAAGTATACTTACTTTGCTTTCATTTTTGTTCCGTAGCATGTTTTCCTTTGTGGCGTCGAGTACGGATTCCAAAATTTTCATATCTTTCAACCTCCGCCAAAGATCAGCACCGAAAGCCTTTCTCTTTATGATGATAAATCTTCAAAACAATTTTTTTTAATGAAATTCATGATCATATCAAAAAGAAATATAAGAAACCATGTTCAAAATTGTTGTTGTTGCAATTTAGTCATTCAAAGTATGCCCAATAGGAGGAAAAAAAATAAAAAATAAATGGGAAAAGAAAATAGTGGAATAAAAAATATAAAATATTTAGTATTGGATAATTATTTTTATTTGTGAAAACATTCACCTTTTTGGAATGAATTTTTTAATAATGATTTTTTCCACAAATAATGTATCATTTAGAAGTGTATGAAAAAGAAAAAAAATTAAAATGGGAGAAAGTAAAAGAAAGACAAGAAAAAAGTAATTATCCAATAGAGTCTTTGTAATTATTTAATTATATTTATGACCTTATACAATCAATTTTTTTCTTTTTTTCCTCTTAGCAACAATGTTAGCTATCATCTATGTGGATTTTTTTATCATAGGCTTTTAGCTAAAGTAAAGGGTGGACATTGTTTGATTAGTGTATTAATCCTACTTCATGTACTACTTCATTGTCTAAATAGGATGCTCTTATGTCTATTCTATTTCTATGTAATATCCTGTTTGTAGAAGCTATCTATTCTGTGTTTGTTTTTGTGGTTTTGTTCATATATAGGTGGAACCTTTGGTCATTAAGTTGTATCCTCGATTGAGTTTCACTTGTACTCATTATCAATAATAATTTCTTTTGCTTTTGCTTCTTAAAAAAAATCTAATTACTTCATTACCTTTTGGGCACAAAGAGATTTACTTGATGAAAGATAGCCATCAAGTGAATTTTGGATCGCTACAAGGAAATTTGAACCCATGCCCACAAGAAAGTTATTTTTTTGTCCAAATCTTTAATATAATTTGTGACAACATGCATTGACTTTGTGTACATGCATGCATTAATGAATAGTTTTTTATTAGTATAATGCTTAGTAAGGTTGTATCATTAGTTTATAATAACTAGTATGGCTTTCCAAAATATAAGTTCAACATCATTGAAAAGATGTACAAGAGCTTTACATGGACTATCATCCCAATTAATATAGCAGAAATTCAGAACTTGAGATTGTATCAATTATTTGTTCTCTTTGAAAGAAACTTTCTTATATCGTTTTACCACTAAATAAAATGTCAGTTATTAACCAAAAAATATGTCAAGTGTCAAGATTTCTTTTGTTGATAAAGCTTTTGTCCAAAAAAATTAAATTATTAGAGTTAACATCATGGATCTACATTAAAAGTATGATGTATTTTATTAATAATTGATGTATTAATTAATGATATAGATCAATGCTTTATACAAGCAGGATTGTTTATAAATACGTTGTATCATAATTTTTGTGTAAACTCCCAATGTTTTTACTAACATTTTAATTTTAGTTAGATATAGACTATTATAAATGAAGTCTAATTTAATGTCAAGCAGATAGTAGATGACATTTTTTATTGTGGTGTACAAGTTGAGAGCTTTGAATTTAATGGAGAAATATAATCTAAATAGCTTAGTTTGTGTACAACCCTTGAAATATTTATGAATTGAAGAAAAAAAATTTCTTACTTGAAGAATCTTGTATAAAAACTACTTATCTTGGTTTAAAAAATAACTTTTTTGTAAATGTGCAACATACTGTTCAAGCTAACTATTTACTTTAAGAACATATTTAAGAAATAGATCTTACACTATGTCTGTTCTTTACCTACAACTTGAACTATATATATAAACAAATTTGTTAAATTTCTCACTAGAAAGTTTTCATAGAAGAACTTGTTGATTAAGAAAATATACTCATGAACAGGTCGTTTATCTTGAATCAACAAGGAAGAAAACAAAATTTTAAATTGGACTATGTGCCTTATCAACCCTTCTATTATTTTTTTCACCTTCTACATTCAACGATCCAAATTTTTTTAATCCAAATGGGGTTTCAGTCTAAACTTACAATAATACAAATATATATAAGGAACACATGCTTGAAAAGATATTCATAAGAATAAAAATAGAAATTTCAAGTATACAATAATGCGGTGTCTTTTTAGGACTCAATGTATTATAACGTTGTTTGATGTGTGGAGACTTCCTGGATGGCTAAAGGAGATCGATTTTCTTCTTTCTGGTATAACAAGTGTGTAAATTTATGAATAGATGAAAATACAAAATTGAAATTTTTATAAGATATTCATGAAGATCTAAACAGAATATTAGAGTGTGAAAATATATAATGGGTTGTCCTTTCAGGATTCAATGTAACATATGTGTCATTGTATTATAGTCCAGTACTTTAGTAACTCTTGTGTTTGAGACTATTAATTGATAAGTTAGTTTACCATTTGTTTGCAAGAGTATTTTTTGTAAACTGTTTTCAAAACTAATATCTCATTTTTATTTTTTAAAACACAAAGCGAACTTTTCCAAGTTTTTTGTTATGATTGAAAATGATTTTAGTACTTCATTTTTTTGTCTTCATAAATTTAATTTTTTATAAATAATCTATATTATTATTTTGTGATGATGTGCCTTGTATTTAGTCTTGTCATGCAAAGACTTTTCTAAAGCAACATGTGACATAACATAGATATATGTCACAACACCACTAAGTGATGATAGAGTTATTTTCAAAAGTTTTAAAAAAATTTAATATGAAAAATACTAATAAAACTATAATTACATGGACCAAAAACATGCTTCACCCATTATATAATTTTTTGTATAAATTATATTTTTGTTTAGTAAATAAAAAAACGTTTAGGTAACTATAGTTTTAGATTTTGTATTAACATCAAACTCTTTTATATTTTTAAAGATCAAGTATTTTATTAAAAATTCTAAATATTAGGGAAGTGTATTAGAACAATTAGAAAGAATAATGTAAAAATGATTAAAAAAAAAGAGGATAAAAAAGAAAGTTTATAACACTACTAATGTAAAAATGGATTATTTAAGCTATGAATTATTCTTAAAACAAGCTTATTTAAGAAACTTTTTAATTTGGTCAAACAAACCTATAAACTAGCTATATAAATTAAAAATTAGCTTATTGACATGAGAAATACATCCTTTTCTAGAAAAAAAAAAAAAAGGTATTCTAATATATGATTAAATGATATATACAATTGAAGTTTATAATAATGGAAGAATTAATAAAAAGGAAATTTTAATTTCAAAATGAAATATACCTCCTTTTCTAATTGCTCGATGAATTAATTAAACTCGGTATCATCAAATAATGGATTTGCATAAATGTCTACATTATCTTTTTTCTCCAATGGAATGCCAAATTCATCCTAGGGTTAACATAACACAAACAACAAGATAGTTAAATTGTGCATATTTCCTCATAAAATTTGATAATATGTATCTACTAAGAACATAGAAAGCAAGATTTACGATGTGAATTAAAAAAAACTCTATCTTTAGATTGATATTGGGTACACACACACACACACACACATACATATAATTAAAATTGTTTAATCGTTTATTCTTCCCATAGAGTTGCCTCCAGAGGGATTAGAAGGTAATTATGTGACAGATTTCTTAGCTGCTAAAGGTCACTCCATTCCTTTGGGAATCCAATGGTATAATCTTCCCCCTTGAAAAATGTAAAGAATTAGTTTGGACAGATTTTATTGGGACTTTGTTCCCTCACAGAGTCCACATGTAATGGCCTAGGCCCCTTTTCATAAAAAAAAAATATAAAACCAATCTTATTTGTATGTATACTTTCCAACAATTTCTATACCATTCATATAAAAACACAACCTCTAAGGTGAAGATACATTTTATTTTGTATGTTTGTGAATAAACACCATTCACAAAGAGGTTATATATACAATTTGATAGATAAGAAGGTTGATCCCAACTAGTATACTATATTGTATGCAAACATTGAAGACATAGAAGATGAATTCAATTGGGACTCAGAAGAAGTTTAATTACTGGTTTAATCCTTAGAAATAGGCTTTATATCTCCTTACTGGTTTAACTACTTTGCAAAGAGGGGTAAAACCCACTGCAATGTTTGAAAAAATTATGAGGTGTGAGGTTCGAGTGTTAGTTCTAATGAATATTTTTTCCTACTCTTCTCGGTTGAAGAAGACATTTTAATATATTTAATGTCTTTTTTTTTCCTATCTATTGCTACTTTAATTCAATACAATTAACTATATAAGGCACAAGGAAATCTTTTGGAGTCCTACCAATGACAGAAGACAATAAATATAAATTTAAACAGAGAAGAAAAAAATAAAGATGAAATTGATCAGAATAGAAGGAAATAAACTAATTCATTCCATTCTATTCACGTGACAATTAATATTAGGAGATGATTCCTAGAAATAAAATTCAAACCTAAATTTTTAATCAAATCACTTTTTCTTCTTAAAAGTTAAAACTAGCCCATTAATTAGTGATAGATATTTAGGAGCTAGACATCGTATTAAAGAAAATGAACGTCCAAAGTTATGCTCATTCTCTTATTTGGACATCACTTTTAAATTAACAATTGACAAGACATTTCTTCTACTTAAACTTCAATCTTCACCAAACAGGATATATATATATATATATATATATATATATATATATATATATATATATATATATATATAAGATTTTCATTTACAACTTATTATTGCATTTTGTCTACATTTTTTTATTATATTTAAATTATAATATTTGTTCATACATGGAATTCCTAATAGTGGTTTCCAAGTAAATTTTCTTCTCCTATATTGCAATCTAGCTGGTGCTGCTCTCCAATGGTGGTTATAAAGGGTGTAGAGTAAAGCTACAAAGACATTCAGATATTTGAGTGAACAAGGGAGTTGGAAGATATTTGAATCTTTCAATAATATTAAAGAACAAAAATAATATGTTATGTTGGTCTAAGATTCAATAAAAAATGACGATGGGTTAAAATATAGGCATAGTAACTCAGCCTTAGCTTAAGTTGTATTAAATTTTCGCTATAGGAATCCTTGATTACAAGGACCATATCCTAACTATATTATCAATGGACTTGGATTCTCTTCTTTTACTCACTAATAAGAGAAGACACTAACATAAGATGTAGAAAAACTAAAATTTATATAGGAATTGTGCAAGAACATCCATTAATTGTATAAGAATTCAAAATATTATATAAAACTGTTTTGTATTTATTACTTGACCATCTCCTATTAGTGAAATTTTCCTTTGTAGATTGGTTAAATAATACAGTCCTTTGATTTGGAGGGTAGATTCAAACATGATATTGGCTTGGAAGATCAATATTGGTGGAGTAATTATTGGGTTCGAACTTAATGGTTGCTGATAAATTTTGCGCTGATTTAATCACCAAAAGCTGCATATATAAGGGTAGTTTAATACTTTAATGTTAACTTTGGTAAATTGAACAAGCTTGGGCTTGTACATGGTTGGGCTGTATTATTTGACATGCTTTTGGTACTCTCAATAATGAATTACTTTGGCTGATAAAGTGCCTGTTTGTTTGTGCTTAAAAAAAGTGATTTTTTTTAAAAAATGATTTATTTTTAAGAGATTCTTATATAAGTGATTATTGGATGAAAAAAGATTAAACAAATGGAAAATCATAAAAAAGCATAAATTTGATATCTCTCTCTTATCAAAGTTGATTTTCCAAAGAAGCAGGTCCTAATTGCTTCTAAAAAAAAGCATAAATCTAATTATTTTCTAATTCTTGAAAAAGCTTACCCAAAACACTTTATAAATTTCAATAAGTGATTTTTTTATTAAATAAAGTGATTCTTTCAGAAGAAAAAAAAACTTTAAACAAGTGCAAAAAAAAATCCTTTAATTTATTTGTATTGCTCAAGAAAGGTACGATAAATGTAAAGGTTTGGGTGGTGACAAGAACATATTGGAATAGAAGAATGAGATCAAAACGGTTTGATATGCACAGAAAGAACATATTAATTTTTTCTAAACAAATCAAACATTTAAAATTTGTTAGCTCTTCATGCCAATTCTGAAAATTCAAATGATTCATAGAAGCCATATAGAGTTGTTCACCAAAAAAAACCCAAGAGAGAATAATTTTTTTTAGTTTAAACTTATGAAAAACAAGAAAGAAAGTGTAACCTTTAAAAAAAATGTATATATACTTTAGAGGAGGGAAAGCATGAAGGAATTGAGAATTTTGATCTATGTACTATTATTATAAACATTAAGTAAGAGAGAGTTCAATACCTGCTTTAGACCTTCGATAATGAAACAACAAATTCTATCACCTTGTCAAGCTCCTTAGCAAAAGGGTTATGATTTAGAGTGAAATTCATATGCTATAGGGTATTATATATATATATATATAATTGGACATGAGAAAAAAAATACTAATATAGTATTTAATGCTATTAAGGAAATATATATATATATAACAATAATAAATAATTGTTTTCTTATATTGTCACAATTTAATGTCATTTGACTGAAATTAATAATAATTAATTTATTAAAAATTTAAAATGTAAAAGTCAAATTTATATATATATATATATATATATAGAGAGAGAGAGAGAGAGAGAGAGAGAGAGAGAATTCAATGCCAATATTTATAGAAAAAGATAAATAATTTTATTTTTTAAATGTAATCAGAAACATTTTTGTTGTTTAATTAAAATCATATATAAAATTGTTTATAAAAAAAATTTAAGAAAATAAAAATAAAAATATAGAAATTGATATATATATATATATATATATATATATATATATAATTTAATCCAACTATTTATAGAAAAATTTAAATAAATTACATATATATAAAAAAAAACAGTTTTATAATATAATTAAAATTTTATATAAAATTTTTTACAAAAAAAATTCATAAATAAAATTCAAATTTATATTAATATAATATACAAAAACAGCAATTGATTTATATATATATATATATATATATATATATATATATATATATGTATATATATGTATACATTTATTTATATATACATATATATACATATATTTATATAATTGAATGCCAAAAGTTATAGAAAAATAAAATTAAATAGATTTTTTATTTATAGACAGAAATAATTTTGTTATTTAATTAAAATTTTATGTAAAATTGTTTATTAAAAATATTTGAATCAATAAAAATTCAAATGTATATTAATCTAGTATACAGAAATTGATACATATAGAATTAAATGCTATTATTTATGAAAAAATATAAATAAATAGATTTTTTTGTATATAGTCAGAAATTATTTTGTTATTTAATTAAAATTTTATATAAAATTGTTTATTAAAAATATTTTAATCAATAAAAATTCAAATGTATATTAATCTAGCATACAGAAATTGATAAATATAGAATTAAATGCTATTATTTATGGAAAAATATAAATAAATAGATTTTTTTGTATATATTCAGAAACAATTTTTTTATTTAATTAAAATTTTATACAAAATTTTTATTAAAAATATTTTAATAAAAAATTCAAATGTATGTAATATAATATACAGAATTTCATATATATATATATATATATATATATATATATATATATATATATATATGTAGAATTTAATGCTAATTTTTATATTAAAATATTAACAAATAGATTTTTATATAGTCAGAAACAGTAATTTTATTTTATTAAAAATTTATATAAAATTGTTTAAAAAACAATATTTTAATAAATAAAAATTCAAATGTATTTTAATATACAGAAATTGATATATATATATATATAGAATTTAATGCTAATATTTATATCAAAATAAAATAAATAGATTTTCTATATATAGTATAAACAGTTTTGTAATTTAATTAAAATTTTATATTAATTTGTTTGTAAGAAAATTTTGAAAATATTAAAATTCAAATGTATATAGTCCAATGTATATATATATAATGCTATTATTTATGAAAAATATAAATAAATAGGTTTTTTGTATATAGTCCAATGTTTTAAAATCGGACCGATCATTGAACCGGTCAAGGCACTGGTTCAAGGTTCAATGGTTCAACCGTGGTCGAATCGGTATTAATAAAATAATAATAATTAAAACCTAAAAAATCATTTTACAAGTTTTTAACATTCAAAATATATATAAAAGTCTAATCAAATATACCATAATACTTAAGTTCAAATTTTAATAAAATACAATAATGTTTCATTAACAATAACTAGTTTACAGTTAGAATAAAAAAATGACAAATTAACAAAATATAAAATTATCAAAAATCAAGATATAAAAATTTTTAAATAAATATAAATGAGCAAATTATATGTTTTGCAAGAAATTTTTTTAATAATAATTGACAAAAAAATTTGTATCTATTTGAAATATTTATTAAATCTGTGCTTTTATTTATCTTTAAAATATTTTATATTAAATTTAAAATTAAAAAAAAATTGAAAAAAAATACCGGTTCAAACCGGTTTTTTGCACCGATTTTGGCCGGTTTTATACCGGTTTGACCAGTTCTGAAAGCCTATGATTTTATAGAGTATTTGGACTGGTCACCAGATCGGTTCCCGGTTGAACCGGTCGAACTGGCCGGCCCAGTCCGATTTTGATAACATTGATATAATCAGAAACAATTTTGTTATTTAATTAAATTTTATATAAAATTGTTTACAAAAATTATCTTAATAAATAAAAAATCAATGTATATTAATCAAGTATGAAGAAATTGATATATATATATATATATATATATATATATATATATATAAAATTTAATCCTAATATTTATAGCAAAATACAAATAAAGAGATTTTTTTTATATATAGTAAGAAACAGTTTTGTTCTTTGATTAAAATTTTATATTAACTTGTTTATAAGAAATATTTTAAAATAGAGAAGTTCAAATGTAAATTGTAACATCGGCATTTTTTCTATTTTGTGAATTATAAAATTGATTGAAATAATTATAAGTAAAAATTAAATTAAATTTTATGAAAAATTTAATTAATAAATATGTGTGTTTTTTTAATGTAAGTTTCAGTAGAAAATTCTACTGAAATTGGGACTGCATTGCACACTGATAGTGTAAGGATATGTAACGACCCACCATCACCACATGACAACTTAACCATTATATTGGGAAAGATTTAATGTAATTGAGAACTTGTTATAAGCTATCTCTGAAAATACGTGTAAATTTTCTATGCGACATCACTGGTCATTCATAACATTCATCATTAGGAAATATATATCACATACATGACTACATCTCAAAAAGTCAAATATCTCAAAAGGTGCGGAATACGTGTGTACCAATAAAAATGTACCCATCCGTAAGTACTTACACTCAAAAGGAAGGGATACATATTACTACTCATTCCCTACTAACTGGCCACAACTACATATTACCCTTAGCTAGAAACTAGGAAGATATAAGAAAAGGTAAGAAATAGAAGAAGCAGATCTCCAATGACTTCATCCATGAAAAGCTTGATCCGTTGGTAGTCCGCCATCTACTCCCGTGAAGAATCATGATCATCACAGTCAAACATATACAAACAAACAACGCAAGGATAAGCTTACAGAACAAACATACATTTAAAATAAAGCATTAAATCCACATTAACATATTCATATAGGTAAATAGCAACATTCAGTAAAATTCATTTCAATAGGACAATCACCAATATATCCTCAAACAATATGCCTAGTCGTGCACTATATGCAGACACGACTCCATGGAGATTTTCACTATTCGAGCGATCAATACAGTCAAATCCCTTACCATAGCCCCACACTCTGACCATTCGAGAAAACATCGTCACCACGACACAAATTAGTGGCTTTGTCAGGATAGGTGCACATGGGTAGTGGCTCACCACGACACAAGACCTGCAGAAATCTTGACCTCAATGTGGAATCACATGTCCATCCTATCCCTCAGGCCCAATACCCAACCCCACCAATCTTTCCGACAATAGGTTGTGGGCTACACACCTACCCAAAACTTACGTCCCAACTCGTATCCACAGTCACCATCCATTGTGGACTCATGCATGTATGCATTTACAATCCAACACAACATATCCACAGTCACCATCAACTGTGGACTCATGCATGTATGCATTTACAACCCAACACAACATATCCACAGTCATCATCCACTGTGGACTCACGTACATAAGCATGTAAAGTCCAACATATCCACAACCATCATCCACTGTGAACTCATGCTCGTACGCATGTAAAATCCTACAACAACTACATATCCAGAGTCATTATTCTCTGTGGACTCAAAGTTAAAGAAAACATCAAAGTTGACCAGTCTTAACCGGATGCAACACTGGACTCAAGTCATTGAACGTGGACGCAAGTCATTGGACGCTAGTCTCTAGACGCAAGTCACCAGACGTTGATCATCGGACGCGGGTCACCAAACGCTAGTCACTAGACGATAGTCTCTGGATGCTAGTCACCGAACGCATGCATCAGAGTTGACCTGTATTGACCAGACGCTCAACACTAGGCACACTCATTGGATGCTTATGTTGACATGAAGCCTAGATAGATAGTTTATCTCTTTAGTTTTCTCTCTTTAATATTTTGGTTTTAATTCTTAAATATGCCAAACATGAAAGGATGTGGCATTGTATTGTTTGTTATAGACTTAGGCATCTGTGTGATTAGATTTTAGACTTAGATTATGCTTAGAGTTAGATCAAGAAGTCTTAGTAAGTACTTTGATTGATCTTTAGATAATTCTATAGTAGTAATCGATTACATTATATATTATATATGTAACAAATTACCACATTTTTTCTCTATCTGGGAAAAGCTAAAATACTGAGCGTAATCGATTACACCTGCGGTTAATCGATTACACAAGGCATTTTAGACTTTGAGTCTTGTTTATGAAAGAATTTATATAGTTTCTATTTTAATCGATTACAACACGGTTTAATCGATTACTATAGTTACTAAAAGTTGTTTCAGAAGGAAGAAAGCTCAGTTTAATTGATTACATAGTCATGTAACAGATTAAAATGAACCCAGATCATTTTTTAAGATCATCAGGAGCAATTTAATTCTAATGTAACATGTTAAAGTGATTCTTGAATAGAACCCATGTGCACTGAAGAACGATTTAACAAATTACGTGGTCTACATAACAGATTGAATAAGTTTTATTTTAAAACTTTATAAATAAGAGCACCTCCGTCTCTCAAAAACAATGCTTTTCTGAAAATTAGTTTTATAAACACATTGAGAGAAAAGCATCAAGAAGGTTCTAAAGCTATTTGATCTTCATCATTTTGAAATGGAAGAATCTAAAGGAAGATCATTTTCCTTAAAGAGATGATTGGATCATGAAGAGTTGAAACGTTCTATCATTCATTAAAGGTGAAGTCATTCCATACTTTTGATCTTTTAGAAAGATTGTTGTTCTCTGAAATAGGGTTTTTCATAATCTAATAGTAGTGTTCTATTAGGTGTTTGTTTTTTCTCTTCTTGTAGGGTTCAAGATTAGAAAGTGTGTATTTCAATTTTCTTGTGTGTGTAGTGTGCTTGTAACTCAATTTGAAATAGTGAAAGATCTAACAGGGTGTTGGATCAACTGGATGTAGGTCTTTATGACTGAACCAATATAAAAATCTTGAGCATTCTTTCTTTAATCTCTACATTCTTGGATATTCAAGTTATCAAGGTTATTTGCTTAAGTTTTCTCAGTCAACATCTTTTGAAAGGAATTACTCTGATTTAATAAAATCTCTATTGAAATCTTTCTTTTAAACATTTGGATTCTTTATAAAGAAGGAAAGTGAATTAGAATTTTTGAAAAGAAAAGAGATTTTGACTGAAAAAGATTGAAAGATCTATTCACCCCCCTCTAAATCTGCTGCTTTGATCTACAGCTTAGTTTGGACGTTGCACAAAATCCTTAAGTTTTTAACTTTCAAAACAATTTGGAATACTTTGGAATTTATATAAAATCTCTTTAAAACATTTGAAATAATAATAAAAATCAAGGAAGACATCTTTAAAACTTTAGAAAGAAATAAAGAAAAAAGTAAAAGACAAAAGAACAATGTGACCTCCTGGGTCTTAAACATCAAAACACCAACAAGACTACTTTTAAAACAATAGAACTATAGAAAAATCAAGGATTTACAAAAGCCACAAAATCATTTTAGTGGGCAAAAAGCTAAAACTATCTTCAATATAAAATAGTCCACTTTTATACCCATTTCAAACATATTGTAGAAACTTGATCTTATGTTGTAACCCAATGGAATATAGTTTCAAGAAAGCAAATAATAATTTTCAATTCATTTTGTATGAAGAGAACCAAAATTTTCTATTAACTTATCAAAATCTTGAAAACAAATTTATTTACTGCATATGGGTCAGTTTCAAGGAAACTTTTGAAATAGAAATATGATGAATTAGAAAGCATACCATACATCGTTAGAAACCATGAAATGTCTATTTTCTAACCATATAAATCATTTTTTAATACCATTTTTTAGAAATACAAAATTGAAAAACAAAGTACTATGTTCAGTCACCTTTTTTTTTTACTAGACGGTCAACTTTGAACAAGCAAAACTCCTTCGATTCTCAACCTTTTTGGGCGTTTCTTGTGCCAAAACTATAGCCCTGGATGCTTATTTTCATATCCAACAAACGGAGTCCAATTTCATTCACCACAACCAAAGTTATAAAAAAAATACTAACACATGTTCAAACAAAAATGCACTGGACGATAAGCATTTCATATTCAACTATCATATATTTTCATTCCATCAACTTATATCACAAACAATTCTTTCAAATCATACTTCTAGTAGATAACACACATCACAACAGATCCACACACCAAAAATACATGAAAACTGTAAGTTTTCCTTACCTCAAAGAGATGCCACAAAAATGAGAAAGAGAGAGAGAGCTTTTTGGACAGTGGAGTATGATGGACTTTGCTTCCTAGAACAAGGTCTTCAACAAATCACCAGGGACTCAACAATAAACCATCTCAATTATCAAACAAAAGGGCAAGATTTAGAAAAAGAAAGAAAGGTTTTGTCATTAGTAAGAAAGAAAATGAATGATAATCTTACCAACAAGCCACAACACTTAGCAAAATGGTGGAAACCAAATTTGCTTGAAGAAACATATTTTTGGTATTGTAAGAAGATTAAGGAGACAAAAGTTGAAACAAAAATGAAGAGAATGAATTGTTGGACTCTCACGGCTGGTTCTTAGAAAGAAAATAGAAACTAAGTTAAATGAATGCATCAATTTATAGAAGCAAATGGCTTCACGTAATTTCTTCTCTCCAAAGTAGTCAAATGAAGTAAATGCACAAATAGTGAAATGGTCCTTGGTAAATGCACAAATAATGAAGGCAGAAGACCATGAGTATTTTGGTCAGTAAAGAGAACAAGAATTTTAGATCTTGAAGCAAATTTTACAAAGGGAGCACGCTAGACTCTTAATTTATTTCACACAGTTTTGCTCATATGCATTTAGGAAGCCTTTGAAAATTTTGCTACAAAGTATGTAGAAGTAAATTGTGGTAGGTGTACTTGTAGCTTTTGGTAGAAATATTAATGAGAAAGGTAAGAAAATGCAAATCAAGCTAATCATGAATTAGTAAATGTATGACTTACTAATTTTAATTAGAACACCCAAGAAAATTTAGAATGTCTCATGGAATTTTTCCAATTCTAGAAAAGCTCTCAAAATCGCACTCTTTGAACTACGTTAAAACATACTTATTTTAATTAACTGTAACAACATAAAAATTTCACAAGGACTTAATTATAATTATTAGAGACTAATCATAAAATTAAACCCCTCACTTTTCTTGACTATCTTCTCACTTTCACAGTGTATTCTTACACTGTCAGTGTGCAACGTAGTGCCATTTTCAATCAAATTCTCTACTAAGACTTACACAAAAAATTCACACATATTTATTAATTAAATTTTCTCATGAAATTAAATTAAATTATCTCTTATAATTATTTTCAATCACTTTATCATAAATTTGAAAAATCACGGTGTTACAAGATACACCGTGAAAGTGGGCAAACAGTCAAGAAATTAAAAGATTTAATTATAATTAGTTTGTAATAATTATAATTAGGTTTATGTAAAATTTTATTTTACTCTGTTACTATTTATTTAAACTAATACAATTTTAATGTGGTTCCAAAGAGTGTGATTTTGGAAATTTTTTGAGAGTTAGAAAAATTCCTTGAGGCATTCTAAATTTTCTTAGATGTCTTAAATTAAAATTATTGAGTCATATATTTACTAATTTATAATTTTCAAGTGATTAACCTTTTATTATCTTTCCATTAAAAAATTTCAATTAAATTACAAGTATACACAATGTTGTCAAAAAGAAAAACAAAAGGATGAGAAGCCTTTTCGCTTAGTCTTCAGAGTGCCAATTTCAGTTCATCTACCTTAATGTACAAGGCCTTCAAAAGTCTAGCACGTTAAGTTATTATTTAAGTACAATCAGTGCCATTAATTTTCCAAGGTGACTTAAATCCAAAGATTCAATCCCTTAAATTTTGTTGACAGAAGCGGCACAAGGTTGAACCCCATTCTTACGTTTTTCTTCATTTAGTCATGAAGCAAAATTTTCAAATGCCATTATTACCTTATGCTAACCATAGCTCAAGTTTGATTTCCTTATTTTTCAAAGGCTAAATTGCAATTTTAGTCCCCCTAGTTTGATGAATTCACAATTTTGGTCCCCCTGGAATTTAATTGAGACATTTGGTTCCCTTGATTTTAAAATTTGAGGATTTTGGTCCCCTTCGTCAAATTGCTTTTGTTGACCATCAGTTTGTAAGCGTTGACCAAATAATTGCTGACGTGACACACTAATGTTTGTTTATTAACAAATTAATTGTGATTAGTAGAGTTATTAAGTTAATTATAAATTATTTTCTTCCTAACCTCTAACCCTCAAACTAACACCTCCCCATTCTCTTCCTCACATTCAGATCCACACCACACAAAAATCCAAAACCAAACAAATGAAGAATTCCAACACCAACAACAACAATGTTTTTTTATAAGCAAAGAGAAATCTTATAAAAATTGTGCCACAAATCCAAACCACAGAATTTACAAAGAACAACATTCAAAAACAAGATACTCCCCCCTACAATTGATAACATCCTAATACTGAAAACTATGAACCCACACCAATGTGTCACGATGCCTCCATGGCTCCATCCATGCTTCCGAAAGGTTTTTTTTTATAAGCAAAATTTATTAAAAAGAATGAAACATAAATAGGCTTAAAAAGAAGTATATGTTGCTGCCATAGATAACCAACAACCCAATAACAACAAGCCTACCCACCCTCGACACCTGTTTGTGTGTGCATGCAAGCCAAAACTTTGAGTTTGTGAATTTGCTTGTTCCTTTTGAATTTGTGAATTTTCTTGTTATTGCGTCAAAAACTGTAGACCAGTACATACTCCAACAACAGCTTTCAATCTCCATATCCACTTGCCTACCAGCTATTTGAAACGTGACCCCTGAGCACTTATAGTAGCAACCCACTTCCTCATCAGACCAACATCATTAAAGACGACGGTGAGAAGACAAACAATACCACTAGCAACATCATTGCATAGAAAAAAAGACAGATATGAGAAGACGAAAAGGAAATAAAGACGGTGATTGTTCGGCGGAAACGACGGTGAGAGTCCGCCGATGCAGAGACGAAGAGAGTGAGACTGAAGGAGGACGGCTACGGCAACGTAGAGAGAGAGATTATCCAACGGAAAACGACAGTGACTATTCGCATGAACCCTCTCATCCCATATCTGTGTGAACCCCAACCCAGATTCACCTGAACCCTTTCGTCCTAGATCCGCGTTTTGCGTCAAGCTTCCCAGAGTGAAGGATCCGCATCAACCACCCATCCTTAATCCACGTGAACCCCCATCCCAGATCCATGTGAAACAACCAAGAAGAGCAAGGTCTATTGATTTTTAGAATCAGATCCGCTTGAAATTAACAAAGGGCTAAAGGTGGAGGAGTGTTGAAGGTTAAAGGTTAGGAGTGTTGAAGCAAAGGGCTAACTATGGAGGAGCGTTGAAGGTTTGGTTTTTAATAAATTTCAAAATAACTAAATAATTATACTAATCACAATTAATTGTTTATAAACAAGACAGAAGTGTGCCACATCAACAATTAGTTGGTCAACATTTACAAACTAACGGTCAACGGAAGCAATTTGACGAGGGGGACCAAAATCCTCAAATTTTAAAACCAGGGGACCAAATGTCTCAATTAAATTCTAAGGGGACCAAAATCACAAATTCATCAAATTAGGTTGACCAAAATTGCAATTTAGCCTTTTCAATTCATGATTTGCCAAATTTCAAAAAGTAAGGACCTTGAATTATACTGACAAGGGAGGCGCAAGTTGACAAAAAGAAATGCAAAGTCATTCTCACGTTTCCTTCTTTTTGTCATATAGCTCTACATGAAAAAAAAAACTTAAATATATTTTTAGTCCTTTAAATTTGGGTCATTTTTTTTTGCCCTCCAAATTTGAAGATGTTTTTTTAGTCCTTGAAATCCGCATAATGTTCTTTTTAGTCCCTCTCCACAGTGTAAGCTAAACAGGGAATAAGAGATTCGCAATTTGTGGTGGCTTTTGATCGCCTTAAATTGATTTTCTATTTTAAATTTTAAAGTACGATTTCTGGCAGTTTAAAACTACCAGAATTAGGGGAGTTCATGGATTAGATTTTTGAAAATCCAATCCATATCTAATCCAAGTCCAATTAAAAATCCAATCCATTTAATTAGATAAAAATTGGATTGGATTTTTTGAAACCAGTTAAGCGATTTTAAAACTGCTTTATAGTTCAAAACCAATTTGGTTCTAAATCTAGTTTTAAACCATAAATTGGTTTTCATCTGACCTTGGTTGGGGCTATTTTTGGCCGACTTCAATCAGGGTTGTTTTCGATCGACCTCGCCTAGGGTTATTTTCTACCAAGACATTTTTCGGCCGACCTCGATCAAGGCTATTTATGTTCGATGTCGGCTAGGGTATTTTCGGCCAACCTTAGCAAGGAAAGTTTTCAGCCAATGTTGGTCAAGGAAATTTTCGGCCGACCTCGGTCAGGGCTATTTTCAGTTTACCTCGGCTAGGGTTATTTTTGGCCGACGTCGGCCGAGATAGTTTTTTGGCCGACTTCGATCAAGGTTATTTATGGCCGATCTCGGCTAGGGTATTTTTGGCCAACCTTGGCTGGGGAAGTTTTTGGCCGACATCGGCTAGGGTTATTTTTGACCGATATCAGTTAGGGTTATCTTTGGCCGACGTCGACCGAGACAGTTTTCGGCAGACGTCTGCAAGGGTTATTTTCGACCGATGTTGGCTAGGCTTATTTTTGGCCGACATCGGCCAAGATAGTTTTCGATCGATGTTGGCTAGGGTTATTTTCGACCGATGTCGGCTAGGGATATTTTTGGCCGACATCGACCGAGACAGTTTTCGGCCGATGTCGGCTAGGGTTATTTTCGACCGATATCGGCTAGGGTTATTTTTGGCCGACGTCATGGTCGATCTCAGCTATGGTATTTTCAGCCAACCTCGATGCGGAAAGTTTATAGTCGACGTCGGCTAGGGTTATTTTCGGCCGACGTCGACTGGGACAATTTTCGGCTAGTCTCGATTAGGATATTTTTGGGCGACATCGATTATGGAAGTTTTCGACTGACATTGGCCAAGGTAGTTTTCGGCCAATGTCGGCTGAGGCAGCTTTCGACCGATGTAGGCCAAGGCAGTTTTCGGTTGACTTTGGCCAAGGGTTATTTTCAACCAACGTCGACAATGGTTTTTTCGATTGACCTTGGCGACCTTGGCCGAGGTTGTTTTAGGACGAGCTCAGCTACTACTGTTTTCGGAAGAATGTTATATCATTCGAAAAACACTTGTGGTGGGCATGAATTTTGGATTTAAAAATCCAAACAAATATCCAATCCATATCCTAATTAATTGGATTAGATTTAAAATCCAAAAAACTGGATTTGGATATTAAACCAATCCATTAAAATGGATTTAAAGTGGTTTGGATTAGGTTGGTTATGGATTGGTTTTATATAATTGGTTTTTTTAAACAGCCCTAGCCAGAATCAAGTCAATAAAAAAATTAAAGCGGTTAATGGTTTTTTTATTGACTTGATTCTAGCAGTTTTTAACTGCCAGTGCCAGAAATCATACTTTAAAATTATAAAATAAAAAATCAAATTCTAGCGGTCAAAAGTTGCCACAAATTGTGAATCTTTTATTTTCCATTTGACTCATACTGTGAAAAAAAACTAAAAAGAGCATTATGTGAATTTCAAGAACTCAAAAAAGCAACTTAAAATTTGGATAGCAAAAAAATGACCCAAATTTAAAGAACTAAAAATATATTTTAAAAAAATTCAAAGATACGAGTCCTTGATTTATGCAAGATACATGGTATGATCTCAAGACCAATTCTCACGTTTTTCATCTTTTGCCATTAGGCTACATTGGGCAAGGGTAGCCAGGTTCAGTTGCTATTATAAATGTGGTGCATCATAAAGCTCCAGCTCCTCTTTCCCCTTCGTTTTATTTTTCTTTGCCTCACAAAATTACTTACTTCCAACTCCATAATCATGAGTTCAAGGAACCTCCAAAGCTAGAAAATTATATTCTTTCCTTGGTTTAAACTATTCTTAGTGTTGATAAGTTGTTCTTAGTCTTTTTATTCTTCTCTTTTTCTTGTAAAATCTGAACATCTTTTCCTCCTCCTAACCATTTCTATTTTTATTTTGTGCATAGAAATGGATTGTTGTTAGATTTAACGTGATTTATTAAAGACCTTGTCAAAGGAACCAAGTTTCTTCTATCTTCTACTTTCCAAAAACTCTACTTTTTAGCATCTCTTTGAGATAAGGGAAGCTTGCAAATATTTTTCTTACCGGAAATGTGCTATTTGGTGTGTATATGAAGTTGAAAAAATTTATGGTATGATTAACTTGATTTCTATTATTTGTTTTTGTTTGCAAGGTTAAGTCATGAAAATTACTAAGTTTGAGATTTATTAGTATTACACTTCCTTATTTTAATTATAAATCTTCATCTATTAAAATAATATTAATTGGAATATAGATTAATGCAAGATAAAACTTAATATATATTTTTTTATTTTATGTTTGATGTATTTTAAAAATAATAATAATAAACACAATATGTTTTTTTTTTCTGAATGAGCAAAGATAGTTTGTTAATGAAAATTACTGAGCAGACTGCAAGCTATGATTAAAACCCAAGCCAAAAAATTCATAGAGTGTGTTTCGTAAAGTTTTTGAGAAGTTTATAAGCTCCTTTGACAAGTTTATAAGCTATTTCGACCAAAATAAGCTTGTTTGGTACACGGGCTTATTTTAGTAGCTCATTTTCCATTAGCTGCTTCAAGTAGCTTATTTTCATAAGCTAGCTTATAAGTTACTATTTTTTCTTCTTCTCAATTCTATCCTCACTAATTTATTTGAAATTCCTTTTTATCATTTTATTCAATTTAAAAACCTTTTACCTATTTTAACATTCTTACAAACATAAGATGACATATTTATTTTCTTAGTTATTATGAAACTTGGAATTCTACTTTTTTTTTATTATTAATTTGTTTAATGTTAAACTATTTATTTTAATGAATTAATACATTGTTTATTTTTTATTTTTTAAAATATTTGGTTACTAAGCAAAAGTTGATAAAAAAAATTAAAATTATAAAGAAAAAAATAAATTTATTTTTTTAAATAGTATTATTAATAAAAAAAAATTTAAATATTAAAAAATTAATTTTAAATAATATAAGTTTATTTAATTTAATTATACTTTTTTCAAAAAAAAAAAGAAAATTTTGATTCAAAACAATGAGTAAAATCACCAATTTTTACTATTATTTTATAATACGAAATTATTGTCTTACTTTTAAGACCATAAGTTATTAAAAATAAATTTAAATATTAAAAATATTAAATATGTCCTTTTAGGTCATTTGACATTTATGAGTTAGCTTATCTGTTAATCTTACCAAACACTTTCAATTAAATCAACTAGCTTATAAGCTTCCAACTTTTCAGTTCCTAGCTTATAGCTTATAAGCTAGTTTTACCAAACATAGCCATATGGTTGGCTAAATGATGTAAGGTCATGGTGCATTCACATGTGAGGGAACGATCTCTCTAGTGGGAGAATCCGTATTTGATTCCCTCCATGTGCAAAATTCCTTTGGACCAGCGGCAGTCACACATCGCGAGCAGGATTAGTCCCTGACCCAATGGATTGAGGGACACCGTGATCTCTGATGCAGGAAAAAAAACAAACTAAAAATAATATAGAAGGTGCTGATAGTTGAACACAAAGAAAACATGTAAACTCTTCGTCTCCACCACTTATGCTTAAAAAAAAAAAGTACCATGTGTTCAATCTGCAATATATAGTATATACGTGTTCAGCTATCCCTTCTACAGGCAGTAAATTTCCCAACTACCAAAATATATTATGCAGTGCGTATGCATATTATTAATAAATCAATTATCAACCAATTATATATCATAAAATAAGATTTTATCATGTTACTGATAAAAAAAAAAGGTTTTACCACATTAACAAATGTCACGGGTCATCATCATATTTATTCTTTTCCCGCCTAAATTCTATCGATTTATGTTTATATTTTTTTAATTTGAAAATAATATTATATTACATTTAATTATAGTAATTAAGGTGATTATAACAACTATATATTATGATTAAATTAATCAATTAAAAAATTAAATCTTAAATATATTTTAATTTTATATAATACGGTTATCTATTTATTAAATTTCATGGAATATTTTTATAATTATAGAAATTTTTTTATTATCATTATTTTATATTAATTACCATAAATAATTTGTAAAACAATTATGTAACGTAGATGAATAATAAAATGTAATCTTAAATTATTATTATAGAAATTATTTTATTAAATTATTATTATTTTACAGATTTTTTTATAATTATAGAATGTTTTTGTTTATTCGTTATATATATGTGTGCATTATAATAATAGTCATGATAATAATTTCTTATGTTATCTTAAATAATAATAATAATAATAATAATAATAATAATAATAGAATTTATGGTCATGTTTTGTATTTATCATCATTAATTTATTATTTTATAATAATTTATAGTTTTTATGTATTATAATCATAATCATGATAAAAGTTATCATATTACATTAAATAATATTAATAATATAATAAAATATTTATTCTATTATATTTTTAATCAATCAATTAAATCACTAAATCTTATATTGATTTTAATTATATATAATATGTTAAGATAATCAATTTATTAAATTCTACGGATTTATTTTTATAATTAGTAATATTTGTGATTTAAATATTCAAACTTTTCCTTTTAAAATGTTTTATTAGTATAATATAAACTATTGCATGTTCCCGTGTGATGCACAGAGTCATATTTTTTTTATTATTTTGAACAAGATTTAAAACTTGAAAAGAATAAAAAGAAATAAATATATTTTTATAAAAAATAATATGACATGAGAACATAAATCTATTTTAGCTTGTCATAGTCAAGCAACTCTATTGGCGCTAAAAATGTTTGCCATTGAAGCAAACCATTTATCGTCGGCTAATAGCTAATTCAGTCGATGGGCGTCGACTAATGCGACTCAATGGATTATAACTTGTCCTAGTGCTAAAGATGATTGATGACTAAAATAGTCGTTTCTGATAGCTAATAGCTAAAAGAATTGTTTTTGACGGCTAACAGCTATTTCTGTCGGCTAACGGCTGTTTCTGTCGGCTAACGCAACAGGGTTTAATAAGATCTATTTCATGGAGACCAAGTTGGAAGGAATATTTGAACGTGGAAGGCAGTTGCAAACAGTTTTTCTAAGGATAAATGCATATGGAATCATGATTTCCTACAAAATAGGAGAAGTGGTTAGTGGAAAATATCAACTGTTTGTTTGTAACAGTTTTAGGAAACGTGGGACCATAGCATCAATAGAAGCAGCAACACAGGAAGTTAAGATCATGTAACACATGATATCCCTAAAATCTAGGATCATGGATAGTTATTAGAAAACAACTAACATGTTGTAAACAGCTGACGTGCCTTGTAAACAGCTGATGCTTGTTCAGAAAACATTATAAATAGTAGGAAACATTATGTTAACAAGGCCGGCACGAAATCAATCAAGAACTTATCTTTTCCAGCCATTTATCTTTCATTTATCGCTTTATTTACAACTCTCATTTACCACTTTCAGCCGTTTACAACTTTCCTTTATCGCATATTTCATAGGAGTAGCGTAGTAATAGAAACTTCAGTTCAATGACTGCCAAAAAACTATTTGGAGTGGACTAGGAACCCAATCAAGGAATAGAATCCCTTCCTTGAGTCAGTCGCCTAAAGGGGAATCACTAGTTGGTAATCAGCTGACACGACAGCTGATCAGTCGACAGATTTTCACAACGACTGATCAGTCGACAGATTTTCACACCAACAAACTCTAAGTTATGATTTTATTGAAAAAAGTTGACAAATTTCCTAAATCGAAAATATTCAAGAGATTGTCCTTTACTCTTATTTATTTTTATCGCTAAAGAAAGAGGAATTGAAAATTGTTATTTAAAAGAAATTCTAATATAAGGGGAATCAATAATAAGTTTAGAATAAGCTTGTAATTTAGCTTATTTTTTAAACAAAAAATATTCACATTTTATGATAAAAAAATATATTATATGTACATAAATTAAATTACAGTTAGTTTTAACAATATTTAAATATTGTTATTCAAAAACCCAAATTTACAATCAACTTATTTGATATAAAATAAGTAAATATCATCACTTAAATTTTTTATGGTCATTTTTGTAACGACCCACTATCGTCACAAGACAACTTAACTACTATATTGCGAAAAGATTTAACTAAAAACTTATTATAAGTTATTTAGAAAAATACGTGTAAATTTTTTTTTTCGCGCAAGATCACTAATCATTCATAACATTCATCATTAAGAAATATACATATATCAGAAGTACAAATACCAAGCCATATGGTCATATACAAACCGCAGACCAAAAGTCTGATATATCTCAAAAGGTTCGGAATACGTATATACCAGTACAAAGGTGCCTATTTCCTACTAGCTGGCCACAACTACATATTACCCTTAGCTAGAAACTAGGATGATATAAGAAAAGATAAGGAATAGATGACGTAGGTCTCCTGTGACTTCAGCCGCGTATAGCCTGATCTGCCGGTAGTTCACCGTCTGCTCCCGCGAAGAATCGCGATCATCACAGTCAAACACATACAAACAAACAGCCCAAGGATAAGCTTACAGAACAAACATCCATTTAAAATAAGGCATTAAATTTATACTAACATATTCACAAAGTTAAATAATAACAATATACAGTGAAATCCAATTCAATAGGTAAATTACCAACATATCCTCAAATAATATGTCCTAGTTATGCACTATATGTAGACACGACTCCATGGAGATTTTCACTAGTCGAGCGACCAGCACAGTCAAATCCCTTAACATAGTCCAATTTGACCATTGGGGGAAACACTGATACTGGTCTTGGAAATAATTAGTGGCTTTGTCAGGATAGGTGTACGTGGGTAGTGGCTCACCATAACACAAGATCTGCAGAAATCTTGGTCTCAATATGGAATCGCCCGTCCATCCCATCCCCCGGGTCCATGTACACGACCCCACCAATCTTTCCGACACTAGGTTGAGAACCTTCTTAATTAGCATTCTCAACTTACGTGTCGACTTGTATCCACAGTCATGATCCACTGTGGACTTATGCATGTATGCACACATAATTCAACACAACAACATATCCACAGTCATCGTCCACTGTAGTCAACAACAACATATCCACAGTCACCATCCACTGTGGTCAACAACATATATCCACAGCCCTCATTCACTGTGGTCAACAACATATATCAACAACCATCATCCACTGTGGTTCAAAGTTAAAGAAAACATCGAAGTTAACTGGACACTGATCAAAACCTTAAAATTTTTAACTATTAAAACTGTCTATAACACTTTGGAGTTTTTTTCTAAAATCTCATAAAAACATTCGAAATACTAGAAATTATAGAAATCATCTTTAAAACTTTAGAAAGATTTTGAAAGGAAATTAAAAGATAAAATAATAATCTCTAAATCATCTTTTAGAAAGTGTGCCAAAATTTTCAAAAATCTCAAAAACAGATTTTCTTCACTGCAGATGGGTCAGTTTCAAGGAAACTTTTAAAATAGAAATATAATGAATTAGAAAGCATATCATACACCGTTAGAAAGCTTGAAATGTCTATTTTCTAACAATATAACTCGTTTTTTAATACGATTTTTGTAGAAATACAGAATTGCAAAACCATATACTATGTTCAATCACGTATTTCTGACCGGACCTTCAACTTTCAAGGGCCATAAATCCTTCTATTTTCAATATTTTTGAGTATTTCTTGTGCCAAAACTGTAGCCCCGGATGTCTATTTTCATCTCCAACAAACGAAATCCAATTTCATTCACCACAGCCAAAGTTATCACAAAAATACTAACACATGTTCAGAAAACAACGTACCAGACTGCAAGTACTTTGTTTTCAGCTATCATATAGTTCCAATCAATCAACTTATATCACAAACAAATTATCAAAACATTACTTTCAGAATCAATACACATCATAACATATCCATACATCAAAGAATACATGAAAACTGTAAACTTTCCTTACCTCGAAAAGATGCTATAATAAGAGCTTTGAATAATGAAGGAGTGAAGTAACTTTTAGTTTTCTGGAGCACGAATATTAAACCACCACTATGAACCAACAACAGTTCATAGTATAAAAACTTGGGATTTAGAAATTTTGAAGGAGAACTTTTAGAAAAGTAGAATTACTCAACGGTGAGAGTTATCGGAGAAAAATGATGTTAGATAGAGAAAAAGGGATTGCAAATAGAAAATTTTTGAAATTGAAATTCCAATTGAAACATATTGACGGAGAATTGCAAAGTTGGAGGAAGAGAGAATAGATTGAGAATGTAAGTTACGGGATTCAAAATTTATAGACGTATGATATGACACTGTTGTATTTATTTATTTATTTTTATTATCAAATGTCAAAGTGAAAGAACGTGAATCAAAAGTCTTTAATTTAGAGTGTGGTTCAGCATAATTTGAGGGCAGTCTTTGAAAATGTTGCAGTTAGATAACTCATTGAAGAAAACGTGAAGATGGGTTAAAATTTCAAACCTTGTGTCAGGCAAAAATGAAGGATTCATTGTATTACGAAGTGTTGGCTAAGTTGAAATTTCAAAAGTATGTAATTGGTCTCCAAGTTCAGAGCATGGGTCAGCATATATTAAAGATGTTGATTGAATATTTTGCCAAAGAATACGTAGATAATTGGAACCAGATATACTGTTAACTTAGGTGAATAATTAGCAGGTAAGGTAACAAAATGTAAATCAAGCCAATTAAATTAGTAAATGTATGACTTACTAATTTGAATTTTTGACATCTAATAAAATTTAGAATGTCTTAGAATTTTTCTAACTCAAAAAGTTCTCAAAATCACACTCTTTGGAATCACGTTAAAATATTATTATTTTAATCAAGTGTAACAGAATAACATAAAAATTTTATAGGAACCTAATTATAATTATTAGAGACTCATTATAATTAAATCCTTTTAATTTCTTTACTATTTCCTTACTTTCACAGTGTATTCTTACACTACCAGTGTGCAACACAGTCCAGATTTTAGTGAAATTTTCCACTAAAACTTACATAGAAAAATCACACATATTTATTAATTATATTTTCTCATGAAATTAAATTTAATTATCTCTTATAATTATTTTCAATCCAAGAGAGAAGGAAGAAATGAGAAACGTCGTAAAGAAAGAATTGTAAAGTTTTTGACTTTTGCTATTCGTAACCATGATTTTCTAACCTCACACCCCCTTTTCTATAACAAAACTTACGTAAAGTCGAAATTGTTACGAAAACTACTAAACACACCATAATCACATAAACAAAGCAATCTATTTTATTTATATAGTTCATTAAATAACCTAATTTAAATTTAATTTCTCTTGCATTTTAAGTAAGTCACTTATCATACATTATGAAAATTCACAGCGTTACAATTTTTAATTTTAAATTAAAGTAAATAATTAACTATAATTATAAAAACAAACCACATATATATATATATATATATATATATATATATATATATATATATATATATATAATTGATGTTCATTTCTTCTTTCTCATTAAAATACTTTACAATATGCTCTGGCACAAGATATGACACACTCGTTGATAAGATATTTACATAAAAGTTATTAAATTTTGTCAATCATAATAATCCAATTTTGAAATTTAAAATATTAGATTGGATATTAAATTTAAAATAAAACTGATAAATTGTTTTCTTTAATTTATATTAAATTATTTTACACTTTACTTTGTCATTAATATATCTCTTAATTTATTTTGTATATTTTTCGTAATTAATATGTTGGATTACCTTTTATTCTGTTAATCATATTATGCCATAATCTGCAGAATAAAAAGTCTTTTAAGTTTTAATATAAAATAAATAATTTTTTGGTATCAATATAATATATTTTTAATAATTTTTATTTATTATCTTATAATTTATTAATAAATTTTAAAAGTTATGACCTTTTAAAGTGATTAGAATACTCAATTTAAAAAAAAAATTACTTAAACTTTTTGTATCTATACCATTATATAAAGGCGATACCATTCTCAATAACCGCATTTTGGTATTCATTTTTTTAAGACTATTTTACCCTTAAATAATATATAGATATAACAATTACTCCTAATTCTTCTCCACTTTTTTGGTATCTTTTTTCTCCATAGCTTACAGAAGTTAATCTCCACTCCCACATTTTTTATAACTACTTTCGTAAACCACCCATTATTATTTTTTTGGTTTAATTGCAAATTTTACCACCCAATTTTCATTATTTTGTGAATTTTACCACTCAAGTTTTATTTTCGCTAAATTTACCACCTAAATTTCATCATTTTGCAAATTTTACCATTTTAAGGAGTGTTCTTATCAGAAACAATTTTGTTATTTAATTAAAATTTTAAATAAAATTGTTTATAAAAAATATTTAAATATATAAAAATTCAAATGTATATTAATATAATATCTTAAAATATATACAAATGAATATGAATTATTTGATTATCATCTTATATTATCATCTTATTGTTGTTCTTTCTTCATAAAATTTGTCTCAAAGAATCAAGGTAATATATAGTTTTAATTCAACAGTTGGATTAATAAAAATTACATTTTATAAAATTATTAATGATGTAATAGTTGATATAAGTTAACGAGAAATGCTAGCGACACTTTCTTTGACACTCTTTTCAACACGATTAACTGAAAATTTTTAGAAATAACCAATTTTGGTGGGTCTCACTTATCATTTAATGATTATCTCCTGATTTAGATGTGAGATCTATCCAAATTTGGTGATTTCTAATAAATTTCAACCAATCACATAGAAAGTATTGAAAAGAGAGTGTTAGAGAGAATGTCGTTAGCATTCCTCATAAGTTAATTTGATCCCTCTCCTATGTACATACACTACAGTGACATTCTTTATTCTGTACCGTTCAACTGTTCAGGTGTTACAATTGCACTAACTATAGCACACAAGGCCAGGTAATATATTTGTCTACTTGTGAAGAAAGACAGCTATTACATTTAGCTATGAAAGAACATTGAAGAATTACATCTTTCCAATATTACAGTCAGAATACTATAATAACAAAAGGATACTATAAAAACATAAGAATAAGACAGAAAAGGATACTATAATAACAAAAGAATAAAGCAGGGAAAATCCTATTAATGTCAAAGAATGAATGAATGAATACTTTAATACCTAATGTGGAAGTGAAAATTTGAACATTGCAGTGTTACACCAAAAAACAGTATAGAAGCATGCCTCTTGCTTTAAAGTAGTTGTTTTATTTGTCTTATAGCCCCTCTCTCTCTCTCTTGAGAGCCGTGAAAATAGCAACTATGCCCTCATGCTCTGGCAACTTAGGATGAACATGCTTGGGCTGTGGAGAAGGACATGAATATGTCCTTAACAAATTGTCATTGCAGTTTTTGGGCCACTCTGGGGTGATAGTCAAGGCATTTGAATAACATTCTTGATCATAGTGAAAGCAACAATAACAAGGCTGGTCCAAGCTGCAGTCACACAAATCAAGGTTGAAAGCTTTTCTCTTTGTGTTGCCTTGGCTTTGACATGACTCTATACAATTTTCCTTATCAAAGGTATAATTTGATTGTGGAATTCTCTCAACCAAAGCCAAAGGCTTCTTTCTCATTCTGCTGTACTGAGTAGTACCATACTTTTGAGTAGAGGGACTCTTGCATGGCTTTTGATAATATATTGTGCATCCAATTTCTGCTATGCCTTGTCTTTCAAGTAAAACCTGATCTCCTTCTCAATCTTTTCTTAGGTGCCCCTTTGCTCTTTCTAAAGCCAACCCTTATGCTTGACCTCTCACTTCTTGATTCTTCTTGATCAATGTCACTACTGTCATCACAAATGAGTGATAGTCTTTGGTCTTGGCAGTAACCATCTTTTGATACAAAACTCTCAGATTCTTCAATCTCTTCAACATAGTACTCCACCATTGCTTCTGATGAAGGTACCAAAGCCATTGTTTCCCCCTTGTTTTGTAAATTGTCTTCTTTCTCCACTTCTTCAGCATATGGGGGATATTGCTGGACACTATACACCAATGCAGACTTTTCAGTTGAGGTAGATTCTCTCAGGGAAAAAGAGTCACTTGGCTTTGAGATGGAAGAACTAAAGAGTGTATAGTCACTTTCTGTCTCTGCAACTTCTGAAGGATTATTTTAGATTCTGGAATTGTGTGATTTTTTTGGGCATCACTTTTCACTAATTGATTGCCTTTATGTTCTTTCTCCTGTACAACATTTGAACATAATAATTTGGTATTAGTAAATAAGATAGACCACAATGTATCATCTAATTGACAGTGAAACCACATAGTATTGAAAATGAATATTGATTATTGAATAGCTTACTATACCTCTGGTTGGATGCAGTTGTCCCTAGCAATTTCATCAACCACCATGTACTTCTGATCATCGAGCAGAGACTTTACTGAGAGGGTCTCTATTAACTGTATGTGATTTTGAAACTTCATGTATTCGTATAATACATTTACTTGAAGTTGTTTAATTTGCTTGAGAGGAGGAAAAATACCTTCTTGTTAACAAGATTTCCAGGAAATAGTTCCACTGCTGCAGTTGCAAAGTCCTTACCATAACGCTGTCCAAAGAGGTTCCTAATGACATAGAGCTCAGGAAAATCTCCACATCTTGCAGAAGCAAATATAAGGCTAGACACTGCTTCATTGATATCAGGTGGACAGTCCCTGGATTTGGCATAGTGAACCATAAGAATAATTTTATGATGGAAGGGGGGAGGAGGGGGGGTGACAATTTTGTATATTTTGATAGGAATTAGGAAACCATACTTGTTCCTTTTGATGTAGGAGAGTTTCTCAAGGATGAATACAAAGAAGTGGTCCAACAATTCATATGCAGCAACTAAACTTTCATCTTGAATGAGCTGCTCAACCTGAAATTTTGAGAGAATTAGTATGATTTGAATTCAAACTGAGAAATTGGGATGCTCAATGTAAGTATAGTTACATTCAAGATAAAGTGGTGGCGACTTTTTTTATTTGTGAATTACTGAAGTATATATAGGAAGATTACTAAGATGACTTAGTAGGAGGCAATAATATTTCTCCTTCCAAAATTTTTAACAGAAACGGATGCACGGTTGGTCGAAGCTGTTGAAAGAAAAATAATGAGACTTTTTAATTAGTATGAATTATGTATGCTGTTGAAGTATGGTATCACTACGATGAAATAATAGTCTCAGATATGCGTTTTATGGACACTCATGAAAGCACTTGTATCCTTCGAAACAAGGCTTTGTTAGCACTTCATAAATTTTAGTAGCCTTTGTTATCATCAAAAGATATTTTTAAGGGTTAGACATTTCATACGTCTTTGCTTCCAACAAAACTGTTGATTAGAGTTATACACAAAACTCATTGGCATCCCTAAGGATTCAGAAACACATGATTAATGGATGAGTAGGCAAATATATTCTCATACCCTCTCAATAGCTGTTTCTTGATGACCATTCTGTATTAACTCAGCCAAGTCTTTGCGCATTTGCATTGCCATTGCCTGCCTCTTGCTCTTAAGATGTCCGAGTCGGCACCGGGCTGTTTTGATCATCCTCTTGCTGCAATAATTTGAGAGAGAGATTAAAGATAAACGCGGTTGTTTTACATATATAACAAGACAAAAGAATCTCAAACTTAAAAAGCATAATTACCATCTTGAGGCTTTTGACCAGCCGAAGAAGAAGCTAAACATGACTAGCGTCACAATGGGAAGAAAGAGGAAGAGTGAATAGAAGATATACATCTATAGGTAAAGTTGAGGAGAGTGAGTTGAAAGTTGGAAGAGGCAACCTAGGAAACAAGAGGGAAATTACACGCAGACTGAAAGAGAGAGTAGTAGTGTTCTTTAAAAACTGCTCCACTCCACTCCATCTCAAGCGTTTTTATAGCACATTTGTCATGTTACAATTTGCAATTGATTAAAATTCACCAATATACGCCAAAAAAAAAATCCAATATACAGAAATAATGGTAACTAGTTATACTCAGCTATTTCTGAGGAGATTTGTTAGATTATTACTTGAGTATATTCTTAATTAATTGCCCAAATCCTTTCTGATTGAGCAATTTCTCGAACAAACTAATTTAAGCAATCAATTTGAAAGTTGAAAGAGGCAACCTAGGAAACAAGAGGGAAATTACACGCAGACTAAAAGAGAGAGTAGCAGTGTTCTTTAAAAACTGCTCCACTCAACTCCATCTCAAGCGGTTTTATAGCACATTTGTCATGTTACAATTTGCAATTGATTAAAATTCACCAATATATGCCAAAAAAAAGTCCAATATACAGAAATAATGGTAACTAGTATAGATTTATTTTATCATCCTCGATTTTCTTTATTATACTCATCTATTTCTGAGGAGATTTGTCAGATTATTACTTGAGTAAATTCTTAATTGATTGCCCAAATCCTTTCTGATTGAGCAATTTCTCGAACAAACTACTTTAAGCAATCAATTTGAAAGTTGAAAGAGGCAACCTAGGAAACAAGAGGGAAATTACACGCAGACTAAATGAGAGAGTAGTAGTGTTCTTTAAAAACTGCTCCACTCCACTCCATCTCAAGCGGTTTTATAGCACATTTGTCATGTTACAATTTGCAATTGATTAAAATTCACCAATATATGCCAAAAAAAAAAATCCAATATACAGAAATAATGGTAACTAGTATAGATTTATTTTATCATCCTCGATTTTCTTTATTATACTCATCTATTTCTGAGGAGATTTGTCAGATTATTACTTGAGTAAATTCTTAATTGATTGCCCAAATCCTTTTTGATTGAGCAATTTCTCGAACAAACTAATTTAAGCAATCAATTTAAATCTATCATAATAGATTTTCTAGAATATTTAACCGTTAAAAGATTTATCTCATGCTGGAATTATCTTATGTTTACTTAGATTTTGTCATGTTACTGACAAAAAACAAAAGGTTTTACCACATTAACAAATGTCACGGGCCATCATCATATTTATCCTTTTCCCGCCTAAATTCTATAGATTTATGTTTATATTTTTTAATTTGAAAATAATATTATATTACATTTAATTATAGTAATTAAGGTGATTATAACAACTATATATTATGATTAAATTAATCAATTAAAACATTAAATCTTAAATAGATTTTAATTTTATATAATACAGTAATCTATTTATTAAATTTCATGAAATATTTTTATGATTATAGAAATTTTTTTATTATCATTATTTTATATTAATTACCATAAATAATTTGTAAAACAATTATGTAACATAGATGAATAATAAAATGTAATCTTAAATTACTATCGATAGCAAAAAAATTATTGTTATAGAAATTATTTTATTAAATTATTATTACTTTACAGACTTTTTTTATAATTATAGAAAGTTTTTGTTTATTCGTTATATATATGTGTGTATTATAATAATAGTCATGATAATAATTTCTTATGTTATCTTAAATAATAATAATAATAATAATAATAATAATAATAATAATAATAATAATAATAATAATAATAATAATAATAGAATTTATGGTCATGTTTTGTATTTATCATCATTAATTTATTATTTTATAATAATTTATAGTTTTTATGTATTATAATCATAATCATGATAAAAGTTATCATATTACATTAAATAATATAATAAAATATTCATTCTATTATATTTTTAATCAATCAATTAAATCACTAAATCTTATATTGATTTTAATTATATATAATATGTTAAGATAATCAATTTATTAAATTCTACGGATTTATTTTTATAATTAGTAATATTTGTGATTTAAATATTCAAACTTTTCCTTTTAAAATGTTTTATTAGTATAATATAAACTAGTGCATGTTCCCCTTTTTATTATTTTGAACAAGATTTAAAACTTGAAAAGAATAAAAAGAAATAAATATATTTTTATAAAAAATAATATGACATGAGAACATAAATCTATTTTAGCTTGTCATAGTCAAGCAACTATGTTGGTGCTAAAAGTGTTTGCTATTAAGGCTAACCATTTATCATCGGCTAACAGCTAATTCAGTCGATGGGCGTGGACTAATGCGGCTCAATGGATTATAACTTATCCTAGTGCTAAAGATGATTGACGACTAAAATAGTCGTTTATGATGGCTAATAGCTAAAAGAGTCATTTTTTATGGCTAACAGCTATTTCTGTCAACTAATGGCTGTTTGTGTCGGCTAACGCAACAGAGTTGAATAAGAGCTATTTCACGGAGACCAAGTTGGAAGGAATATTTGAACGTGGAAGGCAGTTGCAAATAGTTTTTCTAAGGATAAATGCATGTGGAATCATGATTTCCTAAAAAATAGGAGAAGTGGTTAGTGGAAAATATCAACTGTTTGTTTGTAATAGTTTTAGGAAACGTAGAACCATAGCATCAATAGAAGCACCAAGAAGTTAAGATCATGTAACACATTATATCCCTACAATCTAGGATCATGGATAGTTATTAGAAAACAGCTGACGTGTTGTAAACAGCTGATGCTTGCTTATAAAACATTATAAATAGTAGGAAACATTATGTTAACAAGGCCGGCACGAAATCAATCAAAAACTTATCTTTTCCAGCCATTTATCTTTCATTTATTGCTTTATTTACAACTTTCCTTTACCACTTTCAGCTGTTTACAGCTTTCCTTTACTGCAAATTTCATAGGAGTAGCGTAGTAATAGAAACTTCGGTTCAACGACTACTAAAAAGCTATTTGGAGTGGACTAGGAACCCAATCAAGGAACAGAATCCCCTCCTTGAGTCAGTCACCTAAAGAGCAATCACTCGTTGTTAATCAGCCAACAGGACAGCTGATCAGTCGACAGATTTTCACACCAACAAACTCTAAGTTATGATTTTATTGAAAAAAGTTGACAAATTTCCTAAATCCAAAATATTCAAGAGATTGTCCTTTACTCTTATTTATTTTTATCGCTAAAGAAAGAGGAATTGAAAATTGTTATTTAAAAGAAATTCTAATATAAGGGGAATCGATAATAATAACTTTAGAATAATCTTGTAATTTAGCTTTTTAAAAATATATATATATTGACATTTTATGATATAAAATTATATTATATGTACATAAATTAAATTACAGTTAGTTTTAACAATATTTAAATATTGTTATTTCAAAAACCCAAATTTACAATCAACTTATTTGATATAAAATAAGTTAATATCATCACTTAAATTTTTTATGGTCATTTTTAATTTTAAATTAAAGTAAATAATTAACTGTAATTATAAAAACAAACCACAAATATATATATAAAATTGATGTTCATTTCTTCTTTGTCATTAAATTACTTTACAATATGCTCTGGCACATGATATGGCACACTCGTTGACAAGATATTTACATAAAAGTTATTAAATTTTGTCAATCATAATAATCCAATTTCGAAATTTAAAATATTAGATTGGATATTAAATTTAAAATAAAACTGATAAATTGTTTTCTTTAATTTATATTAAATTATTTTACACTTTACTTTGTCATTAATATATCTCTTAATTTTTTTATATATTTTTCGTAATCAATATGTTGGATTACCTTTTATTCTGTCAATCATATTATGCCATAATCCGCAGAATAAAATGTCTTTTAAGTTTTAATATAAAATAAATAATTTTTTGGTATCAATTTAATATATTTTTAATAATTTTTATTTATCATCCTATAATTTATTAAACAATTTTATACAATTTTAAAAGTTGTGACCTTTTAAAGTGATTAGAAGACTCAATTTAAAAAAAATTACTAAAACTTTTTGTATCTATACAATTATATAAAGGCGATACCATTCTCAATAACCGCATTTTGGTATCCACTTTTTTAAGACTATTTTACCCTTAAATAATATATAGATATAACAGTTACTCCTAATTCTTCTCCACTTTTTTGGTATCTTTTTCCTCCACTACTTACAGAAGTTAACCTCCACTCCTACATTTTTTATAACTACTTTCGTAAACCACCCATTATTATTTTTTTGGCTTAATTGCAGATTTTACCATCCAACTTTCATTATTTTGCGAATTTTACCACTCAAGTTTTATTTTCGCAAATTTTACCCCCTAACTTTCATCATTTTGCGAATTTTACCATTTTAAGGAGTGTTCTTATCATAAACAATTTTGTTATTTAATTAAAATTTTATATAAAATTGTTTATAAAAATATTTTAATAAATAAAAATTCAAATGTATATTAATATAATATCTTAAAATATATACAAATAAGTATGAATTATTTGATTATCATCTTATATTGTCATCTTATTGTTGTTCTTTCTTCATAAAATTTGACTCAAAGAATCAAGGTAATATATAGTTATAATTCAACAGTTGGATTAATAAAAATTACATTTTATAAAATTATTAATGATGTATTAGTTGATATAAGTTAATGAGAAATGCTAGCGACACTTTCTCTGACACTCTCTTTTCAACACGACTGATTGAAATTTGTTAGAAATAACCAATTTTGGTGGGTCTCACTTATCATTTAATGATTATCTCCTGATTTAGATGTGAGATCTATCCAAATTTGGTGATTTCTAATAAATTTTAACCAATCACATAGAAAGTATTGAAAAGAGAGTGTTAGAGAGAGTGTCGCTAGCATTCCTCATAAGTTAATTCGATCCCTCTCCTATGTACATACACTACAGTGACATTCTTTATTCTGTACCGTTCAACTGTTCAGGTGTTACAATAGCACTAACTATAGCACACAAGGCCAGGTAATATATTTGTCTACTTGTGAAGAAAGACTGCTATTACATTTAGCTATGAAAGAACATTGAAGAATTACATCTTTCTAGTATTACAGTCAGAATACTATAATAACAAAGGGATACTATAAAAACATAAGAATAAGACAGAAAAGGATACTATAATAACAAAAGAATAAAGCAGGGATATCCCTGTGAATGTCAAAGAATGAATGAATGAATACTTTAATATCTAATGTGGAAGTCAAAATTTGAACATTGCAGTGTTACACCAAAAAACAGTATACAAGCATGCCTCTTGTTTTAAAGTGGTTGTTTTATTTGTCTTATAGCCCCTCTCTCTCTCTTGAGAGCCGTGAAAATAGCAACTATGTCCTCATGCTCTGGCAACTTAGGATGAACATGCTTGGGCTGTGGAGAAGGACATGAATATGTCCTTAACAAATTGTCTTTGCAGTTTTTGGGCCACTCTGGGGTGATAGTCAAGGCATTTGAATAACATTCTTGATCATAGTGAAAGCAGCAATAACAAGGCTGGTCCAAGCTGCAGTCACACAAGTCAAGGTTGAAAGCTTTTCTCTTTGTGTTGCCTTGGCTTTCACATGACTTTATACAATTTTCCTTATCCAAGGTATAATTTGATTGTGGAATTCCTTCAACCAATTCCAAAGGCTTCTTTCTCATTCTGTTGTACTGAGTAGTACCATACTTTTGAGTAGAGGGACTCTTGCATAGCTTTTGATAATATATTGTGCATCCAATTTCTATTATGCCTTGTCTTTTTATAAATATAATGTTAACATGTCCATTGAGAAGGGGATTTTTGAAGTTAAGGCCATAAAAGAAAAAGACTGCAGGGCCTGATGCAGGATGTTAAACACTTAAACGGATTTTATTTGGAATTAAAATTGCACAAGAAAAAAAGTACACGTCATTCGTGTGTTTAGTACGAATCTTCATTTGTACTAAACATCATTTTCCATTTTAATTTTAATTTTAATTCATTGTTTAATTGAAGTGGATTGGCTCCGTAATGTAAATTGGTATTCCTTAGAGAAAGCAGATCTGGATCTGGAGAATGAGATTGTGAAAAAATGGGAGCAAGATTCCTCTAGAATCCATGTAGCAAATGAAACTTTTTACATCGCCCACATCTATGTCGTCCAAACAACCAATGTAGAATATTATTTCTCACCGATGTTAAATGCATGTCATGCCTTAGTGTAACTAGCTTTTTTGGACATTAATGGCAGCTTGTAAATATATCGATGCAAGTACATATATATTGTATACTAGAGGACGTATGACTATTTTAAATGAAAATCATAACATATAAGGAGTTTGTTTAAGATAATATAATTTGCAGTTAATTGCTACATTCCTTGCTGTCAATGTTTAAAAAGTATAGGTATGCAATAGTCAATATTCTTGTATCCATAGAAAAGGTAGCCAACACTGAAGGGATATCAACTACCGCCTACAAGAGACATCACACATCAGCTTTTACTGTTATGGTCCAGAAGGGATATCAGTTTCTTCCTGCAGTATATTGCATATGTAAACCATCTTTCTGAAGTAACAGAGAAAATACTAAGTGAAATCTTTCTGAGAAATACTAAATGTTTAATTTGCAACATAACTGTAGAGTTCAACAGACAACATTGAAACTATCCATTTGAAAATTATGAATTACTAATAAAGCAGTTACCTGCAATTTAACTAATTACACAACTTCACTTATCATCCAACATATATCTTATGTGTCAAAATTCTCACTCCAATTAGCATTTGAAGAGTCCCCAATAAATTTAAAGATCAATTAATTAATTAAATGGTTGACACATAAAAATCAAGTCATGAAATGTCAAAAAATTGTTTCCATATCTTTATCAAGTCAGACTGAATAAAAGATAGGATATGAAGTAATGATGAGTCACTTTCACAGGTAATTAGTTAAATTGTATATGGAGGGGATCAAGTTACTCCAAGAGTAACTTTATAAAGTTACTCCTCATCTCCATTGTCTATTCAATTTTAATCTAACGGCTCAGATGAAAAAAAAATTGCACTCACGCGTGACCAACTACACAGGAACCCTTTCTCTGCGTTTCGTTCACGTTGGAACCGTCCATGGTGCTCTGTTACTACGAATGAAAAAAATCAGCTTAAACAAGGAATTTCTTTCTCATTACAGTTAGTTACACTATCCTTTGTCATATACAATAGGAAAAATTTGCTGCCATTCATTTCCCATATGTGTTTTGTTCTTGCTATCGTTTCGCAATAAGAGCACCTGCATCATCTTTTTTTGTTTTCTTCATTAAAAGATGATTTCCTTAAAGACTTATGAAAACTCAACCTGCAGCATTTTTAATTAGTCATGCTCATATAGTGCCTAGTGCTTACATACTGATCATAATGCTTTATTTGATTAAATTGATAACTCATGTCAATTATCAGTAAGTTCACTTTTTAATCATTTCAAAAGCACTGTTATTTCTTATTTAAAGTCTAATTGTATTTTGTAATTGTCTTTGATTTTTCATGCACTTGTGGCACTCTCTAATTATGCCAATAAAGAAAAAATGTTATGTGCATATCTTTTGCAATGGCATAGCAACTCCAAGCGTGAACAAAACAAGGAGAAATGGTTCAAGAGCACCGTGGACAATATAGTTGACGAAACATGCACGGGAAAGGAGTGACAGCAAATTCTCCTTCTGTAATTGATAAAGAATCGTGAAATGAATGGGTAAACAGACAGAAAGAGGATGTCCTGACTGATTTTTCCCTTCACAGTAACAGAGCAATGGCTGACGATTCCACTTCCGAATGAAATGCGGAGAAAGGGTTCTGTGTAGTTGGTCAAGCGTAAGTGCAATTTTTTTTCATCTGAGCCGTTAGATTAAAATTGAATAGACAGTGGAGATGAGGAGTAACTTTATAAAGTAATTCTTGGAATAACTTGATCCCCTCCCATATATATATGCCATGTAGCAGCAGCAGGGGAAGGGGAAATTTTGCAAAGGTCTGCCACAAAGTTTTCAAATTCACTTATTGCAACCGGTTGCCAGTGATAAATCTCAATCATTAATTATAATATGCATATATCTAATGGTTAATGTTTGTGATTCACAGGTGTGCCACATCAGGCAAACTTCACCATAGCCTGAACCATCTATCATTTGCTGTAAGAAAACATCAGGCAGAAAGGTAATCATAAAATGAGGTAAAAACTGAATGATTTTGTAAAACATCTCCACCTAAAGGGTTTAAGCATGGATTTTATTAACCAAAACAAAAGAATAAAAAAAAATTGTATGCTTCAGTTTCAGACACATTTGCCACAGTGATGGTTTCTTAAAAGAAAATCATCTATTAAAGCCAAATATGATGAATCATACAAACAAGCTAGGGCTGCTCATTTTATCCAGTTTTTTAAAATTTTAACCATAACTATAAAATCGGTTTATTATATAACCGGTTAATTAACCAATTTAGAACATAGTTACATAATTCGTTCCCTCCCCCATAGAACCGCGAATTGGTTCGTGCGTACCAATTCGCGGTTCTTTTCCGAACCGGTTCACCAGAAATTGTCCTTGAATTCGTGATGAAGAAGAACCGAAAATGATGAAAAGAATGGAAGGTCGCAAGCTTGAGAAGTGAGAAGCAAGAATAGCAGAAACAAAAGAAGAGGCAAATCTCTCTACAACATCAAGACATAAAGATGAAAAAAGGAAAGTGAAATCAAAACTCAGAAGTCAGAAGTTAGATTAGAAATGGAGAAGATGAACGTTTCTTTTTCCTTTTTAATAAATGGGTTTTTCCTTTTTAATAAATGGGTGCTAGTTTTGAGTGTAGCTGCTGATATTAATTATGCTGATATTAATTATACGCTTGTCTTTTGAATTCACCTTTGACCTCTGGTTTTTTTGGTCCACCACTTTTATTGGAAAAAGTATATAGTAATTGAAATTTTAATTAAAAATAAATAAAATCACTTATAAAAATAAGTTAATTTATATTTTTGTAAAAACATAAAGAAATAATCAATCTATTGATTAAAGTGTAACTGAAAATAATATTAATGAACATATTTCAATAAAAAATATATAATAAAATTCAAATAAACTATCACATAAATAAAAAGTAGTAAACTCAATTGTTAGTAAATATTAATTACTTCAATATTTTATAAAAATTAAAATTTAATTGACACCATACTAATTTATATATTAGAACCTACTATAAATTTAAATAGTGTACTGAAGCGTACATATATCCCCCACGTACCAATTCTTTATAAGGTCGCGAAGCGCGTACCCGTACCCGTACCACGTACCCAAGCATATTACGAATTATGTGACTATGATTTAGAATATGTAACCTGATATATAACCAATTATATAACCAGATATAAAAACTGGTTATGGTTTGGTTATAATAACCATCTCTCACATGTGGTTATTAAATGGTTTTGCTTAAGTTATTTAAATAACCTAACCGTGAGCAACCTTAAAACAAGCCAATCACAATCTAACACCCTATAATTCATTGTAAGAAGAGAGCATCAGCGAGAAAAGCTGGAAACATAAAATGAAGTAAAAATTGAATAATTTGTAAAAACATTTACCTATATAGTTAAGCAAGGAATATTAATATAACTTTCAGCAATTTATAATAGCAACTCTGCTTAGAGGAGAGTTCTGAAGTAGATACTCAACTGCCTTGTTTAATTCATCATAGGATATTTCTAAGTGTTGAATCATTTCCACTTTCAATGACTCCAATCTAGCAAAGCACAGAGGTTGAGTTCTCGTTGTAGCAAGTTTTGACAGACCCTACACAATAGAGTGAATTGAAGGCATATTTTAAAGGATATTGTGTAATGCAAGATTGAATATTGACTGTCAATATCTTTACATTAGTGAAAACTTGTAGGCAAAATTTTTGACAAAAGAATGCAGGCATCATATTAGCATTATGAAAATATAAAGAGGAGAAAACAAATAAAGTAACTCACATGTAGCATTATCCCAAGGGTGCTCGAATTGAGTGTCAATATCTTTATATTAGTGAACACTTGCAGCCAGCTTATGATGTTAGAAGGAGACGTCATGTGAATACTTCCTGCTTCCAGAAATGAAAGCTTACATTCAGAGGAGAGTTGGTGGTGACTGAAACTCAAAAGATCTGTGATAGTGAGAGAACTAAGATTTGGAGTAGAAATCACAATTTTGTGTTGAAGGGTGTGAAGGTTTTCGGCGTCGGTAGCTTGAAAGGTATTGTTCAGGTTCAAAATCAAAAGGTCAGAATTAGATATGAAGAGTACTTTTGCATCTTTGTGCAAAGAGCATTTTTCAAGGACTAAAGTATTCAACAAGTTACAGGTTGAGAAGGGCTCAGCGCCGCCATCGTCACTTGGGATAAAACTAACATTCACCAGGAGCAAGTCTTTCAAAGCTGGTAACTGCAGAGATTTTGGAAGTTCCAAGGGAGGGCCAGAATTGTAAATCTCAAGAAACGTCAAAGACGTACAAGAGAAAATGAGAGGGTCAAAAAAATTGGGCATTTTGATGGGATTGAGATCTGTTTCGATTGTCAACCGCTGGACATTGTGCTCCACAGCATATTTCATAACCTTATTCAGGAGTTTGTACGCAGTCGTAATGCAGGCATAGTAACGAAGATTAAGCAGGGAAATGGAACCATCCCGGCAGGACAGAACCCGAGATACAAATTTGTTAAAATTGACAATCCTTCTAAAGTGAGGGCCATTGAAATAAAGAGTAGTCTGTTGTTTCCAATGGTTCTTCCATCATTTAGACAAGATACAAGTCTTAACCGCATATTTTGTGTCCATGAAATTCATTATATTTAGCAGAACACAATCAGTCAACTCACTCAACCTGTCCCTCTCCTCTTCACTTATCCTCTGTCTCTTCATCTTATCCTTATTTTCTTTTCCTTCCTCCATTACTGATACCTGACCAAAAGACAGATTTTCATTTCACTAAAAATAATCTTAGCATCTCATGGAAAACCTTGGGGAAGTGATAGTCCCATATCATCACAATAAAATAAAATATTTGGTGAGAAAAAACCTAGAAATAGTTGGCAAACATAGCAAAGCAACATTTGGTAATAATGCCCCAAAAAAGAAGCTGGTAATAATACCTATTTATGTGGTTTGCTTTGCTTTGGTTTGCAGATTCGATCAACTGATTCTCCACGCTCTGCCACCCAAAGGAAGAAGACGTTGCGCACTAGGGGTGTTCATGGATTGGATTTTTGAAAATCCAATCCATATCCAATCCAAATTCAATTAAATGGATTGGATTTAAATCCATATCCATTTAATTGGATAAAAATTGGATTGGATTTTTTTGAAAGCAGTTAAAAGTTTTTTTTAAAACCTTTTTATAGTTCATAACCAATTTGGATCTAGTTTTAAATCATAAATCGATTTTCGTCTGACCTTGGTTAGGGCTACTTTTGGCCGACTTCAATCAGGGTTGTTTTTGATCGACCTAGCCTAGGGTTATTTTCGACCGAGGCAGTTTTCGGCCGACCTCGATCAAGGCTATTTACGTCCGATGTCGACTAGGATATTTTCGGCCAACCTCAGCCAGGGAAGTTTTCAACCAACATCGACCAAGGCAGTTTTCGGCAGACCTCGGTTAGGGCTGTTTTTAGTTGACCCCGCTAGGATTATTTTCGGCCGATGTCAACTAAGATTATTTTTGGCAGACATTGGCTAAGATAGTTTTCACCCGACTTCGATTAAGGCTATTTATGGCCGATCTCGACTAATGTATTTTCCTCCAACCTCGGCCAAGGAAGTTTTTGGCCGACATGGGCTAGTGTTATTTTCGACCGATGTCGACTAGGGTTATTTTTGGTTGACGTCGGCCGAGACAGTTTTCGGCCGACCTCGATCAAGGCTATTTATGGCCAATCTCAACTACGGTATTTTTGACCAACATCAACCAGGGAAGTTTTTGGCCGACGTCGGCTAGGGTTATTTTCGACTGATGTCGGCTATGGTTATTTTTTGCTGTCGTCGGCCGAGACAATGTTTGGCCGACGTCGATTAGGGATATTTTTGATCGATGTCGGCTAGGGTTATTTTTGGCCGATGTCGGCCGAGACAGTTTTCGGCCAACCTCTATCAAGGCTATTTATGGCCATTCTCAGCTACGATATTTTCGACCAACCTCGGCCAGGGAAGTTTTTGGCCGACGTAGGCTAAGGTGATTTTCAACTGATTTTGGCTAGGGTTATTTTTTGCCAACGTCGGCCGAGACAGTGTCTGGCCTACATTGGCTATGGTTATTTTCGACCGATGTCAGCTAGGGTTATTTTTTGTAGATGTCGGCCGAGGCAGTTTTCGGCCGGCATCGGCTAGGTTTATTTTTGACCGATGTCGATTAGGGTTATTTTTTGTCGACGCCAGCCGAGACAGTTTTCGGCCGACGTCGGCTAGGATTATTATTGACTAGGGTTGTTTTTTTCCGACATTGGCCGAGACAGTTTTTGGCCGACGTCAGATTGGTTTATTTTGATCGATGACGGCTAGGGTTATTTTTTGTCGACGTCGACCGAGACAGTTTTCAGCCAACGTCAGCTAGGTTATTTTCGATCGATGTCGGCTAGGGTTGTTTTTGGCAGACATCGACCGAGACAGTTTTCGGCCGACCTAGATCAAGACTATTTATGGTTGATCTCAGCTACAGTATTTTCAGCCAACCTCGGTCGTGGAAGTTTTTGGCCGACGTCGGCTAGGGTTATTTTCGGCCAACGTCGATTGGGACAATTTTCGGCCAGTCTCAATTAGGATATTTTTGGGCAACATCAATTAGGGAAGTTTTCGGCCAACATCAACCAGGGTAGATTTTGGCCAATGTCAGCCGAGGCAATTTTCCACCGATGTCGGCCAAGGCCGTTTTCGGCTGACTTCGGCCAAGGGCTATTTTCAACAATCATCGACTAGGGTTTTTTCAACTGACATTGGCGACCTCAGCCGAGTTTGTTTTTGAACAACCTTAGCCAGTACTATTTTCGGAAGAATGCTATATCATTCGAAAAACACTTGTGGTGGACATGAGTTTTGGATTTAAAAATCCAAACAAATATCCGATGCATATCCAAATTAATTGGATTGGATTTAAAATCCAAAAAACTAGATTTGGATATTAAACCAATCCATTAAAATGGATTTAAAGTGATTTGGATTAGGTTGGTTATGGATTGGTTTTATATAATTGGATTTTTTGAACAGCCCTATTGCGCACCCAATTCTGCTCTCATTACCGACGGAGGTGGAAGGAATGAAACGTGAGTGAAAAGGAGACTTGAAATTCGAGAGGATGAGAACGACCAAAAACACTGCATATAAAATTACCAAATGTTTTTTTTTTTTTTTGAAAGAAAATTACCAAATGTTTTTAGCGATGCATTATTAATATTTTTACTTAATTTATTTAAATCTGATTTTTTTTTAATTTTCAATGTATTACTTTTGCTTTTACAGATTTAATGATTTTTAATATGTAGATATCACTTTGATAAATATTTTGAATTAATTTAAAAAAAATCTAATTATAAATAATCTTAGAAAGAGAATTTATTCAATAAAATTGCTTGGATCTAAAATATATCAGATTTAAAACTGAAATAATTTTATATTATAATATATTTTTTAAATATGTAATTTGACTTAAATTTAAAATATTTTTCTCTGTACCAAAAATTTTTTTTAAATATTTTACCACAAAATTTATTTTATTTTATATCATATTAATCTTTTGTATATTTTAAAAACAAAGACAAAAATTGGGGCACTTTGCCCTGACGATTAAAAAAAAAAAAAGACCCAAAAGACCTCAATATCGAGGGGATAGGACACTATTAGTATGATTTTTAAAGTAGTTAACTTGTTACTATAAAAGTCAACCAACTTAACATATACAGTTATATGTAATTAGTTGACAGTATAATATCCTTCATGTTTTCAAGACAATTTAAAGGGAAAAAAAGATACTTATCCTTAATTATATACCTTGTTTTCCAAGGCATCAAGATGATTTGGGCTTCTATAATCCCTATAGCTAATGCTTCTCTCATAATATTCCTCGTGTTTATCCTATTCTTCCTCGATTTAATGCTTCATTTTCTGCACCGCATGCGATGGACAGGGCGCACTATCCTCCTATATATTGATCATTTATTGGTGATTAGTGTCTTTAGCTACTGAATCTTCCAGTTGGGTACTACTTACTTCAAATTTCTTTTGCATGCATGTTTACGTTTCACTATTACTTGCATGAGGTTTGTATATATACATAAGAATAGTAGATTATACAACTGCTTTGATTTTTCTTTTGTCCACTTATTTTGAAAACCTTTCTTTCTCTTTGCAACTTCTCCCACATGGTTTCAACAAGATTTGGTCGTTGTATTATCTCCTTTGAAGGAAAATTATACTATTATGGTCCAGGTGGTTCATCTATGGTTTGTGTTGAATAGGAGTTGAGAATGACTTGATAATTGACTTTGTTTCAAATGGAGGAGCTTACAAGTAAACATAACCCATCCCCGTGGCTACTAGGGTTAGGTTTCACCACCTTGCGCCCGCCCTCGCTCCCGTGTGCAAGCTATGAGGACCAACTTGGAATCAAATCATCTCAATCAATAAAATCTTCAACCCAATCCAGTCCATTAGAGAGGGACTTGTTATAGGTAGACAACAGATCTCGAATAATAATGTAGCCTAATTCAATCTGTTGTGCAAGTACTATTCTAAAAAAAAACTCTTAATTTGTTATGCATTTCTATCATAGAAATCCAGAAACTGATAATAATCCCCCACACCCAAAACAAAATGAAGGTTTAATTAATGTAGAAAAAAAACTGCATAGGAAAATCTTCTTTTGAATATTAAAGAGTAGAGCATCATTTTTTAATTTGGGTGATAGAAAAGTCTAATAAATAGATACTTAAAGTTTCGTCTCTTCTTCATCCTATCCTATATTGGGAGCCAAATAAAACCAAACATAACCCATCTCGGCAATCTTGTACTCAATCATAATCGCCAACTTATTTGACAAACTAATGGTCACTATATTAGACAATGGTGTTGCCCTTTGTAAAAGAGTTCATGTATCGCAATGAAAATTTTAATGACACAAGCTCATTCATCTCAATGATAGTAGCTTTTTCAAGTTGGAACATTAACCCACAAAAACAACCATGTACAATTAATTATTAAGTTAACAAAGCTCATAGCTGGAACAAAGAATAAAAAAGAAAATCAATATCTCACATTAGAAGCTATTAGACGTGGAAGATTGATTGATTCCAAAGAGGAACAAACCAGCTATATGGGACATGGAGGCATGTTTAATGAAGGAGAATGTTGTTTAACGGCTAGGGCTTGATGCGAACATGTTCCATTTTTATATAAGGGTAATTTTGTAATTTCATTATCATAAGGGGAGGGTATCAACATCCCCATCCCGTCTTTGAAAATTGAGGAAAACTCGACCCCGACCTTGACCCTAGTCAAAGCCATTTTTCCTTGTTAAAATTGAGGCAGGTACCCATGTGCACGAATTTGTTTCCCATGCCTTCTTACAAGGGTACGAGACATTAATACAAATTGAGTTTTCAATGTTGGACAAAAGTTTTGTTAGTTGACCCTAACTTTGTTTTCATATCTCCTTTTGCATATGTTACTTTTCTTGAGATTGGTGACAATTATGACACTGACTATTTGGTAGATAGGTGCATTAATATTAGGTGTTTTGAATCAACGTTCTTCTTAATATTGTAAAAAAATATATTCATTATTCATGAAATCAGCCATGGGATTATTTATGTCATTAATAAGCTTTAATGGTGTAGATGTGATGGGATTGTTTATTGTTGTTGGAGATGAGAAACATGACGAATGCTAGCGTGCATCACCCTCTCGTGGGAGGCATGGTGCAAGAGGAAAGTTTTGCGAGTTATGCACGGTGCGAAAGCAATTGCGACCGTTAGATATTTTAAAATTTTAATCGATGGCTAATATTTTTTTTCCATTTTTTCCTTTTCTTTTATGCTTTTTCTTTCTCTCTTTCCTAATTTACCCTTCTTCTTCTTCCTCCATTCCCTTCTCTCCCCCTCCACCTTCTCTATAACAGAACCACCATTGAACCTACAACAACAAAAAGTCAACAGAACCATCACACTACTCTACGCTGCCACACCATTCCACACACGCATCTCTCCCTCTCCCTCGCTCACTACCTATGTTACTCTCAAACGTCGTCGACTGTTCACGCACCGCACCAAACCAGCTCCTCCGTCGCGCCAAGCCTTCAAGCCACCATGAAAAATACGACGATGACGAATTTCACGAATGAAACGTGGGTCTCTTAGAGTGTGATTCTAGATCTGGAAATTTGATAAGAAAATAATAATTTAAAAGTTTGTAAAAAACAATTTGAAAATATGATCGCACAAGATAATAATGTAGAAGGGGTTTAAATTTATTAAATGTTAATTGCATATATTTCACTTTAAAAAATTAGACTTTATTTACAACAAAAGGGAAAAGAGGAGACATAGCAAAATTTGCAATTTGTCTTGCAATGACTACTACAACATTATAAATCCTTTCAACTTTAGATCCAATGGCTAATAAACCTTATGCATAGCACTCTAATAGCTTCAGAGAAATAGATATCAAGAATTGCACGCCAAGATACAACCCACATATCCCCAGGTCTTATATCTAGACGTAATCAACTTGAGTTTTGACGGACACAATCTACATCATCCTTAATATGATAATCCGAGATCATTGGAAGAAGAAAAAAAAAAGATAGAGAGAAAAGATAAGAATCTAGCTACTAAATAATAACTACCATCCTTTAGTTTTTAATTTTGAACGCACAAAAATGATATCAACCACATAAGTAATGGAAAATATATAAGCTTCATAAAACAATATTTTGAGTAAAAAGTCGCAAAATAAAAACTATAATTGTTGCTAAAACATCTCGATCAAAATATAAAAAAAAACTAGTAAAAATGATAACAAAATGTAAAAACTAGTAAAAATGATATCTACTGAGACTTGCAAGATTTATTTCACATATGCCAAGTTTTATGGGCTTTACATTCTTACTAGCAAATATTCTCCATCAGATGGATTCCCCCTCCCCCCTCCTTTTTTTTGCCTTTTTCCGCCATTAATTAATTAACAATATCAGTTCAATGGTATTCAGTGTTCACCATGCCATGTTGAATTCTAAAGTCATAATGTATCCATTAGAAAGCAGTATCAAGAATATTTATGTTGAATGCAAGAATCAATCACATCTCATATGGTACCTATGTGGATTGTCTAGAGTAACTCAGTTAAAAGGAAGGAGATTTGGGAGTGAAGAACCTCAGGAGGTTTAATTTTGCTCTACTGGGGAAATGGCGGTGGCATATGCTTGTGGAAAATGAGAGTTTGTGGTACAAGGTTTTGGTGGGGTTGTATGGGGGAAGATGGGGTGTTATGTATGAAGAGGTGTGGGTCATCATGGTGGCAAGACATATGTGGGTTGGAGGGTTGTGGTGGGATGGAGAGTGGACAAATTTGGTTTATGGATTTAGTGATGAGGGTAGTGGGGGATGGGAAGGAAACGTCTCTCTGGTTAGATATTTGGGTTGGTGACAAACCGTTGAAGTAACGTTGTCATAGGTTATATACTCTCACAGTGGATAAGGGGGCTAAAGTAGTGGATCATGGTGATTGGGTGGATGGTTTGTGGGTGTGGTCTTGGTTTTGGAGGCGGTAGTCATTTCAATGGGAAGAACAACTGGTGAAGGATCTTAATCAAGTGGTGAATGGTTTCAAGGTGACACAGTATGGTAAGGATGGAGGTGGAAGTGGGATAAAATTGGTAAATATATTGTTTGTTCTACTTACAAGGTGCTTATGGAGGATGTACAAAGTGAAGTTTATAATGGGAGTATGTGTTGGATAAAGGTTTGGAATAAAGTTGTTCCTTTGAAGGTTGCGGGATTTGTATGGAAGATGTTATAGAATAAATTACCTATGAAGGACAACATTTGGTGTAAGGGGTATTGACACTTGAAGAGGCTTGGTGTGTAGGGTGTCAGAGGGAAGTAAAAACTATGAAGCATTTATTTTTTGAGTGTTCTTTGTTCTCACAAGTTTGGTTAACTTGCATAAGGTGGTTGGCGTGTCATACGGTATTACATAATGAAGTCCAAATGCATTTCAACAGTTCTTGGGTTTGATAGGTGGTTTAAGATTGGATGAGGAAGGGTGGGGTGTGTTGTGGTTTGCTGTGGTTTGCGCAATATGGGAGGCAAGTAATGCTATGATTTTTTAAAACAAAGGCATATCAGTTACAAAAATAGTCGAAGTAGTTGGGCTTAAGTCTTGGAAGTGGTTGAGATGGCGTAAGAGAGGATTTGTGTATCCCTTGGGTTCTTGGATTTTAAATCCGGTAGCATGCTTAGGAGGTAATGGATAACAATTGAAAATGCAAAAGCTTTGAGTCTCAATGGCAGAATGGCATTATGTTGGAGATCTTGTGTAACGAATCACATATTAAATTTAGCAGTAGGTGGATATATGCATGACATTTGAAATGCTGGATGCGTGAAGGTTATTTGTTTTTTGTGATGGATAGGTAGTTGTTACAGTTTTTTAATGTCCATTATCATATGTATTGTATTTGGTGGGTGGTTAAGGGTACAACTTGTACTCTCTTTCCTTATTAATAAAAATTTTTTGCTGATTAAAAAAAATTATAATCACAGACAAAATGCAAAGAACCATCAAGTGAAATTCTGAATTTAAATTCAATGGAGCATGAGAAACTTAGGATAATTAATTCCCTTCCATGGTTTGAAGCATCAATCTTCGGTTTTTTGGCACCAATTTTAAGCACCCTCAATTGTAAAATACTTCAAATACTTCTTGCAGAAGTTCAGAGTTAATTTTGTAAAGGAAATAATAAAAACAAACTTTTTTATTCAAACAGACAACAATTAAAAACACCCTAAGTTCAGTAATAAGTCTGGTCCTGTCCTTGTCCTCAGTTCTATCTCTGCCACTCTGCATCCTTCTCTGCAACTTCAACTTGCCCAATGTTGTTTTCCTTCAAACACACCTAACCTATGAAATTTACAGAAATATTTCATAAAATTTCTGTTCACAAATGCATAAAATGAGGTGAGTCATTAACTGGAATAAAACAAAAGAGAGAAAAAATGGTAGTAAGAATGAAAAATATGAGAAAATTATGTACAAAGAACAATCTACTTTGTTTAGAGTTTTACATATATTTTTAGTTAGTAGGCAAATGACTAGAAATTTACTACTAGTCTAGGGACTTATTCGACAAATCTAGATTCCAAATTCATGTCCTTATCTCTATTAACTATTTTTTTCTGCTTGCATTTGATGAAGATGTTTTGACTTCCTTTGTAATTGTTGAATCTCATCTTGTTTTGGATTTGTTCAAGTACCTAGTCTCCCTTCCGATGTTGAAACTCTCTTGAATAAGAAAAAACACAAATAAGCACCCAATTCTACTCTGACCCATATATTATACTCCTTTCAGCACAGGCTTTGTCTCATTTCTTTATGAATTGTTACTTGCAATGTGATACACTCTATGCCATTTTTTTTTAAATCATCATTTACTATTTTTTTTTTGGCTGTTTCAAAAAAAAAAACTATTTCATTTTTGGAATAACCGTGCTCAACCAGTCAACCTTTATTTCTGTTCATATGAAAACTGTTAAAATAATGATACAAATTTCTAGAACTTTCTATAAAGTTGTAGTGCAATAATATGTAAATGTCTTGATGAATCTAGATTTTTCTATAAAGCTATAGTAGCCTCAATCATGTAATAGAAATGTCATGATAGTTCTTAAGTTAAGAAAATTCTAGAATAATGTAACTCTAGAAATCAATTATCTTGTAAGATCTAGAATGTAGTAAAATATATTTAATAGTCCACCAACACATGTAGTAGGTGGTGGAGTGATGCCTATAAATAGGCATGGCAACACTTATAGTAAGAGAGTTTGAGTTTGAGATATCAATACAAGCTCCTCCACTATTGTATAAGAGCTACACGGCCACTATACTATTTCCCTTCAAAAAGCTAACTTACTAATCTCTCCTAAATTCTAACCCAACAACCTACAAACAACTAACCCACCTTTCTATTCCCTTAAAATACTAACAATGGCATCAGAGCTACGTTCGGTCATCTACTGGGCGTAGATATATTACCCAACTATTTCCAAAAAATAATCCTACTATATTCTACATCACTTCTACATTTCCCTTAAACCATGGCCAATACTTCCCAAGCTTCATCTATTCCTGTACCTATTTTCACAGGAGAAAATTATGATTATTGGAGCATTAAAATGAAGACATTTTTTTTCTCTCAAGATTTATGGGATATTGTAGAAGAAGGATTCATCATTCCTACAGACATTTCTACTCTAACTGCAGCTCAAAAGAAGGAGTTAAAGGAGAATAAGCAAAAAGATTCAAGGGCATTATTTTTTCTACAACTAGCAGTGGGAGACACAATTTTTCCAAGAATAATGGATGCAACAAGTGCTAAAGATGCATGGAGTACACTGCAGGAGGAGTTTCAAGGCAGCGTTAAGGTACGTGCCATTAAACTTCAAAGTCTCAGACGTGACTTTGAGTTAATAAAAATGAAGGAGTCTGAGACCATAAAAGACTACTATTCTAGGATAAAAGAAATAGTTAGTCAAATGAGAGCATGCGGGGAAAATATTCTTGACAAGAAAATTGTTGAGAAAATTCTAATTTCTATTCCCCATAGATATGATGCAATTGTGACTGCAATAGAGCAAACCAAAGATCTGTCTACTTTATCAGTGACAGAGCTTATGGGCTCTCTTGAAGCATATGAGCAAAGATTGAAAAGGCATGACGAAGACTCTGTCGAAAATGCCTTTCAATCAAAGCTCAAATTACAGTCTCAGAATAAAGAAAATGGTGGAAAGAAAAATGTAGAAGTTTCTAGAAACAAAGAGAATTCTAGAAATTTCTCTAAGACCAATGAAGACAAATCCTCCATGTGGCATTTGCAAAAAGACAAGTCACTTGGAAAAGGATTGTTGGCATCGTGGAAAGCCACAATGTCACTATTGTAAGAAATTTGAACACGTGGAGAAGAACTGCAACAACAAAAACAAGCATCAAGCAAATTTCATCGAAGAGCACAACAATGAACAACATCTTTTTTATGCTACCCGAGATTCCAGTGATGAAACAAGTGGAAACTGGTACTTGGATAGCGGTTGCAGCAATCACATGGCTAATGATAGGAGCATCTTCAAGGAAATTGACGACACTGTCAAAGTGAAAGTTCGACTAGGAAATGGCACCATGGTGGAGTCAAAAGGAAAAGGCACTATCACGGTGGAGACAAAGAAAGGTACGAGACTCATCAAAGATGTTTTACTAGTTCCTAATCTTAAAGAAAATCTCTTGAGCATTGGCCAAATGATGGAGAAAGGCTATGCTCTACACTTTGATGGAGATTCATGCACAATCTATGATAACCATAACAAAAGGCAAGAGATTGCCAAAGTTAAAATGGAGAAGAGAAATAGAAGTTTCCCAATAAGGTTCAAATCCACTACTAATATTGCCATGAAAGTCCAAGTTGATGATTCATGGCTATGGCATCGAAGGTTTGGCCACTTCAACACTCAAGCATTGAAGTTGTTATATCAGAAGAATATGATGAAAGGTCTACCATATCTGAAAGAAAATAATGAAGCTTGTGAAGGATGTCTTCTCGGGAAGCAACATAGATTACCGTTTTTAACTGATAAAGCATGGAGAGCTAAAGACTTGTTGGAGTTGATCCACACTGACATTTGTGGACCGATGAGGACACCGTCACTCAACAACAACAGGTATTTCATTCTTTTCATTGATGACTTTTCTAGAATGACATGGGTTTACTTTCTTAAAGAAAAATCAGAAGTCTTTGGAATATTCAAGAAGTTCAAAGCCTTTGTCGAGAAACAAAGCGGGAAACACATCAAACTATTGAGAAGTGATCGAGGCAAAGAGTACAACTCACACGAGTTTGATAAGTTCTGTGAAGATGAAGGCATTGAAAAACAACTTACAGTTGCATATTCTCCGCAACAAAATGGCGTGTCTGAGAGGAAGAATCGGATAGTCATGGAGATGGCTAGATCAATGCTAAAGGAAAACGGCTTGCCAAATACTTTTTGGGCAGAAGCAGTTTATACTGCAGTCTACATACTCAACAGATGTCCAACTAAGGCAGTAAAAGACAAGACTCCTATTGAAGCATGGAGTGGGCAAAAGCCGTCGGCTAAGCACCTAAGAGTATTTGGCTCTATATGCTACATACATGTTCCAGATCAGAAGAGACACAAATTAGAGGACAAGACTATACGAGGAATCTTCTTGGGGTATAGTTCACAGTCAAAAGGCTACAGAGTCTACAACTTGCAAACGAAAAAGCTCACCATCAGTCGAGATGTTGAGATTGATGAAAATGCTGCTTGGAATTGGGAAGCAGAAAAATTTGCAAGAAGCAACATTCTCGTTCCAATGCAACAACCTCAAGAAGAAGTTCAAGAAGTAACAGAAGAACCAGGTACGCTTTCTTCACCTACATTAGAACATGATTCTTCACCAGAGTCTACTCCAAGACGAGTAAGATCTTTGGTGGATATATATGAAACTTGCAACATGGCCATGCTTGAGCCTGAATGCTATGAAGATGCATCAAAGCAAGAAGTATGGGTCAAGGCAATGGAAGAAGAGATAAAAATGATTGAAAAGAATAATACTTGGGAGCTTGTAGATTGCCCACATGGAAAAGACATCATTGGAGTTAAATGGGTCTACAAAACAAAGCTCAATCCTGACGGCACAATACAAAAGCACAAGGCTAGATTAGTCGCTAAAGGCTATTCACAACAACCTGGAGTTGACTACAATGAAACATTTGCCCCAGTTGGCCGTCTAGATACAATTAGAGCCTTAATAGCTCTTGCAGCACAAAAAGGGTGGAACATCTACCAACTGGATGTCAAATATGCCTTTCTAAATGGTGTGCTTGAAGAAGAGATTTATGTGGAGCAACCACAAGGCTTTGTAAGCAAAGGCAATGAAGCTAAAGTGTTGAGACTAAGAAAAGCTCTATATGGCTTAAAGCAAGCTCCCCGGGCATGGTATAGCAGAATTGATAAGTACCTCACCGATCAAGGATTCAGGAGGAGCAAAAGTGAGCCAACACTATACATCAAGGCTCAAGGTCAGCATGATACTCTCCTTGTCTCCTTGTATGTAGATGATCTTATCTACACAGGAAACAATTTGAAGATGACAAAAGAATTCAAAGAAGACATGATGAGGACATTCGAGATGACCGACCTTGGCTTGATGAATTACTTCCTCGGCATAGAGGTAAGACAACAAAAAGAAGGAATATTTATTTCTCAGAAGAAATACACTGAAGCTCTATTGAAGAAATTTAAGATGTACGGATGCAAATCTGTCACTACTCCACTTGTCACAAATGAGAAGCTGCAAAAAGATGATGGAGCACCAGAAGCTGACGCATCACACTACAGGAGTTTGATCGAAAGTCTATTATATCTCACAGCCACACGGCCAGACATCATGTATGCTACAAGTCTTCTATCAAGATTCATGCAAAGGCCAAGTCAAATTCACTATGGAGCAGCAAAAAGAATTCTAAGATATCTACAAGGAACGAAGGAGTTTGGTATATGGTACAAAAGCATGACCAACTCAAGGTTGACTGGTTACACTGACAGTGATTGGGCAGGATCAATAGACAACATGAAGAGCACGTCAAGATATGCCTTCTCACTAGGATCGGGATTTTTCTCTTGGGCATCTAAAAAGCAAGCAACAGTAGCACAATCAACAGCAGAAGCAGAGTACGTGGCAGCTGCTGAAACTACAAGTCAAGCAATTTGGCTTCGAAGAATACTTGAAGAAAAGGACGAAAAACAAGATGGACCTACTACTATCTACTGTGACAATAAATCAGCAATAGCAATGGTAAAGAATCCAGTCCATCATCAAAGAACTAAACATATTTCAATCAAGTATCACTTCATCAGAGAAGCAGAAGAAAATAAGCAGATTCAGATCGAGTATTGCATGACTGAAGACCAAGTTGCAAACATATTTACAAAGGCACTACCAAGAGTCAAGTTCGAGCAATTACGAATTATGCTTGGAGTTTTTGAAATTTGCATCAAGGAGGAGTGTTAAAATAATGATACAAATGTCTAGAACTTTCTATAAAGTTGTAGTGCAATAATATGTAAATGTCTTGATGAATCTAGATTTTTCTATAAAGCTATAGTAGCCTCAATCATGTAATAGAAATGTCATGATAGTTCTTAAGTTAAGAGAATTCTAGAATAATGTAACTCTAGAAATCAATTATCTTGTAAGATCTAGAATGTAGTAAAATATATTTAATAGTCCACCAACACATGTAGTAGGTGGTGGAGTGATGCCTATAAATAGGCATGGCAACACTTATTGTAAGAGAGTTTGAGTTTGAGATATCAATACAAGCTCCTCCACTATTGTATAAGAGCTACACGACCACTATACTATTTCCCTTCAAAAAGCTAACTTACTAATCTCTCCTAAATTCTAACCCAACAACCTACAAACAACTAACCCACCTTTCTATTCCCTTAAAATACTAACAAAAACTCTTGTTTTTTTTCCCATGCTATTAATTTCTTTCTTTTCTATTTTATCTACGAAATGATATTGTTTGATCATGTCATTATGTGATCCTATTTTCCTCTGTTAATATTGTTCTTTAAACCATGTACTATCACTGTGTTTCTGCATCACCCAAGAATGTATTTGTTGATATGAACACCAGATTTTTGTCATGCTCTTCAAGACTGCCTCAACAACAAATGGTGTGCAAAGTTACTCAAGAATAAATATAATATTTAAAATAAACTATGTTACCTTTTGCTCCTAGTTTTTAACTAATTCTTACTAATTATTTTGAAATTTTAAAATTCAGGAAGCTGATTTTGAAACAGCAATTAGGATCAATGAAAGAGGTGCTTTGTAGCTACAGAGTATAAATCCAGAGAAAAATAGTCATATGAGGCTTTTCTTATTTGGCGATGACTCATGAGGCTTGACTTGTTGCAGATAAGTCTTGGATTGTCACAAGATTAACACTTTGCAGATGTAGTATTCTTGGGTTGGACTCAAGTGATAAAATAAAATGGCTTGAAGATTCCATAAGTCTTGTTAAGAATATTGCTAAGCAAATTAAATGGCAATAAAATCTAAGTAAAAAAATAGTATCCTCGTGCACCAAACTAATTTAAATGAGTATCATTTTAGCGAATCGTCAGTGTAATTTTCCTGGTTTGTTTTTAATTAATTTTTTCTTCAAAGTGGTGAGCTTACAAATTTATGTATTTATGGATGCCCAGCAAAAGTAGTTATCAGCTAGAGTTCCATGCCTTTAGGCTACTTTCTATCAACACTTAATTGTCATTTTTCCTTTAATTTTGAAAGTATCCTAACCAAAAGAGATGATATAGAGAGAGAGTGGGAGAAGAAGCAAAATATGCATAAGCATAGCAGAATGAAGTCGGTGGGGAGGTCTTTCCCAAACATGTTTGACGGAGCAAATTCACATTCAGAGCATGGTCAAAAGCAGTGTGGACACACGCTACAATGACAATTGTGGAAGGAGGAGGTGAAGGCTGTGGGAAGGTGTCGACAACAGTTTCAAAGGTGGCAAAAACAGCTGCTCTCAGTAGGTGTCTATGACGAGCTTTCAAAGGTGGTAGCAACCACAGCTCTATGATGTATGTGACTACCATGACCTTTGAGGTTTGAAGAGAGGAGAAACTGGTAAGGGTCAAGAGAGAAGGAAACAGTTCCTACTTCCTGAAGCTCACGTGCCTTTGATTTTAAATTTCATATATTGTCATTTTTATTTAGTGAACTGTCTTTTTTTAGTGGCTGTCTGCAAATCTGATGTGTTAGGTGTGCATGTATGCAAGATCTGCTCTTGTTTAGAGTTGTAAAAAAAAATTTAACTAATAGGCAATTGACTAGGAATTTACTACTAGTTTGGGACTTATTCCAAATTCACGTCCTTATCTCTAATAACTACATTTTTTTCTGATTGCCATTGGATGAATACGTTTTGATTTCATTTGAAATGGTTGAATCTCATCTCTCTTGTGGATTTGTTCAAATACCTAGTCTCCCTTCCAATGTTAAATTAATTGAAACTCTCTTGAATTAGAAAAAACACAAGTATGCCCTTCCAATCTCATCTTTGACCCATAGTCACATAATTCGTAATACGCTTGGGTACGTGGTACGGGTACGCGGTTCGCGACCTTATAAAGAATTGGTACGTGGGGGGTATATGTACGCTTCAGTACACTATTTAAATTTATAGTAGGTTCTAATATATAAATTAGTATGGTGCCAATTAAATTTTAATTTTTATAAATTATTGAAGTAATTAATATTTACTAACAATTGAGTTTACTACTGTTTATTTGTGTGATAATTTATTTGAATTTTATTATATATATTTTTTATTAAAATATGTTCATTAATATAATTTTTCAGTTACATTTTAATCAATAGATTGATTATTTCTTTAAGTTTTTACAAAAATATAAATTAACTTATTTTTATAAGTGATTTTATTTATTTTTAATTAAAATTTCAATTACTATATACTTTTTCCAATAAAAGTGGTGGACCGAAAAAACCAGAGGTCAAAGGTGAATTCGAAAGACAAGCGTATAATTAATATCAGCATAATTAATATCAGCAGCTACACTCGAAACCAGCACCCATTTATTAAAAAGGAAAAACCCATTTATTAAAAAGGAAAAAGAAACGTTCATCTTCTCCATTTCTAATCTAACTTCTAACTTCTGAGTTTTGATTTATCTTTCCTTTTTTCATCTTTATGTCTTGATGTTGTAGAGAGATTTGCCTCTTCTTTTGTTTATGCTATTCTTGCTTCTCACTTCTCAAGCTTGCGACCTTCCATTCTTTTCATCATTTTCGGTTCTTCTTCATCACGAATTCATGGACGATTTCTGGCCAACCGGTTCGGAAAAGAACCGCGAATTGGTACGCACGAACCAATTCGCGGTTCTATGGGGGAGGGAACGAATTATGTAACTATGCTCTGACCCATATATTATACTCCTTTCGTCACAGGTTTTGTCTCATTTCTTTTTTAATTGTTAATTGTTATGTGATGTGCTCTCTGCCATTTTATTTTTCTTTAAATCATCATTTACTATCCCTTTTTTTTTATTTACCATGCTCAACCAGTCAACCTTTATTTATGTTCATATTAAAAAAAAAATCATCAATCAAAGCCAAATAAGAAAACACCTAAAATAAACCATATAAACATGACAATCCCAATCTAACACCCTATAATTTGTTGTAAGAGAGAAAGGAAAACATAACATCTAAATAGTTAAGCAAGGAATAGTGACATAGCTTTCAGCAATTTATGACAGCAACTCTGGTTAGTGGAGAGTTCTGAAGTAAGTACTCCAATGCCCTGCTTACTTCTTCATCAGATATTTCTACGTGTGGATTCCTTTTCACTTTCAACGACTCCAATCTGATAAAGCATGGAGGCTGAGTTTCCATTGTAGCAAGATTTGATAGATCCTACACAATTCGAGTGAATTGAAGAGATTTTAATGGATATTGTGAAATGTAAGATTGAGTATAAGCAAAAATTGACAAAAGAATGCAGACATCATATGAGAGCATTATGAAAATATAAAGAGGAGAAAACAAACTAAAGTAACTTACATTTAGTATTATCTTAAGGGTGCCCAAAGAAAGTGTCAATATCTTTACATTAGTGAGCAGTTGCAGCCAGCCTATGATGACTGAATATATATTACGAGGAGAGGTGTGAATATTTCCTTCTTCAAGAAATGAAAGATTACAAGTGGAGGAGGAGGAGAGCTCGTAATTACTGAAACCTAGATTATCGATGATTGTGAGAGAACTAAGATTTGGAGTACAAAGTACAATTTTGTGTTGAGAGGTGTCCAGGTTGTCAGTAGCTCGAAAGGTATTGTCTTGCAGGCTCAAACTGCAAAGGTTAGAATTATGTATGCAAAGGACTTTTGCGTCATCGCTTAAAAAGCAAAATTTAAGAACCAAAGTATTCAACGAGTTACAGCTTGAAAAGGGCTCCGCGCAGTCATTGTCACTTGCAGTAAAACTGACAGAACTGAGATGCAAGCTTTTCAATGATGGTAAATGCAAAGATTTTGGAAGTTTCAATAGATGCACTGAAAGCTTAATAAATGTCAAAGACTGACAGGAAAAAATGAGACGGACATAACGATCGGGCATGGAATCTATAGTGATTGTCAATTGCTCGACATTGTGCCACACACCATATTTAATGACCTTATCCAGGAGTATGGAATCAATTTTACCGTTGTTCAAGTAACGAAGATTAAGTAGGGAAATTGAGCCATCCCGACCAAACAGAACCTTAGATACAAATTTGTTAAAATTGACTGTCCTTCTAAAGTAGGAGCCATCAAAAGAGAGAGTAGTGAGACGTTTCCAAAGGTCCTTCCATCGTTTAGACAAAATACAAGTCCGAACAACATATTTTGTGTTCATAAAGCTCATGATATGGAGCAGAACATATTCAGGCAACTCACTCAGCCTGTCCCTCTTTTCTTCTTTGTCTGTTTCACTTGTCTCCTGTCCCTTCATCTCCATCATCAATTTCCCCTTAGTTTCTTTTACCTCTTGCATTGATACCTGACCAAAGACAGATTTTCATTTTCGTTAAACATAATCTTAGCATCTAATGGAAAACATTGGGGAGGTGATAATCCCATCCCCTAAAAAAAAACACTCCAGTTTTGAAAAAAATTGGATGAGATCTTATCCCTTTAATTTTAATATTTAATAACTTTAATGTATAAAAGATTAAAAAAAATGCATCAATGGTGAGACACAGGCATGGCACCCAAATTTGGTGAAAGGGAAAGGGAGGTTACACCTATGTGGTTTGGTTTGAGGATTCAGCTGATTCTCCAGGCACAGCTAAACAAAGGCCAAATGTGCTCCCACCGTTGGAGGCAGAAGGAATGAGGCTTGAGTAATAGAGAAATGGGTAGAGCATGGGAAACATGAAAAAAAAATTACATTTATATTCTTTGTAATTAATTAACAGTCTCTTTGGTAGTGTAGAATGGGAATGGATCCTCTGCAGTGACATTACCACTGCAGAGGATCCTAGCCTTTCATTTATTTTCATTTATATAATAATTTTTATTATAAAATGGAAGATTTAAAATATCAACGGTGAGATATAAAACTGCAGAGGATGATTTTTTTTTCTCACTGCAGGAAATCCGTTCTACTGGAATATGTGGAGGAGATGAGGGAGGGCGGAGAAATAGAGAAGAGATTGGAATCTCCTCTTGTTTCGTAGCGTGGAAATAGAGAGAGAAGTAAAAAAACTAACATAAAATAATCGTTTTTTTTAATTACAATTGATGGTCAGTTTTTTTTTCTATTGAGAACAGTAGCGGATCCAGAAATTTTTTTTAATGGGGCAAAAAAAATTATAATATTTTCATAGAAGAAAAATATTACAATTTTTTTTAAAATATATAATGTCATGACAAAAAAAATCCAAAATACTTATATTTTTACAAATTATAATTGCTTTCTACACATTTTTATATTTTAAAAATGTTGTATAACTTTTTCATTGTCAATGTTATCAAAAAAATTTAAAATAAAGTGATAAAATTAATATCAATTTATTTACTCTTTTTTATTTTTTTTAACTTTTTACATTCATTTTAAAAAAATTGTCTTATGGGGGCAACATTATTTTTTTTATGGGGGCAAAAATATTTTCTTTTAAATATATTAAAGTAAAAAAAAAACTTGTGGGGGCAATTGCCCCCACACCATCAAACGTGGATCCGCCACTAATTGAGAATGAGAAATTGATTTTCATTCAAAACAATATATTGTTTTGGAAAATTTTGATTTTTATTATTAGCAATCAGTTTTTTTTATTATGTTTTTATTTCTATTTCTGTCATATCAAACATCCTTAAAATTCACCATATTTCTTACATAATTATCTCTTCTCTATTTTCCCCCATCAAACAAAGCATCAGATTGCACTTTATCTACCAGAGGATCTAACTCAGTTCGTTAAGTAGGGTATGTGAGTTGTTGTACAACCCCTGATACTTGTTTACGGATCAAAGAAAGAAAAAAAAATTGCACTTTATCTCACATTCCAACTGCCAAGGCTACAATAGTTGGCTCACAATTGGGTAGAAACCACTCCCATGCATCATGCAGCATTTGAATGGCAAGAGTTGAGTCCAATTCCATGTGCACCTTACCAGGTAAGCCCCTGACAGAAATGATTAAACAAGGACAGAACAAAGGGTAAGTTTATAGTTTCATCACAGTTCAGTTTGAGATCATGAGTAGGGGGCTTCAATGGAAGGAGTTTCCAGCTTCTAGATTGGCTTACGAATCATGATTGAACTACAGATGCAAGTATTTATATAATAAACAAGGACAACGTGTAAAAATTGATTAATTGAAAATAATAATATAAAATATTATAATAATAATAATAATAATAATAATAATAATAATAATAAGATGTAATTTGAATAATAAAATTAAGAAGAAAATAAATTGGTATAAAATTTTCATAAATATCTACTTATACAAGTATTATAGAGATATTGTAATTTTATACATAAAATTATATATGTACACATTGGATAGGATAGTTTTCAAAATGAAGTTAGAATTTAAGGAGAAAACAAATTGATATAAAACTTTTGTTAGATCTTGGATGATCTAGCTCATAATTTTCATTATACTAAACAAAGTATCAGATTTTCTATTCTATGATAAAAGTTAATAATCTATTTATACACATTGTCCTGAAAATTTGTCCTATGAAGGAGCTTCTTTGTGTTGGATAAGTTAAACGTCATCTGTCAACTCAAAAGCTTTATTTGAACATATTAGTTTAAAAGAAGAACAAGGACTTGATAGAAGATTGTCTGAAGTATTAGCTAAACAGTGTGCACCAGAAGATTAAGCTTTTGTCTTATAATCAGAAGAAACAAAAAGAAAAGTCTACCTATGGGAATGTTTTTGTGGGAAAGTGGGTAAAAACATTCCTGAAAAACATAATTTTCTAGGAATATTTTTTCTTAAAATACATACCAAACAAGGGAAATCAAGTTTCCCAAATCACGATTTCCGGAAAAGTAAAAATTTCTCCTTTACCGAGGGTATAAATGACATCTTCAGAAGTTAAAAGTAATTTTTGTCATTTAAGAAAAAATAAAAACTTGTATTTTAATATTTTATTTATTATTATTATCATTAAAATAATTTTATGTAAATTAAATTAATTTTACACTAATTTTTATTTTATAAATATTCTTTTTTATAGGACAAGATATCTAGTTTTAAATAAAATTAAAACTTAAATTTTCTATCAAACAATTATTACTTTAAAAGGAGCTTTTAAGTTAAAAAATGAAAACTAACAATATGAAAAATAATTATGACATAAGGGACATCATATGAGCAATATGAAAAATAAAAAGGAGAAAACAAACTAAAGCAACTCACATTTAGAATCTTAAGGGCACTCAAAGCGACTATCATTGCCTTTAGCAACCACTTGCAGCAAATTAGTTCCATATTTCTCTTCTCAAAATTTGAATGTAAATAGGCTTCAACGACAATATTTACTTGTTTAAGAAAAGATTGCATGTTTAGTGTTAATAGTGAATTGGATCGTGCATCCCAGTAAGATATGCAGAGGAATTTTGCATCATGATGTAAATTACAATTGTCAAGAACCAAAATATGAAACCACCTAAAGAGTCAAGAACCAAAGTATTCAGCATGTAACACAATGAAAAAGCTCAGCACTGTCAGTTGCAATAAAAGTGACATGCTAGAGATGCAAGCTTTACAACGCTGGCAACTGCAGGAAATTCGGAAGTTCTGTCACGTAAGGGACTGCCCAAATGGAAAACGTAACAAATGTCAAAGACTAACAGGAAAAGATGAAAGGGTGAAACTTGTTCAAAATTTAAATTAACATCAATTTTCAACTGCTAGCTGGACTTTATGTGACAGCCTATTTCATGACCTAATCCAGGAGTTCGCATTCAATGCAAATTTTATGCCTCAAATCAAGCTTATGCAGAAATATGGATCACTTGATGAGACAGCAAAAAAGATACAAATTTGCTGTAACGGGAGAGGATGATAAATCTGAAGAAATTCAATGAGATTAATGAAATATTTTCCGAAATTCCTTCGATCTAGTAGACAAGACATAATTATAAAAGTCTGAACAGCATGTTTTTGCATTCATAAGCAAAATTCAAAGACATTTATCACTGATCCTGTCCTTGTCCTCAGTTCTATCTATGCCACTCTGCATCCTTCTCTTCAACTTCAACCTTTCCCAATGTTTCTTTTCCTTCGAACACACCTAACCTATGGAATTTAAATAAATATTTCATAAATAATAAATTTACTTCTTACAAATGCAAAAAATGAGGCAGACATTAATTGGAATAAACCAAAAGAGAGAGAAAAAAGTGTTAGTAGAGATGAAAAATGTTAGAAAAACAGTATGTATAAAGAACATCAGACATTGTTTGGAGTTGTACAAATATTTTTAATTAGTAGTCAATTGATTAGGAATTTACTACAAGTCTTGGGACTTATTCCTCAAATTCAGATTCCAAATTCATGTCCTTATCTCTATTAACTATTTTTTTTCTGCTAGCTATTTGATGAATATGTTTTGATTGCCTTTGAAATTGTTAAATCTCATCTCTGTTTTGGAATTCAAGTACCTAGTCTCTATTGCAATGTTATATTCATTGAAACTCTCTTGAATTAGAAAAACCACATGTACCCAATTCTTCTCTGACCCATATATTATACTCCATTCATCACAGGCTTTATCTCATTTCTTTGTTAATTGTCATTAGCTATGTGCATCAATGTGATATGCTCTAACATTTTTTTTTAAATCATCAGTTACTATTTCTATTTTTCTGATTTATCATGCTCAACCAGTCAACCTTTATTTCTGCTCATATTCAAACTCTTGTTTTTCCCATGCTGTTTCCTTTTTTTTTTCACCTACGTAAATGATATCATTTGATCATATCAATATTTGATCCTATTTTCCTCTGCTAATAATGTTCTTTAAACCATGTTCTGTCACTGTGTTTCTGCATCACCAAGAATGTATTTCTTGATATTAATAGCAGATTTTTTTCACGCTGTTTCCCACAGTAATAGTTTCATATATTTAATTTTTTCATGTGTCAAAGCCAAATAAAAAAACAGATTTATAACAACCAATATAAACAATGCAATCACAATATAGCAATCTATCATTTGCTTTAAGAGAATGTAAGGCATGCAGGAAGGTAATCATAAAACAAGGTAAAAACTGAATAATTTGAAAAACATCTCCACGTGTTTAAGCATGGATTTTACTAACCACCTCTAAAGAACAAAAAAAAACTGTATGTTTCGGACACATTCCCCACAGTGATGGTTATAATTCATCTATCAAACCCAAATAAGAAGAACACCTACAATAAAAAAATATAAACAAGTAATGACAATCACACCCTATAATTTGTTGTAAGAAGAAAGCAACACAGGGAAACATAAAATGAAGTAAAATTTTGAATAATTTGTAAAATTATTTACCTAAATAATTAAGCAAGGGATAGTGATATAAGATTCAGCATTTTATGACAGCAACTCTGATTAGTGGACAGTTCTGAAGTAAGTACTCCACTGCCCTGTTTACTTCTTCATCAGATATTTTTACGTATGTATTCATTTTCACCTTCAACGACTCCAATCTAACAAAGCACGGAGGTTGAGTTCTCATTGTAGCAAAAATTTGATAGATCCTACACAATTAGAGTGAATTGAAGACATTTTTATGGATTTAGCGAAATGCAAGATTGAGTATAGCCAAAAAAAATTTGACATAAGAATGCAGACATCACATGAGCATTATGAAAATAAAAAGAGGAGAAAACAAACTAAAGTAACTTGCTTTTGGTATTATCTTAACAGTACTAGATGAAAGTGTCAATTTCTTTACATTAGTGAACGCTTGCAGCCAGCTTATGAAGACTGAATGAGATATATTAGTAGTGGTGTGAACAGTTCCTTCTTCAAGACATGAAAGATTACATGTGGAGGAGAGTGGTTGATAACTGAAACCTAAATAATTGATGATTGTGAGAGAACTAAGATTTGGAGTAGCGAGGACAATTTTGTGTTGATAGGTGTCCAGGTTGTTCAGGTCTTCCAGGTTCAAACTGGAAAGGTTAGAATTAGATATGAAGAGTACTTTTGCATCCTTGTGCAAAGAGCATTTTTTAAGGACCAAAATATTCAACAAGTTGCAGGTTGAGAAGGGCTCAGCGCAGCCATTGTCAGTTGCAGTAAAATTGACATTCGCCAGAAACAAGCTTTTCAATGCTGGTAACTGCAGAGATTTCGGAAGTTCCAAAGGAGGGTCAGAAGATAATTTGTAAAGCATAAGAGATGTCAAAGACGGACAGGAAAAAATGAGAGGGTCAAAACAATGGGGTGTATTTATAGAGTCAAAAGGTATTTGAATTGTCAACTGCTGGACATTTTGTAACGCAGTATATCTCATGGCCATATTCAGGAGTTCGGAGTCAGTTGGACCGAGGCCCCAGAAACGAAGATTAAGCAGTGAAATGGAACCATCACGACCAGACAGAACCCGAGACACAAATTTGTTGAAACTGGTAAGCCTGATAAAGTCAGGCTGAAAGAAAGAGAGGGAAGTGAGACGTTTCCAAAGGTCTTTCCATCGTCTAGACAAGATACAAGTCCGAACCGCATATCTTGTGTCCATAAAATTCATTATGTGGAGCAGAACACAATCAGGCAACTCACTCAACCCTGTCCCTCTCCTCTTCACTTGTCCTGTGTCTCTTCGTCTCCATTGTCATCTTCCCCTTAGTTTCTCTCTTTCCTTCTTCCATTAATACCTGATCAAAGAAACATTTTCTTTTTGATTAAAAATAACCTTAGCATGTGTGATGGAAAATCTTGGAGAAGTGATTAAAAAACTTGGTGAGGAAAAACTTAGAAATAATTGGCATAGCAACATTTTATATAATAAGGGAGGTTATACCTATGTATGTGGTTTGGTTTGGGGATTCAACCGATTGTGCACAGCCACCCAAAGAAAAACGTTGTGCAGCCAAATGTGCTCCCACCGGCGGATGCGAAGGAATGAGACGTGAGCTACGAATGAGGCGTTACAATTAATTAAAAATTATTTTAAATATCAATTATCAATTATTATCAATTACTATCAATTATATATTTATATATCACTCTATATATAAAAATTAGAATAATTGTCTCAAACAACAACATTTTTAACTGTACAAAATAAATATTTATTTTGTGCAATACATAGATTTAAATATTTAATTAAGGTAATTAAATACATTGATTATTTTCCCACTAAAAGGTCACTGAATTTTTATTTTAATTTTTAATTCATAAAACACAAAATTACAATAATTAAGGTGATTATTTATTTATAAAATAGTTAATTACGATAATTAATCAAGATTTGAACATTATAATTTATAATATAATTATATATTTTAATTCAAAATAATTAATAACACCAATGCATTTTTTATTCAAATTTATAGCAAACTTAAATTTAAAAGAGTGGAACATGGCTCATATCCCTTAAGCAATGTTTCAAACTTGAGTTTTGTGGATAAAAAAAAGTGGCTGGAAGATCCTATTAAAGGTGATCAGTCAAGTTCTCCAAATGCATTTTATTTTTTTTTAACCCAAAATAAAAATTTTTTTTTTCCATTTTGGTTAAAGAGAGTAATATTGATAACTAGAACCCTCCACTTACGATATTCATTAAAGATTTTGATTAAAAAATTGTTTGTCATAAAAATAGTATGTAATATTTTCATAATAACTAGAACCCTCCACTTATGACATTGATATAATAAACAATAAAAACTTAACCCTACAGGCCAATTTTGGAGTAAATATGTGAAAGAAAGACAGAGGTAGAGAGAAGAAATAAAAGGAATTGAGAGAAATTGATAGATATGATAAATGATGTAATAAGAAATGAAAAGAGTGATAGAAAGACAAACAGGATGAAACTGAGATGGAAGAGAAACTGGACAGAATTATAAGCCTGTCATTGTTGCCAAGAGGTTTGTCTTCCAGTTTACTGTTACTTTCTGTTGATGTTGGAATGCTATTAACTATGTCTGAACATGACTTACCTTTCCAATTCTAATGTCTCACTTCTCTCTGTCATGGCTTTGTGTTTTGGGGATCCAATGATTTCCTCATCTAGCTCATCGAGTGAACTTTTTACAGCTAACAACTTCAGCACTGCTGAAATTACGATTTGTGTAGGTTTTGTTAAATTATTGGATTGTAAGTAAGTAATAAGTGTGGCGCCAAGTTGGCTGTTTGCTTCTTGATCTTTGGAGTTGACTTGTTTAATGGTTAGAATGTAGTTAAATTGACATCTAGCTTATTTTTGGCTTAGATTGCAGGATTTTGCAGACAATATGTCGCGTATTTTGCCCTAGATTGATGGTGATAGTGTCTAAACTATGTCTTTTATTCATGATGAATATGTCTTTATTTTTGGGTAATATTTTATGCCGAGCTTTTATTATTTATATGTGTGTTGTATAAATTATTTATCTTCGTATAGTGGCCATCTTACAATCAGTTGACCAACATGTCGTTAATATGAGTGAAATTGGGCTCATATCCCTTAAGTAAGGTCTTGGATTCGAGCCTTATGATGAAAAGGACCTTATTGGGAGGGGAGGCCTAACTAAAGGTGGCCAGTTTCCTCGATGAAGATTAGTCATCGGCATTAGTCATCGGCAAGGCCGGTAGATACTTCACACCAATAACATGGTGACCAAAGAATCTTACAATTCACTGTTTTTGGTTTTATCTTAATGTTGTGCACTGAGGGGGTTAAGACACCGGGGAGATTTATACCAATGGGCCACAAGCACACTACATAAGCGAACTTGACACCACCTTCAACCCCAAACCTTAAGGCATTAGGTTTGCAGGTCTTTCCACTTGTATGTTGCTCAACTTGCCCATTTCTACCCAATGTGGACTAGACCTTCACACTTGAACTCCAACACTTAATAATGACTAGAGTGAAATTATAAAATATCAGGACTCAGGCCAAAATTGTAAAGGCCACACTATGTAAGATAATTTAAGTGTTTGTATGTATTTTAGTATGTCTAAAACACAGAAAAGAGTAACGCTACATAGCTAAAAATAGTTTAACAGAATTCAGTCAAGATTTACCAAAATTCGAGAGTGATTGTTACATAAATCAAACTGATGCATTCGTGTATCAGCTTTATTAATAATGCCAACTTATTCTGGCAACTATTTTGGTAAAAAACTTGTTGTATGATGTTTGGAAAACATTGTTACAGTTATTTTGTTATGCTTGTTATTAACTTCTAGAACACCATGTTGATTAGTGCCCTTGTTGCAAGAAGCCCTTTTAGTTGGCACTAAAATTAGAAAAGAAAATACATTTTCCTTTCAGCTAATTGATTAATTACAAACAGAAATTCTCAGAGCAATGTGTGTAGGCCTACTTTATATATGCAACATCAAAGACTAAGCTAAGAAACTGCCATTTTTTCCTTCTCTCTTTATCTCCCAAAAAAAAAACAATTAAAGAATATCTTAGGGTACTTAAAATACAATTCAGCACATATTCTGCATTAGTCTCTTTTATGTTTCAATGCTTAATGATGAAAACAAAGCATTGCTTTCTTCAACCCATATTTTCTCCACTTTGCTACCACTTTATGTGCTTTCAAATATACAACCCTGCTCCCCCTCCTTGTCACAAGGCAAGAATTGTAGAGCAATAATCATTGCCAATAGTATCTCTGTGCTTAAACTTCAGCTAGAGATACAACATTTTGGCTTCACCTTCTCTTTGCTAACTGGAATGTCCTCTTCAAGAAAAGATTTGCAGCTCTGTCATTTCTATGGCACAGCACCCTCAATATTGTGTTTGGATCCGACCTATTCCACCTTCCTGTGGTAGGTGGCATAGGCAATTTATTACCCATGATTCCAATCCAACTTGTTTCACATGTGGCAATGCTGAAATCTTCCATCAACTGTTCAGTATATTGCCCCATCAATGCAATGACACCCTCTACCACTGCAGCCTCTCTCTCGACCAAATTTTCTGCTATTAATCCCTCCCCACATGTGCAGAAAACCCGGTTCAAGCTCTCAAAGTCCTCTTGGATCATCACATGATCAGACCTGTTAAACACCCTTGAGCTTCCACCTGCAACCAAAACCATGAGGAATGCATCAAAGGATGCCTTCATCACTTCCTTCATTGCAAGTGCTTGAGCTCTATCTGCCACAAGTGTAGTCATCAGTGTGATGTTTTGCTTGAGGATCCTCAACGCTGGCCTAATGCGTGCATTGGCTACATCACCAACATAGAGGCTGCCATAGAAGACTGAATTGGAGTCAAGGAATATGAGACGGTATGCTGCAACTTCTGAGACATGTTGACATGCTGCTGGGATAGAGGAATTGAGTATTTCAAAATAGGGACCGCTATGTTTGCGGTTTGAAGAAGGGATTACACCAGGGGTGTGAGAGAGTGATTTCTCAAGGGTGTTGATGTGAGAGAGGAGATAGTGTAAGGTGTTGAGACGAACATAGAGGTGCTGTGTGCCACGGCTAGTTGATGGCCTAGGATGATGACCTTCATGGATGTGATCTAGCTCTGAAGGATTAGCACCACAAGGGCTAGCTTTCTTCCACAGCTTGATAAACTTTGAGTCACGGTTGCATCTTGTCAGAGGGGGAAGTGAAGGAATATAGCTCTGCTTTGTACCTGAAACAGAATAGAGTTGTAACCATTTTGTATTGATAAATTGCAATTCTTGAATCAATGCAGTGGCTCTTAATCAAAAGCTAAAGAAGCACTAAATTTATAATAAAGTTCCTGTTGAAGTCTGTGCTCAAGTTGTGTTAGTGTTATCTTAAAACTTTTGATTGCCTAGGATGATGACCTTCATGGATGTGATCTAGCTCTGAAGGATTAGCACCACAAGGGCTAGCTTTCTTCCACAGCTTGATAAACTTTGAGTCACGGTTGCATCTTGTCAAAGGGGGAAGTGAAGGAATATAGCTCTGCTTTGTACCTGAAACAGAATAGAGTTGTAACCATTTTGTATTGATAAATTGCAATTCTTGAATCAATGCAGTGGCTCTTAATCAAAAGCTAAAGAAGCACTAAATTTATAATAAAGTTCCTGTTGAAGTCTGTGCTCAAGTTGTGTTAGTGTTATCTTAAAACTTTTGATTGGCTGTGTCTATAAGTAGTAAGTACTGCAGTCTTGCAAGAATTGCTCAATTCCATGTGCAAGCACATGATCCCAGTTGCAGCAAATGAATAGGAATCACCAGTGTAATAGTTTTGCTGTGTTTTATTTATTCTCTAGAGCAAACAACTTTGATTTTTTATTTACTAGCACAATACTTACCACAAGCTGCAACAAACATCATGTAGTCCTGGAAGAGACTTTCCAATCCATCAGCAAGTTCTTGAACTATATCTTCAGTTATTCGTACTGGAATTTGAAAGAATTCTTCTACAGTTGTCTTGGCAAATTTCACCAACTCCGCGGCTGATGGTGCATACGGCTCTGATCTGGACTTTGGATTCCATGTCTGCAGTGAAAGAGAAAGGAAATTAAAAACTCATACTCATTTTTATCAAAAATAAGAAATCTGTGATCTAAACAAATGTTCTTAATTGTGTCCTTCCTTTTAATTTTGATGGAAAGAGGACCATTGAGTCAAAACTTACTTCAGTTTCTTTTGCTCTTTGCAAACACTCTTTTCCATTGCTCAATGACTCATTTATCCATTTTCTCATGAGATTCAATATGATTGAATCAACTTCATAGGGAACCATCTCTCTCATAGCTGTTTTGGCATTATCCTCACCCTCACCACAGTCCTCAACCACCATTTGTAGCAAAACCTTTTCTACCTTTTCAGCCCTTTGCAACACCTCAACTGTCTCATGAGTTAGTGAGGTCACTTCACCTAAATATTGCCTCAGCACATGCCCATAGCAGCTGTGCAACATCATTGCTGCAACTGCACCTGCTGCTGGATGCCATTTCTTTAGCATTGGAGTAAAATTTTCTCTTTCCTTCATTGCCAAATCTTCTGTCTCCTGAGCTAAATGAAGCAGAAATTCACTGAATTCTCCCTTTATTTCCAATTCACCAGCCTTGGCATTCACTGCCTCAATTACCTGCATTCATGAAAAGAAAAAACACATTATGACTAAATATATACACAAACACTATAGTTTAACATACTAAGGAATAAGGAGAAGATAGGTTTAAAAACAAACCTTGTCAAATGCATTTTTTATGGTAGATCGAATATAATAGTCAACCCTATCCCCAGATGAGTCCACTATGGTTATATCTCCCTTCTCTCCCCCTTCCCCATCATCAGATATTACGAGATCTTCACCTAGAATCTGTGTGACTGACAACACCACAGGAAGAACGTTTTCAATTTGGCCAATATTCCCTCTCTGGAAATGCTCATGATAATCAATCAGTCTCTTCTCAGCCCAACCCTGAATTGAACTCAGCACTGATGTCAAAAGCTTCACATAGAATGATTCCCTTTCCCTCTTAGCATCATTGGTCACCTCAGTCAACATGGCATGCGTGGCACATAGAAGGTCAGGTTCTATCTGCCCAGTTACCACATACTGTTGAAACAACACCCAAGTGAAGCACACATTGTGAATATGCCTATTGATCCCCAATATGGACCATGTCTTCTTCATCAGCTCAAGAAGCTCATCAACCTCATCAAGGACTAATGTGTCATCCCTATTGTCAAAAATGGCTTGAAGAAGAGAAGTGTACAAGTGAATGTTAAAAGGGAATCCATCAGCCCAGTGGCAAACATCGGTGGGGGTACCATTGGAACTTCTCCATGCCAAGGAAACCACTGAGTTGGAAAGGGTTCTCAAGGTGTCAGAGTTTTTGCCAGTGTCTATAATTTTGGTCTCACTACTACGAATGATGTCCCTAAGGCGCACGGCGAAAGTGGGTGCCTTTTCTATAGGGATTGAAGGGTGTGTGAGGAGCCCTGCTTCAAGGACTCTGAGCTGCCTCTTTTGCCACATGTGGTACTCATTGGAATCACTGAATTCTGAGGGTTTTAGGTGTCTCAGAAGTTCTAACGGGAGAATGATAGTTTCTGCTCTTCTTCCTGCCTGCAATGTTGCAGCATTTTGAAATAGTTAGACCAACAGCAAGTGCTTTACATGTTCATAGGTAAAGTTAGCATACTCTATCCAACAAAAAGTTCAAATGTGTCAACAGTTCCATTGTTTGCATGTTCTATTTATTACTATTTAGCTATGTCTACGTTTTGTTCCTTGAACCTCAAGTAAATAATGTAATACAATCTTTTGCTGTAAAGTGAGGTTTTGAATGATGAATACTTTCAAGCAGATCAACATGAGAGCAAGTTTCAAACTAGTAAAAAAATTTAATTATTCTGTTCTGTTTCAAATTATTGATCGTTGTTATGAATTCAATGAAATGAAACGGAATCACACTAATTGAATCCAAAATGTGCGAAAAGGAAGCAGTAAAGGAAGCAACAAAGTAAATGTAGACATGTAATCTTTTTCCTTTTTCCCTGCTTCGAGGAAAATAATCAAAATTAACTTGAAGTCATCCAACATATAAAACCTCATGAATGTCACAATACATTATACATTTTAGGAATTAAACAACATTAGAAACGTGACTAAGGTTTTAACATTAATATAGATCTAATTGAAAGTTAATTGATATATATTTTTATATTATTTTCAATATTTAAAAAGTGTAATTAAGTTTCACAAATCTAGTTAATTATTTGATTTGAACTTCTGAGTAATAATTTGTTTAATTATCACGCACACATTTTTATATATATAACCTTTTCCTCATTTCTAAACAAAGTTACATGTGTGATTAATATTGAAATGTAAAATTACCCTCATTTTGAGATGTTTTAAAGCCTTAATGATATCGTTATGCATATATATTACATGTCAATAATGAACCCGAAAATACAATAGCACATATCACAGAAATCATAATAATGAGGTTATCAAGAAAACTGATCATTTGACATTCTTGAAGATGTATGTACCTTTTCGGAAAAAGAAAGAAATAGGAAAGAATGTGATGATGGTACAATGGAAATGAAAAAGAAAAACAGAAAGAGTGTAACGTGAGTACTATAAATGGAATGTAAAATTTCAGGATTAAAAAGACAAATCAAACCAAATAATCAACCTGCTTGAAACTGAATTTAATAAAGTTTTTTTTTTAAGTCAATAAAGATTTTTTTTAAAACTCAACAAATATATACTTTTACGGATATCATAACATAGTCAATGGCCATGTAACCTATTCCTCATGAAACAACCTGATCTAAGGATGTTACATCCCTAATTAATTGATATACCTCACCTTCTTCTATATGCTTAACTTCCAAAGTCATCAATTAATTTTAACAGAAAATCATAACCAAAACAATTTCAGAACAAATAACTACCAAATTAACAACATATTACGTGCATGCAGCATACATACTTGGCCAAGAAGGGTCCTCATGATGGTTTTCCTCAGGCGATTATCATTGTGCTCAGTCACTTTCATCTGCTGTCTCATGATCTCTGCAGAAGTCATCGGCCGCCGCGGCCTCAACGGTGGCATGGTCTGCTGAAAAGGGCTGCTTCCGCCCACCGGCGATGATGGCCCGCCACTGCCACCCGACACCATTCTCCTTGATGGAGACCTCTTCAACATCTTCAACCCTAGAGCCCGCTTCACCTTACTCGTTGGGGACATCACCACATTGCTTGACTTCACCTCGTTGTTCCACGACGAGAACGAGTGCTCATGCTCTGGCAACTTAGGATGAACATGCTTGGGCTGTGGAGGTGGACAGTCCCTGGATTTGGCATAGTGAACCATAAGAATAATTTTATGATGGAAGGGGGGAGGAGGGGGGGGTGACAATTTTGTATATTTTGATAGGAATTAGGAAACCATACTTGTTCCTTTTGATGTAGGAGAGTTTCTCAAGGATGAATACAAAGAAGTGGTCCAACAATTCATATGCAGCAACTAAACTTTCATCTTGAATGAGCTGCTCAACCTGAAATTTTGAGAGAATTAGTATGATTTGAATTCAAACTGAGAAATTGGGATGCTCAATGTAAGTATAGTTACATTCAAGATAAAGTGGTGGCGACTTTTTTTATTTGTGAATTACTGAAGTATATATAGGAAGATTACTAAGATGACTTAGTAGGAGGCAATAATATTTCTCCTTCCAAAATTTTTAACAGAAACGGATGCACGGTTGGTCGAAGCTGTTGAAAGAAAAATAATGAGACTTTTTAATTAGTATGAATTATGTATGCTGTTGAAGTATGGTATCACTACGATGAAATAATAGTCTCAGATATGCGTTTTATGGACACTCATGAAAGCACTTGTATCCTTCGAAACAAGGCTTTGTTAGCACTTCATAAATTTTAGTAGCCTTTGTTATCATCAAAAGATATTTTTAAGGGTTAGACATTTCATACGTCTTTGCTTCCAACAAAACTGTTGATTAGAGTTATACACAAAACTCATTGGCATCCCTAAGGATTCAGAAACACATGATTAATGGATGAGTAGGCAAATATATTCTCATACCCTCTCAATAGCTGTTTCTTGATGACCATTCTGTATTAACTCAGCCAAGTCTTTGCGCATTTGCATTGCCATTGCCTGCCTCTTGCTATTAAGATGTCCGAGTCGGCACCGGGCTGTTTTGATCATCCTCTTGCTGCAATAATTTGAGAGAGAGATTAAAGATAAACGCGGTTGTTTTACATATATAACAAGACAAAAGAATCTCAAACTTAAAAAGCATAATTACCATCTTGAGGCTTTTGACCAGCCGAAGAAGAAGCTAAACATGACTAGCGTCACAATGGGAAGAAAGAGGAAGAGTGAATAGAAGATATACATCTATAGGTAAAGTTGAGGAGAGTGAGTTGAAAGTTGGAAGAGGCAACCTAGGAAACAAGAGGGAAATTACACGCAGACTGAAAGAGAGAGTAGTAGTGTTCTTTAAAAACTGCTCCACTCCACTCCATCTCAAGCGTTTTTATAGCACATTTGTCATGTTACAATTTGCAATTGATTAAAATTCACCAATATACGCCAAAAAAAATCCAATATACAGAAATAATGGTAACTAGTATAGATTTATTTTATCATCCTCGATTTTCTTTATTATACTCATCTATTTCTGAGGAGATTTGTTAGATTATTACTTGAATATATTCTTAATTGATTGCCCAAATCCTTTCTGATTGAGCAATTTCTCGAACAAACTAATTTAAGCAATCAATTTGAAAGTTGAAAGAGGCAACCTAGGAAACAAGAGGGAAATTACACGCAGACTAAATGAGAGAGTAGTAGTGTTCTTTAAAAACTGCTCCACTCCACTCCATCTCAAGCGGTTTTATAGCACATTTGTCATGTTACAATTTGCAATTGATTAAAATTCACCAATATATGCCAAAAAAAAATCCAATATACAGAAATAATGGTAACTAGTATAGATTTATTTTATCATCCTCGATTTTCTTTATTATACTCATCTATTTCTGAGGAGATTTGTCAGATTATTACTTGAGTAAATTCTTAATTGATTGCCCAAATCCTTTTTGATTGAGCAATTTCTCGAACAAACTAATTTAAGCAATCAATTTAAATCTATCATAATAGATTTTCTAGAATATTTAACCGTTAAAAGATTTATCTCATGCTGGAATTATCTTATGTTTACTTAGATTTTGTCATGTTACTGATAAAAAACAAAAGGTTTTACCACATTAACAAATGTCACGGGCCATCATCATATTTATCCTTTTCCCGCCTAAATTCTATCGATTTATGTTTATATTTTTTAATTTGAAAATAATATTATATTACATTTAATTATAGTAATTAAGGTGATTATAACAACTATATATTATGATTAAATTAATCAATTAAAACATTAAATCTTAAATAGATTTTAATTTTATATAATACAGTAATCTATTTATTAAATTTCATGAAATATTTTTATGATTATAGAAATTTTTTTATTATCATTATTTTATATTAATTACCATAAATAATTTGTAAAACAATTATGTAACATAGATGAATAATAAAATGTAATCTTAAATTACTATCGATAGCAAAAAAATTATTGTTATAGAAATTATTTTATTAAATTATTATTACTTTACAGACTTTTTTTATAATTATAGAAAGTTTTTGTTTATTCGTTATATATATGTGTGTATTATAATAATAGTCATGATAATAATTTCTTATGTTATCTTAAATAATAATAATAATAATAATAATAATAATAATAATAATAGAATTTATGGTCATGTTTTGTATTTATCATCATTAATTTATTATTTTATAATAATTTATAGTTTTTATGTATTATAATCATAATCATGATAAAAGTTATCATATTACATTAAATAATATAATAAAATATTCATTCTATTATATTTTTAATCAATCAATTAAATCACTAAATCTTATATTGATTTTAATTATATATAATATGTTAAGATAATCAATTTATTAAATTCTACGGATTTATTTTTATAATTAGTAATATTTGTGATTTAAATATTCAAACTTTTCCTTTTAAAATGTTTTATTAGTATAATATAAACTAGTGCATGTTCCCCTTTTTATTATTTTGAACAAGATTTAAAACTTGAAAAGAATAAAAAGAAATAAATATATTTTTATAAAAAATAATATGACATGAGAACATAAATCTATTTTAGCTTGTCATAGTCAAGCAACTATGTTGGTGCTAAAAGTGTTTGCTATTAAGGCTAACCATTTATCATCGGCTAACAGCTAATTCAGTCGATGGGCGTGGACTAATGCGGCTCAATGGATTATAACTTATCCTAGTGCTAAAGATGATTGACGACTAAAATAGTCATTTCTGATGGCTAATAGCTAAAAGAATCATTTTTTATGGCTAACAGCTATTTCTGTCGACTAATGGCTGTTTGTGTCGGCTAACGCAACAGAGTTGAATAAGAGCTATTTCATGGAGACCAAGTTGGAAGGAATATTTGAACATGGAAGGCAGTTGCAAATAGTTTTTCTAAAGGATAAATGCATGTGGAATCATGATTTCCTAAAAAATAGGAGAAGTGGTTAGTGGAAAATATCAACTGTTTGTTTGTAATAGTTTTAGGAAACGTAGAACCATAGCATCAATAGAAGCACCAAGAAGTTAAGATCATGTAACACATTATATCCCTACAATCTAGGATCATGGATAGTTATTAGAAAACAGCTGACGTGTTGTAAACAGCTGATGCTTGCTTATAAAACATTATAAATAGTAGGAAACATTATGTTAACAAGGCCGGCACGAAATCAATCAAAAACTTATCTTTTCCAGCCATTTATCTTTCATTTATTGCTTTATTTACAACTTTCCTTTACCACTTTCAGCTGTTTACAGCTTTCCTTTACTGCAAATTTCATAGGAGTAGCGTAGTAATAGAAACTTCGGTTCAACGACTACTAAAAAGCTATTTGGAGTGGACTAGGAACCCAATCAAGGAACAGAATCCCCTCCTTAAGTCAGTCACCTAAAGAGGAATCACTCGTTGTTAATCAGCCAACAGGACAGCTGATTAGTCGACAGATTTTCACACCAACAAACTCTAAGTTATGATTTTATTGAAAAAAGTTGACAAATTTCCTAAATCCAAAATATTCAAGAGATTGTCCTTTACTCTTATTTATTTTTATCGCTAAAGAAAGAGGAATTGAAAATTGTTATTTAAAAGAAATTCTAATATAAGGGGAATCGATAATAATAACTTTAGAATAATCTTGTAATTTAGCTTTTAAAAAAAAAAATTATTGACATTTTATGATATAAAATTATATTATATGTACATAAATTAAATTACAGTTAGTTTTAACAATATTTAAATATTGTTATTTCAAAAACCCAAATTTACAATCAACTTATTTGCTATAAAATAAGTTAATATCATCACTTAAATTTTTTATGGTCATTTTTAATTTTAAATTAAAGTAAATAATTAACTGTAATTATAAAAACAAACCACAAATATATATATATATATATATATATATATATATATATATATATATATAATTGATGTTCATTTCTTCTTTCATTAAATTACTTTACAATATGCTCTGGCACATGATATGGCACACTCGTTGACAAGATATTTACATAAAAGTTATTAAATTTTGTCAATCATAATAATCCAATTTCGAAATTTAAAATATTAGATTGGATATTAAATTTAAAATAAAACTGATAAATTGTTTTCTTTAATTTATATTAAATTATTTTACACTTTACTTTGTCATTAATATATCTCTTAATTTTTTTATATATTTTTCGTAATCAATATGTTGGATTACCTTTTATTCTGTCAATCATATTATGCCATAATCCGCAGAATAAAATGTCTTTTAAGTTTTAATATAAAATAAATAATTTTTTGGTATCAATTTAATATATTTTTAATAATTTTTATTTATCATCCTATAATTTATTAAACAATTTTATACAATTTTAAAAGTTGTGACCTTTTAAAGTGATTAGAAGACTCAATTTAAAAAAAATTACTAAAACTTTTTGTATCTATACAATTATATAAAGGCGATACCATTCTCAATAACCGCATTTTGGTATCCACTTTTTTAAGACTATTTTACCCTTAAATAATATATAGATATAACAGTTACTCCTAATTCTTCTCCACTTTTTTGGTATCTTTTTCCTCCACTACTTACAGAAGTTAACCTCCACTCCTACATTTTTTATAACTACTTTCGTAAACCACCCATTATTATTTTTTTTGGCTTAATTGCAAATTTTACCATCCAACTTTCATTATTTTGCGAATTTTACCACTCAAGTTTTATTTTCGCAAAATTTACCCCCTAACTTTCATCATTTTGCGAATTTTACCATTGTGAGTGTTCTTATCATAAACAATTTTGTTAAATTAAGGGAAAAAAGTATTCAGCCCCCTTAAACTTTACTCCTTTTACAAATAGGCACCTTAAACTTTAATTGTGTCCCAATTAATCCTTAACATTTATCTCTTTTGCAAATAGTGACCATGAACTTTAATTTCACTTAAATAAATCCTTAAATTTTACCTCTTTTGTACAGACACCTAACTTTCAATTTCAAGTCAATTAATTTTTAAAATTTATCCCTTTCATAAATAATGTCTTGTATTAAATCGAAGTTAAATTACTAACAAAAAATCTCAACTGTTTATTTATATAATCTCAAATATTTATTAATTTTATTTTTATAAATCACTTTTCCAAATATTAAAACATAATAAACTTAGAATTAAAAATAAAATAAAAACTTTTTTAATTAATGTTATTATTCCCTTTTTATATATATTTTCTAAATTGATATCCTTTATTATATTTTAAAGGTGGAAAAATAAGTTGTAACAAAAAAAATGAATGAATGATTAACCTTTAAGATAAATAATTTGAAGGAAAAAAAAAACTATTTGTAAAAAGAATAAATTTTAAAGATCAGTTGAAATGTAATTAAAGTTTAAGGTGTCTATTTACAAAAAAGTTAAAGTTTAAATATCAATCACAATAAATTTAAAGTTCATGGTGTCTATTTACAAAAGAGGTAAAGTTTAAGGATTAATTGGAACAGAATTAAAGTTTAGGGTGTCTATTTGCAAAAGAAGTAAAGTTTAGGGGGGCTTAATGCTCTTTTCCCTTTAATTAAAATTTTATATAAAATTGTTTATAAAAATATTTTAATAAATAAAAATTCAAATGTATATTAATATAATATCTTAAAATATATACAAATAAGTATGAATTATTTGATTATCATCTTATATTGTCATCTTATTGTTGTTCTTTCTTCATAAAATTTGACTCAAAGAATCAAGGTAATATATAGTTATAATTCAACAGTTGGATTAATAAAAATTACATTTTATAAAATTATTAATGATGTATTAGTTGATATAAGTTAATGAGAAATGCTAGCGACACTTTCTCTGACACTCTCTTTTCAACACGACTGATTGAAATTTGTTAGAAATAACCAATTTTGGTGGGTCTCACTTATCATTTAATGATTATCTCCTGATTTAGATGTGAGATCTATCCAAATTTGGTGATTTCTAATAAATTTTAACCAATCACATAGAAAGTATTGAAAAGAGAGTGTTAGAGAAAGTGTTGCTAGCATTCCTCATAAGTTAATTCGATCCCTCTCCTATGTACATACACTACAGTGACATTCTTTATTCTGTACCGATCAACTGTTCAGGTGTTACAATAGCACTAACTATAGCACACAAGGCCAGGTAATATATTTGTCTACTTGTGAAGAAAGACTGCTATTACATTTAGCTATGAAAGAACATTGAAGAATTACATCTTTCCAGTATTACAGTCAGAATACTATAATAACAAAGGGATACTATAAAAACATAAGAATAAGACAGAAAAGGATACTATAATAACAAAAGAATAAAGCAGGGATATCCCTGTGAATGTCAAAGAATGAATGAATGAATACTTTAATATCTAATGTGGAAGTCAAAATTTGAACATTGCAGTGTTACACCAAAAAACAGTATACAAGCATGCCTCTTGTTTTAAAGTGGTTGTTTTATTTGTCTTATAGCCCCTCTCTCTCTCTTGAGAGCCGTGAAAATAGCAACTATGTCCTCATGCTCTGGCAACTTAGGATGAACATGCTTGGGCTGTGGAGAAGGACATGAATATGTCCTTAACAAATTGTCTTTGCAGTTTTTGGGCCACTCTGGTGTGATAGTCAAGGCATTTGAATAACATTCTTGATCATAGTGAAAGCAGCAATAACAAGGCTGGTCCAAGCTGCAGTCACACGAGTCAAGGTTGAAAGCTTTTCTCTTTGTGTTGCCTTGGCTTTCACATGACTTTATACAATTTTCCTTATCCAAGGTATAATTTGATTGTGGAATTCCTTCAACCAATTCCAAAGGCTTCTTTCTCATTCTGTTGTACTGAGTAGTACCATACTTTTGAGTAGAGGGACTCTTGCATAGCTTTTGATAATATATTGTGCATCCAATTTCTATTATGCCTTGTCTTTTTATAAATATAATGTTAACATGTCCATTGAGAAGGGGATTTTTGAAGTTAAGGCCATAAAAGAAAAAGACTGCAGGGCCTGATGCAGGATGTTAAACACTTAAACGGATTTTATTTGGAATTAAAATTGCACAAGAAAAAAAGTACACGTCATTCGTGTGTTTAGTACGAATCTTCATTTGTACTAAACATCATTTTCCATTTTAATTTTAATTTTAATTCATTGTTTAATTGAAGTGGATTGGCTCCGTAATGTAAATTGGTATTCCTTAGAGAAAGCAGATCTGGATCTGGAGAATGAGATTGTGAAAAAATGGGAGCAAGATTCCGCTAGAATCCATGTAGCAAATGAAACTTTTTACATCGCCCACATCTATGTCGTCCAAACAACCAATGTAGAATATTATTTCTCACCGATGTTAAATGCATGTCATGCCTTAGTGTAACTAGCTTTTTTGGACATTAATGGCAGCTTGTAAATATATCGATGCAAGTACATATATATTGTATACTAGAGGACGCATGACTATTTTAAATGAAAATCATAACATATAAGGAGTTTGTTTAAGATAATATAATTTGCAGTTAATTGCTACATTCCTTGCTGTCAATGTTCTAATATAAGACCAATATATGCCAAAAGCTTGGGGTTTTAATATACAAATGTTCTAGCTATAGCAGTTATCGTATATCAGAAATTAGATGATTTCTTCAATATACAATAAAAAATAGTCACATTATGATGCTACCTGATACTTTGATTGTTTTATAGTAGTTGTCATTTATGATGCATGTTCTGCAGAGCAACTAAGTTTAATCTTAAATCTCGAGTTCTAACACCAAAATATTGAAAAATGCATATCAAGACAACCACAGAATCAGTATTATCTGTGAAATCAACTTTAGGACATTGAACATCACTTGATAATGCAGATTAGATGAGTGCCAGACCTGTTTCTTCTTCGACTTCTTTTCCCTCTCATTTCCACGTTTTGCTTTCTGCTCACTTTCAGCTAGCCATGCTGCCTCTTCTTCACGAATAAGCTCTTCTTGTCTCTTTAGAGCAACAGCTTCTTGATAAGAAACCTCAATTTTATTGCTGCACCCATCAAGTAAATAATTAGGATAACCTTGTCCATTTGCATCCTAAAATAATCAATGAATAAATACAGGAAAACACATAAATCCACGTCACTGGAGAATAAATAACAAGCACTGCTTTTGTGTAGATAACATTACATGGGCATGGATAAACTTCCATGGACCCCAAAGTTAATTGAAATTTCCAAAGTGCCTGACTGAGACCACTGGCTATCAAGCCAGCTATCCATCATCTCCTATTGTTTCACATGATACTATTATTAATTCAAATTCCATCTGTGCCCCATGGTTGTACATCTATATATCACAGATTCCAAACTATGTATAGCTCAAACAGAATAGTATAAAGTTCACACTTAACCTTCAGAATGTGATGTCATGCACTGGAAACAAGGTTGTTAGTAGACAAGTTCAAAATCCCTTATTGTTTATCCACTATGAAATACCTCAGATAATGGAACTTTTGCAAAGGAAATCTTTTTCATGCTACCATAAATTGCACAGTTTGGAATTTGAATAGACAATCCCATCCATAATTAAGAATTAAGATTCTCAAAGAGAAGTTTGTGGGATTCTGAAATTCTGAAATAAAGCCTGAAAACAAGTTCTGCAGATTCCATAGGATGGCCTAGGCAACTTCTTGGTCTAAAAGAAAATAGGAGCCATGCCAACTCACAGCATTTTAGAACAGAAAATTCCCAGAAACTATAATCATATAAAACCCTTATCCACTAAAACAATAAAAACACAATTGTGAAAATTTTAACAGTAAAAGCAAGTACAACCTTCAAACATGAAATATAACTTAATGGATAGCATTACAAATGACTGGTGTGAATTAAAGGAGTCATATAATGCTAACAAGCAACCAGAAATGCAGAAGAGAATGTATAAATGACTAGTTAACCTAGAAAACTTGAAGAGTCCAGAAATAATAACATATACTACCTGAATATATGGGCAAGGACAAATATTTCCAAAGTCCTGCGACCTAATTCCGTGAGACGACTTTCATCACGCTCAATAGAATCTTTATTGAAGTCCTCCCCAGAGTTCCCATCCTGCCAAAGAAAATGAGAACCAGGTTTCTTAGCAATCAAAAGAATTACAAAACTTTAAAGACAATGTGTCATATCCACTGTGCTAACAATTCCCAGGTTACACAATATACCACTCTACAAGTGTAATACATGTCCAAAACTCTAACTAGGCTAAACTTGTTTTGTTTTTAAATTTTAACTACATTTTGAAAATAAAGCTTATCTCACCTAGTGGGGTAAGTCTTTTGTTGTTGTATTGAAAATAATTCTTATCCTGTCCAAAACATGAGCAAGCTAATACATCTATAGAAATCTAACTAACACCATTTGGATTGGACCATAATTCAAGGGCCATAGAATAAATCATTGGGCCAAAATCAATTTTTCTTGCAAAATATAGAACACTAGTCCAGACCAATTTGATAAAAATTACAAAGTGGATTTCCTTAGCAATACAACAACCCAAGCTGTTTCCCACTAGGTGGAGCCAACTACATGGATCAAATGACAATACAACATCATCATGCTTTGTCAATAAACATTTCTTTAGAGATTCACAGGACACTTCAATAAAATACTTCCCCTCATAACATTCTTCCAAATACAACTCCTATGAACATGCTATTCATCATACTTTTTTAAAGTAATCACAGGTGTAATCATTCTCACCTTTGTGCGATTTTGAGGACCCTTCTCATCTTTCGGAGGCAGAGGTTCTATAGCTGCTCTGTCAAGTAGCAGTAGAACATCATCCACCAGTACAAACATATCTTTCTCAGCACGGACAATTGGTGCTGGCATTTCTTCAGCATCCAACAATTTTACCCTACCTTTCTTGGACTTAGTCTGGCCTTCAAGAGCCTTCAACCCACTATACAAGGAGTCCATTACTAAAGTAGAAGTCACTTCTTTTTCTATAAAGAAGTGTTCACAACTACTTTCAAAATTACATCTGTCTTCTCCCTTGACATGCGGCGCCTAGAAGTTTGATCAATTTCCCGCCAGAAAGTACAGAAGCTGCAAATAATGCAAAGTACCATTTAGATCTGCCGATAAAATCATACACCACAAAGTAGGATAAACATTTTATGTCCATATTAAACAGTATCATGATTCATGACAGATTAAACTTGTTATAGGATATAGGATATACTATACAGGAAAAACTTCATAATTCATTTGCATAAAAAAGAGGCATAAGCTACACAAAGATGCCTACTATACATCATATACTATTGTCACGTCAACCAGATTAAACTAAGTATCCCTCTTTCCTTATCATTTCTTTTATTCCCAACATGCATAACATTTTTCACTTTCAGGATTAAAGGAAAACTAAAATAAGATTTGACACTTCAAGCAATCAATTACTAACGACCATGGAGAACAAAAAGCAAATAATTTTAAGGCCATGACTTTAGACTAAACTTTGGCGTGAGATAAAAAATATAATGAAACAGTTTAGATTATACATACAAGCGAAAAGGATGATACTTTTAAAGATGAGCATGAAATACCTTGACCACCTAGCTTTATCCTCTATCAACTTCCCAAGCTTGCTTCTTCTTTCCTCCACAAAACGCCGACAAATTTGTTCTACATTTGTCAAATATACCCTAACAAGTTCTCTCCTATACTGACAATCAAGGCAACGAAAAGGCCTGTCAGCTTTCTCCCTGTGAATAAAAACAAAAATGGTTACACAAATCTGAACCAAAAGCTCCAAGGCATATTAGATTATTACAAAAAAAAAATAGCACAGTACCAATCTTGCAGCAGAACAAGTTCCAAATAAATGTAATAACAAAAACTAAGTTTGTTTTCAAACCAGAAGACAGGACAGCATCACAGAGAGACACCAAATAAATCCACCAACATTAGCCAATATACTTTGTACTTCGATATAAATCACAGAGGGTGGGGTTGCTGGATTATTTCGATGGATGGAGGGATTCAAACCCTAAAAATCAGTCTCATGAAGAAAAAAAGGGGCTAATTTGCAATTTTGGTTCCCCTTTAATTCCTAATCCGCGATTTTAGTTCCCACATTTTTGAAAATTTGCAATTTTGGTCCAATCTTCAATTTTTCATATGTTTATTTCTTTTATTTTTTACATTTTAATTAATTAAATTATTTCTTGATGGTACCTTAAATGAATATGTTAGGTCTAGGATTCAATTGGACCAAAATTACGGATTTTCTAAAATATGGGGACTAAAATTGAGGGAAAAAAATAGGGGGACCAAAATCAAGAATAAAAAATTAAAGGGGAACCAAAACTGTAATTTAGCCTAAGGGTTGAATCACAAAAAACTCTGTAAAAGAATGGGTGGGCCATGGCAAAAAGGGGCAGAATACAAGATGGTCATACACTATTCTGAAGGTAAAAAATGGTAGAGCATATTCATATACAAGATGGTCATACACTAGTTGAATTACAGAACATTCATATATTCTCCCAAGTAACAATCTTATCGACCAGTTAAACAGTATACAAGATGGTAGAGCATATCTTTAAGATTATAAATAAAATATAAAATAATAAATAACATACCTAATGACTTGAACTTGAGCTTTTATTATCAGATTGTCAGATGCGTCAACAAAGCCGTCATACACTTTTGAGAGCTCCATAAACTTTTTCCATCCCCAGTCATGCTCCTTCTTCCAAAATCGGTGTAATGTATCTAGAAAACTCAAGTAAAAAATAACTCAAACACTATTAAAAAATTGTAAACTTCAATAATGAAGCCAATTATTTACCAACAGACCAGAATATTTTGATTTCTTCGGATCTTTATTGACCACAGCTATTGTAAATTGCGCAAAATGACTCCATCCTGTATTATCCGAAAAAAAGAGAGGAGAACCAAAGAGAAGTCATGTACTATGGGACCAAGAGTAGCTAGTGAGACTAACTATAATTAATGCATCTGAAAAATTCAGGAATCAAACCTGGAAGAAGTTTGTCATGATTAGCAACACAAAGAAACAGAGAGAGATGATTGCAGACATCACAACCTTGTGGATAAATTAAAATATACCTGACACATACCACAGTACGATTAGGTCAAAACCTCAACTAATATGTACAGCATGTTTCAAGTCATAAGGACTGTCTCAGCAAACCATATGCACCCGTTAGATTGCATGTATCCATGTACCAACTCTGCATCAAGCATGTTAATTCTATGATCATGTTCTACTCCTGATATGCTTCACAACTTTCAAAAATCAAATAAACAAAGTATATTTCCCTTATTTGACAAATCATACTGTTATTCAGTCACAAATTCTTTCGTAGATGTCTGAAAATTGCAGAGTATTTGAAAGAACAATGTAACCCTGAAACCAATGTTTTCCCCCTTAATAGTGAATTTTTAGAGATAAATTACAAACAATAAATTTTTCAAGACTCAAAAGTTCATAATAAACTTGACACTGATTGACTGAAGCCATAATGATCAATTTGGCTGCAATCAACGTGTAAGAATATGTTATTAACCAAAAAAGTGTGAATGAGGGATAGAGAAAGAAACATCATCATTGGACCACACCCTTTTTCACATAATAACGAGCTCCAGTATATTTCAAGTCATAAGGACTGTTCTAACGGGTGCAATTTGTCATAGGTATAAAGATGCAAATTAAAATGATGCAGAAAAGCATGGATAGTTAAACACTTAAACTCTAAAGCACACCAAAATCCAGGTAAGGCAGGTAAGTTTATCCCAAGCCACATACCACTTGTAGCTGCCAACCTCAAACGCACTACTACGAAGTTCCCTTTTGGTAATCTGAGAAAAATTTTCAATCTTCCATGTATATCTTCCATACAATTCTGAAGGTTTTGGTCCTGTAAAGAAGAAACAAATTAGATTTTGAACAACTGTTTGTGGAAATTAAAGAAATTTTGAATTAAAATGATCACAAATTCACCATCGTCGTCGTCGTCAGTGTCCCAATAAGGGGGTGAAGTCGACGGGGTTCCATTCTCCACCTGCTCAGAAGACCGCCATTCTGCCAATGCTTCCCCAGATTGACAACGCTGCCCACTAAAAGTTCCCTCTGCAGACTTTCCCGCTCCAGATTCCTCACTCGCAATCCCAGCCATTCACTAACACTCCTCTTATAACACCTACCATGCCAGATAAGAAAACACAGACAGTGCAAAAATCAGCCCCCTTTAAACCCCTCATTACATTATAACATTGAAAATCATTCAAACAATTTTAGACAGAGATAAATTTTTCTAACATTTGAAGTACTCCTTTTTCAACTACATCACAGGAAATCCTATAATATATAATTATAATAATGATTAAAAAAAGCCAAAATTTCCCACTAACAAGTTAGCAATTCTACATCACCAATTGAACCCCATCAAAAAAATCACATAACGGAGGGATGGTACCTTCCCCCATTTCTCAAAATCCAACATACAACAGTTTAGAGATAACCCAAAATAAAAAAAATGAAACCTCCAATATGATTAAAACCCAAAAACCCACCTCAGGACAAAAAAAAAATAAACCATGAATAAAACCCTAAAATAAAGATTTAATAACAACAAAAAATTAAACCCAAAACCAATCAAATAAATTGGAACAAGAGGGGAATTAAACCAATAAGAAGAGGGATTACAAAAAATTCAGGTGGCTGATGCAAATTGCATGAAACCTAAAACGGAAAATTTGTGACAAAAATCGACGCCGGAAAAAGACCGAGATCTCGGGCAACGATTCCCGTGCAAAACATTGATCGAAATCGAAGGAATGACGCAGAGGAAGAGCAATAAAAAAAACACCGCAATAAAAAAATTGAACAGGAACTAGGGGAATTGGGAAACGACGTCGCATCAAACGGATCCCAATTAGGGCACACGCACCTGGAATCGAAGGAGCAGATAACAACAACAGCTCTGAGATTTTAGAGAGAGAGAGGCGAAGAGAGAGAGAGAAAGAAAGAGGAGGAGGAGGAGGAGGAGGAGGAGGAGGTGAGGAGGAGCAACGTAGAGTGCAAAGGCATAACCCAAAAACGAAAATTAGTATTTTTATTGTCTTTATTTTATTATTTATTAATTATTTTGGCTTTGGTCAAAAAAAATATTAATTATTTTGGCTCTTATGAAAAATATATTTTGTGTCAAAAAAAAATATATATATATATATTTAAGAATTTTCCTTATTATTATTTATTTTTTTCCCAATGGAACAGATTCTCACACAATCGGGATGAAAAAATAAAAACAATAGCTATGTTCGTTAATTTCGATTCAGATTATAAGAAAGTAATAACGTTTCAAATTTCTTTTGTATTAATTGTTTATGGAATTTATTTATTTGAAAATCATATACTATAAAAAATAAGTTGTATTACCATTCGAAGACAAATTACTATTTTTTGATAAAAAAAGAATTTAATTAGATATACTAATTAACAGTTTAAGAATTTCCGTATAATGAAAATTATTGATTTTTATAATAATTATTTTATAAGTTTTGTTTAGATTTATTTTTAATTTGAATACAAAATCTTTAAATTGATAATATATTAAAATTAAACTCTTATAATAATTATTTAAAAATTATACTTCGAGTATTTTTTAACTAATTAACAATATAAAAAAATTTACACTAACAATATATTGAAATAATTACATTTATTGTTTAACATAGAAAAGTAAAAAAGAGAAAGAAAAACAGATAAAGTGTTGTTAGGTTTTATGACGAAGTCTAGCGTGCGTGAGCTTCCAATGTCACGCACGGTGCCAAAGTTTTTCATAACCCTTGATATATTAACAAAATAATTAACAGTGGAGATTTCGAGGGTGTACCATAGTCACAAAGTACTGAATAACCACATTCCCCTTCACTTGACGCGTGCGGCAACAATCGTGCTCATCTTCATCGCTCTTGTGCAGCCGAGTGAGCGAGTCAACGTGAAGCCAACTCAGGACAGGCAAGCCCTCGTCGCATTCATCTCCCTCACCCCGCACGTGAACCGGGTCCTATGGAACACATCCAGTTCAGCCTGTGACTGGTTTCACCAACCTCACCTTCCTCCGCAACCTCTTCCTCCGAAACAACCACCTCTCCGGCGAGTTCCCCACCGCCTTGATTCAGATGACTCGCCTCGAACTCTCCCCCAACAACTTCATTGGCACAATCCCTTTCGCACTCAACAATCTCACTCACTTAATCGGCCTTTCTTGCAACTGCCATTCCTTACGCGCTTATCATTGAACAGATGACTGTGATTTCCACTGGAAGATAGAGAGGTTTTCGATTTTGATGAGCGCATCACCCATTGCCATTCTGATCGAACCTTCTCCTCCTTCTCCCTTTCTCCCTCCACCACACTTATTTTTCCCCTCTCTGCGGCAAGTTCATGCGTGCGTCCCTGGGTAGAAAGAACCACCCTAAACCCCATCCATCCAAAGCTTGTGAGCAACCACTGTGCAACCGTGTTCAGATCACAGTAGCCGCCACTCGTGATTCTCGTCATCTTCGCGCCGGTGTTCCCCTCCTTTTCCTATTCTCTCTTGTCACAGACTCACTGTGCTTGTGCAGGGCCCGAGTGTTACACCATTCTCTCTCTTTTTGGTTATTCGATACTTTGTGACTACGGTACATCCTCAGGATCTCGACCGTTAATTTTTTTATTGTTATATCCAAAGGCCTGAAAAACTTTGGCACCATACGTGACATTTGAAGCTCACACACGCTAGACTTGGTCTAGGTTTTATTATTATAGAATACAAGAATTGGAAGAAATCTCGATTTGCTTTTATTTTGTTTTGAGGTCCAATGTTAAAAATTAAATCTCCTAATCCACTTTGGTTGGGTTCAAGCACATAAAAGCCGCATCAAACCATGATCTACATAATTGGGCCTACTTTAGAAGTAATGAGCCATTGAGTTGGGCAAGTTTTGGACCGATTGGGTGGGTTGAAATAGACATGAATTTAAATTGAGTCATGATCACTTTTTGCCTAAATCAAATATCTTTTTGGGCAATTGTTAAATATACCTCCTTTAATTAGGAAACTTACCTCTTTTTATAATTTAGATATTTTTTTACTAAAATTACCCCTACTAAACATTCCAGAACATATCTCTTGCATACCCCCCACCACCAACGTCACACGCAACAACCACCATGCCAAAATCCAAATTTCAACCAACTCACCACAAGCTTCCAGAAACCCAACACCAGCATCACACCATTAAGCAAACACAAAACCCACTCCACATTTCTTCCTTGTTTCTCGTCTCCAGCATGAATGTGTGCTACAATACGATGTCCATTGCTTTATTTATTCTTGCTTTTATTCAAATTGTTGCAATAACACACTATCCCAACCACATTAAATTAACTTTCTCACCCTCCTTCCCATTTGTAAATTGAAATTTCATCCTCATAATCGCACTTTCTATCTCAGTTAGATGGTAGTTTAATTATGAGATTTCGAAGAAAAATTTGAGAAAAAGTGGATTTCTTGGCTAAAAATGCAGAATGAGGAAGAAAATGGTGTTACGTTGTCCTATTTTCTTCTCTCCGTCCATGAGTTTGCTGAAAACATGACAGATGCCTTATTCTCAAATCTTGATCAACGTCCTCACTCACTCACCATTCACAACCGCTAATCTCCACCTTTCCCCACTCAATAGAACTCCAGGCCACTAAGTAAATACCCTATATTGCCATGGTGGTTATGTGTGATGTTGGAGGTAGGGATACGCATATGGAATATTTACTACGGATATTTTTAGGAAAGAAAATATCAAAATTACATAGAGGAGGTATATTTAACCATGGCCATATTTTAGGAGTCCGACATATCAATCAGTTACAAATTACAAAACTATCAATAATACATTAATGCTAGGGTTAAATAAGTTTTTGGTATCTCAACTATTTCAAATTTTGATTTTTAACCCCTCTTAAATTTTTTTGCCTATTTTTAATTCCTGACAAATTTTAGATGACTAATTTTAGCCCTTCTAAAATTTTTTGCTCATTTTTAGTCCCTTATTTTTTTTATTACTTAAAATTAGTCATTGTGAAGTTGAATTTTTACCCTTTTTTTTTCTAGGGACTAGTTTTGACTAATAGAAAATAAACAAGGAACTAAAAATGGACAAAATCTTTAAAGTGACTAAAATTAATCATTTAAAATTTGATATGGACTAAATGGACAAAAAAATTAAGACAAACTAAAAATCAAAATCTGGAATAGTTGAAGGTCCATAAACTTATTTAACCCTTAATACTAATATATTTTGGGCTTAAAGCACAATAGTCTAACATCATCAAATGCCATTGTTGTTCTTCCTAATTTTGATTTCTTTTACCTATCTATCTGGTAAAAATCTATGCTGCAAAATTTGGAATGTTGCCTAAAAGAAATGTCTTTGGCCTTATTATAACAAATAATAGTATTACGCAAAGTACCTTAACTTCCTTAACCTTTTATTACGTAAAGTATCATAACCCAATTAGTTAGGAGTAGGATGATACTTATTACTATGACTAGGACAACTTCAACATTACCAATTACTAAGCCAATATAAGAATTAAAGAAGAAACCAAATTTATCGATTCTCCACAGCACACTTGTCAACTACAACATAAAAACATGTGAAGACTTTGAAAATTAAATATTTAGGAATAATTTTACAAATTTAGGAAAAATTAGGCAAGAGTTTCACCATTGGACATTGACAAAACCTCAATCTGATCTTCATGCACCATATAAATATAGATAATAAATTAATACTTAGTTTCATGTTACAAGTGGAAGCACTATATAAAATTAGTTAATACCTATAAAATAAGAGTTTAATATAAATGAGAGCAGGCTATGAATATCAGCTTCAACTTTTATCTTCTTTTCGTAGTTACACTTACTCACACATGACATAATATAAACAATTGTTAAGTTTCAACCACACATATTATTAGGTTCCTAATTATGTTGATCAACATAAGGCCTTTAAGCAGAAGTTGGAACGAAAGGAAATGGTAGTCACTCAAACACTTGCAAAGTAATATCAATTGACACTTGCACGTAAATATAAAAAATTAGAATTTAGAACACAAATTCAAAGAAAATAAAGGAAAAAAGACATAGTAAGAAACTTCTCATACCCACTAGGTTCTCTTTGCAATTTCTCATACATGTGCAAAACATATTAGCATGAAGCAATAGGGAATTGAAAGTGGCCTAGCAGTAACAATTTTTTAGGATCTGCAAAATGCAAAACATATTAACATGAAACCAATTTAATACAAATTAGAAATGTGATAAAAAAAAATGCAAAACAAACCTTCCATAATAGACTAGGTGAAGTAAGGAATTGAAAATGACTCAACAACAACAATTTTTTAGGACTTGCAAAGTGTAAAACATATTATAGCATGTAAATAATTTAATACAAATAGGAAGTGCAATAAAAGTTATAGAACAAACCTTGCAAAATAAATTAACAACAGTAGGGAATTGAAAGTGACTCAACAGGAATAATTTTTAGGACCTGTAGAACATATTACTATGAAATCAATTTGGTACATATAAAAAATGTTAGAAAAATGCATAACAAACCTTGTAAAATAGACCATGCTATATCATTTAATACATAAAAGTTATCTAAAGAGTTGAGGAAGCATAATGTGCCTTTTTTCCCTTTTAATAAATACATAAGTAAAAAACAAAACAAAAAAAAAACTTGTCTTAAGCAAATGGTTAAGGATAAATTTAATAAGAAACAACACGAAAATGATATAATGAATATTTTTTTAATAAAATATTGTAATTGAGTGGATGCACTTCAAAATAATCAAAAAAATGTAAAAAAAAATAACTTGCAAAGAAAAACATAATAACAACTATTTAAGTAAAGATTAAACTCACAAATCAAAAGACTACAACAAGCATATGACACTCGAAAAATTAACTACAGTTTCAGCCAATTGTTGGTTGTGATTGAGATGATATTATCGTCGATTCAACTCCACCATTTGTAATCCCAACTCTTAATGCTACAACTCTAACTGCTTGAGATCCTGTAATCTCCCTTTGAACTCCTTCGAAACATAATAAGCAAATAAATAACTTAAATAAATTAATAAATAAAAAATAAACAACTTAGAAATAATATATTAGGAAAGAAATAGATTGTACCTATTACAATATTTTCAAAGTTTTTCAATTCTTCACTTGGATTGACTTTTTTAAATTGCAGTAAAGAAGTCATCAACCAATTTTTGGCACAAATGAATGCCTCGGTCATTTTTGAGTTAAGAGAGTTTTGAAATATGTCTAAAACTCTCCTACTAGTGTTGAATGCACTTCTAAATGCCATTGTCGACACATGAATTATCAAAATATCCTTGACCATGTTTGACAATATTGAGAAATGAAAGGAATTATGTTTTCACCATAAAAGCAATTTAAAATTTTCATCTACATCAACATTTGTTGCTACCAAATATGTATCAGGCTTATTTTTTTGTCAATAGAACTTTTCTTTTTCAAATGTGCCCAAAAGCATCTTTCCTAGCCATATAAGTAGGAATTTTAACTAAAGTTGTTTCTACATACTACCACCCAATTATCCATCACCTTATTGGGTTTGCTTATGTTATTTAGGGATGGCAAGAATTCTTATACTGGCAGGTACCCACCTGAACCCGCCCCCTATTTTGATAGGGAATACATGCTTTGATTAGGCACAAGTACAGGTACAGGTATTACCCAACTTTTTTAAACAGGGGAAGAGGACAAGGATGGATATGTAACTACCTATTTTGTACTTATACCAGTCTACGAGGATGGATATGCAAATAATTAAGAATTAAAAGTGTTCAATGAAGAATGAGGCATCAATACCTGCTAAGTTGAAAATGGGAGCTGAAAGCGCAAAATGGTGAACCCTCATCAATCTAAAGCCAAGCTTGCATAATGGTTATAGAGAAATCGTTTGATCTTCTCTATACGCTCACCTTCCCGACACTTCAAATGAGCAAAAGCTACAATTTTAGAGTGAGGAATTGATTAGAGAAGGGGGAGTGACTTAGGTAAGGCGAGAGCAACACCACATAGTTCCTAGGGTTTTAGGGTGAGGATTTGGAGATTGAATATTGAAATTTAAATTTAAATATAGGGTTATTACACAGGTCATTTATGTGCCAATGTAGATTCTTGTCAATCATCATCTATACATGTGAGGCAACTGGGCTTAAACAAAAGGGCATAATCTTATGTAAGTAAACACATTTGGTCGGGTTTGGTTGTCAACGAAATGAAAAGGCCCAAATTGAACCCACACAAAGAAACCTATTCAAAATTGGTTTTTCACTTGCCTAACCCATTAGCCCGCCTAAACCCTCCCACATGCTAATTTTTAATTTGATTAAATCAGTTTTGGGTTGGGTTAGACCTATTTGCTCACCCATACTCTTTTCTATATTCTCTTCCTTATTTCCCCAATCAAATTTAGCACATCAATAAAATTATCTTCAATTTCTTGTTTCATTCTCTATCTCCATGAAATTCAATTAACATCCAACCAATTGCATAAACTAAAGTAGAGAATTTTATTCTATTCAAACCTTGTAATTAAATTAGATAGAGTTAATTTTGACTTTTGAGATTATGGTTTATCAATTATAACAAGCTTCATGTTTTAGGAAGTGTAAATTAATTGTTCCTAATCTTGGCTATTAAGCAAAAGATGGCTTAAGTAGTTCATACATTTTAATGATATCTATTTGACTTTTGAGGTTTTGGTTTATCAAGATAACAAACATTATATCTTAGAGTTTAATGATCATGTACTGACCGTGTAAAATTGTTTTACACTGTCATCCAATCACAAATCATTGTTGATATGACTTTTAAAGTAGTTATCATAAAAGTCAATAAACTTATCATACACAGTGGGTTGTGATTGAATGACGGTGTAAAATAGCTTTCCACTTCAGTGCATAACCTATTTTCTCTATGTTTTAGGAAGTGTAAATTAATTTTTCCTAATCTTGGCTATCAAGCAAAAGATGGGCAAAGCATAAAATTTAATTAAATAGTTTTTCTATTAATTTATGTGTAAGTTTTAGTGGTTGATTTAACTAAAACTTAGATTGTATTGCAAAACAGACAATAAAAGCTTTTACTATTTTGTTTGAGAAAATAGTCAAATATTTCATGAAAATTAATATGATTAGTCATTATTAATCACAAATAAATTTCTATGAAATTTTGGATTGATTATGTTGCTCTAAATTAATATAGTATTATATTATTCAGTGTCAAATGTACGCATTACAAACAACTTTTTTAAAATAAGAAAATACTCATAATCAATATCCAAATCTGTTTATGGATTATTATATCCTTCCTAATTCATTATCATCTTAATTTGACCATTAGATACCTTAATTAAGTGTTTTCATAATCGAACCAATTATTAACTCAGTCTACATATTAGGTTAAGGGATTAGTGGTTGAACTAGTAGGTTAATGGTTGAACCACATGAACCAATTTATATATTAAATATATAAAAGTGATATATAAGTTATCATATAAAAATAAAATTTTCCACTATGGATTGTTGGGTGAGGTATCTTGTGTGCAAAAAATTGTTATTTAATGGAAATCCTTAATCTTTAATTGGGGACTTGATGTAACTCTCAGTGGTAGGGAGTAAACTAGTATAAATCTTTTATGCAATCTTTCTCTTAACTATCTTTTTAATTTTCATTTATTGAATTGTGATAAATTGAAATTGAATTAATAATGAATATGGGTAATTGAAAATAACCTAATTATGATTGTTGCAATTGTTATTACATTGAGTATTGTTGTAATTGATCATACCTAACACTTCATATCATAATTAAGGGACATAAGCATTGTATTGCACCATTGGTGAGGACTTGGTTGCTAAGGTTGGGCATAATCATACATTACTAATTAATCACCTAAAATAAGATTTTTGAGAGAGTTTTTCAATTGTGGCTCACAAAATTAAATTTCCACAAAAGTTTTAAAATATTTCAAAATACTCAATTCACTCCCTTCTTGAATACACACACATATCCATTTTATTTCTACAAATAACACTAATTTGTGATAATTAAACAACTTTGCATATAGTTTCTAATCTAGTTTTTCATGAGAAAACCAAGCACATTAAGGTAGATTGCCATTTCATCAAAGAGAAGATCGAATTAGGGAGCATCGCCAACTTTATCAACTCTAGTGACTAATTGGTAGACATCTTTACCAAATCCTTAAGAGGTCCTAGAATTAGCTATATATAACAAGGTTGGTGCATTTGATTTATATGCTCCAGGTTGAGGAGAAGTGTTGAAAACCATAATCAAATATCTTGTATTTTGTTAAAATAGGAGAAAACAGAGGTATAATGGAGTGAAAATCGTATGTCAGAGTACACAGCGGATGTGTGTTTATATAGGTTAATTACATTAATTACACATAAATAGAGGAAATTTTTTTTCCTCTAAATTAAAGATTATGTTCCTATAAACCGCTATTATTAATAGAATCAGAATATAATATTCTAATTTTCAACACTCCCCCTCAAGCTGAAGCTTACTAAGCTCTCAGCTTGTTACAAGAAAATTTATTCCCAACAAATAAATAAAAAACATAAAAATTGAGCTCCACCAAAAAATAATAGTTTGAAAAACAACTCAGGGATGTTGGAGAAGTCTGAGAAAGTTGCTAGAAAAAAATATCTTTGCCAGATGACTAGAATGATCATCAACGAGAGAGAAAATTCATGGCAAGCATAGCAAGGTTCGTTCTTCTTGAAACTACATTTGGAAGCTTCAAACCCAATAATGTTGGAGATTCAAATTATTTAAACTTAACATGAGACCAATGCATCTGGGACAAAGTCGTCTAGACTAGTGCACATAAGACACAGACGGGACCAGTGCATCTAGGACAGCGGCATGATAGGCTACCGAAAAGTTCTTCGCCAGAAAATGAGCAGTGAGTAGAAGGCGTTGGCCCAAAAACACACCGAAAAAGGACAGTGGCAGGATAGGCGACCAAAAAGTTCTTCGCTGAAAAATGAGCGGCGAGCAGAAGGCGGTGGCCGAAAAACATGCCGGAAAAGAACCGTAGTAGGATAGGCGATCAAAAAGTTCTTCGCTGGAAAATGAGCAGCGAACAAAAGGCAATGATCGAAAAACACATCAGAAAAAGGACGGCGAAGGTGCGAAACTGGTCACAAAAGAAGGGAGACGATTAAAAGGGTCCACCAAGGATAATGGATCTTTATCCCCGGTGAAACATGATTTTCGTAATACCTCTGTCAGGCTTTGATACCATGTTAAAATAGGAGAAAACAGAGGTATAGCGGAGTGAAAACCGTATGTCAGAGTACACAGCGGATGCGTGTTTATATAGGTTAATTACATTAATTACACATAAATAGAGGATATTTTGTTTCCTCTAAATTAAAGATTATGTTCCTATAAACTGCTATTATTAATATAATCAGAATATAATATTCTAATTTTCAACATATTTATTATATAACGGATTTGTAGACAAGTCATATTCGATTTAGAGGAAACAAAATTTGCTCTAATTTATGTGTATTTATTATAATAAGCCTATATAAATAAACATTGCTTTGTGGTGTCATTCATACACATGGTTTCAACATCTTTTCATATGTTTTCTCTCTTTCAACAATAACAAACAAAATTTAAGACTATGTTTATAATAAAGACTAATAATATTTCTTTTATCATATATGATTTCTTCAATATACAATAATAATTAAACTTGAATCTCTTGAGTTCTAACACCAAAATATTGAAAATTGCATATCAAGACAACCATAAAACCAATAACATATGAGAAATCAACAACTTTAGGATATTAGACATCCCTTAACAATGCATATTAGATCTCATCAACTCCATGTTTTTTTTTTCTGCTCATTTTCAGCCAGCTGTGCTACCTCTTCTTCTTCTTCTTCTTCAAGAATGAGCTCTTGTATCTTTAGAGCAACAACTTCTTGGTAGGAAACCTCAATTTTATTGCTGCACCCATTAAGTAAATAATTAGGATAAACTAATCCATTTGCATTCTACAAATAGTCAATCAATACATACAGAAAACAACATGAAATCTATGTCACTGGAGAATAAATAATAAGCATTGACTCACTTTTGTGTAGACAATGATATTGCACTACATGGGCATGGATAAACTTCCATGGACCCTAAAGTTAATTGTAAAGTGCTCGACTAAGACTATTAGCTATCATGCCATCATCTCCAATTGTTTCACATGATACTATTATTAGGTCAAAGGCCAGGTGTGTCCCATGGTTGTATAATTATTATACCACAGATTCCAAACTATGTATAGCTCAGAAGGAATAGTATGAAGTTCACTCTTAACCTTCAAGTATGATGTCATGCACTGGAAACAAGGTTGTTAGTAGACAAGTTCAAACTCCCTTATTGTTCAGGCACTATAAAATACCACAGAAAATGGAACTTTTGCAAAGTCTTTTTCATGCTACCATAAATTGCACGATTTGAAATTTGAATAGACAATCTCATCCATAATTGATTATAAGCATTGACTAAGATTCTATAGAGATATGTGTGGAATTATGAAATAAAGGCTAAAAATTGCAATTTCCATAGGAATGCCTAGGCAACTTCTTGGTGTGGCATGTAAAAGCAAATTGGAGCAATTACAACTTGCCAAGTACTCACAGCTTTTTAGAAAAGAAAATTTCAAAAACTCTCATCATATAAAACCCTTATCCTCTAAAACAATAAAAACACAATTGTGAATTTTTTTTAATATTAAAATGAAAGTACAACCTTCAAGCATGAAATATAACAAAATGGATAACATTGCAAATGACTGGTGTGAATTAACAGAGTCTTATTCCTAATGATCAATGCTAACAAACAACCAATAACGCAGAAGAGAATATATAAATGAGTGGTTAACCAAGACAACTTCAAGAGTCCATAACTAATAGCGTATACTACCTGAATATATGGGTAAGGACAAATATTTCTAAAGTCCTGCGACCTATTTCTGTGAGATGCCTTTCATCACGCTCAATGAAATCTTTATTGTAGTCCTCCCCAGGGTTTCCATCCTGCCAAAAAAAGGTGAACCAGGTTTCTTGGCAATCAAAAGAATTCCAGAACTATAAAGCCAATGTGTCATATCCACTGTGCTAACCATTCCCAGATTACCCAAAATACCTCTCTACAGGTGTAATATATGTCCACAACTCTAACTAGACTAAACTAGTTTTGTTTTTAAATTTTAACTATATGTTGAAAATAAAGCTTATTACCCAGTGGGATAAGGCTTTTGTTGTTGTTGTTGTATTGAAAATAAAGCTTATCCTGTCCAAAATATAAGCAAACTACTATATCTATAGAAATATAACTAACACTATTTGGATTGAACCTTAATTAGAGGGCCATAGAATTAATTTTGGGGTCAAAATCAATTTTTCTTAAAAAATATAGGACCCTAGTCCATACAAATTTGATACAAATTATAAAGTGGATTTCCTTAGCAATACGACAACCAAAATTGTTTCCCACCGGGTGGAACCAACTACATGGATCAAATGACACCACCGTGCTTTGTCAACAACCATTTCTTCAGAGATTTACATGACACTTCAACAAATACTTCCCCACATAACATTAATATTCTTCCAAAAACAATTCCTATGAACACGTTATTCCTCACACTATGAGATTTTAAAGTAATCACAGGTGTAATAATTCAGAAATGAAGGAAAAGAAGCCACACCCAATAAATGTAGATTGTAGTTCACAATACAGAATAGAGTTTGTCTTTTCTCCTTTATGTTCTTTCATGTCATTTTGGTTGGTTGTTTTGCACAGCCAATAATTAAACTCATCTTAAAAAGACTTGTCAAAGGCCCATGAATCAGGTTTATATACCAAGAGTATTAAGGGGAGGAGGGTTGAGCGAAAGGGTGATGGATGGGCCAGATCAGCTAAAATTGTGTGATTCTTTCTTCTCATCGTTTGCACTTACAAGTTTTGGCTCTAATACCAAATTGATAAGACTCAAAACTCAGAAGAGCAGAAATTGAGAAGGAAGAATTACTGAATTTTATATAGGGAACAGTGGAGTAAACTCCTTTCAAACAGAGAAAAAACTCCAAAATAATCATCTGCTGCCAGGATGGTAAACATAATGAAGAAGAAAACCACAGGGTACTCTGCAGAGTCGGAGAGTTGCAGAAGTGAAGAGGGCCCTTAGAAAAGGGTATCGTTGCTGTAATACACTATGGAGAAAAATCAGATAACTACACTAGAAAAAAATTCCATTCTTAGTCTTTTTCCATGGTTTCAACCAGAAGACGAGACTGTTTTCTGATCTCTCTTATTTGTTCCAATGGGCTTACCCTATATCACTAGCTAGCAACATAATTCCTCATTTGCTTTTTACCAACACAAATTATTTTTCTTACCTTTGTGGGATTTTGAGGACCCTTCTCATCTTTCAGAGGCAGAGGTTTCATAGCTGCCCTCTCAAGTAGCAGCAGAACATCATCCACCAGTACAAACATATCTTTCTCAGCAAAGACAATTGATGCTGGCATTTCTTCAGCATCCAACAATTTTACCCTACCATTCATGCACTTACTCTGGCTTTCGAGGGCCTTCAACCCGCTATACAAGGAGTCCATTACCAAAGTAGAAGTCACTTCTTTTTCTATAAAGAAGTGTTTTACAACTGCTTTCAAAATTACATCTGTCTTCTCACTAGACATGCAGTGCCTAGAAGTTTGATCAACTTCTCGCCAGAAAGTACAGAAGCTGCAAATAATGCAAAGCCAATAAAACATACACCACAAACAGAAGTGGTAATGAATCCGAATACAATATACTACATTAGATAAACATTTTACGTCCCTATTAAATAACAGTATCAAGACAGATTAAACTTGTTATAGGATATAGGATATAATATACAAGACAGACTTCACAATACATATGCATAAAAAGTGGCAAAAATTACACAAAGATGCGTACAATACATCATACTTGTACCATTGTCAACTAGATTAAACTACAGTATCCCTGTTCTATGATCATTTCTTTTCTTCCCAACATGCTTAACATTTTCATTTTCAGGATTAAAGGAAAACTAAAATAAATAAGATTTGACATTTCAAGCAATCAATTAGTAACAATCATGGAGCATGAAAAGCAAATAATTTAAAAAGGTCATGACTTTTGTAGACGACACTTTAGAGGAAGATAAAAAGTTACAGCATGAGAAGTATTAGGAACATACTCTCTAACACACTCCTTCGTACACACTTTCTCTAATTGGTTAAAATTTATTGAAAACTAAAAAATCAGGAGAGAGAATCATTAAATATGAGGTGGGACTCAAAAAATTTTGTCATTTTCAATAAATTTTAACCAATAAAAGAGAGTGTGTTCAAAAGAGTGTGTTCCTTGCATTTTTCTTACAGCATACATAATGAAATAATTTAAATTATACAAACAAGTCAAAAAGTTGATACTTTTAAAGATGAGCATGAAATACCTTGACCACCTAGTTTTATCCTCTATCAACTTCCAAAGCTTGCTTCTTCTTTCCTCCATAAAATGCAGGAAAATTTGTTCTACATCTGTCAAATATACCCTAACAAGTTCTCTCCTATAGTGACAATCAAGGCAACGAAAAGGCCTTTCAGCTTTCTCCCTGTGCATAAAAGTAAAAATGGTTACACACCTGAATCAAAAGCTCCAAACTAGTTGACATCAAAGGAAGATCATGTCTTGCAGGCTTTCAAATCTCCTAATAAAGTATATTGAAAATGACTAATCGCCCAAACTAGTTGAATTGCTCAATTGCAGAACATTCATATATTCTTCTATCTAAGTAACAAATGAAGTCAAAACTATCTGTAAAACAACCTTAATGACTAATTAAACAGTACACAAGATGGTCGGACATATATGTAAGATTATATATAAAATAATAAATAATAGAATACCTAATGACTTGAACTTGAGCTCTTATTATCAGATTGTCAGATGCGTCAACAAAGCCATCATACACTTCTGAGAGCTCCATATACTTTTTCCATCCCCAGTCATGCTCCTTCTTCCAAAATCGGTGCAATGTATCTATAAAACTCAAGTAAAAAATAACTCAAACACTGTTAAAAGTATTGTGAACTCCAATAATGAAGCCAATTATTTACCAACAGACCAGAGTATTTTGATTTCTTTGGATCTTTATTGACCACAGATATTGTAAATTGCGCAAAATGACTCCACCCTGTATATCCCAAAAAAGAGGGGAGAACCAAAGAGAAGTCAAGTACTACGGGACCAAGAGTAGCTAGTAAGATTAACTATATAACTAATGTGATCTGAAAAATTAAGGAATCAAACCTGGAACAAGTTTGTCATGATTAGCAACACAAAGAAATAGAGAGAGATGATTGCAGACATCACAGCCTTGTGGATAAATTAAAATATACCTGACACATACCAACACAATTAGGTTAAAACCTCAAACTAATATGTACAACATGTTTCAAGTCATAAGGACTGTCTAAGCAAACCATATGCACCCATTAGATTGCAAGTATCCATGTACCAACTCTGCATCAAGCATGCTAATTCTATGATCATGTTCTACTCCTCCTGATATACTTCACAACTTTCAAAAATAAAATAAACAAAGTATATTTCCCTTGTTTGACATATCAGACTGTATAACAAATTCTTTTGTAGATGTCTGAAAATTGCAGAGTATTTGAAAGAACAATGTAACCCCAAAACCATCATTTTCCCTCCTTAATAAAAGAACTTTTAGAGAAAAAATAAAAACAATAAATTTTGTCAAGACTTAAAAAGTTCTAATAAACTCAACACTATGATTGACTGAAGCCATAATGGTCTGTTGTCTATAGCAAGGAATAAGGAGGCTAAGGTTGGGGAGTAGGGGGAGTGGGTTGAGGGGAGATGGGTTTGGAAGTGGGAATGGAGGAGGGATTTTTTTCAATGGGAGGAGGATGTAGTGCAGTTACTGATGCAGAAGGAAGAATCACAGACCATATTACATGGTAATTGTGATAGATGGGTATGGAGAAATGAATCTCATGGTGTTTACACAGTGCGTTCAGCTTATCATGCCATGAATGAGGAAAGCTTGTCTATCAGTAATGTGAAATGGACAAAGTTATGGAACAAATTTGTGCCGCTGAAGGTTGTGGTTTTTATATGGAAAGCCTCACAAAATAGAATTCTAACTAAGGAAAATCTAAGGAAAAGAGGCGTCTTGAATCAACAGGATGAGATATGTCTTGTCTGCCACAAGGAGATAGAATCTATAGAACATCTGTTCTATGGATGTCAAAGGTCAGTGCAAGTGTGGTATTCATGCTGTAGGTGGTTGGGTGTCTCAACGGTGTCGTTAAACAATGTGCAGGGACAAATGCAACAGTTTCAAGGTATCTCGGGGAGTATTAAAGTTGATAGACATTGTTGGGATGTCATTTGGTTTGCAACTATGTGGGCAATATGGATTGGGGAGGTGTTCAGAGGCAAAGTTTCGAATGTGGCAGAAATTGTAGAGCATATGAAGGTAATGTCATGGAAATGGTTGAGGTTTTGGAAAAAAGGATTCATTTATCCTTTGGCAACTTGGTTTACTAATCCAGTGGATTGTATTCAATTTGCTGCTAAAGTGTAATTCTTTATGAAGGTTGTGGTGTATCATATGTTATGATTATGCAGGGTCAGTAGCGGAAAATGGAAGATAGTGAGTTCCAGCTGCATATGTAAGGAACAAAAGTCATGAGAAGGAATGCAATGATCAGACAAGCACAAGATAAATCATTTATGTTTGGTGTGTTATCTCAATATCAGTAGGAAATGTGTCCAGTAAGTTACAGCAATGCAGAAAATAGGTGATGAGTTTTTTGGGGGCAGAAATACTTTGGCAGTGGAAGGAATATATGGGCACTACTGTGGTGGTGTAAGAAATATTAAAGACATTATGTTTTGACTTTTTACTTCTGGTATAGTTGATTCTGGAGGTGTTGATCCGGGGTGATATGCATAGCATGTATATATTAGAGATGTATATTTATAATTCTATGTTTGGGCCAACTTGGTACTACTTGTACTAAAGTTGGTTTAATTTTAATAAAATTAAAATTAGTTCTTTTGCCTTGTTCAAAAAAAAATTGGCTGCAATAAACATGTAAGCATGTGTTGTTAACCAAAAAAGAATGAATTAGGGATAGAGTAAAAAAAAAGTAATCATTGGACCACACCCTTTTTCATGTAATAACGAGCTCCAGTATACATAATAAAGATGTAAATTAAAATGATGCAGAAAACAATGGATAAGTTAAACTCTAAAGCACACCAAAAGCCAGGTAAGGCAGATAAGTTGATCCCAAGCCACATACCACTTGTAGCTGCCAACCTCAAACGCACTACTACGAAGTTCCCTTTTGGTAATCTGAGAAAATTTTTCAATCTTCCATGTATATATTCCATACATTTCTGAAGGTTTTGGCCCTGTAAAGAGGTAAACAAATTAGATTTTGAACAATTGTTTATTGAAAATTTGAATTGAAATGATTACAAATTCACCATCATCGTCATCATCAGTGTTCCAATAAGGGGTTGAAGTTCCCTCTGCAGACTTTCCCACTCCAGATTCCTCACTCGCAATCCCAGCCATTCCCTGATCAAGCACTATTTCACTAACACTCCTCTTATAAAACCTGCCAGATAAGGAAGCAAACAAAGTGCCAAAATCAGCCCCTTAAATTATTGAAAATCATTCAAACAACTTTAGACAGAAATAAATTATTGAAACACTGAGAGTACTTCTTTTGCAACTACATCATAGAAAATCCTATAATATATAATGATCAGAAAAAGTCAAATTTTCCCACTAACAAGTTATCAATTCTACACAAAATAGATTTAGAAGCACAGTGCATTGTCATGGAAAATTAAAGGAAATATAGAACGAATTCAAAATGACAATAATTCACCAATTGAAATCCATCAAAACAATCACATAACATAGGGTTGATTCCTTCCCCCCATTTCTCACAATACAACATACAACAATTAGAGATAACCCAAAATTAAAATAAAAAATAAAAAATAAAAAAATCCAATATGATTAAAACCCAAAAACCCACCTCAGAAAAAAATTAACAATGCCTCGTGCCTAAATTAACCCATCATAAAGAAATGACAATTTAACAATGAAATTTTATATCAACAAATAATAAACCAATAAACTAACAAATAAAATAAATATATACGCACGTGAGATTAACAAGTGTCACGTCAAAATTAACTGAATAAAAGAAAATAACAAATTGACAATTTCTACAACACTCAACAATAGATAAACAAATTACAAAATAAATAAAGAAGATGTTAATTGACGTTGATTTTAGTTTTTGTTTAAATATATTCGAAAATTAATTTCACTTAACAAAATAATAAAAAGATGAGAAAAAAGACTATACATAGTCATCCGATCGCAGTTATTTATAATTAGATGACGGTGTAAAACTGTTTTTTACTATTGCCATTACACTAAGATAAAAGAAAAATAAAAAGGAGATTGATTAGTGCTAATTTTATTTTTAGGTTTATTATTTATTCATTTTTCATGGATTTTAAAAATATGATTTTTTTTAAAAACGAGAAAGCACGCTGTCAAAAAAAAAAAAAACGAGAAAGCACACTGTCAAAAAAAAAAAAAACGAGAAAGCACTGAGCCCATTTGTAGTTTTGATCAAAGGAGGAAATTAAAAAGAAATTGACCCAATTGAAACCCAAATAAATTCACCGGAAAAAAAAAACTGAAACTCGAATAAAAAAAATAACTAAAATAAAAAATTAAAGCCTCGGGTAATTAAACCAATTAGGGAAGTGTACCAAAAAAAAAAAAAAATTAGGGCACACGCAGTCACGCACCTGGAATTGAAGGAGCAGATAACAACAATAGCTCTGAGATTTTAGACAGAGAAAGGCGAAGAGAAAGAAAGAGGTGAGGAGGAGCAACGCAAAGAGTAAAGACATAACCCAAAAACGGAAAATAGTACAATAGTACTTTTATTGTCTTTATTATTATTATTATTATTATTATTATTATTATTATTATTATTATTATGGCTTCTAAAATAATATTTAAGTATTTTCCTAATTATTTATTATTTATTTTTCCCAATAGAACAGATTCTCATAATCGCTAATGAGAAAAATAAAACAATAGTTATGTTCGTTAATGTCGATTTAGATTATAAGAAAGTAATAATCTATTGATAAATTGTATTATTTGTTTATAGAATTTAATTTAATTGAAATATAGATACTATAAGAAAATTATTACCATTCAATGATAAATGATCATATATTAAAAAATATTAATTTTTAATAATAAGAATTTAATTAGATATACTAAAATTTTATATTATAATCATTTAAGTATGAATTGCCATACAAATGAAACTTTTATAATAATTATTTTAAAAGTTAAATTTATAATTATTTCTAATTTTAGTATAAAATTTTTTAAATTGACAGTATATATTAAAATTAAACTCTTATAATATTTATTTTAAAAATCATATCTAAAATAATTTCTAATTAACATAAAAAAAAACATTTTTTAAAGAGTGTTTCCAAGTAATTTGGTTTCAGCTTTTCATAAAATTATACATGTCCGAGCCTTTTGGGGACTATATATGCTTGTGTCCTTATGAACTTTTTTACAAGTTTAAGCTTTCAAAATTCAACCTTCTATGACTATAGGTGTAACACCTCACTATTATTACATGACACTTTTCAACGAAATAGTAAAATTTATTTTATTGTAATTAAAACTCTTAATTAATTTGTTTATGAAAATACATGTAAATGTTTCGCATTTTCAAAATTAGTTGTCAACAACAAAAAATTGCAGCTTAAAGATTCAAGTAAGAAAAACATATACTGAATAACAGACATAGATAACATAATAAACAGAAACATAAGTATCATGCTTTATGGCACTATAACCTATATTCCAAACATGTTTCAAAAGATAATGCATACATATTAATAAGAGATTACCCAAAAGTAGTACATTAAAAAGGGAAAGGGAATCATAATAAATCAACTCACTCCCTAGCTAACCACAACACATCTACTATTCCTATGGACAACAAAAACGAAAATGAAATGCACCGTTTCATTGAAGGAAAAAAAATATAAAACAAAAATATAAAACAAAAATATAAAAATAAAAATAAAAATAAAAACCCCTCCCTTGTTTTTTTTCAACCACCCGAGAGCCCTCCCCATCCTTACTTCCTGCACGGGGTTTTCATAAACCCCACCCCCACCATCTCCATTCTCCATCTTTTCCCTCTCACTTTCTCCCACTCTTTTCCTTCATTGTTCCAAAACCCACCAAATTTCTTACACTTTTGTGGCACTCAAGCTTGGAAGGTGATTGAAGTTAAGGGAAACAATACTCATCTCTTTAAAATTCCTTATTTGAAGCTCTTGAGGTAAACCCATGAACAACAAAGCTAGATAATTATTTTTATGGCATAGATTAGTAATGGGTTATGTGTGAGAGGTATTGGAAATTTAAATATTAGAATTTTTGTGGTTTCCTCAAAACCCTAGACATGTTAAATTGGGAATTTTATCTAATCTTTCATTCCCTTGCTATTAATATCTAGATTCCTTGGAAAATACGGTGGTTGCTCCTCCCCACGACATTGGAAGGCATTGATTGGGTTCTCTTTGGTGTGAGTAGCTAAATTTACCTAGTGGCTTTTTCATTGATATTTTTAGGAGAAGCAAATATATTTCAAAATACATTTTCTTAGTGAACTTAGTTCCTATGAGTACTTGAGAAGGAAAAATAAGTATACTATTTATTTTACTTGGTTGGAATTGATTCTTTGTGATTTTTGATAGTTTGAATAATTTAATTTAAATGTGGAAATTGAGTTTTCATTGTGAGTTTTGGTGAGTGATGATTGTTTGCTACAACGAAGAGATAATGTAGCCTATGGGTTGAATAACCATAGTTTAGATAGTTTCTGTTTGCTACAACGAAGAGATAATGTAGCCTATAGGTTGAATACCTATAGTTTATATATTTTCCGTTTGCCACAACGAAGAGATAATGTAGCTTATGGGTTGAATATCCATAGTTCCTATAGTTACTATTTGCTGCAACGAAGAGATAATGCAGCCTACAAGTTAAATATCATAGTTTTATAATTTTCGTTTGCCATAACGAAGAGATAATGTGGTTTATGTATACACAGTAGAATTAAAATTCATATAAAGTTTGTTATTCTTGATGACTTTGATTATATTTTTAATGAATTCTCAAGGGAGTAAATATTAGTTTTATTAAAATGAGTGTATTTATTTCACTTTAAAAAAAACGTCATTTAAATTCTTTTTGGATGTAAAAACTTGTGCTATGATTGCTTTCTCCTTCCTGTCCACTTTGTATTTTTATGCTCTCACCAAGTCTTTGTGACTTACTCCACTCTTTCCTTTTCCCCTCAGATTCATAGGTGATTGAGTAGCAGACTTCCTGGGATTTGCTGATCTCCCCAGGAATTTTGTTCATCTTTTGGTAGGCCTCCATTGCATGTGACGGAGAGTATATTTTGCTGACACCGGTATAATGCAGCTATAGGGATAGGGACAAAAATAGATATAGAGTAAATCCCTTTATTTTTGAGTTGTAAGTGATACTCCTGTATGGACATGTTGTTGATGTAATTATAATGTTTTGAGAACTACGATGATTATGAGCTATATTATTATTACTAGTTGATGTATTTGGATATATCCATGTCAAGGGCCTATGTTGTGATGTGTGGCCTTGATATCTAACTGTTGGATCTGAATATATGTATATATGATTTCATATGTGGTTCTATATATTTGGTTTGTCCTGATTTTAGGGGAGACTTTACCGGATTTTTGGTAGCCCCCTTTATTTGTCTTTATTTATGTCTTAGTGTGGTCTTACTCTCAGGCTAGCCAGGCTAAAAGACATGTAGCCTGTGCATCGGTCACGATCCTAGGATGGGTCGCGACAAAGTTGGTATCAGAGCTTAGGTTAATAGGACCTATGGCTGCATTATTGGGTATGTTGTAGCATCTTGTTTGTAACTTGTGTACCCGGGCACAAATTACATGCAAGAGGCCATGACAATCCATTGTTAGACTGGAGTTTATCGTCTTAGTTGGTGCAATTGATTCTAAGCTTGTCTTTCTAATTCCTTCATATATATCTTTGATCCTCATTCTTAGGTTGAGATGCCACCCAAGACTAGACCTACTAGAGAGCCAATTTCTAATAAGGCTTCTACTCAACCCCAGAATGTAGCCCCGAGGGGCTGTGGACATGGTCGCGGTCGTGGTCGGGGAAGACGTGGAAGGGGTGGTGGAATGCCAAAGGTTGAGGTTCCTAGAGCTACACGTGGGAACCCAATTCTAGCTCAGTTAACTGCTAATATGCAAAATATGCAAAAGACACTACAACAATTAGTTGATGTGATTGGGGTTCAGAGGTAGCACCAAACAGGGCCACAACAACCAGGTTTTGAGACTAATCAGGATGAAGAACTACATGAGCAACCACTTGTTCAGCCTACTGGAGCAGAGGTTTGATTGATTGCATTCACCAAACTTAATCCTCCGACTTTCAGCGGCTCAGACATTCATGAGGATCCTTAGGCATTTCTAGATGAGGTGTCAAGGCCTATGTTGTGATGTGTGGCCTTGATATCTAACTGTTGGATCTGAATATATGTATATATGATTTCATAGGTGGTTCTATATATTCGGTTTGTCTTGATTTTAGGGGAGACTCTACCAGATTTTTGGTAGCCCCCTTTGTTTGTCTTTATTTATGTCTTAGTGTGGTCTTACTCTCAGGCTAGCCAGGCTAAAAGACATGTAGCCTGTGCGCCGGTCATGATCCTAGGATGGGTCGCGACAAAGTTGGTATCAGAGCTTAGGTTAATAGGACCTATGGCTGCATTATTGGGTATGTTGTAGCATCTTGTTTGTAACTTGTGTACCCGAGCACAAATTACATGCAAGAGGCCATGACAATCCATTGTTAGACTGGAGTTTATCGTCTTAGTTGGTGCAATTGATTCTAAGCTTGTCTTTCTAATTCCTTCATATATTTATATCTTTGATCCTCATTCTTAGGTTAAGATGCCACCCAAGACTAGACCTGCTAGAGAGCCAATTTCTAATAAGGCTTCTACTCAACCCCAGAATGTAGCCCTGAAGGGCCGTGGACATGGTCGCGGTCGTGGTCGGGGAAGACGTGGAAGGGGTGGTGGAATGCCAGAGGTTGAGGTTCCTAGAGCTACACGTGGGAACCTAATTCTAGCTCAGTTAACTGCTAATATGCAAAATATGCAAGAGACACTACAACAATTAGTTGATGTGCTTAGGGTTCAGAGGCAGCACCAAACAGGGCCACAACAACTAGGTTTTGAGACTAATCAGGATGAAGAACTACATAAGCAACCACTTGTTCAACCTACTGGAGCAGAGGTTTCATTGATTGCATTCACCAAACTTAATCCTCCGACTTTCAACTACTCAGACATTCATGAGGATCCTCAGGCATTTCTAGATGAGGTCTGATGGATATGTCAGGGTTTAGGTTGTTCCACTACTAGGATGGTCCAGTTGGCCGCCATTCGTTTGCGTGATATGGCGAGGGGGTGGTATGAGACCATGCTCCTTACGAGACCAGCAGGATCACCTCTCTTGGTGTGGGATGAGTTTGTCGAGTTGTTCTTAGCTCACTTCTTGCCTTAGAGTGTTAGATATAGCAGAGCACGAGAGTTTGAGACACTTGTGCAAACAGTTAGTGATGGAGTATAATATCCAGTTCTTGCGACTTGCTAGATATGCACCACACTTGATGGCTACTGATAAGCTTAAAGTTTAGAGGTTTTTAGATGGTTAGAAGAGTTACTTGTTTAGGGCGATTACAGGGCAGGGTGACATGAGTTATGAGCAAGCCTTGAACAGGGCTTTGACTGTTGAGTGAGGAAACAAAGATAGGGATGGGAATATTCGCGACTCACGCAAGAGGTCCCACTTGGAGACATCTCGTGCTGGCCATCAGGGCCATGGTGGTGGAGGCTCTAGGGATGACACTAGTCAGTATCGTCGAGGTCAGCATGGAGGTTGACAGCCACAGGTCACTCAAGCTAGCCAGGCAGTTAGCACAACTCATAACCAGGGTGTTTCACAGCATCATACGACTTCTGATTGGATCCATATTACTTGTGTCACTTTTGGGAAGGCATATGTTGGATCTTGCAGGCAAGGATCAACATGATGTTATCTATATGGGCAAGTTGGCCACTTTGCTAGGAATTTTCCTATGTCATCTTTTCAGCCTTCTTCTAACGGAGTGGCAGCACCTATGGTTCAGGTGGGGCAGTTTAGTGGTTCTGGATCACGTAGTCCAAGTAGCTCACATTGGGGTGGCAGAGGACTAGGAGGTAGAGGACAAGGAGGCAGAGGACATGGACATACTAGTGGAGGACAGACTCGTGTGTTCACCTTGACTCATCAGGATGCTCAGGCTTCTAATGTTGTTGTGACAGGTATACTTTCCATAGATTCTCGAGATGCACATGTTTTGTTTGACTCTGGAGCTACGCATTCCTTTGCGTCTCCCTTCTTTGCATTTGCTTTTGGGAGAGATCTAACACCTTTGGATGAGCCATTGACAGTGGCTACACCCATGGGTCACTCTTTATTAGCAAATTCAGTGTACAGATCCTATGAGGTTTTGGTGGAGGGCAAATCACTGATGGTAGATCTTATAAAGTTGGATATGACAGACTTTGATGTGATCTTGGGTGTGGATTGGTTAGCTTTCTGCCATGCTACTTTAGATTGCCACAATAAAGTGGTGAAGTTTGATATGCCAGGGAAACTAACCTTTGTGTCTCAGGGTGATCAAAGTTGGTCATCAAGTAACTTGATTTCAGCATTAAAAGCGCACAGGTTGTTGAGGAAGGGTTGTCATGGGTACCTTGCAATGATAAAAGATGTTGATGTGGTAGTAGTGGAGATGAAGCAAGTCCCAGTGGTATGTGAATACCCTTATGTCTTCCTTGAAGAGTTTTCTGGTGTCCCACCAGATAGAGAGATAGAGTTTGGTATTGATTTGCTTCCAGGAACTCAACCCATATCCATACCTCCATATTGAATGGCTCTAGCCAAGCTTAAGGAGTTGAAGGAACAGTTGCAAGATCTTCTTGACAAAGGTTTCATCCGTCCTAGTTGTTCCCTTGGGGTGCACCAGTGTTGTTTGTCAAGAGGAAGGATGGTTCACTACGTTTATGTGTTGATTATTGACAATTAAATAAGGTGACAGTGAAGAATAAGTATCCTTTACCTCACATTGATGACTTGTTCGATCAACTTCAAGGATCTCAATGTTTCTCAAAGATTGATTTGAGATCTGGATATCATTAATTGAAGATAAAGGTGGAGGACATTCCTAAGACAGCTTTCGTACCCGATATGGACATTATGAGTTTTTGGTTATGTCTTTTGGACTAACCAATGCCCTTGCAGCTTTCATGGATTGGATGAATCAAGTCTTCAAGCCGTTCTTAGATCACTTTGTGATAGTCTTCATTGATGACATTTTGGTGTATTCTAAGAGTAAGGAGGAGCATGAGCAACACTTGAGGTTAGCTTTGCAAACCTTGAGGGAACATAAGTTTTATGCAAAGTTCTCAAAATGTGAGTTTTGGTTGGATAATGTGGCCTTTTTAGGCCATGTGGTATCTAAGGATGGAATAAGTGTAGATATGAAGAAAGTGGGAGTGGTTCAGGCTTGGCCTAGGCCTACATCGATGTCAGAAATTCGTAGTTTTCTTGGACTTGTAGGATACTACCGTCGATTCATTAAGGATTTTTCCAGACTTGCAACTCCTCTAACCATATTAACATAGAAGCAGGTTATGTTCCAATAGGATGATGTATGTGAGCAAAGTTTCCAGCAGCTAAAGGATTGTTTGACATCTGTTCCTGTTTTAGCTTTACCATCGAGTGGTGGTGGTTATGTGGTCTATTGTGATGCATCTAGAGTTAGATTGGGGTGTGTTGACGCAACATGGAAGGGTGGTTGCTTATGCTTCTAGACAGCTCAAGAGGCATGAGCAAAACTATCCTACGCATGACTTGGAGATGGCAGCAGTGATCTTTGCTCTTAAGATTTGGAGGCATTACCCGTATGGTGAGACTTGTGAGATCTACACTGATCATAAGAGTCTTAAATATATCTTTCAGGAGACGGACTTGAATTTAAGGCAAAGGAGGTGGATTGAGCTCTTGAAAGACTATGATTGCATGATCTTGTATCATCCGGGTAAAGCAAATGTAATTGCTGATGTTTTGATTAGGAAATCTATGGGTAGCCTGGCTCACATAGTTGAAGTTAGGAGACCTATAGTGAAAGAGTTCCAAGATCTTGTAACTAGTGGAGTGAAGTTTGAGGTCATAGGCACCAAATCACTTTTAGCTCATGTTCATGCCCGTTCCACTTTAGTGGATACCATTAAAGCAACTCAAGGTGAAGACCCTTATTTGAGGAAGATTGTGGAGGAGACTCAAGTAGGCAAGGTTTCTGATTTTGTGGTTGATTTTGAAGGTGTCCTACACTTTGGCACTCGCCTATGTGTTCCTAATGCAGGGGACTTAAGGAAGAAGGTCTTGGAGGAAGCCCATCATTCCTTATATACCATTCATCCGGGTTCTACTAAAATGTATCAAGATTTAAAGGAGTTTTATTAGTGGGAAGGGATGAAAAAGGATGCAGCTGAATTTGTATCTAAATGTCTAGTATGCCAGCAAGTTAAGGCAAAGCATCAAAAGCCCACAGGTTTGTTTTAGATGATTGATATACCTGAATGGAAATGGGAGAGGATCACTATGGACTTTGTGATGGGGTTGCCTAGAACCTCAAAGGATTATGACTCAGCTTGGGTGATTGTAGATCGATTAACTAAGTCAGCACACTTTTTTCCTGTGAAAACTACCTATTCAGCAGCTCAGTATGCTAAGCTTTATATAGAGAGAATAGTATGCTTGCATGGGGTGCCATTGTCTATAATATCAGATCGAGGACCTCAATTCACAGCTCAATTTTGGAGATCTTTTCAGAAGGGTTTAGGGACTAGATTGGATTTGAGTACTGCTTTTCACCCTCAAACTGATGGCCAATATGAGAGAACAATACAAATCCTAGAAGATATGTTGCATGCTTGCATGTTTGATTTTGGAGGTAGTTGGGATTAATACTTGCCTTTGGTAGAGTTTACCTATAACAATAGTTATCAGTCTAGTATTCAGATGGCACCTTTTGAGGCCTTGTATGGGAGGCATTGTAGATCACCGATTGGTTGGTTTGAAACTGGAGAGTCTAGACTGGTAGGTCCAGATCTAATTCAAGAAGCTGTTGAGAAGGTCAAGATAATCCGAGATCACTTGGTGACTGCTCAGAGTAGACATAAGTCTTATTCAAATCGGAGACGTCGACCTTTGGAGTTCAGTGTAGGAGAACATGTGTTTTTAAGTGTGTCTCCAATGAAAGGCATCTTATGTTTTGGTAGGAAGGGTAAGCTTAGTCCCAAGTTTATTGGTCCTTTTGAAATTCTAGAGAGGGTGGGGCAAGTGGCTTATCGCTTAGCCCTCCCACCTTATCTCTTTGGAGTTCACCCAGTTTTCCATGTGTCTATGCTTCAGAAGTATGTTCATGATCCCTCTTACATTATTCAGCATTAGTCGGTGCAACTTGATGAGAATCTAAGCTATACATAACAACTAGTGGCTATAGTAGACAAACGCATGAAGCTTTTACGTTCTAAGGATGTTGTGTCAGTGAAAGTGGTTTGGCGAGGGCCAGCTGGTGAGGAGATGACTTGGGAGCCAAAAACTATTGTGCGTGAGAAGTATCCTCACTTGTTTAAGACTCAAGGTTAGTCATAGATTAAATTCGAGGACGAATTCCTTTTAAGAGGGGAAGAATGAAATGCTCCGTTTCATTAAAGGAAAAAAATATTAAAAAAAAACCCCTCCCCTATGTTTTTTTCAACCACCCGAGAGCCCTCCCCATCCTCACTTCCTGCACGGGGTTTTCATAAACCCCACCCCCATCATCTCCATTCTCCATCTTTTCCTTCTCACTTTCTCCCACTCTTTTCCTCCATTGTTCCAAAACCCACCAAATTTCTTACACTTTTGTGGCACTCAAGCTTGGAAGGTGATTGAAGTTAAGGGAAACAATACTCATCTCTTTAAATTTCCTTATTTGAAGCTTTTGAGGTAAACCCATGAACAACAAAGCTAGATAATTATTTTTATGGCATAGATTAGTAATAAGTTGTGTGTGAGAGGTATTGGAAATTTAAATATTAGAATTTTTGTGGTTTCCTCAAAACCCTAGGCATGTTAAATTGGGGATTTTATCTAATCTTTCATTCCCTTGCTATTAATATCTAGATTCCTTGGAAAATACGGTGGTTGCTCTTCCCCATGACATTGGAAGGCATTATACGCTAGGAGAAGAACAGAAGGTGCAGAGGCAACACAACAAGCATTACATCGACAGAGAGAGGAGGCCTAAGCAATTCTTAAAGCTCAAATTGAGATCCTAAAATGCATGGATGGAGAAGCTCCACCAGATCCACCACGAGACTTCCAACCTTTCTCGGGTGACGATCGAGGTAGAGCAAATCCTTGCACACTGTTTAATGCCGAAGGTCGAGTTGTTCAACGGCACCCAGGATCCCAACAACCATTTGAAGATGTTTCACACCTAAATGTTGATCAGTGGAGGGACCGATGGAGTCAAATGCAAGATGTTCATCAGCACTCTGACCTGCACGACCTTAGAATGGTTCAATGATCTCCCTAATCACTCGATCAATTCATTTGATGATTTTTCCTGACTCTTCGTGGCCCAGTTCATCGCCAACAGACAGAAACCTTTGTCGATCACGGACGTGTTTGATATAAGACAACACCAAGGAGAGTCTTTGAAGGACTGCCTCACAAGATTTAGCGGGGTCTCCATTAGAATGATCAACCCGGGTGAGAGGATGCTCGTTGCGGCCTTTGTCAAAGGTTTAAGGGTGAGTCAATTCGGTGAGTCCCTGGTGCACAGAGGGGCAAAAACAATGGCTGAGATACGATCTCACACCATATGTCACATCGAAGTAGAGGAGGTTATGGCTAAGAAGAGGAAGCTGGAGAAAAAAGGAAGAAGGCGACCCATTTAACTCAAGGCAGAACATGGAAAGGGATAGCCCAAAAATTTGACTGAGCTAGGGAAAGAGAGAGGCCGACTGACCTCAAACCTTTACCCCTCTAAACACTAGCAGGACTCAAATCTTCAAAGATATTTGCCACATGAAGCTACTACATCTCCTTCTAAACAATCTGTCGAAAAAGGAAAGTGATGAGTATAAATGGTGTGAATTTCACCGATCTATTGGCCATGACACAGAAAGTTGCTTCACGTTAATGAGACAAATTGAGGTGTTGATTAAAGATGGCTATCTAGGAAAATATGTCAACAGGCGTTAGACTTATAATGCTCACCATGGCCGACCAATCTCAAGGAACATTAGTAAGTCTAAAGTGCCAATTTTAGGTTTTTTTTATTCCAAGTAATTTATTCTATTTTCACTATTCAAATTCTATTTCGTTAAATATTTCAATGAAAGTCCCTTATTTTTGAAGGCTAAAGTTTAATTAAATGTTGAATTCAATGATGATGCAAACATATTAAAGACCTAGACGTGGTCCTCACTCTATTAAAGGGTCGGACAGCTAAGACCTAGGCATGGTCCTCACTCTATTAAGGGGTCAGCCAACTCAGACCTAGGCAATCGACAGAGCATATTAAAGACCTAGGCGTGGTCCTCATTCTATAAAAGGGTCGGCCAGCTAAGACCTAGGCAATCGATCGAGCATGTTAAAGGCTTAGGCGTGGTTCTCACTCTATTAAGGGGTCGGCCAGCTAAGACATGGGCAATCGATATAGCATATTAAAGACCTAGGCATGATCCTCACTTTATTAAGGGGTCGGCCATCTAGACCTAGGCAATCGATCGAGCATATTAAAGACCTAGGCGTGGTCTTCACTCTATTAAGGGGTTGGCCTGCTAAGACCTAAGCAATCGACTGAGCATATTAAAGACCTAGACGTGGTCCTCACACTGTTAAGGGGTCGGCCAGCTAAGACCTAGGCAACCAACAACGCATATTAAAGACCTAGGCGTGGTCCTTACTATTTTAAGGGTCCGGACAGCTAAGACCTAGGCAATCAATGGAGCATGTAAAGACTTAGGCATGGTCCTCACTCCAATAAGAGGTTGATTAGTTAAGACCTATGCATGGTCCTCACTCCAATAAGAGGACCACCAGTTCAGACTAAGAGGCTTCGGTTGTTGGCCAAGTGTTAGGCCGAGGTCTAAGGGTGTAAGAAATCCTAGTCGGGCTATCAAGCTCTGGTAAGGGTCCATCCTTATAAAATTACTAAGAGGCTTCGGTTGTGGCTAAGAGTTAGGCTAAGGCCCAAGGGTGTAAGAAATCTTGATAGGGTTTTAAAATTCCAGTCAAGGTCCATCCCTGCAAATAGATGACCGTGTCAATTTGCTACGATCTACAATTAACCAAGCGTACCAAGCTACGTGGGGATGAACATGAAGTCTTCTACGATCTATAAATTAAGCAAGCGCAAAAAGCTATTAAAATTTTTTCTGAGCATCTTGCCACAACATATAACTAGAGAAGTTTTTGAGCTTTAAGTCCCAAAATTGGACGAGCATATCAAGCTCTGATTTTTAATAAATTACATTGTGATCTACAATGGGATGAGCACCTCAAGCTCTTATTTTAGAGATTTTCATCAACGCGATCTACAGTTGGAAAAGCATGCCAAAGCTCTTCGATCTTTATAAATTTGATCGTGATCTACAATTAGACGAGCATGTCATTCTCTGATTTTAATTATGTTGTGATCTACAATAAGACGAGTACATCAAGCTTTTTTTTTTTATATAGATTTTCATTAACGTGATCTACAGTTGGTCGAGCATGACAAGATTTTCATCTATCAAGTTCTAAGTAGTTTTGACACCCTCTATATTGAAATGAGCATAACATGTCCATCGTTATGATCTACAACTAGATGAACGTCAAATGCACACTTAAAACAAAAGATTTACAAATCATTACGATCTACAATTGGATGAGCACAGTTTTTACACTTCAATCTTGGGAAATTTATGAATAATTACGATTTACAATTGGATGAACACGATATTGACACTTCAATCTTAGAAAATTTATGAATCGTTACAATCTACAATTAGATGAATGCTTTATTTGTACTAAAGAGTAAAATCTGACTCGTTACGATCTACACCTACACGAACATCTTAAGTATTTTTGTTATGATTTACCTAAAAGTCATAAACAAAATGGGACGCTTGGGTCTCCATTGGGCCTAGCCCAATGGTTAAGAACTTTATGCATTAGTCTCTTCACATTATTATACTTGAGACTAAGGGGTTGTGTGTACCCTCCGGTCTCCATTGGGTCGAGCCTAATGGTTAAGAACTTTATGCTTTAGTCTCTTCGCGCTATCGCACTCGAGCCTAAGGGGCTGTGTACCCTCTGGTTTCCATTAGGCCGATCCCAATGGTTGAGAACTTTATGCTTTAGCCTCTTTGTGCTATCGCACTTGAGCCTAGGGGGCTGTGTACCCTTCGGTCTCCATTGGGCCAAGCCCAATGGACCGAGTCCATTACCTAACCCAACGGGTCGGGTGCTAACCAACCCGACTCGGAGCGTAGAGTGTGCCTGATTGCACCATTAGTGCCTTATCTTATTTCCCGAATTCTAGAGGATCTAATTTAATCATATCCTAACTATTACCTAATCATATCTTATCACTGAGAATCATGGAGATAAGATATGATTAGGTCTTACCATAATTAAAGAGTTACTATATAATCCACACTCAACCTAAGAACAAGGAAGAATACACTTTTATGCTCTGGATAGGTAGACTCAAACCCTAGGGAAAACCTATACCAGAACACTCACTAATTTTAATTTTAATTTAGGAGATCTAAGAAAATTTTAAAATGTCTCAAAAAAATTTCAACTCTAAAAAAGTTCTTAAAATCACACTCTTTGAAACAACATTAAAATATTATTATTTTATTCAATGGAGACAAAATAAAATAAAAATTTGATAAGGATCTAATTATAATTATTATAGACTAATTCTAACTAAATCTTCCACTCTTCTTAACTATTAACTCACTTTAACATTGTGTGTTCTCACAATATTAGTGTGCAACACAATCCCAATTTCAATAGAATTCTCTACTAAAATTTACACCGAAAATTACACATATTTATTAATTAATTTTTCCATGAAATTAAATTTAATTATCTCTTTCAATTAAGTTTATAATTCACAAAATAATAATAAAAGTGTTACAATAGGTACTATTTCATTCATGTCATTGTAGTTTAAAAAATTTAGTTTTTTAGCATGTGTTGAAAGGAATTACATTTTAATGAACCAAAAACGTTCATAAAATCACTACAATTTAAAAGCAATTGGAAATTATTCAAAATTAAACATTTTTAAAGTATGCTATTGGATAATTGTATGAAATAATGGTGACAATTGTATTTTAAGTTGAGCAAAGTACACAAATATTTACAAAATTTAAGGAATTATTGAAATATTTCTTCTAGCATTTTTTTTATAGTGTCTTCCTGCATTGTTATGTACTATTTAAAGTTTCGCTATGCTTAAAGATTTATTTTTTGTATTTTAAAACAGATATTTATTTAAAATATTAATTCTCTGATTTGATATCCATTCTTCCTGAAGACAAATAGTGAATTGGTAATACTGAACATTTTAGAATGTCTGTGTTTGTGATAGTATCATTTAAATTAAAATTACTAAGTTTTTGGTGGCTAATGGTTATATTTAATGGATTTTTTTAAAGAAGTTATATTTATATTTCATAGCTAACAAGCATTAATTTTTTTTTAATTCACATTGAGTAGAATAACATTATTTTGGGTTCTCAAATAATATATTATTATTAGTACATTCATGTTGTGTCAATTTTTATTGTTTTTTTATCGTAATATTTAATAAATTTACCTATATTTGAATGTCCACACTAAACTCGCTTATTAGTCATGACTACACCAAATTATGCACATTTTTGGTAGGATTTGACCACATTTATGTTTGGCTTAAATATAACTTTAGTCTCCCTATTTTATCAAATCCTTAATTTTGGTCCCCTATTTCAAAATAGAGACATTTAGTCCCCATATTTTAGAAAATCCGCAATTTTAGTCAAATCTTCAATTTTTTCTACATTTATTTATTTAACAAGATTTTGAAAACAAACTGTATGAGAATGGCTTTTCGTTATAATTATAATTATAGCAATTTAATTATGTTGCAAATTTGTGAAATCTTTAAAACTTTATGTTTTTCATTTGTTTTGCACAAAATAAGGTCATAGGAATAATAAAGTTTAAAAAATGAAATAATAAAAATGACTAATTTTGCATTCATATTTTTTTGTTCAATTTTCATGTTTTCAAATGGCACCAATAGAACAAATAAATATGTTTTATTGCATGCAATTAACTTTTCTAATTAGCAGTGATACACTTACATGACAAAAATAATATGAACTAAAGAAGATTAGTCATATAAAAGGCAGTAAAATAAATAAAATATTGCATGAAACCAAACCATATAAAATAAATAAGAAATAAGAAAATGTATAAAAGACATGAAATTAGTGGTTCTTATTCCATTACCTAATTGATATCAAATATGCATAAATTAAATACAAACTATAATCCACACTATCGATCTTTGGTAGCAATGATGCATTTGATATTCTTGCATTAAAAAATGGATTGAAGTATTGGTTTATAGAGATTGTAAGTCATAAAAAAGTCATTCATATTTTTCCTATTTAAATTGATGACAACAACAACTTAATATAACTTTAATTTACACAAATAATTAAAATTTATAGGGTTTCCTTAGTCAATTCTCATAAGATTTGAATAATTAATATAAATAATGAGACATTTTAATCTTGGATTGTCCAAAATATTATCCAATATTTTATAATATTGGATAAAAGCTAACTTTTTACTTTATTGATCCTTTAGAAGTCTTAAGATTATCCTTAATTGAATATTACAATTATTTCATTACTAGGGACTCAACTTTAGCTCATTGGCGGACCACATACACAAAACATCAATAATATGGAAAAACAAATTTAATCAACCACTAAAGTTACAAAATATATGTAAAAAAACAAATTTATTACATTGCCCCCTAGTTAAGATTATGATAATGTAATATACATTTTCTGATAAAAGAGCCACAAGAGTTGTTGTGCCAATCTATATGTATATCTCAGGTAGTTAGGAGTTTCTTGATTCCTGCCTTCTGATCTGTCATTAGCTGATCTGGGAATTTGATGTCAAACTTTATCCTCAAGTTTCCTTTCTTTGTTGGATCCTTTGGGAGAGGCATCCCTTCTCTTACAACAACAACCTCGTAATTAGGATGTATAATATTGGTAATTGGCACAGATAAATTTCGACCATCCGATGTGGTAATGTTCACAATATAACCGGTCAAGGCTTCCACAAGAGAAACATTTTCGGTTACAATAAGATCATTCCCATCACGAGTGAATACATTGTGTGGGTTTTTCATCAATGATGAAAACAAGGTCAGCAGGTGTCACCTTTGGCTGTTTGTTTCCCTTCTCAAGGAAGGTGATCTTTGTGCCTTTCTTCCAACCAGGCTTAACATTAATAGTTAAGATCTCTTCCACTGGAATGGTTTTGCTGCACCAACAACAAATTGAGTGAAAAGTTAGAGTCATCTAAAGTTAGAAGATGTATAAATATAATTAACACAGTTAACACAATTGAATAGGAAACCAAATTTGAAAAAAATGAAAATCACAAGTTCTGTTCCTTTTGTTTTGATGCAAAAACATGATATTTTGAATACACTATAAAATAATATTTCTACAACACAAATTCATTTAAATTGTACATCCAAGTGATTAGGAGGGGTGGGGTTTGGGTAGGTCATAGATTCAACTTACAATAACATTCTTTGATATATATAAAGAATATTATTTTTTTAGTAGAATATTGTTAAAAGAAAATAATGTATAAAAAATATCCATGTGCTTATTATGGTTCTTAAGGATAAAGGATAACACTATGGAAATTACCATGCACCATAAATTTGATAAAGCTTTAGACAACTACACAATAGGATCAAATCATATCTATCATAACATCTATGTACATGACACATGCAATATTTAATAGGAGTACAAGTTTAGTGTACTCTTCGAGGTAATTAGACATCTTGCTTAAATGTTAGATATTTATCCCTTAATCTTGATAATTAAATTAGAGGTAATTATACAGACTAGCAAAGAAAAGTCATTATGCTAAGGGAAATTGCAAAATTCCTAGCCATATTAAAAAGTTTACCCATAATAAAATATGTTGACCTACTATTACATTGGACTCAGCCCCTAGGTTACTGCACTGTTTAATGTGTTGTTTAATGCTCACCAAGTTATTGCAGCATTAAACAAGAACATGATAAAACATCAAAGCATCAGACATCCTCAAAATGTCCATATGCAAAAGACTTTCCAGCCATATAGAATAGAATGAAGCAAGGCCTAGTAGATTCTAAAAACTAGAGACAAACTTTATGATATATGCACAATTTGATCTACCTTTTTACTATGCATCATTATCTAATGTGAAAGGGCATTGTTACAATTGCATAATTCTATTATGGGTATTTATACTCGAAAGATATTACTTTTAGCCTTAGCCATATCTAGTGTAATTTTACAATATGGTTATAAATGCAAAAGTTCTCATTAGAGAAATTTGCCAAGCAACAACTGACCAACTATAAATAACCCTTAATGATTTCAAGTTAAAATCTTATAAATTCATTACTCAAAATATCAATAATTAACAAAATACACAGTTCATTACAACAACAAAACTCAAAATATCCAACACATAAATCATGTATGATGTATTATGTGTAAACCCTACCAATTACAAGTAAAATATGATTCATTTAAAGCCTAGAGATTGTTATATTTGGAATAACTCAAGGCAAATCTAACACGGGTAATAAAAAAATTAATTCAATTCAACTCTAAACCGTCATAATTTTGCAAGGGATGATGGATCTACCATGTTATGTATCTAGGGATGGAGCCAAAAAATATTTTTAGGGGGGGCAAAAAATTTTGTGAGGGTCCAAAGTAAAAGTAAATGTTTGTGTGTTATAAAAAAGTTAAAAATAAACATAATGATTGTTGGACTATCTCAATTTTTACATGCTAGAGGCAAATAGCCATAGTGTCTTGGGGGGGGGGGGGGGGCATTTTTTTTCCAATGTAAATATTAAGGGTATATAACTTTTTAGGGGGCGCAGCTGCCCCTGTAACCACATAAGTGGTTCCGTCCGTGTATGTATCAAAGTATAAAGCATTCTATGTTAGTATATTCATTTAAATAATTACTAGAAACTTCTAACCAATTTTCTTCTCTGAAAAATAAAAGCAAATGTCACACAATGAGACATAAATAATTACCACATCAATTAGAACCACAAAAATAATTCCAGCATATTCTACACAAGATAAATGAATTAATAAAAAAAATGAAGGACATTAGCATTAAAAATCAAAAACCATTTTAAAAACACTAGCACTAAACACAACACATTAGCATTAGAAACAAAAAAACAAATAGGAATGCATGTAATTGTAACAACAATCAAACAACTCACCCATTGGCAAATAATTTCCCTAGATATCTTCATCTTTTTGGTGGTCCCTTTGTATATCTCCTCAAGGGTGCAAGGCAACTTGTTCTCAATGGGAGCAGCCATACTAGGACCACCTTGACTCATATGGACTGCTCCTCCTCCTTCCCTAAAAGACCTAAACACGTCTACACCAAAAGAGAAATTTAATCTCATGCCACCACCAAATGGATTTGAAAACCCAAAGAACTCAGCAAAAATGTCATTAGCACTACGAGGATTGAACCAAAACGATGTCAAAATGTCTCTAGTGGAAAAGAACATGGTTCCTCCACTACTAGAAGTTGCATCAAGAGGTGGCACCTGACCTTTTAGACCTTTTCCCCCATATTGGTCATAAATAACCCTCTTATGAGGATCACTTAACACCTTGCACCAAAAACCACAAAAAATTTAATAAAAATAAAAAATTGAGATCCAATATGTTAAAAGGTGAAATTTTGGAGATACCCTTTTACGAGAAACTAACCTTGTATGCTTCAGAGATTTCTTTAAATTTGGATTCAGCTTCCTTTTCATTGGTTGGGTTCTTGTCAGGGTGCCATTTCATGACGAGCCTTCGATAGGCCCTTTTAATGTCATCATGCTTGGCATTCCTATCAACCTGAAGGATGTTGTAATAATCAACACCCATGTTTGGTGCTTTTCCCTCTCTCTTTCTCTTTGTCATTTTGTTCTTCTTCACACCAACGATGTTTTGGTTATGTGAGAATGCTATGGAAAGTTTCAGAACTCACAATTGGTAGTGTACTCTCTCACTTTCAGATCAATGTATTACAGCTCCATTGTACGATAAGTTAATTTTTATAACAAGAAACAAAACACTTACCTTAATATTGCTTTATGGTGTTTAATTTTTAGTCCTCATGTAGTAATTATTTCTCTTAAATATATATATATTGCCATTCTTGTTTTGAAAAATTGACTATGTAGAACAACTAAAGTAGGAAAAAAAAAAAAAGGAGACCATTTATGTCAAACTTTTAATAAGAGTCATAATTTCAAGGAAAAAATATTGGAAAAAAAAATCTTACCACATATTCAATTTGTAACGACCCATCTTCGTTACAGATTTGTTATACTAAAGATTTTATTTCATTAAATTTTAAAAACTCTCTAATTAGTTTATTGATAAAATATTGGATAAATTTTTTTTTTCCGCGATTCCCAAAACTGACAGATAAAATTTAAAGCTTAATTTATAAATATCTCTTATACAAAACTTAACTAAATAAAACTATGTGTACATACATCTTTTCACATGATAAATACATAATACCCCTAACTAGTTCATTTTATACATAAGACCAAACAAAGAAATAGAAAGAAATGATAATGTCTTCAATCCCTCGTATGCTCTATCCACAAACTCTCCAAGAGAAAGATCCACCTAAAACCATCTGCTCCCCCGAACACGATGTCCGAGATCATCACAGGCACGAACCACATGTGCAAACATTGCAAGGGTAAGCTTACCAAACAAAACTATACATATAAGAAAATAAGTGAATTTCCAATTATTAAGGAAAATGACGAAAAACTAGATTTTGTATACTTCAAAATACTATACATAATAACTGAAAATGTTATACAAAACTTAGTTCATAAACATATTTATAACATCAATCATCAACAAGATCAACCACATACACCATCACCACTCATCACAATGAGTCATAACATCATAAGTCACATAATTAAAACAATTGCAGTATGATTTATGCAAATGCAGTTTTGACTCAAAATCATTTTGACCCTGCTCCATGGAGACTTCCCCTTTGAGTGTTTAGTAAGTAACTGGCCTACCATTACGCACTGTAATTCAGCTATCAGCCCCTACTAAACGCGAATAAACTAAACAGAATTAGGAGATCAGGATACCCGGAAGGCCACCACGACCGCAACTCAGTCCAGTTTCCAGCCACATGTGGAATTGCCAATATCCTTCACCCCACAGACTATATAATCACAGACTATACAGCCCTGTCTAACTTATTCTGCTCACCCCAAAGATTCAATTCTCAAATCATATTCATTTCACATGACTACCGCAGTCTCGGTTAGTCAACAAAATCATTTCTCATATATCAACTCGTTTCTCATGACTACCGCAGTCCCGGTTAGTCAACAAAATCATTTCTCATATATCAACTTATTTCTCATGACAACCGCAGTCCCGGTTAGTCAACATTTATTCTTTCTTTTCTTTCTTTTCTTTTCTTTCTTTTCTTTTCTTTTCTTTCTTTTCATGGCTACCGCAGTCCCGGTTAGCCAACATCAATTATTTTTCACTTGAATCTTTATAAATCCCCCAAAAAGACTCATGCATATGCAATATGTTAATAATCACAATTAAATAAGTAATTTTAAACAATCACCTACAAAAATATAAACATTCAACAATTTTCAACATCATTCACAACACAATCAAGCCAAATCAAGCAATTTCAATCCAACAATAAATCAACCAATCAATTTCAATCCATCAAAACACATCATCCAATCAATCAAACATGGTTCTAAACAATTATTTCAAGCTTCTAATATCAATTATATAAAAACTCAAAATCAATTTCATCTTTTCATGGTTCTTGATCAAATATTGAATCTAAACTTAACATGTTTTTCTACATTCCAAATGGTCTAAAATGAAATTAAATGCCATGATCCTTCCATTCTTAGATACGGCACCTCAGTACCCGCCATCTCTAATGGCCAGACTTACGGCTCCAAATACATCTCAATAATAAATAATGTTCTCAACAAAATTTTAAGCACCTCAATCAACAATATAATAATCTCAACAACAAAGTCATTTGCTCATAGAATAAACTTACTTACAAAATTCACACCTCAATAACAAACATCACCATTCTAATAATTATATCATATTAACCAAATTGACCAAATAAAGTCGATTTCTCTTTGGCAGTACCGAATGTGAGCTCTCATTGATTATAGCAAATGACCTTGGAATTAAAAACTTTTTATATCAAATCGAAGCTCTTGAAATATATTTTTCAGAAAAGTATCCCACTTATAAAATCAACATCTAGAAAATTCTATAAAAATTTCCAAAGTCAGCAGCCCTGAATTTTTGAATGCTCACTGAACATAGCTCAAAGAAATGTAAATTTCTCCCACTTCCCAAACTTGTTTTGAGCTGGAATTTTTACAGTAAAAAGGTAACATCTTAATGTTTCTAAAAAGTTAATCCTTACCCCCAAATTCTTTCCCTACTGTTCCCAGTAAATTTATTTCTAACATCCTAAGTTTCAGACTCAAAACAGAGCCCAAAACCCTTGCCCTGTTTCTTTTCAAAAGGTTAATTTAGAAATTGGACATGATAATTTTTGTAATTTATATGGTTAAAAACCTTGTTTTGTCTAGTTTTTAATGGTGGAAAAACGAAAAAGAAACATTAAGTACACAAGTAGGAATTTGAGAAAAACTGAGACATGTTCCAGGGAAAACTCGAAAACAGAACAAACATTTTGAGAGCCATGGATGAACTCCGAGATGAAATTTTATCTCCAAGGTGTCAAAATGAAAGTTGTTCCATTTCGTGTCTATTTTCATTCAAAACAAATTTCGTAAAAAAACCAACGGTTAGATCTTTCAAAAATCATAAAATCGTGGGGGCTGTCCAGGGCTGGACGAACCAACAGCCACTGCCACTTTTATTGTTAGGATAAATTTCACATTGAAAACCTTGTCAAACAATTTTAATAAAATTTGGGCATGGTCTCCTTTGTTTTAGGAGTCTTTTCAAATAATTTAGAGAGTCAAAAACTAAAATAATAAATTCATACACACTCACACAGCCACTGCCAGAAAATCACAAATACTCAAACACAACACAAACAACAAGAGGGGCAGACATGCTGTATGTGGTTGAGCCCCCTAGCTCTCAACCACACTTAAACTGAAAATAGAGAAACTTCCCTTACCTTTGGGTTTAGTTCCAGCCACGTACAGAGAGGAAGAGATGAAGAGGAAAAAGAAATTTGATCGGGATGGTGAAGAGATGATGCTCTGGCTTGCATATAAATCTTAAAGCAACCAACAAAAATGACTTTTTTTAGCCCTTTCTGTGCCACGGACATGGAAGGAGGAGACAGAGCCAGAGGCTTCCGGGGAGAAAGGAAGAGGAGAATGAAGAAAAATGAGAGAAAGAAGGTTCTCCACGTTTTTATTTGAGATAAAGTTGAACTTTTACTAGTTGCACCCACCGTTCCTCTAAGTGCACCCCTCTTTTTTTTTTTTTTTTACAACTCACGGAACTTACGAAACACACGTAAAAGTTCCAAAAATCTCACAATAATATTGGCACATAACAAAACAATCTATTTATTAAATTCTTTTATACATATCATGAATTTAAATTTAATTTCCTCTTACATTATTAATTAAATAACTTATTATACATTACGTAAAATCACAGTGTTACACAATTCAAATCCAATTACCCTTAAATCATAATACTATTTCAAGTCAAACCAAAATTCAATTACCCAATATTACCAAAAGAAAAATCTAATGGACAAAATTTAAATGAAATATTCGTTTATATTTTCACTATTATATTTTGAAATTAAATAATGACATTAAATGTATTTTAGTAATAAATATTTTCAAGAATAAATCACAAAATTTTAAAAATATTTATATAGAAATATAAGAACTTTAATATGAATTTTGTTTATGTTTAATAACTAAATGTGAGAATTAAAATAAGATTAAATATATAGTTTTCAAAAGTGCCAATATGTATTAATTTTATTCTCAAAAGGTTACATGCATATAATTTAACTTTTGAATTTTTCAATTCCATGTTAAACTAGTCCTTCTATATTAACTTAGTCAATGAATTTTTTTTTTAGAAAGTCAATGAATTTATTAACTTCATAATATTTTAATCTTTATTCTTTTTGTAGAAATAATTTAGTCTTTATTCATAAAAGGTTAAATGCATATAATTAATTTTTTTTAATTTCAATTTTATGTTAAATAGTCCTTTTCTATTTAATTGGTCAATGAATTTATTAACTTCTTAACAATTTAGTCTTTGAATTTTAAAATTAAAAAAATATTTACATAGAAATATAAGAAATTTAATATATATTTTGTTTATGTTTAATAACTAAATGTGAGAATTAAAATAAGATTAAATATATAGTTTTCAAAAGTAACAATATGTATTAATTTTATTCTCAAAAGGTTACATTCATATAATTTAACTTTTGAATATTTCAATTCCATGTTAAATTAGTCATTCTACATTAACTTAGTCAATGAATTTTTTTTTATTATAGAGTGTCAATGAATTTATTAACTTCATAATATTTTAATCTTTATTCTTTTTGTAGAAATAATTTAGCCTTTATTCATAAAAGGTTAAATGCATATAATTATTTGTTTTTTGAATTTCAATTTTATGTTAAATAGTCCTTTTATATTTAATTAGTCAATGAATTTATTAACTTTTTAACAATTTAGTCTTTGAATTTTAAAATTAAAAAAATATTTACATAGAAATATAAGAAATTTAATATAAATTTTGTATATGTTTAATAATTTCCTTGTTTTAGCCTCCAGTTTTACCAAATACCTTTTTGAAATAACGAAAGATAGTTTTTGAGATTTCATGGTTATGCACGTGTTCCTTCAGTTTTGATCTTATGTCTTTCTCCGTGTCGAATTTATTTAGAAGTGGTTGTTTGCTCTTTCAAAGCTGAACTTGTTCTTTTACATTTGCAGTTAGGATGGTAATGTCCTAATGGATATTTAACCTTTATCTATATATGCTTTGTCATCTTTCTTGGATTTTACAATGGTTGTTGAAAATTTAATCGAAGTGCTATTTGTAACACCTTACCGGGTACTACCCTCTAACGTACATTTTAGTCATCAACATGGATAATATAAACATAATATGATTTCATTACTCAAGAATATCACTGTTTAAAGGTCTACATCATTCTCAAGTAATTACATCATATACATGAAAGGTAATCCCCATATATGGGATCCTATGCCAAAAGAATACATAAAAAGCTCTTTTAACAAAACTAGCCTATAAAGATATCTCTGTATAAACATAATATCTTCTAGGCCTCTTGTCTCCATACTTCAAACTTTAATCTGGAACATAAACATTAAACTAATGAGACAGAGTCTCAGTGAGTGTTAAAGACATGCATCATGATACTACACCATCAATAAAGGTACTATAAAGAAAGGTCACATGTCACTTTTACATATCTATTAACATGAGCTTAACATTTACTTTGCATGCTTTAAGTTAACTTTCTTTATTCTTTTTCCATCCTACTACATCTATTGAGCTCAATATATTGAAAGGCGTCCCTTTCCTTTTATGCCATGGCCTCATATTATTCTCCTTCGGCCCGAGGAGTATGGCCTCGTATTATTCTCCTCCAACTCGAGGAGCTATGCCACATCTTCGGAAGGTGGGAAGTGACGAAAGGATCCCACCTACCTTCTGATGCGGGAAAATCATTTCATTTGCATGCTTAACTTATCAAAATATACCACTTTCTTTGATCCCCAAAGGAATCCCCTCTTTCGTTAATTAAACATATCATTATCCTCATAGATCATGTAAACATACATGAGTGTACTAAATAAATTAACATGGAAAAGATAGAATTCAACATGTTGTTCCAGGGGTTAGTCGCTTAAGCATAAATCCCATGCTTAAGCCAGCTTGACCCCGACACCTCGCGCTTAAGCACCAATGCGTCACGCTTAAGTGCCAAACACTTGTGCTTAAGCGTCAGAGTATTGCACTTAATCCTGATCCCTAGAGCTTCTCGCTTAAGCTCCAAAACACCTCGCTTAAGCGCCAGGAATCCTCGCTTAAGCGAGAATTACAAAACATACTTCTAACTCCAGGGGCTCCTCGCTTAAGCGTAAGGCATAGTTCGCTTAAGCGATGGTTTGCGACTCTGCAGGTCATAGGGGTCATGATTGTGCGTAACCCCTTTACCATAAATGCTACCCAACAACCCAAATCCTCACATTAATGCAATTTAATGATGAATCTCATGCCAAACAAGCAAGACAACTATGATTTATGCATCTCTCACACTACACCCAAAGATTGGGGGTTGGAGCTCCTTTCCATGGAAAGAAACCTAACCCACCAACAATCTCTACCCAAGCAACAGATGAAAGGATAGAGAAGGATACATGAACACTCACCAAAGGCCCTTGGACTAAGTATGATGAGTGGGGTGTTATGGATTCCCTAGCTTCCTCCTCCCCCTTCTTCCCTTCTCCTTCTTCTCTCTTCTCTTCTTCTCTCTTTAAAATTCTGAGTGTGTGTGTTCTATATGGGAGGGAAGGGATTTGGGGTATATATATATATAACTAGCACTGGTTTTATGGTTCCTTACTCTATAAGTTACTCTAATGCACACATTACACTAAATTACCACAAAAAGCTATATATAAGGATATTATAAAACAAATAGACATTATCACATTTTATTATTATCATTATTATTTATTATTTATGGGGATGTTACACTATTAGATTTTAAAATTTGTCATCTCTGGTTTTATATGAATTTCATTTCAAATTGTTTTGATAATGTTTTATCCTTTTGAGGAAACTCTTTTTGAGACTTGCTTGATTTGTTTTCAAAGGCTGGATTGTAGTACCCTATGTTACCATGTTTGTCATGTAACGAGGTGATGATGTTTTACTTATGAGGAATAGTGTTTAAAAAAAACATGTTTGAATTGCAAAGATTTGACAATTGATTTTGGAAAATAAACTTAATTTAAGAGTTTCAAAAGAACTTAAAATCAACCTCTTTACAACAGAGTTATGTTGTATCAGGTAGTGGCTTTAGGCTCATAATGCATCACTTATTTTCCTTTTGCAAAACAATAAAATGCATAAGTGTTTTGATGATTTTCATTTGACCTTTTATTTTGGACAATTTATACTATTATGTACCTCATTTGAAATATATATATATATATATATATATATATATATATATATATATATATATATATATAAGTTTCGGTATGATCAAATCATGTTACAAGTTTGGTTATTCATGTTGGTGTGTGTGTTTTGAAAATTTCTTTTGAGAACTTAATTGAAGAGTCTTTTTATACTTTAAACTTGATAAGAGTTAACTTTACCTTCACATGATTTAGAAAATCTCCTCTAAAGTGTTTTAAAAACTTTTTAGAAGTAGAATTGGATGTTTGAAGTTAAAATCATGTTTTCCTTCTTCTATAGTTGTTTGATTCATATTTTTAAAGAAAAGAAAAAGGATTTGTTAAGAGTCTTCGTTTTATTTGAGAATTCATATAATACTAATGAGGGAGAAAGTTGCTAGTGATGTTCTATTTGAAAGGATTGAAATTGGGAAATCTGGAGTAAACTACCTTACGGAAGGATGACTTGATTAGGCAAAGAGTTGAGGAAAGATTTAAGATTCACAAAATGGTGAAGATATTGTGTGTATACACAGTGTCATAGTATTTTCACCACAAGCAAATTTCGAGGACAAAATTTTTCTTGTTGGAGAGAATTGTAAGATTGTGATTTTTTGTAACGTATGTTAAGTGCTTGATAAATACCGTAAGAGGAATTAAATTTAAATTCTTGATATTTATAAAAGAATTTAATAAATAAGTTATTTTGTTATGTGCCATGGTATTATTGTTAGATTTTAATGAATTGTTGGGCTTAGAGTGTAAGGTTGTTGGGACTTTTATGTGAATTCCTTGAGTTGTAGAAAAAAAATATAAGAGAAAGGGGTGTCCTTAGAGGAAATATAGGGCCAAATAGCAAAATTTCAAATTACTCGTACAAAGCTTGATGCTTTCTCCCATTTCCTTCATTTCTTCCTCCTTTTCTAAGCTTCTCTTTTCCTCTCAAGAGCTTAGGTTTTTGAAATTCACTCAAAGAGAACTTTGTTTCCTTAATTCTTAGAGTTTCTTTGGTTGATTACAAGTTGGTAAGCTCCTCTCTTTTCTATTCTTGATCTCTTGGTTCATTCATCTTCTTCCTTCAAGAGCTTACCAAATGGGTTTTGATTAAAATTTTGATGGGTGGATGAAATCTTGATTGAAGCTTGTTTTGATGTTGGTTTAGGTTCTTTCTAGTTGATTTCATAGCAAAAGTTGAGTAGAGATCATTCTTGGATCACCAAGTCTCCTCCATAGCTTCTTCTTCTTCAAGGTTTTTGGGTCAATTTTGGGTAAGGGAAGCTTTTAAATTTGTTTGAATGATTTGGTGGTGTTTTATGTTTGAATTGATGATGTCTATGAGCTTGGGTGAGTCTTTGCATAAGGTTAGGATGAGTGGGTATGCCATTGATGGCCGTGAATCTCGCAAGTTGTAGCCATTTTCGCTCTGGCCCAGCATGAATTTTGGTGCTGCTGGGCTAGAGTGCATTAGAATGGAGAATTTAGTTCTAGGGTTTTTCTGGCCTAACAGTACAGAGCTTGCGTGGCTAGGCCAGAGAGTGTCATTAGCGAATATTCATTTCTAGAGGGGTTCTGGCCTAGCACGAAAGTTTGCGCGGCCAGAGAATGCCAATAGTGAATATTCATTTCCAGGGGGCTCTGGCCCAGCACGAAAGTTTGCATGGTTGGGCCAGAGAGGGTCAGTAGAGAATATTCATTTCCAGGGGGCTCTGGCCCAACACGAAAGTTTGTGTGGCCGGGCTAGAATTTGGTTAATTGAAATTCTCTTGAAACTTTTCCCCTTTTGATTTATATGATTTCAAAATGTTTATATAAAGGTAGTATGTTTAATTATAAGATGATTATGTTATTTTTGAGGTGTTTATATTATGGTAAGGTAGTTGTATTATTGTTGAAATAATCATGTTTTGATGAGGTGGATGTATTATTATTGGGATGTATATGAATTGTTGATGAGATGATGTTGATGATGAATGATAATCTTGTATTGTAACCATCGCTATATGTTAAAAAGGAGTTAGCTATGACATTTGGGAAGATTTTCATAGAAAAATGGTATACTTGGGAGGGTGAGTTTCACGCCAGAACTCCGACCCACTAAAGCGACCTAGGGGTCTCGCCTAATGGGATATCTTCTTGAGTACCACCCCTATGTTTTGACTCCGAATGGCGTGTTGGAGTGTTGAGAACTAATTCCTAATAGGTTGAGTGACCCTTTTACATATAGGGGATGGATTGTTGTCGTGGTTGAGGATTGTTGATTGATGAGATGTATTTGGACCCTTAAGTTAGGCCATAGAAGATGGTGGGTACGGAGGTGCCGTATTTAAGACTGTAAGGAACTCCAAATATGTTTTGCCGCTGGAATACGGTGGGTGCATAGTTGATGCATAGAAATATTCTGAATGTTGTATTTGCACAGTTGGTGCACAGACATATGAGTAGGCACGTAAGTTGAGGGTGCTTGGTTGGCTCTCAACCTAGTGCTGGGGGTTTTTGTGGTGGCTAACGGGAATGGGCCTATAGAATAGACGAGTGGGAAAATCCTTGTAGATGTAAGGTCTTGCAAACCTATAGAGGTAAGCCACTATATCACTTGTCTATTTTTGATAAAACCACACTTTCCCCGTAGGATAAGCTCAAGGGACTCCCTGAATGGTCAGAATGTACAGACTATGGTAGGGGATGGGACCTATGAGGGACCGCTCATATGATGTCGAAACTCCATGGAGTAGAGTCAGTTTTGTTGACTAGGTTGTCTAGTGATTTATGTTGTACATCACTTTGTGATGAGGGATGTTGATGGTTGTATTATGTTGAAATTGTGACTTTTGTTGATTGGATAAAATCCATAAGATTTATTGATTCATGGTAGACATTGGGAATAGGGCTATGTTGTTGTTGATTATGTTGAGGTTTATGACAGTTGATGTCAGATGTGACTTATGATGTTTATGGCTCATGATGATGAGTGGTGATGGTTTATGTTGTTGATATTAACTGAGGATTTATAACATTTGTTGATTAGATATAATCCATGAGATTTGGTGATTCATGTTAATAATTGGTGATATAACTATGTTGTATGAACTCTTTGAGATGGTTGAGCCATGATGGTGTTGTTTATTGGTCTTTATTGATGAATTGAGTTTTGAGTTTATGAACTAAGATTTATCTAGAGTTTTCAGTTATTATGTATAGTATTTTGAAGTATACAAAATCTACTTTTCTCGTTCTATTCCTTAATAATTGAAAATTCACTTATTTACATATATGTATAGTTTTGTTTGGTAAGCTTACCCTTGCGTTGTTGCATGTGTGGTTTATGCCTGTGATGATCTCGAACATCGTGTTCGGGGGAGCAGATGGCTTTCTAGGTGGATTCTTCCTCTTGGAGGCGTGGTAGATGGAGTGAGCACAAGATTGAAGCTGCGTTCTATCTTTTCTTTGTTTGGTCTATATAGTTATATGTATAGAGATGACCAGCTTAGGTTTGTCTTATGTATAAGCTCCAAGAGTTGTTTGTAGTTAAAAATATATCTTCTTTTAGTTTTGATTCAGTCGTGTTTTATAAATGCATGATTTGTATCTTGAGTTTTGAACTTTATTTATTACTTTTGGAAGTGCGAAAAGTTCACGCAATATTTTCATAAGTAAACTAATGAAAGATATTCTAAATTAAATAAAAATCAAGGAACCTTAGCTTTAGTAGTTATGTAACGTGGGCGGGTTGTTACATATATTTCATATATTATCTCTGTATTTAACCAAAAATATGTCTCTCAATCTTTTTTAAACAACAATTCTTTTATCTTTACTTTAAATTTGATTTTCTTAACTATCTATTAATTCTAGTCTATCATTTTTTATCTTTATTTTTAAATTAAATTTAAATATTTTTCAAAAAGATATTAGAAATTAAAAGTAATCTTATATGATTAAAATAGTTCATTAAAATTTAAAATATAGTTTATAGATTAAAATATTTATTTATTATAAATTTAAATTATAATATAATTTACATAATAAAAATTCTATTTATTTTAAAATTTAATTATATCAAAGTATTTATCTTATACAATGCAAAGAGTACTTTTAACTTTTAAGGAAAAATTCAACCTAAATAATTACTTTTGAAAACTAAATTATATATTTATTCTAAAAGTAATTATTTTTAGAATAATTAATTGATCATTGTGTATAATATTTTCTTCATTAAAGGCAATCTTGTTCGAGCTGGATTGAACCACTATGGATGACAAAGCTTTCCCTCTAAGTATTTAATGCAGTTAGATACTCAAAACTCAAACTCGGGACTTCTGATTAAGCTAGAACAACCCAAATGCCAGTTGATATATATTAAAGCCATTTTAGCGTTAATTCATAATATATATATATATATATATATATATATATATATATTAACATTTATGCTTGCAAGGTTTATAAATATTTATAACTTAATTTTAATATATTATATTTGTATTTTTAACATATATGTGAAATTTTATTAATGTCTAAATTAGGTAGATAAATATTTATAACACATGAAGCTAGATAAAACTTTAGATGAAAAAAAAAATGTAATTGTTCATATTAATTGATTAAAAGATTAAAGTGGCGTTCTTAACTTATATGAATAATAGATTTATAATTTTTAACGAAATATTTAAATATTATTAAATTTTTTGTCACTCAACTTATATATAATCTAATTTTAAATTAAAACAAAGCTTGAAATGTGACAAAACAATGTTTAAATATTAATATCACTTATTTAATATTATTATTATTTTTGTTTAGAGATTGACCAACAAAGTTAGTTAATTATTTAATAATCATTATAAATATTGTCATTGATATTATTATTCTTATTATTGTTTTCATTATTAATTTTTTATTATAAATTATTATTATTAATAATAAAAATTGAAGTTGATAACTAATATAGTAAATTAAGTGTCTTATTACCTAAAAAAAAAAAATAAGTATCTTTTATTGCAGAAATTTTAAGTAATATGATTGTTATAGATATCATTCATTAATTGTTGTCTGCATTTATTCATTTTTTTTTTGTTAAAATTTATTGTAACACTATTTTACTGTTTTCTTATTTATAATACTTTATTCTCAACATAAAGTTTTATTCTTTTCTATATTTTCAGTATTGGGTGTAGGAACAGTCTAATCCTTATTTAGGTGGGAGCAATATAACAATTATAATTCACAAATATATTTTACTCTTTAATTATAACAATACATTCTTATACTTTTAAAAAATAGAAAATTAAATCACTTAATTATATATTTATAGGATATAGATTTGGATAACAATTTTTTTTAGTGAAATTGGATAAAAAAATGTTATAGTCTTTTTTTTTTTTTTTTGCTTAATGTTATAGTCAATTGTTTATGATTTTAATGGTGATACACTGACAGTGTAAAACAATTTTACATTGTCATAGAATCACAAATCACCATTGATATGACTTTTAAGATAGTTTTGTAAAAATCAACAAACTTATCATACATTGTGGGTTGTGATTGAATGACAGTGTAAAATTATTTTACATTGTCAGTGCATAACTCTTTTTCTCATTGTTTATTAATATAGTAGTTTTTATTTAATATAAAAATTAATTGTTGAATAAAAAAACTTTTTTATAACATTTTCTCTATTCGAAAGAAAAAGTTGACTGTTGATAAAATATTAAATCACTAATTATATGAGGAGGGATAAACATGACGGGTTGGTGTTGTAGTTAGGCACCCTGTGCTCACACGTTGTGGGGACGATCTATTTAGCGGGGAATTCTGTGTTCGATTCCCGCCGTGTGCGAAAACCCTTCATGTAATGTTGTGATTTTCCTAATTGTATGATTAAGTGTTTGATTAATAATGCAAGAGCAAATTAAATTTAAATTATGTTGATTAATATAATAATTAACATAAGTTCTAGGTTTTGTTATGTGCCATAGTGTTATTGTGAGATTTTTATACTTTTACGTGAGTTCCGTAAGTTGTAGAAAAAAAAAAGAATAAAAAAATAAGAGAAGGGGAGTGTTCTTAGAGGAAGATAGGTGCCAAAAGTAATTTTTCTAAATTAAATCCCAAATTGAGCCGTGGGACTTTCATTCTCCCATTTTCTACATTTCTTCCTCCTTCCTCTCCCGAAGCCTCTCTTTCCCTTTAATGGAAGTTTGATTCCTATATCTTTGAAGGACTTTTCTCCTTGTCTAGAGCTTCCTTTGATTGATTTCTAGTTGGTAAGCATCTCTCCTCTTCTCCTTTGGTCTCTTCAATTCATTTTCTTCTCCTACCAAGAAATGAAATGGGTCTCATGTAAAATTTTTGTTGGTGGGTGAAATTTTGATTGAAGCTTATTTTGGAATTGAATTAGGTGTTCTCTAGTTGATTTCATAGCCAAAGTTGGGTAGAGATCATTCTTGAATCACCAAGTCTCCTCCCTAATTTCTTCAAGGTTTTCAGTCAAAAAAAATTAGGTAAGGGAAGCTTCCTTGTGATTTATATTTTCAGTTTAAGTGTGGTTGAGAGTTAGGGGACTCAACCACATATAGCATGCATGCCCCTCTTGTTGTTTATGTTGAGTTGCTTTGGTGATTGAATTTGAAATTGATGAAAAATTGGTGTTTGATTTTCCTGGCAGTGGCTGTGTGGGTGTGTATGGACTGATTGTTTTTGTTTTTGACTCTCTAAATTACTTGGGAAGACTCCTAAAACAAAGGAGACCATGCCCAAATTTTATTAAAATTGTTAGACAAGGTTTTCAATGTGAGATTCACCCCAAAAATAAAAGTGGCAGTGGCTGTTGGTTCGTCCAGCCCTGAACAGCCCCCACGATTTTTGTGATTTTTGGGAGATCTAACCGTTGGTTTTTCACAAAATTTGTTTTGGATAAACATAAACATGAAATAGAACAACTTTCATTTTGACACCTTGGAGAGAAAATCTCATCTCGGGGTTCATCGATGACTCCCAAAATGGTTGTTCTGTTTTCGAGTTTCCCCTGGAACATGTCTCAGTTTTTCTCAAATTCCCACTTGTGCTTAATGTTTCTTTTTCGTTTTTGCACCATTAAAAATTAGACAAAACAAAATTTTTAACCATTTAAATTATAAAAATTATCATGTCCAATTTCTAAATTAACCTTTTAAAAAGATACAGGGCAAGGGTTTTGAGCTCTGTTTTGAGTCTAAAACGTAGGCTGTTAGAAATAAATTTACTGGGAACAGTAGGGAAAGAATTTTGGGACAAGGGTTATCTTTTTAGAAAGATAAAGATGTTACCTTTCTACTGTAAAAATTTCAGCTCAAAATGAGTTTGGGAAGTGGGAGAAATTTACATTTCTTTGAGTTATGTTCAGTGAACACTCAAAATCCAGGGCTGCTGACTTAGAAAATTTTATAAACATTTTCTAGATGTTGATTTTACAATTGGGATACCATTTTGAAAAATAGGATTTAAGAGCTTTAATTCCATATAAAAAGTTTTTAATTCCGAGGTCATTTGCTTGTATCAGTGAGAGCTCACATTCAGTTCTGCCAAAGAGAAATCGACCTCATTTGGTCAATTTTGTTAATGTGATATAATTATTAGAATTATTAATGTTGAATGAGGATGTTGGATACCATAACTTTAGTTCTAGAGCTATGTTAGGAAATTCACATTTTAAAGTGTTGTGTTGTGAATAAGTATTCAAAGTGTAAGAATACCTTACATGAGCTTATTGAACTGCTGGATGGGTTCATAAGTATAATTTGAGAAAAATGGTGAATTTATAACATAGAGGGAACATGTGGTATCAAAATTGTTTGGCTTGTTACATGACATTGCATGTGGGTAGGTACATAAGTTGAGAGTGCTAGGTAGGCTCTCAACCTAGTGCCGGAGGTTTTCGTGTGGCCAACGGTTGGCCTATAGAATAGACAAGTGGGCGAATTCCTATAGATGGAAGGTTTTGCAAACCTGACAGAGGTAAGTCAATACCAACACTTGTCTATATTCGATTAAATCCACACTTCCTCCACAGGGTAGCTCAAGGGACTTCCTGAATGGTCAAAGGTGAGACCATGGTAGGGGATGGGGCCTATGGGGACCGCCCAAAAGTTGTAGAAATCTCCATGGAGTCGAGTCAGCACGACATTGCATAATGAAAAATTGTATATAAGATTGATGTATGTATTGTTGTGTGATGTTATTTGAATTATTATTGTTGATTTATTCCAAATTTCGTTTGATCAAATCCTATCCTTCTTTTTATAAATAAGCTTACCCTTGCATTTTGTGTTTGTGTTGTTTTACTGCAATGATCGTGTGGTTGGCACGGGAGCAGATAGTGGTGATGTTGCAGGTTCTCAAGCCGCTCATGACTGAAGCGGATGTAGATCTTGAAGATGGGATGAGATCCCTCTTTTTGAATATGTTCTAGTATTTATGTACATAGTATGAGGACCAGCTTAGGACATATGTATAAATACTTAGGTTGTGATGAATGTTCTCTACAAGAGGACTATTTTGGTATTGTATATACATATTTATATATTTCAGTTTAGTAAAGCTAGACCTAATGCTGTTATGATGTGATGAATGTACATATATATGTGTTAAATGTAAAAAAAAAAATGTCTATGTAGTTTCATATGATAATATTTAACAAAATGTTTTAGTATAATAAATCTATAACGAAGATGGATCGTTACACTTCAGGCCAGTGGCAGTCATAGTAGCGTAAGTGAGATTAGTCTCTGACCCAATGGACTGGGGATACCCATGGTAGGACAAAAAAAAATATGAGAAGGGATAAAGTTACTCCAAAGGTAACTGTAAAAGAGTTACTTCACATCCATATCATTCATTTTCTTAAAATTTAATGGTTAAAATTAGTTACTCTTTAAAACCATTAGATTTCAAGTGGATGAATGTTGAGGATGTGGAGTAACTTTTTTAGAGTTACACTTGGAGTAACTTGATCCCTCAATTTATATATATTTATATGAAATAGATTTACAAATCATGTTATAGTTGATTATTTATTAACATATATAACATATATAACATATTTTTAATTAAAATTTAAACATTGAATTAAAATTACTATTTTTTTATTGTAACATTGCTTCAACTTGAAAGTGTAAAGGACTCACCTTAAGGTAGGATGAAACCAATGCCAGATGACCATGTAATTTTAAATGGCATAAAAGTGTAAAGGACTCAGAAGGAAACATCATTCATTTTGAAAAATATGAAAATAATCCAAGAACAATGTATTACAATAATTAATTAGATTATTTTGTTCTATATGTAGTTGTCATTTGCTTTAGGTGATTCATGTAGCTTAATTGTATTTACAATCCTCCTATACTCTATATTTATTACTATTACTATGACATTTTTAAAAAAAATTGAAAACATGTTACCGAAGTGATCCTATTTGATATATATTTTTTCAATTTAATATGGATCTATGTTTCCTTGCGATACTTAAACAATTTCTTAAAACACTATCATATATCAAAATTTTTTAAACTTGTGTTAACAGTGAAATTTGCACCTATTTTCGTTAATAAACAAAATCCCATAGATATATAATTATTTATATGTTGTTACATACAAATTAAAAAATTTACTCCACTCCTCACCAAAATATTCACCCCGTGCATTGCACTTGAATGCTACGCTAAACCCAATTAGTCATGACTACACCAAATTATGCACTTTTTTTTTTTTGTAGAATTTGACCACATTTATATTTTCATACGAGAATAGAACAAATCTACCATTATAGCTTGAGGCAACTACTTGTGTATGCTCAACAGCAAAAACCCGTTACCTGTAGCCAAAGTCTTTGCCAACATTTCACATTATAACTCTGGCCAAGACTACGGTGGACCACTAATGCAAGTGGTCTATTGTGAACCACTAATTTTAATTGTTAGATTAATCTGAACTGTGCATGATTATGATACACCCTCCATATTATATTTATGAAATATCACATTTTATTTATCAGTGGAGCGAGACCACCGATGGGGTAATTTAGGCACTGGTATTAGATTTCATTCATCAGATTCAGGCAACCAATTCAACATTCATACCTTAATATCATTTTGGCAACAGAGATTATTCAACATTGTTGTGATTTTTTTTTAATTATTGAGCAAAATCAGCACATAAGACAACACTGATTCATCATTCATTCTTCAATTCTTATTAGAACACTACCAGTACCCAATCACCACATGCACCAAATAAAACAACATTCATAAACAAACAAGGTGAAATAATATTCAAATCGAAGATTGAAATAAATTTTGATTTTATTGGTTTAAAAATAAAAAAACAAAAATCAAATGTATAACAATGGCCTTTATGAAATCCTTGGTTCAGAGCTAACCCGATTTGAAGACAAGTTAGAAAGGGGTAATATTAATTCTAGCAAATTCAATGTTTATAGTTCAAGTAGCAACAACTTGAGATCTAAGGGGTTTCCTGAATAGACGTTGCGTGGGATGGAGTCATGGGAACCAGATTTGATGTGCATGCTGCACACAACTAGATCCGCCGTGCATGCCATTGACAACCATATTCGCCATAGCAATACCTCGCCTCTCACAAGAACCAAATCGACGATATTTTAGTTGGAGATGTTAACGATTTTGAGTAAAGGGTTACCGTCAACTAGATTTGTCGAGCACCGCCGGTAACCAAATCTGTAGTGCATCGTGCCACCCCCTCCACCTTGGTGAGTCTGCCTGGAAGGAGTTAGGAGAAGAATCCGGTGCGGAAAGGCATAAGATATAACCGTTAAGCTTAGATGAATCCGAAGGTTAACAAAAGTGGTTCATGTAACAACCCGCCTTCATTACATAACTATCAACAAGGGATTTCATTTTATTCAATTAAAAAAAATCAAAACTTTCATTAGTTTATTTATGAAAATACCGTATAAACTTTTCTCAATTTCAAAGCCAACATAGATACAATTCAAAACTTAAAACATAAATCACATGTACATACTTCTCTTACAAGGTAACCACATAAAAATCCTATGCTGGTCTATTTTATACAAAAGACAAAACAAAGGAAAGAAGGAAGATATTGCATATTCAATCCCATGCTCACTCTATCTAATAAACCTCCAAGAGGAAGAATCCATCTGGAAAGTCATCTGCTCCCCCGAACACAACTCCGAGATCATCACAAGTACAAACCACAAGTGCAAACAGCGCAAGAGTAAGCTTACCAAATAAAACTATGCATATAAGTACATAAGTAAATTTCCAAATTATTAAGGAATAGAAAGAGAACCAAACTTTGTATACTTCAATATAATACTATACATAATAACTGAAAACTCTACACAAAACTTAGTTCATAAACTTATATCAAAACTTAGTTCATCAATAAACACTAATAAACAACACCATCATGGTTCAACCATCTCAACTAATTCATATGACAGAGTTATAACGTAAATCCTCAACATAATCAATAACAACATAACTCTATTACCAATTACTACCATGAATTATCAGATCTAATGGATTATATCCATTCAACAAAAGTCACAATCTCAACATAATATAACCACCAACAACCATCATCACAAGGTGATGTACAACATAAACCACTAGACAACCTTAGTCAACAAGACTGACTCTACTCCATAGAGTTTCAACATCATATGAGCGGTCCCTCATAGGCCCCATCCTCTACCATAGTCTATACATTCTGACCATTCAGGGAGTCCCTTGAGCTGACCTTACGGGAAAAGTGTGATTTTATCGAAAATAAACAAGTGCTATAGTGGCTTATTTCTGTAGGTTTGCAAGACTTTACATCTATAGGGATTCGCCCACTCGTCTATTCTATAGGCCCATTCCCGTTAGCCACCACAAAAACCCACAGCACTAAGTTGAGAGCCCTCCAAGCACCCTCAACTTATGTGCCTACTCATATTTCTGTGCACCAACTGTGCACACCTACGCACCAACTGTGCAAATACAACATTCGGAATATTTCTGTGCACCAACTGTGTGCACCCACCATATTACAGCGGCAAAACATATTTGAAGTCCCTTATAGTCTGTATACAGTACCTCCGTACCCGCCATCTCCAATGGCCTGACTTAATTATTCAAATACATCTCAACAATCCACAATCCTTAACCACGACAACAATTCATCCCCTATACACTAAAAAAGTCACTAACCTCTTGGGAAGTAGTTCTCAACACTCCAACATGCCATTTAGAGTCAAAACATATGGGTGGTACTTGAAAAGATATCCCACTAGGCGAGACCCCCGGGTCGCTTTAGTGGGCCAGAGTTCTGACGTGAAACTCCCCTCCCAAACATACCATTTTTCTATAAAAGTCTTCCCAGAGGACATAGCTGACTCTTCTTTAACATATAGGAATTGTTCCAACATATAATTCAAATACACATCACATATATCGTCATCTCATCAACATTCCATTTCAATTTCTCAAAACATCGTAATCTTTTTAATATCACATTCAACAAATAGTAATTCATATTTCTTCATGTACATATAAGTACCTCAATTTAACATAATCATTTATAATTCAACATATCATTCATCCATTTGTGACAATTAAAAAAATAGAAATCATTTAGAAACCATAAAAATTTAGCTTTAAGCAACTTTCCTCGCTTAAGCGCCAACATATCAGATATTTACAAAAACAACAATAATCATTTTAGCGAGCAAAAGTCAAACTGTTTTTAATACAGACAGTTCACTTTTATGTTTAAAATCTCAACCCATCTCAACCATATTGTAGAAAACTTATGTTGTAAACCACTAGAAATATAATTTTCAAGAATGAAAATAAAAATCTCTAATTCATCTTGTAGAAAGTGAATCAAAATTTTCAAAAATCTTGAAAATAGATTTTCTTCACTGCAGATGGATCAGTTTCAAGAAAACTTTTGAAATAGAAATATAATGAATTAGAAAGCATGCCATACACTGTTAGAAATCTTGAGATGTCTATTTTCTAACCATATAACTCGTTTTTGAGTATGATTTTTGTAGAAATACAGAATTACAAAATAAGGTACGATGTTCATTCACGTTTTCCTGGCTGGACGGTCAAATTTCGAGAATCATAACTCCTTTGATTTTCAATCTTTTTGGACAATTCTTGTGCCAAAACTGTAGCCCTGAATGTATATTTTCATCTCCAACAAACGGAATCCAATTTCATTCACCACAACCAAAGTTATCACAAAAGTACTAACACATGTTCAAACAACAACGCACTAGACAACAAGTACTTTGTTTTCAACTATCATATAGTTCCATTCAATCAACTTATATTACAGACAAATTATCAAAACATTACTTTTAGCAATCAATACTCATCACAACAGATCAATTCAAATAATTATATCACATTAACCAAATTGACCAAATAAGGTTGATTTCTCTTTAGCAGTACTGAATTTGACTTTCCAGTGAACATGGTTCAAAGAAATTAAATTTTCTAACATTTTCCAAATTTTTTTGAGCTGATCGTTTTATAGTAGAAAGGTAACATCTCTATCTTTCTAAAAAGGTAACCCTTACCCCCAAATTCTTTTCCTAGTCTTCCTAGTAAATTTATTTCTAACCGTCTAAGTTTTAGACTCAAAACAGAGCTTAAAACCCTTGTCCTGTCTCCATGTAAAAAGTTAATTTAGAAATTGAACATGATAATTTTTGTAAATTATATGGTTAAAAATCTTGTTTTGTCTAGTTTTAAATGATGCAAACACGAAAGAGAAATATAAGTACACAAGTGTACAATTTGAAGAAAATCGAGACCTGTTCCAGTGGAACTCAAAAACAGAACAACCACTTTGTGGGTCACGGATGAATCTCGAAAATAAGTTATCTTAACACACTGTCAAAACAAAAGTTGCTTCATTTTGTGTCTATTTTTCTTCAAAACTAATTTCATGAAAAACCAACGGTTAAATCTTCCAAAATTCACAAAACCGTAGGGACTGTCATAGCTGGATGAACCAAACAGCCATTGCCACTTTATTTTGTGGTTTGATTTTTACACGCAAATCTTACCAAATAATTTCAAGAAAATTTGGGCATGGTCTCCTTTGTGTTAGGAGTCTTTCCAATCAATTTCAAAGATCAAAACAATCCCAAGATAGTACATGCAATCCCACACAGCCACTGTCAAAGGGTTTTCAATCCATTCCATCAATATCTCAAGTTCAAACACTAAGCAACACAACATAAACAACAAGAGGGGGTATGCATGCTAAATGTGGTTGAGTCTCCTAATTCTCAACCACACTTAGACTAAAAATAGAATTCACAAGGAAGCTTCCTTTTATCCAAAATTCTTGAAATTTCCTTAACTTTTGCTATGGAATCAACTAGGAGGAACCCTATGAAGCCCTGATACTCCAAAAATGGAAAAGTATCGGTGTCGTACTTGTGTCAGACACCGATACGCCTCTAATACGCCCCGATACATATCCAAGAAGTATCCGATTTTTTTTATATTTTTTTGAAAAAAATTGTAGAACACGGTTGGGACACGGCTTAAGATGGCTGGATACGGATCATGCTGTTTCAGATATGGCTCCGATACGGCTTGAGCCACTTTATGAAATTTTTAATATTTTATTTTTTTGAAGAATTTTTTTTAATATTTTATAATTTTATTGTTTTAATTTTAGGGTTTTTAAAATAAAAAAGGTCCAAACGTAAACAAAAACACGGCACACCCTTTCCCTCTTCTCCAAGCATGGCAACTCCTTTCCGACAGTTCTTTTGGTGAGGGAGTTTCTTTTTTCGGCAAGTGGGGTGAGTGGATCTCTACACAATGTACAATTTCCCCCCTTCTTCAACCACGACAACATCTCTCCTTGGTGGTTCTGCACATTTTTCTGATGAAGGGGTCTTCCTGTTTGTGTGGTTTTGTCTTTGATAGGGTATTCTGTTTGTGTGGTTTTGGCTTTGCTCAAACCATGCTTAAATAAATTTATTTTGCCACTCGACAGTTGTGTTTACAATGTTTTAGCAACACTCAAGATCATCTGAATAATTGCATTTTAACACCAACACTAATTGCATTTTATTTTGAATCCATATATAATTTTTTATATTTTTTATTAACGTATCTAGAACGTGTCGTATCACGTATCTGGGCTTCATAGGAAGAACCTAAACCAACATCAAAGCAAGCTTCAATCAAGATTTCATCCATAACCCAAAATTTTAAATGAAACCCATTTAGTAGCTTCTTGGTGGAAAGAGAGAAATTAACCAAGAGATCACATAATAAAAAGAGATAAACTTACCAATTAGATGAAAATCCAAGAAGCTCTATAGAAGGAGACAAGCTAAACTTCAACCCAAGAGAGAAGGAAGAAGCAAATAGAGAAGGGAGAGCGAAGAGAGAAGGAAGAAATGAGAAAATGACAGAAAGAAAGAAGGAATCACGTATAAAGCTTTGACTTTTGCTATTCGTACCCATATTTTTTTCTATTCTAACCTCACACACCCTTTTTCTATAACAAAAACTCACATAATGCCTAAATTGTCACGAAAACTACTAAACACACAATAATCACATAAACAAAATAATCTATTTTATTTATATAGTTTATTAAATAACACAATTTAAATTTAATTCCTTTTTTATACATCTATCACTTATCTCGGTGTATTTTTCTACACTGTCCGATGGTTTTCGGACTATATTTCTGCAAATCTTCTTTGCAAAAATTCACATAGAAGTAAGTATATAAGATCTAAAAATCATTGAAATTCACCAAACATCCAACAACACATAACAATTCATTCCATTTATTAATTAACTCATTACGTAACATAATTTAAATTTAATTTCTCTTATGTTTTAATTAAATCACTTATCATACATTACGAAAAATCACAGTGTTACAGTTCACAATAGACCACTTACATTAGTGGTCCACCATAGTCTTGGCTTATAATTCTTTATGCTAATTTGTATGGTAACATTCACACTAACTGCAGTGCTATGAAATTTCTCAAACTTTGTATGTCAAACAAGGTTACGAATTTGATAGCTCTCTTTCTATATAGACAGGACATAAAAGTCTGAACAATTGTGTTCATAAATTTCATTAAGTGGAGCAAAACAAAGCTAATTATCACTGATCGTGTCCTTGTCCTTAGTTCTATCTCTATCACTCTGCATCCTTCTCTTCAACTTTAACTTCCCGAAATGTTCATTTTCCTTCAAACACATATAACCTGTGAAATTTAAAGAAATATTTCACAAATTTACTGCTTACAAATGCATAAAATGAACTGAGTCATTAATTGGAATTAAACAAAAGGAGAGAGAGAGAAAAATAATAGTAAAGATGAAAAATGTGAGAAAAATATTATGCATAAAGAACATTATACATATAGTGTTCCAAATTCATGTCCTTATCTATATTTTCACTAAAAATAAAAATTAGGCTTAAATATATTTTTAGTCTCTCAAATATGGATGTATGCTTGTTTTAGTCCTCTAAATTAAAAGTCATTTTTTTTAGTATCTCAAAGTTGAGAAATTGTTATTTTAGTCCCTCTCCATAGTAAGTGTCAAATAGAGAATAATAGATTTACAATTTGTGGTGACTTATAGTCGCCAAAATTTGATTTTGTATTTTAAATTTTAAACTACGATTTTTAAGGGTTTAAAACCGCCATTAATTGCGAACAGAAAAAATAAATAAAACCGCAATTCAATTTTCAGGACAATGTTCAACGAAATTGGAACCTAACATCAAACAAAGAGAGCGAAAGATTTATTGATCGCAACCTCCTCAATCTCAACAGCCTTGGCGCGTCTGTCAGTGCCTCGTCCACTGCCGTGTTGAAGTTCCGACCACCTTCACCTTCTTCCGCTACCTCCGCTCCATCTGCAAGATCAGCAACAGCGGGCACAATTCCATCTTCCTCTAGGAAAATACTAAAATCCTGGACTGTCCTGTCTTCCCCTAGGAAAATACTGAAATTCTGGAAAATACTACAAGATGGCTTAGATTGCGAAGTAATTGACGAAGACAAGTTTGACCGTGGTGCCGTTTGGGGGAGACATCAATTGGAGGCTCTTGCGAATGGGGAGAAGGAGGCCAAGGGGAATCGAGAGACCCACTTTGTGGTACTTGAAGATGAGGGCCTGATGCTCCAGCTCGTGCCACTGTGCCGCTGTGAATGACGTCTACATCGCCGTCACAGATGGTGGAGGAACACTCATGGTTTTTTATGCGGAAGAGTGAGGGAAAATGGTAGGGATTAAACTCACGGATGCCGCATATTTTTTTTTTTGTTTAATCAAATGAAGGGTTCCTGTGTTTTTTTTTTTCAATCACAAGAAGGGTTCCTGTGTTATGGTTATAATCTACAAACACTAACCTCAAAATCATCTTTGTAGAAATGCCTTTTACTGATGACTTGTCATACTGGCCCATATTTCTCTAAGATTGAAATTTTTTAAGCAATGCCTTCTTCTCTGCTCACACTGCCGTGGAGTTTCTTTCTAAACCAAATGATTTTTATTTTCTTTTATTTTTTGCAATTTGTAACACTTATAAACTCTCACAAATCGTATTTTAAACACAAATTGAAAATTTCTTACTCCCTGTTTGGCGCCTACCATGGAGAAAGACTAAAAAAAAAGGATTTTCCAATTTTGAGGGACTAAAAAAAGCTACTTTAATTTGAAGGACTAAAAAAAAATCAACTCATGTTTGAAGAACTAAAAACATATTTAAGCCGAAAAACTATTTTATTTCTTCTTGTAATTTGATGTATATATTTTGATTTCCTTTGTAATTGTTGAATCTCATCTCTGTTTTAGATTTGTTCAAGTACCTAGTCTCCCAATGTTATATACATTTAAGCTCTCTTGAATTAGAAAAACCACGAGTATGTACCCAATTCTCCTCTGACCCATATATTATACTCTGTTCATCACAGGCTTTGTCTCATTTCTTTGTTAATTGTTACTTGCTATGTGATATGCTCTCTGCCAATTTTTTTAATCATAATTTACTATTCATTTTTTTATTTACCGTACTCAATCAGTCAACCTTTATTTCTGTACATATTCAAACTCTTGTCTTTCCCATGCTATTTATTTTGTGTTTTACAAACGTAATTGATATCATTTGATCATGTCATTATGTGATCCTATTTTCTTCTGCTAATAATATACTTTAAACCATGTACTGTCACAGTTTTTCTGCAGCACCCAAGAATGTATTTCTTAAATATACCAGATTTTCTTCTGCTAATAATATACCAGATTTTCGTCATGCAGTTCCTCACAGTGATAGTTTCTTAAATATAAAATTTTCATGTATCAAAGCCAAATAAAAAACCACATTTATAATAAGCAATATAAACAAGGCACTCACAGTAGCAGTAATAGAACGTCAGGCAGGAAGGTAATCATAAAAGACGGTAAAAACTGAATAATTTTAAAACATCTGCATCTGAAGAGCTTAAGCATGGATTTAACAAACCACGTCAGCAGAGTAAAAAAAATTGTATGTTTCAGACACATTTGCTACGGTGATGATTTCTTAAAAAAATTCATCTAAGTCAAATAAGAAAACACCTACAATAAACCATATAAACAAGGCAACCACAATCTAGCACCCTATAATTTAAATTTGCTGTAAGAAGAGAGCATCAGCTAGAAAGGGAAACATAAAATGAAGTAAAAATTGAATAATTTGTAAAAACATTTACCTAAATAGTTAAGAAAGGAACAGTGATATAACTTTCAGCAATTTATGACAGCAACTCTGGTTAGTGGAGAGTTCTGAAGTAAGTACTTGACTACTCTGTTTACTTCTTCATCAGATATCTCTACATGACGATTCATTTTCACTTTCAATGACTCCAATCTAACAAAGCACGGAAGTTTAGCTCTCATTGTAGCAGGGGACAGTGATAGAACCTACACAATTAGAGTGAATTGAAGACATATTTTAATAAATTTAGTGAAATGCAAGATCTGAGTATAGAAAAAAAAAATATTGACATAAGAATGCAGTCATCACATTAGCATTATGAAAATAAAAAGAGGAGAAAACAAACTAAAGTAACTTACTTTTAGTATTAACATAAGGGTAGCATAAGAAAGTGTCAATATCTTTACATTAGTTAAGAGTTGCAGCCAGCCTATGAAGCCTGAATAAGATATATTAGTAGCAGTGTGAATAGTTCCTTCTTCAAGACGTGAAAGATTACATGTGGAGGAGAGTGGTTGATAACTGAAATCTAAATAATTGGTAAAAATGAGAGAACTAAGATTCGGAGTAGAAAGCACAATTTCGTCCATGTTGTTCATGTCTTCCAGGTTCAAATTGGAAAGGTTAGAATTAGATATGAAGAGTACTTCTGCATCACTGTGCAAAGAGCATTTTTTAAGGACCAAAGTATTCAACAAGTTGCAGGTTGAAAAGGGCTCAGCCCATACATTCTCACTTGCAGTGAAACTGACGTTCGCCATAAACAAGCTTTTCAATGCTGGTAACTGCAGAGATTTTGGAAGTTCCAAAGGAGGGCCAGAAGTACACTTGTAAAGCTTCAGAGATGTCAAAGACAGACAGGAAAAAACTTGAGGGTAAAAAAGATTGGGTGTGTTTCGAAGATTGAAAGGGTAAAAATGATTGGGTGTGTTTCGAAGATTGAAATATGTGTCAATTGTCTGGACATTGTGCAACACTGCATATTCCATGACCCTGTTCAGCAGTTTGGACTGAACTGGACCGGTGTCCCAGAAACGAAGATTAAGCAGAGGAATGGAATCATGCCGACCGGACAAAACCCGAGATACAAAATTGTTATAATTGGCTCCCGTTCTAAAGTCCCAGCGATTCAAAGAGAGAGTAGTGAGACCTTTCCAAAGGTCCTTCCATCGTTTAGACAAGACACAAGTCTGAACTGCATATTTTGTGTTCATAAAATTCATTATGTGGAGCAGAACACCATCAGGCAACTCATTCAATCTGTCCCTCTCCTCTTCTCTGTATGTTTCACTAGTCCTCAGTCTCTTCATCTCCTTAGTTTCTTTTCCTTCTTCCATTGATATCTAACCAAAGAGATTTTATTTTGATTAATGGAAAACCTTGGGAAAGTGATAATTCAATCTAGGGGTGTAAACCCTAACCAAAGCTAGTCATTGAGCATTTAACGAGTCAAACTCGAGTAATTCACAATTTACACTCCTAATTTATTCCCTAAAAAACTTGGTAAGGGAAAACCTAGAAATACTTGGCATACTAGGCATGGCAACATTAATTTCATAATAATCCCCTCCAAAAAAAGCTTGTTAAAAAGTAAAGGGAAATTATACTTGTACCTATGTCTATGTGGTTGAGCTGATTCTGCAGTGAATGAATTGAAGGTTAAGAGACCCGTGCGGCGAGTGAGTGAGTGAGTGAGGGAAACAGAAGGAGACTTTGAATGGAAGAGGATGGGAAACGTAAAATCTGAAACGAATGGGTTCGGATTCTTCGGAAAACGTGATTATGTACTGGATTGATGGTCAATTATTAAACCCCATGAACACGTTTTCTCTTTTCCATTTAAAAATATACTACCCGTAAGAAACTAAAATGGCTTAGAAGAATCTTAAGCTTTTATATATACCAGGGGGAAAGAGGCACTTCTTGTCTCACTGCTTCTCTATATTTTATTTTATTTAAAAAAAAAAATGAAGTTATATATAATAGTGAGTAGTTATATTGGAGTGTAAGTTAACTTTTGTGATTTGTAAACTGAAAGGAAAAAAAGATGTTAAAAAAAGTGAAGAAGAATGAGAAATAAATATTATATTTATATATTATTTAAGGGTAAAATTATTCTAAAAAAGTGGAGATTAAAAAATAATTATTTAAAATGATATTTCTTTTATGTAATGGTATAGATATTTATCTTTTTTAAAGCCTTTTTCCTAGATCCTAAGTTTCCAGTTTATTTAATTCCAACAATAGTGGTTATATCACAGTTCCAAGCTCTCGATCAGAGGATTTTTTTTTCTTTCGAAAAACACAACTTTAGAATTCTAGTTCATAGTTCACTGTATCAAAGTAGAATACACTAAAAAAAAACTCTAACGATGCTTTTGGTAAGCGCGATGGAAATAAAACTGCAAAGATGAAATCAGTGCATGTGCATTCGGAATTGTGGGTTGAGTAGAGAAATAAATTTGACTAGTATGGGTCTCACTTGAATTATTTCTTCTCACCTATCATGCAGAGAGGACAGAAGGAGAAGGCCCACCATGTATAATAACCTTTGTATTGTAACATCCAGAAAATTACAATCCAGTAAGTAGGAATACGAGAGATTTAATTAGAATTAATGTAAATCTAATTATTTATTTTAAATAAGAAAAATATAGATTTTGTGTAATTAAAATATAGTTAGTAATTAGTTGAGTAATGAAGAAAAATGAAGGAAAGTAAATAAAATAGGTATTTCTTTATAATGGTCAAGTAACAAATTTATAAAATCAAAGATATAAAATTCCTTGTAACTGAGTTGTCTATGAGATTTCTGGGAAATTAAATTGTCTGTGATTGATTCCCTGAAATGCCTGTTAGTAATTAATTGGACTGAGATTAATTATTGGTACTAAATATTAAAAATATTTGTTACTATGTACTGATTAATTTATTGGTTGCAAATTGGTTTTAATTATAAGTTATCTCTTATAAAGTTTATTTGCAAACAATTTCTTTACAGGTGAAATTTTATTTGAGCAACTAAAAAAGTTTTCATTATAAGAAGTTTTATAAAATTAATTTGGATGTTTGAAATTAAGTTTTAAAATTTTAAATCACATTCTATTATAATTACACCGTGTAAAATTATACTGTGTAAATTAAACTCAGTACCTAAAACTATCACCTCGCATCCCCTTAAGCAATCAAAATTCATGCAAACCCCTCCCCACTCACAAAAATCCCACAGTCACAACACTGCACACACACTCCACTCACTTCTTTTATGTTCATTTCTCCCACCAAGGCAAAACTTGGTCACTAAGTTAGGAAGAAAAAGAAAATATCTTTGTTGCTTGGCTGGTTGCATACAAGGCTTGGTGGTCCACTCTCCATTACCAACAGCTTGTCTTCTCTTCACCTTCATCTTCTCTTTCTCTCTCTCAACTGAACTCCCCAAAGGTGAGGGAACTCTCTTGTGGACTCTTTGCTTTCTTTTTCTGTTGAGAATATGGTTAAGGGCTGGGGGCTTTAACCATAGCATACATGCATGCCTCAATTGTTGAGAATTGTGATGTGTTTGAATTGTTTGTTGAGTTGAAATTGGATGGGTGGTGTTGAATTCTCTTTGGTAGTAGTTGTGAGTCTTTGCATGTATGGAGTAAGTTCATTTTCACCTTGTAATTGGAAAGAAAATGGCCCTGGAAACAAGTGAGATCATGTACCATTTTCTCAAAATGGTTTTGATCAAGTTTTCTTTAAAGGTTAACTAAAAATTCGTTGGCAGTGGCTGTATTTTCGTTTAGCATGGAACAACCCTCACTGTTTTGCAATTTTCAAAAGATCTAACCGTTGATTTTTTGTGAAATTTCTTTTGAATGAAAATAGACACAAAATGAAACAACTTTTGTGTTGACACCTTTGAAAACTAATTTCATCTTGTGGTTCATCCACGGCTCGAAAGTGGACTGTCCTGTTTTGGGGTTTCACTGGAATATGGCTCGGTTTTTGTTAAAATTCTCCCTGTGTACTTAATGTTTTTGAAATGTAATTAAACCTTTGAAAGCTAGACACAATAATATTTTTAACCATGTATATTACAAGAATTACCAAGCACAATTTCTAAATTAATTTTTCAAAAAGAAACAGAACAATGGTTAGGACCCTGTTTTGAGTCAAAATTGTAGGATGTTAGGAATATTTTTACTGGGAACAATAGAAAATGAATTTGGAAGCAAGAAATACCTTTTGGAAAGATCAAGATGTTAGATTTAAACTGTAAAAATTTTCATTTAATTTAGCTTTGGAAAGTGGGAGAAATTTACATTTTTTTGAGCTATGTTCAGTGAGCACTCAAAATCCAAGGCTGCTGACTTAGAAAATTTTTATAAATTTTTTTAGATGTTGATTTTATAAGTGGGATAACTTTTTGTAAACTAGATTTCAATAGCTTCGATTTGATATAAAAAAAATTTAAATTTTGAGGCCATTTGCTTATTTCAGTAAGAGCTCACATTCAGTACTATCAATGAAAATTTGACTAAATAGTCAAATGTGATTGTTAACACTTGTATTTTTTCCACTTTACCTTCAATTAATATTTTGGATTCTGAGATAATGGATAGAATACAACCATTATTATGATTGATTTATCCAAGTCTCAAGGAGGAAAACCTTGAGTATTTGATATTTGAAAGTGTGATTTTCTCTGTTTTGGTGATACGGTCTGTTGACTGTAGTTTGAATCTTGTGGTGAAATTGTTTGTCGGTGTGATGTGTTACAAGACTTGACGCGAGTACTTGTAGTAACTAGAATTGATTTCTAGTGCCAATAGTAGGATTTCTATTCAAAGATAAATAAAACTTGTATAGTGAGTGCATTTAAATGATCTAAGAGACTTTTATTTTATTTTATTTTTATTTATTTTATTAAATACAAATTAATAAATGAACTCTTTCCTTTATGCATTGGACATAGAAAAGAATTTAGGACCTTTGCATGGAGGAATAATGCTAAGTATAAATATCTTTCTTTTATAAAATCATAAGACACTTGAGAGGGTAAGGAATATATAAAACGTAACAAAATATATGTCACGCTGTGACTTATGTAAGTTGAGAGTCGTACTATGAAGATACGAGAATATGGTAGATTGCTGACAGTGCAAGATGGCAAGAGAGTCGCGTGGGGTGTTCCAACTGTGAGAATACCAAAGAGAGGGGGTGAAGTTCGAAAGGCATGCCACAACGTAATGTGACGGTCACCCATAGAAAGGTGATCGAGGCAATGTCCTCGTATATATATATTTTTTGTTTTTGAGCATAGACAGGGTCTCATGCTCGGCGTCTATTCGACCGTCCAGTACCGTGTGCAGCGGAACCCCACTGTGACAAGAAAGAAAAATCCCGATAGGGAGAGTTGTTGAGGAGTCAGTCCTCGGAGTAATGGGTGACTACAGTTGGTACCTGGTAGATGATCGTAAGGCAGGTTGTTCTTGGAGGGTAAGGCACTGAGTTGTGATAATAGATCATGTAGCTGACTTGGCCACCCAGACAAAAATATGAGACATTGTCGATTGGTGAGAGCCCGCCATAGTACCATGGTGAGAGGTGTACTCCCAACAGTCATCCAACTCAAAAATGTGTAAGACCACTGAGTTCTGGGAGTTCCAATGACAGCTGGCCAGTGAAAAAGGAGTTAATAGTTCTAGTAATGAAAACGATTAGGTGTTAAGTGTGATTGGTAGATAACCACATCGAAGTGGTTGATTGTAGATGTTTGTGACTTTTAAAGTTGTTGTGTGTATATTGTTTGACGAAGCAGAGAGTTACCCTCTTGTTTGTTTTTTTTTTTAGGATTAGATGGCAGTCCCGGATCTTCAACACTTATGGGTTGAGTCTTTCATAGGCGTAGACGATGACTGCTCTGAGACTAGGTTTTTCCCTTTTTATGTATTTGAATATGGGTAGACTTAGGTTTCAAATTTGTGGTATGTACATTCAACTTTCGTACTCTATTACCCTATGTATTTGGAATACCCTTTCGAAATGTACATATTACTATTACTCCAGAAAATATTTGGGTTATGAAAATCTCTATTTCATTTATATATGTATATTTTATAGCCAGAGCTATTTACTTTATTTATTCTGTTTTACTCACTTTTAAATGTATACTTATAATTGAGGTGGCGATATGCAACTTCCGAAATTAATTAATGAAAAGTTTTAAAAATTTAGTAAAATTCTGATCTATGTTTTATTAATTTCATAGTTTTTGGAAAATTTAAAGTTAGTTAAGATGCCTATTGAATTAAAATAAGTTTAAAAATGAGAATATATGTAAAACCGGATTTAGGGCGATAAATGTATCCTTTTCTCTTTCTTGTTGGTGACCTAAGTGCCACTGCACGTTGGTGGTCCTTCAAGGTTGTGGCACTATTCATTCATCCTCGAACCGCTGGTTTGTGAAGCTCTTGCAAACTTGCATCGTTGCTCGCTGAGAAGCTCGTGACACTGCTCCGTGAAGTCACATCGCTGCAATTTTAGCAATTGATTGTAGTTGCATTTTGTTGATTCTGATTATACCATTTCACTCTTTTCTTTCCTAATAATTAAGATGGTGATGTGGGCATGTAAAAGTAGAATGACAAATTTATGCAGAAGTGAAAAAGTAATAGATTTTGATGAAAAAATCCAAATCAGACCAAATGTTGTTATAAGGAAGAAGAGAAAATGGGGAAGTTGCAGGAGATTCTGGAAACGTGATTGAAAGTGGACTGCAGCTAAAATGAATGACCCATCATAATCTGCTGCCTTTCCAAAATATCTATTATTTCTCATGTTTAATCAAATTAATTAGATGCATTTAATCGATTATTTAGTCATTTTAATCATTAAATGTATTGAATATAACATATCTGTGTGTCAATAATTTCAAGGGTATAAAAGTAATTTTATACATTTTTAAAATTCTTTTCTCTTATTTTATTTAAACTAAATATTTTATTTAAATTAAACAACTTTCATATCTTATTTCTTACCTATTTCTCTTCAACCAAACACATTAACATTCAATTTTATTTCTACTCTATTTCTCCTTTTTCAAATTATTTCTCTTTTATTTCCATCTACTTTATTTTTTTCCTCACAACCAAACATATCATAAAAGAAATCAATTTACTGGAACTTTAGTTCAACGTAAAAATATCTTAAATTATACTACATCCGTCCTTGTTTAAGACGTTGACTAATTTACGTTTATTAAGAAAATTGGTTAATCTAAGTAAGTATTAGTATTAAATCTGTCTGTAATAGTTTTCCAAATTTATCCTTAAATAATTAATACATGGAGAGATAATAGTTGTAGTGGAGTTTTAAATTTTAAAATTAAACTATTTAATTCTCCAATCTAATAAGAGAGAGAAAAAGATAATTCATAGCATTTATTATTTATGGATTTAATTAATAAGGGTATTGTGGTCAAAAATTAATAATGCAAAGAACAATTAAAATAGAGTCTTATAAAAATGATAAGAAAATTTCAAAACAATGTCTTGTAAGAAGAGACAAGGTAGTAGTAATAAATATTTAATCTTTCTCCTAATTAATCAAATAGCAAATTATTCAACACATAAAAAAGAATATCAAAACAAAGTTGCTACAAGTATATAAATAATTCACCAGAGCAAAGAATTATATGACTAAATAAAATCATATAAAAACCATATTTTGCAACACCAAACAGTAGCTACAAAATTCAACACTGTGACATTTTTCATGATGCCTAAGCATAAAATCACTAAGTCAATGGATGAAAAGAAAGCAAGCAAAGAGTAAGCTTCCTTGCCTCAAAGAGAAGCTAAATAAGAGCTTGAATGAGAGAAGAATGAAGGAACTTTAGTCTCTTGAACAAGAATTTTAAACCACTACTATAACCCAACCAAAAAAACAACATCAAGAATAAGAAAAAAATAGTTAGAGAGAAGAGAAAAAGAAGATTCAGATTTCATAAGGAAAGATATGAGAAAAAAAAAATTGAATTTATACTCACTAGCTAACAAAGACAAAGACCACGTGAACTTGGATTAAAATTTTGTTTTCAGATGGATTCTTGAAAGCTTGACTCTAAAACTTGAAATGGAAATTTAGCATAAGTAAGAGAAGCAAATAAGATGGGAAATTGGGAATGTGTAGTTGCGGTTAAGGATGAAAAACAATCATCTACGGATGTATCATCATATTAACCGCAACAAAGGATTTTTGTTTTTAAATTAATTTAATCAAGGTAAGTAAAAAAAAAATGCGTAATATGATTTTTCCAGTCAAACCATGGGTTCATATAGATGAATTTAAGGAGGTAGACTTTAATTTTTATTTATTTATTTTTTAAACTTGATACAATCTTACCTAAACAAAAGATACTATTTTATTTGTTAATTTCCTGAAATCAAATAGAGTATAGCATCAGGAGGTAGACTAGCTGAATTTAAATGTGAATAGGAAAAGGGGAAGTCGTCGTATAGATTCAGGGCTTGCAAGAGAATTATTAAGAAAAACAAATGTGAATATATATTGACAATTGACATTGACAATAAACTACAATAGGGATAGTAGGAGAAACTATGTAGGGAGGGAGTAAAGTTAATAAAATAATTACTTTTCTTCCATATAGGAAAAATAATCCCCACAATTTGTAGACACACTGAGCATGATGTTCGGATGCTAGTAATTGCCTATTGTAGTTGAACTCATAAAAAATTAGGTGATTCTGAGACTTAGAAATCATATTGATGCCAAGAAGAGGCATAAGCGGAAAATCAGATAATCTTTTGTTATTACTTTGTAACAATTTGTCCAACTATGAGAGTGTGAAATTTTCCAACTCTTTATTTGACAACACTAAGCCTTTTATTCAAATAGGCTTAAATATCAATTTAGTCCATGTAAGTTTGTGCCTTTTTAATTTTGGTCCTTGTAAGTTTAGTCCCTATAAGTTTGCGTTTTTTCAATTTTGATCCCTTTAAGTTTTTTTTGTTTGTTTTTAGGTCTTGTAAATTTGCTCTTTTTCAATTTTAGTCCCTTCAAGATTTCAATTTTTTTTATTTTTAGTCCTTGTAAGTTCGCACTTTGGAAAAACACAAACTTACATGGACTAAAAATGAAAAAAATAAACTTATAGGGACAAAAATTGAAAAAAGTGAAAACTTATAAGGACTAAATTCATATTTAAGTCATTCAAATAAATAGGAATTACACATTTTTGTAAAATGTTTTAAATAATATATTTTATGATTTTAAAAATAGAAATAAATTATATAAATCACCTAAATACTTCCAAGTCTTTTACCAAACAAATTCAAGTTTGAATAATTGATTTGACAAAAGTAAAGTAGCAAACAATGTTCTTAGATATCTTCCTGAGCCCCAATGACTTGTTTCAATAATGACATCAACATATTCTTGATCATTATTTAATAGGCCTAGTGCGTAGCAAACAATGTAAGTCTTGGTGCCATTTTGCTGAAAGAGAACAATAAATATAAGAAATAAGTGATAATTAACAGAGTAGCATCAAGTAGAAAAAACATTCATAATAAACACACTTACATGAAGAAGAATCTAGGCTGATAATGATGACAAAAAATGGAATGGAGTGTTGGTTTATATAGATTGTAAGTCATAAAAAGTCATTCATATTTTTCCCATTTAAATTGATGACAACAACTTAATATAACTTTAATTTACACAAATAATTAAAATTTATAGGGTTTCCTTAGTCAATTCTCGTAAGATTTGAATAATTAATATAAATAATGAGACATTTTAAACTTGGATTGTCCAAAATATTATCCAATATTTTATAATATTGGATAAAAGCTAACTTTTTACTTTATTGATCCTTTAGAAATCTTATGATTATCCTTAATTGAATATTACAATTATTTCATTACTAGGGACTCAACTTTAGCTCATTGGTGGACCACACACACAAAATGTAACATCCTGTCTTTTTTCAATTTATTTAATATGAAAATACAATATTATTTAATAATAAGTAGTATTATCGAATTTGCAATTATTTATGAAATTATATTTTAATAAAATAAGAATTTGAAAGGACTCTTATTTAAATTTAGAGAAAAATTTGATAAACTTGAACAAACTAAAATTTGGTGTATATGATTAAAATTTAATATTAGTTTGACATTTTCAAACTTTTATATCTCTATTTATATAAATAAAAAAAGTAGTATTTTATTTTATATATTATCATTTCAATTAATATTTATTTTATATAGCTTTATTTACAACTAGTTGTAGAATTATATATTAGTTAAGCTAAAATAATTAAAAGAACGTATCATTAATTAGTTAAAAAAAAAGGGAAAGAAAACATCTGCTAAGTTTTCTATCAACATGTGATAAGCACCCAATTTATAAAAGTTTTCATTCTTATCTACATTTACACGTACCCTTCCCTCCAGAAGTTGGTGTGAATGTACGGAGATAAGTTTTCTTTCTCTTAACTTGCTCTGCACGCACTTCTTCAAGTCACTATTTACTTAATCTCTTCTAATCCCAAAATCTGGTACACATCTCTTAACCTCTCATCTCTCCAATTGCACGTTCAACTTTCCCTGTTGGTGAGGGTGAGTATGTGAACTTTGAGTGGATCACCCAGTGGCAGAGAAGAAGCTGTATACTTTTTCTTGCACATGCACTACTTCCTTTTTCCAGAAACACTAACTCCAAAACCATGCTCTAAGTTGTTTTTCTGTCACAAACATCATCCTTTGCATATTTGATTGCGGGATTATGGAGTGAGCGTGGGAGAGTGCAGAGAAGTCGAATGTGGAAGATAAGAAAACAAGCAGTGGCTCATGGAGGACGTGTAACAGAGGCAAACGTGAAGACTTTGTTTCAATTATTAAGGAGGAAGAGGAGGTTTAGGCTTCACAATTGGTAATGTTATGTGTTTAATTTGGTTGAAAATTTTTAATTGCTTGATTTACTCTATTATATTTGAATACTAATTGTGTTGTTAATCGGTAGTTATTTGATTTGAAAATTTAAGATATGTTTGATGATGGGAATTTGGTGTGTATGGTGATGATTGTTGTTGTAAATTTAGTAGTTATCATTGTTCACTTGGAGGTCATGGTTTGAGTTGGTGGGAAACTTCAATTTCCCTCTTCTCCTGTCACGTTGAGAACCAAGAGAGATATGAGGAATTTTTATTTCAATCACTGATTTTGCTACTTGGTTAAAAGAGTATGATAAAAAAAATGATGATGTGAGTCCCTATCGTGCTAAATTTGAAAATGAGAGATAGATTGGAAATTTTACACTGTTAAGATGAAAAGGGAACAAGAGGGAGATGAGTTAGGGACTAATTCATATACTGTTTGTGATATAAAACAAAGAAAACAAGCAGAAGAGTGAGTGCAGATTTCAGAAAATATATATATACAAAGAATAAGAGAAAACAAACAACAAGGCAAAGATAAAGAGTTGAAAGCTATTTACACACATTGTTTATGTAGCACAAGAAAAACCAGCAGGAAGTGAGGTAGAGAGAAGAATTTGAAATTCGTTGTTTCAATGTTATTTCCCGTCTAACGTGAGGAAAGAGATGGCATTGGTGTGAGAGTGTGAGACAGTATTATGTTGAGCTAGATAAGGTTTTTGTATTGGATTCAAATAATTTTCCAACCCATTATTTCTAACAGTAACCTATACCACACCAATTATATAACTCATAATATATAGAACTTAAACCTTTTTTATTCAAAACTGAAATGGGTATCCATGATTAATATAAAAATAAATAAATAAATAAATAAAATAAGATAAAAACTACAACAACGGGATGCAATTCATGTCGTGGTCTCTGTACCACTTTTCTAATAATCAATGTATATGATACAAATTCAATTAATTAATTAATTAATTAATTAATAATAATAATAATAATAATAATATTATGTAAGTTCACTGTTGTGGTGAACTTAATTTAGTAAAATGGTGTTAAACGAACAAATAATTTGTTATAAATTTATTATATATAATTCTATTTCTAAATTAAAATTAATAATAAATAAATAGATACTAAAATAATACTAAGTTTAATAATATTATATATATATATATAATAAAATTTTAATTAATTGATGAAAAAATTTAAGTGAAATTGAGTGTAAAGTGAGTATTCCATAAAACTTAAAAGAGATTAAAGGTTAAGCTATTTTGTTTAAGATAGTTTCTTCTCATAAAATTTACTAAGTGACAATAAACCTAAATCTTAAATAGACGAGTGAAAAAAAGAATTTCGCATAGGAATTCCCTATAAATGGATTTATTTCCTTATTATTATGGTGATTGGATTCTTTGAATGAGTTGACATATTGTCGTATACATGACTATTAGTCTTTTCTTTTAGAGTTGATATCAAGAAAATTGATACCTCTGGTTAAAAGAGGACTTGTGTGAGAAACCTGTTGTTGGCATATTGGTAATTTTATTGAGGAAGGGAGATTTCCCTAGTGAAATCATTGATGGATATCAACTCTAATAAGATTGGTTGTAATTGTATCATAGTTTGTTCGGAGTAGCTACACCTTGTGATGGGGTGTGAATTTTGTAGTGGAGGCCAAGGTGACTTTGAGGATGTTTAGGGCACGTCATCCCACAAACGACCAGAGGGTCGCGACTCTGTGTCATGGGTAAGACGATTGACGCACTAGCATCCACAGTCAGTGTAGTGTGTTGTCACGTACCCTTTTTCACCAAAGGCTATTCCCATTCTAGCTTTGGTTAGTATGCCGCCAAGGGCTATTCCCATTCTAGCTTTGGTTGGTGATTCATCTAATGTTATTCCCATTCTAGATTAGGTGAATATTGATATTGATATTGATTTGCATGCTTGGGTCGGTGGAGTAAGAGCTCTTGATCATGCTACTCTGGTGTAAAGTACTCCATGGAGATGAGTCAGTATCCGTGTATTGAATGATTCAGCATCCTTACATTGAGAAGAGTCGTGTAGGCACTCATGCATTATGTCACATTAATTAATATCTTTGTTGTAATATGAACTATTTCTTATAATTGTTGTGATTGCTTGTTAGATTAGGCCCTATGGATGTTGTTACCATATTGATGCCTTAAGTTAGAATCTCACTCCCTGTCTTTTCTTTATGTGTATGTTTTCCTTTTCTTTTTGTTTATTGCATGTTGTGTGCTTCCCCAACCCCTTAGATGGCAGCAGTCAACATCAGTGCAATGCAACGGGAGGTTGGAAGGATCTCACAGCTTTATTCTCGAAGTATTTCTTATTTTTATCAAGTAGAATTTTATTGTTATGGCTAGCTTTAGGAAATTGTAATAAAGTATTTTATATCTTTATGTATCTAGTACTTGTAAAAAAAAAAAACTTCATATTTTCAAATATAAGACAAAAGTCACTAGTTATTAATATTATTATAGTTAAATATTTTGGGAAGTTACACAAAACACCAATAATATGGAAACAAAAATTTTAATCAACCACTAAAGTTACAAAATATATGTAAAAAAAACAAATTTATTACATTGCCCCTAATTAAGATTATGATAATCTAATATACATTTTCTGACAAAAGAGCCACAAGAGTTGTTGTGTCAATCTATATGTATATTTCAGGTAGTTAGGAGTTTCTTGATTCCTGCCTTCTGATATGTAATTAGATGATCTGGGAATTTGATGTTGAACTTTATCCTCAAGTTTCCTTTCTTTGTTGGATCCTTTTGGAGAGGCATCCCTTCTCTTACAACAACCTCCTCGTAATCAGGATGTATAATATTGGTAATTGGCACAGATAAATTTCTACCATCCAATGTGGTAATGTTCACAGTATAACCAGTCAAGGCTTCCACAAGAGAAACCTTTTCGATTACAATAAGATCATTCCCATCACGAGTGAATACGTTGTGTGATTTTTCATCAATGATGAAAACAAGGTCAGCGGGTGTCACCTTTGGTTGTTCATTTTCTTTCTCAGGGAAGGTAATCTTAGTACCTTTCTTCCAACCAGGCTTGACATTAATTGTCAAGATCTCCTCCACCAGCATGGTTTTGCTGCACCCACAATGAAATGAGTGAAAAGTCAAAGTCAGTTAAAGTTAGAAGATGTATAATTAACACAGTTAACATAGTTGAATAGGAAACCAAATTTTAAAAAATGAAAATAAGAAGTTCCGTTCCTTTTGTTTAGATGCAAAAACATGACATTTTGAATACACCATAAAATAATATTTCAACAACACAAATTCATTTAAACTATACATCCAAGTGATTAAGAGGGGTGAGGTTTGGGTAGGTCATAGATTGAATTTACAATAACATTCTTTGATATATATATATATATATATATATATATATATATATATATATATATATATATATATATATATATTGCTTTTTTAGTAGAATATAAAGAATATTGTTAAAAGCAGATAATATATATATAAAAAACATCCATGTGCTTATTATGGTTCTTAAGAATAGAGGATAACAAACTATGGAAGTTACCATGCACCATAAATTTGATAAAGCTTTAGACAACTATACAATAGTATCATATCATGTCTATCATAATTTCTATGTACACAACACATGCAATATTTAATAGGAGTACAAGTTCAGTGTACTCTTCGAGGTAATTAGACATCTTGCATAAATGTTAGATATTTATCCCTTAACCTCGATAATTAAATTAGAGGTAATTATACAAATTAGCAAAGAAAATTCATTATGCTAAGGAAAACTGCAAAATTCCTAGCCAGATTAAAAAGTTTACCCCTAATAAATTATGTTGACCCACTATTACATTCGACTCAGCCCCTTGGTTACTACACTATTTAATGTGTTGTTTAATGCACACCAAGTTATTGCAGTATTAAACAAGAACGCGATAAAATATCAAAGCATAAGACATCCTCAAAATCATATGCAAAAGATTTTCCGGCCATATAGAATAGAATGAAGTGAGGCCTAATAGATTCTAAAAACTAGAGACAAACTTTATGATATATGCACAATTTGATCTACCTTTTTGTTATGCATCACTATCTTATGTGAAAGGGCATTGCTACAATGCCACAATTCTATAATAGGTATTTATACCTGAAAGATATTACTTTTAGCCATATCTAGTGTAATATTATAATATGGTTATAAAAGTAAAAGTTCTCAATGGAGCAATTTGCCAAGCAACTACTAACCAACTATAAATAACCCTTAATGATTTCAAGTTAAAATCCCCATAAATTCATTACTCAATATATCAATAATTAACAAAATATATAGTTCATTACAATAACAAAACTCAAAATATCCAACACATAAATCCTATCTAATTTATTATGTCTAAACCCTACCAGTTACAAGTAAAATATGATTCATTTAAAGCCTAGAGATTGTTATACTTGGAATAACTCAAGGCAAAGCTATAACTTGGGTAATCAAAAAATTAATTCAATTCAATTCTAAACTATCATAATTTTGCAAGGGATGATGGATCCACCATGTTATGTATCAAAGTATAAAGCATTCTATGTTAGTATATTCATTTAAATAATTACTAGAAACTTCTAGCTAGTTTTCTTCTCCAAAATATAGAAGCAAATGTCACACAATAAGACATAAATAATTACCACATCAACCAGAACTACAAAAACACTTCCAGCATATTCTACACAAGATAAATGAATTAATAAAAAAAAATGAAGGACATTAGCATTAAAAATCAAAACATTTTAAAAACACTAGCACTAAACACAACACATTAGCATTAGAAACAAATAAACAAATAGGAATGCATGCAATTGTAAAAACAATCAAACAACTCACCCATTGGCATCAATAATTTCCCTAGATATCTTCATCTTTTTGGTGGTCCCTTTGTATATCTCCTCAAGAGTGCAAGGCAACTTGTTCTCAATGGGAGCAGCCTTACGAGGACCACCTTGATTCATATGGACTCCTCTTCCTCCTTCCCTAAAAGACCTAAACACGCCTACACCAAAAGAGAAATTTAATCTCATGCCACCACCAAACGGATCTGAAAACCTAAAGAACTCATCAAAAATGTCATTAGCACTACTAGGATTGAACCAAAATGATGTTGGAATGTCTCTGGTGGAAAAGAACATGGTTCCTCCATTGCTAGAAGTAGCACCAGGAGGTGGCACGTGACCCTTTAGACCATTTTCCCCATATTGGTCATAAATAGATCTCTTATGGGGATCACTCAACACCTAGCACCAAAAACCAACAAAAATTAAATAAAAATCAAAAATTGAGATCCAATATGTTAAAAGGTGAAATTTTGGTGATACTTTTTACGAGAAACTAACCTCATATGCTTCAGAGATTTCTTTGAACTTGGATTCAGCCTCCTTTTGGTTGGTTGGGTTTTTATCGGGGTGCCATTTCATGGCAAGCCTTCGGTAGGCCCTTTTAAAATCATCGTGTTTGGCATTCTTTTCAACTTGGAGGATCTTGTAATAGTCAACATCAATATTTGGTGCTTTTCCCTCTCTCTTTCTCTTTGTCATTTTGTTCTTTTCACACTAACAATGTTTTGGTTGTGTGAGAATGCTATGGAAAGTTTCAGAATTCACAATTGGTAGTGTACTCTCTCACTTTTTAGATCAACATATTACAACTCCATTGCTCGATAAGTCAGTTTTTATAAGAGGATACAAAACACTTACCTTAATACTGCTTGATGGTGTTTAATTTTTAGTCCACATGTAGTAATTATTTCTCTTAAATATATTACTTTTTTTTGCCATTCTTGTTTTGAAAAATTGATTATGTAGAACATTAAAAGTAGGAAAAAAGGAGACCATTTATGTCAACCTTTTAACAAGAGACATAGTTTCAAGGAAAGAAATATTGAAATTTTTTTTTACCTTACATTCAATTCAAATCCAATTACCCTCAAATAAATATACTATTTCAAGTCAAGTCAAATCAAAATTCAATCACCCAATATTACCAACAAAAAAAAATCTAATGGTCAAAGTTTAAATTAAATATTATTTTATATCTTTACTATTATATTTTGAAATTAAATAATGACATTAAATGTATTTTAGTAATAAATATTTTCAAGAATAAATCACAAAATTAAAAAGAGAAATATAAGAAATTTAATATATTTTTTTTATGTTTAATAACTAAATGTGAGAATTAAAATAAGATTAAATATATAGTTTTCAAAAGTAACAATATGTATTAATTTTATTCTCAAAAGGTTACATGCACATAATTTAATTTTTGAATTTCATGTTAAATTAGTCCTTCTATATTAACTTAGTCAATCAATTTATTAATTTCATAACATTTTAATCATTATTCTTATTGTAGAAATAATTTAGTCTTTATTAATAAAAGGTTAAATGTATATAATTTATATTTTTGAATTTCAATTTCATGTTAAATAGTCCTTCTTTATTTAATTAGTCAATGAATTTATTAACTTCTTAACAATTTAGTCTTTGGATTTTTCAACTTTATAATAATTTAATTGCTATATTTATAAATTTTCCATTAAAAAGTAATTTAATCATGAAATTGATATTTTTTTGACTAAATGAAATTGATATATTTAAAAATAATTTATTCCTATAATATAAATATAAATTAAAATACATAAATTGGAGGTCACTCTCTCAATTAGACATTTTCAACACTCTCTCTTATCTCTTTTGTAAGTATATTTCATATATTATCTCTGCACTTAACAAAAAATATGTCTCTCAATCTTTTTAAACTACTCTTCCTTTTATCTTTACTTTAAATTTTATTTTCTTATCTATTTATTCGAGTTTATCATTTTTTATTTTTATTTTAAATTAAATTTAAATATTTTTCAAAAAAATGTTAGAAATTAAAAGTAATCTTATATAATTAAAATAGATCATTAAAATTTAAAATGCAGTTTATAGATTAAAAATATTTATGTATTATAAATTTAAATTATAATATGATTTACATTTTAAACAATCTATTTATTATAAAATTTAATTATATAAAAGTATTTATCTTAACGAACAATTCAACCTATATCTTCACTTTTGAAAACAAAATTATATATTTATTCTAAAAGTAATTATTTCTTATGAATTAAATATTAACAATATATATATATAGGGAGAGAGAGAGAGAGAGAGAAACTATTTTGTCGGAGAAATATAAAGCTTTCGTATTAAAGAAGAGAAATAAGACAAATATGTGGCGGCCCTTCACTACGACACCTAAAGAAATTAAAGGATATGTCACGATTTGTGACTGAAAAAAGTTAATTTTAAATTGAAATTAATTAGAAAACATATGTCAGGATGTTATGAGAGTAAATTAAGGGATAAAATCACAAAGTTTGATACAATAAATTGTTTTATCAATTCAAAATTTTGTAAAAAGCAAATAATACATTAGTTATAATTAAGGGTAAAATATGTTTTTAGTCCATGTATTTTTCAGAAAAACTTAATTTTAGTACCTGTACTTTCGAATAAACCATTTTAGTCCTCAAACTTTGAAAAACATTTGCTTTTAATCCCTCACCTCTAGTGGTGTTAATAATATTAACGGAAATACAATTTTTGACAAAATACACATTCCTCATGTATTTAAACTCAACATCATTGGTAATTAAAAACAACCACAAAGATTATTAAAAAAAGTAGACTCAAACTCAATGAGAAGCCCGTCTCTTCCATTATCGACGACACGTTATGTGTCTATTTTTTTTTAATAATATGTAGTGATTTTTTAGCCGCCAATGATATTGAGTTTAAATAAACGAGGAATGTATATTTTGTGGCGATTTATAGCCGCTGAAAATTGTATTTCTGTTAACGGTGCTAACACCCATTAGAGGGGAGGAACTAAAAGTAAGTGTTTTACAAAGTTTGAAGACTAAAATGGTTGATTCGAAAGTACATAACTAAAATCAAGTTTTTTCTGAAAGTACATGGACCAAAGACATATTTTACCCTATAATTAATTTTAAATTAATGGTGTTTAAAAAAATCATATTTTATATTCTGTTTGTAGATATCAAGGAAAAAAGTTAATTGATATTAATATCTTGATTTGGAGGAGATTTTAAAGAGTTTTGTTGTATGACCCAAAGAGTTTTTTGGCAAACAATATGTTAATTACAATTAATTTAAAATTTAAAATTAATGGTGTTTAAAAAAAAATCATTTTTTGTTATGAATAATCTATTTGTGGCTGTCCATATATTTTTGTATTATCTTTTATGATCTTTCCTTATTTCTATTTATCTTTTATAACTTCCCAGTTATCTCTTGTATCTATAAATAGGTTACTCCTCTTGGAAAGAATACACACAATTATCATTCTCTCTAGACTCTAGTCTCCTCTTCTTCTCTACTTTTCTCTCTATTTTTCTACTCCGAGTTATATTTTATTTAACACGTTATCAACACGATTGTCTTTCTTCCATGGGTCATCTACAATTGGTATTGCAACCTGCAAGAAAAGGGCTTGTAAATAATTTGATTGGAGAAAGTTGTTCTTTCAAATTCATATTTCAAGATCAGATTTTCTCTTTCTCCAATTTCATTATTCATACTATGCGTTTGATAAAATTTGTATTCTATTTACAAATTAATTATTTGAGAATCCTGAAGACTCTATCAAAGAAGAAAAATATTTTAAACTCTTGAAGACTCTAGCAAAAAAGAAAATTATTTGAGAGTCCTGAAGACTCTATCAAAGAAGAAAATTAATTGAGAGTCCCGAAAACTCTGAACTGGTTATATTTCTCTATAAAAATAATTTCTCACAAGAAGTGAGAAAATAATACAAAAGTGAAAATAATTTCTCTCACCAGAAGTGAGAAAATAATGTAAAAGTGAGAATAATTTTTCTCACAAGAAGTGAGAAGGTAATGCGAATAATTTTTCTTCATTTTCTTGATTATTTGTCCCTTGATGTTGCACCTCCTGAAGTTTAGATGTACTACTTGACATTTGGTCAATATATTTTGAAACTAATTTATCTATCTATTTTATCTTTTACTTTAAAAATTAATCTATTTATTATTATTGTCGATATCAGCACCTCTTTAAAATTCCGTATATGTATACGCAGTACGTTTTACAACCATCATAAATAATGGATTCAACTTCGTACATTCCTTTAATAAAGAATGGATTAAAATTTTGATTTGTTATATACGTTGCATTTATCTAAAGAATTCAGCCACTGATTTTTTTTTGTCTTTTATATTATTTTAAGAAGCAAAATGTGTGCTACAATGTTTATAAGTGCATTCGGTGGTTTATAATTGATTTTCAGGTTTATATGAAAACATTGCTTTATAAACACATATATGTTATGCGGTGATTTAAAGAGGATCGTGAATCTATATACAGTGCTTTATATGTTATAAACAATACGGTCAGATCAATATCGAGGATATATACTATATTGTTTTATATTAATTTAAAGAAATTACAGGTATTGATTAGATGTTTATTCTGGAAAATTGCAAGCTACTATATGTTTATTTTAATTTTTATGATAGTCTTTAAACATGTCAAACCTTGTAAAACTTGAATTTGTGACTCTTGATATTACGAGAAAGAATTATTTATCTTGGATATTAGATGAAGAAAGCATTTAGCAGCAATGGTTCTTGAATATGTTTTTAATACATAAATTACATATTATGTGTTAAAGTTTTATTTGTTATTTTTGTAAGTTCCAATAAAGAAAGCAGACAAAAGTTTTTTCCATATACTGTACGTGAGACTTTCATTTGAGAGATTTTTCGATATGGACATGGTTTATATATTTTGTTTAGAATATAATTAAAAAAATCTATTGTTAATAAAGTGGACCTTAACGCTTTAGCCATGTGCTTCCCTTCTCGACAAATATATATATATATATATATTTAATTTCTTGCCTCCTTGCGACTAAGCAAAACAATGAGTTTTCAATGAAAAATCATGAGGCTCGCCTGATCGGTTCTACTCTATTCCCAGAAGTGAATGCAGTAATATCTTATTATTATGCTTATGGACAATCTTATGGTCAGGACCGTATCGTGATCATGGTCGTGGACATGGTCATGAAAGAAGTTAATGATAGTATTATGATAGTTTCTATCAAGAGTAATAAATTTTTCTCTTGTTTAGTAAAAAGAGAAGTTAATGATAGTACTATTTCTGGTACTACAAATATAATTGAAAGCTCCAAAAGAGCTAATGTATTGTTACCTGGAGGAACAAGGTTGCACATTAAGTTTCAAGGATATCCATCTAAATGGATACCATATTAAAACAAATAATGAAGGAAATGTGAAATATCTTTATATCATGAGACTTAATTGTGTATTGAAAAAATTACATGCCTTTTCTTATAGTTTGTACTACGCGAATATTAGTACAATAGAAAAGCATAATGTTGTAAACCAGAAGTTTACAAATCAAAATAAATTTGTTGTTTGGCATGACTGGTTGAGCCATCTCGGGTCTATTATAATGCGAAAGCATTGTAAAATTCATGTGGACACCCATTGAAGAGCCAGAAGATTCGTCAATTATTTATTATATACTACATGTTCCCAAGGGAAGTTGATAATTAGACCATCACCAGAAAAATTTGGAATGAATCCATTTCATTTTTTAGAAAGGATATAGGGTGATATTTGTGGATCAATACACCCACCATGTGGACCATTTAGATATTTTATGGTTTTAATTGATGCATCAACTAGATGGTCACATGTTTGTTGTCAACTCGCAACCAGGCGTTTGTGAGATTGTTAGCTTAATTAATTCAACTAATAGCTCATTTTCCTGATTATCCAATTAAGAAAACCCGTCTTTATAATGCTGGTGAGTTTACATCTCATGTTTTTAATGAGTATTATATGTCTATTGGAATTGATATTGAATATCCTGTAGCACATGTTCATAAACAAGATGGACTTGCAGAATCACTTAGTAAACATCTAAAGTTGACTGTAAGACCATTGTTCATGTGATCAAAACTTCCAATGGTTTATTGGGGACATGCAATCTTGCATGTTGTAGTATTGATTCGCATCACGCCAACAAGTTATAATTAGCTCTCCTCATTGAAATTTATTGAGCAACCTATTAATATTTCCATTTGAAAATTTGTGGATGTGATGTATATTCCAATTGTTATACCACAACACACTAAGACGAGTCCTAAAAGAAGGCTGGAAATATATGTTGGGTATGAATCTCCATTTGTAATAAAATATGTTGAATCATAAAAAATAGATGACTTGATGCGTCGATTGTTATTTTGAATTAGTTTTCCCAACATGAGGGGGAGATAATAAGTAGTTGGAAAAAGGAGATTAGTTTGAATGAATTATCATCATCTTGATCCTCGTACAAAAACATTTTGAACCAGAAGTTCAAAAGATAATTCATTTACAAAGTTTAGCCAAAAGAATGGCTTAATCATATGAATCAACTGCTAATGCTCCAATAAAATTTGATGTCCCTGTTGGACAACATAATATTGCAAAACGAGTCTCAGACACGCATAAAGCATGGTAGACCCATTGGTTTCAAAGATGAAAATTCCTCAAGAAAAGGAGCTGAAAAGTAAGATGGCTAAATTGAGGTTATGAAAACTTTAAAAGATTTCTTTCACATAATTAATATTTTAGTTCCAGAAGAACTCAGATACCTGAAATTAGTGAAAATAAAGAGATCTCAAATTATGTCATGAATGGTACGATGGAACCAAAATGAAGTCAACGTTGACGAAGTGTTTGCATATAATATAACATTAAATGAAATAAATGATATTGAGGATCAAGTACCAAAGTTCATTAGTGATTGTTGACAAAGAAATGATTAGCCAAAATGGAAAGATGCTATTGAAGCTGAATTAGACTCACTTGCTAAGCGAATAATTTTTAGACCTGTAGTCCATACACCTTGAAGGTGTAAAACTAATTGGATACAAATGGGTTTTTGTGCAAAAGCAAAATGAGAATGGTGAAATTGTGGGATACAAAGCACGACTAGTTGCTTAAGGATTTTCGCAAAGACCTAATATTGAATTTAAAGAGACATATTCACCTGTAGTGGATGTAAGTATTTTTATATTTAATGGTTGCTCATGAAGGACTCAATTTACATCTAATGGATGTTGTTACAGCCAATTTGTACGGCTCTCTAGAAAATGACATTTATATGAAACTCCCCGAAGGATTTAATTTGCCCAGCAGTGCAAGTTTTAGAGAAGATTACTCAATTAAATTGAATAAGACTCTTTATGGATTAAAGCAATCAGGACGCACGTGGTACAATAGTCTTAGTGAGTATTTGCTTAAGGAAGGATATAAAAATGATCCTTTTTGTCCATGTATTTTCATGAAAAAAATCTAAAAATGGATTTGCCATAATTGTAGTTTGTGTAGATGACACAAATATCATTGGAATTCCTGAAGAGCTTCCAATAGCCATATATTGCTTAAAGAAAGAGTTTGAAATGAAGGACCCTGGAAAGGCAAAATTCTGCTTAGGATTACAAATTGAATATTCAAAAGGCGAAATTTTTGTACATTAAGAAACTTATATAACAAAGGTGCTTAAAAGGTTCTATATGGACAAATCACATTCATTGTGTACTCCAATGGTTGTAAGGTCTTTATATGTGAACAATGACCCTTTCAGACCTAAAGAAAAGGATGAAGAACTACTTGGTCCTAAAGTACCATATCTTAGGGCTATAGGAGCATTAATGTATCTTGCTAATTATACACGACCTGATATATCATTTGCAGTTAATTTATTGGCAAGATATAGTTCTTTACCTACACAAAGACATTGAAATGGAGTGAAGTACATACTTTGTTACCTTAGAGACGCTATGGACATGGGTTTGTTTTATTCAAATGTTTCAAGGTCAGATCTAATTGGTTATGTAGATGCAGGTTATTTATCAGATCCTCATAATGGTAGATCACAGATAGATTATTTGTTTACATATGGTTGTACAACTATTTCATGGTGGTCTGTGAAACAAACCATAATAGCAACATCATCTAATCATGCATAAATTTTAACATTACACGAGGCAAGTCGTGAATGTGTTAGGTTGAGATATGTAATTCAACATGTGCGAGAAACTTGTGGTTTATCCTTAGGAAAAATGACATCGACGATCATATGTGAAGACAATGCTGCATGCATCACTTAAATTGAAATAAGGATACATTAAAGGAGATAGAACAAAGCATATTCTACCAAAATTCTTTTTCACTCATGATCTCCAAAAGAATGGTGACATAAATGTTCAACAAGTTCGTTCGTGTGAGAATCTAGCAGATCTCTTTACAAAGTCATTGCTAAGGAAGACTTTTGAGAAATTGGCTCACAAGATTGGACTTTGCTGTCTTAAAGATGATTGTCTGCATGAGGGGGAGAAATAAATATGTTCTGCACTCTTGTTCCCTTCGCCATGGTTTTGTCCCATTGGGTTTTCCTGGCAAGGTTTTTAATGAGGTAGGTGATAACGTATTGAAGGATGATGTACTCTTTTTCCTTCACTAGGTTTTTATCCCACAGGGTTTTTCCTAGTAAGGTTTTAACGAGGCACATTCTTAAATAATGGACATCCAAGGGGGAGTGTTATGAATAATCTATTTGTGGCTGTCCATATATTTTTGTATTATCTTTTATGATCTTTCCTTATTTCTATTTATCTTTTATAACTTCCCAGTTATCTCTTGTATCTATAAATAAGTTACTCCTTCTGGAAAGAATACACACAATTATCATTCTCTCTAGACTCTGGTCTCCTCTTCTTCTCTAATTTTTTTCTCTACTTTTCTGCTCCGAGTTATATTTTATTTAACATTTTTCATATACTCTTACTTGATTTGTTTGTAGATATCAAGAAAAAAAAGTTTATTGATAATAATATCTTGATTTGGAGGAGATTTTAAGGAGTTTTTTTTTACCAAAAAAGTTAATTTGAAATTAAAAAATAATAATAAAAGAAAGGCTTAAATACATTTTTAGTCCTTGCAATTTAACATTTTTTTGCTTTTCGTCCCTGCAAATTTTTTTTTTTTGCTTTTAGTCCTTGCAAATTATATTTTTTTTGTTTTTCGTCCTTAAAGTGGTTTAGATAGCGTTTTTTTCACTGTTCAAAGCGCTTTTTTTTTTTTACAGCCAAGTTCCCATCGAAAGAAATTTTAAGAGGAGATAATTATAAAAGAAATTAGAAACTATAATTAAAAAAAAGAGATAAGGGAAGATGTAATGATGTAACTTTAAATTTTTTAATACTAGCTTAATAATCCATGCCTTGCACTAGAGTTGAGTTTATAATTTATAATTTTTAATGTATTTTTTAATTTTTAATTTTTTATATATGTATGTGATAGTATGTATATGTAAAAGATATATAAAATTAATTATGAATATTGATATATATTTAAATAATTTTATATGAGGAGGGATCAAATGACATCGGTGTAACTTATACCAATTGTTACATCATTTAATAACTTGATATAGAATGTGATTTTTATCGATCCAATCGTTGAATTGTATCTACATATTACAAAGATTGTTTGTGTCAAATTTTTTGAGAATTGAACATCAATAAGTAGGTGATCAAATGATCCATATTTTAGTATATTTTGAAAAGTTTATATTACGTTGATTTTGATCTATATGAATGAGGTAGCAAATAATTTTGAATTAATATGAATTTTTGTATATATGATCTATGTGAAAGGAACTTTCAATCCAACGGTGAATTTTAAGCATCATCCAATATCAAGTTATTGAATGGTGTAACAATTGGTGTAAGTTATACATGTGTCATTTGATTCCTCCTCATTTTTTATATTTACACATGTCTTATATCATTTTAATTTATATAAACATTTGTTTTAGAACACTATTATCTTTATAAAGATATTTGCATTTATATATATACATAATTTTAATAAAAATATTAATGATAACAAAATTTATAATTTATTTTGTAATTATTAATTTTTCTTTAAAAAATATATTTTCATCATAAAGAAGATAAATGTCTAATGTTAATTATTAAAAAAAAATATTTGTGGGCAATTGAACTTATAGATCAGTAGATTATAATTAAAAATATTAATGATCAATACAAAAATAAGATAATGCATATAATAATATTTTAATCATACTAGTATAATAACCTGTGCAATGCATGGGAATATATTAAGATTATCAATATATAATAAATTTAAGATAAATTTATTATATAAAAATATTAATAATATGTCCATATTTTCTCATATCATATTATAAATTTATATTATATCTTATTGAGTATTGTCTAATTAATTTTATATTGTGTTGTCAAATAGGCAAAAATAATGATTTAAATTCATAATGGAAATAAATAGTAATATTATATACGATATATATTTTAAATTATAAACATTATATGAAAAAATTATATTAATGTATAATTACAACTAAAAAATTATCAACATAATTTTAAGATTAAATATAGAGATATATAAATCAAATTATAATTAATTCTTCCATCAATTAAAATTAATTTTCACAAATTTGCAAAATAAAAGTTTCGAATGACTACACTATATTAATTTATATTTTCATTATCAATAAACTAAAATTTTAAATGCTTTTTTAAATAAATATTTTTCTTACTTGTAAATTCAAAAATTAATTTCACTAATATGTATTATTAAACTCATTTTTTTCATTTTGATACTCGTAATAATTTAGTAAATTACATACCAAAATTAGCAAATAATTTTCATTTAATCACTTATTAGGAACTAATTTTGTTTAATTAAACTGATTAATTGCACTTAATTTTTTTAGTTGTGAAAATATTAAATTACCACCTTATCTTTAATTTGGGCTCGTGCAATTTGCTACATGAATACATTCTCTTATTTTTAATTTTTTAAATGATTAAATTACCACCTTATCTTTAATTTGGGCCTGTACAATTTGCTACATGAATCCATTCTCTTATTTTTAATTTTTTAAATGATTATCTAAATAAAATATTTTAACAATGAAAAATAATATATATTTAATTTTTAATTGATTATCCTGCAAAGATCTTTTATTTTTAAAATTATTTTAATGTTAATTAATACTATTCTCGTTAATTAACATTAAATATAGGGTATATGGTCAAATCATAATCAATTCTTTCATCAATAAAAATTAATTTTAAAAATTCTAAATTAAATTTTTTGAATGACTACATATTTTATATATCAATTTATAATTACATTATAAATAAACTAAAATTTTAAAATTTTGAAGTTCTTGTAAATTATTAAATTTTACTAATATAATATTAAAACTGTTTATTTATTTTGAAACTCAAAATAATTAATTAGAAAATTGCATGTCAGATTTAACAGTTAATTACGATCATTCAATTACTGATTAGGCACTAAAGATTTTTTAATTACAATCATTCAATTACTTATTAGGCACTAATTTCACTTAATTACTATCAATTTAGGCCCAAAAATTTGATACAAACTACCTTTCTCTTATTTTTAATTTTTTTTTAAATTGATTATCCAAATAAAAGATTGTAATATGCTTTACCATATTTTTAATCATAATGCAAAATAATATATTAATATTTTTTAACTGAATATTAGTCAAGGATCTTTATTTTTTAAATTATTTTAATTAATCCTAAAAATTTATAATGAACTTTAAATATAGAGATATAATCAAATCATAATTAATTTTGTCATCGGTTTAAATTAATTTTCACAAATTTGTAAAACAAAAGTTTCGAATGATTGCACTATATTAATTTATATTTTCGTTGTCAATATACTATAATTTTGAATACTTTTTGAGTATATATTTTCACTAATAACAAATTATATAACAAAATTAGCAAATAATTTTCATTTAATAATTGATTATGAACTAATTTTGTTTAATTAAACTAATTAATTGCACTTAATTATCTTATTTACATAAATGTTAAATTACCACCTTATCTTTAATTTGGGCCCGTGCAATTTGTTGCAGTTTACCTTCTCTTATTTTTAAATTTTTTAATTGATTAATTGATCTCAATACAAATTTTAAGAATGCAAAATAATATATTTTGCATATTTTTTTAATTGATTATCATGCAAAGATCTTTGATTTTTAAAATTATTTTAATTGATACTATTTTTTAATTAGCATTAACTATAGAGATATATATTCAAATCATAACTAATTCTTGAATGACTGCATATTTTATAGTTAGACAATATACCTGTTGCTAAGGATTCTTAGTTGAATTAAGGATTCAAAGATCTTACACAAAACATATCTTTTATCTCCATAAGGAGCATTATTTTATTTTTTGGTGAATTAAGGGGTGTGATTGAGTTGTCAGGGCATTGATCTTAGTTGGGATTCTTACTTAATACAACTTTATTTCTTGTGTCAGTCGATAATTTTCTCTCATTCATTTTTTTTTTCTTGTATGAAACATTAAAATATTTATCTTTAATTTGCTCCATTTTTTTACTCGATGTTGGTATAAATTAATTTAAGTGTGATATTTTAAGTATAAATTAATTTAGTTTAAATTAGTATTTATTAATTTTGGTTAGTAAAACATTTATTAGGAATTATATGACAAACAATAGTAACAATAGTAAAGCTTAAAGTGATAATTATAATTTATAGAGTGTTGAATTTTAAATTAATAAGAAAAATAATACGAATTAAAATTATAATACATTGAAAATTTCCTAATATTATTACTTTAATTTAATATAATCTTAATTTAAATATACTATAAATTTAAATTAGAATATATAATAACATTATCAATTAATATGAACCGAAATAATATATATTAGTCAAATTAAAATATAGGGTAAAATATATTTTTGGTCCCTCATTTTATCATGATTTCTGTTTTTAATCCTCATAATTTTTTTTTGCTATTTTTGGTCTTTCATAAATTGTTCTGTTCTATTTTTAGTCCCTCATAAATTGTTTTGTTTTATTTTTAGTCCCTATAGTTAATTTCAACTGTGTTAAGTGATGACATGACAGACATAAAATGTGTGTGTGAAAATTTTCTAATTAAGTTTCTAGTGACTTTTAACTGTTACAAATTTTTTAGTGGTCAGAAATGTTTACTTTTGTAACATTTCTTGTGATTTCAGATAATCTGGTGTTCGAGGTTTTGATTTTTTTTATTATTTTTTTAACATTTTTGACAGTTTTAGTTTGCCAGAAAATTTGCAGTAGTTAAAAACTGCTAGAAACTTAAACAAAAAATTTTCAAGCACAAATTATGCTCGTCACGACATCACTTAACAGTTAAAATTAATGTCAGGGACTAAAAACAAAAGAAAACAATTTTTGAGGGACTAAAAACACAGAAAAAATTTATGAGAGACTAAAAACAGAAATTTAGAAAAAATGAGGGACCAAAACCATATTTTACCCTAAAATATATCCCCTTATCAATATTTCAAACCAATTTTATTTTGAAATAGGCATTGAAACCAAATTTATTGACACAATGAATTTAAAGCGAAAAAAATATAATCTTCTTGAGTGGTGTGCTCAATGTCAAAAACTTGGTTAATAATTTATGATTCTTGTACTACTATTCATAAGTCACCAATTTATATTATAAATTAGACTACTTTATCACATTCTAAATAAATAAGAAATTAAATATAAATAACATATATTGAGCATGCACATGTATATTTATTTAAAAAATTACACTTTAATTAACAGGATTGAGTTTACAAAATCCAAAATCACTAATTTTGATATGAATAGAGGTACCCTCGGTAATAAGCTGAATATATTAGTCATAATCATTATCATTAACTCAAATTTATCATAATCACCACAATTTTTTTTTTTGACAGAACATAATGACCGTAATTGATTGTGCTAAAATTTATGTATAGTTATTGTGTATAAAACTTCCGTGAATATTCCAGTAAAAAAAAACTTCTGTGAATATCAAATTAAATTTTAATTATTTATCAGATTGCTCTATAGTTAATTATTTACACATGCTATTATTTCACAATTTTAAATTATTGATCAACCTATTATTAATGGAGGATTAAATCTCAATAATGATGATAAATATGGTATGTAACTGAACCAAATTTTACGAAGCACCATGTTATGACAGTGTCATCCAAACATCTGTGTAGTTGACATGTGTACTCCATACCTTGAAATTAATGGAGGATTGAATCTCATTCTTTAATTTTATAGTTTATAATTTCTTTTATAATTATCTCTTTTCTAAAATTTATTTCGATGTGTTATATAATTCTTTTTTTTCTTCAAATTTTATAGTCTCTAATCTTTTGGATTTTTTTTTAATATTTCTTTTATCAATTTTTATAATTTTGTTTTTTAACTCCGAAGATTTCTCACTTTCATCAATAATTTCAAATTCTTAATTTAATTTATTTTTTAATTTTCAAAGTTAATATTAAAAAAATTAAAGTTACATTGTTACATCTTCCCCTTTTTTTTTAAAAAAATTATAGTTTCTAATTTATTTTATAATTATCTCTTTAAAAATTTCTTTTAATGTGCTATCTAATCCTTTTTTTTTTCAAATTTCTTTTTATTAACTATATAAATAAGGTAGTGAAAATTTGAATAAGCCTGTGCATTGCTTTTTTGGTATAGTGTAATATATAAGTATGATTATTTGTAGTAAAAATAATTAGTTTTTATTGTAATAATTAGTCTTCAAATCACATCAAAATAATAGGATAATGTTTTCCATTATTATTTCTGACATTAGTATTCCTACTTATAAATCATAGTAAGTTATTATAAAATCGTGATGATAAATTTGTTATCCTAATTATAAATTATTGCCTTAAATAAATTATTTATGAAAATTAATTAATATTAAATTTAATTAAAAAATAATTTAATTTAAATGTACAGTTAAAGTTTGGGTGAATAATATGAGTTAATATATTACAATCTAAAAATTAATAAATTAATACACGTAGAACAAAGATCTTTAATTAAAAGATAACTTCTGAAATTGCTATTGGTTGAACGTGTCATTCACAAACATTGTCAAATTTAGTTGATCAATATCATAACGTGTAAAATCAGCAAGATAAAGAAGCTTGAACTGAGATTTATTTAAAGATAAAAATTGCAGAAACTTAAAACAGAAAATGAAAATTCAGCAAGACCAAAATAACAATGAATCTAAAATAGTTCCTCCTTAATAATTTCCTAACCCTTTGGCATGAACTAATCTAGTTTTCTCAATTTTGATGTCCCTTTTCAAGAATCTTGAGCGGTGTTGAATCCCCTCCTATAAGACAAGTTCTTTTCAACAATTGTGCATTGGGAGAATCTGAACATATAAGTCCACGACATCCGCTTCAGTCTTTTCCTCTATAGTTTCAACAATTGATTCATCAAACTTTCCGATTAAGTCCTGTTAACATAATATGACACATGTGTTAATTGTGTATTGAACATTTGTCTAGAGTAAATACATTATTTATAAGTTTTGTATAATATAATTACCTGAGCAACCTCCTTAGCTGCTTCTGCATTTGATGATCCACTAGCATGCGTTTCCAAATCTAGAACACCTTGGTGTGAAGCCTTAATATATTTACAAAATTTTGATATATTAAAATTTGAAGTCAAATTAATAAAAAAAAATTTATAATCCAATCAATTTTTTTGTAATAAAATTAAAATTATTTTTGATTAATCCAGGCATTATAGTTTAAAAAAATAACCTCAACAATCTCAAGATCTTTGAACTTTTGGATTAAACCTGATTGTAACCCTCTTGACCATATAGGACGGCTCAAATCTCGATGCAGGCCCTCGATCACAGCCAACATTGAACAAAAAGGTCCGATCTTGCAGGTCAGACAACTCCTTCGGCATACCAAATGAATCAGTTACCTGAAATTGTGTTACAATTAAAATTTGAGCAAAAGTATGAATAATGGATTGCTAGAATTATTTTAATAGATTTATAGCACACAAATGAAATATTATCCACCTTGTTCATAGATTGAAGCAACTCTTCGCAAGTATGGTTTAGCAAAACATATGCATAACGATCAAACATTATGAATGTGGCAGAAGCAATCTCGTCATTGACACGTAATCTAAGGAAAAATATGCAAATTCATTTAAGTATACCTCAATATTTATTTAGTTCTTAATAAACTGACATTTTGTAGGAATAAATAAAAACAAAATTATTGAAGTGGGTGAATAAATAAGAACAAAGAACTTTTAAAAAATGTAGGTAGAAATAATTACCTTTGAGTGACATCTACGACGTGTTTGTCACATTTACCACAATAATACATTCCAGAGTCTAGAAATCATTATATATAGCATTTACAATAACCGTATTATGGGATGAAAATATTGTTTTTTTTAAATTGATTGAAAAATATGAGTAAAACTTGATCGGATTCAAAAAAATATCCCTAAAACAATATCCCTAATTATCCTTGTCGTGATTTATTTAATAAATTATCACAATTCAAAATTTCAAAATGTTATCAAAATAATTTTACCATTAACACGTACCTTATCAGAATTCAAAATTTATAATTGTTGCCAAAATATTTTTATTTCAAATCTAATAATATAATTATTAATCTGGTTGTATATGCATATTCTGAAAACAAAAGTAATAATTATTGATTAAGATAACTATTCAGTTTTGCAGAACAAAAAGTAATATATCTAATATATTTTTAATTTTTAATTTTTAATATAAAAATAGTATATCTAAATTTTATCAGTAATATTATAATATCAACATTCATTTTAAAAGAGTCATTATTTTTTTTACTTATTTTTAAAAAAATATTTATAACAGAAAATTAAATTAAATAATTTAAAATTTTAGTAACAAAATAAATTTATATTAAAAAAATTAGCTTATTGTAATGTAGTATCTCTATTCAATCAATCAATAACTAAACTAATTGTTGAACAAAAAAAAATCCCTAAAACAATATCCCTAATTATCCTTGTCGTTATTTATTTAATAAACTATCACAATTCAAAATTTCAAATTGTTGCCAAAATAATTTTACCATTAACACGTAACTTGTCAGAATTCAAAATTTCTAATTGTTACCAAAGTATTTTATTTCAAATCTAATAAAATAAAATAATTGTTACCATTTACTTTTATTATGGGTGAGTGATATCAATCTAAACTAATTGTTGAACCAAATATTGGCACCCAAACCAAATATTTACAAAGCGTCATATTATGACACTGTCATCCAAACATCTATGTAGCCGACACATGTATTCCAAACCTTGAAAGCTTTTCTTGAAGCGCCACATGGATTCCAAACCTGTGAAAGGATTCACAAATTTTATATTATTAGATTTTATTTAGGCTAATAACTGATAGACTGTAAAATTTTCTTTAGTAATTTCATGTAGGCATGCCAAAGAGCCCCGAACTTGTGGGGTACTGATCTAAATCCGATCCAACTTTTATGAGAATACCCACTTTGATCGGGTATAGATAAGGGTATTATCTGAATTTTTTTAATGGAGATGGGGTGGATATCTAACTATTTAATTTAATTTAAATTATTCATTTTAATGATATGATTATAATTTTGTAACAAAATAATGGTAAAAATTGATCTACTAAAATAAATCTCACGATATTTTTAAATTTAAATTTACTTTAAATTTGAAACAAAATATGTAATAGTGTTATTTATCAATTTGAACCAAAATATAGATTTGCATTACAAAATTATGAAATAAAAATAAATCTAATCGCAAGATTTGAATAAGAATATAATTGTGTTATCAAATTTCAAATCCTAAATATCTTAAAATATTGATCACGTTCAAATTTGAATAAGAATAATAATTTAAATTATTGTTATCAATTAAATATGAATTAAACAATTTAAAATTACCATAAAAATAAAATTGTTTTCATTTCGGCGGGAAAAAAATCAATATGGTGTTGCCACGTGGCAAAACCTTCTTTTATATAATATAATTGATTAACTCTGAAAATTGAAAAGTAAATTGAATTAAGGATTTGAAATTATTGATGAAAGAGAGAAATAAAATTAAAAAAAATAGCATCAGATAAAGAAGTAGTTATAGAAATATTGTGAATGTGAGAAGTTACAAAAATTGATAAGAGAAATTTTAGGAAATGTGGAAGAACCAGATGCATGTTAGGAGAGTGTAGTGCACCACTTCATGAGAGTGGAGCAATGAGAGCACTTATAGACTTACTCATTTGTGTATATATAAGGAGATTGATTTGGAGAAGATATTAAGGAGTTTTTTGTTTGACTGAAAAAATATAATTTGAAATTTAAAATTAATAAAAAAAAATGTATACCATGTTGTATGAGTAAATTAAGAAAGATCATAAAGGTAATTAAAATAAACTATTTTATCAATTTTAAATTTTCTGAAAGACAAATAATGCATTAATTACAATTAATTTTAAATTATTGGTGTTACAATAAGTAATTTTTTTCCCTCTCATTTTAGTTCACATTGTGTAATTGTCTAATTGAACTATTTTGATGGAAAATTCCCTTCAGCGCTTAAAACATAGGAGAAATAACTGTTTTTGTACAATTATAACTTATTGCCATAAACTTTCTATTGCAACATAATATTTTTAATTGGGCTAAATATTTAAGTTTGTAGATTATATTTCTTGCTCTTTTTTCACAACTAACCTCGACGTAAATTAGTTTTTCAAGCAGATGTATTACATTTTTTTTTGTTGACTTATATGCCTACAACAAATAATTCTAATATTGTCTGCTTTAGGAAATGTTGGTTAGTATGTGTGTCCAAAATAAGGTGAATTAATTATTAGGTTTGGAGCATAAGTTGGACAAAGATTTGTGATTGAAAAAATGTTGATCAATGGCCAAGAAAATATTTTAATGAGAAAGCATAATGGAAGTTATAAATATACATTATGGAAATAAATTGTTAGATCTTTTCTTGAGCATGAATTTTACCCATTGCCTAGGCAGTCTGTAGTGTTTAACCCCTTCTCAATCAGCCAAAAAAAAAAAAAAGTAGGCAGTCTATAGCAAAAACAATTTCATCTCACTATGCAAGTCATTAATCCCTTCGTCATGTTATAGGAAGTTCCAACACATATCACCTCGCTTACACTCAAACCACAAATTAAAATTAAAAATAAGAGAATTTTAATTGATAGCGTGGCAACTAATATTTCAGTCACTAAATCTGAATTTAGCATCCAAAAAAGCTATAAAATTGATTTTCTTTTGGGTTATTTAAAACATGTTCAATACTTTTTCACACACACACAAACAAACAAAATCTTTACATTTAGTCTCTAAATTAGCCATTAAAGTAACTAAAATTTCTTAACTTCTAAATAGCATCCAAAAAAGCTATAAAATTGATTTTCTTTTGGGTTATTCAAACATGTTTAATACTTTTACACAAAAAAAAAAAAAAATCTTTACATTTAGTCTCTAAATTAGACATTAAAGTAAATAAAATTTCTTAACTTCTAAATTGGTTTCTAAATTACTTTTTAGTAGTGTTCTCTCTCATGAGAGTAGGTGCGTGAGTTAGTATAATAATTTTTCCTCCTACTATTTCCATAGAAATTAGCCATCTAAGATTCTAAACAGAGTTAATGCTAGGTCAATGGACTATGTATTTAACCGGTTAAAGTGGAGAGTTTAACTTTTAGGTGTGTTCTGTGGAAGAATTTAATTTAACCTGCTTATCATGTGAAGTTTGTTGTCATCTTAACCAAAATCAGTTTTGATTCTCATTGTAATTTGTATGGTAATATTCACACTAACTGCAGTGCCATGAAATTTCTCAAATTTGACCATTGCCCTCCTCCACGTAGACAATCAAACTTTGTTTGTCAAACAAGGTTACAAATTTGATAGCTCTCTCTCTATATAGACAATACATAAAAGTCTGAACATGTTTGGTGTTCATAAATTTCATTATGTGGAGCAAAACAAAGCAGTTATCACTGATCCTGTCCCTGTACTCGGTTTTATCTCAGCCACTCTGCATCCTTCTCTTCAACTTTAACTTCCCCAAATGTTCCTTTTCCTTCAAACACACCTAACCTGTGAAATTTAAAGAAATATTTCACAAATTTACTGCTTACAAATGCATAAAATGAAGTGAGTCATCAATTGAAATAAAACTAAAGAAGAGAGAAAAAATGGTAGTAAAGATGAAAAATGTGAGAAAAATATTATGTATAAAGAACATTATACTTTGTTTAGAGTTGTACAACTATTTTTAATTAGTAAGCAAATGATTATGAATTTACTACAAGTCTTGGGACTTATTCCACAAATCCAGATTCCAAATTCAAGTCCTTATCTCTATTAACTACTTTTTCTTTTTTTCTGCTGGTCATTTGATGAATATGTTTTGAGTTCCTTTGAAATTGTTGAATCTCATCTCTATTTTGTATTTGTTCAAGTACCTAGTCTCCCTTCCAATGTTACATTTGTTCAAACTCTCGAATTAGAAAAACCACATTTAAATGCCCAATTCTTCTTTGACCCTTACAATACAGTCTGTTCATCACAGGCTATGTGATATGCTTTTTATAATCATTTACTATTTCTTCTTTTGATTTACCATGCTCAACCAGTAAACCTTTATTTCTGTTCACATTCAAACTCATGTTTTTCCAAAAATGTATTTCTTGATATTAATATTGGATTTTTTGCACTCTGCTCTCCACAGTGACAGTTTCTTACATTTAAATTTTTCATGTCCCAAATCCAAATAAAAAACAAAATTTATAATAAGCAGTATAAACAAGGCAGTCGCAATATAGCATATCTATCATTTGCTATAAGAGAATGACAAGCAGCAAAGTAATCATAAAATGAAGTAAAAACTGAATAATTTGTAAAACACCTCCCCCTAAAGAGTTTAAGCATGGATTTTACTAACCATGTTAAAAGAATAAATAAAATTGTATGTTTTAGACACATTTGCTACTGATGGTTTCTTAAAAGAAATTTAGCTATGAAAGTCAAATAAGAAAACAGCTACAATAAACCATATAAACAAGGCAATCACAATCTAACACCCTATAATCTGTTGTAAGAAGAGAGCATCAGTGAGAAACAGAAACATAAAATGAATTAAAAGTTGAATAACTGTAACAATATTTTTACCTAAATAGTTAAGCAAGGAATAGTCATATAAATTTCAGCACTTTTATGACAGCAACTCTGGTTAGTGGAGAGTTCTGAAGCAAATACTCCACTACCTTGTTTACATCTTCATCAGATATTTTCATGTTCATTTTCACTTTCAATGACTCCAATCTAACAAAGCACGGAGGTTGAGTTTTCATTGTAGCAAGATTTGATAGAGCCTACACAATTAGAGTAATTTGAAGGCATATTTTAATGGATACTGTACAATGCAAGATTGAGTATAGGCAAAAATTTTGACATAAGAATGCAGGCATCATATGACCATTATGAAAATATAAAGTGGAGAAAACAAAATAAAGTAACTTACTTTTATTATTACCCAAAGGGTACCAGAATAGAGTGTCAATGTCTTTACATTAGCAAACACTTGCAGCCAGCCTACGATGTGAGAAGTAGAGTTGTGAATACTTCCTTCTTCTAGAAATGGAAGATTACATGCGGAGGAGAGTTGGTGGTAACTGAAACTCAATTGTTCCGTGACTGTGAGAGAACTAAGATTTGGAGTGGAAAGCACAAATTTGTGTTGAGAGGTGTCCGGGTTTCCGGCGGTTGCTCGAAAGGTATTGTGCAGGTTCAAACTGGAAAGGTTAGAATTAGATACAAAGAGTATTTTTGCATCATTGTGCAAAGAGCATTCTTTAAGGACTAAAGTATTCAACAAGTTACAAGTTGAAAAGGGCTCAGCGCAGCCATTGTCACTTGCGGTAAAAGTGACGTTTGCCGGGAGCAAGTTTTTCAATGCTGGTAACTGCAGAAACTTTGGAAGTTGCAAAGGAGTGCCAGAGATGTAAAGCTCAAGAAATGTCAAAGCCGTGCAAGAAAAAATGAGTGTGTCAAAAAAATTGGGCATGTTTCTTGGATTGAAATCTGTTTCAATTGTCAATTGCTGGACATTGTGAACCACAGCATATGTCAGGACCTTATTCAAGAGTTTGGCTGCAGTTGTACCGCGGGCACTGTAACGGCAGTTGTACCGTGGGCACTGTAACGAAGATTAAGCACGGAAGTGGAACCATCTCGACTAGACAGAACCTGAGACACAAATTTGTTAAAATTGACAATCCTTTTAAAGTATCCGCGATGGAAGGATAGAGTAGTGAGACATTTCCAAAGGTTCTTCCATCGTTTAGACAAGACACAAGTCCGAGCAGCATGATTTGTGTCCATAAAATTCATTATGTGGAGTAGAACACAGTCAGGCAACTCACTCAACCTATCTCTTCTTCCACTTGTCTTCTGTCTCTTTGACTTCTCCTTAATTTGTTTTCCTTCTTCCATTGATACCTGACCAAAAGACAGATTTTCTTTCGATTAAAAATAATCTTAGCATGTAATGGAAAATTTTAATTTGTTTTTCCTTCTTCCATTGATAGCTGACCAAAGACAGATCTTCTTTCGATTAAAAATAATCTTAGCGTGTAATGGAAAACCTTGGGGTAGTGATAATCTCATCCCCTAAAAAACCTAGGAATATTTGGGATAGCAAAAGCAACATTCGGTAGTAATCCCAAATCGTGACATGAGATTAATTTAAATGCATGTTTGAAAACACGTTCAGAAGATATAAACGTACATCAGTGTATTCTCGAGCTTTCTCTGCCTTCACAAGGATGATAACAGGCACTGATAAACCCAGAAACAGAACGCAACTAACAAATGTATGAACGTTAGTTAAATCCCCACCCTCAGTGGGCAAAAATAGTAACTATAGAAGAGAAAAGTAAACGCACCAGGCACCTAACAAATGTTCGAATTCGAATTCAGTTATAGGGTTGAGAGTCACTGAGACGAGGTTTGGGGACGCGAGGGTTTCAGAACGGTGCCGGAGAAAGAGCCAACGCGGTGGCAGAGAGGACAGGACGAGGGTTTCAGAAGGACAAGGGTTTGAGCTTGAGAGGTTTCATAGCAAAAGAGTGAGTTTTCATAGCTTGAGAGGTTTCATAGCAAATAAGAAAACGCGGTTCAATGTTTAGTCTGAACACCCATGGCATCCTTTTGCATAAGCGCGTAGCCTCGTTTTGAAGGAGCGCTATACTATTTTTTTTTAATTTAAAAATAAAACAGAACCCTTTGATACATAAGAATCGAAAACGGTACCGGAAGATTTACGATAAATAATAAGGACTGTATATATTAATAAATAATATAACACGTATTTAAAAAGATTTTATATTTATGTTTCGTGTTTATATATATAATGCTTAATAAATAAGCACTATACACCAATAAGTGGTTAGTCTGAATGTTACTAAAAGATAGTCAGTAAGATTTTCTAGTGGAGTTTGGTACAAGTTTAGTAAAGAAAAAAGGTGTTTTAACGACTAGGGCTTGATTGGAGACATGTTTTATTTTTAAAAGTTTTAGTAAATAACAAACGTTTAAATTTCTTATATGTTAATTACATATATTTCACCTTAAAATATCAGATTTTTTTATGTAAAGATATCAGATTTTTTTTAAAGCAAATAAGATTAAAAAAATAATTTTAATTTATAACTTCATAATAAATACTTCTATTTTTTTTTGGACAGCTTAAATACTTCTATTGTTAATAATATCAATATATATTTTAATAAGACAAGTTGGAAAAATATGAGAAAAATATATTAGACATGGGTTCTTTTTGTTTTTATTTTTAAAATATAGAAAAATTAATATGATACAAAATGAAATTAAATTTCAGAGTAAAATATTTTAAATCGCATTAAAAGTACATATTTTAAAGAAAAAGATTATATAATATAAAACTTATCTCAATTTTAAATTTGGATATTGATAGTTTAGAATGTGTGATTCATGTAACCGACCTTACCTAGTGTGATAAAGCTTTGTTGATGTTGTTGTAAGTCATCAATAAGACTTTATTGAATAAATTCCATTTTTAAGATTTTTTTTCAATTTAATTCAAAATAATTAAAATTAAATCTACAAAATAAAAATCATAAAAACTATATAAAAAGTAATACATTGAAAAAAAAAACCAGGTAAAAATAATAATGGTCTGTGCTTAAAATATAAGTTGTTGCCACTTATATGCAAGTATAGACGTAGATTTTTTTATTTTTTTTTCCTATTTATTGAATAGACGCTCTCTGAATAGGCATCATTCGATAAGTAAACAACAGGTCTAATAAGATGATACTCGAGCTATTCACTTACAAAACCCCAAAAAAATATCAAATAAGAACAAACCTGGAGCTCAAGGAAATAGCAAGGATGGGACTACCACAAAAGAGAATAGACACGGTACATATGGAAGCAAGTAACATCACTTGAGGTATGCACCATTCTCCAATTTCTTTTACCTCTAGACTCAGGCGACCACCCATTTCTTACCACATTTTGGAAGCACAAAGATCATCCTAATACCTGGACCTAATTGTACATGATTTCCTCCTCCTTTGCAGGTGCATAACAGGATTGAATAAGAGATTTTGTCATTATGGGAAACAAGGAATGAAACTCACCTCGTGGATGGATTAAATCCCATGGAAAATGTTCTTACAATACCTAAATTGAATGATAATATATATATATATATATATATATATATATATATATATATATATATATATATATATATATGAGGGTTCAAATTACACCAGTGTAATTTTAAAAAAGTTACACCAAATCCTAACCGTTCATTCTATTATCATCCAACATTTCTAATAAATTTACTAAAACTAATCATGTGCCTATCATTAACAAATGCATCATGACTAAATTTCTTGTATTGCTCACGAGAAGGTAGGTCACTCTATTATCATCCAACGTTTCTAATAAATTTACTAAAACTAATCATGTGCCTATCACTAACAAATGCATCATGACTAAATTTCCTGTATTGCTCACGAGAAGGTAGGTCACGTAAACTCCTTACCCCAAAACACGTACCTCTGTTGCTCACACCTTTCCTTCATGAGTCAATTCCCAAACCCCAAAACACATCCTCAATTCTACAAGCCAACTCTTCCCTCGTGAATCACGAAAGCAACATTACGACTACTGCCTATGCTTTTTGCCAATCTTTATTAATTCCTTTCCATTTGAATAAAGAACCATCTTTTTCCTTGATTTATACTATCAATTAGCGAATAGCTAGCCAATTCTCCTAGGTAGATTAAAATTGCAGCGCTGTTCACAAAAATTCAGGTACTATTTCTTTTTCTTTCTATTTTTTTTAATAAAAAACACATCTTTTACCTCCCTTTATCCTTCAATCACCGAATATCCACTGTAGTGGATTAAGAGTCCAATGTAGTATTTGAAGATTTTGGTAACAATTGAAATCACAAGTTTCAAACACTAATTGCAGTGATGGATATTTTTTAGTATTCTATGATGTGAATTGATTTATGGTTGCTTGAAAAATTAATTTGCAGGAATTCTATAGAATGGTGGAATTCCATATCCTGCTTTGGTCTTTGCATAGGCCTGAAAAAATTGGGATTTGTGCTGCAATGACTGGGTTCATTGCACGAATTCTACATAATTATAGAACTCCTGATCCCGGTCATCAAGATACTTGATTGAGATCATGGAAGAAATGAGTTTCATATTATGCTATTTGTAGATAATCTTAGTTGTTCTTATAAGTTGTTATTCACATAGTTTCTATTAGGATATTATGATGGAGCCTAACTCTCACATTGGAACTGCATATACAGGATATTATAATTGAGACAAATTGTCTTCAGCCCCACTCATATTTGGAACAACAAAGAGGCTCGTCCTATAGAAGAAAAGTTTGCTAATGGACAAACAAGGTTGCCTAATTGTCACGAGCTTGTAACCCATTTGCCATCTAATCATGGCCAAATTAATATGAGCTCAAAGATTTGCCATTTCATGGATGAACGAGGTCAATGGAAACTTCAACCCATTTCAAATTTAATTCCAATGAATGTGCTAAATAGTAAATAGAATTCATGCTATACCTCCCGAGTGTGAATCAAGATGACAGGCTAGCACGGAGTCAAACCAATGATGGGGTCTTATCTGTTGCTTATTTATATCAAAGTCTGTGTGCTCACAATTTCAAGCCTAGATCTAGCGAGTATTTACAATGCTATTTTGTCTCTATAAGGCTTTGTATAATGTAATTAGGAGATGACACAAACTTTGTGCAGGTAAAATATGAAAATGTATGTTGATTAATCTGGGGATTAAAATACATAATTGACATATTTTGGTACACTAGTTGAATGTTAAAAAGGGTGTTATTTTTGCTGTTTTATGCGGTGAAAATGGTGGTGTAGTATCTCTCTCATTTAGACAGGTGGTACTTCCAAATTCTTACTATGCATTATTAGGCAGTGCGTAATTTTATTTTTATTTTATTTAACAAATTAACCAACAGAAATGATGAGGTTGTTATTGTCTCTGTTCAGTATTTTTCAGAGAATTTTTAACAATTTTCAGTTCTGAGTTTAATTTTATTTAAAGAAGGTCTCATGTGAGCCATTCGATGATCTATGCCAAGGTTCCATGTATTTCGTTTCCGCACCCTGCCAGCGTGCACATCATAAACCAAAACTGATAACCAACAAAAGGCATACAGCTATCATAAGGCACAACTCGTTAACCAGCAGAAAAACATGCACAATATAAAGAATTTGTAGTAGCCACATCAAGCAATCTTCTGTAGCATTGTTGTTTCTCAATTAGTTATGTTAGAAGTTGATGAACATGACAGACATTATTTTTTATATCTACTTTTTTCTTGAAAGCTAAGACAGTTTCAGACTTTTCTACTATCTTGAATTTTGCTTTCTCCTTACTCAAAGGCACCATGGTATGGCTTTTGCATATGAATGGCATTTTACACCTAACATATCTATAAAGACCAAAGAAAGAATATAAAATTGCACAGTGCTTTTTGACCCAAATGGAGAAGGTAAGCAGTAACCCCTTTTAACTCCACAGTAAATTCGAGACCAAACTTAGGAAAGTGATCATGATCACAACTTAAACTTACAACTTAAAGTGAACGTGGAGAGCTAAAATTGAATTACAATGTAGATCCATTTAGTTTGATAGAAAGTAATTTAATTAGGAGTGCACATATCAACAAAACAACAAAATTAGAGCAAAAGATGCCTTTTGCTTAATGATTGACAGGTAGCAACTTTCCTAGCAATATATTCTAACTGGAGTTTCACAAGAATTTAGGGAATGGAACAGGGTTGGGCTAGAGTATTATAGCTCTATATTTTAGTGGCATATGTCCCTCTTGATATAATTTAGGCTGGAGTAATCTAGCTTCACAAAGATTTTTTAAATTGGTTCACAGGCTTAGGGAGCTTCATACTCTGAAAATTTGAATGGTTACCCCTTTATTCCATCTATGCTAGTAGCTGCCAGAATAGACAGTTTTCAATATGCTAGAAAGTCATATTGCAGAGACCAAAAATAGAGCAAGCTTTTGTATTGACAGACCTTTTGTATTGATTTATATGAGAGTCTTTTGAAAAAAAAATTGTACCAAGAATTCATGATCATGTACTATAGTATTTTTTTTTGTCTTACTAAATTAACATCCAAATAAGTCAAAAATTCATTTATGACAAAACATCACCGAAATTTCCTAATAGAAACTATGTGAATAACAACCTATAAGAACAACTAAGATTATCAGCAAACAGCATAATATAAAACTTGTTTCTTCCATCATCTCCATCAAGTATGAATGAGTCATTGCAACTGGCACTTTGTATAAAGACCTACAAAATAAAATACATAATGTTAGATCTATCTTGGTCAGACCAGCAATATTATATAATGGTGACTCAAACAAAAAATATAAGAACTTACTGGATGTGCATACTAAGTTGTCCTTTTTTGGCAAGTTGATTGATAGTGACCATATTCTCCACAAGATTTACATGCTCTTCTTTTAACTAATATCTTGTCCATTGACAATTCAAGACCACTTTTATATCTTCCCACCACATATGCTTTTTCAGAATCTTTCCTTTTTCGACCTTTTGTTTGTGATACATGTGGGTCTTTGATATTGAAAGTTGAAGCATTATCAGATGTGTCACACATCCAATTTTGTTGGTTTGACTCTATAAGAGCTTCATTTTCTTCCGGCAACACAACAAATGTAGCAGCTTTGTTATATACATGATCAAGTTCTGTCATAATAAACTTGTATGCTTCACTTGATCTTTTAGCCAAATCAGAAAGTTTCTCTACTTTTTGTTGCACATGCATACTTTTCAAACACCATAATCTTGACTCTGAATATCCATATCATTAACTTCAATATCTCTATTGGCTTCTTTTGCCCAACGCTTCAAAATATACTGACTAGGAATTTGAATCACATTTTTAGCTTGAAAAATGACCAAAATGTGTCTACATAGTATTCCCATAAACTCAAAATGTTGGCAACCACAATTAGCATCCTTTGACTCTAGATTTATATCAACTACAAATGTATCTCAAACATCAAAACAATTAGATACTCGATACTTACATTGTGAACCATTTTCCCCAATTTTCTCCTTTGTAAAGTGGCAAACAACAGCAAGCTCATTATGAAATTTACCAAACACATTTCTAGTATAGATGGATGCAGCATGTTCCTCCATTTTTGAACAGATACTCAAAATGCGTGATTTATGTATAGACTCAAAGTCCTCTCTTTTTTCTACTTCATAACGGTTATTAACCGCCTTCTCAAATTTTACTACAAAGTCCTGCAGTGTGGTGGTTGAATCAACAAATGAGTCAAAAAAGGAATTGATACTCTCACTTCTTTGTGTGGTGTTCATACCAACAAAAAAAGTGTTTCTATTATAAACCAGTATCCATGACTTTCTAATTTCAAACAACTTCTGAAGCCATTCATTTTCTTGTAAGTTGTACACATTTATTATTTGTTGCCAATCATCCTCAAAATCCTTGATAGTTGGTGATTTTTGAATGAACCTCTTTAGCTCACGCTTGAAAGTGGAATTTTTATGATATATGTGTGCAAGCTTTTCAGGAAACTTCTTTCTAATATGCCACAAGCATAGACGATGGCGAGTTTAAGGAAATACCTTGGCCACAGCAGCTCCTATAGCTAAATCTTGATCAGTTATTATAGATACTGGCATTTTCCCATTCATAGCCTCAAGCCACGTTTCAAATAGCCATATAAAAGATGTCTCAGTTTCATCCGGTAACAATGCACAACCAAATAAAATTGATTGAAGATGATGGTTTAATCCGGTAAATGGGGCAAATGGCATGCTATATTTGTTGGTCTCATATGTGGTATCAAAAGTGACAACAACTCCAAATTTTTGATAAGCTAACCTTGATCTAGCATCAACCCAAAAAAATTTTACCATTCTAGCATCATCATCACATTGTATTGCATAGAAAAAATCTGAATTTTGAGCTTGCCTGTGTTTGCAATAATTGAAAACAGCTTGTGCATCTCCAATATCCAAAATTTTCATTCGAATGTTCCTCATATGATTCCAACAATCTCGATTTCATCAACCTTTCCCGTAGGTAAACCTTCTTCATTGAACTTTTCAACAAGCTTTTTTGCAGCAGCAGTCATTTTCTTATGACACTTCAAATAAGACACACTCTTGGGACTTGCCATGGCATGATTATGGTCATTGTTAAAAGATGTTATAAACCATATGTCTTGATTCTTTTTCTTGGACACAACAAGTGATGCTTGACATCCCATCCGCATACTTGAACATCTCCTCTTTGCTTCTCTTTTGTTACCATCACCTTTATCACTTTTCACTTGGCGTTCACCTTCCCTGATACATACCAAAATGCAATAATTGTCCTTTCTTGAGCGAATGCGGAACCCAAATCCTTTTGCCTTTGCAAATGATGTATAAAATTCCGCAACTTTTTCCAGGGAATTAAATTGCATTCCAATATAAGGCTCAATATTGACTTCTTCACCAATAGCAATTTGTTCTTCACCAAGTACATTATAGTGTACTATTGGTTCATCATCTGAAATGGGGTTATCCATCATTGTCGAAGAACAATTGGTTATGTATAAATCCATTATGTAGTAACCTAAAAACATTAAAACTCGCATATTAATATAACATGTATCCTATTAACAATATGATGTAGTATAATATTTAAAAAGGCAATTGATGAAAAGAAAACAATTCCATGTAATTTATGAATGGAAGAGAATTATAAAAATAAAAATATAATATAAAAAAAATATAACAAGTCACATATTACACACCGTGACTAAATTCACAATTGATTTCTTCACAATGCACCATTTAATATAGAGTAACAATCTATTCAATATTATCAGCAAGCATGATATTTATATTACTAAAATAATTAAAAATAAAAATGATTGATTTTAATTGATATTTCAATTCCATTGGACTTCTTAATCCACTAGAGTGGCTATTCGGTGATTGAAGGATAAAGGGAAGTAAAAGATGTGTTTTTTATTAAAAAAAAAATAGAAAGAAAAAGAAATAGTACCTGAATTTGTGTGAACAGTGCTGCAATTTTAATCTACCCAAGAGAATTGGCTAGCTATTCGCTAATTGATAGTATAAATCAAGGAAAAAGATGGTTCTTTATTCAAATGGAAAGGAATTAATAAAGATTGGCAAAAAGCATAGGCAGTAGTCGTAATGTTGCTTTCGTGATTCACGAGGGAAGAGTTGGCTTGTAGAATTGAGGATGTGTTTTGGGGTTTGGGAATTGACTCATGAAGGAAAGGTGTGAGCAACAGAGGTACGTGTTTTGGGGTAGGGAGTGTACGTGACCTACCTTCTCGTGGGCAATACAGGAAATTTAGTCATGATGCATTTGTTAATGATAGGCACGTGATTAGTTTTAGTAAATTTATTAGAAACGTTGGATGATAATAGAATGAACGGTTAGGATTTGGTGTACCTTTTTAAAAGTTATACTGGTGTAATTTGAACACTCATATATATATATATATATATATATATATATATATATTGAATTTTGACTAATGTCCTTATTCAATGAGTTAGTTATCTCCCTTTTGTTTGATTTTTTTTCCTTTTTTTTTTTTTGGTATAGAGATATTACATGTATTTTCCATGAGAGGCAATACAGTTTGAGCTAGGTAAGACCATTATAGGTGGTAAAACTTGTAACACCCTAGGCAAATCACACCAGGATGAGAGGGATCTAGAGATTGAACAAGGTATGGGACTATACAGTTGATGATGACTTAAAGGAATTAATTAGTACTACCTGTACCAACAAGATGTGTCTACTTTTCGGTAGCTCATCACTTAAGAACTCCACAATTAAGCTTGCTTGGCTTAGAGCAATTATGGAATGGGTGACCTCCTGGGAAGTTTTCCAGGAAGTGTGCGAGTGAGGACAAAGCATGCTGAAAAGTCTCGTGTTGGTTTGTGAGGATAGTCAACGATCCTGAAAGTAGCCGGGTTGGTTGTAGATGTCTTAGAAAGGGCTACCTACGGAGGGTCTTGACCGGTGGAAGGTTCTGACCAACAAGGATGTTGAGTGAAATGTCACCGTGTGAAGTGTCATAGAGTGTGAGCCGTTGACTCTTAGGGACGTTACAAAACTCTTCCTTTGAGTATATAATAAAGTTGCATGCTAGAGTTTGGACTCGAGATCATTGGTTAAGTTAAAACAATCTTGTGTTAGTTAATCCATGTGTTCAGTAGTTTCTTTTGTTTGATTTGTTTATGTGCAAAAGAGAGGTCAATACATTTTCTTTGAATAGGTGTTTGAGGAAGAAAAGTTAGATGTAATTGAAAAATTGTTGAAAGCTAAAAAAAATGACTTTCAAGCTTAAACAAAAGATTATAGTGCATAAAAGAAAGCACTTAAGATGGATATGTTGTTTCCCTTTTTATTTAAAGAATGTTAATTTTGAGACTATTACTTGTTGTTTATAGTTGTAATCAATGTGCCAACATGGTGTAGCATGATTGATAGATAACCTTGTCCCTTAAGCATGTGGTCAGAGGTTTGATCCTAGTTTGTGTGTATGAAAAAACATCTGTTGGGAGAGGTCAGTCCCTTAAATAGATCTCAGTACCTCGAAGGATTAGTCCTTGACTCATGGCCAAGGATACCCGAGTTCATCCAAAAATAGTTGTAATCAATGTATGAAATTGTGCAATATGTCATTGACTCATTAGGTGATCAATGAATCGCTCTACCTGCTATGAGGTGACAAATTGACAATGATGTCATCATGTTATTGAATCCTAATATTGTACATAGTTACTTATTAAACTCTCATTAGTGATTTTCTTTTGCATTCTTTACCATGTAGTCTTTGTCAATTATATTGATTGGGTAAACATATCTATAAATACTTTTAGGAGAAGAAAAGAATGAAATGAGTTTCTCTATAAGCTCAAATTAACTTATGTACAAACTAATTTGTAGAAGCTCTCATCTTTTAGAGAAACTATATTAAAGAGCTTCTACAAATTAGCTTGTGCATAAGCTAATTTTAGCTTATGCAGAAACTCATTTTATTTTTTCTTATTTTCTTCTCCTAGAAATACTTCTGGATAAGCTTACCCAAACAGACTTATTTCTATTCTTATTTCTCAATCATTTTGTATCTATCCTAATCATAATATTAAACAAACTCATCACATGTATTTAGTAACTCAACAATCAATAATACACAGTAAACATACCCGTCATCCTAAGGCTGACATGAGCTCATATAACAACTCCTTAGTCTAGTAATTTAGTTACAACCAAAGTATCAACAAGGGCATGATACACAAAAGTTCCAAGCCAAGTAGACCATACAACGCCTCCTCAAGACAGTAAACATTAACATCACGAAGACAACAAATTATAAAGGATCTGGGGTCATCCATATTACAACAACAAAAGGGAAAAGAGGAGACATTGCAATTTGACTAGAATTGACTACTATAACATGATAAAGCCTTTCAACTCTAGATCCTATGGCTAATAAACGTTATGCATAGCACTCAAATAGCTTCAAAATAGATATCATGAATTGCTTGGATACAACCCACATCCCAGGTCTTATTTCTAGACGTAATCAACTGCAATTTTGACTTACATCATCCTTAATATGATAGTCTGTGATCATTGGAAGAAGAAAAAAAAGAGAGAAAAGATAAGAATCTAGCTACTAAGTAATAACTTCCATCCTATAAGTGCATGGAAAATGATATCAACCACATAAGTACATGGAAAATATATAAGCTTCATAAAAACAGATTTTGGAGTAAAAAGTAGTAAGAAATCTATAATTGTTGTTAAAACATCTTGATTCAAAATTTAAAACTAGTAAAAATGATATCACGGCAATTGGCAAAGGCTTGGATCACAATTCCATGTCTCTACTGAGTTGCATAATTTATTTCATATATTGCCAAGTTTTCAGGGCTATACATTCTTGCTAGCAAATCTTCTCTATCAAATAAAAACCTACCACCAATACAAGCAGCCCTTTTCTACAAATCAGATGGAGATTCCCTTCTTTTTGCCTTTTTTCGCTATTCACAATATCAGTTCAATGGCATCCACCATACCATGTTGGAGTCTAAAGTCATAATGTATGTACTAGAAAGTAGTATCAAGTATATTTACGTTGAACACAAGAATCAATCATGTCTCATATGGTACTTTTGTGGATTGTTCAAGTAACTCACAACATGTATGATATTCACAGACATGTTTCAGAGAACCATCAAGTGAAATTCTGAATTTAAATTCAACAGAGCGTGAGAAACTTGGGATAATTCCATTCCATGGTTTGAAACATCAAACTACTAGCCTTAATGAAATATTTTCCAAATTCCTTCCAACTAGTAGACAAGACATAAAAGTCCGAACAACATGCTTTGTGTTCATAAATTTCATTATGTGGAGCAAAATAAAGTCAGTAATCACTGATCCCGTGTTTGTCCTCAATTCTGTCTGTCATTCTTCTCCTTCAAACACACCTAACCTACGAAATTTACAGAAATATATCATAATTTACTACTTACAAATGCATAAAATGAGGTGAGTCATTAACTGGAATAAAACAAAACAGAAAAAAAAAATGGTACTAAAGATGAAAAATGTGACAAATGTATTATGGATAAAGAACATTATACTTTCTTTAGAGTTGTACAATTTTTTTTTATTAGTAGGCAAATGACTTGGAATTTTATTACTAGTCTTTGGACTTATTCCACAAATCCATATTCCAAATTCATGTCCTTATCTCTAATAACTATATTTGTTTTTCTACTTGCCATTTGATGAGCATGTTTTGAATTCATTGAAACTCTCTTGAAATAGAAAAGCCAAAAGTACGTACCCAATTCTCCTCTGACCCATATATTGTACTCCACTCATCACAGGCTGTCTCATTTCTTTGTTAATTGTTACTTACCCTGTGATATGCTCTCTGCCAATTTTTTTTTTTTAAATCATCTTTTACTATTTCTTTCTTTGATTTACCATACTCAACCAGTCAACCCATATTTCTGTTCATATTCAAACTCTTGTTTTTCCACACACTATTACTTTCTTTTCTGTTTTACCTACGTAAATGATATCATTTGATCATCTCCTTATGTAATCCAATTTTCCTCTGCTAATAATGTTATTTAAACGATGTACTGTAACTGTGTTTCTGCATCAACCAAGAATGCATTTCTTGATATTTATACCAGATTTTTGTCACACTGTTCCCCACAGTGATAGTTTCTTAAATATAAAATTTTTATGTGTCAAAGACAAATAAAAAACCACATTTATAACAAGCAATATAAACAAGGCAGTCACAATATAGCAATCTATCATATGCTGCAAGAGAACATCAGGCAGGAAGGTAATCATAAAATGAGGTAAAAACTGAATAATTTATAAAACATCTCCACCTAAAGAGTTTAAGAATGGATTTTAATAACCACATCAAAAGAATAAAAAAAATTATATGTTTCAGACACATTCACCACAGAGATGGTTTCTTAAAAAAAATCATCTATCAAAGCCAAATAAGAAAACAACTACAATGAACCATATAAACAAGGCAATCACAATCTAACAGCCTGTAATTTGTTGTAAGAAGAGAGCATTGGTGAGAGAGGGAAGCATAAAATGAAGTAAAAATGGATTTGCTTGTAAAAATATTCACCTAAATAGTTAAGCAAGGGATAGTGATATAACTTTCAGCAATTTATGACAGCATCTCTGGTCATTGGAGAATTCAGAAGTAAGTACTCTACTACCCTGTTTACTTCTTCTTTAGTTATTTTTACGAATTGATCCCTTATCACTTTCAATGACTCCAATCTAACAAAGCACGGAGGTTGAGTTCTCGTTGTAGCAGAATTTGTTAGATCCTACACAATTAGAGTTAATTGAAGACATATTTTAATGGATATTGTGAAATGCAAGATTGAGTATAGGCAAAAAAATTGACATAAGAATGAAGACATCACATGAGCATTATGAAAATAAAAAGAGGAGAAAACAAACTAAAGTAACTTACTTTTAGTATTAACGTAAGGGTACGACAAGAAAGTGTCAATATCTTTACATTAGTGAAGAGTTGCAGCCAGCCTATGAAGACTGAATAAGATATATTAGTAGCGGTGTGAATAGTTGCTTCTTCAAGACATGAAAGATTACATGTGGAGGAGAGTGGTTGATAACTGAAACCTGAATAATTGGTGATTGTGAGAGAACTAAGATTTGGAGTAGCAAGCATAATTTTGCGTTCAAAGGTCTTCATGTTGTTCAGGTATTGCAGGTTCAAACTGGAAAGGCTAGAATTAGATATGAAGAGTACTTTTGCATAATCGTGTAAAGAGCATTCTTGAAGGACCAAAGTATTCAACAAGTTACAGGTTGAAAAGGGCTCAGCGCAGCCATCATCACTTGCAGTAAAACTGACATTTGCCAGAAACAAGCTTTTCAGCGCTGGTAACTGCAGAGATTTCGGAAGTTCCAAAGGAGGGCCGGAAAAACCGTAGGAAAGCTTAAGGAATGTCAACAAAGGACAGGAAAAAACAAGAGGGTCAACAAAAATGGGCATGTTTCCACAACTGTATGTTTCGATTTCCAAATGCTGGACATTGTGCGACACAGCATATATAATCACCGGATTCATGACCCTATCATCGGCGCACCAACGGAGATTAAGCAATGAGATGGAAGCATCTCGACCATACAGAACCTGACATACAAATTTGTTAAAATTGGCATCCGTTCTAAAGTCCCAGCGATAGAAAGAGAGAGTAGTGAGACGTTTCCAAAGGTCCTTCCATCGTTTAGACAAGATACAAGTCCCAACAGCATGGGTTGTGTTCATAAAATTCATTATGTGGAGCACAATACAGTCAGGCAACTCACTGAGCCTGTCCCTCTCAGTTTCTTTTTCCTCTTCCATTGATTCCTGACTGACCAAAGACAGATTAAAAATAATGTCAACATCTAATGGAAAACCTTGTGGAAGTGATCATCCCTTGGTGAGGGAAAACCTAGAAATAGTTGACATAGCAAAGCAACATTTGGTAATAATCCCCCAAAAAAGAAGTTGGTGAAAATTGAAAAGGAAAGAAAGGTTATACCTAATATTACCTATGTGCTCCCACCGGCGGATGTGGAAGGGAAACAAAGAGAGAAGGGGACTTGAAATTCAAAATGCGAGAGGATGAGGATGAGGCAATTTTTTCCTAAAATATCTGTAAGTACCTCCGTTTTATTTATCTAGTGGTGATGGTAATGGTTGCAGTGGTGGTGGCCGTCATGGTCGGTCATGATGGTGGTGGTAGCCATGATGATGGTGATGATAGGTTTGAAATATTTTAAGATGTGATAATTTACATCTTTTAGATATTTGATTTTATGTTTGATGAATCTTTTTAAGATTTTATGGTTACATGAGATTTTAATTTGAATTTAAAATATTTTAATCTAGGCCTTCCATTTTAATTAGGGGACGTATCATATGGAGGGACTAGATTAAAATATTTTAAATTCAAATTAAAACCTCATGTAACCATAAAATCTTAAAAAGATTCATCAAAAATAAAATCAAATCTCTAAAAGATCTAATTTATCACATTTTAAAATATCTCACCTATCATCACCATCATGATCACTATCACCACCATTATGGTCGACACCGTCACCGCCACCATGACCACCATCGCCGCCACCAACATGACCGTCGTCACTATTGCTACCGCCACCACCACTGCCAACATGGTGGTCATGGTGGCGGCAGCGGTTGGAAGTCATGGTGGTGACAGTGGCATTGACGGTCATGATGGTGGTGATGGTGACGGTCATGACAGTGGTGGTGATGATGATAATGGGTTTTAGATATTTTAGGACGTGATAATTAAAATCTTTTAGAGATTTGATTTTCTATTTTGTGAATCTTTTAGAAATTTTATAGTTATATGAGATTTTAATTTGAATTTAAAATACTTTTAATCTAGGTCTTCCATTTTAATCTAACAGTTAAGATTGACCATTTTCATTCTTTTATATATATATATATATATATATATATATATATATATATATATATATTGACAGCTCTCCCTTTATCTTATATGTTGTATAGCTTATCCTTCTTCCCTTATCTGGTTTTTTTTTTTTTTAATTATAGTCTCTAATTTCTTAGGGCTATATAATCCTTTGTTTTTTTTTTTAAAATTTCTTTCTATTGACTATATAAATAAGATAGTAAAAATTTGAATAAGCTCGTGCATTGCACAAGCTAAAACACTAGTTAAAAATTATATTAGCGACATTTGAATGCTATTTAATGTATCTAAATTGTTTTTTCAATATAAAAAAACATATTCTCAGTTATTGATATTAAAATTTTCTCTTCAAAAACAACCAAGGTTAAATTATTTTAAAAATAAATAAATTTATCATCTATACTAATAATAAAAGAAATACCCATATTTAGTTATACGATTCATTAGACGATGCTAAACCCTTTTTTTTTTTTTGACATTTGCTAAACCCTCTTATGAATCCTAACTTTTTTCAATTTTATTTACACACAATTGAAGCAACTATTCATAGGTGGAGTTTGATTTGTATTAGGCGGAGCCATGACGAGGTTGACGAGGGAATTCTTAATATCTACAAAAAATTTAAAATTTAACACATTGTTTAGTCGAATGAAGTGGATTTAATATCGTGGAACACCATATATTTGGTTGTGCAAGCATTGAGGGGTTATTGGAGGAGTGTATTTAGAGGGTAGCTTAGGAAAAAAAAATCGTAAATAAGGGAAAAAGGAGTGCACTAAGAAGGAAGAATTCGAAGCTTTTGATTCAAGGATCATTTGGGACCTCCCAACAAAAAAATAAACACGCACTGAGTGATCAGAAACCAAGCTAACGTTCCACTTTATCGCACATTCCAAGGCTGCAACAGTTGTCTCATATTCCCTTATGATGCATAGGCTTGCAACATCAATGCACTCGTCATCCTATTTGTTGTATATTGAACCTAGGTTAACCGCACACATAATTTATATAAGCAGAATATTGCTGTTTGCTAGTTCTTGATAATCTTTTTTATCCAGGTGTATGTGAGTTTAATTAATTATATCCTACAACTTTCTGCTTTTTAATTTGGAGCTGGCCGTGCCAAAGAGAAAAGGAAAACGTATGATTTACTTCATTGTTTGGTTGATGCAGATTAGTCAAGCTCAAGCTCCTTGGTTGGAACGTACTGCTTTCAAGCAAGTTAATATAATAATCATGCAAAGAAAAGAATCAAACTAGTGGCCCAAAATAAAAGTCACACAAAGGGAAAAGTAAGGCAAGTGAACATTACCCAATACAATCCTAATTTGAATATTCAATTTTTCTCAAAATTGGTTACTCTCCTTTCGTGTCCTTAGTTACCAAGTAGAAAACTGTTGTTATTCAAAATTCAAGGAACTTCTATAGTATAAGGGTCAAAAAGACCAAGTCAGTTTCAAAAGTACAACAAGTGAGAGAAGAGGTTTAGAATAACTAGCAACAAGACGATGAACTAAGATTGATCTCACTCACGGAAGGCATATGCCTTAGAAGCCTTGGCCATGGCCATGGTTTGGTCCTCTGCAGTAACAAAAGGCAAAATTGGTGCCTCACCCCACCCTACAGCACCATTGCTCAACTCAACTCTTTATGACCACATTCTCTAGAGGTAGCAGAACACCAAAATGAAATCATTCATGGAGTAAAAAAGCTATCCCCCATGCAGTGCCAATTTGGGGTAACACGGTTCCTCTGGCATCTTCCCCTTCAACAACCTACTTCGTGAGCTCCACCTATTGTTAAACAATGACTACTATACTAAAACTATGCTTCACTTTTGGTTCAGGATTCTCATTTATTTTGTACAGAATGTATTGGATAACCAAAGTATTAAGCAAACTCAATAATAACAATCAGCAGCAACAACAAAAAATTGTACTAAAACACAAATCAGAAACACAAAATCAATGAATCAAAACCAAGCTTACCTAAGAAACAAAATCAAAATCAAAATTGTTCTTATATGTTTACTTCAGAAACAAAATAAAAAGCACAAATCTACAAACCCAATGATCAATGCAGTGTGCTTCTAAATCTCATAGGATTTTCTGTGATGTAGTTGAAAAAGGAGTGCTTTAAATGTTTGAATAATTTTATTCTGTCTAAAAGTTGTTTGAACAATTTTCAATGTTATAATGTAATGTGGGGTTCAAGGGGTCTGATTTTGGCACTTTGTTTGTGTGCTTTCTTATCTGGCAGGTGTTATAAGAGGAGTGTTAGTGAAATATTGCTTTTAGTGGACAGGGTTGTCAATCTGGGGAAGCACTGGCAAAATGGCAGTCTTCTGAGCAGGTGGAGAATGGAAGATGATGGTGAATTTGTAATCATTTAAATTCAAATTTTCCATAAACAGTTGTTCAAAATCTAATTTGTTTTTCCTCTTTACAGGACCAAAACCTTCAGAATTTTATGGAAGATATACATGGAAGATTGAAATTTTTTCTCAGATTACCAAAAGGGAATTTTGTAGTAGTAGTGCGTTTGAGGTTGGCAGCTACAAGTGGTATGTGGCTTGGCACAAACTTATCTGCCTTACCTGGCTTAATTTTGGGTGCTTTAGAGTTTAACTATCTATGCTTTTCTGCATCACTTTAATTTACATGAGCTTGATGTTGCATGAAAAAGGGCGTGGTCCAATGATGATGTTTTTTTTTTCTCTATCCCTCATTCACTATTTTTTGGTATATAGCATATGCTTACACATTTATTGTAGCCAAATTGACCATAACGGCTTCCAGTCAATCTTAGTGTCGAGTTTATTATGAACTTATAAGTCTTGACAAAATATATTGTTTGTAACATATCTCTAAAAATTCTTTATTATGGAGGAAAATTATTGGGTTCGGGGTTACATCGTTCTTTCAAATACTCTGCAATTTTCAGATATCTACCAAAGAATTTGTTACTGTACAACAGTCTGATTTGTCAAACAAGGAAAATATACTGTTTATTTGATTTTTGAATATCGGGAGGAGTAGAACATGATCATAGAATTAACATACTTGATGCAGAGTTGGTACATGGATAGTGGATACATGCAATCTAACGGGTGCATATGGTTTGCTGAGACAGTACTTATGACTTGAAACATGCTGTACATATTAGTTGAGATTTTGACCTAATCGTGCTGTGGTATGTGGCAGGTATATTTTAATTTAGGCTTAATTATTAATTTGATCCCTATATTTATTTAGAATGTTCAATGTCCCTCAATTTTCGAAAGCTCCAATCAGGTCCTTTCTGTTTTAAAATACCTCAATGTGGTCCCTTATTTTTTAAAAATGTCTCAGTGTGGTCCTTTTCTGTCAGAATTTGCAACTTAGCACCATGGAGGAGGGAGGACATACCGTATCATGAAAATCTCTTTGCGCTGCAAGCAGCAATAGAGAGTTGTTGTTACTAGTTTCCTTTTAAAACCAAGGGCTGAATGTAAAGCAGAGCCATTTTACTTTGTTTAGGGCAAAAATTGGCTTGTTTGTGGCCTATTTATAGAACACATGTTTCTATCTTTTTCACAACTCAACCCACTTTCTTCTCATTCTCCCCTCAAGCTAAATGACAAGTCTATTCTTATCTTCCCATTCCACTTTCAGAACCATTAACCTCAAGAAGGTTGCAACACCAACATAGAGGATGAAGATGTCCCTTTCAATGTCATCTCCAACTCAAAAAACACATGCAAGTTTGTTCCTTGGATTTAGGTGTCTGCTTAAAGCTCTCCTCCACAACAAAACCTCAAATTTATTGAGCATGAAAAAGACTTAATTTTTCTTGTAAGTCTTTATCTTTTAGTTCACACTAACTCAATTTTGTTAGAGATGGTACCAAAACAGGTCTTAACATCTATGAAATTGGATGTTTCTACAATCCTTGTGGAGGAAACAGAAAAAATGAAAAATGTAAACGGTGTGAGACATTTGTTTAACCAACTTCTCCAAGTCCAAGAGAATGAAGTGGCTCTCCATAGTTTCTTCCTTCAAAACTGGGTGGGAGTGACCCCAACTTGATCTCCAAAGGACAGGGAATTACATACAAAAGAAATATTGAACCATGATTAAGAAGATGCAAATGCGTTCCTACTACACCATTCTGAGCAAGTATATATAGTACACTAAGGGAATGGATTTCATCAGCCATTATTGCCGCAAAATACTCTTCTCTCTTGAAAAGGACCCAGCAAGGGCCGAAAAAAACTTCAAAAAGGCACTAATAAGAGTGCAGAAACGCGCTCGAGCACACCCGGAAAAGTTCAAGATGTTGGTGGATATTGTTAAAATGGTCGCAGAGTTCGACGCGTCTCTAGTTTAGAGTGTTTTCAAAAAAAAAAAAAAAGGGAAAACAATAGACTTAAGAGAAATTAAACATATAGGGTTGCTTGAGACAGAGAGAAAATAAGAATGTTACATGAAATAAGTTAGAGATGGAAATTAGGTCTTGAATCCAAAGAAGGGGAGGCACAACATATATAAGTGCATCCAGGATTGATGCAAGTAGTCTCGAATCTTGTGGACAAAATTGCTTTTACAAAAACAAAGCAAAATCAAAGTATGAAATTTGGTAATAGAATGAAGAAAATTTTAAATTCTAACAAGTTTTCCAGAAGAAAGGATCCACCACACACAGATGACATATTTCAATGTTTTGAGTCCCCTAAATCTCAAATACCTTTACAAAATCCCCTATGCAAGTAATTTCTCTCATTCATCAACTTCTGAACCATATTACTATACTTACATTCCATTTCGACCAAACTTCTTTCTTTGCAATTATTATTCTCCACTGGCGCTATACCTATAACGATTCTACACGCACAAGCAAGTGTCTCACTATGTTTTTCTTTGGAATTTCTTTGGAATTTGTGTTCAAATGTGGACAGTTATAAGTGTGAGGAGGCTCTGAGCAAGTAGAGAATGATTATTAAGAGCCTTCAAAATGAAATTGAGTATAAGAATCTCAGGTTAATGGAGATGGAGCATAAACATAGTGAGATATTGCTTGTGGAGATGGAGCATAAACATAGTGAGACATTGCTTGTGCGCATAGAATCATTATAGCGTTGCTAGAGAATAGTAATTCCAAAGAAATAAGTCTGCTTGAAATGGAATGCAAGTATAATAACATGGTTCATAAGTTGATGAATGAGAGACATTACTTGTATAGGTGATTTTGTAAAGGTATTCGAGATCCAGGGAACCCAAAACATTGAAATATGCCACCCTGTGTGGTGGATCCTTTCTTCTAGAAAACTTGTTAGAATTTAAAATTTTCTTCATTCTATTACCAAAGTCCATACTTTGATTTTGTTAGGTTTTTGTAAAAGCAATTTTGTCCACAAGATTCGAGACTAATTGCATCAGTCTTGGATGCACTTATATATGTTGTGTCTCCTTTAATTTGGATTCAAGACCTAATTTCCATCTCAACTTCTTTCATGTGTCACTCTTATTTTCTCTCTGTTAGCATTTTGACAATATCCACCAACATCTTGAACTTTTTCGGCCGTGCCCAAGCGTGTTTCTACATTCTTATCAGTGCCTTTTTGAAACTTTTTTTGGCCCTTGCTGGGTCCTTTTCAAGAGAGAAAAGTACTCTGTGGTAGTAATGGCCAAAGAAATCCTTTCCCTTAATGTCCTGTATATACTTGCTCAAAATGGTGTGGTAGGAACATGTTTGTGTCTTCTTGATCATGGTTCGGATTTCTCTTTTGTATGCAATTCCTTGTCCTTTGGAGACCGAGTTGGGGTTACCCCCACTAGGGGTGGAAATGCGCTGGGCCGAGCTGGGCCCTACCTAAGCTGGCCTACTTTATATTTCTACAGCCCAAGCTTGGGCCTGTTACCCTTTACAAGTTTATTTTTTAGGCCTGAGCTTGGCCTTTATATATGTCCGGCCTGGCCTGTTAGCCTATTTAAAGGCTCGTTTCATAATAAGAAGTGTAAAAAATTGTTGTATAATAGTAAAATTATTATGCGTTGAAGTATTAGAATGTGAAGCAACGACATACATGTTATTCCTATGTTCCCTAAAATTGGATGCGTTGCATTCCTATGTACTTTTTATTTATTTATTTAACAAAGCTAAAGATTTTCATTAAAAACAATACGGCAATTTTAAACCAAAAGAAGTGGCCAAAACATACATACAAACATTACACATGACAGACTATCAAAGCCTTTTAAGCCTGACAAAAAAAGAAACCCTATTCCTGCTACCTATCTATGTGTATAGGAATTAACCTATTTCAAACATTAAAATGATTCCAATCGTCAAACCACTAAAATAATTTTGTAATTTCATTAAAGAATTATAATATTATTTTTATTAAATTAATTATAATATTTTTATTAAAAATAATATTGTTGCTAACCAGGTCAGCCCGTTAGGCTTAATAGTTTTTTTTTAAAGCCTATGGCTTGACTTATTTAACTAAAAATATTTTTTATAAAGCTTAAGCCTGACCTTTTTGCTAAACGAGCCAAGTCGAGTCAGGCCTTAAATGGGCCAGGCCATAGGCCTCTGACGGGCGGCCTGGCCTACTTCCACCCATAACCTCCACCCAGTTTTGAAAGAAGAACTATGGAGAACTACTTCATTCTCTTGGACTTGGAGAAGTTGGTTAAACATATGTCTCACACCATTTCCATTTTTTCATTTTTTCTGTTTCCTCCACAAGGATTGTGGAAACATCCAATTTTATGGATGTTAAGACCTATTTGGGAACCGTCTCTAACGAGACTGAGTTAGTGTGAACTAAAAGATAAAGACTTACTAGAAAAATTAAGTCTTTTTAATGCTCGATGAGTTTGAGGTTTTGCAGTGGAGGAGAGCTTTGAGCAGACACGTGAATACAAGGAACAAACTTGCATGCATTTTTTTGAGTTAGAGATGACATTGAAAGGGCCATCAACCTTTGTGTTAGTGTTCCAACCTTTTTGAGGTTAATGGTTCTGAAAGTGGAATGGGAAGATAAGAATAGATTTGCCATTTAGCTTGAGGGGAGAAGGAGAAGAAAGTGGGTTGAGTTATGAAGAAGATAAAAACATGTGTTCTATAAATAGGCCCTAGACAAGCCAATTCTTGCCCTAAACAGAGTAACATGGCTCTACTTTACATTCGACCCTAGATTTTAAAATTCAAATTAGAGTTTTTCCATAGCTAACCGATATGAAATCTCATTAAGATAAATTAGATAGTATAATGTTTTTTATGAATAAAAAAAGATAGTATAATGTTTTTCAACACATTGAGTAGAATAACATTATTTTGGGTTATAAAATGATATTAATAATTAAAGTTGTGTCATTTCTTATTGCTTTTCATTGTAATATTTAATAAATTTAACTGTATTTGAATGCCCACTCTAAACTTGCTTAGTTATGACCAAACCAAATTATGCAAATTTTTTGTAGGAATCGACCATGTTTATATTTCCACACGAGAATAGAACAAGTACTAAATAGTATATGCACTGACAATGTAAAGAATTTTTACGCTGCCATCGAATCACAAATCACCATGTATGGTAAGAAACCATATTAATGATAATTTCTGATTAATTGATAGTTTAAAATTTTACACTGATAGTGCATAAAAATTAAACTCTAGAACAAATTTACTATTATAACCCTGCAAGTCATAATAGCTTGAGGCAACTACTTGCATATGCTCGAGTTAGTTCGACAGCAAAACCCTGTGTCCTATAGCCAAAGTCGTTGGCAACTTTTAACATTATAATTCTTTGTGCCAATTTGTAGGATAACATTCACACTTACTGCAATGCACAATAATTTTCTCAAACTTGACCACTGACCTCCTCCACAAGAGCAAGCAAAAAATCAACTTATTTAGTCAAACAGTGTAACGAGTTTGCTAGCTCTCAATATAGACAAGACATAAAAGTCTAAACAGCATGTTTTGTGTTCATAAATTTCATTATGCAAAACACAGTTATCACTGATCCTGTCCTTGTCCTCAGTTTTATCCATGTCACTCTGCATCCTTGTCTTCAACTTCAACATCCTCACTGTTCCTTTTCCTGCAAACACATCTAACCTATGAAATGCATAAAATGAGGTGAGTCATTAATTGAAATAAAACAAAAGAGAGAAGAAATGGTATTAAAGATGAAAAACATGAGAAAAATATTATGTATAAAGAACATTATACTTTGTTTAGAGTTGTACAAATATTTTTAATTAGTAGGCAAATGATTAGGAATTTACTACTAGTCCTGGAACTTATTCCGCAAATCCAAATTCCAAATTCATGTCCTTATTTCTATTAACTATATTTTTTTTCTACTTGCCATTTGATGAATGTTTTGATTTCCTTTGAAATTATCAAATCTCATCACTGTTTTGGATTTGTTCAAGTATCTAGCCTCCCTTCCAATGTCTCATTGAAACTCTCTTGAACTACAAAAACCAGATGTGCCCAATTCTTCTCTGACCCATATATTATATTCTATTCCGTTCATCACAGGTTTTGTTTCATTTCGTTGTTAATTGTAACTTTCTATGTGATATGCTCTCTGCCATTTTTTTAAATCGTCATTTACTATTTCTTCTTTTGATTTACCATGCTCAACCAGTCAATCTTTATTCCTGTTCATATTCAAACTTTTGTTTTTCCCATGTTATTTCTTTGTTTTTGGTTTTACCTATGTAAAAAAATTAAAAAAAAAATTGCATTTTTCAGATACATTCGCCACAGTAATGGTTTCTTAAAAGAAATCTATCAAAGCCAAATAAGAAAATAGCTACAATAAACAATATAAACATGGCAATCACAATCTAACACCCTACACTATTTGTTGTAAAAAGAGAGTGTGAGCGAGAAAGGGAAACATAAAATGCAGTATAAATTGAATAATTTGTAAAAATATTTACCTAAATAGTTAAGCAAGGAATAGTGATATAACTTTCAGCAATTTGTGACAGCAACTCTGGTTAGTGGAGAGTTCTGAAGTAAATACTCCACTACCGTGTTTACTTCTTCATCAGATATTTTTATGTGTGGATTCCTTTCCACTTTCAATGACTCCAATCTTACAAAGCGCGGAGGTTGAGTTTTCATTGCAACAAGATTTGATAGATCCTACACAATTAGAGTGAATTGAAGAGATATTTTAATGGATATAGTGAAATGCAAGATTGAGTTTAGTGAAAAATTTTGACATAAGAATGCAGACATCACATGAGCATTAGGAAAATAAAAAGAGGAGAAAACAAACTAATTAAAGTAACTTACTTTTAGTATTATCTTAAGGGTACCCAAAGAAAGAATCAATATCTTTACATTAGTAAACAGTTGCAGCCAGCCTATGATATCTGAATATATATTACGGGCAGAGGTGTGAATACTTCCTTCTTCAAGAAACGAAAGATTACATGTGGAAGAAAGTTGGTGGTAACTGAAACTCAAACGATCCTTGATTGTGAGAGAACTAAGATTTGGAGTAGAAAGCACAATATTGTGTTGAGAGGTGTCCAGGTTGCTGGTGGTAGCTCGGAAGGTATTGTCCAGTATCAAATTCAAAAGGTTAGAATTAGATATCAAGAGTGTTTTTGCATCATTGTGCAAAGAGCAATGATCAAGGACCAAAGTATTCAACAAGTTACAGGTTGAAAAGGGCTCAGCGCAGCCATTGTCACCTGCAGTAAAACTGACATTCACCAGAAGCAAGGTTTTCAACGCTGGTAACTGCAGAGATTTTGGAAGTTCCAAAGGAGGGCCAGAATTGTAAATCTCAAGAAATGTCAAAGATGGACAAGAAAAAATGTACTTGTGTCTGAGATTGAAAGTTGTTCCAATTGCCAACTGCTGGACATTGTGTGACACAGCATATTTCATGACCCTATTCATGATTTTGGAGGCAGTTGTACCACTACCACAGGGCCATACACGAAGATTAAGTAGTGAAATGGAACCATCCCGCCGAGTCAGAACCTGAGATACAAATTTGTAAAAATTGGAAATCCTTCTAAAGTTCAAGTGATCGAATGAAAGAGTAGTGAGACGTTTCCAAAGGTTCTCCCATCGTTTAGACAAGATACAAGTCTGAACAGCATATTTTGCATCCATAAATTTCATCATATGGAGCAGAACACAGTCAGGCAACTCACTCAACCTATCTATTTCCTCTTCTCTGTCTGTCCCAATTGTCCTCTGTCTCTTTGTCTCCATTGTCAACTTTACCCTAGTTTCTTTTCCTTCTTCCATTGATACCTGACCAAAGACAAATTTTCTTTTTAATCAAAATAATCTTAGCATCTAACGGAAAACTTGGGGAAGTGATAATCCCATCCCATCCCCTAAAAAACTTGTTGAGGGAAAACCTAGAAATAGATGGCATAGCAAAGCAACATTTCGTAATAATCCCAAAAAGGAGTTGGTGAAAAGGAAGGGAAGTTATACCAATGTGATTTGGTTTGAGGATTCAGCTGATTGTCAAGGCAGAGGCTACCAAAGAAGACGTTGCGTACCCAAATGTGCTCCCGGCGGTAAATGAAGGCTAACAATCTGTGCTCCCACAGTCGCACCAGCGGAGGCGGAAGGAATGAAGCATGAGGAAGAGAAACAAAAGGTATTATATGGAAAATTAGGGTTGAGAACGAGTCAAGATGCATCAAACTCAACTCGATAAAAATTGACTCGGCTTTAAGTTTGACTCGGGTTCAATATGAACTTTTTTTTTCCAACTCGAACTCAACTCGATTCAAGCTCGCGAACAGTTTGGTTCATCTCATTAGCTTGAGTCGATTTAAAATTATAATTATTTTGCATATTTTTATTTATTCATTTATTTATTTCATACAAAAATAAAATTAATTAAAATTTATTTATATGAATTTAATAGAGAGAAAGAGGAGTAGGAGTGTTTGCGGTCTATTTTGGATAGGTTTTGAGCCAAAAAGACATCCCATCCAAAAATTAAAACATTGTGCGTTTTGGTTTGGATTGCATTCTTAAAAAAATCCGATTTGATCCAATCTGATAAAATGTGGTTTGGGTTGGATTAGATTGGAAGTTTTGGTTTTTACTGACACACTCTTAATGACATTTTAATTTCTTAATTCCAATATTCTCTTCTATTAAAATTTCTCTACTTTCTTTTCTTCTTTTAAATCAAATTATATTAACAATATTTTTTTTATAAAAATATTTACGAGAGGCACCTATTGTCATTTTCTTAATATATATATATTGTAAAGCATTGAATTGGCATTGAATACACTGTTAACAAAACAGTCAAAGCACACAAAGCATTGAATATAAAATGCATATAGGAAATATAAACCATTTTATTTCCTATATGCATTTTATATTCAATGCTTTATGCTTTGACCGTTTTGTTAACAGTATATTCAATGTCAATTCGATACTTTACAATATATTAAGAAAATGTCAATAGGTGTCTCTCTCATAGAGATTTTTATAAACAAAAATATTAATATAATTTGATTTAAAAGAAGAAAAGTAGAGAAATTTTAATGAAAGAGAAGATTGAAATTAGGAAATTAAAATGTCATTAAGAATGTGTCGGTAAAAACCAAAACTTCCAATCTAATCCAAACCCAAACACCTCCCCCCAAAGAGTTTAAGCATGGATTTTACTAACCATGTCAAAAGAATAAATAAAATTGTCTGTATTAAACGCATTCGCTACTGATGGTTTCTTAAAAGAAATTTATCTATGAAAGTCGTATAAGAAAACACCTACAATAAAAGGCAATCACAATCTAGCACCCTATAATCTGTTGTAAGAAGAGAGCATTAGTGAGAAACAGAAACGTAAAATGAATTAAAAATTGAATAATTTGTAAAAATATTTACCTAGATAGTTAAGCAAGGAATAGTCATAAATTTCAGCAATTTATGACAGCAACTCTGGTTAGTGGAGAGTTCTAAAGCAACTACTCCACTACCTTGTTTACTTCTTCATCAGATACTTATATGTATGGAATCATTTTCACTTTCAATGACTTCAATCTAACAAAGCATGGAGGTTGAGTTTTCATTGTAGCAAGATTTGATATAGCCTACACAATTAGAGTGAATTGAAGACATATTTTATTGGATATTGTGAAATGCAAGATTGAGAATAGGCAAAAAAATTGACATAAGAATGCAGGCATCATACGAGCATTATGAAAATATAAAGAGGAGAAAACAACTAAAATAACTTACTTTTAGTATTACCCTAAGGATACCCGAATAGAGTGTCAATATCTTTACATTAGTGACCAGCCTACAATGTTAGAAGTAGAGTTGTGAATACTTCCTTTTTCCAGCAATGAAAGATTACATGTGGAGAAGAGTTGGTGTTAACTGAAACTCAAATGGTCCATGACACTGGGGGAACTAAGATTTGGAGTGGAAAGCACATTTTTTTGTTGAGAGGTGTCCAGAGTGAAAGCGGCAAGTCAGCAACAAAACGGGAGCACCCTAGATTTATTTTGAGTAAATATTTTGAATTAATTTTAAAAAAATAAAATTAATCTTAACAAGAGAATTTATTCAATAAAATATTATTGCCTTAGATCTAAAATACTTTTATTAGATTTAAATATGTAATTTTACATCTTTGAAATATGTAAAATATATATTGAAATAATTTTATACTAGTATTATCATATTTTTTAAATATGTAATTTTACTTTAATTTAAAATATTGATTTTATTATATTTTATTATTTTAGCATTATACTTCAAAATATTGATATATTAATAGATGATAGGTTTATCTTATTTTTTTATTTTATTTTTTTCGGATACGTTTATATTATACTATTTATTTTAACCATTACACTATATACATTATTTATTTTATTATTTTTAATATTATACATCAAGATACTTTAACAATGACATTAATTAACATAATGACAAGTGTGTGATTTTTAATATAATGGCACACATAATTAACAATGACATTATCTAGTTCCGTATGACATATATAGACATATCATACCCTTGCAAAAATGTCTCATACTATTCTAGCTTCATCAGATGCAATCGCAACATGCGCTCCCATTTGCTTGAGAGAGTTTTGAGGCAATTCAGCTATGTGCAGGGAATTCCTCCTCCTCTGCTCATTGGTTATTCGACCTTTGTTGAGTGTGATGCGACATGGGAAAACTGGGATGATTACTTGGTGGACTTAGACTTGTAGCAGGTGGAGATTATTCATGTACTCCTGTACTACTCGGACTCGGCACTCCACCGAGTAGTCGAGCTGGCCGAGTAGAAACTATCACTCGGACTCGGATGATAATAACGGAAAGAATATATCTTACTATGAGATAAGATATAGAAACATCATGTTATAAGATAAAGATAGAAGATAGAACTATCTCTATCTTCATTACGAGATTTGAGGAGATTTGATAGGAAAATAACCCTATCTAATCTATCTCTTTACACCCTATAAAATCAGAACAACCCATCCCAATCGAGGTACGAATTTCTAATCCCAATTTGTGATACCTGTCTTTCCTCTGCGCCTCTAACTTGAGCGTCGGAGTGCCTTGGCAGGTACACCCCCCACCAGTCACGAAGGCGATCTCGGCGGAGCCACCGCACTGGAAGACTTACCAAAATTTGGTAAGAACATTTGGCGCCCACCGTGTGGCTCGGTGAAACTGTTCCTAGCCACACCAATCGCAACAAGTTTAATCCAATGACGACAACCCAGAACAAAACAGCGAACCATGAAAAGCGACCACAGGAGGGGGAAACCCAAATCCTGGGTGTACCACCTCCAGGGGATATCCAGGGAGGTAACCCCAACAACGTGGCGCCCTTCCCGCGTCAGATGCTTGAGAATCACCGGCTGATCCAAGCCCTGCAAAGGGAAGTTAACACGCTGAAACAGAGCAACGCTAAGGAGATAGAAGACCTCCGCAAGGAGAACGCTATCCTCCGAGAGCAATATCAAAAACTGCGAGAGGATCGGAACGGACTTTCGGCAGCCCACGCCGCTATCAACGGGTTCTCGGCAACCCACGCCGCTACCAACGGACTATCGGCGGCTCATACAACCGCCAACAGACACCCTGACCGAACAAAGCAGGAAGACACCACTTGGAGCGAGGCAGACCGAGTAACAACCCAATTAGAGTCCAGACCCGCCTCAGGATCGCGAGCGTCCCCAAGACGGAGTATGATACCTGAGACAACGAGGCGACACCCGTTTGTAGATGGAATCATGGAGACTCCACTACCGGCAGGGTGGAAGCCGTTATCCATAGATAGATACGATGGGCTGACCGACCCCGATGAGCACATCGACGCATTCGTCACACTGGTGAACCTGTACACAAACGACGACGCCATCATGTGCCGGGTTTTCCCAACGACCTTGAAGGGAGCAGCGTTGAACTGGTACACACAACTCCCCCCCCCCCCTCACTCAATCGACTCTTTTGCCACATTAGTCACTCGTTTCGGCACTCAATACGCTACGAGTCGACCCCACCACCTGACGGCAGTAGCACTGGCCAATATACAACAAGAAGACAACGAGTCTCTCAGGGATTTCATGGAAGGATTCGCCGAGATCTCCGTCAAGATCCGAGACTTGAATCCACAAGTGGCATTAACCGCCATGCTCATGGCGCTAAAATCCGGACTTTTTTCGGACAGCCTCTGCAGGAAACCGCCACACGACATGGACGAGCTCTGAGCTAGAGCAGGAGGATATATTCAGATGGAAGAAATGACCAAGTTCAGGGAACGGGTCAGGGGCGAATCCTATAAAAAACAAGAAGAACGAGAGAAACCAGGAGCAAATCGAGAGCGGAGTAGCAAACCTAGAAGCGACAGACCGCCCCGTGCAAGGTTTGCCCATTATACCCCTCTAACTGATAGCAGAGCACGAGTCCTGGAAGAAGCCTACAACGCCGAGCTGATAAGCCTGCCTACTCGAAACAGCTCCCCAGAGAAAGCAGATAGGTCCAAATTTTGCAGATACCATAGAGTACATGGGCACACTACAGAGGAGTGCACCACCCTGAAGGATAAGATTGAAAAACTTATCCAACAAGGCAAATTATGACGCTTTGTCCGAGACGACAGCCGAAAGCCCGTGCGAGAACGAACCCGGGATAGGGAAGACGATCGCGATAGAAAAACCTGACGCACGGAAGAGCCCCGCCAGGAACAGCAAACCAAACCTCACGAAGCTCGACTCCGAGGCGTTATCAACACAATAGCAGGAGAATTCGCTGGAGGTGGAAGTTCGAGTTCGGCAAGGAAGAGACACCTGCGTAGCCTCCGATCAATCAACTCGGCTTCAACAAACCCCAGAGTACACAAGAAAATGCCACCTATAACTTTCACAAACGCAGACTTCGAAGGCATAGAGCCCAATCATGATGACCCGATGGTGGTCAAAGTTGAAGTCGCAAACTGGTTGGTGTGCAAAGTCCTAGTCAACCAAGGCAACTCGGTGGATATCCTGTACTGGTCCACTTTCCAACAGCTAGACATCCCTGAAAATAAGGTACAACCATACACCGAACAGTTAGTCGGATTTGCAGGCGAAAAGGTTGATACCAGAGGTTATATTGACCTCCTCACAACTTTTGGAGATGAGATGGGGTCCAAGACCATCACGGTCAGGTACCTCCTAGTCAACGCCCTCACTTCATACAATATTCTTATAGGCAGGCCAGCACTCAACAAATTAGGGGCAATAATTTCAACTCCACATCTGGCAATGAAATCCCCAAATTCAGAAGGAAAGATAGTAACAGTCAAGGCTGATCAGGAGGCAGCCCGCGAGTGCTACTTAGAAAGCCTAAAGATAGCCAGCGGCAAAAAGGTCCCAGAACTGACGATAAAACACGTAGCATGCACTTCTCTCGCAACGCCAATAGAGGAGACCGACCTAGATCCCAGGGAGACCGAGCCGAGAGCAGAACCCACAGAACAGGTAAAATCCTTCCAAATAGGAAGAGAATCAAGGCAATGCACGAAACTCGGGACTCAGCTAGAAGGCGAGACCGAAGAAGCAATTGCCAAGGTCCTGTTAGACAACGCTGACTTGTTCGCATGGTCAGCCGCCGACATGCCCGGAATAGACCCAAGCTTCCATTGCCACAAACTTGCCATCTACCCAGAGGCCAAACCGATCTCCCAAAAGAAGAGGAAACTCGGGGCTGAAAGAGGAAAAGCGATAAAAGAAGAAACTGAAAAACTACTCGGCGCCGGCTTCATCAGGGAAGTTCAATACACGACATGGCTCGCAAATGTGGTGATGGTAAAGAAGGCGAATGGAAGATGGAGAATGTGTACTGACTACACAGACCTTAACAAAGCATGTCCAAAAGACTCATACCCGTTGCCTAGCATAGACAAGTTAGTAGATGGAGCAGCCGGCTATCCGATCCTGAGCTTTCTAGATGCATACTCCGAGTACAACCAGATACCAATGTACCCACCGGATGAGGAAAAAACGGCGTTCATAACTGACACGGCCAATTACTGTTACACGGTAATGCCATTTGGACTGAAGAACGCAGGAGCAACATACCAGCGTCTAATGGACAAGATCTTTACAAAACAACTCGGCAAAAACCTGGAAGTCTACGTCGACGACATGGTGGTTAAAAGCAGAGAACCAAAATCACATCCAGGAGACTTGACCGAAATTTTTGTCGAGATCAGAAAACATAATATGAGGCTAAACCCTGAGAAATGCGTATTCGGGGTGCATGGCGGAAAATTTTTAGGATTCATGCTCACCCACAGGGGCATAGAAGCTAACCCGGAAAATGCGCGGCTATCATAGGCATGAGAAGTCCGGGTAACATAAAAGAAGTACAACGACTAACTGGAAGACTGGCGTCCCTGTCCCGTTTCTTGCCAAAAGCAGCAGAAATAGCCAGACCCTTTTTTCAACTACTCAAGAAACAACAAGACTTCGGATGGGATGAAAAGTGTGAAGAAAACTTCCTAAAGATAAAAACACTACTTTCATCACCACCAATTCTAATAAGACCTGAACCCGGCAAGGACTTAATACTATACTTAGCCGTCTCGGGAGACGCAATCAGTTCGGTCATCATCCAGGAAGAAAATCAGACGCAAAAACCAGTCTACTACATAAGCCGAGTATTGAAAGATGCCGAAACCAGATATCAAAAGATAGAAAAGCTAGCGCTAGCCCTAGTCACCTCAGCACGACGGCTACGTCCATACTTTCAAAGTCACCCAATAGTGGTACGAACAGACCACCCAATACGACAGATACTGAGGAAACCAGAGCTAGCCGGATGAATGATAGCATGGTCGGTAGAATTATCCGAGTTCGACATCAAGTACGAACCGAGAGGACCTATCAAAGCATAGTGCCTAGCCGACTTTATTGCTGAGCTAGCACCAGTAGCGGAAGCGCCCCTCCCATTCTGGACCCTTTATGTAGATGGCTCCTCGAATGAAAAAGGTAGCGGAGCAGGAGTCATAATTGAAAGCCCTGAAGGGATTATCCTGGAACAATCACTCAGATTCGACTTCAACGCATCCAACAACCAAGCCGAGTATGAAGCCCTGCTAGCAGGACTAAAACTCGCCAAGGAAGTGGGAGCAAAACACCTTAGATGCTGGAGCGATTCAAAACTAGTCACTGGGCAAATGAATGGATCCTATCAAACAAAGGACCCCCAAATGACAAGATATTACCACTTGGCCTCCCAGTTGAAGAACGAATTCATTAGTTTCGAGCTCAACCACATTTTGAGAGAACAAAATGAAAGAGCCGACCTACTATCAAAGTTGGCAAGTACAAAGAAGAAAGGCCAGCACCGAACTGTCATACAGGAAACAATATCCGCCCCGAGGATCGAGAAAATTGTCTCTAACATCAACTCGGCTGACAGAGAATGGATGACCGAGATATGGAACTTCTTGAAGCAAGGAACCCTCCCAGAAAGCCGGGAAGAAGCTAAAAAGATCAGAAGAAGGGCCAGCTACTATGTCATAGAAGGAGAAGACCTTTATAGGAGAGGCTTCACTGCACCACTGCTGAAATGTATCACGAAGGCTCAGGCCGAATATGTGGTAAATGAGATGCACAAAGGAATATGTGGAATGCACTCAGGAGGAAAAGCTATGGCCTCCCGAACTCTAAGAGCCGGATATTACTGGCCAACGATGCGTCGCGACTGCACCGAGTACGTCAAAAAATGCGAAGAATGCCAAAAATATGGCAACTTATCCCATCTACCAGCAGAGGAATTGCACAATATCACAGCACCATGGCCCTTCGCCCTATGGGGAGTTGACATATTAGGCCCTTTTTCACTCGCTAAAGGACAAGTGAAGTTCCTCCTCGTCGGAATTGATTACTTCACAAAGTGGATCGAGGCCGAACCCTTGGCAACTATCACCGCCCACAATGTGCAAAAATTCATATGGAAAAATATCATATGCCGTTTTGGCATCCCCCACTCGGTGATTTCCGACAATGGTAGACAGTTCATCGAAAAGAACCTCGAAGAGTTTTTCAAAAACCTAGGGATTCGGCACCGAGTGACCTCAGTGGAACATCCGCAAACCAACGGACAAACTGAAGCCGCAAATAAAGTGATACTCGGAGAACTGAAGAAGCGAGTAGGAGACGCTAAAGGAAGTTGGGCAGAAGAACTTCCCGCAATCTTATGGGCATATCGTTGCACACCACAGTCAACAACAAGGGAAACCCCTTTCAGACTCTCATACGGATCAAACGCCATGATACCAGTAGAAGTCGGAGAACCCTCCCTACGAAGAACAAATTTCGTCCAGGAAAACAACGATCAATCACTCAGGCATGCACTCGACATGACCGAAGAGATGCTCAACGAGGTCCAAGTCAGAATAGAGGCCTGTAAAAGAAGAGCCGAGAGGAGGTATAACACCAAGGTCAAACCAAGAAACTTTGAAGCTGGAGACCTGGTTTGGAGAATATGCGGGGAAGCCAGAAAAGCTACAGGAGAGGGTAAATTGGCAGCCAACTGGGATGGCCCCTTCAGAATAACCGAGTCGCTGGGAAATGGAGCTTACCGATTGGAGTACCCATCCGGCAAAACCATCCCCCGAACTTGGAACGCGACACACCTAAAGTTTTACTATAGTTAGAAAAATTATAAGTGGTGATGTACTCTTTTTCCTACTTTGACATTTTTTCCCAAGAGGTTTTTTGTCAAAGAGGTTTTAACGAGGCACACCCAATTTCTCTCATTAATGAAACTCCTTCCTTCAAATTATCTATTTAGAGTTAGATTTAACCGCGTAGACCTTTACAAGGATACAAAAAGCGAGTTAGACCTAACCGAGTAAAGGATACAAAAGGCGAGTTACAATTAACCGCGTAGACCTTTACAAGGATACAAAGGCGAGTTACAATTAACCGCGTAGACCTTTACAAGGACACAGAGAGCGAGTTAGATTTAATCGCATAGACCTTTACAAGGATACAAAAAGCGAGTTAAACCTAACCGAGTAAAGGATACAAAAGGCGAGTTACAATTAACCGCGTAGACCTTTAATACAAAAAAGCGAGTTAGCAAAAAACCGCGAAAAAACCATTCGAATAACAAAGAAAAGTCATTAACACCCTATTCGAAAGGCCGGGTGCTAGCCTTGAATATAAATTTCATTAAGTACCCTATTCGATAGGCCGGGTACGAGCCTTACAAAAACAAGAAAAATATAAACACTAAAAAGGAGCATCTCCCCCCTCCTGAATGGAACAGCCCGGAGCGTCCTCACCAAGTGCAGACTCCTCAACCAATTCCCCCTCTTTATTGATATCCTTGTCAACGTCAAAAAGAGAAGTGTCGGCATCCTTGAAGAAATAACGAACTTGGCGAAGTGCCTTGCTGAACCCAGCCTCATGGGTCTTAACAATCTCGTCCAAGGCCTCACCCAGATCGGCTTTCAGCTTAGCCTCGGACTCGGCAGCCTCAGTCCTCGCTTGAGCAAGCTCGAAAACGAGCCTATCCACCTCAGCCCGCAACTCCCGAGTCGAGTTCTCGGACGCAGTTAAGGAAAGTTTTAAGTCCTCCTCACGACTCTCAACTTCCCTCAACTTGGCCTCCACTCCCTCCTGAGACCGTCGAGATTCTTCAGCGGATTGGAGAAGAGTCTCGTTGGCCCGGGTAGCCTCCAACAGGGCCTGCTCGGCTTTTGCAGCAGCCTCCTTCACCATAGCTAACTCCCGGTGGCCGTGGTCGAACTCCTCGGCCCAATACTGAGCAATAGCCCATGACCGAGCTTGGAAGCGACAAACAGCCTCCATAGAAAGCATCGGCCCAGCATCCCTCAACATATCCCGATCAGCTTGACCGAGATTGTCGGCAGAGATGAGGGCCCCGGGGTTGAAGTCCTTTCCCCAAAGCGAGGTCCGACCATCTTTCATAGAAAGAAAAGCCGGATGCCTCTCAACAGCAGACCCCGAAGCCTCAACACCGGGTGGACTCGATTTCGACTTCTTCGAGGGGCCATCTCCTCCTTGAACGACCTCTCGCTGATCCCTCTTCAAAGGAGGAGGAGGAGGAGGAGGAGGAACAGGCGAAGCGACTCGAACCGCCTCAGTAGCGGGCTCCTTACCCTTCAATTTCTCCAGCCTTTGCTTTTTGGCCGTTTTATAATCAAATTTCCCCATCACAGCTGCAAAAAAGACAAAACATCAGTAAAAAGCAAAGTAGAAGAAGAAAAACCGAGTAAATAAAAGGTACTCACCGTCCCAATCCTCTCTCGGAGTCCGAGAAGTAGGAATTCCCACAACTATTTTACAGGACAAGGATGCAGTAACTTACACAGCGTAATCATGTCATCCTGATCCTTAGGAGACATGTCCACGACCTGCCAAGACAGCCGTTTGTTCGGGGAGCGGGTCCAATAGAGAGGGAACCTCGGTTTCCCACGGCCATCAAAACATTCGACCTCTCCTTCCGGACCTGGTCGGACACGAAAGAAACCACTCTTGAAATTTTTCCAAGAGGAGGTATAAGGACTAAAGATTGACCGACCAGGAATCCCAGTCAAGGAGACCCAACCCCCCTTTTGACTCTCTTTTACTTTATAGTGATACAAAAATTTAGGAGCAGTAGGAGTTATAAAGAATTTACTGTAGAGCACCCGGAAAGCCTGGAGAGAAGCCCAGGAGTTCGGGTGCAACTGCGTGGGAGCAACATTCAGTGCCCGAAGAACGTCAGCCTCGAACTGGTCAAACGGCACTGTAATGCCGAGAACCGAGAACAAGGCTTCATATACAAAAGTAAAATGTGGTTGGTGCGAGTCAGCAGACATAAAAACTCGGTCATCGAGCCCACAAGGTTCGGCATGGACCATACCCGGGCCTTCCGAATGACACAAGTCAATGGTTTCAAGAAGGGCAGACAAAGCTTCCTCGGTCTGATACCGAGAAGCATATGCACCTACCTCCCCAGCCACCCAAGAATAGCCGGAAGTAGTAACAGGAGGATATACCTTTCTACCCCTAGAATCAATAGGCTGGGGAACAGAAGGAAATAGAAGACGAGCACGCCGAGTCTCAAGAGGACGAACCTCAGTGGCCTCGGAATCCTCTAGAACCACCACCCCCCCGACAGGAACAACCAGAGGCGCTTGTGCAGGGTCGACGGATGGACGAACCACCCCGACACCCACGGTGGCAACGTTTGCCGCTGACGCACCATCGCTAATTTCATCAGAACCAGGATGGTGCGAAGGAGAACCACCATCGGAACCCTCTCCGATGGGGCGAACCTCCGGCATAAGCATACGACCCCCGTCGGAACGCCCAGAATCCCCGGAAAAAGAAGACATTATAGAACCACAGAAAAGAAATGGAAAGGAGAAGGGCGTACCTAAACAAAGAACAAAGAAAAACCTAGAAGGAGGACAAAATGGCAGAAGGGAGAAAAAGCTTGCAGGAAGACAAAACACAGAAATAAGAGTGAACGCCAACGTCAACAGTACCCCTTTATATAGAACCCCAAACGTCGCGAATACGAAAGGGCGAAATGGTTCGAACCGTTGGATCAAGACCCTTCACTAGGCCAATCAACGGCTATGAAGGCTTGAGACCTTTGGGAATCCCCAGACCGTTTCAAAATTCAAAAAAGTAATCACTGACGCCGCCCTTGGGAACCGTTACGACGTCAATATGTCTAAAACGACATCTTCACCAAATGACGTGACGCTTCGAGAACCAAAGTCGTCTCGGCCAAATAAAACCCGAAATTGGTATAACATTACTTAAGATCCTACATTACTTCAGAGCTTGGGGGGCATGTGTACTACTCGGACTCGGCACTCCACCGAGTAGTCGAGCTGGCCGAGTAGAAACTATCACTCGGACTCGGATGATAATAACGGAAAGAATATATCTTACTATGAGATAAGATATAGAAAGATCAGGTCATAAGATAAAGATAGAAGATAGAATTATCTCTATCTTCATTACGAGATTTGAGGAGATTTGATAGGAAAATAACCCTATCAAATCTATCTCTTTACACCCTATAAAATCAGAACAACCCATCCCAATCGAGGTACGAATTTCTAATCCCAATTTATGATACCTGTCTTTCCTCTGCGCCTCTAACTTGAGCGTCGGAGTGCCTTTGCAGGTACACCCCCTCATTGGTTATTCCACCTTTGTTGAGTGTGATGCGACATGGGAAAACTGGGATGATTACTTGGTGGACTTAGACTTGTAACAGGTGGAGATTATTCATGTACTCCCAATCACTTCTCGAAGGATGATGAGAATGATCAATGAATCAATGGGGATATGGATCCATACATAGAGAAGAAGGGTAGCCTAGAACAACATAGAAATGAGATACTAGGTTTCCCTTGTTTAAACTTTGTTATATATATATATATATATATATATATATATGACTGTATGTTGTGTGTAGAGTGAAAGCTGTATGAAATCCCTACTCTCTTTGTAGAAGTGATTTAAAGAAACCAATCACCTCACTCCTCGCTTCTTCCATGTGTGTGTATGTATGTATATGCTAATACAACATTGGAGATGCCAGTGAAGGAAGAAAAGGGGGGAAATTAACATCAAGACTACTAGAAGAACACAGGAATACACGTCTGAGATGTTCGTAGCAGTCCAGAATAGATATATTTGAGATTCATACTAAGTAAGAAAAATGTACATGGTCAGTAGTAGAGTACTCATTGCTCTAATCTAGTTTAGGGAGTAATTTGTTTTGTATAAGGAAGAACAATTATTCACGTCATGTAAACTTGATACTACGAATATGTATGATCATATTGATGACAATGAAGTATATTGTATTCATGGGTCACAACAGAAGACACAATAACTTCATACAGCGGTGATTGTCCAAATGCAGTATCGAGTTTTAATCATCGCTGGTCAAAGCCACAAGCAAATATCATTTTAAATGCAATATTGATGCGCCATTTTTCCATGAAGATAGATTATTCGGTTTTGGCTTTTGTATTCGAAATGCTGAAGGTGAATTCATTATGACCAAAACTTCTTGGAAGAATGGCTCACCTCGAGTACATGAAGCGAAATCTCTATGGCATTAATGTTGGAAGCTTTTATTATATACTCCTTTCGGACTAAAATATAAACAAAAAAAAAAATTGCATGTGTGATGGATTAAAATATAAGTAAATTTTAACTAACTCTCTCCTATTTAATAATATCATCTCCAAAATATCATTCATTTAATTAGAGTTTTATTTCCAACCACCTCTTTTTTTGTCCTATGCAATACTTTAGGAAATGAGTTAATTTTGAATTGGATTGTAAGCAAGTTGTGGAGGCTCTCAATAATTCCTTAATCATTCGGAATTTGGCTCTATGATTCACAACTGTAATTATTTATGGAGAAATAACTATAATTAATATTACTTTTCCGTTTGGATGCTAGGGAATATGTGGAGACATGACACATCGAACACACTAGTAGTTAATGGAAGAGAATGGTATAAGCAATAAAAGTTAGCTATTATATTATTCATCAACATAATTTTTTTAATTTCTCTTTATAAGCATTTTATCTCATACTTTTCTATTTTGTCTTCCTATCTCACTCTATATTGTACCAAGAAAAAAAAATTGTACAAACAAATTATACAAATCCAACTTCTCGTAAAAATTAGCCAAGTTTGGATCCATAATATATAGAGCCGACTAAATTAACGGGAAAAAAAAAGTGAGCAAACGCCAAAATAACAATCTATCTCTCTGAATATATAGAAACCCACTATTGGTGTAACAAAACATAGCCAATTTGTGCTTGTTTCTATCTCACACTATTTCAGCCCCTCTCTCTACAAAAGCGTTCTAATTAACTTCCACTTTCTTTCTCTCTACTCCACCTTTGTTTCCATCATGAACCATTTTCTACATGTAAAATAGAATATTCTCAAAAATCAAGAAATAGGCCTTTTTGCTATCCAAGAAACCCAGAGATGGTAAGATCAGAGGCTTATAGTGAAGAAAGTGATCAACAAGAAGTTCATGATAACTCTGGAGGGTCCAAACGATCTTATGATTGCACATTCTGTAAGAGGGGCTTCAATAATGCTCGGGCTTTAGGAGGCCACATGAATATCCACAGGAAGGAAAGAACCAAGGTCAAGCAACTAGTCACACCCATTTCTTCATCACCACCCAACAACTTCACCAATGAAGAATCCATAGCCTCTCCTTTTGTTCCACAAGTTTCAAGCCAACCCTCAACCTCAAGGTACTACTCCATTTTGGACACTCCAAGGAACCATCATGGCATGCATTTTCAGCCACCACCAGAACCTAGCCCTAGAAACCACCCACCTTCATTTACCTTTCAATATGACTTTCATAACACAAGGTTATCTCAGTCTTTGACAAGGAGCCAAGAGCTGGTGGGTGCCAATTTAAGTCTTCAAATTGGTTCAAGTCATGTGGATACTGATCAAGCTTGGAGAGGAATTGAGCAAGATGGTAAAGAGGAGGACTTAGAACTCAGGCTTGGTCATGATCCACACTCAAACTACTAATTAAGGTATATGGTATACTCTATGTGAGTGTTTGGTTTTAGACCATTGGTATTTTTTATAGAAGACAATCTTGCTCTAGTCAAATAAAATTATTATAGGAAACAAAGTTCTTTTAATTAATTTGCTATTTCTGAATATTTATTAGTTAAGCTGGAACAACCTCACATCATTAATCCATGCTCTTGATAGTTAAATACTCCCTCCGGACTGAAATATAAGTAAAAAAAATTGCATGTGTGTTGGATTAAAATATAAGCAAATTTTTGTAACACCCTCACTTTTATTATTTTGATTAATATTCTTTCTACGCAGTATTTTATGAAAATGTGTTGAAGAATAATCTCAATAATGTGAACACGTCATTGTGTTTATAATATTGAGATTCATTTAGTGTTGATTTTTCTAGGATGGAGCCTAGGAAATAGTTAAATGACTGTTTCGTTCCTGAAACGAAAAAAAATAAAATAATAACAATAAATACATAAAATTGTTTAAAATTTATTTTTAAGCTAGAAATATGCTTAGAATAATTAAATACATTTTAGAAAAAAATTAGAATTAAGAAGAAATTATAAAGGTAAAATGACGAAAATACCCTTGGTTGACTGTATGGGCCAACTAGAGAACTTGTGATCCCAAAATAATTTAAAAAAAAATAATGAGTCAGTTTAAATTAGAAAATTATTATTTGAAGGTAAAGATTTTAAGAATCATAAAAATGGAATTTATTTAGAATAAATTATAATTATTAAATAATTAATTAATTTTCTATAAAAAAAAAAAAGTGTAACGAACGAAAAGTTTTGGAATGATCATGGATTGGGCATGATAGCCACGTAAAGCCCAAAGGACCATCTTAAAAAGGTCATATTAAGATTTGCAAAATTAAATAGTAAGTAATTTGATTTTTACACCTAATTGTACTTGCAAATTAATTGAAGATTTTGAAGAATGTGTTAATTTATCTTTCAACCGACTTAAGTAAGGTGGCAAATCTAGAAGGCTCTCATATTTTCCAGCTATTTCTATCTTCGGAGTTTATTAAAAAAAAATATTAATAATAATAATAATATAATAGTAATAGGCTTTAACTTCACTTCGTTATAAATATTCACCTTCACCGTTTAACATTTCAACATTTTTATCCGAATAGTTTTCCTTCTTCTCCTCTGGCCAAACTGTTTCTTCCTTCTACTTCACTTCTTATAAATATTTTTCATTAGCAAAAATATTCCAAAACACCTCCACAAATGTAAAAGAGGATCAAGGCAAGCTTACTTGGTTTTCCAAGACCAACAATATCAAACTTTTCCTTTCTTCTCCAAGTTTTACCAAAGGTAAGGGGGGAGTGGGGAATAGCCTTAATATATCATTGATCAATAGGTTGTGGGAGGGATTTACCCCTAAATCCCTATTTATTTTAAATTAACCACTATACTTCTATTTTAATCCCTTATATGTTGTGTTATTTTTTTCTGTTTTAAATTTCTTATGGCATGTGAGTAATTATTTTAATTTATTTTCCAATGTTTTGTGTTTAATCTTGAATATTATTGGTTTGATTATGCTCAACATGGATATTTATGCTGTTAGTGAATTATCTATGGTAAAGATGATTTTTATTTGGTGAGAAATATGCTTTTCATGAGTATTTTAGTTCCAGAGGATTCGGTCCTCTTCAAGCGTGTATATATATATATATATATATATATATATATATATATATATATATATATATATATATAAGAGTTCACGTGAAATAGAGAAGATGAGTATCAAAGTTAATTACTTGGTTTGAATGGATATTCCATCTAGTAAAATTAAGTTATTTAGTATTAATTTATATTTGTACATGTTACTATATTCTATAATATATATAAATATCAATTTTAACTTAAATAAAATTACTAATTAGGTTTGTATATATATGGACTTCTACTTACAGGCACACGTAAGCATTATTTAAATTTAAACAAATTGGTAATTAGGATACATATAAAGAGACTTATACATAAAGAATCGTTTATACCTAGTATAGTTAAATGAAATTTTTTTTAGGTGAATTTGCTTAAGTTACTAATACGCGTAGTTTTTATCAAATAAATAAATAAATAAAAGAGAAATATAAATTAAAGTATATAGGTAATTTCAATTACTGTTAATATAAGCAAATTGAAAAAAAAAAATGGCCTAAGTATTTAAAAACTAGGAAGCATGGAAAAAAATATATATCTACAAGATTACTATACGGCTATGATGTTTAAATTATTATTATTATTATTATTATTATTATTATTATTATTATTGTTGTTGTTGTTGTTGTGATTGAAGGTAGAGATAAGTATATCTCTATGACTAAGTAAGTAATTGAGGAGACTCTGCCAAGAGAATCTAGAAAGTATATAATGAAAACCAATGTCTGAGAGGTCTTATCTGGACTATGTTCTGAAAACATATGTTCCAGTGTGTAAGGACCATGCTTTGGAAGCATGTGTACTAGTGTCAGGGAAGCCACAACTTGGTACACTGCAGGATGAAAGGCATGGACCTCTAATAGGGTCTGAAGGGTTTAGCATCGAGTAAGTGAGTATCTTAATGGTCGAGGGTAGCGTCCTCAAATCAGGCACTCATGATCCCAGCTTGAGCACCCCGATACCTGCTCAACATCACCAAGATTGGTGTAGTGTATACCTCTATTTAGGGTTGTGACCCTGAGCTGAAAGATTGCTCGTTTCTCGAGAATATAAAATCGAAGTCGTGATGTCAGTACCATTGTTTTTTTTAGGAGAGGTATACGAGCTCCCAATCACTTCCCAAGAATCATCGAAAATAGGTATGGATCCATATGTGTGGAAACGGTCCGTGGTTGAGTCATAACAACTTAGGTCAAACCGTAGGTTCCCCTATATTTGTTTGACTAACACTTGTGTGCCTTAAGTTATATGTTAGACTTATGAACCTATTGAGAAAATGATTTGAGGCTATATAAATCCTCACTCCTTGTTTTGTGTTTTCTATATTTTATTATGTGATCGCGGTACGAGCAGACGATGGGCCCGTTCCATGGGATGGCGAACGTTCTTGTCAGTTATAGCCCATTAGGACATTAGGACCATGACATAGTCACTAGAATTAATACATTACAAGGACCCGTCACCTATACTTTTATGTCTCCTATTCCTGGCGCATGGTTACCTATAACTCAGCTTACTATCCCTATGACTCTCTCTTCTTCGACTGTTCCGCCTGGATATGTTAGGGCTGCCCCACCACCACCTCCTCCACCTGCAGATGATTTCACATGGATGTTGCACCTGTTTCTACTCCTAATCTAGCTGTTATACCTGCTCCTTACATCCAGTATTACATGCCCTCAGTTCAGCTTCCTTTAGATGAGTTCCCACCACCCTATGAGCCAGGCATGACCAATGGTTGGCTGTCTACTTCATCTTCTTCATCTTCTAGTAGTTCAAGACTACAGATGGCAAGAGGGCATCTGCCTAATGGACATGCACATAATGAAGATGCTGAGATGGAGGATTCTGAGGATACACAGTGAGGATGCTGACTTAGGATGGATCAAGCTTTTTGCATACCCTTAGTGGTTTTGGGGTATTATATATAGATACGTTACTGCTCTGACATAGGCCTTATTTTGTTGTACATATGGGGCGGTTAGTTAGAGTTGACTTTCTGATGTATCTTTTTTGTTTGTATGACTCTAGTAATTGATGATGATGATGTATCTAAATTTAATGCATACGTATATATGTATGACGCCAGGATGTTTATTTTGAGATCATGGTTCTTTATGTAAAATAATTCCGACGTATAATGATCTTGAAAATATTAATATGGAAGTTTAATATATATATATATATATATATATATATATATATATATATATATATATATATATATATATAGCACTTTTAATAAAATATTCAATGAAATTAAATAAGTAACCTTTAAATATAGTGGGTGTTACAATTTTAACTAATTCTCTCATATTTAATGATACCATCTCCAAAATACCCTTCATTTAATTAGAGTTTTATTTCCAACAACTCTCTCTTTTTTTGTCCTATGCAATTAAATATAAGGGGTACTTTAGGAAATGAGTTAATTGTTTTATTGAGATTATCAAAATTAAATGATACTAACTAATTTTCTTAAAGAGTGTGATTCAGTTTTTTTTTTTTTGCTTATATTTCAGTCCAGAGGGAGTAGCAAAAGACTGTAGTAGCCAGTAGTTAATAGGTCCTTAGTAGAAAGGATATTATAATATGTTAGCATGTTTATGCTGCAGATGGATTTAGGTGGATTTGATTGCATAATGCTTCACTTTCTTTCTTTCTTTGTTTTGGAGGCAGGGCCTCATTTTATTTGTATCAAGAGCTTTGAATTCCACCAACTTCAACACACCTTACGCTCAGTTGGTCATTAATAAAAAAAATTATTTATATATATAAAAAAAAGTTAAATAGCATGTTTGGAACTGTGGTGAAGACATGGTTTTCCACATCAACTTAGAAACAACTAGTTCAAGCTTCTACGTTTCTCCAAGAGAATTGATGTGATTCTTTGATTCAGACGTGCATCCAAACAGGTATAAAGTGTTCTTTTATATATAGTAACGTTGTATAGCTGACTATGTAATTTGATGTGTACCCGAGTCCTGTTTCATGCAAAATTAAGGTTTGTTTGATTTGATAAAATATTGTTTTATTTTTTATGAATAATTTTAAAAATCATGTCATTTTCCTATTTTAACTTTAAATATTTAATTATACAGAAGATGATGAATGTAGCATTTTGTTTTTTTTTTATCGTTTCTTTTATGATTATTTAAAAATAATAAATAAAATAAAAATACGATAACATATTATAATTATTTTTAAAAATATAACTTAAAAATAAAATTCTCAAACCAAACACATCAAGTAGTCCATTTTTCACCATGTTGGAATTGAAGTCCTGGAATGATAAATGTAATAGGATTGTATATTACTACTTAGGGTGTGTTTGAAAAAAACATTAGAATGAACGTATAACCTATATTTTTTTCCAATTCATCAAGACATTTGCTTCTCCATTTGAAGCTTTGGAAAGTGTGGATGGACATTTGCAAGATTGTAAATGATAAATCAAACACACACTTAAATATTGCGTTTGTGCAAGTATGGTGACAACAATTTTAATTAGACCGTGTTAGGAATAGAATAAAAAATATATTTTTTAAATAAAGTAAAATAAATTAAGGAGGAGACTTATTAAGTTACTCAAATTAAGTCGGTTGTTCATAGTATCTAAAATACATAATTAATTGCTTATTGACTTGCTTAAGAGCTTTTTCAATGTGTTATACTTTACTTAAGACTTAAGAGCTTTTATTATTATTTTTTTCTAATGATAAACATTAAATGAGTTGCTTAAATGGATATGAAAATATATTTTTTATTGTTTAAAATTGGTTAAGTAATATTGCTTATATAAGCAACTGTGCTTATATAAACAATATCATGTCATCCACTCCAACGATAAATTTTGTTAAGCAATGTTGCATGAAACAACTGCAACGGTGTTAGAGATGGCCTGAAGAGCTCCCAATCATTTTTTTAAAAAAACGAAACGAGATTTGGATGGAGTAACTATTAATATGCATTTATCTTGTTTCTTGTGTTATGTTTTGGATGATGTAATTTTTATTTGAATTTAGTATATTTTGCAATCACTTTGACAATAAATTTCTTTTATCTATAAAAAAATTAATATGCATTTATCTATTTTCAGAATAAGTCATATCTTACCACTATATAAAAAGGGTCTTAATTAAAAAGAGTTATGCATCCACGTAGAAGAGCAAGGAATCAACAAGCAAGTATAAGAGGTCATTTGAATAGTAGAAAGTCTTCCGTAAAGTGTGAATGAGAGTATCATTCCTTATAGCCCTTGGAGAAATTAATACTTGAATTTGTCAGGTAACACACATTTGTAGAGGATTTTCAAGTTTTCATAAAACTTGTTAGAGCATCTACAATGCATGATTGCTTAAATAAATTACTTATCCTAAATTTGTGAGTCCTACAATGTCACATAGATTTAAGAACTTTACATAAAAATTTACTTCAATGCTATAGTTGCTAAAGTGAGTGTGTAACTTAAGCCATATTAAATTTTGTAATTGAAAAATATTTCTTTATTTGGTAAGAATGAATTATGCAATGGTTGCTTATATAAGCAAAGCACTGGCAAATCATATGCTCCAATAATAAAAATTTGTTAAGCAACGTTGCTTAATTTTAAGCAACTCATAAAACACCTGTGTTGGAGATGCTCTTAAAGTATTTCCATAATGTAATTAAGAGGTGTCAAAAACTATGTAAATCTTGTGCCTTTTATTATTTTCTTTATATACCCATCATTAATTTTGTATAAACGGACTTTTCCTAACAATTTGTTTGTGATATAGAAATAGTATAATTTTTTAATTGGCATATAGAAATAGTACGATAACTTTGCTAGCTCATATTTCTTTCTCTTTTACCATACACACAAAAGATTTAGTTAACAATCATTTTCTTAACTTGCTTTCAATGATTTTTCTCTCACATATAAAACTCTACGTTATATAAATCTTGTATTCTTTCTAATATGTAAAAATACTTTTATATATTTTCACGGCGTAGATTAAATGGCAGGAGATGTTCTAATTTAATAATTAATGATTAAGAGTTACAAGTTTATAACTCTTTGAAAATATAATTGTTCGTCACTTATAAATAGTCTTATTTAATTCACTTCAAATTAATCAGATGTTTAATATTTGGATTTAGATGTTTAATGTAATATTTGGATATTGGTAATCTTAAGGTTGGAAATAGGTATCGATCTAGAAATAGGAATTGATGACAATAAAAATAGCTTCTAGTTTCTTTTTTGTTTTCAAACTTTCATAATGCCATAACCATTCACGCTAAATAAAGGGAAACAACGTAACCTTTTGTGAAACTTTGCAATTGAGTACATGAATCTTGTTGCTTATACTACTACAGGTGTCAATAGCTAAATCGGCAGGTTATAAGTTTCTATTTCAGGATAGAATCGATGCATTTACAAAATTTCTCAAGTTGCCAATTATGAACATTGCACATAATAAACGATTAAGTGGAAAGGTATATCATAGCCTACGCATGTACATTAAAGCAACTTTGCAACAACATTAATGCACTAAAGATAGCAATATACCATATATGGCATTTTTTTTTTCTGTGGTTAGTCTTTTGCCGCATGAAATTGGGACCCATTCATTGAATTTTCAAAATTAAAAAATGCATTAATCAAATCAAAATTAAAACTATATACATTTAGTGATTTTAAATTCAAATAATGAAATGATATCATCGGCCACTATGTTAACTAGGTGCAACAAGAATTATTCTCGAATTCGATCAGTGCACATATGAATATTAATTTAACGTATACCGAGGGATCTAGCTCAATTAGTTGAACAGGATGCGTGAGTTATTGTAAATCTCCTGGTACCGTGTTCGATTCCTATGGATCAAAAAAATATTAATTTAACGTATTACTGTTTCTTTTTTTATCCATAAGAATAAAAGACAGTATAAAAAAATTTACAACACTTACACATCCTGTTTAACCCACTGAATTAGACCCCCTTTTAATAACGTATTGTTGTTTTATCTGAATATATCAACGTTTTATTCAAATAATTTTAAAACTAATCCCTACAAAAGTAACTATCTTTAATAAAAGCTTAAAGCGGTTCCAAATTAAGACTATAAAATATTAAGAAAATTAAGGAGAATGTATCATAGGAGTTTTGAAGGCAGGCACGACTTTGAATGCGTAACATGTGCTCTTAAGCCTACCATTAATTAAAGGTTGAATCCTCTCTCAATGAATTAATTTTTTTACTGCAACACCCGTCTTTTTTTTTTTTTACTTCTTTTTTTATAAAGGCTTAATTGCAAATTTTTCCACCAAACTTTCATCATTTTGTAAATTTTACCACCCAAATTTTATTTTTACAAATTTTACTACCCAAATTTTCAATTTTTGAGCATTTTACCACCGTTAATGTGTCACAAAAAAAAAAGTTAGAAAAACCTCAAAATAACGTCGTTTTGTTATGATTGTGATGATAAAATACGCAAAAATTGAAAACTTAAGTGATAAAATTCGCAAAATGATGAAAGTTGGGTGGTAAAATTCAAAAGAAAAAAAACCTGAATAATAAAATTCGTAAAATGATGAAAATTAGGTGGTAAAATTCGCTAAAAAAAATCTTGAATGATAAAATTTGCAAACTAATAAAAGTTGAATGATAAAATCTACAATTAAGTCTTTTATAAAATACTCTTTTACATAAATTAATTAGTTTTTGTTATGTAGCTATGTTCACTACCAAGAGATATGCTAAGCTCGAATGTTTGGTTAATTAGCAGCTTTAAACATCTTCATAGATTTTCAATTAGTGACTCATCTCATTTTCTGCATTTGTAACCAGTGAATTTATGAAATATTTCTGTAAATTTCATAGGTTGTGGGTGTGTTTGACGGAAGATCATTGGGGTAGTTAAGTTAGAGAAGGATGCAAAGTGGCAAAGATAGAACTGAGGACAAGGACATGATCAGTGATAATTGACTTTGTTTAGGGATTGCCATTTACACTCCTTTATTATTCTTCACATCCTCAAATTTTTCATACTTTTTGAAATACTGAATATACCCCCACATTCCCCCTCCTCCCCCTCTTGCACCCTTCCTCTCATTTTTCTCCCTCTTATCTTCTCTTTAAAGTCGTCTCGAGTCATCGTCTCCATTGTTAGTGGTGAACATAGCTACATAACAAAAACTAATTAATTTATGTAAAAGAATATGTTATACTAAGGCTTTTACTTGTAAGTAAATACTACTCTCCCACCGCTGCTTTCAGATCAGGTTCACAATTCAATCCATATTCCCCGTGATCAAATCCAGAAAATGAAAACAGTATCAACAAAATCATCAAAGACATTAAATTTATCTGTAGCCAGATTTAATCCACAGTTCCAGAAAGGCATAATAATTAATTGATTCAATCTTCAATCAGCAACACCATGAAAATAAAACTCATCTGGAATCCAGCATGCGGCCAATGAATAAATGCAAGTAGATCAAGAATCGGCAGAGATTAGATCGAGAAGTATAACGCAGTCACTAATCTTCCCTGTGAGACCCAAGACAAAAAAAGGGAGTAGTAATTCGAGAAATGCTCATACTAGACCAATAGAAGCAAAAGACAAATCCAAGAATTCTGAATAGAGATCACCAAATCAGGAAATAAGATAGCCACTGCTTTCACAACCAACCACACTTCCACTTAGGGGTGATCAATACACCAATAGAGGTCACCTTATGAGATATAGGGGTGACATTTATCGTTGCCTGTTTCAATGCTTTCCTATTTCCACTTTCAAGTTTCAGTTTATTGCTTATCTATTCTATTTATTTTTACTATTAAAACAAATTAGCAAATAAATTTTATAATGTTCCCCCTTCGTTTCCCTATCTCTTCCTCCACCTCTCCCTATTTTTTTTTCTGTGTCTCAGTCATTAAGCTTTTGAAAAAAGACATGCGTTATTCACTCCTTCTCTTATTTCGTTTTGGAGGTGAACTATATCGAGGTGAGGGTGATTCTCAAAAGAGCACAACTTGATGGTTTTGTATTCTGTTATGAAGGAGTTTTGGTGGTCACCGGAGCTGCAATTTTCACCTAAAAACCGATATAACCCACCCGACTTACCCGTAAAACCGAATAAGCCGCACCCAAGCAACCCGAGCACACTTTTGGGCAGAAACGGTTTATAATATGCAGTTCATCGGTTTGCTTCGGTTGAGGACATAAGGGCCCAAACCCGTCCGAAACTGGCCGATGATCACCCCTACTTCCACTACTTGACTTCACAGTGAGACCCGAAGCAGAAATCATGGAGAAGTAAATCGTTAAAACACTCATACTAGACCCAAGAAAATGTCAAAAATGAAAGTCAAATCTGAGAGTTTGGAATCCAGGGTAGACATCACCAAATCATGCATGAGGCTGGATGCTATACAGAACGCAACACAAAATTACTCAACACTACACTGCAAGAGAAGAAGTTTAAAACTCAATCCATATGCCCCATGATCAAATTCAGAAACTAATAATACTGGAGAACCCGTTGAAGAAAAGTCAAATTCAACTAGACTTGTTAGCCATTCTAATATGCTGCATGATGAAGAACGGATGGGAAATTGATACACACCAAAACCTACATACTTCTGCATTCTGCAAAAGAATGGAACTTGAGCAGAACAAAGCCAAAATCTTCATGAGCAACATAATTCTTCAAACCAAAGATACAGTTAACAAAGATTAAGGACCTAACAAAAATCTGTCGAATATACTCTGTCCAATATACTCGACCCGTTGAGAAAACAAAGTAACATAAATTCTTCAGAAACAAGTGAACTGCAGTGGTGCCTCTAATACCGACAGTTCATCATACAGAAGCACATTAGATAAATTCATTGCTCATCTTCCCAGTAAAGCCACATAAAATTCCTGATTAAGCCTCACACACTTGATACGACAAAGTTGACATGGATGAAACCAGTGCCTTATGAGGATCGTAGAATTCCTGATACAGAAACATTTAGGAAATCCGACATTCCCAGCTTACCCTACAAGGTTAAGTTAAAAACAAACAATCCAGAACCCATAGAAGAAGATAACCAGTCAAAAATGAACACATACAATTTAAAACAAATGTACCAAGGCTTTAGATGGAAGTCGATCAATACTACTCTCCCACCACAGCTTCCATAGCCCCTCACACATTCAATGTTCATCTTCTGTACACGAGACTAGGGAAAATCACCGAGAAGAAAAAAAACTAGAAATCCAACAATTCAGAATCTAGTGAAAGATTACCAAATCATACATGAGGCTGATGCTATTCAGAACCTGTTAATACTCTTACAATTCCAAAACAGAAACACACAAGAACTCTGACACTGCCAGAACCCTACACTTCAAAACAACAAATCTAGAACCCACAGAAAAGGAAAGCCAGTCCAGTCCATAATGAACATAAGAAGATAATGATTGTATATCAAGGATAATAAAACCTAAGGTTTTACTCAGAAGTCAATAGTACTCTCCCACCGCTGCTTTCACAGCTCACACAGTACATTCATTGCTCATCTTCCCTGTAAGACCCAAAGCCAAAATCACCAAGTAATCAGAAAAACAAAACAAACCCATCAATGAATAAAATGGATGTAAGAGAGACAAATCCAAGAATTCAGAAAAACCGAGGTAGAGATCACCAAATCACACATGAGGCCAATGCTATGCGAAGTACATTAAACGAAAATATTCACAACACACTGCAGAAGCATCAGCTTCACAATTCAATCCATATTCCCCTTGAACAAAATGAAAACAGTACAAAGTCATCTAAGACATTAAATTTATCAGTAGCCAGATTCTAATCCACGGCTGGCAGAAAGACATAATAATTTATTGATTCAATCCTAAATCAGCGACACCCACGGAAATAAAACTCATCTGGAATCCAGCATGTGGCAAATGAATAAATGCAAGTAGATCCAGAATCAGTAGAGATTAGATCAAGAAGTATAACCAGGAATAAGATAGCCACCGCTTCCACAGCCAACCACACATCCACTAGTCTTCCCTGTGAGACCCAAGACGAAATCAGGGAGAAGTAAATCGAGAAATGCTCATACTAGACAAATGAAATGTAGAAACAAAAGACAAATCCGCAAATTCAGAATCCAGGGTAGAGATCACCAAATCATGTAATAAGATAGCCACTGCTTCCACAAATAATTAGATTTCCACTACTTGACTTCCCTGTAAGACTCAAAGCAGAAATCATGGAGAAGTAAATCAAGAATTGCTCATACTAGACCCAAGAAAAGGTAAAAAAGGAAGACAAATCTGAGAGTTTGGAATCCAGTCCAGAACAAAAACACATGAAAATAATGAAAGGGTAATAAAACCTAAGGCTTCACAGGAAGTACATCAATATTCTCCTGCCACTGATTCCACAGCCTACCAAACATCCCTTGCTTATCTTCCCTGTAAAGCCCAAGTGGAAGTTACAGAGAATAAAATTGAAAAAACTAAACACCCATAATAAATAACGAAGGATAAAAATGAAAAGAAAAATCCAAGAATTCAAAAACCCAGAGAGACATTGCCAAATCATGCACGAGGCTCGATGCAATGCAGGATGTTACACAAAACAATTCCAAACTCTACACTGCAGAAAAAACAGGATCACAATTCAAACCATATGTTATGTGATCAAGTCCATAGAAATAAAATAATACGGATGAAACTCATCAAATAAATTAATTTATCCAGAGCTGTTAGCCATTCTCTATTTTTCTGTATCAAGAATTGCGTAATATCTTTTATGATTTAATCTTCAATCCGAAACAGAAATCTCATATGACGACTCAGCATGCTGCAAACAAATAAATGCAAGCAGTTCAACACCTAGATTTGTCTTTCATATAAAAAATTATCAAGAAAATGGTGAAAGAAGAGTTGCATAGTTCTCCAAATCCAAATGCAACAAATGAATTCTCCGCAAAAACTCCAGTGCCTCCAATACTCTTATCGTTCCAGTTAGAAACACACAGGATAACTGACACTACAAGGCTACTGTACACCATCAAAATCAACCAACAAGTGAGCATAGCCAGTCCAGAACAAACACACAAGAAAATAATGAATGTAATGGTAATAAAACCTAAGGCTTCACAGAAAGTCCACCAATAATTTAAACAAAGTAGTCCAGAGCCCTTAGAACCCTGATACTTGCGAAATTGAAGATGGCATCTCAAGACTCATAACCCTGATACAAATGCCAAACTCACCACATATATTGATTGATAATACAAGTAAATAGTCAGAAGACTAAAAGAGGTCACCGAATTATTTATGCACGAGCCTGATACTTTGCAAATACGTTGCACAACACAATTCAAAATACTGAGCTGCACAAAAACAATATCATAAATTCAATCCATTTTCCATGATCAATCACAAAAAAAGAAACAAGACAAAATAAACTCATCTGCTAAAATGGACATCCTTAGGTCCCACATCTTTAATTTGGCTACGCCCAAGAACAATAAAAATTTCAGAGCCTACGTGCTGCAAAACACAAGTTACCTAGATTAACAATTGTCATCTAAAAAACTAAATAAAATAATCCAGAAAAAATGAATCAAAAGACATGCTTTAAGATCCTGTCCTAAGTTAAGATAGACCAACAATCCCCCACACCAAGCTTGTAACTTTAATTCACACTGCTGGAAAACTTCTTTAGTAGAGTGAACAGCATAACAATTTTTAAGATCCAATTGAACACCATAAGATGTCACATCATTAAAAAATTTAGATGATCATATTAAAAATAAAGTTGAACACAATAACGTTTGGCCCAATATTTCCATGCTCTTGCAGATTTCTGATATGGATGCATTTATTGGAAAGAAATATCAACGCAGGAAAAGCATGAAAGATTAGGATAGTTTCATATTTTATCTTCAGTTCAAATTAGGATAATTTTATATTTCTATTTCCTGATGATTTGAGATTTTCTTTATAAACAAGATAAGATTTGCATAATCTTATCAGTTGTTCATATTAGGGTAATTTTAGATTTCTTTCTGTTTTAATAAGATAAGATTCTGCTTAACAGAATCCTTAGTTTTGAATTCAGTCTTGATTTAGAATAAGTTTTAGATAAGATCTTATCTATTAGGATTTCTTATTGTAGCCTTTAAAAATGCAGTTTACTACTAGAACGAAATCATCAGAAATTATTTCTTCAGAAAACTTTTGTTGTTGGTTAAGGAGGGGCTCAAAGGACGAGTCTGCTTCTTGCCTGTACTATAGATCCTAAGGTGTCTACCGTGTCTAGACCTGTGACTCGGTCCTACGCAAGGGCCCATAACAACTTGGTATCCAGAGCCAGCATGGGTGACGTGGATGTAATATCAAAACTGAATGACTTCATGGAGCATATGGCTGCCAGGCAGAGGGCGCTAGAGGAGCAGATGGCTAACCTTTATGTGGCGGTTACCAAAGGCTCAATAGGAGAGAATTCGGGGGGAAAGAGCAGTAATAACAAAGGCAATTCAGGAGACAAAAGTGAATCACATTCTGGAGGATCCATGGTGCCTCGTTATTCCAAACTGGAATTTCCCAATTATGATGGCACTGGGGATCCATTGGGATGGCTGAAACGTTGTGAGATTCTTTATAAACCAGAGGATAGCTGATGGAGACAAAGCCGGATTAGCAGCCTTTCATCTAATAGGAGAGGCACAACTATGGTTTGACCAAATAGAAGGAGAAGAGACAGATCTCGATTGGGGGCGCTTCAAGGAATGCTGTCATGTACGGTTTGGGCCACCTATGAGCAATAATCCACTAGGTGAGTTGTCCAACCTCAAGCAAACAGGCTCTGTAGAGGACTATCAACACCAGTTTCAATCCTTACTGGCCAGAACCTCTGATCTCAAACCTCGTCAACAAGTGGATCTTTTTACAGCTGGATTGTCAGAGGAATTAAGAATCGATATTGAGTTCTAGCAACCGGGTAATTTGGGCATTGCCATGAACATGGCCCGGGCATTAGAACGCAAGCAAAGGGTCTCTTAAGGGAGGTTAACATCACAAGATACAATGAGAAAATCTTTTAGAAGTGGGCCTGTTACTTCCACTCATAAAAATTTGACAGCAAGGGAGGCAGAACACACACATAGGCTAGCTGGAAAACACTACCAAAGTGGGCTCTTCAGCATCGTTTGTAAAAAGACTGACACGAGCAGAAATGGCAGAGAGAAGGGCGAAAGGGCTGTGTTATAATTGCGATGAATCTTATGCAATAGGGCATAAGTGAAAAAGGCTATTTTGGATTGAGGTGCCCAATGAGGACAGCGATTCAGAAGAGGAGATTGTGCTAGACCCTCAGATTTCTTTACATGCCATCAAGGGGACTTGTTATTCCCATACCATGCAGTTGCTTGCAGAAATTGCAGGAGTGACTGTATCAATTTTGGTAGATTCGGGAAGCACACACAACTTTTTGCGTGAAGGCTTAATCCCACATTTGGGATTGGAAGTGTGGAAGAGACCGGGGTTGCAAGTATATGTGGCAAACGAAGAAAAAGTGCTCAGTATGGGCATTTGTAAATCAGTTTTATTTTCAATTGCTCATGACAAATTCCATGCAGATTTTTATACTATCCCACTAGAAGGATTTGATGTGATCCTAGGGGTCAAATGGTTGCGCACGCTTGGCCCAATCCTATGGGACTTCAATTCCTTAACAATGGCATTTAAGATTAATGGACAAAAGGTGCTTTGGGAAGGACGACCACCTGGAACAGCACCAAGACTCAATTTGATGCAAGGACAAAATTCTCCAGCAGTGCTCATGGACAACTTGCTGGCTGAATTTGCAGACTTATTCTTGGAGCCCTCTTGCTTACCCCTAGCAGAGGTTGTGATCATCATATCAATCTTATCCCAGGTACAGAACCAGTTGTTGTGAGGCCATACCGATACCCACATTTTCAAAAGGATGAGATCGAAAAATAGTGTTCGCAAATGCTGCAACAGGGGCTTATTCGACCCAGCAGGTCCCCATTCTCTTCTCCGGTCCTTCTGGTCAAGAAACATGATGATTCGTGGCGCTTTTGTGTAGACTATCGGGAGCTCAATGCTCGCACTATTAAAGATAAGTTTCCTATTCCCATAGTAGATGAATTGTTAGATGAGCTTCATGGGGCACAACATTTTACGAAATTAGATTTACGATCGGGGTACCACCAAATACGAATGGCACAATCCGACATAGAGAAGACAACATTTCGAACACATCATGGCCACTTTGAGTTTCTAGTAATGCCGTTTGGGCTCACCAATGCCCCTTCAACTTTTCAAAGTTTGATGAATGAAGTCTTCCAACCATACTTACGTAAGTTCGTTTTGGTTTTCTTTGATGACATCTTAATCTATAGTAAGACGTGGGTGGAACATATGCATCATGTGCGGACAGTTTTTGAACTTTTGAGGACTAATATGCTGTTTTAGAAGCAATCCAAGTGCTATTTTGGCATGCCACAGGTTGCTTATCTTGGTCATATCATCCATAGTGGTGGAGTAGAGGTGGATATGACTAAAATCAAGGCCATTACAGATTGGCCTGTTCCTCAAACAGCCAGGGCCCTCCGAGGATTCCTTGGGTTAGCAGGCTATTACCAAAAATTTATTAAGGATTATGGCCAAATTGCAGCTCCTTTGACAAGTCTCTTGAAGAAGAAGGCTTACCAATGGACTGCCACAGCTGAAAATGCCTTCAACACATTGAAGGAATTGTTGTCCACTGCCCTCGTGCTGAAATTACCAAATTTTGAAGAAGAATTCATGATCGAATGTGATGCTTCTGGTAGTGGCTTTGGTGCTATCTTACAACAACAGGGGCATCCCATTGCCTTTTTTAGTCGGAAAATAGCAGAAAGGCACTTGAAATTGCCTGCCTATGAACGAGAATTGATAGGATTAGCCAAGACAGTTGCTTATTGGCATCCTTATCTTTGGGTTAGGCCTTTCCTTATCTGCACTGATCATTTCAGCCTCAAATATTTGTTAGAACAACGTCTTACTACATCTCCTCAACAATATTGGGTGAGTAAATTGATGGGATTTGATTTTAAAGTGGAATATAAGGCAAGACAATTAAATAAGGGTGCCGATGCATTGTCCAGGCGAGATGAGGATGTTCTGCTAGTCACGGCAGTGACCTTTCCTCAAGCTGAAATTCTAGATGCCATTCGCAAAGAAATAGCCACCATCCCCGAGTTATTTCAGCTGCAACAAAGCATTACAAATGGAGAGTTGGGACCAGTTTGGTCTACAACTGATGGCTTAATCTTTTATAAAGGAAGAGTACATTTACTGCCCACTTCCCCTCTCATCCCTACAATTCTCTCAGCCATTCATGATTTGACACATGAAGGCAACCTAAAAACACTTCACCGTATTAGGCAAGATTTTCATTGGAAAGGAATGAAGCTTCATGTACTTGAGTTCGTGCACAATTGTTCAGTGTGCCAGCAACATAAGTGGCAAAATCTTCAACTTGCTGGTTTGCTTCAACCTCTCCCAATTCTGCAACAAATTTGGGCTGATATTTCCATGGATTTTGTCGAAGGCTTGCCCAAACCCGTGGTAAATCAGTTTTACTGGTGGTAGTGGACAGACTCTCAAAGTATGCTCATTTCTTGCCTCTTGCACACCCCTTTACAGCCCTATCAGTTGCCATAGTTTTCTTTGCAGAGGTGTTCCGCCTTCATGGTCTACCAGAGTCTATAGTTTATGATCGCGACAAAGTTTTCCTTAGCTTGTTTTGGAAGGAGTTATTTTGCCTTAGTGGAACCAAATTGGCCTTTTCTTCTGCTTACCATCCCCAATCTGATGGCCAAACAGAAGTGGTTAACCGCACTATTGAGATGTATCTTCGCTGCCTTACTAGTGATCATCCTCGCAAATGGGTTGACTGGATTCCATGGGCTGAATTCTGCTATAATACCTCTTACCATACTGTCTTGGGTACCACCCCCTTTCAGCTGGTATATGGCAGAGAACCCCCGCATCTTCTTTCCTACTCTGGTGGTTCCACTAGACTTGAAGTTGTTGATAAGGCATTGCAGGAGCGTGATGCAGTCCTCCAAGAAGCTCGTGCTAGATTATTGCAAGCTCAACACCGCATGAAAAATAGCTATGACATGGGGCATAGAGAATTGAACTTTGAGGTAGGCGATTAGGTTTGGCTACGTCTACATCCCTATAGACAGCTCACGGTGTCCAAGCAAAAACATCACAAGCTCCTCCCAAAAATTTTTGGGCCTTTTCAAATTGTGGCCAAAGTTGGTCCTGTTGCTTATAGACTTGAACTACCAGAAGAGAGCAGAGTGGATGATGTCTTTCATGTCTCTCTTCTCAAGCCATATAAGGGACCCCAACCAGCTACTGCAGGCACCTTGCCCCCAGTGTTCAATGGCAAAGCCTTGCCTACTCCCCAAGCAGTCCGTCGCAGTAGATTAAATAGAGGCACTAGAGAGTTACTCATTCACTGGATGGGCCATTCTCCAGAGGAAGCTACATGGGAACCTCTTGTTCAATTTCAGACAATTTATCCTGAATTTGAGCTTGAGGACACGCTCAAAGTCGAGGCAGGGAGTGATGATATGGATGCATTTATTGGAAAGAAATATCAACGCAGGAAAAGCATGAAAGATTAGGATAGTTTCATATTTTATCTTCAGTTCAAATTAGGATAATTTTATATTTCTATTTCCTGATGATTTGAGATTTTCTTTATAAATAAGATAAGATTTGCATAATCTTATCAGTTGTTCAGATTAGGGTAATTTTCGATTTCTTTCTGTTTTAATAAGATAAGATTCTGCTTAACAGAATCCTTAGTTTTGAATTCGGTCTTGATTTAGAATAAGTTTTAGATAAAATCTTATCTATTAGGATTTCTTATTGTAGCCTTTAAAAAGGTAGTTTACTACTGGAATGAAATCATCAAAAATTATTTCTTCAGAAAACTTTTGTTGTTGTTTAAGGAGGGGCTCAGTCAAGGACGAGTCTGCTTCTTGCCTGCACTATAGATCCTAAGGTGTCTACCGTGTCTAGACCCGTGACTCGGTCCTACGCAAGGGCCCATAACAATTTCACGTTCAGTATTGGAAGAAATCATTCCTATTCCCAGTGGGAGGTCTCGTGCCACTATGATGAATAGGATATTCAATTAGAACAAGGGATACTTTTATATATTACATAAAAAATATCAAGTAAACAGTAAAAAGATGAGTAGCAGAATTTCCCCAAACCAAGACACAGATCATAAATGAAAGAGTCAAAGGCCCAAACCACACTGTCCCACACTTCTCCCCAAATGCCAGTGCCTCTAACACACTTCGTACACACTTCGTTCCAGTTACAAACACACACAATAACTCTCCCACACTACCAGGTTACCATACACCGTTCATACCACCAAATCAGAATCTAACAAACGAGATAGCATAACAAATAATGAATGTAAGGGTAATAAAACCCAAGGTTTCACAGGAAGTCCGTTAATAATCTCCCGCTACTGCTTCCACAGCCTACCACAAGCCAAAGTCACGGAGAATTAGATCAAGAATACTAACACTTATAATATGCGACGAAGGATAGAAACAAAAAGACAAATCAAAGAATTAAAAAACCCGCCAAAACATGAACGAGGCTCGAGGCTCGAGGCTCGATGCAATGCAATGCAATGCAATGCAGGACGTTACACGGAACAATTCCAAACACTACGCTGCAGAAAAACAGGTTCACAGATTCAATCCATATGTTTCGTGATCAAATCCAAAGAAATAAAATAATAGAGAAGAAACTCATCGAAGAAATTAATTAATCCAAAGCTATTAGCCTTTCTAATTCGCTGTATCAAGAATCGTATTAATCTTCAGTGATAATCTTCAATCGGAAACAGAAATCTCATATGAAGACTCAGCGTGCTACAAACGAATAAACGCAAACAGTTCAACACCTAGATATAACTCCATGATCAAATGAAGAATGATATTCAAATTCAAATAATTGACCTAAATGATCTATACTATCAATTCTAGAGGTCTTCAATCCGGAAAAAAGTATATCAATCCATAAAACCATACACAAACTCCATTAAGATCGGAACCAGCAAGAAGCATAACTATCGGCAAAGCAAAACCAACAACACAACTCGATTACGGGAAAAGATCGTAAGAATAAGGATAAAGAACTTCGGGATTATGAAATCAAGAAGATAAACAATCAAGAGCTTCAAGGAAGAAGAAACCAAAACCATACATACGCACGCTAAGCCATATTAACCTACTTTGGAACGAGGGAGAGAACTTGGCCAAAGGAGTTTATATTTATATAGAAGAGGAGGGTCAGATTTGACGGCTGAGATTACGCAGTTGGAAAATTTAACGGTGATGATGCAATTAAAGTAAAGTTGTTGACGCGGCTTTCTGAAGGCGGTGGAATGCTGAATAAGATTCGTTGGATGCGCCTTAGAATGGACGCTAGCACGCGCTAAAAAAGATAACTATCACGGTGGACTTATCCTTAAAGATAAAATAATTAATTGTAATTATTATCCTTAAAGAAAATTAACGGTTGAAATAAAAATATATGTATCATTTATCATTTATTATATATATAATATTAATAGTTAATTTTTTATTAACTATAAAAATTACTTAATTTATGTTTTAAAATATTTTACTCACCTTAAAAGAACTAGATCCTATTGCAGCCTTAAGTGATTCATACATCATAGACTATTTTAATTGTGACCACTAGATATATAATTTTTAGAGTTAATTACACTTACCCCCTAAGGTTTACTCTTATTACACCTCCCCCTAAGGTTTACTCTTATTACATCTAGTACCCTCCATTTTTTTACATTACTTTGAGTACCCCTAAGGGGGATCAGTGTAAGATTTTTCAAACCTAAGAGGGGGGTCGGTGTAACAATTTAAACTTAAGAGGGGGTCAGTCTAACGAAAGTCCAAAAATTAAGGAAAATTTTTGTAGGGTTCAAAAATGGAGGGATATCGGATGTAATTAGAGTAAATATAAGGGGGGTCCGTGTAATTTACTCAAATTTTTAAATCAATTGGGAAGATGAGGAATACTTAATATAAAAAAATAATATATAAGATATTGTAATGTAGTTTAATCTTGACCTAGTAATAAGCAAATCAAGTAATCTAGAAAATTTAAAACTTAAAAGATAACGGAATTATTGTATCCAAAGATAGGTTTAATTATATAAATAATACAAAAATTAGTAATTTCTTCCGCAAGATGAGCACAAAAAATTTCATTAGAATCTAATATAATCTTTTTATTTTTTTACTGCAAATCTAATCTAATCTAATAATAATAAATCTAATCTAATATTATTTTTTTTACTTTTCTAATCTAATATCTAATCTAATCTAATCTCTTTTTTTATTTTATTTTTTATGATGTAATCTAATCTAATCTATCAAGACCAAGGAAAGTAGTTCAATTAGTTATTTCTAATTAATGTTATCGTTAATTCAAATTTTATTCCAAGAATGACCTTGAATTTAAATATTGTAAGTGAACATTTTATGTTAATACTCATAATCCAATGAGTGAATGCATAGGAAACAGAGTTGACAATAAATTAAGAGGTATAAAAGAAATTTAATATTAAGTAACTTTAAAAAAAATGTGTTTTTTACTTATAATTAGGACCAAAGAAACATCTAATTTGTTGCTTATAATTAGGACCAAAGGTAGTAATAAATTTGAGAATATTTTCAGAGGTTTAGAATTCACGTGGCGATTCAAAAGAGACTTTCAAGGTTTGGAGTATATGTGTCTACACAAAAGTTCAAATGACACGTGTGGTAATATAGTGCTTTGTCAACATTTGATTCGGTTATGAACCATATTTATTGTTATAATGATTACATTAATGAGTTTTAAATAGCTATATTTAAATTTAAAATTTGAATTTCTGTCAGCATATGATTACCCTAAATAAGTTATTAAGAATATTAATATATGTTTTCTCTTATTATCCTAAATAAAATAGTAAGATATCATTGTAATTAATTTTCAGAAATACTTTATTTAGTGGTGTAAATTATGATCATAATTTTTTTTTCTTAATGACCATAACTTAATACGGTTATTATACTACATACATTCATTCAGCCTAATAATTTAATGTACCAAAAAATGCTACATACATTCAGCCTATAATAATAATTAAAAGTTCTTTCACATTATTATTTAGGGAAATACAAATACAAATCCTTACCTCCAAAACCGATTTCGGTTATACGATTATTACTCTAAAGTCTAAATAAACTCAACTTAATAATTATAATTTTTAATTCCGCATTATTATTTAGGAAAATATAAATATTGTAATTCAGATTATAGTACTCTTATTGCCCTAAATAATACTCAGCTAATTAATTTTTGGAAATTGATTATCATTATAATGATTACAATAATTACATTAATAAGTTTTAATTTGTTATATTTGAAATAAAAATATTTTGGTAACAATTTGAAATTTTGAATTTTGATAAGTTACGTGTTAATGGTAAAAATATTTAAACATGTAATTGAGAATAAAAATGAAATAAAAATATTTCAGGTAAAAATTAATATTATTAACCTGAGTTTATTTTAAAGATGATCTTTTTTATTGACAAGTACATTTTAAATATATTTTGCTACATTTGAAAGTTGTAAGGACACATTTTAAATTGCGTAACGATAATTAGGGATATTATTTTTTACCCAATGGGTGTAGATCAGTTGGCATACTTTACAATTTACAATAGCTGTGTCAATAAAGATTCGAAGAAATGAAAATATTCTGGTCTGTTGGTAAATAATTGGTTTCACTATTGGAGTTTACAATTTCTTAACAGTGTTTGAGTTATAGAATTATACCAATTTTGGAAGAAGGAGCATGATTGGGGTTGGAAAAAGTTTATGGAGCTCTCAAAAGTATATGACAGCTTTGTTGAGGCATCTGACAATCTGATAGTAAAAGCTCAAATTCAAGGCATTAGGTATTCTATTTATTATTTATTATTTTATTATTTTATTTATAATCTTACGGATATGCTCTACCATCTTGTATACTGATTAACTGGTCATTATGGTTGTTTTACAAATAGTTTTGTAATTCATATATTCTCTTGTCTATGATGTTTTAAATTCTCTCTTTAGTCCTATTATAATTTGAGCCTGATGTCATGGATTTTTGCTTTTCTATTTGATAGGAAGAGGATGTTCTTTCGCTACAAAAGAAATAGAGCAATAAAGACCAAGTTAACATAGAAAGAACTGTTGAGGCATCTTCATATTTAACTTCTGTAATCCTCTTATGCTGTATTATGAAAGGGAATGTGTATTACAGAACATGAGTTGAGAGCTGAGAGGAACTCAGGTGTAATTGGGATCATGGAAAATGTGTGATAACTCAGAGTGCTGAGTGGGAAGGAGATCAGTTCTTCAATTGTTATTGTTGACTATGAACGAGACATAGGCTTTCCTTGGCTGTGCATCCTTCTTTTTATCAACTTTCTTTAATGCATTGCTGTATAGAATGTTATTGCCTTGTTCTTGGTTTATTTTCGGATACTGTGTTTTGTTGTTTCTGGTTTCTAGGAGGTGATTTGCTGTAACAGTTATGTTCCTCGGTGCTACAAATTTGCAATGAGTTTGGTCAAATATAGCATGTGGTGCAATAAATTATGTAACAGTTATATTCCTCAGTCCTACAGGCATGAGAAACACCGAGAATAGTTACTTACTAGAGTTTAGACCGTGCTCATTTAAATTATATATTTTTATATTTATATTTATTATTTATTTAAAAATATATATATATATATATATATATATATATATATATATACACACACACACATAAATAAAATGAACCTTTAAAATATTTTTTAATTAAATATTTTTTGGAACATAAATAAATTAATATTAAATTTATAATTAAAAACTAATATAGTAAAAACTTGATTATATATATATATATATATATATATATATATATATATATATATATATATATATTCCAGATTTTTTCAGCCGATTTTAACATATTTACTTGTAAATCAGGTATACAATTTATTTCAAACCATTCTAAATAGGGAATATTTTCTTGAGTTTCTTCTAAATGTTCATAATAATGTTCTCTATATGTTTTTAATTCTTCCTGACTAAATGTTTCAAAAAACCATTTTCTCTTTTCTTTGTTTTCTTCTTTTAGAAATTCTTCTCTAAGTAAGTCTTTATTTATTTCAAATTTTTTAATAACATTTAGTTGATTCATATCAGATCGGGTTGGAGAATTCTGTTGTGGAACTGGTTCGTAATGAGAATGTGAAGGTTCTACTTCGTATTCAGGGGTAGGTATTACAGGGTCAGTTCTAATTCCTTTTAAAGATAATCCTCTAGGTATAGTAAATTGATCTACTGATCTCCTAGCAGTAAATGGGGAATATTTTTGAGGAATTCTTAAAGAGTTACTTCTTCTTAATGGAGCAAAACTAATTTCAACATTTCCAGATTTATACTCAGTTATTTCATTTAATACTACTGGTTCGGATTTTTCAGGGGAGAGTAAATCTTCTAACTTCCATTTCAGTCCAGTGGTTACTTCTTCATGTTTGAATGTTTTAGGTACAGTAGCATTTACCTTTTCAGGATTTACTAATAATAAGGTTGTTTCATCAGTAGGATTCATCATTAAAGCTCCTGGGGCTAATTGAGTTTTCATTACTTTATAATAAATTTTGTATATTATTGAGATGGGTCCTGAGTGGGGATTCCATCTATCATCCAACATTTTTACGTCTAACATAATATTATGAGGAGTATTATGTAGACTAGATAAAGCTATTGAATAATTCGGGTAATTATTTATATATAATGGTCCTTTATGTAAATTAGTTTCAAATATTGCCAATGTTTGATCTTCTAGCCTAATAGGCCGGGTATCTCTTAATAATGCAAATAAAGGCATATCCAGACCTAATATGAATAGAGGTTTCATAGCTATTTGAATTGATCCTATATGTAAATATCTATATTTTTTAATATGTTCTGCAATGTTTAGAAATTAAAGGGATTTGTTCATGATTATTTTTTAATTCTATTTGTCTTTCTACAGTTTTAATTACATATTCTGTTTGGAATTTATCTCTAAAACTGGTTTTATTCATAGAGGATAATTCTAATTTCGGTAAAGTCCATTTATGTAATTGATTTTCTATTTCAGGGATCCTTAATTCGTGATGAATTATAGTGTTTTTGGATTGTTCATTTTCTTGTTCTTGTTCTAATTCTATATCTTCTATCTTTTCTTTTCCTTTTAAAGACATCATTTTTATTAAACTAGACATTATTTTAGTGTTTTCTACCCCCCAATCCGGGACCACCAGGCTAAACCAACGGTTTTACTGCCCTAACACTCAACGGGACTGACTACCGGGACCACCCTTATCGGCTGACCAACGCACCAGATGGTAGATAACCTAAAGATAATGACTGGAATAATAATTGTAATGACTTTAATTGGAAATTCTAAGAGAGATGATACAAAGAATAGAATAGACAAGACGGATAATTAACTCTAACCTACTACCAGCGCCCTAAGGCTCTGATACCAGATTCGAGGATCGATGCATACATAATTAATATGGATGGATAATCAGGGACAGAAGTAGGTTTTAAATAAAAAAATAAGCTATTAAATTAATGAAAATAAGATAGCAAAGTAAATAGCACTTACAAAATTCAAAACTTCAATATATTTCGTCAAGGTGATTACAATTCAGAAAGAGGTTGCAGAGAACACTCTTAAATTACAAAGATATTTAGAGAGAAGGGAGAGAGAGAAGAGTATAGAGAAAGGGTTGAGCAATCGATGCCCTTACTCTAACTTCTTACAAGTATTTATAGAATTCAAAAGTAACACGACTTCAAATTCGGATTTCAAATTGTCGACGGATTCCAAATGCGGATTTCAAGGTGTCAACGGACTTCAAATTCGGATGCCAAATTTTTCAAAATTACTTTTGGTGAGTGACTGATGGCTGCTTTATAAAAAGCTTGTCGGCCAGTGCTAAAAAGTCTTCATTGCTTTTCAGACTTTTTAGAATTTCAAGAAATTCTGTGGGCCAGTAATCAATTACTTTTGTCATTACTTGTTCAGTGAGGACAGTCGAGGAGTCTTTTCGAATAACTCTATCGACAGCTGGATTTCATAATTCATCAAGGCCAGGAATATTTTGAATTCCTTAGCAGTCGTCTTCATTTTGAAGATAAGGATTACTATTTCCAGTTTCTTCAGTTTCTTCATCAGATCCTATAGAAGATAATGCGGCAATTATGCTTTTTCTGTCTTCTTTGGATAATTCAAGGAGCTGTTCAGCAATGGTCTTTTCACGAACGGTTTTCTTTTCAGGAGTGGGAGGCATAATTCCTTTTCCTTTTCTTTGGTCCCAATTATTGAATTTGGTGAACAAGAAGTCAATGTTATATTTTTCCCACCAGAATACCTTTACTCTCAAGCACAGAGCTTTTGGGAAGGCTTTGGGTCGATGTTGATGGAATTCATATTTATTTTTTAGTAACCAACTAATTCCCATGGTAGAACAGAAAGATAATAACTTCAGATGAGCAGGAAGTTGGGGAGTTAATTCTTTGTATTTAGTGTAATACTTGGCTACTTCTCTGGGGAAAATGGCTTTAACGGGTCCCATGGTTTGGAACCAGTCTTGAAACCATATGGGTAGTTCATAATTAATGGTGGACTTAAAACAGATATACCAAGAATGAGTGGGGTTAGGTTGTAATAGCACCTTATACCAGGCTTCTTGATAATCATAATAATTATAAGTAGGGGGATCAAAATTCCTGGAAAATCTTTTTGCGGTTCCGGGGTGTTGTGCCCAATCCGCAAAGGTAATAATTTTCTTAATTTTCAGGCTAGAATGACTAATTATTGATCGGTCAGAGATAGTAGGGTTATGGGTTATTTCAGCAGATTCAGTATCGGTCAAAATTACTTGATAAAATAATATATTCTTATTCAAGGGTTGATCTTTAGGAATCCATCCCCATCCTGGGGGAGAAAACCTTTGAAGTATTTCGTAGGCAGTGAGTTGGTCAAATTCAGGTTCAAGATATAAGATTTTTCGGCATTCTTCTTTAAGTACATGGTCCACTGGCTGTTCCAAGGACTGACTGGAAGAACTGGCCTTTTCTTTTTCTTTAGGAGTTTTTTCTGGTAATAAAGGGGTAAATCTGTTTGAGGTGGAAGTAAGGGAAGCTGGAAGAATTCTAGTATTTGAGGGGGTCTTTTCAAGTTTCTGTGCATAGGTGGGTATTCTAGAGTTAAGGGTTTAGCTTTAGATGGGGCAGTGGGCCTCATCTTTGGGATGGATTATTTCCCTGCAAAAATTCACGAGTTAAAAAATCAGGAATGAAATTATTTTTTCCCTTAATAAATTCTATTTCAAAATCAAAACAAGACAAAAGGCTTTGCCATCTTGCAAAGATTTGTTTTGAAACAATATTTTTAACATCCTTTTCTAAAATATTTTTTGCCGATTGGCAATCTATTCTTAATAGAAATCTTTTATTTACCAAATCACTTTGAAATTTCATAATACATAATACTATGGATAAAATTTCCTTTTTAATAGTACTATATTTAGACTGAGCTTCCATCCAAGCTCCAGAATGAAACCTAACAATTTGTTCTATAGAATTTTCAGACAATTTCTATTTCAAAATACCTCCAAATCCGACTTCAGAGGCATCAGTTTCTACTATCATAAAGGCATCTGGGTTAGGGATACCTAGACAAGGGAGACAGTCATTCCATCAATATTCCATTCATAAATATATATATATATATATATATATATATATATATATATATATATATATTTGTATTTTTTAATTTTAAAATTAAATAATTTTTATAATATAAAAAGTTACAAAAATATTAAATGATTTTATGTTAAAAAAATAATAGAATAAAATATTAATTTTTTAATTTGTATAAAAATGTTTTTCATATAATATATATATATTTCTTCCATTCTTGTTTCTACTCATCCAAAAAAATGGAGGGAAATTTTTTCACTCATTTTCTTTTTATTTCTATCTATCCAAACAATACACATTTTCCACTTAATTTATCTTTTATTTCTATCCTTCTTTTTTTCCTTCCTTTTTATTTTTTTTCTTTCTATTTCATTTCTGAGCCAAACAAAGTGTAAAAGTTACAAATGAGCAGAAACTTTTTCAAAGTTTTTTTTTTTCAAAAGTGCAGTTTTTTTTTTAATTTCATAAATTGTGAGTTTTGGGTTGCTTAATATTTTTCGAATTATTTTAAATTTGAAAGTCATCGCCTTACGATATACGATCGGCTTTTATGTAATTAGTCATAAATTATTTGTGACTTCTAGACTGGAGATTTTTCCAAGTCTCCCCCCAAATGTTACTAGTCTCCACTTGATATATATCGTTTAGAATGCTAAATTATTTTGTAATTTTTTTTAATTGGCTTGATATTAAATTGAAAATAAAAGAACAGTGGGAACCTAAGCAGGAATTATGCTGTGTTGTTGTGTAATTTTTATCACTCTTAGTCATAAGAAAATATATACTACATTTTAACTTTTTCAACTGAAATATTCAGTCGAAATGCATAACTAAATATGGGTCAAGTGATTAGTGCACAAAATCTTGTTCATAGCGTTTGCCTCTATAGATTTAGGTTGTGTTTTGGACAATTACTTAAAATGTTAATTGATAGTTGAAACGTTAGATGAAATTAAAAAGTTTGAAAGTTGAAAAGTTAAAAATTGAAAGATTAAAATAAATAAGTTAATGGATTCAATTGGAAGTTTTTAATAAAATTAACTGATAAAATTGGTAAATATTTAAAAGAGAAGTTAGGAGCAAATTTTAATTGATACATAAATCAAATCAAATATAAATAAAAAATCACCAAGTTTTTATGCCAAATCCCTTTCCAACATTTTCATTATTATTTATAGATTTTAATTATGTGTTTATATTTTAGAAACGTAATACTTACTTCATTTGCTTTTATATTAATAACAAAAATAGAATATAACATATTTAACATAAATAAAATAAAAAGAGCTGATAAAAAAATAACATGCAAGAAAGAATTATAAAATCATTTCAATATAACTAATCGATTAGTTATTTCAATATATATTATATATACTTACGTAAAATTTATTTCAGTAAATTTAAAAGTAATAAAAAAATTATTTAAACTAATTTCATAAATTTTATTAATAATTTTACTGTATAGTTTTTTTTTTATATTTGATTCATATATTACAACATTTTAAAAAATAAATATCTTGAAATAAAAGGATTGTTTATTGTCTAATTTATGTTTATGAATATCTAAAATTTTAAAAAGTTGAATATCTAATTTATGTTTATAAATATCTTAAATTGATATTCTAAAATTTTTTTAGATGAATATCAATTTTAAATAATTATTAAGGTATTCAAGTGGGCATAATAGTTACTTTTTTTTTTGTCCTAGGTCAAAGACCATAGGTGTCCCCCAAGTCAGAGACTAATCCCGCTCGTGGTGCGTGACTGTCGCTGGCCCAAGAGAATTTTGCACATGGAAGGAATCACATACGGATTCTCCCGCTAAATAGATCGTTCCCCTTCATGTCATATTTTTATTTTAGTTACTTTAGTATTGACAATTCAAAGTCATATTTTTATTTTATTTTTATAATTAGAGAACTTTTGAAGTGGTGAGTCATGTTTTTCTTGTTATGTGAGCCTTGGTCACTATTGGATGTTATATATACGGCTATTGGCAGTGCTAAATTAAACTGAGCAGTATCAATCCAAGAATTCTAATATTGAGTGGATTTGATAATCCATCACTTTGGCTTTGCTTTGTGATGATAATCACCATAATGTCAATGATGAAGAATCCAGTTCGTTTCAAATTCATGCATGCCATAATATTTATGGTGTGTTTGGTGTTGCAGGTTGTTTGTGCTGAACAGAAAATACGATGCATAGAAAGGGAGAGGGAAGCATTCCTTCAATTCAAGGCTGCTCTTATTGATGACTATGGCATGCTCTCATCTTTGATGGAGTTGCAACAATTAAACTATTTGAACCTCAGTTCCAATTCTTTTCAAGACAGACACATCGCAGAGTTTCTTGCTTCTCTGAGCAGCTTGAGATACCTCGATCTGTCATCATGTTATTTTGGCGGAAAAATTCCAAGTCAGTTTGGGTCTCTTTCTCATTTGAAGTACTTAAATGTTGCTCGGAATTATTATATGGAGGGTTCAATCCCTCGTCAACTTGGAAATCTCTCCAACTTGCAGCATCTTGATCTCAGCCACAATTCTTTTGAAGGAAGTATACTGCCCCAGCTCGAAAATCTCTTCAAGTTGCAGCATCTTGATCTCAGGGGAAATTATTTTGAAGGAAGTATACCGTCCCAGCTCGGAAATCTCTCCAAGTTGCAGTATCTTGATCTCAGATACAATTCTTTTCAAGGAAATATACTGTCTCAATTCGGAAATCTCTCCAAGTTGCAGCATCTTGGTCTCAGCGGCAATTCTTTTGAAGGAAAGATACCATCTCAGCTTGGGAACCTTTCGAACTTGCAGCAACTTTATCTTAGTGATCTTAAAATTGATGATGGGAATCACGCTGGAGCTCAGTGGCTGTCTAATCTCATCTCCTTAACTCATCTTTCCTTGGACTCCATATCTCATCTTAACAGTTCTCATAGCTCGCAGCAAATAATTGCCAAGCTACCAAAACTAAGAGAACTAAGTTTATATAATTGTAGCCTTTCCGATCATTTTATCTTTTCATTGAGGCCTTCTAAATTCAACTTTTCTACTTCCCTTTTGGTCTTTGATCTATCCCAAAACTCCTTCACGTCATCAATGATATTCCCGTGGGTGTCAAACGTCACTTCCAACCTTGTTGAGCTTGACCTTAGTCATAACTTGTTGGAGGATTCCACATCAAATCATTTTGGCATGGTAATGAATTCGCTTAAGCACCTTGACCTCTCCTATAATAGATTCAAGGGTGAGGTTTTGAAATCCTTCATCAATATATGCACCTTACATTCTTTATACATGCGAAAAAACAATTTGACTGAAGATCTTCCATCAATTCTTCATAATTTGTCTAGTGGTTGTGTTAGACACTCATTACAAGAATTGGATTTGACATATAATCAAATCACTAGCTCTTTGCCCGACCTTTCAGTATTCTCATCTCTAAAAGCATTTGTTCTCAATGCAAATCAATTAAGTGGAAAGATACCTGAAGACATTGAATTACCATCTCAATTGGAGTATCTGTCAATCCAATCAAACTCTTTAGAAGGTGGAGTTCCAAAATCATTTGGGAACACATGTACTTTGAACTCACTGGATCTGTCTAAGAACAATTTGAATAAAGAGCTTCCAGTGTTAATCCATCACTTGTCTGGGTGACCTAGATACTCGTTGCAAGAATTGTGCTTGGATGGAAATCAAATCAATGGTATGTTGCCTGACCTTTCAATATTTTCAACCTTGAAAACATTGTATCTTTCAGAAAATCAATTACAAGGTATGATACCAGAAGGTAGCAAATTGCCATCTTGGTTGGAGTCTTTCTCAATCCGATCAAACAATTTAAAAGGTGGAATTCCTAAATCATTTGGGAATGCATGTGCTTTACGCTCATTAGACATGTCTAATAATAGCTTGAGTGAAGAGCTTCCAATGATAATCCATCGTTTGTCTGGATGTGCTAGATATTCATTGAAACACTTAGATCTAAGCATGAATCAAATTAACGGCACCCCACCTGACCTCTCAGTATTCTCATCTTTAAAAGAATTATATCTTTCTGGTAACAAGCTAAATGGAGAGATTCCTAAAGATATTCAATTTCCACCTCAACTGGAGAGGCTAGATATGCAATCAAATTCCTTAAAAGGTGTGCTCACTGAATACCATTTCGCTAATATGTCTAAGTTGAACTGGTTGGAGTTATCTGACAACTGGTTGTTGGCCTTGGCATTTACCCAAAATTGGGTCCCACCTTTTCAGTTGAGGTACATAGGATTGCAATCTTGCAAACTAGGCCCAACATTTCCCAAATGGTTGCAAACACAAAATGACTCTATTAATCTTGACATTTCTAATTTTAGTATATCGGATTTTGTTCCAAAATGGTTTTGCGCTAAATTGGCAATACAAGGAATGAGAAGAATAAATATTTCATACAACAATCTCAAAGGTACAATTCCAAATATTTCGTTAGAATTCCCTCAATTTCTAATTCTTGCATCAAATCAGTTTGAAGGTCCTATTCCACCATTATTTCTTGATCTATCCATAAATAATTTTTCAGATTCTTTTCCATTTTTATGTGCTAATGGTACCTTTGAAGCATTAGACCAGCTAGACCTTTCAAATAATCAGTTATCTGGACCAATTCCGAATTGTTGGAGCTATTTTAAGTCATTAGCTTATTTAGATTTGAGTCACAGCAATTTTTCAGGAAAAATTCCTACTTCAATGGGATCACTACTTGAACTTCAAGCATTGCGATTAAGAAACAATAACTTAATTGATGAGATGCCTTTCTCCTTGAGCAATTGCAGAGAGTTAGTAATGCTAGACGCAGGAGAAAATAAGTTATCAGGACCTATCCCTTCTTGGATTGGAAGTAGATTGCAAGAGTTGCAAATGTTAAGTTTACAAGGGAATCACTTCTCTGGAAACCTACCGTTACAAATATGTTATCTACAAGGAATTAAGATCTTAGACCTTTCATTGAACAATCTATCTGGACCAATTCTCAAATGTTTAAAATTTTTTACCTCAGTGGCTCAAAAGATTTCCTTAAGAGATTATACAATGAATTTTTATATTTTCAACACCCCTTCTAGAGAAAGCTTTTCAGAATATTATGATTTGAATTTATTCATGATGTGGAAAGGTGTGAAGCAAATATTCATGAATAATGAGCTATTACTTTTGAAAAGCATTGATCTCTCAAGCAATCAATTCTCAGAAGAAATTCCACAGGAAATACAGAGTTTGTTTGAATTGATTTCACTGAATTTATGAAGAAACAATTTGACAGGAAAAATTCCTTCAAATATTGGACGGCTAACATCACTTGAATTTCTGGATCTGTCAAGAAACTAAATTTCTGGCTCAATTCCTTATAGTCTTACTAGAATTGATCGGCTTACTATGTTAGATTTGTCACATAACCGTTTATCAGGCGAAATTCCAACAAGCACACAGTTGCAGAGCTTTGATGCCACGAGTTACGAAGATAATTTTGATCTTTGTGGAAAGCCACTTGACAAATTATGCATTGAAGAGAAGCCACAACACAATCCAGACGATGATTTTCTTAATGATGAATCTTCGTTTTTCACTAATGGATTTTACATGAGTTTCAGACTCGGATTTGCTATAGGCTTTTGGAGGAGTTTTGGCTCAATCTTATTCAAGCGTTCTTGGCGACATGCATATTTCAAGTTCTTGAACAAATTAACAAACAATATTTATGTCATGGTAGCACAATGAAATTCGCCAAAAGTACTAAAGGTGGCTAAAGTTTAGCAGGTAATAAATAATATTGTATTCCTTCCGTATAAACTTGCTTTTGCTTCTTCTTCTTTTTTCACAATAAATAGCAGTGATAAATTTTAGTTCATGTGCACATAAGAAGCAATACATTGCTGTCAACTTTTTTTTTTTTTAAAAAATATAACTTCAATAAAATTAGCTTTTAACATTTAAAATTACTAAGTTTTTATTGTAATTACGTGATCTTTAGTAAATTGTTTATAAATTACTAATTTTTATAATTAATAAATGACAGCAATATTAGTTGTGATGGTAAGGTTTCATGTTTTTTACTATTTTTAATATAATTAATTTTTTAATTAATTATATAACCATATAATTATTTTGAAGAGGCATAAGAGTTTAACTGACATGAACGGGTTAATGTAAAAGAGTTTTACTATGACATCGTATAATATTTTCATACATCATTATTTATTGTCATATTAATTTCTTATTAATTAAAATAAAATTATCAAGTAAAGATTGTATCAAATATTTGTTAGAACCAGTATAAATCTTCTTTATATTGTCACTGAATATATCAATTAAAATCAGGGCTGTTCATAGTTCAATTTGGGATAGAAAACTGAACCGAACTGAACTAAACTAAAAAATAGTTCTAAAAAACAGAACTAAACTATTGAGTCTTAAAGCTAAATTAAACTGAACTGTTTATAAATTTAGTTAATTGTTTCTATATTTAAAAACTGAACTGAACTAGTAAAAGCAGTAAAAGTTCAATAAATACATTTTTAACTGAACTGTTATTTAAATGATCAAGTGCTTCTAATGGGAATTCTTTCCTGACCCAACTAAGTTCCATAGTGAAAAGTTAAAAACAGAACTTCACGAACAAAAAGAAAATTGGCCCATAGAAGTTCATGCATTTCAGAAAGGACATTATAGTGCAGAGTTATATTTTAATTTCATTGCTATACTCAATTGTTTAAGCTACTATAAGTATTTGCCTATAAATATGAAGTCGTGAAATAGTTCGTTGCCTTGTTTGTTTATTTTTTTTAACTCTAGCAATTCAGTTTTCTAACATGTGCACTGAACCATTATCTAACAGTTTAGTTTTCTAAAACTAAAATTACAAAATAGTTTAGTTCAATTTTTTTACAAAAATAGTTTAGTTTTTTTTGGTTTAGTGCAGTGCAGTTCTCAGTTAGTTCAGTTATAACAGTTTATTTGAACACCCCTAATTAAAATAGTATGTTTTCCCCCTATTTTAAGACTGCGAAATAATAACTACATAGCAACGATCATTTAGTTTCTTCCTTTTTCACAATCTTTCTTCATTGCTAGGTTATTCTCTGCTTTTTATCCCCTATAATTTACTCAACCTCCATATGACTTTTCGCCATTTCAATAATAACTTGTTGTCTTTAGGCTTTTTGATTTTTGTGTTTTAAAGTGAATGAGCTGTCCAGGACAGTGAATAATAGAGCCAATCTTGAGAATCTTGTTATTTTTCACCCTTGAAGCTATTTTCCAATCTCAAATATCTTTTCAAAGTCGTGAAAAACTGAAAATACTAAGTGTTAAGAAATGAATAAAGAGGTCTTATATTATTTGCAGTATTTGACTTACTCTACTTGGAATTTTCTCATTTCTTCTTTTCCCAAAATATTTTTCCTCTTCTTATAAAATTTACATGGGTGGTCAACCTTGTAAATGTTTCAAAAATGGGTTTAATGTCCTCCCTAAGCCACCTTTTTATTAATGATACAAGACAAGTGTGATAGAGTAAAATTTTTCAAAAAGTTTCCTATTATCAATTTGAAGGACCAAAATCAAGAATGTATGCGTGCGGTTAAAATGGAATTCATTTTTCACCTCAGAATTTTATGATTATATGTTATTTTTGACAAGAAATATTTGCTTGCATAGACTTGTCTGTAAAGAAATAGAAAGTTGAAAGCAACAGAGGCTAATCCACAAAACAGATCCAGCACTATTTGTCTTATGTATCCTGTTTTATTTATATTAAAATTAAAGGTTTAGTATGACCTGATGAAGATACTGTTACTATTTGTTATCTTTGGGAAAAATATGCATGTATACATGGAATTTTGTAATTAAAAGGTTTCAGAAGGTATGGGACTCAAGTCCCACATTGGAAGTATGAGATTCTAGTGTTGGAATTTATAAGGCCTTGAGCTCTTCAACTACAATGGCTAGCTTTTGTAGTGTGATTCTCTCAAGGTTCTTATCAATTGGTATTAGAGCCTTCCACAATGACTTTTTTTTATAGTAATTTGAATGGAACACAGAGTTGTAGTTACAATGAAGTGTTGGAAGTGGACTTTGCATTTGGTTTGGTCAAGAACACTGATTTTGCATGCTACATGAGCGCTATAGTTATTTCTATACAATACATATCAACCTGAAAACAGAACTTAGATCAGAAGTGATACATTGCAAATTACATGTTCTGTTCACAGCTGACCATAGAAAATAGAAAGGCATGAAGAGATGCAGCAAACCTACTTGTTGCAGTCATGCATGAGGATTTGTGCAAATAGTTGATGTTGAGCATAGACTTAGTAATTTTCAGTAAAATGATGGAAGTGCGCAATTATCCTTATGAGTTTGGTATCTTTATGGTCCACTAAAGGTTGCATGACTTTTCTTTTGTGACTCTCCATGAATTCAAGTATGGAGAAAATCTGGAAAGCATGTTTATTAGGTATGTTGGTTGTAAAATTTAATAAATAGGTTGCTTGGTATAGGTTGTCTTTTTTGTTGAAAATGTTACTTGGTCCCTCGTTTTATTGATAGGGCTTCAAGGTTGGCAGATGCTATTAAAAGTTATAATTTTAGGATTCCTATTACACACCAACAGCATCCATATCTAGTATATCTCTTATTAACTGCATGTCAGAGACGTTTTAATGAATAATGGTATCTTTGGGACAAATTTGATTCTTGCAAGATTCTTGGACGATGCTTGCTCCATCTATTACACTCACACCAAGCATACCTAGATCATTTTAGAGTTTCATTTTTTGCTCAAAGTTTACGTGGATTAGTGGCAGCCAAAAGTTTTATTTATTTATTGGCTAAAATAGATTGTTGTTAGTTCCTTATCTACATTTTATGTTTCAGTTTGGTCCTTAAGTTTAAAAAGTTTCACTTTTGTCCCTTATAGTGTCTCTTGTTAGTTTGAATTGGTCCTTCCATTTTTGGCACTAACCGTGTTAATTTTCGTTGGCGCGGCGTCTCTTACAGTACAGTTTGCCACCTGTTACCAAGTTGACCAAATTAGTGTGATATATACTAACAAAAGGACCAATTCTGTGTAACAGAGAAACTTTAAGGGATCAAAGTGAAACTTTTTAAACATAAGAGACTAAACTGAAATCTAAAATGTAGATAAGGTACAAAAATTCTATTTTAGCCTTGTTTATTTATTTATTTGGTTCCTCATTGATTTATATTATCATTGCTAGATTTCAAATTGATATTATTTGAAAACCTGTTGTTAGCCATTGTCCTTTTACCCCCTTTTGAGCAATGGTTTATTGTAGAGCTTCTAAGTTTTGTTACCTGGCATGAACTACTTGGATGGCTAATGATACAAAGTAACTTACTACTCTTACAGGAATTTGATTCTTTGTATGGTCCAGCTTGGCACTGCATTGTGTGTACTAGCTTTGGTTCCTATGTTACACATTCTCTTGGGGGCTTTTTGTACTTTTCCATTGATAAGGTTTATATCCTCCTCTTCAAGGCAGCTGTTGAACCATTGGACCATTGATAACTTCCACAACTATGAGCCATGCCTCCTTGGGAAAATACATTTTAAAATTTTAAACCAGCTGATATGTAAAATTACAAAGTGAAACATTTAAATACCTATATTTTGTGATGTATTTGATGCACTTCTATTCACAAAAAAAAAGTATTTGATGCACTTCTATTTGGATTTGTAGTCTAGTATGTTGGAGAGCATTTCGATTGCAGAATTTGTTGTGGCAAGTCATAAGATTTTCATATTGTTCAGCTCACAATAACATTTTAAAGCAGAGGAATGCTAGTGACACTCTCTCTCTAACACTTTCTCTATGATTGGTTGAAATTGATTGAAAATCACCAATTTTGGTGGGTTCCATGTCTAAATAAGGAGAGAGAATCATTAAATGAGATGTGAGGTCCACCAAAATTGATGATTGTCAACAAATTCCAGGCAATTATGGAGAGAGTATTAGAAAGAGAGTGTTAGACAGAGTGCGTGTCGTTAGCATTTCTCTTTATAGTATTATTGTTATGAGGCAGGTCTAAGGCCTAAGTGGATAAAGGGATACATATTATAATAAAGGTATTAAAAGAATGACAATTAGAATCAATTATGGTTTGTTATGGTTTGTTGCTGTAATTTGAGATCTCGGAATTGTTGGCTCTTGTTATGCCTAGCTATTGTTAGTTGCATAAAGGTATCTACAATATATATACATACTATGTGAACACTGAAAGGCAAGTAATGAATTAAGCATTGTTTTCTCTCTTTGTCGTCTCTTTTTTCTTTGATTCTAGAGGTTCCCTTCCCTCGAAGTAAGGTTCTATCATTTGGTGCTTTAATTGAAAGCATGATGGAGCCTACCGTGGCTGTCATTTACAATGGTTATGGTTATGCCCAATACGGGTATCAATAGTACCCACATTACTCTTGTTCTTCTTATCAATATCCATCTCTACATTAGGGTAGATTTTGAGAGCTCTCGGAACCAACTACTAGGCATGTTTAGTACTGTGGAAACTCTTCATTCGTCATCATCACCTTCAATGCCTTTAGTTTGTATACCTAAAAACAATCCAAGCACTGACAGGAATTGTATTGCAACTTCCCTTGATAGTTAAGTTAATTGCCAAAAGAGCCTTGCTCTTATTGATTCCAATTTATCAACTTTGAGCAACCAAAGCGAAACGATGATTATTCAAGTTGCAACAGTAACAAATATAAGGAGTGAAAAGGTAGCTCTGTTTTCATTCACAGATTCGAATTTTGATAAAGCCCTATGCTACATGACTCAAATAGATTTGGAGATGAATCTTTCGCTAATTGCTATGCCTAATGCCTCTCAACATCATCATCATTATCTCATAAATTACCTCATCTTTTGCCTTCCATCCAAAAGCTCAAAGCACACTATGTAAGGATGAAGACATTTCGATAAAACCATAATGACATTCAATTGTTGTGGAATGAAACTCCCCACTCTTATGTTTGTTTCATGCAATCCCTCGAGCAATTGGATGTATACCTTGTCTTATTGGATGCTTGGGTAGCTGATACATGCCAACTGTTTGATGATATAAGTTGGGCTATGACACCTATACGCACCTTCACCAATGGGTTATGTTATGTTGTTATTGTTGGAGATTCAAGGTGTATGATTTTAAATTTTCAGTTTTTCGTAAAAACTTTGAGCAGAATTATCCCCATCCCATGGACCACGCATTACGCATGAATCTCTAAGGTTTAGAGGTTTACCTTTGTAGTGTGCTTTCAAACCATAGAAAGTTCCCTCTTGATCAGGGATTTAGAGAGAGCTCATAACACTAATGAGTTGAATTAGATCCCTTTCTAATCTAAAATGTTTTAATGACAACAAACTTTTAAGAAGCAAATTATAATTCCTTTAGACTTATGCTACTAATGGTTTATCTTGAGTGCTTTCAAAAGACAAGACTTAATCAAGAAGCATGTGTTGAATAAAATAACTTAGAATGAAAGATATCCAAGAGTGGGGTGAATTGGATATTTTAAAATTCTTTGAATTTTTTTTCTTAAAATCCCTTTTTTGTAAAATCCAATTTTCTTGATTCTTGAAATGATTAAGAGATGTAGGTTGCTTTGTTAATGTATCCCTTTAAATCCAAGGTTCTGGTTTAAAGATTATATTCAATTTTAAGACTTAGGTAGCAATCTTATACAAAGAATCTTGAGCAAGAAAATAAAGTGATGAGGGATCGAGAAGATTACACAGCCAATTTATACTGGTTTGATTTCAAACGAAATCTACATCCAGTGTGATCCAAAGTAACCTGAGCTTGGACCTTCCACTAAACAAAATTACTTGTTTACATGCAAACTCACATGCACATGAAACCCACACATGCACTACTTCTAGAAAACCTATCAAGAAAAGCTCTAACACATGTAGAAAACCCTCTACATGAACCTAAACTTGAGTAACCCACTCAAGAACACACTAACATGCAAAGTAAATGGAAAGAATTCACCTATTCAATGAAGATATGAAAAATGGTGCACTTCCTATTGAAGTGAATAAAATAACACAAGAAGGGGGGTTGAATTGGATTTTCAAAACTGAAGCTCCTTTTGAAACAAAACAGGTTATTCTGAAGTATGTTCAGAAAGTGTTTGTTCAGAATGAATAACTGTTCTGAGCTCAGAAAGAAAACTTATTAGTTTATGGAAAAGTTATTTGCTCATAACGAAACTTTAAACCCTTTGTTCTATTAAAGTGTTTTACTTAAAAGCATTGTGTTTAGGTTCCCGTAGTACTGTTTTACAAAAGTTTGTTTATGTTTCAAATGACAACCACAAGAATTAAGTGCACTAGTTTATAGTAAAAGTTTTGAAAACTCATGTAGGACTTAGATAATCATTATATATCATAAAAATACATTATTAAGTACTTTAAAACACATGAAATACTCTGTTTTTCTAGCAACAAAAATTAATTTAATTTGACCCTTAAAACACATTTAAATTACTAGTTTTGCCTCTCTAACATGCACAAATAATTGTCTAACTTGGAGAATAAAAGCCCCAACCTTTCCCATAAGTAAAATATCATTTAAAACACATTAAAGAGTAAAAAAACTATGTTTTTCTACTGCATACATTGCTGTCCCAAAAATTGGTCTAAAAACTCACTTTCAAGGCACAATTTCACATCCAATTGCACTAGTAAATTAACTATATGATACCTATAATTAATCCTCATCATTTGAACACATTTCCATATAATTAAAATACCAAATCACTGCACATATGCTCTGTTTTTCATTAAAAATTCTGCACCTTCAAGTTTCATTAATAAAGTGCCCAATTTTGCTAAATAAAAGGTTCCAAATTAACTAGTTTCAAACTCTAACTCAACCATAAATTGAAACCAACATTTCCATGAATAAAAACATCAATTACATCAATGTAAACTCAACATAATGCTCTGTTTTTATTTATTCCCACAACCCATTTTAAAAGAAATTTTTAAAGCACCAAAACTTCATATTATGTAACCCAATTGGTCTAAATTTAATCCTTAACATATGTATACATAAGAACTATCATTTTTCATGTAGTAGAACTCATTTTTTTTTTGAAGAAAAATATACTTATTTCATTTTATTCACAATAGAAGCATAAATACATTGTGGTATATGCTCAAACACTTGGTTGCTGGCATAAAGCCTAGATGCCCTTACTAAAGAGTGAGCAACTTGGTTAGCTTGCCTCCTTACAAAACTCACCAATGAGTTTGGAAAAAAGTTTAAAATGGTTTTACATTGCTCCACAATTTTATGAAATTTTAAGTAGCCATTTGTTTGCAACTTTAAGATATCAACCACAACATAAGCACTGTCATAATTCCCAACTCGTACACAAGCTTTAAAGTCACAAAAGGAGCATAAAAAATTCATTTTTGGGTTCTCAAATGCACACTAATTCATACCCAATATATATATATATATATATATATATATATATATATATATATATATATACACACATCAAAGTCATCATTTTCAACACATTAAACATATTTTTTTAAAAGGTTCAAAATTTAATTAAACCACTGCACAACAAATAATTTGTCACCATTTTTTAGCATAAAGAACTCAGTTTTGAGGGTCCCAAACCGAGTTTAGGCACTGTTTTCATCTAGCCACTAAAACAGAACATTTCTACTAAAAAAAAAAAAATCAAATGTTAACCATAGAAATCATGCAAAAATGAGTTTTAATAACCCTTCAAGCCAATACAAGTCTCCTTGCAATAACACAACATGAAAAGAGATGCGAAACTCCCCATACCTTAGTGAAATCAAATTTCAATCGGTTAGAATTGTAGCTCTTGATCTCTAGAGTAAGCCCTTTGAGTTTGGTTCCAAAAAGCTCAAAGTTTGAGATGGAGAATGGAGCTCTAAGTGAGCAACAATGGAGGAGAGGAGAGAAAAGAGAAGAGAGACTCTCTCTCTCTTGAAGTGGCAATACATAATGAATGAGGGAGGAGAGGAGAGCTTCTCTTATTTTAGGGTTGGCACAAACATGTGTCATGTTGTTTAGGGTCATTAATCTTAGGCTTAATCTAATTTAATTTTGTAGGCCACTAAGCTAGTCTTAATTAATTTCTAATTAAATACAAAGTTGATTAGTATAACTTAATTTAATTAGGGTGCTAAAGTCCTTAGTCACTAAAGTAATCTATTTTATTAATCTAATATACGCTAGACTCATTAATTTATTAATTGAGCTTATTAAGAGTTAATTTTAAGCTTTATGACAAAAGTTGCATGTATTTACCATTGTGTCATTAATGAGCTGACCTCTACTCCTTCCCTTGACTTTGGTTGACTGTATTGACTTAAGTTGACTTTCTCTAATTTAAGTCTAAATTATTTTTTGGCTTAAATATGTTTTAGGTCCCTGATAAATTAGCGAATTTTGTTTTTGATCCTTAATAAATTTTTTCTTTGCATTGAGTCCCTAATAAAACAAAAATTTTGTTTTTGGTCCTTGTTATTTTGTTTTAATCCTTCTAATATATCTATTTTTCATTTGAGTCCCCATAATATTTTTTTCTTTTTGTATTAGTCCCTTTGAAAAATATTTGATAAGGACTTATAACAAATGATCTACATATTTTAGGAACAAAAACGAAAAAATAGATATATTAAAAGGACTAAAACAAAATAACAAGGACCAAAAACAAAATATTTGTTTTATTAGGAACTCAACGCAAAAAATTTTTTTATTAGGGACCCAAAACAAAATTCGCTAATTTATCAGGGACCTAAAACATATTTAAGCCATTATTTTAATTATTTCTTTTATTTCTATTGCACTTTAAGCTATTAGATGAATTAACTTAATTAAATTAAATTCTCCAATATTTTAAAAAATGATTATATCATATTTCCATTTATTTATTTATTTATTTTCTAGTGTTAAAATTTTGGGATGTTACATAAAGCACACACAAAATTTATACCGGTTCACCCACAACCTTGGGCTACATCCAGTACCTACATGCAAGCGCATGGTTGTTGTCAAGTAATAAAATTACTGTCTCCACATGGATTGCATTTTTGGCTTTGTAATTTTCTGAATTTAATTAAAATTAAGCAAAAGGAAATATTTGATTGGATAAGAATAGATTTGAAAAGATTAAATTAAAGATAAAAATAAAATAAAGATAAAATAAAATAAAGATAAAGATAGAGTAAATATTCAAAAGATGAAAAGTCTTCCATTCCTTCAAGAGCCACACACAAAACTGACCTTACAATCTCACATCATCCTACTAACCACCACGATATGGTCTTGTAGTGAACTTCTCCAATAACCCTAATCGAAAATCTTGCCTAGGCTCACAACATAATACACTTTGGGCCCAATGCCACTGGAACTTCAACACTCAGTGGTCTTACATGCACACATCTGGATGACAATTGGAAGTACACCCTTGCCACGGTACTATGACAGGACTCTCACTAACCTTGGATATGCCTCGCATTTGTTGGGTTTGCCAAGTCGGCTCTATGATATCCATCACAACTCAGTGACGTCACACCCCCAAGGAACAACAAGCCAATGAACATTTCCTTAGGTACCACTCTATAGTCATCCATTTCCTCTTAGGACTAACACCACACATGGCTCTCAACCAAAGGTCGTCCTTTACAATTCCATGTGGAGCTTCCTCTGTTAATGGTACATCCAATGATAGTTAGATGGCACTATCGCACATGAGCATAAGGCTTTGCCTCAATCTCCAAATTTAATTAAATAGAAGACCCACGTCTTCATCACAACAACATTGTTGTCTTTGCCGCTATAATTTCATCCCTCAAAACACTGTTGAATCTAAATCCCATGATTTTAATTATGACAAACCATTAGTGTTGCAAATTGTAAGAATGAAGCTATGCAAGCTAACAATCTACTAAGTGTTTCAAATCATATATAAAGAGCAGATTGAAACAAGCATTCTAATGAGTTTAAAACAAATTCAGAATAGGATGACTGAACACTACATCAAGAAAGAAGTCTCAGAAAGATGTTGAAGCCCCATCTGAATGATGAAGACAATGCTTCCTCTGAAGATCTCATTCTTAGCATGTTGCAAAAGCATCAAGAAAGTCTCATTCAAAGTATATATATCAGAGACTATAATGAGTTAACAACGTCAAAATGAAGTTGCAGCTAGTCAACATCATAATGATGTTATGAAGATAAACCAGAATCAAGATAGAAAGAGATTCTGAGATAATCACATCAGAATGATGTGTTATAATCAAAAGCATGAAGGTTCTGTGCATCAGAATGGAATGTAATGCAACATCATATCTTCCATATGTAGTCACAATTACATAGGACTCATGAGAAGATTGAAGTTTATAATATCACATCTTCCATCATAACCACCAAGGGTCCATCAGAAGATTGATGTTAACAACATTTGAAGATGCAAGAAGTTGACAGCTGAGACATGTCCTTGAGAGATCTAATGTGGGACATCAGATTAAAACCAAAAAGACTTCTCACAAGTCTGCACCAAGGGCAATATGCATTCAACATCAACAACAAGCCACATAACTTATTTATGCTGAAGCAAGCTATTTCAGAATGAAACTTGCTGTAAAGAGTTGATCAACATGATGAAGTTCAAGCTAGTTACAAAGCCTCATCAAGAAATCTTTGTAACACCCTAAAGGATATCACCTTTTGTCTGCTTATATTACTAAATTATAAAAACTTAGAATATAAGAATATCAGAGTTAACTATGCCGAATGTAACACCCCGAAATTTTCAACCCAATAAGTAGGGACGTGAGAGGTTAATTAGAAATTAATTGAAATTAATTTGTTTGTTTTAAAAGAAAAAATATATATTTTTTGAGAAATTAAAATATAGTTAGTAATTAATTGAGTGATGAAGAAAAATGAAGGAAAGTAAATAAAATAGGTATTTCTTTATAATGGTCAAGTAGAAAATTTATAAAATCAAAGATATAAAATTCCTTGTAACTGAGTTGTCTATGAGATTTCTGTGTAATTAAATTGTTTGTGATTGATTCCCTGGAATGCTTGCTAGTAATTAATTGGCTGAGATTAATTACTGGTAGTAAATATTAAAAATATTTGTTACTATGTACTAATTAATTTATTGGTTGCAAATTGGTTTTAATTATTTTAATTATAAGTTATCTCTTATAAAGTTTATCTGCAAACAATTTCTTTACAGATGAAATTTTATTTGAGCAACTAGAAAAGTTTTCATTATAAGAAGTTTTATAAAATTAATTGGATGTTTGAAATTAAGTTTTAAAATTTTAAATCACATTCCATTATAATTACACAATGTAAAATTACATTGTGTAAATTAAACTCGGTACCTAAAACTACCAAATCACACCCTTTAACCAATTGAAATTCATGCAAAACCCTCCTTTCCCACTTGATTCCCACGGTCTCCCTTCCCCCTAAACCTCTCTCTCACTAAAATCCAATTCATTTCCTCTCATTTACTTTAACTTAGCAACTAAGTTAAGGTCAAAAGCTCTCTTCTCTCTCTTCTTTTTGCTCTGCTGGCTGAGACACCCAAAAGGGAAGGAGGAAGCCATTTTTGTGAAGCTTGTGGGCTGCATGCAAGCTGGGAGGTCCTCACTTCATAACCAACAACTTGTCTTCTCTTCGCCTTCATCTTCTCTTCCTTTATCTCCGCTGAACCTCAACAAAGGTGAGGGGGACTCTTTGTGGATTTAAGCTTTGTTCTGTACATGTGGTTGAGGGTTAGGGGTCTCAACCACATCTTGCATGCATGCCCCTCTTTGGCTGTTGTGTGTGCTTTGTTTGAATGCTTGAACATGAAAAATTGATGAAATGGGTTGGAAACCCTTTGGCAGTGGCTGTGTGAGTGCATGTCCTGGCCTTAGTGTTGTTTTTGTTCTTTTGAAACTGAGTGGGAAGGCCCCTGGAACAAGGGAATCCATGCCCAATTTTCATAAAATTAATTGATGAAGGTTGCATGTTGAAAACAAACCCCAAAACAATGTAACAGTGGCTGTTAGGTTCGAGTGTCCCTGGACAGCTCCCACGGTTTTGTGATTTTTGGGAGATCTAACCGTTGGTTTTTCACGAAATTTGTTTTGAATGAAGATAGACACAAAAAGGAAAAACTTTTATTTGGACACCATGGAGAGAAACCCTCGTATTAAAGTTCATCCGTGGCTTTCAAAATGACTGTTCTGTTTTCATGTTTCCCTGGAACATGTCTCGGTTTTTCTCAAATTCCCACTTGTGTGCTTGATGTTTATTTTTCATTTTTGAACCATTAAAAACTAGAAAAAACAATATTTTTAACCATATAAATTAAAAAATTATCATGTTCAATTTCTAAATTAACTTTTTAAAAAGAAACAGGGCAAGGGTTTTTGAGCTCTATTTTGAGTCTGAAACTTAGGCTGTTAGAAACAAATTTACTGGGAACAACAGGGAAAGAATTTGGGGGCAAGGGTTACCTTTTTAGAAATATAAAGATGTTACCTTTCTACTGTAAAAATTTCAGCTCAAAAAAAGTTTGGAAAGTGGGAGAAATTTACATTTCTTTGAGCTATGTTCAGTGAGCACTCAAAATTCAGGGCTGCTGACTTAGAAAATTTTTATAAAATTTTCTAGATGTTTATTTTATAAGTGGAATACCTTTTTGTAAACTAGATTTCAAGAGTTTCGATTTGATATAAAAAAATTTAAATTCTAAGGTCAATTGCTTGTATCAGTGAGAGCTCACATTCAGTACTGCCAATTAAAATTTGACTAAATAGTCAAATGTAATTGTTAACACTTGTATTTTGTCACTTTACCTTCAATTAATATTTTAATTCTGTGAGATAATAGATAGAATACAACCATTATTATGATTGATTTATTCAAGTCTCAAGGAGGAAAACCTTGAGTATTTGATATTTGAAAGTATGATTTTCTCTGTTTTGGTGATATAGTCTGTTGACTGTAGTTTGAATCTTGTGGTGCAATTGTTTGTCGGTGTGATGTGTTTACAAGACTTGACTCGAGTACTTGTAATAACTAGAATTGATTTGTAGTGGCAATAGCAGGATTGCTATTCAAAGATAAATATAACTTGTATAGTGAGCACATTTAAATGATATAAGAGACTTTTATTTTATTTTATTTTCATTTAATTTATTAAATATCTTTCTTTTATCAAATCATAAGACATTTGAGAGGGTAAGAAATATATAAAACATAATAAAATTGTTCGAATCGTGGTGAGAACCGAAAGGAGGAAGGAACCTCCAGCGCCAAGTCATGTGAAACGGTTGAACGAATGTGTTCATGGACAAAGTTTGAATGGACAATTGTGAAAGAGGTTGTGTGGGGGCTTCACCTGTGGTGAGCGATATGCTCGTGAGGAATGGGGTTGGCATGTGTCACCACTGTGGTGGTGGAGAGTGGATCTCTGTATGGTATGTCGGGGACATACGTCGTGGAAGACCACCATTCAGTACCTTTGGCAGTGAACCCACACCAACCTATAAGAGATGAACCCGATGAGAGGGAGTGATTGAGGAGTCAGTCCTCAGAGATTGGATGACCTCACAAGTGGTACCTGAGGTGTGCTCACTGACTTGCTGTTTCTTGGGGATCTGGCGCTGAGTTTGTGGTTATGCTTCCACAGTGTCGACTTGGCAATCCCGACAAATGCGAGGCACAACCTTGTTGGTGAGAGCCCTGCCATTGTACCGTGGTGAAGGGTGTACTCCCAGCAAGTCATCCAACTTAAATATGTGTAAGACCACTGAGTTCTGGGAGTTCCAGTGGCGGCTGGCCAGTGTGAAATAATTTACAAGAATAGTTGTGGAAACAAATAGGTTTCAGGTATGACCGTTAGAAAACCACATCGTGGTGGCTAGTAGGATTGTGTATGTGACTATAAAGTCATTCTGTGTGTACTGCTTGATGAAGCAAAGAGTTCACCCTCTGTTTATTTTTCTTTTAGGAACTTATGGCAGTACCTGTGGATGTCATAAAGATGTTATCTTCATCAGCTTCATCACTTTCGCTTGGAGGTTGGTCTAACATGTAGGGTTGGGTTTAGAGATGACTGCTATGAGACTAGGTTTTCCCTTTTTATGTATTTGAATATGGGTAGACTTAGGTTTCAGATTTGTGGCATGTACATTCAGCTTTCGTACTCTATTACCCTATGTATTTGGAATACCCTTTGGAAATGTACATATTACTATTACTCTGTAAAATATTTTGGTTATGAAAATCTCTATTTCATGTATATATGTATATTTTATAGCCAGATCTATTTACTTTATTTATTTTGTTTTACTTGCTTTTAAATGTATACTTATAATTGAGGCGGCGATACGCAACTTCCAAAATTAATTAATGAAAAGTTTTCAAAATTTAGTAAAATTCATATCTATGTTTTATTAACTTCACAGTTCTTGGAAAAATTAAAGTTAGTTAACATGCATATTAAATTAAAATAAGTTTTTAAATGAGAATATATGTAAACTCGGATTTAGGGTGTTATACCGAAACTAAAAGATAAACATGTATGACATAAACAAAGCTAAAAACAAAGCTCTTGGAACTTATGTGTCTTACAAAACATAGGCAATGTACATACAACATAAAACCAATTCCTAGACACAGGAGATACAAAACTAATAACATCTTCCTCCAAGCAAACATCTCCATGCTCCAAGGTTTTCTCATGAAGTGTCCTCCTGCTTAACTTGTAAAAACATGAAACTAAAAGGGATGAGACATAATGTCCTAGTGAGTGTTCCAAGGACTCTAGGCTGACTCTCTGTTCTAGGGATCCTTTTCTTAACTCTCATGGCTTCTCTTTACTTTTATTGATGCTTACACTCACAACTATTACCTCATCATTACTATTTCCTTAGACCATCCTTATCCTTTACTTAGGCACTTAGAGTTGGTCTCCTATGCCAAATCTAAGGCCACTTGTAACGACCCACCTTCGTTACATAACTAACAAAGCTAGAGATTTTATTTTATTTCTTTTAAAACTCTTCAATAATTTTATTTATGAAAATAATGTATGAAATTTTCACGATTCCAGAGTTACAAATAAAATTTCAAAACATACGATATAAACCATGCATTTACAAAACATAACTAAATCAAAACTTGGTGCCTCATGACACTCCAACATTGTAAAAGAAGATATACCTTTAAAAATATAAAACCCTTAAAAGTTATACATAAGATAAACCTAAGCTGGTCATATCTACACATAAAGAAGTAAAACATCATGATTAGAAAACAAGTATCTTCGCGTCCATGCAAGTCTATCCACTGTGCTTCTCAAAAGGGTGATCCAACTCCATTTCTTCTCAAGAGAATGCAACCTCCTAGAAGTCTGCTCCCCCGAACGCATAGTTCAAGATCATCACAGTCACAACCATATGTGCCACACGCAAAGGTAAGCTCACCAAAACAAAATCATACATATGCAAATAAATAGATTCCAAAATAAGGAAAAAGGAAGAAAACTAAACTTTATAAACTTCAAAAATACTATGCATAATAGCTAGAAATTTATAACAAAACTCAGCTTATATAAAGTCATCTCATATTGTTCATCAATAGCCACTATTAGACAACAACATGATAACATCATTATCTCAACTAATGCATACCAAATAATCTTAATATAAATCTTCAACTATCATCAACAACATAGTTCCATAACCAATTATCACCATGAATCATCAACATCATGAATTACATTTAAACATTAGTATCACAATCCTCATCATAATTTAAATCACCAAAAACCATCATCATAACTTATGTACATGATCATAAACCACTAGACAACCTCAAATACCAAACACTGACTCTACTCCATGGAGTTTCAACTTCATATGAGTAGTCCCCCATAAGCCTCATCCTCTAACATAGTCTCACTCTCTGACCATTTAGGTAGTCTCTTGGGCTGACCCTAAGGGGGAAGTGTGGTTTTATCGAAAATAAACAAGTATGGGTAATGGCTTACCTCTGTAGGTTTGCAAGACCTTACATCTATAGGGATTCTCCCACTCGTCTATTCTATAGGCCCATTCCCGTTAGCCACCACAAAACCCCCAGCACTAGGTTGAGAGCCATCCTAGCACCCTCAACTTACGTGCCTACTCATATGCTTGTGCACCAACTGTGCACCTGTCATATACCACAACGACACAACATCTTTGGAATTCCCTACAGTCTTAAATACGACACCTCCGTACCCGCCATCTCCTATGGCCTAACTTAAGGGTCCAAATACATCTCAACAATCCACAACCACGACAACAGTTCATCCCCTATACACTAAAAGGGTCACTAAACCTCTTGGGGAGTAGTTCTCAATACTCTGACATGCCATTTGGAGTCAAAACATAGGGGTGGTACTTGGGAAGATATCCCACTAGGCGAGACCCCCGGGTCGCTTTAATGGGTCGGAGCTTTGGTGTGAAACTCACCCTCCCAAGTATACCATTTTCCAATAAAAACATTCCCAAAGGACATAGCTAACCCTCCAACATATAGGGACAATTACAATACAAGATTATCATTCATCATCATCGTTTCATCAAAACATATGTATCTCAACAATAAAGACATTCTTTCAAAGATAAACTTATTACATTTGCTTAAACATTTATAAGATTCATAATATCTACCTTTCTCTTTCGATGGTCATATCTCAAACAATCACATAACATCCATCATATCATTAATTCACTATTCATATACTCATCACATTTATGAACCCATCCCTAGTTCCCTAAGCAAAGTAAGACTTCCACACCTTGAATTCTTATAATCATCTCTTCAAAACCGCATATTAATATGAATTACATCATCTCAACTTATAATTAGCTTTAACATAATTATAAAAACTTATAACATCATTTTATATGCACTTGGAATTGTTTTGGAAACTCTCAAGAAAGTATTTGGGGGTAAAAGAAACATTCTACCTTAATTTAGATTAAGCTAGAAAATTTAGCTTAAGTCAAAAAGTTACCTTAAGCTAAAAATTTTAGCTTGAGCTAAATTTATGTAGTCCCAATTCTATCGAAGTTTAGCTTGAGCTAAAAATTTTAGCTTCAGCTAAATTCGCGCAGACCCAATTCTATCGAAATTTAGCTTGAGCGCTAAAACTGCGAATTCTGTAACAAAATATCTTCGAAAATCTAAGCTTTTAACCCCATTAATGGCTACCCAAGCATCCAAACTCACAATAAACACATCAATAATCATCCCTTAAGCTTCTAAACACTAAACCCCAACAAAAGAACTCAAGATTCAAACCAAACACCTCAAAATCCATTATAGAACAAAAAAAGAAGGTGGGCTTCCCTTACCACAGGCACCTCCAAGCTAGGTTTTTGAGAGAAGAATAAGAAGAAGAAGAATGAGATTTTGAGCTCAAACATAGGGTTTCCTTAAATCAACAACACCACCTCATCATGCCCATGAAAACACAACCTAAAACAACACTCATAAGGATTTTTTGCATCAAATACCCATTATGGGTCAACCCAATGAAGAAGAAAGAGAAAAAGAAGAGATCTCACCACCTATTAATGGAGTCCCAAGCTCACGGGAAGGAAAAAGAATACATGTCTTGAGGGGCTCAAGCCCCTAACTTGAGAGAGAATTCCATGGGGAGGAGGGAAGTAAAGGAAGAAGAAGGAGGAGGAAATGAGAGCTCAAGAGAATGAAGGAAAGGCATAATGAGAGAAAAGAGGGAATAGGCTCATAATAAAGAAAGGAGGAATGAGCTTCTCTCTCATTTAGCCCACGATCCAACTCAAAATAAGAACACAACCTAATCCACCTCTCCTAAACTCACGAAACATCATCCATTTAGTTCATATTTTTATTTCTCAACAAAATAAAATAAATTTAATTCTTCTTGTAATTTAATTAAATCACTCATCATACATTATGAAAAACCACAGTGTTACACCACTAGTGCACTAAGGCACCTAAACATAATTCTTTTACTCTTGACCACTCACTAGGGTCTCACTTTACTATAACATTGGATGGGAACGTACATGCATAATCTTTCCTTCCTTTGACTTGCCCAACTTGGGCTTACATCACCTCTCTTTGTGAGGCATAACATCTTACATACCTTTCTGGATAGCTTACATTAGCTTTCTATGGGTATAACCCCCCTCAAACCTCTAAAGGTAGTATTAAGCTATACACGTCCTTATCTAATGTATAGATTTACCTTACATCACTCCCCTAACAACTAGGCTCATGACACCTCATATACTTTAACATAGAAACATACATACATCATGCACTTCAACATATTCTAATTTGTTTCTACAACTGTGTGGTTTGCATTATCTCTTTATTTAAGTTTCCCTTCCACCGCCATTTTCATTACTACAAGAGGCATCCTTCTTGCTGTGACCTTTAATAAAACCCACCGGTCCAAGTGGGCGGACTGTCAACTCTGTTATAAGGAAGAGTCTCCTGGTGTGTTCTTCTCTATGAAGAACCCCTTCTCCCTATGAAGAAGGTTGCTTTCCACCATGGGTATCAGGGTGACAGTCCTCGTTGCTCACCTCTAGGGGGCCTCTTAGCCTTATATTACGACAACCCTTCGCGAGTTGCCCAACTCATTCCTTACTCTTTTAAAAACATATTTTATAAAAAACCATTTCGTAAACCTTTCACAAACCATCTCACCTTGGTAATACAATGAATTCTTAGTCCTTTGCACATTGTTGTACGCCGAGTGTATGACTCTCGGACGTGACTAGTACTGGGGAAAGATTTTACCTTATGTTACCGAGGGGATATCCTTTCTAAAAACCTTTCTTTGAAACTATATTCTTTCTTCAAGACCTTTTATGAAACTTAGGGGAAACTCCCCACCTATTACTAAGAGGCATAGGTATAGTCTTAAGTGTTTTATGTATCTTTTATTAAAGAGGGTTTATTGTAACATACAATCCCAAGCATATGCGATGATCACATGAATGCAATGAGGGTGTGAGCATAACATCCAAAACATCAAGGTACAAAGAGGAAACTAAGCAATAGCAAGTATCCAAAGATCATACATAGCGGATAAAGATATAAACATACATAAGCACCACCCACTTCTCACATAGCTTCAAACCCCATTCAGGAGGTTTCATGCTTAGCCTAGCATGTTTCCACGCTTAGCCTGGCCCTTTAAGACTAAAAACCTCAACTTTGCACTTCTCAGGCCAAGCTCAATAAATTCCAGGCTTAGCCTCAAGTCCCTTGAAGCTAAAACTCCAATCTGTACCTTTCAGGCTAAGCCTCGCAAAACCCAGGCTTAGCCCCAAGCCTTATAGAGCTAAAACTCAAATCTACACCTCTCAGGCTAAGCCTCGCAAAACCCAGGCTTAGCCTTAAGCCCCCTAGAGTTAAAAATCACATTCTAGAAGTTTCAGGCTAAGCTTTGCAAATCCCAAGCTTAGCCTGGCGCTGCAGATTGCAACTTTGTGAATTCTTGCAAATTTGCTTCCCATGGCCTCCTAAATGCAACCCAAGCATGACATTAACTCATATAACACATCTATTACAAAACCCAGCCCTTAAACAACCTAAACAACCTCTCAATCTCTCCCAATCACCCAAAAACCATCAAGATCTACACTTAGGGATCAAAGGGGAAAAATGGGAAAGATATGAAAATAAGAACCATGGAGGGATTGGGAAGACAAGGGGAGGAAGCACTCACCTCGGGGTACTCGGATCTGAGCTCTGGGGTGTTGGGTCATAACCTCGGGTCCTCTTTCTCTTCTTCCTTCTCTCTAACTCCTTTCTTTCTTTTCTCTTTCTCTCTATAACTTTCCCTTCCCTCTTCTACTTAAACTGTGTGTATATGTGCGGTCTTAGTAGGCCTTTGCCCACCTTGGGCCTTGGCTCCCCATCTGGGTCCTATTATCTTATTCCTGTCAACTCTTAATATAAGGTAACTATTATTAATAATGCCTAAGGGTATCCTTTAACCATTAAATGTAAAAGCTATTCCATAAAAGATGTCTCTTTATTATTTATCACTAATGTCCATAAATTGAGAATGTTACAATATTCATAAGTGGAAACATTCAACAAAATATGTTTCTCCTAAGCTCTATCAAAACACAGTTCTAATATACCTTCAGAAGCCCTTTAGAATCTATCCATCAGAATGATTTGCTCATAACAAATTCAAAATTTGGACAGGTCACATACAACTGGCATATTTCAAATTCTTTCAAAGAATAGTTGTGCCAAGAGTCCAATGGCTACTTTGTTGAGCACTATAAAAGGGACCTCTTAAAAGCTTTTGAAGACATCTTGAAGCAAGTGAGCAAAAGAAAAACTCAAGCCTTCTTCCTCAGTGAGGAGTTTGCATTTTCTGCTTCAAGCCTCTCTATGAAATTGACCCACTTTTGCATATACTTACTGAGCTATTCCTTGCTAAAAGTGAGAAGTGTGAGTTGTATTTCTTGAGTGGAAAAAACCCCTTTAGGGAGAATCTGTAATTTGTGCAATACATCACAAATATCCTTTATTGTATTTGCTAAAATCTCCAAGCCAAGACTAAGGAGTGGTGTTGTGGTGAGGGAGCAATTGTGTGGTTATCTTGAGGCAGTGTGGGAACACTATTAGTGGTGTGTTGTGAGCTAGTGTGAAGCTCTGTATTATGGTGAACTTCCGGTGGTTATTGCATAAGCCAGTGGTGGCTGTTTATGGTGTTGATTAGTGAAAATCTCACTGGAGAGTGAGGACTGGACGATGTAGCCCTGGGTTTGGGGTGAACCAATATAAAAATCTCTATGTGTGATCTTCTCTCTCTTTCTTCTTTACTGCTTTGAGTGTCTAATTGGTTTAACTTATTCTATAAATTCACTTTTATAGTATAAGATTTCAACTTAAATACTCTTCTGAAAAAGATCTTTGAATTAACAAATACTTGAAGCTTTGTTCTGAAGAAAGAAACCTTTTTGAAAAATTGCCGAGGATTTCATTATGAGCTCAGAACGAATATTTATTCTGAACACACACACACACAATCTGAGTTACTGCAGAACTTGAAAAAAGGAATTAAAGTTTGTGAAACATAATTCAACCCCCCTTCTTGAGTTATTTTATTCACTTCAAACACAACTTCTTCTCACAGTCAAAGACTCCATATGACTTCATTTCATAGCTTGCTTCCACAACTCATTTCTGTAGTACGCTTTCATTTTCTCGAAATGCATGTCGACTCCATATGCAACATCACGAAAGCTTAGTATCCACCATGAACATTGTTCAAACAAGAGAGAAGAGGAAAACACTTCTTCTTCCTCTTAAAGTCATAAACAATTATGACTATCCAATTCCATACATAACAATTCATTCAATCAAGTGCTTCAAGCACTACTACACTCCTCATGAAATTAATTCATGATTCACATAATGTTTTATTAAGTTTTATGCATCATCACTCTCTCAAGTCCTTAATCTAAATTTTAAGTCCATCTCACCCACTCCTCCAAGCAAAGATCCTAATGGTTACTTTGAGTAATACTCTAAGTCCATCTTAATGATAAGTCCACATATGCCAAAGGTACCTAAATCCATCTAAGTACATATATCTCAAAGGGGTTTACTCACTATTTTTAAATGTTTATTTATTATCATAGCAGTAAATGGTAATTACACACTAGAACCAAGTTCTAGTTCACAATTGCACTCTTCAATAGGGTCCATTTGACATCTACATCAATCTCACAAACTTCAACTCAATTAAACATCAAAACATCAATATTATGCACCACATAATCGAGTTCCTAGCACATAAGCTTTGCCAAGAGAATCAAGCTTTGGCTCCTGGGGCGCCAAGCTGAGTGTGAGATTTACTAAGGCTTAGTGGGATTAGTTGAGGCTGAGCATGGCATCAGCTGAGCCTAAGTGTGAGATCTCTAGAATGGGGAGTTGGTTCCAAAAGTGTCAAGCTAAGCATGAAAACACCCTAGGCTGACTGCGAGACCTCCAAAATGGGGTTTGAAACTATGCACAAAGCACTATAGTAACTATAAGTAGATCTAGAAGACATCCTGCAAAAGAACAATATTCAGAAGACAACCCAAGACAAGCTCAAGAAGATGTTATGAGGCAACCACAAAGACAAAACAACAAGCACCAACAACTACAATTCAATTTTGAATTACGCTAGTTGTACATAGTGGAAAAGAGCAGAGAATACAATAGAAAAAGTTGAGAAACTGTGGAGTGGACAAGAAAAATAACCAACACATAGCTGTATGAAAAGGACATCTTATACAAATTTTAAATGTGTTTGAAATCCCTCTAACAACCATAAACGACTACCTCCAAGGTCTATTTAAAGACCTCCATTTGAAAGAGCTCATTGCAAGGAATGAGAGCTATAAAGAGAAGGTAAGGTCAAAAGAGTTATGCCACTCAAAAAGATACCCCAAAATTAGAAAAGTCCTCCTTAGCCAAAACATTCTAGGACTAGAGCCAAACCTTGTCCGTCTAAAAAAGTGTATGTAAACACCTTCATCAAAGGAGCCATAATGAAAAGTGCATCCCAAAAGGTGTGCAAGTATCTGTCCAAACAAATCCCCTTAGGAAAAAGAGAAAAAGTCAGAAGAGCAATTAGGAGATTACTGCTTCTAGAGTTGAGTGTGAACATAAGGTTGTTGTGGGTGTTAACAGTAGTTGCTGTTTAGGATTGAGCCTAGAGAGGCTTGTGCAAGAATACTTGGGTAGTGGAAGCCTGTAGAAGTTTAGAAAATACTGGCAAAGAACCTGCAGAGGCTTAGAGAATACTGGTGAAAAGCTTGTAGAGGCTTAGAGGATACTGGTTAAAGGCCTATAAATGCTAGGAGAATAGTGAGTGGAACCTTCAAAGGTTTAGAATACTGGGTTGAGAGGAATCCTACAAAGGCTAGGAAAGAATACTATTTAGTGTAGTGAGCCTAAGAAGACTTTAGAAGAAAGAATACCTGTTGAATTGTAAGGGTGGTTAGTCTTAGTGGAAAATCCTAGAGGTGAAAGTAATGGATGTAGCCCATGGTTGGGGTGAAGAAATATAAATTTCTTGTGAGTTGTATCCTTCTTTACTGCTTATTATGTTTATATTCATGTTGCATGCATGCTTTAAGTTCTGAAAAATATCATGAGGCATCCTCAGAGGGATCCTCTTCTTCCTTGAACATATCCATTTGCATCATTGGCACTTGGCATAATGTTTCCACTTCGTCTTCATCATTCGCATAGGGTCAACAATCTTCCTCTGAAAAATAAAAACATGGGAGTGAGTTCTTTATTTCCTTGGTCACCATAAACAATTGGACTTACAGTCCCAGACAACCTACGTAACCACTGCATGTGGTTCACCTACGCAACCTATGCTCACGGTAATCCTAGTCCGAGTATCTATCTTACAACATCTACTCCTATGGGCCCCACTGCCATTAAACCTCCCAGGTTTTAATGGCCTTACGCAATTGTGTGGATGATGATTGGGAGCACACGACTCATGTCTGGTACAAATGACACGTCGCTCTCACCAACCTTGGATATAGCTTCGCTCTAGTCGGGAATACCAAGTCGCTTGTGTGAGTCCCCCGTACTAACCAGACTTTTAGCCTTAGTCGAGTTGTTACAACTTGACACCATTTCCCCCAAGACTCCTTTGAGCCAGACAAACTATTCCCCAACGTACCAACTATAGTCATCCACTCCTTACAACGAACCTCACACGCTTCCATGCCGAGAATCATTGTTCCCAGGACATTCGGTTTCAATGGTACTTCTGAGAAGACGTTAAAGGACCTTCTCACCGAGTACGAAGTCAATCCCCATCTCTAACTCCATTCTAGTTCTTGCCACCGATGTCCCTTTCACATCATTCCGTTTCCTCGTTGTGTGCGTCGCCCCATGCAAGGCAAATGACACGAAATGTCATCCACTATTCCTCGTACAACAAGGGGAGAGGGGTTTCGTCCCTCCTCACCTCTTAGCGTCATGAACATCATGATTGCTTAAAGTGGATACATCCATTTACAAACATCTCAGTGCCTCGGGCACCTCAACCTCAACCATTCTATTTATGCACAAACAAAACTAACATGCATTGCTGAGGGACAAAGCCCCTTGGACTCAGATCACAACAAAATAATATATAGCAAATCTTATACAATTTAATATCCAATGCCGAAGGTCACATCCTTTCGGTTTTAGCAAACAAACCATAATGAAATGATCAATAAAGTAACAATGTACAATTTAATATTACAATACCGAAGGTCATGTCCTTTCGGTCTTAGCAAACAATTCGTCAAGAATAGTCAATGAAGTAGCATTCACAAAATTCAGAAAAACAAATATCCAATCAACTCGTAATAAAGATAGCATTCACATGGATATATCAACATACTTTTACAAATTAAAAACTCATCACAAACTCTAAAATTTGTCAGACCCGTAGCTAACACAAAACCAAAATTTTCAAGCATCATAAGTTCATAAATTGAGTTCCAAACACTCCCAAATCAAGCCCCAACCTATATATATACATATAAACTTTCATTTTTCACTAAAAAGAACTCAATTTAAGTATTTAAAACTTGGATTATTGGTGGTTTAACATCAAACCCGAAATGGGTCCTAAATCCCCCTGAAAAAGCTTCAAAACTTAAAAATTAGATTCTTGTTGATCTAGAAATCCGTTTCGATGAACCAAATATGAAACCCTACATTTTGAAACATGAGAAATCCATTTTTGAGGTAAAAAAAAGCTAATTTCAGCCCCATAATTCTCAGTTTTCAAAACAGTAGCAAAACAGAGCAAATGCACTTAAAACTCTAAAATTAAATTCCCAATGATCTAGAAGTCCATTTTTGATGAATCTTATATGCAACCCTACATTTTCAAACATGAGGAATCCATTTTTGAGGTCAAAAACAGCCAATAACAGCCCCATCATTCCCAGTTTCGTAAATAGTGCCAAAACAAGGTAAAAATGCATTTAAACTCAAAAATTAAATTCCAAATGATCTAGAAATTCATTTTTGATGAATCTTATATGCAACCCTACATTTTTAAACATGAGGAATCCATTTTTGAGGTAAAAAACAGCCAATAACAGCCCCATCATTCCCAGTTTTGTAAACAGTGCCAAAATATGGTAAAAATACATTTAAACTCAAAAATTAAATTCCAAATGATTTAGAAATCCATTTTTGATGAATCTTATATGCAACCCTGCATTTTCAAACATGAGGAATCCATTTTTGAGGTAAAAAATAGCCAATAAGAGCCCCATCATTCCCAGTTTCGTAAACAGTGCCAAAACAGGGTGAAAATGCATTTAAACTCAAAAATTAAATTCCAAATGATCCAGAAATTCATTTTTGGTGAATCTTATATGCAACCCTACATTTTCAAACATGAGGAATCCATTTTTAAAGTAAAAAATAATATAAAACAGCCCCATCATGCCCAGCACACTAAACAGAACCCAAAACAAGTATAATGACCCTTAAACTCAAATATTTCATTCCAAATTATTCCAAAGTCCAAATGTAAGATTCCACATATGCAACCCTAGGTTTTCATACTCGAGGAACCCATTTTTGGGGTCAAAAACATCAAAAAGTGTACCCACAATTCCCAGCCACGTGAACACTAACGAAAATATCATTTAACACACATGTCATATATTCAAAATCACATTTAATGGCATTCAAGCTTGACCCACTAAGGGTAGATCACAAAACAAACAATTTAGGCTCAAGAAAGTGAAGGAACTCCTCCCATACCGTGTTTCTCCTAGCTCAAAAACTCAAAATGCAAAAATCCACCACCCAAATGTAGAGATACTCTAGCTCTACAACATATTCAAAAATCAAGAGAAAAGGATAAGGATTAGCCATGAAAAGGTTAGAGAGAAGGGGTGAAAACCTAGGGAGAAGTTAAAAGCTTACCTTTACTCTCTCAACAAAGAGAAAATTGAATTTATCTCTCTCTCCCTTGGTCTCAAAACTCACAGCTGTGTTGTGCTAGGGGGGGGGGGGGGGGGGGGGGGGAGGGGTCCCTCTTGGATTTTGTAGGGTTCCCCCAAACCCTAAAAGGGGTCCCACATGCCCATTCAAAAAAAGATTTTTAAATAATCATGTTTAGGGTCTTAAGCTAGGTTAATTTTTTAAATTTTTTTACTCTATTAATTCACCAAAATGTAGCATTTAATTTTCTAAAGCCAATGCCTTTTGAATAATTTAATTTGGACTTAAAATGAATTTTCTAAGTCCAAATTACTAAACAAAATTCCAAAATTATAAATTAATTCAAATTAATTAATTTTGATGAACTTAAGTCATTTTATGCTTAATTATAATTATTAAAATTTTATTTAAGTTCAAAATAAATTTTTAAGCTCAAAATCTCATAATTACGAAAATGCCATTAATGAGAATGTTCCTTACTTTGACCAGCTTTGACTTTCTTTGACTTTTGGTCAAATCATGGTCAAAAACTTGATTTTATTAATTATTTTCACTTCATTAATGAAGATTTAATGTCTCACATTCATTTAGTTGCTAACTAGTTCTTTTTAGGCTTTAATCAAACAAATTGCACTCTATTTTGTTTAATTACCTTAGTTAAACTAAATCACCAATTACTTTAGAACAATTAATTTTACTAATTAAAGTCATTCTAAACCCATTAGTAAGCTAATTATGTTCTTAAAAGTCTAAATTTAGATTCTAGACACAAGTTCCACTTAATTACAACAATACCATTAATGAGTTGACCAAATCCCTTACCATAGACTTATTTTTTACTTTTAAAATTTTGAATTTTCCTCCAATAATCATGTAATGTCTCTACTTAATCCTTATTAAGTAATGCTTATTTTAATTATTTCCATTATTTTTTTTAATTACTCAATTAATCACTAATTAAGAGGTTAATTTTCTATTTAGTCTTAAACTCTAAAATTTAGGGTGTTACATTTTATCTATACTAAGCACCTATAGGTAGAAGTCTTTTAGGGTTTTACATACATCAAACATCTATAGGCGCAAGTTTTTGTAGGTATAAGTGTTTGTAGGTAGAAGTCTTTTTGAATTTTACATATTTATTTGATTATTAGAAGATTTTACCTACACCAAACAGTCTTAGGTAAAAGTATTTTTAAGTTTTACCTACAATAAAATATGTCCATAGGTAAAAGTGTCAGTGGGTGTAGGTCTTTTTTTATTGTAGTGAATTCATATACTTGGAACAAGAATCTTGGCAAGTGGGCAATTATCTATCATCAAGGAACAAATTGAATGTTATTCAACTTTTTTTTATTTTTTTTTATCTAGTTACCCTGAATAGTGTTTCAAGCTTATCCTTGACAAGGCAATACTCTTTCTTCACTTGTTGTGAACATTTGAGGCACTTGGGAGTAATTAGAAACTTTCCATGATTAGACAATGAAATTAGCCAAACTAGCACTTGAGCACTTGACCTTTGCCCAAGTAGCTTAGGCATTCAATGTAAGCAGTAAGATTAAATTAGTAGATATCAACTAGCATCAACAACAACGTTCAAGCTTCTAAACAAAATCACAAACAATAAATTATGGTGATGAATAGAATTTAATATTTTCAAGGGCAGAGAACTACATAAATCCAATAAGAAGAGCAAATTCAATACAAATTTGAGAAAGTGAATAAGTAATAGATAAATTTATTAGCCTATGTTGTCTAGTTTTTATTATCTTTTTTTTAGAATGAATACTTATTATAATCTAAAAATAAGCCATATTAGCTTTTATTAACTTTTGGGGAAATCATCCAAGGAAAACAACTGGGTGTTTATTTTTTGATGGAACGTTCATATCAATTTATTGATAGATAATACACATTTGCATAAATAGCGAGAAACCAAGGAAGGTATAAAATTACCTTGTAACTAGACACCAAATTCACTAAGTGATCCTCAAAATCCTTGAAAAGTGGGGGAAAGAAGAAAAGGGGGGGGGGGGGGGGGGGGGGAGGAGAATCCTTGAATCGTTGAAAAAAGGGGGGAAAAAAAGAAAAATCAAATAATTTGATTCAACTCATAATTTTAATTACAAAAAAAAATCATAGTTGAAGCATAAAAGTAAATTATTGAGGGATTTTAAGTCGTGAAAACCCTATAACGAGTTTTTTGAATGGAAAAGGGACATTCAAAATTGCTGCTAGTGGAAAAGGATGCATACCTTTTTCACAAGTTTCGATGCTCAAACCACCATTAATTTGTTGGTTCATGTCATCGAAACTCCATAAGAAAGAAAATTTACCTTGATTGTGAGAGATAAGAGAGGAGTAGAAGATTTGATGAAGAAAAAACTATAGAGAGAAAAACAAGAGAAGCTACAATGAGAGTTTGCGAGAGTGAGGATGCATTGAAGAGAATGAGCTCAACTGAAAGAAAGATAAATGTGTGAGAGAACAAGCTCAATAGAGTAGGGATTCTGAAAATTCCACTCTGATTCTAATTTTCTTACATTTAGGTACTGAAAATAAATGATGATTATTGCAAGGTTTAAATTCTAAAAGTTTTTTTTTTTCTTTTTTTGAGTTTTACATATTTATCGTAGTATTACAAGGTTTTACCTACATCAAGCATCTATAGGTAAAAGTATTTTGGGTTTTACCTATAGTAATTTATGTCCATATAGGTAAAAGTGTTTGTAGGTATTGATAATTTTTCTTGTATTGTGATAATAATACTAGAAAACATTTATAAACTCAACCAATGAAAAAATATATATTTTCTGTAAATACTGAGATTTCTATCACACAAACATTGTAAATGCCAATCGGGTATTGTAGATGTCATAAAAACATTGAAACAAATAATGACAATAACAAGAAAAAAGGTTGGGAAAAACTTAGTTGTTCATAGAGATCATATACATGTTACCAAAATAGAAAAAAAAATCAAGACATAATTTTAGAGTCATCTTATCCAACATAGAAATTAAAATAAAAAATCCTATTGAAATCCTAAATCATATGGAGGTGGTCAACATAGGTATTAAATAAATTGATGGTAATGTTTCATTTAGTTTGAACATTCCTTATATTTCCATATAAAAAATAGTTTGTGTCCCTTGTTTACAAGTCGAACATGTGAAGCTACTCATAATGAGCTTTTAAAAGAAACTCTTCAACAATGGGTCGCATATTTTGTACTTCTTTTATTCTTTGAGCAACGAGCATATCCTAAAACCAAAAAAAAAAAAATTCAACTTGTTTAGTGATGAATATTTTGATAATTTAAATTTGTACTTCTTTATTTTTCTCATAAAGATTATTTATTGGAAATTTTGACTGAAAAACTTAATTTTTCTTGTTGAATAGCAATAAAATACATTGAACTTTAAAAAAGAAAAAACTTCAATTCCCAATTTTTTGTTTATCTCGTTAGCAACCACTTCCTAAAAATTTTAGCAATATTTTTTAAAACATTTTGAATAGTAATGAAAAATACTAGAATGTCCAAAATGAAGACACTAATTTTAGTTTTTGCTTTGTTTTTCTCATTAGCCAAGATGATTTCCTAAAACTTTTAACAATATTTTAAAACAACTTTTTGAATAGTAATGAAAAATATGAAACATTCAAAATAAGTATACACCAATTTTTTATTCTTTGTTTTTCTCTATAGCCATGATTATTTCATAGAAATTTTTGCAATATTTAAAAACATCATTTTTAATAGTTATGAAAAATACAAAATGTCCTAAATAAGTATATACATCACTTTCTAGTTCATTGTTTCCTCATTAGCCAGTCATTTCCTAAAAACAAAGTTGTCCTTAATTTCCAAAAAGTTGTAGTAGTAAGCTAAAAAGAATATGTAAAAAATTAATAAAAGTGTTTTAAAATAATTAAGCACACTTACTTTAGTTATTATTCAATTTTTATCCTCAGTAGCAAGCATTTCCAAAAAAAAAAAAAGATTATAGTAAAATACAAAATATCATATGAAATTGTAATTTAAAATGCCAAACTTTACATGTCCCTTAAAAAATAAAAGAGAACCAAAGATTTATAAATTTGAAATAAAAAATAATAGCACCACAATCTTTAATACACTCTTTTGAATACACTCTTTATTATTGGTTAAAATTGATTAAAATTCATAAAATTGGTTCCTTTATTGATTAATGATGGTTTTATAATTAAAAAAAATATTAACTAATATTAAAAAATTTGTTAGATAACATGTTACTAGCATTTCTCATTTTGGAAATAAGTATACTTACTTTGCTTTCATTTTTGTTCTATAACTTGTTTTCCTTTGTGGCGTTGAGGACGGATTCCAAATTTTTCATATCTTTCCACCTCTACCAGAGATCGGCACCGAAAGCCTTTCTTTTTGTGATGATAAATCTGCAAAACAATTTTTTTTAATGAAATATCAAAAAGAAAACATAAGAAACCATTTTCAAAATTGTTGTTGCAATTCAGTCATTCAAAGTATGCCCAATAGGAGAATAAAAAATGAAAAATAAATGGAAAAAGAAAATAGTGGAATAAAAAATATACAGTGTTTGGTATTGGATAATTATTTTTATTTCTGAAAACATTTACCTTTTTGAATTTTTTAATAATGATTTTTTCCACAAATAATGTATCATTTAGAAGTGTATGAAAAAGAAAAAGAAAATTAAAATGTGAGAAAGTAAAAGAAAGACAACAAAAAAGTAATTATTGAAAAGAGTTTTTGTAATTATTTAATTATGTTTATGACCTTATACAATCAATTTTTTTCTTTTTTCCTCTTAGCAACAATGTTAGTTATCATCTGTGTGGAGTTCTTGATCATAGGCTTTTAGCTAAAGTAAAGGGTGGACATTGTTTGATTAGTGTATTAATCCTACTTCATGTACTACTTCATTGTCTAAATAGGATGCTCTTATGTCTATTATATTTCTATGTAATATCCTATTTGTAGAAGTTGTCTATTATGTGTTTATTTTTGTGGTTTTGTTCATACATAGGTGGAACCTTTGGTCATTAAGTTGTATCCTCGATTGAGTTTCACTTGTGCTCATTATCAATAATAATTTCTTTTGCTTTTGCTTCTTAAGAAAATCTAATTACATAATTACCTTTTGGGCACAAAGAGATTTACTTGATGAAAGATAGCCATCAAGTGAATTTTGGATGGCTTCAAGGAAATTTGAACCCATGCCCACAAGAAAGTTACTTTTTTGTCCAAATCTTTAATAATTTGTGCCAACATGCATTGACTTTGTGTACATGAATGCATTGATGAACAGTTTTTTATTAGTATAATGCTTAGTAAGGTTTTAGCATTAGTTTATAATAACTAGTATGGCTTTGCGAAATATAAGTTCAACATCATTGAAAAGATGTACAAGAGCTTTACATGGATTATCATCCCAATTAATATAGTAGAAATTCAGAACTTGAGATTGTATCAATTATATGTACTCTTTTAAAGAAACTTTCTTATATCGTTTCACCACTAAATAAAATGTCATTTGTTAACCAAAAAATATGTCAAGTGTCAAGATTTCTTTTGTTGATATAGTTTTTGTCCAAAATATTAAATTATTAGAGTTAACATCATGGATCTACATTAAAAGTATGATGTATTTTATTAATAATTGATGTATTAATTAATGATATAGATCAATGCTTTATACTAGCAGGATTGTTTATAAATATGTTGTATCATAATTTTTGTGTAAACTCCCAATGTTTGTACTAACATTTTAATTTTTGTTAGATATAAACTATTATAAATGAAGTCTAATTTAATGTCAAGCAAATAGTAAATGACATTTTTTATTGTAGTGTACAAGTTAAGAGCTTTGAATTTAATGGAGAAATATAATCTAAATAGTTTAGTTTGTGTACAACCCTATAAATATTTATGAATTGAAGAAATTTTTTTCTTACTTGAAGAATCTTTTATAAAAACTACTTATCCTGGTTTAAAAAAAAAACTTTTTCATAAATGTGCAACATACTTTTCAAGCTAACTATTTACTTTAAGAACATCTTTAAGAAATAGATCTCTATACTATGTGTGTTCTTTACCTACAACTTGAACTACATAAACAAATTTGTTAAATTTCTCATTATTTAGAAAGTTTTCATAAAAGAACTTGTGGATTAAGAAAATATACTCATGAACAGGTTGTTTATCTTGAATCAACAAGGAAGAAAATAAAATTTAAAATTGAATTATGTACCTTATCAACCCTTCCATTATTTTTTCGCTTTCTGCATTCAACGATCCAATTTTTTTGAATCCATTCAGCTGGTGGTTCAGGGCATCTTACTGTTTTTGACCTTAAAGTTTCTCTCCCAAATGGGGTTTCAGTCTGAACTTATAATAATACAAATATATATAAGCAACACATGCTTGAAAAGATATTCATAAGAATAAAAATAGAAATTTCAAGTATACAATAATGCGGTGTATTTTTACCGTTGCTTGATGTGTGGAGACTTCTCGCATGGCTAAAGGAGATCGAATTTCTTCTTTCTGGTATAACAAGTGTGTAAATTTATTAATAGATGAAAATACACAATTGAAATTTTTATAAGATATTCATGAAGATCTAAACATAATTTTAGAGTGTAAAAATATATAATGGGTCGTCCTTTCAGGAATCAATGTAACATATGTATCATTGTATTATAGTCCAGTACTTTAGTAACTCGTGTTTGAGACTATTAATTGATAAGTTAGTTTACAATTTGTTTGCAAGAGTATTTTTTGTAAACTGTTTTCAAAACTAATATCTCATTTTTAGTTTTTAAAACACAAAGCGAACTTTTCCAAGTTTTTTGTTATGATTGAAAATGATTTGAGTACTTCTTTTTTTTGTCTTCATAAATTTAAATTTTTATAAATAATCTATATTATTATTTTGTGATGATGTGTCATGTATTTAGTCTTGTCATACCAAGACTTTTCTAAAGCAACATGTGACATAACATAGATATATGTCACAACACCACTAAGTGATGATAGAGTTATTTTCAAAAGTTTTAAAAATTGTTAAAATGAAAAATACAAATAAAACTATAATTACATGGACCAAAAACATGCTTCATCCATTATATAATTTTTTGTATAAATTATATTTTTATTTAGTAAATAAAAAAAATACTTTTAGGTAACTATAGTTTTAGATTTTGTATTAACATCAAACTCTTTTATATTTTTAAAGATCAAATATTTTATTAAAAATTCATAATATTTGGGAAGTGTATTAGAACAATTAAAAAGAATAATGTAAAAAATGATTAAAAAAAAAGAGGATAAAAAAGAAAGTTTATAACACTACTAATCTAAAAAATGGAAGAAAAATAAAAACGTTACAAGCTTATAAGCTATAGTAACTTCTAAGCTATGAATTATTCTTAAAACTAGCTTATTTAAGAAAGTTTTTAATTTGGTCAAACAAGCCTATAAACTAGCTAGATAAATTAAAAATTAGCTTATTGACATGTGAAATACATCCTTTTCTAGAAAAAAAATGTATTCTAATATATGATTAAATGATATATACAATTGAAGTTTATAATAATGGAAGAATTAATTTAATAAAAAGGAAATTTTAATTTCAAAATGAAATATACCTCTTTTTCTAATTGCTTGATGAATTCACTAAACTCGGTATCATCAAATAATGGATTTGCATAAATGTCTGCATTATTTTTTTTCTCCAATGGAAAGCCAAATTCCTCCTGGGGTTAACATAACACAAACAACAAGATAGTTGAATTGTGCATATTTCGTCATAAAATTTGATAATATGTATCTACTAAGAACATAGAAAGCAAGATTTACGATGTGAATTAAAGAAACTCTATCTTTAGATTGATATTGGGTACACACACATATACATACACACACACACACACACACACACACACACACACACACACACACATACATATATATATATATATATATATATATATATATATATATATATATGTTTAATCGTTTAATCGTTCATTCTTCCCATAGAGTTGCCTCCAGAGGGATTAGAAGGTAATTATGTGGTAGATTTCTTAGCTGCTAAAGGTCACTCCATTCCTTTGGGAACCCAATGGTATAATGTTCCCCCTAAAAAATGTAAACAATTAGTTTGGACAGATTTTATTGGGACTTTGTTCCCTCATAGAGTCCAACATGTAATGGCCTTGGCCCCTTTTCATAAAAACAAAATATAAAACCAATCTTATTTGTATGTATGCTTTCCAACAATTTCTATACCATTCATATAAAAACACAACCTCTAAGGTGAAGATACATTTTTCTTTTATATGTTTGTCACTAAACACCATTCACAAAGAGGTTATAAATACAATTTGATAGATAAGAAGGTTGATCCCAACTAGTATACTATATTGTATGCAAACATTGAAGACATAGAAGATGAATTCAATTTGGACTCAGAAGAAGTTTAATTACTGGTTTAACCCTTAGAAATAGGCTTTACATCTCCTTGTAAATTAAGCTACATTGCAAAGAGGGGTAAAACCCACTGCAACGTTTGAAAAAATTATGAGGAGTGAGGTTCGAGTGTTAGTTCTAATGAATATTTTTTCCTACTCTTCTCGGCTGAAGAAGACATTTTAATATATTTAATGTCTTTTTTCTTTCTCTATCTATTGCTACTTTAATTCAATACAATTAACTATATAAGGCACAAGGAAATCTTTTGGAGTCCTACCCATGACAGAAGGCAATAAATATAAATTTAAAGAGAGAAGAAAAAAATACAGATGAAATCAATCAGAATAGAAGGAAATAAACTAATTCATTCTGTAATATTCACGTGACAATTAATACTAGGAGATGATTCCTGGAAATCAAATTCAAACCTAAATTTTTAATTAAAACACTTTTTCTTCTTAAAAGTTAAAACTGACCCATTAGTGATAGATATTTACGAGCTAGACATTGTATAAAAGAAAGTGAACGTCCAAAGTTATGCTTATTCTCTTATTTAGACATCACTTTTAAATTAACAATTGACAAGCCATTTCTTCTACTTAAACTTCAATCTTCACCAAACAGGTGTGGCTAATATATATATATATATATATATATATATATATATATATATATATATATATATAAGATTTTCATTTACAACTTATTATTGCATTTTGTCTACATTTTTTTATTATATTTAAATTATAATATTTGTTCATACCTGGAATTCCCAATAGTGGTTTCCAAGTAAATTTTCTTCTCCTATATTGCAATCTAGCTGGTGCTGCTCTCCCATGGTGGTTATAAAGGGTGTAGAGTAAAGCTACAAAGACATTAAGATATTTGAGTGAACAAGGGAGTTGGAAAATATTTGAATCTTTCAATAATATTAAAGAACAAAAATAATCGGTTATGTTGGTCTAAGTTCAAGAAAAAATGATGATGGGTTAAAATACAGGCATAGTAACTCAGCCTTAGCTTAAGTTGTATTAAATTTCCGCTATAGGAATCCTTGATTACAAAGACCAAATCCCAACTATATTATCAATGGACTTGGATTCTCTTCTTTTACTCACTAATAAGAGAAGACACTAACATAAGATGTAGAAAAACTAAAATTTATATAGAAATTGTGCAAGAACATCCATTAATTGTATAAGAATTCAAAATATTATATAAAACTGTTTTGTATTTATTACTTGACCATCTCCTATTAGTGAAATTTTCCTTTGTAGATTGGTTAAATAATGCACTCCTTTGATTTGGAGGGTAGATTCAAACATGATATTGGCTTGGAAGATCAATATTGGTCGAGTAATTATTGGGTTCGAACTTAATGGTTGCTGATAAATTTTGTGCTGATTTAGTCACCAAAAACTGCATATAGAAGGGCAGTTTAATACTTTAATGTTAACTTTGGTAAGGATAGGTCATGTGGCTGGTTGAGGATTTGTATGTAAATTGAACAAGCTTGGCCTTATACATGGTTGGGCTGTATTATTTGACACGCTTTTGGTACTCTGAAGAATGAATTACTTTGGCTGATAAAGTGCCTGTTTGTTTGTGCTTAAATAAAGTGATTTTTTTAAAAAATGATTTATTTTTTAAAGATTCTTATATAAGTGATTATTTGATGAAAAAAGATTAAACAAATGGAAAATCATAAAAAGCATAAATCTGACATCTCTCATCAAAGGTGATTTTCCAAAGAAGCAGGTCCTAATTGCTTCTAAAAAAAAAAGCATAAATTTAATTATTTTCTGATTCTTGAAAAAGCTTACCCAAAACACTTTATAAATTTCAATAAGTGATTTTTTTATTAAATAAAGTGATTCTTTCAGAAGAAGAAAAAAACTTTAAACAAATGAAAAAAAATCCTTTAATTTATTTGTATTGCTAAAGAAAGGTACGATAAATGTAATGGTTTGGGTGGTGACAAGAACATATTGGAATAGAAGAATGAGATCAAAACGGTTTGATATGCATGGAAAGAACATATTAATTTTTTTTAAGACAAATCAAACAGTTAAAATTTGTTACCTCTTCATGCCAATTCTGAAAATTCAAATGATTCGTAGAAGCCATAGAGAACTGTTCACCAAAAAAAGCCAAGAGAGAATAATTTTTTTTAGTTTAAACTTATGAAAAACAAGAATGAAAGAGTGACCTTTAAAAAAAATGTATATATACTTTAGAGGAGGGAAAGCATGAAGGAATTTAGAATTTTGATCTATGTACTATTATTATAAACATTAAGCAAGAGAGAGTTCAATACCTGCTTTAGACCTTCGATGATGAAACAACAAATTCTATCACCTTGTCAAGCTCCTTAGCAAAAAAGGTTATGATTTTGAGTGAAATTCATATGCTATAGGGTATTATATATACATAATCGGACATGAGTAAAAAATATTAATATAGTATTTAATGCTATTAAGGAAATATATATAAATATATTAATAAATAATTGTTTTCTTATATTGTCTCAATTTAATGTCATTTGACTGAAATTTAATAATAATTAATTTATTAAAAAATATAAAATGTAAAAGTCAAATTTATATTAATATATATATATATATATATATATATATAGAGAGAGAGAGAGAGAGAGAGAGAGAGAGAGAGAGAATTCAATGCTAATATTTATGGAAAAACATAAATAATTAGATTTTTTAAATGTAATCAGAAACATTTTTGTTATTTAATTAAAATCTTATATAAAACTGTTTATAAAAAATATTTAAGAAAATAAAAATTCAAATTATATTAATAATATATATAGAAATTGATATATATATATATATATATATATATAATTTAATCCAACTATTTATAGAAAAAATTAAATAAATAGATTACATATATATAAACAGAAACAATTTTCTAATATAATTAAAATTTTATATAAAATTGTTTACCAAAAAAATCATAAATAAAATTCAAATTTATATTAATATAATATACACAAACAGAAATTGATTTATATATATATATAATAAATATATACGTATACATTTATTTATATATACATATATTTATATAATTGAATGCCAAAAATTATGGAAAAATATAAATAAATAGATTTTTTATTTATAGACAGAAACAATTTTGTTATTTAATTAAATTTTTATATAAATTTTTTTATTAAAATATTTTAATCAATTAAAATTCAAATGTATCTTAATCTAGTATACAGAAATTGATACATATAGAATTAAATGCTATTATTTATGGAAAAATATAAATAATAAGTTTTTTGTATATAGTCAAAAACAATTTTGTTATTTAATTAAAATTTTATATAAAATCGTTAGTAAAAAATATTTTAATAAATAAAAATTCAAATGTATATTAATCTAGTATACAGAAATTGATATATATAGAATTTAATGCTAATAAATAGATTTTTTTTATATAGTTAGAAACAGTTTTGTTATTTGATTAAAATGTTATATAAAATTGTTTACAAAAATATGTTTTAATAAATAAAAATTTAAATGTATGTTAATATAATATACAGAAATTCATATATATATATATATATATATATATATATATATATACATATATATACATACATATATATATATATATATATAGAATTTAATGCTAATATTTATATTAAAATATTAATAAATAGATTTTTATATACTCAGAAACAGTAATTTTATTTTATTAAAATTTTATATAAAATTGTTTAAAAAAATTTAATGAATAAAAATTCAAATGTATTATTAATACAATATATAGAAATTAATATATACATATATATATATATATATATATATATATATATATATATATATATGTATGTATATCAATTTCTGTATATTATATCAATATATATTTTAATTTTAATTTATTAAAAAAAAATTTGTAAACAATTTTAGATAATATTTTAATCACATAAAAATACTGTTTCTGACTTTATAAAAGAATCTATTTATTAATATTTTTCTATAAATATTAGTATTAACATATATATATATATATATATATATATATATATATATAATTTGATGCTAATATTTAAAGAAAAATATAAATAAATATATTTTTTTTATATATAAACAGAAACAGTTTTGTTATTTAATTAAAATTGTTTATTAAAAATATTTTAATCAATACAAATTTAAATGTATCTTAATCTAGTATACAGAGATTGAGTTATTTAAATATAGAATTTAATGATATTATTTATGGAAAAATATAAATAGATTAGTTTTTTTTATATAGTCAGAAACAATTTGGTTATTTATTAAAATTTTATAAAAAGTTGTTTATAAAAGTAGTTTAATAAATAAAAATTCAAATGTATTTTAATATATAGAAATTGATATATATATATATATATATATATATATATATATATATATATATATATATATGTGTGTGTGTGTGTGTGTGTGTGTGTGTGTGTGTGTGTATATTTAGAATTAATGCTAATATTTATATCAAAATAAAAAAATAAATAGATTTTTAATATATAGTAGAAACAGTTTAGTAATTTAATTAAAATTTTATATTAATTTGTTGATAAGAAATATTAAAATTCAATTGTATATTAATCTAGTATACAGAAATTGATATATATATATATATATATATATATATATATATATTAATTTAATGCTATTATTTATGGAAAAATATAAATAAATAGGTTTTTTGTATATAGTTAGAATTTTTTTTTATTTAATTAAATTTTATATAAAATTGTTTACAAAAATTATATTAATAAATAAAAATTCAATGTATATTAATCTAGTATGCAGAAACTGATATATATATAAATATATATATATATATATATATATATATATATATAATTTAATGCTAATATTTATAAAAAAATTCAAATAAACAGATTTTTTTTATATATAGTAAGAAACAATTTTGTTCTTTAATTAAAATTTTATATTAACTTGTTTATAAGAAATATTTTAAAATATAAAAATTCAAATGTAAATTGTAACATCGGCTTTTTTTCTATTTTGTGAATTATAAAATTGATTGAAATAATTATAAGTAAAAACTAAATTTAATTTTATGGAAAATTTAATTAATAAATATGTGTTTTTATTTGTAAGTTTCAGTAGAAAATTCTACTGAAATTGGGACTGCATTGCACACTGATAGTGTAAGGATATGTAATAACCCACTATCGCCACATGACAACTTAACTACTATATTGGGGAAGATTTAATGTAATTGAGAACTTGTTATAAGTTATCTCTGAAAATACGTGTAAATTTTTCGTGCGACATCATTGGTCATTCATAACCTTCATCATTAGGAAATATATATCACATACATGACTACATCTCAAAAGTCATATATCTCAAAAGGTGAGGAATATGTGTGTACCAGTACAAATGTACACATCAGTAAGTACTTACTCCCAAAGGAAAGGGATATGTATTACTACTCATTCCCTACTAACTGGCCACAACTACATATTACCCTTAGCTAGAAACTAGGAAGATATAAGAAAAGGTAAGAAATAGAAGAAGTAGATCTCCTGTGACTTGAGTCATGAAAAGCTTGATCCGTTGGTAGTCCGCCATCTCCCGCGAAGAATCACGATCATCATAGTCAAACATATACAAATAAGCAATGCAAGGATAAGCTTACAGAACAAATATACATTTCAAATAAAGCGTTAAATCCACATTAACATATTCATAGAGGTAAATAGCAACATTCAGTAAAATTCATTTCATTAGGACAATCACCAATATATCCTCAAACAATATGCCTGGTCATGCACTATATGCAGACATGACTCCATGGAGATTTTCACTAGTCGAGCAATTAGCACAGTCAAATCCCTTACCATAGCCCCACACTCTGACCATTCAAAAAAATGCTGTCACTGATCAGGGAAAGAAATTAGTGGCTTTGTCAGGATAGGTGCATGTTGGTAGTGGCTCACCACGACACAAAACCTGCAGAAATCTTGACCTCAATGTGGAATCACCTGTCCATCCTATCCCTCAGGCCTAATACCCGGCCCCACCAATCTTTTCGACAATAGGTTGTGGGCTACACACCTACCCAAAACTTACGTTCCAACTCATATCCACAGTCACCATCCACTGTGGACTCATGCATGTATGCATTTACAATCCAACACAACATTCTGTGGACTCATGCATGTATGCATTTACAATCTAATACAACATATCCACAGGTATCATCCACTGTGGACTCACGTACATAAGCATGTAAAGTCCAACATATCCACAACCATCATCCACTGTGAACTCATGCTCGTACGCGTGTAAAATCCAACAACAACTACATATCCACAGTCATTATCCTTTGTGGACTCAAAGTTAAAGAAAATGTCAAAGTTGACCAGTGTTGACCGGATGCAACACTGGACGCAAGTCATTGAACTCGGACAATAGTCTCTGCATGCAAGTCATCAAACGATAATCAAACGTGGGTCACCGGATGCTAGTCATTAGACGATAGTCTCTGGACGCTAGTCACTGGACGCATGCCTCAGAGTTGACCTATATTGACCGAACGCTCAACACTAGACGCACTCATTGGACACTTATGTTGACATGAAGCCTAGATAGATAGTTTATCTCTTTAGTTTTCTCTCTTTTATATTTTGGTTTTAATTCTTAAATATGCCAAACATGAAAGGATGTGGCATTGTATTGTTTGTCATAGACTTAGGCATCTGTGTGATTAGATTTTAGACTTAGACTATGCCTAGAGTTAGACCAAGAAGTCTTAGTAAGTACTTTGATTGATCTTTAGATAATTCTACAGTAGTAATCGATTACATTATATATGTAACAAATTACCACGTTTTTTTTCTCTATCTGGGAAAAGCTGAAATACTTAGCATAATCAATTACACCTCGGGTTAATCGATTACACAAGGCATTTTAGACTTTGAGTCTTGTTTCTAAAAGAATTTACATAGTTTCTGTTTTAATTGATTACAACATGGTTTAATCGATTAGTATAGTTACTAAAAGTTGCTTTAGAAGGAAGAAAGCTCGGTTTAATCGATTACATAATCATGTAACAGATTAAAACGAATCCAAATCACTTATGAAGATCATCAAGAGAAATTTAATAGGTTACGCTCTAATGTAACAAATTAAAGTGATTCTTGAATAGAACACAGGTGCGTTGAAGAATGATTTAATAGATTACGTGGTCTACGTAACAGATTAAATCAGTTTTATTTTTAAGACTTTATAAATAAGAGCACCTCCCTCTCTAAAAAACAATGCTTTTCTAAAAATCAGTTTTATAAACACATTAAGAGAAGAGCATCAAGAAGGTTCTAAAGCTATTTGATCTTCATCATTTTGAAATGGAAGAATCTAAAGGAAGATCATTTTGCTTAAAGAGATGATTGGATCATGAAGAGCTGAAACATTCTATCATTCAGTAAAGGTGAAACCGTTCCATACTTTTGATCTTTTAGAAAGATTGTTGTTCTCTAAAATAGGGTTTTTCATAATCTAATAGTAGTGTTCTATTAGGTGTTTGTTCTTTCTCTTCTTGTAGGATTCAAAATTAGAAAGTGTGTATTTAAAGATTCTTGTGTGTGCGGTGTGCTTGTAACTCGAAATTTGAAATATTGAAAGATCTAACAGGGTGTTGGATCAACTGGATGTAGGTCGTATGACTGAACCAATATAAAAATCTTGAGCATTATTTCTTTAATCTTTACATTCTTGCATATTCAAGTTATCAAGGTTATTTGCTTAAGTTTTCTCAAACAACATCTTTTGGAAGGAATTACTCTTATTTAAAAAAAATCTCTATTGAAATCTTTCTTTTAAACATTTGGATTCGTTATAAAGAAGGAAGGTGAATTAGAGTTTTTGAAAAGAAAAGAGATTTTGACTGAAAAAGATTGAAAGAACTATTCACTCCCCTCTAGATTTGTTGTTGCGATCCTACAACTTAGTCTGGATGCTACACAAAATTCATAAGTTTTTAACTTTCAAAACAGTTTGGAATACTTTGGAATTTATATAAAATCTCTTTAAAACATTTGAAATAATAATAAAAATCAAGGAAGACATCTTTAAAACTTTAGAAAGAAATAAAGAGAAAAGTAAAAGACAAAAGAATAATGTGACCTCCTGGGTCTTAAACATCAAAACACCAACAAGACTACTTTTCAAAACAATAGAACTGTAGGCAAATCAAGGGCTTACAAAAGCTACAAAAATCATTTTAGTGGGCAAAAGCTAAAACTATATTCAATATAAAATAGTCCACTTTTATGTTCAAAATCTCGACCCATTTCAAACATATTGTAGAAAACTTGATCTTATGTTGTAACCCAATGGACTATAGTTTCAAGAAAGTAAATAATAATTTCTAATTCATTTTGTATGAAGAGAACCAAAATTTTCTATAACTTATCAAAATCTTGAAAACAAATTTCTTTATTGCATATGGGTCAGTTTCAAGGAAACTTTTGAAATAGAAATATGATGAATTAGAAAGCATACCATACATTGTTAGAAATCTTGAAATGTCTATTTTCTAACCATATAACTCGTTTTTAATACCATTTTTTTAGAAATACAGATTTGAAAAACAAAGTACTATGTTCAGTCACTTTTTTTCTGACTAGACGGTCAACTTTGAACAAGCAGAACTCCTTTGATTCTCAACCTTTTGGGGCGTTTCTTGTGGCAAAAATATATCCTTGGATGTCTATTTTCATCTCCAACAAACGGAGTCCAATTTCATTCACCACAACCAAAGTTATAAGAAAAATACTAACACATGTTCAGACAAAAATGCACTGGACGATAAGCATTTCATATTCAACTATGATATATTTTTATTCCATCAACTTATATCACAAACAATTCATCAAAATCATACTTCCAGTAGATAACACACATCACAACAGATCCACACACCAAAAATACATGAAAACTATAAGTTTTCCGTACCTCAAAGAGATGCTACAAAAATGAGAAAGAGAAAGAGAGCTTTTTGGGTAGTGAAGTATGATGGACTTTGCTTCCTAAAACAATTTCTTCAACAAATCACTAGGGACTCAACAATAAACCATCTCCATTATCAAACAAAAGGGCAAGATTTAGAAAAAGAAAGAAAGGTTCTATCATTAGGAAGAAAGAAAATGAATGATAATCTTACCAACAAGCCACAACACTTAACAAAATGGTAGAAACCAAATTTTCTTGAAGAAACATATTTTTGGGATTGTAAGAAGATTAAGGAGAAAAGTTGAAAGAAAACTGAAGAGAATGAACTGTTTGACTCTCATGGCTGGTTCTTAGAAAGAAAATAAGAACTAAGTTAAATAAAGGCATCAATTTATAGAAGCAAATTGCCTCACGTAATTTCTTCTCTCCAAAGTAGTTAAATGAAGTAAATGCACAAATAGTGAAATGGTCCTTGGTAAATGCACAAATAATGAAGGCAGAAGACCATTAGTATTTTGGTCAGTGAAGAGAACAAGAATTTTACATCTTGAATTGGCTACAAAACGTGTATAATGATGCTCCACACTTTAAACTGTGGTTTGTTGTATTAATTTTGGACTAGAAGCAAATTTTACAAAGGGAGCAAGCTAGACTCTCAATTTATTTCACACGGTTTTGCTCATATGCATTTAACTTTGAAAATTTTGCTACAAAGTATGTAGAAGTAAATTGTGGTAGGTCTACTTGTAGCTTTTGGTAGAAATATTAATGAGAAAGGTAACAAAAATGCAAATCAAGCTAATCATGAATTTGTAAATATATGACTTACTAATTTTAATTAGAACACCCAAGAAAATTTAGAATGTCTCATGGAATTTTTCCAATTCCAGAAAAGCTATCAAAATCGCACTCTTTGAACTGCATTAAAACATACTTATTTTAATTAACTGTAACAACATAAAAATTTCACAGGGACTTAATTATAATTATTAGAGACTAATCATAATTAAACCCCTCACTTTTCTTGACAATCTTCTCACTTTCAATGTATTCTTACACTGTCAGTGTGCAACGTAGTGCCATTTTCAGTCAAATTCTCTACTAAGACATACAAAAAAAATTCACACATATTTATTAATTAAATTTTCTCGTGAAATTAAATTTAATTATCTTTTGTAATTATTTTCAATCACTTTATCATAAATTAGAAAAATCACGGTGTTACAAGATACACCTTGAAAGTGGGCAAACAGTCAAGAAATTAAAAGATTTAATTATAATTAGTTTGTAATATTTATAATTAGGTTTCTGTAAAATTTTATTTTACTCCATTACTATTTATTTAAAATAATACTATTTTAATGTAGTTCCAAAGAGTGTGATTTTGGAAATTTTTTTAGAGTTAGAAAAATTCCTTGAGGCATTCTAAATTTTCTTAGATGTCTTAAATTAAAATTATTGAGTCATATATTTACTAATTTATAATTTTCAAGTGATTAACCTTTTATTATCTTTCCATTAAAAAATTTCAATTAAATTACAAGTATACACAATGTTGTCAAAAAGAAAAACAAAAGGATGAGAAGCCTTTTCGCTTAGTCTTTAGAGTGCCAATTTCAGTTCATCTACCTTAATGTACAAGGTCTTCAAAAGTCTAGCACATGAAGTTATTATTTAAGTACAATCAGTGCCATTAATTTTCCAAGGTGACTAAAATTCAAAGATTCAATCCCTTAAATTTTGTTGACAGAAGCGGAGCAAGGTTGAACCCCATTCTTATGTTTTTCTTCATTTAGTCATGAAGCAATATTTTGAAATTCCATCATTACCTTATGCTAACCGTAGATCAAGTTTGATTTCCTTATTTTTCAAAGGTTAAATTACAATTTTAGTCCCCCTAGTTTGATGGATTTGCAATTTTGGTCCCCCTGGAATTTAATTGAGACAATTGGTCCCCTTGATTTTAAAATTTGAGGATTTTGGTCCCTCTCGTCAAATTGCTTTTGTTGACCAACTAATTGGTGACGTGACACACTAATGTTTTTTATTAACAAATTAATTGTGATTAGTAGAGTTATTAAGTTAATTATAAATTATTTTATTCCTAACCCTTAACCCTCAAACTAACACCTCCCAATTCTCTTCCTCACATTCAGATCCACACCACACAAAAATCCAAAGCCAAACAAATGAAGAATACCAACACCAACAATGTTCTTTTTTTATAAGCAAAGAGAATTCTTATTAAAATTGTGCCACAAATCCAAACCACAGAATTTACAAAGAACAACATCAAAAACAAGATACTCCCCCTACAATTGATAACATTCCAATACTGAAAATAATGAACCCACACTAATGTGTCACGATGCCTCCATCCATGCTTTCGAAAGGTTTTTTTTTATGAGCAAAATTTATTAAAAAGAATGAAACAGAAATAGGCTTACAAAGAAGTATATGGTTCTACCATAAAAAACCAGCAACCCAATAACAACGAGCCTACCCACCCCCGACACCTATTTGTGTGTGCATGCAAACCAAAACTCAGAGTTTGTGAATTTGCTTGTTCCTTTTGAATTTGTGAATTTGCTTGTTATTGCATCAAAAACTGTAGACCAGTACATACTCCAACAACAGCTTTCAATCTCCATATCCACTTGCCCACTAGCTATTTGAAACGTGACCCCTGAGCACTTATAGTAGCAACCCACTTCCTCATCAGACCAACATCATTAAAGACGATGGTGAGAAGACAAATAGTACCACCAACAACATCATTGCATAGAAAAAAAAGACAGATATGAGAAGACGAAAAGGAAATAAAGATGGTGATTGTCTAACGGAAACGATAGTGAGAGTCCGGCGATGCAGAGACGCGGAGAGTGAGACTGAAGGAGGACGATGATGGCGACACGGAGAGAGAGATTGTCCAATGGAAAATGACAGTGACTGTTCCCATCTCATCCCAGATCTGTGTGAACCCCAACCCAAATTCACATGAACCCTTTCGTTCTAGATCCGCGTTTTGCATCAAGCTTCCTAGAGCGAAGGATCCGCATCAACCACCCATCCTTAATCCACGTGAACCCCCATCCCAGATCCGTGTGAAACAACCAAGAAGATCAAGGTCTATTGATTTCTAGAATAAGATCCACTTGAAATTAACAAAGGGCTAAAGGTGGAGGAGTGTTGAAGGCTTGGTTTTTAATAAATTTCAAATTAACTAAATAATTCTAATAATCATAATTAATTGTTTATAAATAAGACAGAAGTGTGCCACATCAGCAATTAGTTGGTCAACATTTACAAACTGACGGTCAATAGAAGCAATTTGACGAGGTGGACCAAAATCCTCAAATTTTAAAACCAGGGGACCAAATGTCTCAATTAAATTCTAAGGGGACCAAAATCGCAAATCCATCAAATTAGGGGGACCAAAATTGCAATTTAGCCTTTTCAATTCATGATTTGCAAAATTTCCAAAAGTAAGGACCTTGAATTATGCTAACAAGGGAGGCGCAAGTTGACAAAAAAAAATGCAAAGTCATTTTCACGTTTCCTTCTTTTTGTCATATAGCTCTACATGAAAAAAAAAACTTAAATATATTTTTAGTCCTTTAAATTTGGGTCATTTTTTTTTTGCCCTCCAAATTTGAAGATGTTTTATTTAGTCCTTGAAATCCGCATAATGCTCTTTTTAGTTCCTCTCCACAGTGAGCTAAACAGGGAATAAGAGATTCACAATTTGTGGTGGCTTTTGACCGCCTTAAATTGATTTTCTATTTTAATTTTTAAAGTACGATTTCTGGCAGTTTAAAATTGCCAAAATCAAGTCAATAAAAAAATTAAAGTGATTTTAAAGCAATTAATGGTTTTTTATTGACTTGATTCTATCAGTTTTTAACCTTCAGCGCCAAATATCGTACTTTAAAATTATAAAATAAAAAATCAAATTCTAGTGGTCAAAAGTCACCACAAATTATGAATATTTTATTTCCAGTTTGACTCATTATGTGAAGAAAGACTAAAAAGAGCATTATACAAATTCTAAGGACTCAAAACAACAACTTCAAATTTGGAGAACAAAAAAAAATGACCCAAATTTAAAGAACTAAAAATATATTTAAACAAAAAAAGTTCAAAGATACGAGTCCTTGATTTATGAAAGATACATGGTCTGATCTCAAGATCAAATCTCACGTTTTTCATCTTTTGCCATTAGGCTACATTGGGCGGGGGCAGGCAGGTTCAATTGCTATTATAAATGTGCAGATGTGCATGACGATTTTGATGCGTTTGAGTTCATCTTCCATTCTTTCTCCATCTTCTGCTCCTTACCCCATGGCTATGTATAGCTAAGTTCTCTATTTGTTGGGGTTTAATGTAGTTGGACCTAATTTCATGTAATTACACTTTTCTCTTATTTCAATTAAGTATTTGTTATTGCTCTTCTTCTACTCTTAATGCTTGTGTTGGCCTGATCAACCAATTGCATGATTCTTTAATTCCATTGGTAATTGGGAAATTCTTTTGGATTGCGAACTGAAGAAGACAACTAATTTTCGTTATGCCTAGGGATAGGGTAAAAAGGATTAGTCATCGTTAAACCCTTTTTCTCAATGCAAATCGTTTGGTTATGCTAATTCAAGGGATTGATAGTATTATCAAGGGATTTAGGTCTCTTCACTTAAGGAATTAAGGTTGGGATAAATTTGTGGGTTGATGATAACATAAATTTGATTGAATAGGAGTGAGTTGTGATTGCATGATAGGAAGTCCAACGAAGTTAAACCCTGGCGATTTATTTTTATTGATTTAAACCACATTTTCTATGCATTATAAGTGTTCGTTAATTTTCCAAAACCAAATTTCCTTTTATTTTATTTTTTTATTTTTATGCATTTGCCTTTAATTTTGGTTACTGAATCACTCTCAATTCCGTAGTCTATTTAATTTACTATTATTTACCCAATTATCGTACAAGTCCCTGTGGATATGATACTCTACTCATCACTTTTGTTACTTGCACGATTTGGTACACTTGCCAAACTGACGCCGTTGCCAGGGACTTATGTCTCGGTAATTGGGCAAATTTTAGTATTTTTTGTGGACTTTAAACATTCTTTATTCTTTTACACTTTATTTTTTCTTTTCTTTTATTTTCTTTTTCCTCATTCGGTGCTAATGGTCTTTCTAGTTGCTTTAGTTGTTTGTGATTTTGTGTATGCTAGGTACTATTGGTACAAGGAGCAAAACTAATCCTTTAGAGCTCCGTTTCATTCCTGAGATTGAGAAGACCGCTAGGCTGATTAGTGGTCAAACTAAAAAAGCAAAGCAACTAGCACGATAGGTGACATTGGAGGAGAGTTCCTCTATCCTACCTTCAGAAGAGTCTTCAAATTTAGACGAAGAGGTCACTCCAATTGTAAAGGAGATGGCAGAAGAAGAACAACCTGCTAGGAGAAGTCTTGCAGATCATATCACTAATAATGGTCCAAGAGTTTTCTCTAGTATCCCCAGGCCAAGGAACACCAACCGCATAGTTGAAGCTAAGCCAGCCTTGCTCACACTTCTCAGTCAACATGCATTTACTAGCTTAGAAAATGAAGACCCTTACAACCATTTGACCACTTTCTATGATCTACGTGGCACAGCAGGGGTAGCCCAGAATGAAGAGGAGAATCTGTACTTGAGGGTGTTCCGCTTCTCCCTCATAGGAAATGCATTGAAATGGCTCAACAACCTTCCATCTCAGAGTCTTACCACTTGGACTGAAGTGGAAAGAAAGTTCTTAAATCGGTTCTTCCCTGAAGTGAAGAGAAGCCAAGCAAAGATTGATATATTAGGCTTGTGAAAAAAAGTTGACGAGCCACTCCATGAAGCTTAGGAGAGATACAAGACTCTCTTAATGAAATGTCCCAACCACGGGATTGGATAGGTTGACCAACTCTACATCTTCCTTGGGGGTCTGAAGGGGCAAACAAAGGTGATGCTTGATGTTGTAGCTGGTGGAGGAGTGATCAAGAATAAGTCACTGGAAGAAGCCATAGAGTTGATTGAAAATATGGCAGCCAGTGATTTTGAAGCTCAACGTGATAGAGCCCCATGCAGAGGGGTAATGAAGCTAAATTCTTAGGATGCAATTTTGGCTCAAGTGGAAGCACTCAAGTTGCAAATGGCCAATCTTCCTCAATAATTGATGAAGGCTGCTTCTTATCAATCTCATCACCAGGTACTCAGTTGTGAAAACTGTGGAGGTAATCATCTTGCGGAGCAATGCCAATATGCTTCCAACTCATAGGAGGAAGTGTTGAACTACATGGGAAGGAAAAATTATTATGGGTAGTCTAATAGGCTTCCTCAACAAAAGCCCAACCTCTATGACCGCACGACGAAGTTGGAAGAGACTATCACGAATTTTATGCATGTCTCTATTTCTAATCAGAAGAGCACTGACACCTCTCTCAGAAACTTGGAGACTTAAGTTGGGTAGCTTTCAAAACAGGTGGCGGAAGTAGGAGAGCACACTAAGAGTGGCTTTTCAGCCAACACTCAGACTGATCCCAACACTAACTGTATTGCAATCTTTACCATTAGTGGGTCAGAGTGTGATACATTGAATAGAGAAGATGAAGTAGTAAAGGAAGTTGAAGTGAAGAAGGTTGGAGTTAGAAACACAAATGGGGACTCAAAGATGAAGTGGGCTAGAGCTCAGAGTGCCAAGGAAGAAAAGTTGAGAGCTAAAGCTTCTCTCACTACAGAGTTCCTTTATCCTAAAACTCCAACAAAAATTGATAAGGAGAGGCAGTTTGCTCAGTTCTTAGACATTCTCAAACAACTCTACTTCAACATCCCATTCTCGGAAGCCTTGAAGCAAATTCCAATCTATGCCAAATTCTTGAAGGACTTCTTGACCAAGAAAAAAAAGTTCATTGAGAAAGATACCATTGAGTTGGAAGCAGGGTGTAGTGCTATAATTCAAAAGACAATGCCTGCCAAACATAAGGATCCTGGGAGCTTCACCATTCCCATCACCATTGAGAACCTTTCCATTGACAGAGCATTGCTTGATTTGGGGGCAAGCATCAACCTGATACCCCTATCTATCACTACTGCAAAAAAAGACCTTTAACATTGGTTTCGTGGGCCTTTCAACATCGGTCCTGAACCGATCTTGTATCTCCCGACATTAAAATTGGGGTACTTTCAACATCGGTTATAGAACCAATGTAGAAAGTGCACTTTCTACATCGGTTGTAACGAGAACCGCTGTAGAAAGCTTTGCCAATACACTAAAAATGCACAAAAAGCGACACTTTTTACATCGGTTATTAGCACGACCAATATAGAAAGTACACTTTCTAAATCGGTTGTGATCAAAACCAATGTAAAAAGTGTTACTTTCTACATCGGTTTTACATACAACCGATGTAAAAAGTCAATTTTTTTAAAATATATATATATATTGTTTTCTTTTATTTCCCTTCCTGTAAACAAAATATAACCATTATAAATGTTTGTTTTACTTGAAAAATAGATATGTTTAAACATTTATAATTCAAATCAATTGTAATTTACAAAATATAACCTAAAATCCATAATATCCTAGAAGTATTTTTGTACTAAATGGACTTATAAAAACATTAAACATTGCTAGCAGTAGATTAGTCTTGCATCCAATGGTGAATATGGCTCACTTGCAACATCAATTCCCTGAAACAATAAAAGAAAACAATTAAAAACTTCATAAATCCGAAGAAAATTAGAAGGCTTAAGATTATGGACACCTCTAAGAAACATGGCACTGAAATTTAAACAGAGTAATATAATAAATTTTTTTACTTTATAATCGAACACAACATACTCCTTGTCTAAAAAAATAATAAATTCTAAAGTATCTACATAATACTATAGTTATTCAAGAATATGATTAGCATACTAACAAATACTATAGACTTCAAGAGATACAAGGAACTTATCAAATGTTCACATCTAAAGTTATACTATCTCTCCTCCAATAACAATTTATGTTGACTGTGCATTCAATTTAAGTTTATGTACTATCTAAAGCTTTCCATCAAAGGTTGCTATATGGTTTCAGAAAAAGAGAGCTAGGTGGAAGTCAAAGCAACTAGAGAGAGACTATGTTATACTCCAATCCAATTATAACAGTTTGGCTTCACATTTACAAAAAGGGAGAGTCTCCAGTCTCCCCAAGGGAAAATGAATCCAAGTACAGTAAGTCACCTATTTAACTGCCCAACCTCCTGTAACTAACCGAGTCATTTAACTAGAGTTTCTAGACCCAGCTTCCTCAGACTATTGATGGAATGAAGTGGAAACAGCAAGAAAAGAGCTTCAACCAACAGAGATTGCTCTTTCCAAATTAGTTTAGAAGAATAAAATATTAGTGTATGCTCTGATTATTTGAAACCACATAAATATATGGGTGAGTCCATGTGTAGTGTGTACACATTTGTGCATGTGCGCATCCACATAGCAACAGAAAATGCATTACACATGAATTAAATACTCTCCTTGTTCTATTTTTCTGCATAATTTTACAGTACCTACAGTCTATCATATCCTATAATTCCTTGAGTGCTTTGACTTTCACACCACCTCTAAAATACCCCTAGCATTTTTAAGCTGGCAGGTACCTGATGATGTTCCCTTTAAATGGTAAGCACTAGAGCACTTTGCATTATACCTGGAAGAACTGATTCCATATGCTGGTCTTCCCAAGATTCAAAGGATGCTCCCCGTGAGTGATTTCTGATCTAGAGAGCAATGCCCTCGCACAGTTGGCATGATCAGTATCACTATTTGTCGAGTTGTACATCTTCCTTGTGATTTTTGACTAGCTAGCTACAGAAACATTCAGAAAGCCAAATAGATAAAGCAAATAGAATAGAATATGCATTAACAGTCACTAATTCTGTCAAGATTCCACTTGGACACACATGCTCCCTATCAATTCCACTTGGACACACATGAAAAAACCAAGTAAATTATATGAGTTGCTATGAACCAAAGTGTTCTCCCAATGCTGCTTGGCTTAGTGTTTCTCTGTTTTAGGTACCATAAATGATACGAGAAGAGAACAAGCCTGTCATGCATGTAAGGAAAGAGGCTTAGGAAAATAGTTTTCATTGAGACATGAAAAGTAGTTATGTACCATGAATACTACACTCACCACTTTCCTGTAGCTACCAGAACTAATACTATACTCACGAATATACTCATTTATCATCTTGTTCCCATTTTCATCCTGAAAGGAAAATAAAAGTTCAACAAGACTTCTAAGTTCTGAGGCACCAAATCTAATCAAATGTTATTAAACAAAATATATAATCCTTCGCATTGAGGCTCCATATCTAATCAAAATAAGTTCTCCAATGGCACGATTGAGCTCAGCAGAAAATTCAAATAAGACCAAATCAATTTTAATGTCAAGAAAGTTCAATAAAAAAATGAATATGCTTGCATGCTTGCAAAATGAGAGAAACTTCCATTAGTTTTTTAAGTATACAGACCTATATTGCTTTTAGTTGATTTCAAAATTTGAAAAAATGCATAAAAATGATATGAAAACTGCATATTTGGATCAAAAGCTTACCTGGCAACCAATAACGGTTGAGAAGTTGTATCCAAATCTTTGGTCCTCTATGACAAAATTCACAAATGGTGAAGTTTCCTAATTTAGATTTGTGTGTTATAAGATAGCAATGACAAGTAAGGGCCTTCTTGTATCATATTATTAGTGAATAATACTTTTTAATAGATACTATGCAGATAATTCAGCTACTCATGTTGTAGTGAAAAATATGAATTTTTTAACAGTAAATTAATGAAAATGATAAAAAAAAAAAGTACTTACAGTACTGTTGTGGTGTCCTTAAGGGCTCCAAGTGCTTTTCTCAGACTCTTCTAAGTGCCACCAGACATTCTCTCCCTCACTCAACTACAAATGCAGCCATCTTCGTTGGGCAGGAAATGAGGGAACATGGGTCTGACACGTAACTTCACTGTGTATGATGTTATTCTGGTTTTATTAATATATAATTAGTACTAACACAGATTCTAATGCCCAGCTCTCAAACAAAAACAAAATAGAATGCCCACTGCTCTTTCCTAAGCTAATTCCTACTTCCACCACTGTAACCACCTAGTTATTCTAACTAACAAACTATTCCACCTAACTACTTTCTAACCCTGCCAAAACATAAAGATTACCGATAATTAACAAACATTCCAATCTATATATATCCATGGCTCCAAGTAGCACTATGCACTAACAAGATATAATGACAATTTTAAGTTAAAGGGGCTACATCATTAACTCATAAACTTTGCGAGAATGAGAAACCAATTTGAAATAGGATTAGACCTACCATAAACACCAGCCTTAAGAAAGCAAGACAGAGGTTAGTATGCCAAAAATATGAACAATTCATGTATGGATTTTCATGCATAAGCCATCTGCAATTTCAGTTCCATCTAAAGTTGTTCACAATCCCAAATAAAAGTTACAAAATTCAGAAATCACCAAAAGATATACTCAATTAAGTTTTATGTTAGATAAACCATTAGTTAGTTGAGTTGTTAGATAAGTCATCAGTTAGTTTAATTAGTTGGTTATTTATTTATTAGTTAATTGCAATCAGTGAAGGGTATCACATGTATAAATAGAACATATGAGAGGAAATGATGCCATTTGGGACAGGAAATTAGGACCTTTTGGCATTGGGAGGTGCAGACCCTCGAAGTTCTGCAGTGTAGTAACTAACCAGGGGAAATTTTCACTATCTTTTGTAGTAAGAGATCAACTAACCCATATATTAGTAGTTAGTTAGCTACAATCATTGAAGTGAATTCACATGCACAAATAGAACAGAAGAGAGGAAAGGAAAACATCTTGCCATTTGTGAGAGGAAATTAGGGCCTTTTGGCATTGGGAGGTGCATACCATTAAAGTTATGCAATGCTCTAATCAGGGGAGATTTTCCCTATTTTTTCTAATAAGATACTAGGTTTCTATTATTTTATTGAGTCAGAATGCTAAAAATGGAGAAAATGTACATGGATTTAAATGAATGATTAAGCTTCATAAGCAAGAAGGTAGATTTGAAGATTTAAGGTAAATAATCACAATTTTCATTAAAAAGCTAAGCTAAGGGTCTATACAACAGAAGTTAACAGCACATACTAATCTCTATTTTCTAATGAAATGTAACTTTTCACTACAACTTTTTCACTTCACCTTTGGATGATATACTCATATTTTTTGTCATACTAAAATGAAGGAAGAAATAATCAGAGCATATAATTAAGACAGTTTACAAGTTTTCCTCTAGACTTCTTATATTTTCACTTTTCTAGAAGCCCTTCAATTCAATTAATTGGTGTGTGCTGGGAAGGGAGAAAAGTCGAATTGCACAAAACAAACAATCAAACAACTTGATCAACACAAATACAAACGCAAGATGTATCAAGCAAAGAACCTCTTTCTCCTCCTTTAATAATAATATATACATATTTTAAATGCCATAATAAATAAACAAACCTTTGAAATCATCCATAAGTATGGCTTTTGATGCTTCAATCTCCATGTCATGTTCTTGTTTGTAGTCTGCGTAACATGAGAAATCACCAAATAAGGTTTTGTAGTCTGCGTACAAACATAACAGAATGATCAAATTGCAACCAAAACCATAGAATAAAGTTAAAAAAACATGTAATTGTAAATGAAAAAACTAGAAAGGGGGAAAATAGAGAGATTAAGAATAATGAATTACTCGTCGTGGTTGTAAATTATTTGGGAGATGTGTCTGAAAGTGTAAAGAGAGAGAGAGAGACAATGGGATTACAATCAATGGGGACGCCATCAACGGTGAGGCCATCACTGTCTATGCCGGAAACTCTCTCGATTTCCTCGATCTGGAGCTTGATCTTGTGCGTCACTCCTTCCATAAAATTGTTAGACTAACAGAGAGGAAGCATGTAAATAAATAGAGATACGAGATCAAAGAAAATAGGAATTTAGTGGATTGTTGAGTTACCTTGGCGAGGTCATCGATGAGAGAGAGGAGAAAGTGTAGGGTTCCAATGCGGAGGTTGTGGATGTTGAATTATGAGCGAGAAGAAACGAAGATTAAGGAGTGAGTGAATAAGAGAGACAGAGAGAGTGTGCTTGGAGATGCGTTTTCGTTCTTACAATTGGTTCCAGAGCGAGTCGCAATCAAGTGCGAAGTCTTCGTGCAAGTGCATCTTCACCGTATCGCACAACCATGGTGGCGCCGCGTTTTCAAGGAGCACATCAATGGTGAGTTCTTTAGAGCGCAAGTGTTCATGAGGGTTAGGGTTCATCAAAGGTTATAGAGCGTGGGAGGGATAAGAGCAAAGACGAGGTTGCCTGGGAATAAAAGGGTTATGTGTTTTTGAAAGATATACTTCAACAATGATACAACATCGATTATCAGAGATAACCGATGTTAAATAAGATCAATAACATCATTTTATGAGATAACTGATGTCAACAAATGGCACTTATTTACAAAAATGCCACCGCGTATTTGTTAACATCGGTTCTCATACAACCGATGTTAATTTGACGATGTGAAATGTATATTTTGTAGTAGTGTATGCTAAAGAGAGTTGGAGATGTGGAGGTAAAGCCAACTCGCATGACATTACAGCTTGGTAATCACTCCATCATATACCCATGGGATGGTGGAAAACATGTTGGTGAAGGTCGACAAATTCACAATTCTTGCCGATTTTGTTGTCATGGGCATGGCGAAGGATTCACAAATTCCTATCATCTTGGGATGGCCTTTTATGAAGAATGTTGATGTTCTAATTGATGTTGGCAAAGGAAAGTTTAAGCTTAAAGTGCAAGATGAAGAGGTAACTTTCAATGTCTTTGACTCTTTGAGCCCCCCAGGGGGTTGGGGTTGACCACAACCATTCATCTTAGTGACCCTTGAGGTCACTCATCCGTCAAGCTAGTGACATTAAAAAAGTGCTTACTGGGAGGCAACCCAGCTTTCTCTTTCTTTTCCTATTAATTTTTGTCTTTACTTTGGCATATGTTTCGGTGTTTCTTTTATGTTGTTTTAGGTTCCTATGAATAAGATGAAGATATTGGGAAAGCTTCCTCTTAAAAAAAAATGACGCGAGTTGCACAACCGTGCGATCTGAGCGCACACCTGTGTATCTTGCGCTGATGGAAACACAAAAAAATGACACGTGTTGCACAACCATGAAATCTGAGCGCACGCCTGTGCATCTTGCGTTGTTGGAAACTCTAATTTTGGCGAAAGTTGCACAACCGTGCAATTTGAGCGGGCGCTCATGCATCTTGCGCTAAATGAGGCTTTAATTTTCAACAAAAGTTGCACAGCCGTGCAATCCGATGCACAGCCTGTGCATCTGGCACAAAAAAAAACTCCCCTCTTTCTATTTTTTCTTTTTCTTCCCTTGTTTCTGTTGCATACTTGGCATCCCTTTAAGTTTGGGGTGTTGAGGCGAAGTTTGAGGCCCATGTTGATTGGCCACTCACGACTGAGGACCAGCAATTTCTTGGCCAATGGGGTGTGGATGGGCCTAATAATGAGCAATGAGGTAAGTTTTTCTTCTTCTTCTTCTTCTTCTTCTTCTTCTTCTTCTTCTTCTTCTCTTTTACTACTTTTGTTTGATTTTAGTTTTGTGAAATAATGATGTGGCTTGTGTAATTGCTAGCTTGTCCCAATGAGCATGAATTAAATGATGATTTTTAAAATTGATTTTGATTTGAGGAATGTTTTGTGGTTGCATTCTTGGTCATTAGTGTTTAGTTCAAATTGTGGTTAATGTGTTTGACATGTTGTATAAGCTCCTTTGTTCCTTGATGAGACCAACCATGGTGAGAAGTAACTTGAATCTCTTGAATGAAACTGAGTGACACTGTTGATACCAACATTCATATGGCTTTGCTTGAATCTCTTGAATCTTGTTGCATTCATGCTGCTTGGAAGTGATCAAGGCCATCTTTGTTAATTTAGCCATTGGCCTTTTCAGCTTACCTTCATAAAAAAACCCTTGCACCCATCTTTAAGCCAAACAGGAAAATTCTTGATGCGTGAATGAACCTTTAGCCAGAAATGAAAAACAATTGCTTTCCCAATCTTAAGAATAGGAGAACAATTGAGAGATGTAGTCTTGCATTAAGTTTGGGGTGTCTTGTTAGACACCCAAAAATAGATAAAAAGGTGCCCCAAGGGACTCTAGTGTCACAGTTGGTGAACTGCAAAAAAAAAAAAAAAGATTCAAAATAAAATTAAAAAATTGTTGCTCACCCTTGTCCCACGGTGTTAATGTTGCCAAAAAGGAAAAAAAATGTGAGCAAATGAATAAAGTGGGACTTGGGTGGAGTTTAATAATTGGTTTGGGTTCTTGAAGGAACTTGGGGTACGGATTGTTGTGTTTGTTAAACTAAGTTGAGTTCTATCTCTTTGTTCTCATATTCTCTAAGATATTTGAATCCCAAGAAAAACCATTGTTGTTTGTTAGCCCAACCATGTTACAAGCCCATAAAGTCCTTAGTGATCCTTGTTGGCATGTATGTGGACCATTGTTATCAGAATCGTGATTCAAATCGTAGAATCGTACGATTCTACGTGCCAAGCCACCCTCTCCGTGTTGAATCACAACTGTGATCGCCGGAATATTGGATCGAAGTAGAATCGCACGCTTGCGCGTGGAATCGTGGAATCGTCGATCTCGTTCGAGCTTTTGTGGGCCACTTTAAATCGGGTCGGAACCACTTACCCGGTTTCCAAAATGACAAAATCCCTAATTTCACATTCAGAGAATTAGAAAGCCTCACATCTCGTGGCCTCACCTTGCCTTTTTCCTTTCCTTCAAGGGTGGCCACCATCCTTTGCCGTCGCTGACTTGCAGTGGCCGCGCCGGACATCGACTCCATGGGTTCGTGAGACTGTGAGTGATGCTCGTGTCATTCGTGAATCGTGATTGAAGGTCTGCGAAGTGCGAACAAAGTAATTCAAAAAATCTACTTAAGGTGTCATTTGTTCCTAATTCCTATACTTTGTTTCTGCTATTGTGAGTGTGAGTGTGACCCTGTGTGATAGAATTAGAGTTCAGTTTTGAAATTTTAAGTTAATTTAGTGATTCAACAATACCTTGTTAAACTATATTTCATTCAATACTCTGTTAGTCTTTCATTTTATTTAATCGTATAACTTTCAAGGTTGGGTTTGTTTCACCTTTGTTGCTTTTCATAATTTGCTGCATTTCTGACTTATTAAAATTAGTTATTCATAACTTGTTCATCTTCGAAGATGCCTCTATGATATTGGGTTGGTAATTATTGAAGATTAAATTGACAATAACCAAAGGTTATTATAAGTTTAAGTGCGCTATCTTTACTGTCAGGATGTTCTGCAATTGGGTTGGTAATTATTGAACATTAAATTGACAATAACCAAAGGTTATTATAACTTATAAGTAATCCCAACCTGAACTAGTAGTTCCATTAGTTCATATTGTAGTTAGAGAGAATGCATAGAATTTGAGGCTTTCAACGAGATGCATTAAGATTATCAAACTGAACTTTTATGCAAATAAAAAGTCATTTTACTTTGGTAAACTTTTGAAAAGTCATTTCCTTATATGCAAATATTAATTTTCATTTTAGTTTTAATTATTTTGTGCTTATTTATTTCCAGCTTTTTATCACATCAGACAACCAAGAATGTGGCAATTTACTAAATAAAACTTGTAAACTAATGTATCCATAGCAAAGCTTAAATCAAATATATGGAGTTCATAATTTAATAATACCCTGGTCTAGTTAAATTCCTTTCGGTAGTAATTAGTAAAGCACTAAAGACTTATGTCAAACTTAGACATCAAAGTAAACTTAAAAAAGCTTCAAAGGACTTGCAATAAAATCCAAAATCCTAGTGCTTAGTAGCTCGTGCCATGCTGAAACACATTTTGCAAGTAGTCTATATTTTAATCAATTATTTATCCATGTATCAAAAAACAATACCAAGTAAAGATCATAAATTACCTGGTGTTCCATTTCTTGATTGTTTCTTTTTATTTTAACTGATAACTTATTGTTTTTGAAGGAATATCTAATAAAGCAAATTATGCAATTATTGAAACTTTCTATATTTCCATTTTTTCATTCATATTCAATTATTGATTTGTAATGTTTCCATTTATCATATTCATGTGCTGATGTTTGAGATATTGTTGCACTAAAATTCTGTTTTGGTTTATTTTTAGTTTTGTGACTTGAAGAAAAATGTCAACACCTGAAAACAGGAGGCGAAGGTGGAGGGAGTGGAGCAAGTGGAAATCCACCTAAAAGACATAAAACTGCAGCTGGAATGAGGAGTGATGTGGCATCGAAACACTGTGTTTCTGTTGATGGGGATCCAAGAAAGGTCGTGTGCAAATACTGTGCAAATACATTCACAGGAGGGGTTTACCGTTTAAAGCATCATTTGGCAAGAACTTGTAAGGATGTTGCACCTTGCAATTTTGTCCCTGAAGAAGTTCAAAAAGAAATGTTGGCCATTGTTGCATCACTGCAACAAAACCTCCTGAAAAAGTCAAGTGACATTGAGGGGTTAGGTAGCTTTGCAGCTGCATCTCCATCACAAGAGACAGGTAGTGGCAGTGGTGCTAGTAATGGTAATCAAAATCTTTTCAAGAGAAAGTTCACTCAAGTTCCAGTTGACAAGTTGTTGAAGAAGAATGTGAAGGAGGATGCATACCGGGATATTGCTTTTCATTTCTATACAAATGTTATCCCTTTTAATGTGGCCAACAGTGCAGAGTTTAAGAAGATGCTTGATTCAGTTTCCCGACATTGTCCAGGATTTGAACCTCCATCTTACAATGATATTAGGGTGAAATACCTTAAGTATCATGTTGAGCAGACTCATCTTTCTTTGGAGGATCACAGAGCTTATTGGAAGAAATCTGGATGTACAATAATGACAGACGGATGGACTGATAGGAGGAGGAGGACTATTTTGAACTTTCTGGTAAATAGTCCGCTTGGAACTATTTTTTTGAAGTCCGTTGATGCATCCGACATATGCAAGACAGCTGACAAAATTTTCATGATGCTGGATGATGTTGTTGAGGAAGTTGGGGAAGAAAATGTAGTCTAGATTGTCACGGACAATGCAGCAAATTACAAGAAAGCTGGGGAAATGTTGATGGAAAAGAGGACTAAGCTGTATTGGACACCGTGTGCAGCTCATTGCATTGACTTAATGCTAGAGGATTTTGAGAAGAAGATCCCACTTCACAAGGACACAATTGCAAGTGCTAGGAAGATTACATCTTACATTTATGGTAGAACAAGCCTAATTGCTTTATTGCATAAATTTACAAAAGGAGGTGACTTGATTAGACCTGCCTTGACTCGTTTTGCTACTTCTTACTTGACCTTAGGATGCTTGAATGAGAATAAGGGTCCATTAACTAGAATGTTTACATCCGAAGAATGGACTTCTAGTCAAGTAGCAAAAACTAAGAATGGTAAGGCAGTGGAGAATTTGGTTATTGATAAGGGATTTTGGAAGGATGTTCTTAATTGCATGAGGGGTGCTTTTCCCCTAATTAAGCGCTTGGTGGATTTAGATGAGAAGCCAGCTATGGGGTTCATTTATGAAGAAATGGACAAAGCTAAAGAGAGTATACAAGCTGCCTTCAGAGGGGTTGATAGCAGGTAATTATCTTCCATTAGATTCATTTTGTAATTTGTAGACTATGTGGATTCTAATTCTTTTTTTTTTTCATTTATAGTTACATGCCTCTATGGGAAATTATTGATAATAGATGGGACAATCAACTACAGAGGCCTTTGCATGCTGCAGGCTATTATCTTAACCCCATGCTACATTATAGTCTTGATTTTAAGGTTGATTGGAAAGTTAAGAAAGGATTTATTCATTGTATGGAAAGGATGGTGGGAGACATTGAGGTAATAGGCAAAATTGATGATCAGCTTGAAAATTTCAAGAAAAAAAGAATTCGTTTTGGTCATCCAATAGCTCAGCATGCACTTAAAACTAAAAGTCCAGCAGATTGGTGGGATTCATATGGTGATGAACATCCAGAGTTGCAAAAGTTTGCAATTTGGATTTTGAGTTTAACATGTAGTTCATCCGGCTGTGAGCGTAATTGGAGTGCCTTTGAGATGGTAAAAATTCCTATGGTATAAAAGAAAATCTATTTCATTCTTAAATTAAAATTATGTAGTACCTAACCTCTTATATGATAATTTAACTTTTTTTTTATAGGTTCACACTAAGAAAAGGAATCGTTTGATGCAAAAGACCATGAATGATGTGGTATATGTGATGGCTAATACAAGATTGAAGAAGAAGAAGAAGGAAGTTAGGAAGGCAAAGAACTATGTCATAGAGGATCTTTCTTCGGATGATGATTGGATTGTGGAGGAGGAGGAGGAGGATGATCTAAATTCAAATTTGGATGCCCCAAATGAAGACATACTTGAAGTTGGAGGAGGTAGTGCAATTAGTGGTGTTGGTGGTGCACCTATAGATGATTTGGATGTTCCTCCTATTGATATGGGAGAAAGAGTTGAAGTGAGAGTGAGACATGCCAATGCAAATGAAGATTATATGGAGGATAATTGTGAAGATGAATTGGATGCTCTCCTAAATAAGTAGAGATAGAAACTCGGAATGATTTGAATTTCATTAGACTAGAATTAATGTTATGACTTAAGAACTTTAGTTTTATTTTACTTTGATGGTTTAGTATTGGATATTATGTTATGACTTGAGAACTTTTGTGTTGTTATTTAAGTTTGTTTAGTATTGGATATTGGATATTATGTTATCACTTGAGAACTTTTGTTTTGTTATTTAATTTTAAATTATTTACTAGTTATGTTTTTTTGTTTCCATAATGAGGAATTATTCCACAGGTGACTTTTTTGTTGTTAGGGAGGGTTAGATATACCTCATGTGCATATTATTTTTTATCACTATATATTTTTTTATGTATATGTATTATATATTAGTATTTTAGGTAGGGATGTATGATATTACGATCCGTGTTACGATCCCTAAGTTACGATTTTTCAATCCCCCTCCGATCCTAAGTAAAATCTCGATTCTAACAACATTGATGTGGACAATGAACTTTGAGAGATGAATAGCAAAATTGATATGTGCGGTGTTGATGTGTGATAGAGTGATACACTCACCTTGTCTTGTGTGCATGAGAGGTACAGTTTGTGAGAACCAAGGAACTTGGGTTGTTCATTGCAATTGTGTTATTCATGTTGATCCTTTAATGAATTGCTTCATGAATGCTTTGTGTGGGCACCACAGCTTGTCTTGGATTGAAATTGATAAACTGAACTTGTGAAAGTGAAGAATGCTAAGTGATGATGAGCTTGTGAATACTTTGAGTCATGTCTTGTTGGTTTTCATTAGGATTTGAGTCTAAATTTGTTTTCATGTTTTAATTGCGTTAGGAATTGGTTTCTCTTTATGTTTTATTTCTTGTTTTGTGGCTCGAGGACAAGCAAAGATCTAAGTTTAGGGTGTCTTAAGCTCCTTTTGAAACAAAACAGGTTATTCTAAAGTCTGTTCAGAAAGTGCTTTTTCAGAATGAAGAACTGTTTTAAGCACAGAATGAAAACTTATCAGTTTCTGAAAAAGTTATTTGCTCATAATGAAACTTTAAACCCTTTGTTCTATTAAAGTGTTTTACTTAAAAGCACTGTGTTTAGGTTCCTTTAGTACTATTTTACAAAAGTTTGTTTATAGAAAACAAGTTATAAAACTCGTGTATACAAAATAGTAAAGAGAAAAAGGAGAAAAAAGATGAACACAACAGATTTTTATACTGGTTCGCCCCAACCTAGGGCTACGTGCAGTCCTCACCTTCCTGGTGAGATTTCACTAATCACAACCCCAACAACCTGCTGGAAAACAATAGCAACCACCAGCTACCTGCTGGTACAACCCCTTAATTAGTGCACCTCATTACCTTAAGGTCTCAACACACTTGCTCCCTCACCACAACACCACACCTTGGTCTTGGCTTGGAGGCTTTCACAACACAACAAAGGTTTTTTGTGGATCACTGCTCAGAACACAGATTCTCCCTATAAAGGGGATTTCCACTCAGGGAAATTACAAATCTCACTTCTATCTAATACAAGTTATAGCTCATATGTATTTTACAGAAGTGGGTCACTCTCAATCAGAGAGGCTTGAAGCATAAACAAAATTCCTCACATAGAGGTAGTAGCTCGTATTTTGTCTCTCTATAGTGCTTCCTTCAAGTCTTTTTATAATACCCCAAGAAATGGTCATTGGAAGTGAAGCTCTTGGCTCTGCAACTTGGTGAGCAAGTTTGAAACAGTGCCATCTGTACTTGACTTGATAAATTTTTGAATTCATTCTGATGAACAAATCTGATCATCTTCTGAAGGTACATCAGAAAATTTTGATGTTGCTGAGGAAAGACCTATTCTAATGTAGGTTCCTTCTGATGAAGACTTCATGATATGACTTTGTAGGTAGCTCAACTTCATCATATTTAACACCTCTTCATAGCAAAGGACATTTTGAAGTAGTATACTTCAGCATAGATAACTTGTATAGGTTGTTGTTGTTGTTATGTGCATTTTGTCCTTGGTTCAGACTTCTGAAAGTCTTCTTAACTTCACTCTGATGTTCCACATCATATTTTCTCAAGGACATATCTCATCTATCAAATTCTTGCATCTTCAAATGTTGTTAACATTAATCTTTTGATAAACCCTTAGTGATTATGATTCATATGGAAGATGTGATATTGTTAACTCCAATCTTCTTATGAGCCCTCTATGATTGTGGTTGCATATGGAAGATATGATGTTGCTTTATATCCCATTCTGATATCAACCTCAGTCTTCTGATGAGCCTTCTATGATTGTGGCTACATATGGAAGACATGATGTTATTCATGCACCATTATGATGTTGCTAACTCCATTCTTCTGATGAGCCCTCAGTCATTGTGACTTCATATGGAAGACATGTTGTTGCTTCACCATTATGATTCACAGATCCTTCATGGTCTTGACTTTAGCACATCATTCTGATGTGATAATTCTCAGAGTCCTTCAGCACACCATTCTAATGTTGACTCTGGTACAACTTCATTTTGATGTAGTCAACTCATTGTACCCTCTGATGTATCTTCTTGAGTAAGGCCTTCTTTATGTCTTTGCAACATGCCAAGATTGAATCCTCAGAAGGAAGCACTAACTTCATCATACAGATAGGCTTCATTCAATTCTTCTGAGACTTCTCACTTGATGCACACTTGAGACATCCATTATGAGCTTGCTTTGAACACATCATAATGCTTGCTTTGAGCTTGTTTTGAACTCATCAGAATACTTGCTCTGATATGCTCTTTGTATATATCACTGAAACACTTAGCAAATATGTTAGTCATCCTAGAGGTGAAAATACTGGATGTAGCCCATGGTTAGGGTGAATAAATATAAATTTCTTGTGTGTTGTATCCTTCTTTACTTCTTACATGTTTATATTCATGTTGCATGCATGCTTTAAGTTATGAAAAATCTTAATTTACATTAGGATAACTATGATATTCATTGAAAAGATTTTTCAAGTCTGTTTTAATTATCAAAAGCAACATTTGTTATATAATAAAAGAGGAAAACCATAATTTGTTTAAGACAAAATCTGTTATTTGAATAAATAGTGTTCAGAAGCAGTTTCTCATTGTATAAACTTGGTTATTTTCATTGTTATTCATTATTACCAAGTATTTAAATAAGGGTATCTTTGTTCCCAACCAAACTTCTAATTTCCAAGTGTAAGCTTGAGAAGATAAAATCATAAGCAAGTTTTGTTTGTGCAAAAAAGGCCATAGTCAGTTTGAGTGTCATTATTCAATTCTCCTACTAGTTATCAACCAATCCACTTCATTAACTTCTCTACTAGAATTATAATATTTTCTAAGAGTTTTTTGAGACCGTAAAAAATAAATTGCCACTTAAAGACTAATTCTTTTTTAGTGATTGTATATGATAAATATTAATTTTTATATAACTATTATTCATACTAAATAATTTTTTAAAATTTATAATAAATAATTTTTTTAAAATTCATAAATTACATTTTAAATTTATAATAAATTACAAGGGTTGTACCTACACTAAATATTTGTAGATAGAAGTCTTTATGGGTTTTATCTACACCCTGTAGTTATAGGTATAAGTCTTTTAAGATTCTATCTATACTAAGCACCTGTAGGTAGAAGTCTTTTAAGGTTTTACGTACACCAAACATCTATAGGCACAAGTTTTTTGGGGTTTTACCTACACTAAGTTTTTGTAGGTAGAAGTCTTTTGAATTTTACATATTTATTTGATTATTAGAATATTTTACCTACACCAAACAGTCGTAGGTAAAAGTATTTTTAAGTTTTACCTACAATAAAATATGTCCATAGGTAAAAGTGTCCGTGGGTATAGTTTTTTTTTTTTATTGTAGTGAATTTATATACTTGGAACAAGAATCTTGGCAAATGGACAATTATTGTCATCAAGGAACAAATAAAATGTTATTCAACTTAATTTTTTTTTTATCTAGTTATCCTGAATAGTGTTCAAGCTTATCCTTGACAAGGCAATACTCTTTCTTTACTTGTCGTGAACATTTGAGGCACCTGGGAGTAATTAGAAACTTTCCATGATTAGACAATGAAATTAGCCAAACTAGCACTTGACCACTTGACCTATGCCTAAGTAGCTTAGGCATTCAATGTAAGCAGTAAGATTAAAATAGTAGATATCAACTAGCATAGGCAACAAAGTTCAAGCTTCTAAACAAAATCACAAATAATTATGGTGATGAATAGAATTTAATGTTTTCAAGGGCGGAGAACTACATAAATCCAATAAGAAGAACAAATCTAGTACATAAATCCAATAAGAGGAGCAAATTCAATACAAATTTGAGAAAGTGAACTTTTTATTTTAATAAAAATAAGTAATAGATAAATTATATTAGCTTGCGTTCTCTAGTTTTTATTATCTTTTTTTTATATATTTTAGACTTTTTTCAGAATAAATATTTATTATAATATAAAAATAAGCCATATTAGCTTTTATTTATAAATATTTTGAATATATCTGCGCATAAGTGAACACTATACTAACACTTAATAAAAGTTAAAACTAAATATGTCGAATATATATTTTATTAACTTTTGGGGAAATCATCCAAGGAAAACAACTAAGTGTTTATTTTTTGATGGAACGTTCATATCAATTTATTGATTGATAATACACGTTTGCATAAATAGAGAGAAACCAAGGAAGGTGTAATGACCCGCTCCCGCTACATGATAACTAGATAACTAACAAAGCGGAAGACTTTATTTTAATTTATTTGAAACTCTTTATTTAACTTATTTATGAAAATACTTGTAAACCTTTTGCATTTTGAAAGCCAAAAAGCTAAACTCAAAATTCCAAGATATAACACCCTATGAAAACGATCAACTGAATAAAACCATGTGTCTTATGACACTTCAACATGCTATCAAAAGATACAACATCAGAGCAAAGCTACGCACATCGGTATAGACATATATAGTACTATAAAAGATAAACTCCCTAAACAATGAGCTGGTCCACACTATACATAAAACTAATCAAAGGCAAAAACAAGGGGACTGCATCTTCATGTTCGTGCACGTTCGTGCACGTCCATCCATTATGCCTCAAAGGAAAAGGTCCACCTCCTAGCCATCTACTCAAACTCAAAAGATGACTTGTGAAGAAGGAAAGAAAAAAGGAGTGAGCTTTGGGTCCAAGAGAAGAGCTTTCCTCCACTCCCACAACATCCACACACACCAAGGGACAACCAATGAGCACCAAAGAGAGGAGAAAAGAGTTCCCTTTGAGCACAAACACCAATCCCCAAGTCTCTAAGATATTGGGGTTTCTTGAGAAGAAAGAGAGCCCTTTGTGAAGAGAAATCTGAATTGTGAGGGCTGAAGGAAGGGTTTATGACCTTTAGAATTTCCCCTATTCACACCTAAGCCTTTCCTAAGCACACCTACCCCTTTCTCTCATAATCCAAAGCCCATCCTCTCAGGCCAACTCTCTAAAACTTACTAAACACATACACCTATAATCAAATCACCAACTCATTAATTAATTATTTCAAGAACTTAAATTAAATTTAATTATTCTTCTAATTTAATTAAATCACTTATACAATCAATTAATAAAAACACAGTGTTACAGAAGGCATAAAATTACCTTGTAACCAGACACCAAATTCACTAAGTGATCCTCATAATCCTCAAAATCCTTGAAAAGAAGGGGGGAAAGAATAAAGGGGGGGGGGGGGGGGAATCCTTGAATCCTTTGAAAAGAGGGGGGAAAAGAAGAAAAATCAAATAATTTGATTCAACTCATAATTTTAATTACGGAAAAAGAAATCATAGTTGAAGCATAAAAGTAAATTATTGAGGGATTTTAAGTAGTGAAAACCCTATAACGAGATTTTTGAGTGGAAAAGGGACATTCAAAATTGCTGCTAGTGGAAAAGGAAGCATACCTTTTTCACAAGTTTCGATGCTCAAACCACCATTTGCTGGTTCATGTCATCGAAACTCCATAAGAAAGAAAATTTACCTTGATTGTGAGAGATAAGAAAGGAGCAAAAGATTTGATGAAGAAAAAACTATAGAGAGAAAAACAAGAGAAGCTACAATGAAAGTATGTGAGAGTGAGGATGCATTGAAGAGAACGAGCTCGACTAAAAGAAAGATAAATGTGTGAGAGAACAAGCTCAATGGAGTAGGGATTCTGAGTATTCCACTGTGATTCTAATATTCTTACATATTTAGGTACTGAAAATAAATGATGATTATTATAACGTTTACATTCTAAAAGTTTTTTTTTTCTTTTCTTGAGTTTTACATATTTATCATAGTATTACAAGGTTTTACCTACATCAAGCATCTGTAGTAAAATTATTTTGGGTTTTACCTATAGTAATTTATGTCCATATAGGTAAAAGTGTCTGCAGGTATTGATAATTTTCCTTGTATTTTGATAATAATACTAGAAAACATTTATAAACTCAACCAATTGAAAAATATATATATTTTCTGTAAATACTGAGATTTCTATCACACAAACATTGTAAATGCCAATAGGGTATTGTAGATGTCATAAAAACATTGAAACAAATAATGACAATAACAAGAAAAAGGTTGGGAAAAACTTAGTTGTTCACAGTGATCATATACGCATGTTACCAAAATAGAAAAAAAAAATGAAATTAAAAAAAAATCATATCGTAATCCAAAATCATATGGAGGTGGTCAAAATAGGTATTAAATAAATTAATGATAATGTTTTACTTAGTTTTAACATTCCTTATATTCCCATATATAAAATAGTTTATGTCCCTTGTTTATGAGTCGAACATGTGAAGCTACTTATAATGAGCTTTTAGAAGAAACTCTTCAACAATGGGTCGCATATTTTGTACTTCTTTTATTCTTTGAGCAATGAGCATATCCTGAAACAAAAAATTTCAACTTTTTAAGTGATGAATATTGTGATAATTTCACTTTGTACTTCTTTATTTTTCTCATAAACATTATTTATTGGAAATTTTGACCGAAAATCTTAAATTTTCTTGTTGAATAGCAATAAAATACATTGAACTTTAAAAAAAAAAACTTCAATTCCCAATTTTTTGTTTTTCTCATTAGCAAACACTTTCTAAAAATTTGAGCAATATTTTTTAAAACAACATTTTGAATAGTAATGAAAAATACCAGAATGTCCAAAATGAGGACACTAATTTTAATTGTTGCTTTGTTTTTCTCATTAGCCAAGATGATTTCCTAAAACTTTTAACAATATTTTAAAACAAATTTTTGAATAGTAATGAAAAATATGAAACAATCAAAATAAGCATACTCCAGCCAGTTTTTTATTCTTTGTTTTTCTCTATAGCCATGATTATTTCATAGAATTTTTTACAATATTTTAAAACATCATTTTTAATAGTTATGAAAAATACAAAATGACCTAAATAAGTATATACATCACTTTCTAGTTCATTGTTCTCTCATTAGCCAGTCATTTCCTGAAAATTTTGGCAACATTTAAAAACAAAGTTGTCCTTAATTTCCAAAAAGTTGTAGTAGTAAACTAAAAAGAATATGTAAAAAATTAATAAGAGTGTTTTAAAATAATTAAGCACACTTACTTTAGTTATTATTCAATTTTTATCCTCATTAGCGAGCATTTCCACACAAAAAAAATAGTAAAATCGAAAATATCAAATGAAATTGTAATTTAAAATGACAAACTTTACATATCCCCTAAAAAAATAAAAGAGAATCAAAGATTTCTAATTTTGAAATAAGAAATAATAGCACCACGATCTTTAATACACTCTTTATTATTGATTAAAATTTATTAAAAATCATAAAATTGTGTCCTTTATTTAAAATGATGGTTTTGTAATTTTAAAAAAATTAACTAATATTAAAAAAAATTGTTAGAGGGCATGTTAGTAGCATTTCTCATTTTGGAAATAAGTATACTTACTTTGCTTTCATTTTTGTTCCGTAGCATGTTTTCCTTTGTGGCGTCGAGTACGGATTCCAAAATTTTCATATCTTTCAACCTCCGCCAAAGATCAGCACCGAAAGCCTTTCTCTTTATGATGATAAATCTTCAAAACAATTTTTTTTAATGAAATTCATGATCATATCAAAAAGAAATATAAGAAACCATGTTCAAAATTGTTGTTGTTGCAATTTAGTCATTCAAAGTATGCCCAATAGGAGGAAAAAAAATAAAAAATAAATGGGAAAAGAAAATAGTGGAATAAAAAATATACAATATTTAGTATTGGATAATTATTTTTATCTGTGAAAACATTCACCTTTTTGCAATGAATTTTTTAATAATGATTTTTTCCACAAATAATGTATCATTTAGAAGTGTATGAAAAAGAAAAAAAATTAAAATGGGAGAAAGTAAAAGAAAGACAAGAAAAAAGTAATTATCCAATAGAGTCTTTGTAATTATTTAATTATATTTATGACCTTATACAATCAATTTTTTTCTTTTTTTCCTCTTAGCAACAATGTTAGCTATCATCTATGTGGATTTTTTTATCATAGGCTTTTAGCTAAAGTAAAGGGTGGACATTGTTTGATTAGTGTATTAATCCTACTTCATGTACTACTTCATTGTCTAAATAGGATGCTCTTATGTCTATTCTATTTCTATGTAATATCCTGTTTGTAGAAGCTATCTATTCTGTGTTTGTTTTTGTGGTTTTGTTCATATATAGGTGGAACCTTTGGTCATTAAGTTGTATCCTCGATTGAGTTTCACTTGTACTCATTATCAATAATAATTTCTTTTGCTTTTGCTTCTTAAAAAAAATTCTAATTACTTCATTACCTTTTGGGCACAAAGAGATTTACTTGATGAAAGATAGCCATCAAGTGAATTTTGGATCGCTACAAGGAAATTTGAACCCATGCCCACAAGAAAGTTATTTTTTTGTCCAAATCTTTAATATAATTTGTGACAACATGCATTGACTTTGTGTACATGCATGCATTAATGAATAGTTTTTTATTAGTATAATGCTTAGTAAGGTTGTATCATTAGTTTATAATAACTAGTATGGCTTTCCAAAATATAAGTTCAACATCATTGAAAAGATGTACAAGAGCTTTACATGGACTATCATCCCAATTAATATAGCAGAAATTCAGAACTTGAGATTGTATCAATTATTTGTTCTCTTTGAAAGAAACTTTCTTATATCGTTTTACCACTAAATAAAATGTCAGTTATTAACCAAAAAATATGTCAAGTGTCAAGATTTCTTTTGTTGATAAAGCTTTTGTCCAAAAAAATTAAATTATTAGAGTTAACATCATGGATCTACATTAAAAGTATGATGTATTTTATTAATAATTGATGTATTAATTAATGATATAGATCAATGCTTTATACAAGCAGGATTGTTTATAAATACGTTGTATCATAATTTTTGTGTAAACTCCCAATGTTTTTACTAACATTTTAATTTTAGTTAGATATAGACTATTATAAATGAAGTCTAATTTAATGTCAAGCAGATAGTAGATGACATTTTTTATTGTGGTGTACAAGTTGAGAGCTTTGAATTTAATGGAGAAATATAATCTAAATAGCTTAGTTTGTGTACAACCCTTGAAATATTTATGAATTGAAGAAAAAAAATTTCTTACTTGAAGAATCTTGTATAAAAACTACTTATCTTGGTTTAAAAAATAACTTTTTTGTAAATGTGCAACATACTGTTCAAGCTAACTATTTACTTTAAGAACATATTTAAGAAATAGATCTTACACTATGTCTGTTCTTTACCTACAACTTGAACTATATATATAAACAAATTTGTTAAATTTCTCACTAGAAAGTTTTCATAGAAGAACTTGTTGATTAAGAAAATATACTCATGAACAGGTCGTTTATCTTGAATCAACAAGGAAGAAAACAAAATTTTAAATTGGACTATGTGCCTTATCAACCCTTCTATTATTTTTTTCACCTTCTACATTCAACGATCCAAATTTTTTTAATCCAAATGGGGTTTCAGTCTAAACTTACAATAATACAAATATATATAAGGAACACATGCTTGAAAAGATATTCATAAGAATAAAAATAGAAATTTCAAGTATACAATAATGCGGTGTCTTTTTAGGACTCAATGTATTATAACGTTGTTTGATGTGTGGAGACTTCTTGGATGGCTAAAGGAGATCGATTTTCTTCTTTCTGGTATAACAACTGTGTAAATTTATGAATAGATGAAAATACAAAATTGAAATTTTTATAAGATATTCATGAAGATCTAAACAGAATTTTAGAGTGTGAAAATATATAATGGGTTGTCCTTTCAGGATTCAATGTAACATATGTGTCATTGTATTATAGTCCAGTACTTTAGTAACTCTTGTGTTTGAGACTATTAATTGATAAGTTAGTTTACCATTTGTTTGCAAGAGTATTTTTTGTAAACTGTTTTCAAAACTAATATCTCATTTTTATTTTTTAAAACACAAAGCGAACTTTTCCAAGTTTTTTGTTATGATTGAAAATGATTTTAGTACTTCATTTTTTTGTCTTCATAAATTTAATTTTTTATAAATAATCTATATTATTATTTTGTGATGATGTGCCTTGTATTTAGTCTTGTCATGCAAAGACTTTTCTAAAGCAACATGTGACATAACATAGATATATGTCACAACACCACTAAGTGATGATAGAGTTATTTTCAAAAGTTTTAAAAAAATTTAATATGAAAAATACTAATAAAACTATAATTACATGGACCAAAAACATGCTTCACCCATTATATAATTTTTTGTATAAATTATATTTTTGTTTAGTAAATAAAAAAACGTTTAGGTAACTATAGTTTTAGATTTTGTATTAACATCAAACTCTTTTATATTTTTAAAGATCAAGTATTTTATTAAAAATTCTAAATATTAGGGAAGTGTATTAGAACAATTAGAAAGAATAATGTAAAAATGATTAAAAAAAAAGAGGATAAAAAAGAAAGTTTATAACACTACTAATGTAAAAATGGATTATTTAAGCTATGAATTATTCTTAAAACAAGCTTATTTAAGAAACTTTTTAATTTGGTCAAACAAACCTATAAACTAGCTATATAAATTAAAAATTAGCTTATTGACATGAGAAATACATCCTTTTCTAGAAAAAAAAAAAAAGGTATTCTAATATATGATTAAATGATATATACAATTGAAGTTTATAATAATGGAAGAATTAATAAAAAGGAAATTTTAATTTCAAAATGAAATATACCTCCTTTTCTAATTGCTCGATGAATTAATTAAACTTGGTATCATCAAATAATGGATTTGCATAAATGTCTACATTATCTTTTTTCTCCAATGGAATGCCAAATTCATCCTAGGGTTAACATAACACAAACAACAAGATAGTTAAATTGTGCATATTTCCTCATAAAATTTGATAATATGTATCTACTAAGAACATAGAAAGCAAGATTTACGATGTGAATTAAAAAAAACTCTATCTTTAGATTGATATTGGGTACACACACACACACACACACACACACACACACACACACACATATAATTAAAATTGTTTAATCGTTTATTCTTCCCATAGAGTTGCCTCCAGAGGGATTAGAAGGTAATTATGTGACAGATTTCTTAGCTGCTAAAGGTCACTCCATTCCTTTGGGAATCCAATGGTATAATCTTCCCCCTTGAAAAATGTAAAGAATTAGTTTGGACAGATTTTATTGGGACTTTGTTCCCTCACAGAGTCCACATGTAATGGCCTAGGCCCCTTTTCATAAAAAAAAATATAAAACCAATCTTATTTGTATGTATACTTTCCAACAATTTCTATACCATTCATATAAAAACACAACCTCTAAGGTGAAGATACATTTTATTTTGTATGTTTGTGAATAAACACCATTCACAAAGAGGTTATATATACAATTTGATAGATAAGAAGGTTGATCCCAACTAGTATACTATATTGTATGCAAACATTGAAGACATAGAAGATGAATTCAATTGGGACTCAGAAGAAGTTTAATTACTGGTTTAATCCTTAGAAATAGGCTTTATATCTCCTTACTGGTTTAACTACTTTGCAAAGAGGGGTAAAACCCACTGCAATGTTTGAAAAAATTATGAGGTGTGAGGTTCGAGTGTTAGTTCTAATGAATATTTTTTCCTACTCTTCTCGGTTGAAGAAGACATTTTAATATATTTAATGTCTTTTTTTTCCCTATCTATTGCTACTTTAATTCAATACAATTAACTATATAAGGCACAAGGAAATCTTTTGGAGTCCTACCAATGACAGAAGACAATAAATATAAATTTAAACAGAGAAGAAAAAAATAAAGATGAAATCGATCAGAATAGAAGGAAATAAACTAATTCATTCCGTTCTATTCACGTGACAATTAATATTAGGAGATGATTCCTAGAAATAAAATTCAAACCTAAATTTTTAATCAAATCACTTTTTCTTCTTAAAAGTTAAAACTAGCCCATTAATTAGTGATAGATATTTAGGAGCTAGACATCGTATTAAAGAAAATGAACGTCCAAAGTTATGCTCATTCTCTTATTTGGACATCACTTTTAAATTAACAATTGACAAGACATTTCTTCTACTTAAACTTCAATCTTCACCAAACAGGATATATATATCTATATATATATATATATATATATATATATATATATATATATATATAAAAGATTTTCATTTACAACTTATTATTGCATTTTGTCTACATTTTTTTATTATATTTAAATTATAATATTTGTTCATACATGGAATTCCTAATAGTGGTTTCCAAGTAAATTTTCTTCTCCTATATTGCAATCTACCTGGTGCTGCTCTCCAATGGTGGTTATAAAGGGTGTAGAGTAAAGCTACAAAGACATTCAGATATTTGAGTGAACAAGGGAGTTGGAAGATATTTGAATCTTTCAATAATATTAAAGAACAAAAATAATATGTTATGTTGGTCTAAGATTCAATAAAAAATGACGATGGGTTAAAATATAGGCATAGTAACTCAGCCTTAGCTTAAGTTGTATTAAATTTTCGCTATAGGAATCCCTGATTACAAGGACCATATCCTAACTATATTATCAATGGACTTGGATTCTCTTCTTTTACTCACTAATAAGAGAAGACACTAACATAAGATGTAGAAAAACTAAAATTTATATAGGAATTGTGCAAGAACATCCATTAATTGTATAAGAATTCAAAATATTATATAAAACTGTTTTGTATTTATTACTTGACCATCTCCTATTAGTGAAATTTTCCTTTGTAGATTGGTTAAATAATACAGTCCTTTGATTTGGAGGGTAGATTCAAACATGATATTGGCTTGGAAGATCAATATTGGTGGAGTAATTATTGGGTTCGAACTTAATGGTTGCTGATAAATTTTGCGCTGATTTAATCACCAAAAGCTGCATATATAAGGGTAGTTTAATACTTTAATGTTAACTTTGGTAAATTGAACAAGCTTGGGCTTGTACATGGATGGGCTGTATTATTTGACATGCTTTTGGTACTCTCAATAATGAATTACTTTGGCTGATAAAGTGCCTGTTTGTTTGTGCTTAAAAAAAGTGATTTTTTTTAAAAAATAATTTATTTTTAAGAGATTCTTATATAAGTGATTATTGGATGAAAAAAGATTAAACAAATGGAAAATCATAAAAAAGCATAAATTTGATATCTCTCTCTTATCAAAGTTGATTTTCCAAAGAAGCGGGTCCTAATTGCTTCTAAAAAAAAGCATAAATCTAATTATTTTCTAATTCTTGAAAAAGCTTACCCAAAACACTTTATAAATTTCAATAAGTGATTTTTTTATTAAATAAAGTGATTCTTTCAGAAGAAAAAAAAACTTTAAACAAGTGCAAAAAAAAATCCTTTAATTTATTTGTATTGCTCAAGAAAGGTACGATAAATGTAAAGGTTTGGGTGGTGACAAGAACATATTGGAATAGAAGAATGAGATCAAAACGGTTTGATATGCACAGAAAGAACATATTAATTTTTTCTAAACAAATCAAACATTTAAAATTTGTTAGCTCTTCATGCCAATTCTGAAAATTCAAATGATTCATAGAAGCCATATAGAGTTGTTCACCAAAAAAAACCCAAGAGAGAATAATTTTTTTTAGTTTAAACTTATGAAAAACAAGAAAGAAAGTGTAACCTTTAAAAAAAATGTATATATACTTTAGAGGAGGGAAAGCATGAAGGAATTGAGAATTTTGATCTATGTACTATTATTATAAACATTAAGTAAGAGAGAGTTCAATACCTGCTTTAGACCTTCGATAATGAAACAACAAATTCTATCACCTTGTCAAGCTCCTTAGCAAAAGGGTTATGATTTAGAGTGAAATTCATATGCTATAGGGTATTATATATATATATATAATTGGACATGAGAAAAAAAATACTAATATAGTATTTAATGCTATTAAGGAAATATATATATATATAATAATAATAAATAATTGTTTTCTTATATTGTCACAATTTAATGTCATTTGACTGAAATTTAATAATAATTAATTTATTAAAAATTTAAAATGTAAAAGTCAAATTTATATATATATATATATATATAGAGAGAGAGAGAGAGAGAGAGAGAGAGAATTCAATGCCAATATTTATAGAAAAAGATAAATAATTTTATTTTTTAAATGTAATCAGAAACATTTTTGTTGTTTAATTAAAATCATATATAAAATTGTTTATAAAAAAAATTTAAGAAAATAAAAATAAAAATATAGAAATTGATATATATATATATATAATTTAATCCAACTATTTATAGAAAAATTTAAATAAATTACATATATATAAAAAAAAACAGTTTTATAATATAATTAAAATTTTATATAAAAATTTTTACAAAAAAAATTCATAAATAAAATTCAAATTTATATTAATATAATATACAAAAACAGCAATTGATTTATATATATATATATATATATATATATATATGTATATATATGTATACATTTATTTATATATACATATATATACATATATTTATATAATTGAATGCCAAAAGTTATAGAAAAATAAAATTGAATAGATTTTTTATTTATAGACAGAAACAATTTTGTTATTTAATTAAAATTTTATGTAAAATTGTTTATTAAAAATATTTGAATCAATAAAAATTCAAATGTATATTAATCTAGTATACAGAAATTGATACATATAGAATTAAATGCTATTATTTATGAAAAAATATAAATAAATAGATTTTTTTGTATATAGTCAGAAATTATTTTGTTATTTAATTAAAATTTTATATAAAATTGTTTATTAAAAATATTTTAATCAATAAAAATTCAAATGTATATTAATCTAGCATACAGAAATTGATAAATATAGAATTAAATGCTATTATTTATGGAAAAATATAAATAAATAGATTTTTTTGTATATATTCAGAAACAATTTTGTTATTTAATTAAAATTTTATACAAAATTTTTATTAAAAATATTTTAATAAAAAATTCAAATGTATGTAATATAATATACAGAATTTCATATATATATATATATATATATATATATATATATATATATATATATATATATATATATATATATATATGTAGAATTTAATGCTAATTTTTATATTAAAATATTAACAAATAGATTTTTATATAGTCAGAAACAGTAATTTTATTTTATTAAAAATTTATATAAAATTGTTTAAAAAACAATATTTTAATAAATAAAAATTCAAATGTATTTTAATATATAGAAATTGATATATATATATATATATATATATATATATATATAGAATTTAATGCTAATATTTATATCAAAATAAAATAAATAGATTTTTTATATATAGTATAAACAGTTTTGTAATTTAATTAAAATTTTATATTAATTTGTTTGTAAGAAAATTTTGAAAATATTAAAATTCAAATGTATATAGTCCAATGTATATATATATAATGCTATTATTTATGAAAAATATAAATAAATAGGTTTTTTGTATATAGTCCAATGTTTTAAAATCGGACCGATCATTGAACCGGTCAAGGCACTGGTTCAAGGTTCAATGGTTCAACCGTGGTCGAATCGGTATTAATAAAATAATAATAATTAAAACCTAAAAAATCATTTTACAAGTTTTTAACATTCAAAATATATATAAAAGTCTAATCAAATATACCATAATACTTAAGTTCAAATTTTAATAAAATACAATAATGTTTCATTAACAATAACTAGTTTACAGTTAGAATAAAAAAATGACAAATTAACAAAATATAAAATTATCAAAAATCAAGATATAAAAATTTTTAAATAAATATAAATGAGCAAATTATATGTTTTGCAAGAAATTTTTTTAATAATAATTGATAAAAAAATTTGTATCTATTTGAAATATTTATTAAATCTGTGCTTTTATTTATCTTTAAAATATTTTATATTAAATTTAAAATTAAAAAAAAATTGAAAAAAAATACCGGTTCAAACCGGTTTTTTGCACCGATTTTGGCCGGTTTTATACCGGTTTGACCGGTTCTGAAAGCCTATGATTTTATAGAGTATTTGGACTGGTCACCAGATCGGTTCCCGGTTGAACCGGTCGAACTGGCCGGTCCAGTCCGATTTTGATAACATTGATATAATCAGAAACAATTTTGTTATTTAATTAAATTTTATATAAAATTGTTTACAAAAATTATCTTAATAAATAAAAAATCAATGTATATTAATCAAGTATGAAGAAATTGATATATATATATATATATATATATATATATATATATATATATATAAAATTTAATCCTAATATTTATAGCAAAATACAAATAAAGAGATTTTTTTTATATATAGTAAGAAACAGTTTTGTTCTTTGATTAAAATTTTATATTAACTCGTTTATAAGAAATATTTTAAAATAGAGAAGTTCAAATGTAAATTGTAACATCGGCATTTTTTCTATTTTGTGAATTATAAAATTGATTGAAATAATTATAAGTAAAAATTAAATTAAATTTTATGAAAAATTTAATTAATAAATATGTGTGTTTTTTTAATGTAAGTTTCAGTAGAAAATTCTACTGAAATTGGGACTGCATTGCACACTGATAGTGTAAGGATATGTAACGACCCACCATCACCACATGACAACTTAACCATTATATTGGGAAAGATTTAATGTAATTGAGAACTTGTTATAAGCTATCTCTGAAAATACGTGTAAATTTTCTATGCGACATCACTGGTCATTCATAACATTCATCATTAGGAAATATATATCACATACATGACTACATCTCAAAAAGTCAAATATCTCAAAAGGTGCGGAATACGTGTGTACCAATAAAAATGTACCCATCCGTAAGTACTTACACTCAAAAGGAAGGGATACATATTACTACTCATTCCCTACTAACTGGCCACAACTACATATTACCCTTAGCTAGAAACTAGGAAGATATAAGAAAAGGTAAGAAATAGAAGAAGCAGATCTCCAATGACTTCATCCATGAAAAGCTTGATCCGTTGGTAGTCCGCCATCTACTCCCGTGAAGAATCATGATCATCACAGTCAAACATATACAAACAAACAACGCAAGGATAAGCTTACAGAACAAACATACATTTAAAATAAAGCATTAAATCCACATTAACATATTCATATAGGTAAATAGCAACATTCAGTAAAATTCATTTCAATAGGACAATCACCAATATATCCTCAAACAATATGCCTAGTCGTGCACTATATGCAGACACGACTCCATGGAGATTTTCACTATTCGAGCGATCAATACAGTCAAATCCCTTACCATAGCCCCACACTCTGACCATTCGAGAAAACATCGTCACCACGACACAAATTAGTGGCTTTGTCAGGATAGGTGCACATGGGTAGTGGCTCACCACGACACAAGACCTGCAGAAATCTTGACCTCAATGTGGAATCACATGTCCATCCTATCCCTCAGGCCCAATACCCAACCCCACCAATCTTTCCGACAATAGGTTGTGGGCTACACACCTACCCAAAACTTACGTCCCAACTCGTATCCACAGTCACCATCCATTGTGGACTCATGCATGTATGCATTTACAATCCAACACAACATATCCACAGTCACCATCAACTGTGGACTCATGCATGTATGCATTTACAACCCAACACAACATATCCACAGTCATCATCCACTGTGGACTCACGTACATAAGCATGTAAAGTCCAACATATCCACAACCATCATCCACTGTGAACTCATGCTCGTACGCATGTAAAATCCTACAACAACTACATATCCAGAGTCATTATTCTCTGTGGACTCAAAGTTAAAGAAAACATCAAAGTTGACCAGTCTTAACCGGATGCAACACTGGACTCAAGTCATTGAACGTGGACGCAAGTCATTGGACGCTAGTCTCTAGACGCAAGTCACCAGACGTTGATCATCGGACGCGGGTCACCAAACGCTAGTCACTAGACGATAGTCTCTGGATGCTAGTCACCGAACGCATGCATCAGAGTTGACCTGTATTGACCAGACGCTCAACACTAGGCACACTCATTGGATGCTTATGTTGACATGAAGCCTAGATAGATAGTTTATCTCTTTAGTTTTCTCTCTTTAATATTTTGGTTTTAATTCTTAAATATGCCAAACATGAAAGGATGTGGCATTGTATTGTTTGTTATAGACTTAGGCATCTGTGTGATTAGATTTTAGACTTAGATTATGCTTAGAGTTAGATCAAGAAGTCTTAGTAAGTACTTTGATTGATCTTTAGATAATTCTACAGTAGTAATCGATTACATTATATATTATATATGTAACAAATTACCACATTTTTTCTCTATCTGGGAAAAGCTAAAATACTGAGCGTAATCGATTACACCTGCGGTTAATCGATTACACAAGGCATTTTAGACTTTGAGTCTTGTTTATGAAAGAATTTATATAGTTTCTATTTTAATCGATTACAACACGGTTTAATCGATTACTATAGTTACTAAAAGTTGTTTCAGAAGGAAGAAATCTCAGTTTAATTGATTACATAGTCATGTAACAGATTAAAATGAACCCAGATCATTTTTTAAGATCATCAGGAGCAATTTAATTCTAATGTAACATGTTAAAGTGATTCTTGAATAGAACCCATGTGCACTGAAGAACGATTTAACAAATTACGTGGTCTACATAACAGATTGAATAAGTTTTATTTTAAAACTTTATAAATAAGAGCACCTCCGTCTCTCAAAAACAATGCTTTTCTGAAAATTAGTTTTATAAACACATTGAGAGAAAAGCATCAAGAAGGTTCTAAAGCTATTTGATCTTCATCATTTTGAAATGGAAGAATCTAAAGGAAGATCATTTTCCTTAAAGAGATGATTGGATCATGAAGAGTTGAAACGTTCTATCATTCATTAAAGGTGAAGTCATTCCATACTTTTGATCTTTTAGAAAGATTGTTGTTCTCTGAAATAGGGTTTTTCATAATCTAATAGTAGTGTTCTATTAGGTGTTTGTTTTTTCTCTTCTTGTAGGGTTCAAGATTAGAAAGTGTGTATTTCAATTTTCTTGTGTGTGTAGTGTGCTTGTAACTCAATTTGAAATAGTGAAAGATCTAACAGGGTGTTGGATCAACTGGATGTAGGTCTTTATGACTGAACCAATATAAAAATCTTGAGCATTCTTTCTTTAATCTCTACATTCTTGCATATTCAAGTTATCAAGGTTATTTGCTTAAGTTTTCTCAGTCAACATCTTTTGAAAGGAATTACTCTGATTTAATAAAATCTCTATTGAAATCTTTCTTTTAAACATTTGGATTCTTTATAAAGAAGGAAAGTGAATTAGAATTTTTGAAAAGAAAAGAGATTTTGACTGAAAAAGATTGAAAGATCTATTCACCCCCCTCTAAATCTGCTGCTTTGATCTACAGCTTAGTTTGGACGTTGCACAAAATCCTTAAGTTTTTAACTTTCAAAACAATTTGGAATACTTTGGAATTTATATAAAATCTCTTTAAAACATTTGAAATAATAATAAAAATCAAGGAAGACATCTTTAAAACTTTAGAAAGAAATAAAGAAAAAAGTAAAAGACAAAAGAACAATGTGACCTCCTGGGTCTTAAACATCAAAACACCAACAAGACTACTTTTAAAACAATAGAACTATAGAAAAATCAAGGATTTACAAAAGCCACAAAATCATTTTAGTGGGCAAAAAGCTAAAACTATCTTCAATATAAAATAGTCCACTTTTATACCCATTTCAAACATATTGTAGAAACTTGATCTTATGTTGTAACCCAATGGAATATAGTTTCAAGAAAGCAAATAATAATTTTCAATTCATTTTGTATGAAGAGAACCAAAATTTTCTATTAACTTATCAAAATCTTGAAAACAAATTTATTTACTGCATATGGGTCAGTTTCAAGGAAACTTTTGAAATAGAAATATGATGAATTAGAAAGCATACCATACATCGTTAGAAACCATGAAATGTCTATTTTCTAACCATATAAATCATTTTTTAATACCATTTTTTAGAAATACAAAATTGAAAAACAAAGTACTATGTTCAGTCACCTTTTTTTTTTACTAGACGGTCAACTTTGAACAAGCAAAACTCCTTCAATTCTCAACCTTTTTGGGCGTTTCTTGTGCCAAAACTATAGCCCTGGATGCTTATTTTCATATCCAACAAACGGAGTCCAATTTCATTCACCACAACCAAAGTTATAAAAAAAATACTAACACATGTTCAAACAAAAATGCACTGGACGATAAGCATTTCATATTCAACTATCATATATTTTCATTCCATCAACTTATATCACAAACAATTCTTTCAAATCATACTTCTAGTAGATAACACACATCACAACAGATCCACACACCAAAAATACATGAAAACTGTAAGTTTTCCTTACCTCAAAGAGATGCCACAAAAATGAGAAAGAGAGAGAGAGCTTTTTGGACAGTGGAGTATGATGGACTTTGCTTCCTAGAACAAGGTCTTCAACAAATCACCAGGGACTCAACAATAAACCATCTCAATTATCAAACAAAAGGGCAAGATTTAGAAAAAGAAAGAAAGGTTTTGTCATTAGTAAGAAAGAAAATGAATGATAATCTTACCAACAAGCCACAACACTTAGCAAAATGGTGGAAACCAAATTTGCTTGAAGAAACATATTTTTGGTATTGTAAGAAGATTAAGGAGACAAAAGTTGAAACAAAAATGAAGAGAATGAATTGTTGGACTCTCACGGCTGGTTCTTAGAAAGAAAATAGAAACTAAGTTAAATGAATGCATCAATTTATAGAAGCAAATGGCTTCACGTAATTTCTTCTCTCCAAAGTAGTCAAATGAAGTAAATGCACAAATAGTGAAATGGTCCTTGGTAAATGCACAAATAATGAAGGCAGAAGACCATGAGTATTTTGGTCAGTAAAGAGAACAAGAATTTTAGATCTTGAAGCAAATTTTACAAAGGGAGCACGCTAGACTCTTAATTTATTTCACACAGTTTTGCTCATATGCATTTAGGAAGCCTTTGAAAATTTTGCTACAAAGTATGTAGAAGTAAATTGTGGTAGGTGTACTTGTAGCTTTTGGTAGAAATATTAATGAGAAAGGTAAGAAAATGAAAATCAAGCTAATCATGAATTAGTAAATGTATGACTTACTAATTTTAATTAGAACACCCAAGAAAATTTAGAATGTCTCATGGAATTTTTCCAATTCTAGAAAAGCTCTCAAAATCGCACTCTTTGAACTACGTTAAAACATACTTATTTTAATTAACTGTAACAACATAAAAATTTCACAAGGACTTAATTATAATTATTAGAGACTAATCATAAAATTAAACCCCTCACTTTTCTTGACTATCTTCTCACTTTCACAGTGTATTCTTACACTGTCAGTGTGCAACGTAGTGCCATTTTCAATCAAATTCTCTACTAAGACTTACACAAAAAATTCACACATATTTATTAATTAAATTTTCTCATGAAATTAAATTAAATTATCTCTTATAATTATTTTCAATCACTTTATCATAAATTTGAAAAATCACGGTGTTACAAGATACACCGTGAAAGTGGGCAAACAGTCAAGAAATTAAAAGATTTAATTATAATTAGTTTGTAATAATTATAATTAGGTTTCTGTAAAATTTTATTTTACTCTGTTACTATTTATTTAAACTAATACAATTTTAATGTGGTTCCAAAGAGTGTGATTTTGGAAATTTTTTGAGAGTTAGAAAAATTCCTTGAGGCATTCTAAATTTTCTTAGATGTCTTAAATTAAAATTATTGAGTCATATATTTACTAATTTATAATTTTCAAGTGATTAACCTTTTATTATCTTTCCATTAAAAAATTTCAATTAAATTACAAGTATACACAATGTTGTCAAAAAGAAAAACAAAAGGATGAGAAGCCTTTTCGCTTAGTCTTCAGAGTGCCAATTTCAGTTCATCTACCTTAATGTACAAGGCCTTCAAAAGTCTAGCACGTTAAGTTATTATTTAAGTACAATCAGTGCCATTAATTTTCCAAGGTGACTTAAATTCAAAGATTCAATCCCTTAAATTTTGTTGACAGAAGCGGCACAAGGTTGAACCCCATTCTTACGTTTTTCTTCATTTAGTCATGAAGCAAAATTTTCAAATGCCATTATTACCTTATGCTAACCATAGCTCAAGTTTGATTTCCTTATTTTTCAAAGGCTAAATTGCAATTTTAGTCCCCCTAGTTTGATGAATTCGCAATTTTGGTCCCCCTGGAATTTAATTGAGACATTTGGTTCCCTTGATTTTAAAATTTGAGGATTTTGGTCCCCTTCGTCAAATTGCTTTTGTTGACCATCAGTTTGTAAGCGTTGACCAAATAATTGCTGACGTGACACACTAATGTTTGTTTATTAACAAATTAATTGTGATTAGTAGAGTTATTAAGTTAATTATAAATTATTTTCTTCCTAACCTCTAACCCTCAAACTAACACCTCCCCATTCTCTTCCTCACATTCAGATCCACACCACACAAAAATCCAAAACCAAACAAATGAAGAATTCCAACACCAACAACAACAATGTTTTTTTATAAGCAAAGAGAAATCTTATAAAAATTGTGCCACAAATCCAAACCACATAATTTACAAAGAACAACATTCAAAAACAAGATACTCCCCCCTACAATTGATAACATCCTAATACTGAAAACTATGAACCCACACCAATGTGTCACGATGCCTCCATGGCTCCATCCATGCTTCCGAAAGGTTTTTTTTTATAAGCAAAATTTATTAAAAAGAATGAAACATAAATAGGCTTAAAAAGAAGTATATGTTGCTGCCATAGATAACCAACAACCCAATAACAACAAGCCTACCCACCCTCGACACCTGTTTGTGTGTGCATGCAAGCCAAAACTTTGAGTTTGTGAATTTGCTTGTTCCTTTTGAATTTGTGAATTTTCTTGTTATTGCGTCAAAAACTGTAGACCAGTACATACTCCAACAACAGCTTTCAATCTCCATATCCACTTGCCTACCAGCTATTTGAAACGTGACCCCTGAGCACTTATAGTAGCAACCCACTTCCTCATCAGACCAACATCATTAAAGACGACGGTGAGAAGACAAACAATACCACTAGCAACATCATTGCATAGAAAAAAAGACAGATATGAGAAGACGAAAAGGAAATAAAGACGGTGATTGTTCGGCGGAAACGACGGTGAGAGTCCGCCGATGCAGAGACGAAGAGAGTGAGACTGAAGGAGGACGGCTACGGCAACGTAGAGAGAGAGATTATCCAACGGAAAATGACAGTGACTATTCGCATGAACCCTCTCATCCCATATCTGTGTGAACCCCAACCCAGATTCACCTGAACCCTTTCGTCCTAGATCCGCGTTTTGCGTCAAGCTTCCCAGAGTGAAGGATCCGCATCAACCACCCATCCTTAATCCACGTGAACCCCCATCCCAGATCCATGTGAAACAACCAAGAAGAGCAAGGTCTATTGATTTTTAGAATCAGATCCGCTTGAAATTAACAAAGGGCTAAAGGTGGAGGAGTGTTGAAGGTTAAAGGTTAGGAGTGTTGAAGCAAAGGGCTAACTATGGAGGAGCGTTGAAGGTTTGGTTTTTAATAAATTTCAAAATAACTAAATAATTATACTAATCACAATTAATTGTTTATAAACAAGACAGAAGTGTGCCACATCAACAATTAGTTGGTCAACATTTACAAACTAACGGTCAACGGAAGCAATTTGACGAGGGGGACCAAAATCCTCAAATTTTAAAACCAGGGGACCAAATGTCTCAATTAAATTCTAAGGGGACCAAAATCACAAATTCATCAAATTAGGTTGACCAAAATTGCAATTTAGCCTTTTCAATTCATGATTTGCCAAATTTCAAAAAGTAAGGACCTTGAATTATACTGACAAGGGAGGCGCAAGTTGACAAAAAGAAATGCAAAGTCATTCTCACGTTTCCTTCTTTTTGTCATATAGCTCTACATGAAAAAAAAAACTTAAATATATTTTTAGTCCTTTAAATTTGGGTCATTTTTTTTTTGCCCTCCAAATTTGAAGATGCTTTTTTAGTCCTTGAAATCCGCATAATGTTCTTTTTAGTCCCTCTCCACAGTGTAAGCTAAACAGGGAATAAGAGATTCGCAATTTGTGGTGGCTTTTGTTCGCCTTAAATTGATTTTCTATTTTAAATTTTAAAGTACGATTTCTGGCAGTTTAAAACTACCAGAATTAGGGGAGTTCATGGATTAGATTTTTGAAAATCCAATCCATATCTAATCCAAGTCCAATTAAAAATCCAATCCATTTAATTAGATAAAAATTGGATTGGATTTTTTTAAACCAGTTAAGCGATTTTAAAACTGCTTTATAGTTCAAAACCAATTTGGTTCTAAATCTAGTTTTAAACCATAAATTGGTTTTCATCTGACCTTGGTTGGGGCTATTTTTGGCCGACTTCAATCAGGGTTGTTTTCGATCGACCTCGCCTAGGGTTATTTTCTACCAAGACATTTTTCGGCCGACCTCGATCAAGGCTATTTATGTTCGATGTCGGCTAGGGTATTTTCGGCCAACCTTAGCAAGGAAAGTTTGCAGCCAATGTTGGTCAAGGAAATTTTCGGCCGACCTCGGTCAGGGCTATTTTCAGTTTACCTCGGCTAGGGTTATTTTTGGCCGACGTCGGCCGAGATAGTTTTTTGGCCGACTTCGATCAAGGTTATTTATGGCCGATCTCGGCTAGGGTATTTTTGGCCAACCTTGGCTGGGGAAGTTTTTGGCCGACATCGGCTAGGGTTATTTTTGACCGATATCAGTTAGGGTTATCTTTGGCCGACGTCGACCGAGACAGTTTTCGGCAGACGTCTGCAAGGGTTATTTTCGACCGATGTTGGCTAGGCTTATTTTTGGCCGACATCGGCCAAGATAGTTTTCGATCGATGTTGGCTAGGGTTATTTTCGACCGATGTCGGCTAGGGATATTTTTGGCCGACATCGACCGAGACAGTTTTCGGCCGATGTCGGCTAGGGTTATTTTTGGCCGACGTCATGGTCGATCTCAGCTATGGTATTTTCAGCCAACCTCGATGCGGAAAGTTTATAGTCGACGTCGGCTAGGGTTATTTTCGGCCGACGTCGACTGGGACAATTTTCGGCTAGTCTCGATTAGGATATTTTTGGGCGACATCGATTATGGAAGTTTTCGACTGACATTGGCCAAGGTAGTTTTCGGCCAATGTCGGCTGAGGCAGCTTTCGACCGATGTAGGCCAAGGCAGTTTTCGGTTGACTTTGGCCAAGGGTTATTTTCAACCAACGTCGACAATGGTTTTTTCGATTGACCTTGGCGACCTTGGCCGAGGTTGTTTTAGGACGAGCTCAGCTACTACTGTTTTCGGAAGAATGTTATATCATTCGAAAAACACTTGTGGTGGGCATGGGTTTTGGATTTAAAAATCCAAACAAATATCCAATCCATATCCTAATTAATTGGATTAGATTTAAAATCCAAAAAACTGGATTTGGATATTAAACCAATCCATTAAAATGGATTTAAAGTGGTTTGGATTAGGTTGGTTATGGATTGGTTTTATATAATTGGTTTTTTTAAACAGCCCTAGCCAGAATCAAGTCAATAAAAAAATTAAAGCGGTTAATGGTTTTTTTATTGACTTGATTCTAGCAGTTTTTAACTGCCAGTGCCAGAAATCATACTTTAAAATTATAAAATAAAAAATCAAATTCTAGCGGTCAAAAGTTGCCACAAATTGTGAATATTTTATTTTCCATTTGACTCATACTGTGAAAAAAAACTAAAAAGAGCATTATGTGAATTTCAAGAACTCAAAAAAGCAACTTCAAATTTGGATAGCAAAAAAATGACCCAAATTTAAAGAACTAAAAATATATTTTAAAAAAATTCAAAGATACGAGTCCTTGATTTATGCAAGATACATGGTATGATCTCAAGACCAATTCTCACGTTTTTCATCTTTTGCCATTAGGCTACATTGGGCAAGGGTAGCCAGGTTCAGTTGCTATTATAAATGTGGTGCATCATAAAGCTCCAGCTCCTCTTTCCCCTTCGTTTTATTTTTCTTTGCCTCACAAAATTACTTACTTCCAACTCCATAATCATGAGTTCAAGGAACCTCCAAAGCTAGAAAATTATATTCTTTCCTTGGTTTAAACTATTCTTAGTGTTGATAAGTTGTTCTTAGTCTTTTTATTCTTCTCTTTTTCTTGTAAAATCTGAACATCTTTTCCTCCTCCTAACCATTTCTATTTTTATTTTGTGCATAGAAATGGATTGTTGTTAGATTTAACGTGATTTATTAAAGACCTTGTCAAAGGAACCAAGTTTCTTCTATCTTCTACTTTCCAAAAACTCTACTTTTTAGCATCTCTTTGAGATAAGGGAAGCTTGCAAATATTTTTCTTACCGGAAATGTGCTATTTGGTGTGTATATGAAGTTGAAAAAATTTATGGTATGATTAACTTGATTTCTATTATTTGTTTTTGTTTGCAAGCTTAAGTCATGATAATTACTAAGTTTGAGATTTATTAGTATTACACTTCCTTATTTTAATTATAAATCTTCATCTATTAAAATAATATTAATTGGAATATAGATTAATGCAAGATAAAACTTAATATATATTTTTTTATTTTATGTTTGATGTATTTTAAAAATAATAATAATAAACACAATATGTTTTTTTTTCTGAATGAGCAAAGATAGTTTGTTAATGAAAATTACTGAGCAGACTGCAAGCTATGATTAAAACCCAAGCCAAAAAATTCATAGAGTGTGTTTCGTAAAGTTTTTGAGAAGTTTATAAGCTCCTTTGACAAGTTTATAAGCTATTTCGACCAAAATAAGCTTGTTTGGTACACGGGCTTATTTTAGTAGCTCATTTTCCATTAGCTGCTTCAAGTAGCTTATTTTCATAAGCTAGCTTATGGAAAATAAGCTAGCTTATAAGTTACTATTTTTTCTTCTTCTCAATTCTATCCTCACTAATTTATTTGAAATTCCTTTTTATCATTTTATTCAATTTAAAAACCTTTTACCTATTTTAACATTCTTACAAACATAAGATGACATATTTATTTTCTTAGTTATTATGAAACTTGGAATTCTACTTTTTTTTTATTATTAATTTGTTTAATGTTAAACTATTTATTTTAATGAATTAATACATTGTTTATTTTTTATTTTTTAAAATATTTGGTTACTAAGCAAAAGTTGATAAAAAAATTAAAATTATAAAGAAAAAAATAAATTTATTTTTTTAAATAGTATTATTAATAATAAAAAATTTAAATATTAAAAAATTAATTTTAAATAATATAAGTTTATTTAATTTAATTATACTTTTTTCAAAAAAAAAAGAAAATTTTGATTCAAAACAATGAGTAAAATCACCAATTTTTACTATTATTTTATAATACGAAATTATTGTCTTACTTTTAAGACGATAAGTTATTAAAAATAAATTTAAATATTAAAAATATTAAATATGTCCTTTTAGGTCATTTGACATTTATGAGTTAGCTTATCTGTTAATCTTACCAAACACTTTCAATTAAATCAACTAGCTTATAAGCTTCCAACTTTTCAGTTCCTAGCTTATAGCTTATAAGCTAGTTTTACCAAACATAGCCATATGGTTGGCTAAATGATGTAAGGTCATGGTGCATTCACATGTGAGGGAACGATCTCTCTAGTGGGAGAATCCGTATTTGATTCCCTCCATGTGCAAAATTCCTTTGGACCAGCGGCAGTCACACATCGCGAGCAGGATTAGTCCCTGACCCAATGGATTGAGGGACACCGTGATCTCTGATGCAGGAAAAAAAACAAAAAATAATATAGAAGGTGCTGATAGTTGAACACAAAGAAAACATGTAAACTCTTCGTCTCCACCACTTATGCTTAAAAAAAAAAGTACCATGTGTTCAATCTGCAATATATAGTATATACGTGTTCAGCTATCCCTTCTACAGGCAGTAAATTTCCCAACTACCAAAATATATTATGCAGTGCGTATGCATATTATTAATAAATCAATTATCAACCAATTATATATCATAAAATAAGATTTTATCATGTTACTGATAAAAAAAAAAGGTTTTACCACATTAACAAATGTCACGGGTCATCATCATATTTATTCTTTTCCCGCCTAAATTCTATTGATTTATGTTTATATTTTTTTAATTTGAAAATAATATTATATTACATTTAATTATAGTAATTAAGGTGATTATAACAACTATATATTATGATTAAATTAATCAATTAAAAAATTAAATCTTAAATATATTTTAATTTTATATAATACGGTTATCTATTTATTAAATTTCATGGAATATTTTTATAATTATAGAAATTTTTTTATTATCATTATTTTATATTAATTACCATAAATAATTTGTAAAACAATTATGTAACGTAGATGAATAATAAAATGTAATCTTAAATTATTATTATAGAAATTATTTTATTAAATTATTATTATTTTACAGATTTTTTTATAATTATAGAATGTTTTTGTTTATTCGTTATATATATGTGTGCATTATAATAATAGTCATGATAATAATTTCTTATGTTATCTTAAATAATAATAATAATAATAATAATAATAATAATAATAATAATAATAATAATAATAATAGAATTTATGGTCATGTTTTGTATTTATCATCATTAATTTATTATTTTATAATAATTTATAGTTTTTATGTATTATAATCATAATCATGATAAAAGTTATCATATTACATTAAATAATATTAATAATATAATAAAATATTTATTCTATTATATTTTTAATCAATCAATTAAATCACTAAATCTTATATTGATTTTAATTATATATAATATGTTAAGATAATCAATTTATTAAATTCTACGGATTTATTTTTATAATTAGTAATATTTGTGATTTAAATATTCAAACTTTTCCTTTTAAAATGTTTTATTAGTATAATATAAACTATTGCATGTTCCCGTGTGATGCACGGAGTCATATTTTTTTTATTATTTTGAACAAGATTTAAAACTTGAAAAGAATAAAAAGAAATAAATATATTTTTATAAAAAATAATATGACATGAGAACATAAATCTATTTTAGCTTGTCATAGTCAAGCAACTCTATTGGTGCTAAAAATGTTTGCCATTGAAGCAAACCATTTATCGTCGGCTAATAGCTAATTCAGTCGATGGGCGTCGACTAATGCGACTCAATGGATTATAACTTGTCCCAGTGCTAAAGATGATTGATGACTAAAATAGTCGTTTCTGATAGCTAATAGCTAAAAGAATTGTTTTTGACGGCTAACAGCTATTTCTGTCGGCTAACGGCTGTTTCTGTCGGCTAACGCAACAGGGTTTAATAAGATCTATTTCATGGAGACCAAGTTGGAAGGAATATTTGAACGTGGAAGGCAGTTGCAAACAGTTTTTCTAAGGATAAATGCATATGGAATCATGATTTCCTAAAAAATAGGAGAAGTGGTTAGTGGAAAATATCAACTGTTTGTTTGTAACAGTTTTAGGAAACGTGGGACCATAGCATCAATAGAAGCAGCAACACAGGAAGTTAAGATCATGTAACACATGATATCCCTAAAATCTAGGATCATGGATAGTTATTAGAAAACAACTAACATGTTGTAAACAGCTGACGTGCCTTGTAAACAGCTGATGCTTGTTCAGAAAACATTATAAATAGTAGGAAACATTATGTTAACAAGGCCGGCACGAAATCAATCAAGAACTTATCTTTTCCAGCCATTTATCTTTCATTTATCGCTTTATTTACAACTCTCATTTACCACTTTCAGCCGTTTACAACTTTCCTTTATCGCATATTTCATAGGAGTAGCGTAGTAATAGAAACTTCAGTTCAATGACTGCCAAAAAACTATTTGGAGTGGACTAGGAACCCAATCAAGGAATAGAATCCCTTCCTTGAGTCAGTCGCCTAAAGGGGAATCACTAGTTGGTAATCAGCTGACACGACAGCTGATCAGTCGACAGATTTTCACAACGACTGATCAGTCGACAGATTTTCACACCAACAAACTCTAAGTTATGATTTTATTGAAAAAAGTTGACAAATTTCCTAAATCGAAAATATTCAAGAGATTGTCCTTTACTCTTATTTATTTTTATCGCTAAAGAAAGAGGAATTGAAAATTGTTATTTAAAAGAAATTCTAATATAAGGGGAATCAATAATAAGTTTAGAATAAGCTTGTAATTTAGCTTATTTTTTAAACAAAAAATATTCACATTTTATGATAAAAAAAATATATTATATGTACATAAATTAAATTACAGTTAGTTTTAACAATATTTAAATATTGTTATTCAAAAACCCAAATTTACAATCAACTTATTTGATATAAAATAAGTAAATATCATCACTTAAATTTTTTATGGTCATTTTTGTAACGACCCACTATCGTCACAAGACAACTTAACTACTATATTGCGAAAAGATTTAACTAAAAACTTATTATAAGTTATTTAGAAAAATACGTGTAAATTTTTTTTTTCGCACAAGATCACTAATCATTCATAACATTCATCATTAAGAAATATACATATATCAGAAGTACAAATACCAAGCCATATGGTCATATACAAACCGCAGACCAAAAGTCTGATATATCTCAAAAGGTTCGGAATACGTATATACCAGTACAAAGGTGCCTATTTCCTACTAGCTGGCCACAACTACATATTACCCTTAGCTAGAAACTAGGATGATATAAGAAAAGATAAGGAATAGATGACGTAGGTCTCCTGTGACTTCAGCCGCGTATAGCCTGATCTGCCGGTAGTTCACCGTCTGCTCCCGCGAAGAATCACGATCATCACAGTCAAACACATACAAACAAACAGCCCAAGGATAAGCTTACAGAACAAACATCCATTTAAAATAAGGCATTAAATTTATACTAACATATTCACAAAGTTAAATAATAACAATATACAGTGAAATCCAATTCAATAGGTAAATTACCAACATATCCTCAAATAATATGTCCTAGTTATGCACTATATGTAGACACGACTCCATGGAGATTTTCACTAGTCGAGCGACCAGCACAGTCAAATCCCTTAACATAGTCCAATTTGACCATTGGGGGAAACACCGATACTGGTCTTGGAAATAATTAGTGGCTTTGTCAGGATAGGTGTACGTGGGTAGTGGCTCACCATAACACAAGATCTGCAGAAATCTTGGTCTCAATATGGAATCGCCCGTCCATCCCATCCCCCGGGTCCATGTACACGACCCCACCAATCTTTCCGACACTAGGTTGAGAACCTTCTTAATTAGCATTCTCAACTTACGTGTCAACTTGTATCCACAGTCACGATCCACTGTGGACTTATGCATGTATGCACACATAATTCAACACAACAACATATCCACAGTCATCGTCCACTGTAGTCAACAACAACATATCCACAGTCACCATCCACTGTGGTCAACAACATATATCCACAGCCCTCATTCACTGTGGTCAACAACATATATCAACAACCATCATCCACTGTGGTTCAAAGTTAAAGAAAACATCGAAGTTAACTGGACACTGATCAAAACCTTAAAATTTTTAACTATTAAAACTGTCTATAACACTTTGGAATTTTTTTCTAAAATCTCATAAAAACATTCGAAATACTAGAAATTATAGAAATCATCTTTAAAACTTAAGAAAGATTTTGAAAGGAAATTAAAAGATAAAATAATAATCTCTAAATCATCTTTTAGAAAGTGTGCCAAAATTTTCAAAAATCTCAAAAACAGATTTTCTTCACTGCAGATGGGTCAGTTTCAAGGAAACTTTTGAAATAGAAATATAATGAATTAGAAAGCATATCATACACCGTTAGAAAGCTTGAAATGTTTATTTTCTAACAATATAACTCGTTTTTGAATACGATTTTTGTAGAAATACAGAATTGCAAAACCATATACTATGTTCAATCACGTATTTCTGACCGGACCTTCAACTTTCGAGGGCCATAAATCCTTCGATTTTCAATATTTTTGAGTAGTTCTTGTGCCAAAACTGTAGCCCCGGATGTCTATTTTCATCTCCAATAAACGAAATCCAATTTCATTCACCACAGCCAAAGTTATCACAAAAATACTAACACATGTTCAGAAAACAACGTACCAGACTGCAAGTACTTTGTTTTCAGCTATCATATAGTTCCAATCAATCAACTTATATCACAAACAAATTATCAAAACATTACTTTCAGAATCAATACACATCATAACATATCCATACATCAAAGAATACATGAAAACTGTAAACTTTCCTTACCTCGAAAAGATGCTATAATAAGAGCTTTGAATAATGAAGGAGTGAAGTAACTTTTAGTTTTCTGGAGCACGAATATTAAACCACCACTATGAACCAACAACAGTTCATAGTATAAAAACTTGGGATTTAGAAATTTTGAAGGAGAACTTTTAGAAAAGTAGAATTACTCAACGGTGAGAGTTATCGGAGAAAAATGATGTTAGATAGAGAAAAAGGGATTGCAAATAGAAAATTTTCGAAATTGAAATTCCAATTGAAACATATTGACGGAGAATTGCAAAGTTGGAGGAAGAGAGAATAGGTTGAGAATGTAAGTTACGGGATTCAAAATTTATAGACGTATGATATGACACTGTTGTATTTATTTATTTATTTTTATTATCAAATGTCAAAGTGAAAGAACATGAATCAAAAGTCTTTAATTTAGAGTGTGGTTCAGCATAATTTGAGGGCAGTCTTTGAAAATGTTGCAGTTAGATAACTCATTGAAGAAAACGTGAAGATGGGTTAAAATTTCAAACCTTGTGTCAGGCAAAAATGAAGGATTCATTGTATTACGAAGTGTTGGCTAAGTTGAAATTTCAAAAGTATGTAATTGGTCTCCAAGTTCAGAGCATGGGTCAGCATATATTAAAGATGTTGATTGAATATTTTGCCAAAGAATACGTAGATAATTGGAACCAGATATACTGTTAACTTAGGTGAATAATTAGCAGGTAAGGTAACAAAATGTAAATCAAGCCAATTAAATTAGTAAATGTATGACTTACTAATTTGAATTTTTGACATCTAATAAAATTTAGAATGTCTTAGAATTTTTCTAACTCAAAAAGTTCTCAAAATCACACTCTTTGGAATTACGTTAAAATATTATTATTTTAATCAAGTGTAACAGAATAACATAAAAATTTTATAGGAACCTAATTATAATTATTAGAGACTCATTATAATTAAATCCTTTTAATTTCTTTACTATTTCCTTACTTTCACAGTGTATTCTTACACTACCAGTGTGCAACACAGTCCAGATTTTAGTGAAATTTTCCACTAAAACTTACATAGAAAAATCACACATATTTATTAATTATATTTTCTCATGAAATTAAATTTAATTATCTCTTATAATTATTTTCAATCCAAGAGAGAAGGAAGAAATGAGAAACGTCGTAAAGAAAGAATTGTAAAGTTTTTGACTTTTGCTATTCGTAACCATGATTTTCTAACCTCACACCTCCTTTTCTATAACAAAACTTACGTAAAGTCGAAATTGTTACGAAAACTACTAAACACACCATAATCACATAAACAAAGCAATCTATTTTATTTATATAGTTCATTAAATAACCTAATTTAAATTTAATTTCTCTTGCATTTTAAGTAAGTCACTTATCATACATTATGAAAATTCACAGCGTTACAATTCTCCCCAACAAGAAAAATTTCGTCCTCGAAATTTCGCTTACCTAAGAAGAGATTTGGGTATTGTTCTCGCATCTTGTCTTCAAGTTCCCATGTAGTGTCTCCGGTAGTATCGCTCCACACAACTTTGACAAGATGAATATCTTTTCCTCTGAGTTGCTTCATCCTCTTATCCTCAACCCTCACAGGTTGAGTTTCATAGGTCAGGTCCTCTCGTATTTGCACAGCATCAGGTTCAATGATATGTGTGGGATCATGAGTGTACTTCCTAAGTTGTGAGACATGGAACACATTGTGGATATTTGACAAAATCGGAGGTAAGGCTATTTGATAAGCAACAGGCCCTATACGACGAAGAATCTCATAGGGTCCAATAAATTTAGGAGTGAGCTTTTTGGATTTTATAGCTCTACCTACCCCAGTCGTGGGTGTGACTCGCAAGAAAACATGATCACCTTTCTCAAACTCAAGGGGTCTTCTATGCTTATCAGCATATGACTTCTGTCTACTTTGAGCAATCTTCATGTTTTCCTGAATTCTCTTGACCTTCTCCATAGTTTGTTGTACTAGCTCAGGTCCAACAAAATGATGCTCACCATCTTGATACCAACAAAGTGGTGTCCTACATCTTCTACCATACAAAGCTTCAAATGGTGCCATCCCAATACTCGCATGGAAGCTATTATTGTAAGTGAACTCTACCAAGGGTAGAACTTCATCCCAACTACCAAGATGATCTAAAACACACGCTCGAAGAAGATCCTCAAGCGATTGAATTGTCCGCTCAGATTGACCATCTGTCTGAGGGTGATAAGCAGAACTAAGTCTTAACTTCGTGCCCAATGCCTCATGTAAACTTTGCCGAAACCTTGATGTGAACCTTGGATCTCTATCAGATATGATGCTAGAAGGCACTCCGTGTAAACGCACAACTTCCTTAATGTACACCTGAGTAAACTTTTCCAACTTATACTTTATATTAATGGGTAAGAAGTGAGCACACTTCGTCAACCTATCAATAATGACCCATATAGCATCAAACCCTCTTGCCATTCTAGGCAAACTCACAACAAAATCCATTGCAATACTATCCCATTTCCATACAGGAACTTCCATCATTTGCAACAAACCACCGGGTCTCTGATGTTCTACCTTGGCTTTCTGGCAAGTAAGACAAGTCGCCACATACTCTGCCACATCTTTCTTCATGCCAGACCACCAAAGCATCTTCTTCAAATCTTGATACATCTTTGTCATACCTGGATGTAGACTAAGCTTACTTTTATGACCTTCATCTAAGATAAGTCTTTTGATCTCCGGGTCTTGAGGTACACAAACTCTATCCTTAAACTTTAAGATACCATCATCTCCTAAGCTGAAGTCCACAACCTTATCAGTCCCTAACAATTCCTTTGTCTTACACAAAGTTAGGTCTGACAATTGCTTCTCCTTGATCATTTCAAGAAAACTACTAGTCACTGTGATCATGCCACATCTGAAGTGATCATGGTCCATCTCCATATACAAATTTAGATCTCTAAACTTTTCCACTAGTTCTAACTCTTTCACCATCAAAGCATTCATGTGAATTGCTTTCCTACTGAGAGCATCTGCCACTACATTCGCCTTGCCAGGATGGTACATCAATTGGAAATCATAATCCTTTAAGAACTCCATCCAACGTCTCTGTCTCATATTCAACTCCTTTTGATCAAACAAGTACTTCAGACTTTTGTGATCGCTAAACACATCAAACTTTGTCCCATAAAGATAATGTCTCCATATTTTCAAAGCAAACACAACTGCGGCCAATTCCAAATCATGAGTAGGATAATTCCTCTCATGTGTCTTTAATTGTCTCGAAGCATACGCTACAACCTTCCTGTGTTGCATTAACACACATCCTAATCCTTGATGAGATGCATCACAGTAAATCTCGAATGACTCATTAGGATCAGGTAGAATCAACACTGGTGAGGTAGTTAACCTTTACTTTAACTCTTGGAAACTTCGCTCACAGTCTTCAGTCCATGAAAACGGTTGATCCTTACGAGTAAGTTGTGTCAACGGTGCAACTATCTTTGAGAAACCTTCTATGAATCTTCGATAGTAACCAGCTAACCCAACAAAACTCCTAATCTCTGTAACTGTTTTCGGACGTTCCCATAGTAACACAGTCTTTACCTTTGTTGGATCCACAGCAATTCCACTTGCTGATATTACATGTCCCAAAAACTTCACCTCATCTAGCCAAAACTCACATTTTGATAGCCTTGCATACAATTGCTTTTCCTTCAAGATCTCCAACACAATTCTTAGGTGATTCTCATGCTCCTCACGGGTACGAGAGTAAATTAGTATGTCATCGATGAATACGACAACAAACTTGTCTAAGAAAGGATGAAATATCCTATTCATGTAATCCATGAATATAGCAGGAGCATTTGTCACTCCAAAAGGCATCACAACATATTCATAATGCCCATACCGAGTTCGAAAAGCTGTCTTCAGTATATCCTCGTCCTTAACTCGTATCTGATGGTAACCAGATCGCAAATCAATCTTGGAGAAAATCGTGGCTCCTCTTAACTGGTCCATCAAATCATCAATCCTAGGTAACGGGTACTTGTTCTTGATCGTGATCTTGTTCAACTGACGATAATCTACACACAATCTTGAACCACCATCTTTCTTTTTCACCAACAACACTGGTGCTCCCCAAGGGGAAACACTAGGTCTGATCATTTGCTTCTCAAGCAACTCCTCAATTTGTTTCTTCAGTTCAGCTAACTCTGCAGGTGCCATTCGATAAGGTGCTATTGAAACCGGTCCCGCTCCAGGAACTAAATCGATGGCAAACTCAATTTCTCGCTTTGGAGGTAATTCAAGTACATCTTCTGGAAAAACCTCAGGAAAATCCTTGACAACTGCCACCGAGTTTAAATCTAGATCATTTTTAACTTCTAGAAAGGATAGAATCATGTATCCTTGAGCTCCTTCTTTTAAAGCATCTTGTGCTTGACTGGCATTAATAAATCCAATATCCTCAGGGTTTGGGAAAATAAGGCTTTTTCTAGCACAGTCTATGAGAATATGGTTAAAAGATAACCAATCCATGCCTAATATAACGTCTATGTCAGAGAGAGGTAAACAAATCAGATTCACTCTATAACTGCGCCCATTAACAACGATAGGGCAGTTAGCACAAACAACTGAAGTTGTTACAGGAGTAGCAGTAGGGGTAGAAACAAGCAAGTCAAAAGATAAAGGAAGTAGACAATCCCAATCTATCCACACAGTCATAAGAAATAAAAGAATGAGTTGCGCCTGAATCAAACAATACAGTTAGGAGATTACCGGCTATGTCACACTCCCCCTGTATCAGGTCTTCAGATTTCACGGCTTCAGCTCCACTCATTGTAAATACTTTACCCGTCACAGTAGGTTTTGTTGTCCTTACTGTATTCACCATAGGCTCGACCTTTGGTGCTGCTTTACAATCTCTAGCAATGTGGCCGGGCTTCCGACAATTATAGCAAACATCAATCTTCTGATGACACTGATAGGCATAGTGTGGTCCTCCACACTTGTAGCATCTAACTTCATAACCTCCCTTCTGAGAAGTGATTGGGGTGCCCTTGGCAGCTGGACCACCCTGTCTCTGCTATTGCTGATAATGAGGAGTTTGTCTTTGCTAGTTCAGGGGTCTACTATAGGGTTTCTTTCGCTGAAATCCTTTCTTAAATCCAAATGATCCACCTTCCTGAGTCCTCGCAATCTTGCTACCACCATACTCAAGACGTTCAACTGTCTTGCTCTTCTCTACCAGTTCTGGAAATTCCCTAATTGCCATTGGAATTATCATTCTTTTTATCTCATATCTTAGTCCTTCCTCATACTTTCGACATCTCCATTCCTCAGAAGTAGCCTGAGTGCAAAATCTAGACAAGTATTCGAATCTGGATGAGTACTCGTTCACAGTCATGTTGCCCTGAATTAGTCGTAGAAATTCCATCTCCTTTGCATGCCTAGCGCGTGCTGGAAAATATTTTCCTAGGAAACGCTCTCTGAAATTTGCCCAAGTGATGGCCTCTCCACGAGCCTGCATCAGTTGAGTAGTTCCTTGCCACCAATATTCAGCTTCTCCAATAAGCATATAAGTAGCATATGTAACCTTTCGGTTGTCTGGACAGTTCATAGCTCTGAAGATTTTCTCTATTTCTTTCATCCAAAGATCAGCCGTGTCAGGGTCTGACTCCCCATTAAACTGTGGAGGATAGTTCTTCTTGAACTCAGCTAAACCTTGAAATTCAGGAGGTATCGCAGCTTCTTGTTGTTGTGCCATGGCAGCCTGCTGTTGAGCCATAGCAGCCTGGTGTTGCTGCGCCTGCTGAGCCATAACAACATGATACTGAGCCATAGTAGCTTGTTGTTGAGCCATCGCTGCTGACATCACCTCTAAGGTGTGAGCTATCTGAGCTAAATCCGGTATAGGAGGAGAAGAAGAAGAAGGAGGAGGCTGAGACTGAGGTTGAGATTGTCTAGTCATCGTGATCCTACAAAGATCAACAACCACAAGCCATCAGCAACCATTATTTCTTTTAAGAAATAATGCATAGAAAGTCCATTGACTTTACAAACAACAATTATTCCTTTTACAGAAATAATTCCACATGCACAACAAAAGACACAATAGACCTATCCCCATAGGTTCGTTCCCAAAAGACACGGCCAGCTCTGATACCACAAATTGTAACGACCCACTATCGTCACAAGACAACTTAACTACTATATTGCGAAAAGATTTAACTAAAAACTTATTATAAGTTATTTAGAAAAATACGTGTAAATTTTTTTTTTCGCGCAAGATCACTAATCATTCATAACATTCATCATTAAGAAATATACATATATCAGAAGTACAAATACCAAGCCATATGGTCATATACAAACCGCAGACCAAAAGTCTGATATATCTCAAAAGGTTCGGAATACGTATATACCAGTACAAAGGTGCCTATTTCCTACTAGCTGGCCACAACTACATATTACCCTTAGCTAGAAACTAGGATGATATAAGAAAAGATAAGGAATAGATGACGTAGGTCTCCTGTGACTTCAGCCGCGTATAGCCTGATCTGCCGGTAGTTCACCGTCTGCTCCCGCGAAGAATCGCGATCATCACAGTCAAACACATACAAACAAACAGCCCAAGGATAAGCTTACAGAACAAACATCCATTTAAAATAAGGCATTAAATTTATACTAACATATTCACAAAGTTAAATAATAACAATATACAGTGAAATCCAATTCAATAGGTAAATTACCACATATCCTCAAATAATATGTCCTAGTTATGCACTATATGTAGACACGACTCCATGGAGATTTTCACTAGTCGAGCGACCAGCACAGTCAAATCCCTTAACATAGTCCAATTTGACCATTGGGGGAAACACCGATACTGGTCTTGGAAATAATTAGTGGCTTTGTCAGGATAGGTGTACGTGGGTAGTGGCTCACCATAACACAAGATCTGCAGAAATCTTGGTCTCAATATGGAATCGCTCGTCCATCCCATCCCCCGGGTCCATGTACACGACCCCACCAATCTTTCCGACACTAGGTTGAGAACCTTCTTAATTAGCATTCTCAACTTACGTGTCAACTTGTATCCACAGTCACGATCCACTGTGGACTTATGCATGTATGCACACATAATTCAACACAACAACATATCCACAGTCATCGTCCACTGTAGTCAACAACAACATATCCACAGTCACCATCCACTGTGGTCAACAACATATATCCACAGCCCTCATTCACTGTGGTCAACAACATATATCAACAACCATCATCCACTGTGGTTCAAAGTTAAAGAAAACATCGAAGTTAACTGGACACTGATCAAAACCTTAAAATTTTTAACTATTAAAACTGTCTATAACACTTTGGAGTTTTTTTCTAAAATCTCATAAAAACATTCGAAATACTAGAAATTATAGAAATCATCTTTAAAACTTTAGAAAGATTTTGAAAGGAAATTAAAAGATAAAATAATAATCTCTAAATCATCTTTTAGAAAGTGTGCCAAAATTTTCAAAAATCTCAAAAACAGATTTTCTTCACTGCAGATGGGTCAGTTTCAAGGAAACTTTTAAAATAGAAATATAATGAATTAGAAAGCATATCATACACCGTTAGAAAGCTTGAAATGTCTATTTTCTAACAATAAAACTCGTTTTTGAATACGATTTTTGTAGAAATACAGAATTGCAAAACCATATACTATGTTCAATCACGTATTTCTGACCGGACCTTCAACTTTCGAGGGCCATAAATCCTTCGATTTTCAATATTTTTGAGTAGTTCTTGTGCCAAAACTGTAGCCCCGGATGTCTATTTTCATCTCCAATAAACGAAATCCAATTTCATTCACCACAGCCAAAGTTATCACAAAAATACTAACACATGTTCAGAAAACAACGTACCAGACTGCAAGTACTTTGTTTTCAGCTATCATATAGTTCCAATCAATCAACTTATATCACAAACAAATTATCAAAACATTACTTTCAGAATCAATACACATCATAACATATCCATACATCAAAGAATACATGAAAACTGTAAACTTTCCTTACCTCGAAAAGATGCTATAATAAGAGCTTTGAATAATGAAGGAGTGAAGTAACTTTTAGTTTTCTGGAGCACGAATATTAAACCACCACTATGAACCAACAACAGTTCATAGTATAAAAACTTGGGATTTAGAAATTTTGAAGGAGAACTTTTAGAAAAGTAGAATTACTCAACGGTGAGAGTTATCGGAGAAAAATGATGTTAGATAGAGAAAAAGGGATTGCAAATAGAAAATTTTCGAAATTGAAATTCCAATTGAAACATATTGACGGAGAATTGCAAAGTTGGAGGAAGAGAGAATAGGTTGAGAATGTAAGTTACGGGATTCAAAATTTATAGACGTATGATATGACACTGTTGTATTTATTTATTTATTTTTATTATCAAATGTCAAAGTGAAAGAACATGAATCAAAAGTCTTTAATTTAGAGTGTGGTTCAGCATAATTTGAGGGCAGTCTTTGAAAATGTTGCAGTTAGATAACTCATTGAAGAAAACGTGAAGATGGGTTAAAATTTCAAACCTTGTGTCAGGCAAAAATGAAGGATTCATTGTATTACGAAGTGTTGGCTAAGTTGAAATTTCAAAAGTATGTAATTGGTCTCCAAGTTCAGAGCATGGGTCAGCATATATTAAAGATGTTGATTGAATATTTTGCCAAAGAATACGTAGATAATTGGAACCAGATATACTGTTAACTTAGGTGAATAATTAGCAGGTAAGGTAACAAAATGTAAATCAAGCCAATTAAATTAGTAAATGTATGACTTACTAATTTGAATTTTTGACATCTAATAAAATTTAGAATGTCTTAGAATTTTTCTAACTCAAAAAGTTCTCAAAATCACACTCTTTGGAATTACGTTAAAATATTATTATTTTAATCAAGTGTAACAGAATAACATAAAAATTTTATAGGAACCTAATTATAATTATTAGAGACTCATTATAATTAAATCCTTTTAATTTCTTTACTATTTCCTTACTTTCACAGTGTATTCTTACACTACCAGTGTGCAACACAGTCCAGATTTTAGTGAAATTTTCCACTAAAACTTACATAGAAAAATCACACATATTTATTAATTATATTTTCTCATGAAATTAAATTTAATTATCTCTTATAATTATTTTCAATCCAAGAGAGAAGGAAGAAATGAGAAACGTCGTAAAGAAAGAATTGTAAAGTTTTTGACTTTTGCTATTCGTAACCATGATTTTCTAACCTCACACCCCCTTTTCTATAACAAAACTTACGTAAAGTCGAAATTGTTACGAAAACTACTAAACACACCATAATCACATAAACAAAGCAATCTATTTTATTTATATAGTTCATTAAATAACCTAATTTAAATTTAATTTCTCTTGCATTTTAAGTAAGTCACTTATCATACATTATGAAAATTCACAGCGTTACAATTTTTAATTTTAAATTAAAGTAAATAATTAACTATAATTATAAAAACAAACCACAAATATATATATATATATATATATATATATATATATATATATATATAATTGATGTTCATTTCTTCTTTCTCATTAAAATACTTTACAATATGCTCTGGCACAAGATATGACACACTCGTTGATAAGATATTTACATAAAAGTTATTAAATTTTGTCAATCATAATAATCCAATTTTGAAATTTAAAATATTAGATTGGATATTAAATTTAAAATAAAACTGATAAATTGTTTTCTTTAATTTATATTAAATTATTTTACACTTTACTTTGTCATTAATATATCTCTTAATTTATTTTGTATATTTTTCGTAATTAATATGTTGGATTACCTTTTATTCTGTTAATCATATTATGCCATAATCTGCAGAATAAAAAGTCTTTTAAGTTTTAATATAAAATAAATAATTTTTTGGTATCAATATAATATATTTTTAATAATTTTTATTTATTATCTTATAATTTATTAATAAATTTTAAAAGTTATGACCTTTTAAAGTGATTAGAATACTCAATTTAAAAAAAAAATTACTTAAACTTTTTGTATCTATACCATTATATAAAGGCGATACCATTCTCAATAACCGCATTTTGGTATTCATTTTTTTAAGACTATTTTACCCTTAAATAATATATAGATATAACAATTACTCCTAATTCTTCTCCACTTTTTTGGTATCTTTTTTCTCCATAGCTTACAGAAGTTAATCTCCACTCCCACATTTTTTATAACTACTTTCGTAAACCACCCATTATTATTTTTTTGGTTTAATTGCAAATTTTACCACCCAATTTTCATTATTTTGTGAATTTTACCACTCAAGTTTTATTTTCGCTAAATTTACCACCTAAATTTCATCATTTTGCAAATTTTACCATTTTAAGGAGTGTTCTTATCAGAAACAATTTTGTTATTTAATTAAAATTTTAAATAAAATTGTTTATAAAAAATATTTAAATATATAAAAATTCAAATGTATATTAATATAATATCTTAAAATATATACAAATGAATATGAATTATTTGATTATCATCTTATATTATCATCTTATTGTTGTTCTTTCTTCATAAAATTTGTCTCAAAGAATCAAGGTAATATATAGTTTTAATTCAACAGTTGGATTAATAAAAATTACATTTTATAAAATTATTAATGATGTAATAGTTGATATAAGTTAACGAGAAATGCTAGCGACACTTTCTTTGACACTCTTTTCAACACGATTAACTGAAAATTTTTAGAAATAACCAATTTTGGTGGGTCTCACTTATCATTTAATGATTATCTCCTGATTTAGATGTGAGATCTATCCAAATTTGGTGATTTCTAATAAATTTCAACCAATCACATAGAAAGTATTATTGAAAAGAGAGTGTTAGAGAGAATGTCGTTAGCATTCCTCATAAGTTAATTTGATCCCTCTCCTATGTACATACACTACAGTGACATTCTTTATTCTGTACCGTTCAACTGTTCAGGTGTTACAATTGCACTAACTATAGCACACAAGGCCAGGTAATATATTTGTCTACTTGTGAAGAAAGACAGCTATTACATTTAGCTATGAAAGAACATTGAAGAATTACATCTTTCCAATATTACAGTCAGAATACTATAATAACAAAAGGATACTATAAAAACATAAGAATAAGACAGAAAAGGATACTATAATAACAAAAGAATAAAGCAGGGAAAATCCTATTAATGTCAAAGAATGAATGAATGAATACTTTAATACCTAATGTGGAAGTGAAAATTTGAACATTGCAGTGTTACACCAAAAAACAGTATAGAAGCATGCCTCTTGCTTTAAAGTAGTTGTTTTATTTGTCTTATAGCCCCTCTCTCTCTCTCTTGAGAGCCGTGAAAATAGCAACTATGCCCTCATGCTCTGGCAACTTAGGATGAACATGCTTGGGCTGTGGAGAAGGACATGAATATGTCCTTAACAAATTGTCATTGCAGTTTTTGGGCCACTCTGGGGTGATAGTCAAGGCATTTGAATAACATTCTTGATCATAGTGAAAGCAACAATAACAAGGCTGGTCCAAGCTGCAGTCACACAAATCAAGGTTGAAAGCTTTTCTCTTTGTGTTGCCTTGGCTTTGACATGACTCTATACAATTTTCCTTATCAAAGGTATAATTTGATTGTGGAATTCTCTCAACCAAAGCCAAAGGCTTCTTTCTCATTCTGCTGTACTGAGTAGTACCATACTTTTGAGTAGAGGGACTCTTGCATGGCTTTTGATAATATATTGTGCATCCAATTTCTGCTATGCCTTGTCTTTCAAGTAAAACCTGATCTCCTTCTCAATCTTTTCTTAGGTGCCCCTTTGCTCTTTCTAAAGCCAACCCTTATGCTTGACCTCTCACTTCTTGATTCTTCTTGATCAATGTCACTACTGTCATCACAAATGAGTGATAGTCTTTGGTCTTGGCAGTAACCATCTTTTGATACAAAACTCTCAGATTCTTCAATCTCTTCAACATAGTACTCCACCATTGCTTCTGATGAAGGTACCAAAGCCATTGTTTCCCCCTTGTTTTGTAAATTGTCTTCTTTCTCCACTTCTTCAGCATATGGGGGATATTGCTGGACACTATACACCAATGCAGACTTTTCAGTTGAGGTAGATTCTCTCAGGGAAAAAGAGTCACTTGGCTTTGAGATGGAAGAACTAAAGAGTGTATAGTCACTTTCTGTCTCTGCAACTTCTGAAGGATTATTTTAGATTCTGGAATTGTGTGATTTTTTTGGGCATCACTTTTCACTAATTGATTGCCTTTATGTTCTTTCTCCTGTACAACATTTGAACATAATAATTTGGTATTAGTAAATAAGATAGACCACAATGTATCATCTAATTGACAGTGAAACCACATAGTATTGAAAATGAATATTGATTATTGAATAGCTTACTATACCTCTGGTTGGATGCAGTTGTCCCTAGCAATTTCATCAACCACCATGTACTTCTGATCATCGAGCAGAGACTTTACTGAGAGGGTCTCTATTAACTGTATGTGATTTTGAAACTTCATGTATTCGTATAATACATTTACTTGAAGTTGTTTAATTTGCTTGAGAGGAGGAAAAATACCTTCTTGTTAACAAGATTTCCAGGAAATAGTTCCACTGCTGCAGTTGCAAAGTCCTTACCATAACGCTGTCCAAAGAGGTTCCTAATGACATAGAGCTCAGGAAAATCTCCACATCTTGCAGAAGCAAATATAAGGCTAGACACTGCTTCATTGATATCAGGTGGACAGTCCCTGGATTTGGCATAGTGAACCATAAGAATAATTTTATGATGGAAGGGGGGAGGAGGGGGGGGGTGACAATTTTGTATATTTTGATAGGAATTAGGAAACCATACTTGTTCCTTTTGATGTAGGAGAGTTTCTCAAGGATGAATACAAAGAAGTGGTCCAACAATTCATATGCAGCAACTAAACTTTCATCTTGAATGAGCTGCTCAACCTGAAATTTTGAGAGAATTAGTATGATTTGAATTCAAACTGTGAAATTGGGATGCTCAATGTAAGTATAGTTACATTCAAGATAAAGTGGTGGCGACTTTTTTTATTTGTGAATTACTGAAGTATATATAGGAAGATTACTAAGATGACTTAGTAGGAGGCAATAATATTTCTCCTTCCAAAATTTTTAACAGAAACGGATGCACGGTTGGTCGAAGCTGTTGAAAGAAAAATAATGAGACTTTTTAATTAGTATGAATTATGTATGCTGTTGAAGTATGGTATCACTACGATGAAATAATAGTCTCAGATATGCGTTTTATGGACACTCATGAAAGCACTTGTATCCTTCGAAACAAGGCTTTGTTAGCACTTCATAAATTTTAGTAGCCTTTGTTATCATCAAAAGATATTTTTAAGGGTTAGACATTTCATACGTCTTTGCTTCCAACAAAACTGTTGATTAGAGTTATACACAAAACTCATTGGCATCCCTAAGGATTCAGAAACACATGATTAATGGATGAGTAGGCAAATATATTCTCATACCCTCTCAATAGCTGTTTCTTGATGACCATTCTGTATTAACTCAGCCAAGTCTTTGCGCATTTGCATTGCCATTGCCTGCCTCTTGCTCTTAAGATGTCCGAGTCGGCACCGGGCTGTTTTGATCATCCTCTTGCTGCAATAATTTGAGAGAGAGATTAAAGATAAACGCGGTTGTTTTACATATATAACAAGACAAAAGAATCTCAAACTTAAAAAGCATAATTACCATCTTGAGGCTTTTGACCAGCCGAAGAAGAAGCTAAACATGACTAGCGTCACAATGGGAAGAAAGAGGAAGAGTGAATAGAAGATATACATCTATAGGTAAAGTTGAGGAGAGTGAGTTGAAAGTTGGAAGAGGCAACCTAGGAAACAAGAGGGAAATTACACGCAGACTGAAAGAGAGAGTAGTAGTGTTCTTTAAAAACTGCTCCACTCCACTCCATCTCAAGCGTTTTTATAGCACATTTGTCATGTTACAATTTGCAATTGATTAAAATTCACCAATATACGCCAAAAAAAAAATCCAATATACAGAAATAATGGTAACTAGTTATACTCAGCTATTTCTGAGGAGATTTGTTAGATTATTACTTGAGTATATTCTTAATTAATTGCCCAAATCCTTTCTGATTGAGCAATTTCTCGAACAAACTAATTTAAGCAATCAATTTGAAAGTTGAAAGAGGCAACCTAGGAAACAAGAGGGAAATTACACGCAGACTAAAAGAGAGAGTAGCAGTGTTCTTTAAAAACTGCTCCATTCAACTCCATCTCAAGCGGTTTTATAGCACATTTGTCATGTTACAATTTGCAATTGATTAAAATTCACCAATATATGCCAAAAAAAAGTCCAATATACAGAAATAATGGTAACTAGTATAGATTTATTTTATCATCCTCGATTTTCTTTATTATACTCATCTATTTCTGAGGAGATTTGTCAGATTATTACTTGAGTAAATTCTTAATTGATTGCCCAAATCCTTTCTGATTGAGCAATTTCTCGAACAAACTACTTTAAGCAATCAATTTGAAAGTTGAAAGAGGCAACCTAGGAAACAAGAGGGAAATTACACGCAGACTAAATGAGAGAGTAGTAGTGTTCTTTAAAAACTGCTCCACTCCACTCCATCTCAAGCGGTTTTATAGCACATTTGTCATGTTACAATTTGCAATTGATTAAAATTCACCAATATATGCCAAAAAAAAATCCAATATACAGAAATAATGGTAACTAGTATAGATTTATTTTATCATCCTCGATTTTCTTTATTATACTCATCTATTTCTGAGGAGATTTGTCAGATTATTACTTGAGTAAATTCTTAATTGATTGCCCAAATCCTTTTTGATTGAGCAATTTCTCGAACAAACTAATTTAAGCAATCAATTTAAATCTATCATAATTGATTTTCTAGAATATTTAACCGTTAAAAGATTTATCTCATGCTGGAATTATCTTATGTTTACTTAGATTTTGTCATGTTACTGATAAAAAACAAAAGGTTTTACCACATTAACAAATGTCACGGGCCATCATCATATTTATCCTTTTCCCGCCTAAATTCTATAGATTTATGTTTATATTTTTTAATTTGAAAATAATATTATATTACATTTAATTATAGTAATTAAGGTGATTATAACAACTATATATTATGATTAAATTAATCAATTAAAACATTAAATCTTAAATAGATTTTAATTTTATATAATACAGTAATCTATTTATTAAATTTCATGAAATATTTTTATGATTATAGAAATTTTTTTATTATCATTATTTTATATTAATTACCATAAATAATTTGTAAAACAATTATGTAACATAGATGAATAATAAAATGTAATCTTAAATTACTATCGATAGCAAAAAAATTATTGTTATAGAAATTATTTTATTAAATTATTATTACTTTACAGACTTTTTTTATAATTATAGAAAGTTTTTGTTTATTCGTTATATATATGTGTGTATTATAATAATAGTCATGATAATAATTTCTTATGTTATCTTAAATAATAATAATAATAATAATAATAATAATAATAATAATAATAATAATAATAGAATTTATGGTCATGTTTTGTATTTATCATCATTAATTTATTATTTTATAATAATTTATAGTTTTTATGTATTATAATCATAATCATGATAAAAGTTATCATATTACATTAAATAATATAATAAAATATTCATTCTATTATATTTTTAATCAATCAATTAAATCACTAAATCTTATATTGATTTTAATTATATATAATATGTTAAGATAATCAATTTATTAAATTCTACGGATTTATTTTTATAATTAGTAATATTTGTGATTTAAATATTCAAACTTTTCCTTTTAAAATGTTTTATTAGTATAATATAAACTAGTGCATGTTCCCCTTTTTATTATTTTGAACAAGATTTAAAACTTGAAAAGAATAAAAAGAAATAAATATATTTTTATAAAAAATAATATGACATGAGAACATAAATCTATTTTAGCTTGTCATAGTCAAGCAACTATGTTGGTGCTAAAAGTGTTTGCTATTAAGGCTAACCATTTATCATCGGCTAACAGCTAATTCAGTCGATGGGCGTGGACTAATGCGGCTCAATGGATTATAACTTATCCTAGTGCTAAAGATGATTGACGACTAAAATAGTCGTTTATGATGGCTAATAGCTAAAAGAATCATTTTTTATGGCTAACAGCTATTTCTGTCAACTAATGGCTGTTTGTGTCGGCTAACGCAACAGAGTTGAATAAGAGCTATTTCATGGAGACCAAGTTGGAAGGAATATTTGAACGTGGAAGGCAGTTGCAAATAGTTTTTCTAAGGATAAATGCATGTGGAATCATGATTTCCTAAAAAATAGGAGAAGTGGTTAGTGGAAAATATCAACTGTTTGTTTGTAATAGTTTTAGGAAACGTAGAACCATAGCATCAATAGAAGCACCAAGAAGTTAAGATCATGTAACACATTATATCCCTACAATCTAGGATCATGGATAGTTATTAGAAAACAGCTGACGTGTTGTAAACAGCTGATGCTTGCTTATAAAACATTATAAATAGTAGGAAACATTATGTTAACAAGGCCGGCACGAAATCAATCAAAAACTTATCTTTTCCAGCCATTTATCTTTCATTTATTGCTTTATTTACAACTTTCCTTTACCACTTTCAGCTGTTTACAGCTTTCCTTTACTGCAAATTTCATAGGAGTAGCGTAGTAATAGAAACTTCGGTTCAACGACTACTAAAAAGCTATTTGGAGTGGACTAGGAACCCAATCAAGGAACAGAATCCCCTCCTTGAGTCAGTCACCTAAAGAGCAATCACTCGTTGTTAATCAGCCAACAGGACAGCTGATCAGTCGACAGATTTTCACACCAACAAACTCTAAGTTATGATTTTATTGAAAAAAGTTGACAAATTTCCTAAATCCAAAATATTCAAGAGATTGTCCTTTACTCTTATTTATTTTTATCGCTAAAGAAAGAGGAATTGAAAATTGTTATTTAAAAGAAATTCTAATATAAGGGGAATCGATAATAATAACTTTAGAATAATCTTGTAATTTAGCTTTTTAAAAAATATATATATTGACATTTTATGATATAAAATTATATTATATGTACATAAATTAAATTACAGTTAGTTTTAACAATATTTAAATATTGTTATTTCAAAAACCCAAATTTACAATCAACTTATTTGATATAAAATAAGTTAATATCATCACTTAAATTTTTTATGGTCATTTTTAATTTTAAATTAAAGTAAATAATTAACTGTAATTATAAAAACAAACCACAAATATATATATATAATTGATGTTCATTTCTTCTTTGTCATTAAATTACTTTACAATATGCTCTGGCACATGATATGGCACACTCGTTGACAAGATATTTACATAAAAGTTATTAAATTTTGTCAATCATAATAATCCAATTTCGAAATTTAAAATATTAGATTGGATATTAAATTTAAAATAAAACTGATAAATTGTTTTCTTTAATTTATATTAAATTATTTTACACTTTACTTTGTCATTAATATATCTCTTAATTTTTTTATATATTTTTCGTAATCAATATGTTGGATTACCTTTTATTCTGTCAATCATATTATGCCATAATCCGCAGAATAAAATGTCTTTTAAGTTTTAATATAAAATAAATAATTTTTTGGTATCAATTTAATATATTTTTAATAATTTTTATTTATCATCCTATAATTTATTAAACAATTTTATACAATTTTAAAAGTTGTGACCTTTTAAAGTGATTAGAAGACTCAATTTAAAAAAAATTACTAAAACTTTTTGTATCTATACAATTATATAAAGGCGATACCATTCTCAATAACCGCATTTTGGTATCCACTTTTTTAAGACTATTTTACCCTTAAATAATATATAGATATAACAGTTACTCCTAATTCTTCTCCACTTTTTTGGTATCTTTTTCCTCCACTACTTACAGAAGTTAACCTCCACTCCTACATTTTTTATAACTACTTTCGTAAACCACCCATTATTATTTTTTTTGGCTTAATTGCAGATTTTACCATCCAACTTTCATTATTTTGCGAATTTTACCACTCAAGTTTTATTTTCGCAAATTTTACCCCCTAACTTTCATCATTTTGCGAATTTTACCATTTTAAGGAGTGTTCTTATCATAAACAATTTTGTTATTTAATTAAAATTTTATATAAAATTGTTTATAAAAATATTTTAATAAATAAAAATTCAAATGTATATTAATATAATATCTTAAAATATATACAAATAAGTATGAATTATTTGATTATCATCTTATATTGTCATCTTATTGTTGTTCTTTCTTCATAAAATTTGACTCAAAGAATCAAGGTAATATATAGTTATAATTCAACAGTTGGATTAATAAAAATTACATTTTATAAAATTATTAATGATGTATTAGTTGATATAAGTTAATGAGAAATGCTAGCGACACTTTCTCTGACACTCTCTTTTCAACACGACTGATTGAAATTTGTTAGAAATAACCAATTTTGGTGGGTCTCACTTATCATTTAATGATTATCTCCTGATTTAGATGTGAGATCTATCCAAATTTGGTGATTTCTAATAAATTTTAACCAATCACATAGAAAGTATTGAAAAGAGAGTGTTAGAGAGAGTGTCGCTAGCATTCCTCATAAGTTAATTCGATCCCTCTCCTATGTACATACACTACAGTGACATTCTTTATTCTGTACCGTTCAACTGTTCAGGTGTTACAATAGCACTAACTATAGCACACAAGGCCAGGTAATATATTTGTCTACTTGTGAAGAAAGACTGCTATTACATTTAGCTATGAAAGAACATTGAAGAATTACATCTTTCCAGTATTACAGTCAGAATACTATAATAACAAAGGGATACTATAAAAACATAAGAATAAGACAGAAAAGGATACTATAATAACAAAAGAATAAAGCAGGGATATCCCTGTGAATGTCAAAGAATGAATGAATGAATACTTTAATATCTAATGTGGAAGTCAAAATTTGAACATTGCAGTGTTACACCAAAAAACAGTATACAAGCATGCCTCTTGTTTTAAAGTGGTTGTTTTATTTGTCTTATAGCCCCTCTCTCTCTCTTGAGAGCCGTGAAAATAGCAACTATGTCCTCATGCTCTGGCAACTTAGGATGAACATGCTTGGGCTGTGGAGAAGGACATGAATATGTCCTTAACAAATTGTCTTTGCAGTTTTTGGGCCACTCTGGGGTGATAGTCAAGGCATTTGAATAACATTCTTGATCATAGTGAAAGCAGCAATAACAAGGCTGGTCCAAGCTGCAGTCACACAAGTCAAGGTTGAAAGCTTTTCTCTTTGTGTTGCCTTGGCTTTCACATGACTTTATACAATTTTCCTTATCCAAGGTATAATTTGATTGTGGAATTCCTTCAACCAATTCCAAAGGCTTCTTTCTCATTCTGTTGTACTGAGTAGTACCATACTTTTGAGTAGAGGGACTCTTGCATAGCTTTTGATAATATATTGTGCATCCAATTTCTATTATGCCTTGTCTTTTTATAAATATAATGTTAACATGTCCATTGAGAAGGGGATTTTTGAAGTTAAGGCCATAAAAGAAAAAGACTGCAGGGCCTGATGCAGGATGTTAAACACTTAAACGGATTTTATTTGGAATTAAAATTGCACAAGAAAAAAAGTACACGTCATTCGTGTGTTTAGTACGAATCTTCATTTGTACTAAACATCATTTTCCATTTTAATTTTAATTTTAATTCATTGTTTAATTGAAGTGGATTGGCTCCGTAATGTAAATTGGTATTCCTTAGAGAAAGCAGATCTGGATCTGGAGAATGAGATTGTGAAAAAATGGGAGCAAGATTCCGCTAGAATCCATGTAGCAAATGAAACTTTTTACATCGCCCACATCTATGTCGTCCAAACAACCAATGTAGAATATTATTTCTCACCGATGTTAAATGCATGTCATGCCTTAGTGTAACTAGCTTTTTTGGACATTAATGGCAGCTTGTAAATATATCGATGCAAGTACATATATATTGTATACTAGAGGACGTATGACTATTTTAAATGAAAATCATAACATATAAGGAGTTTGTTTAAGATAATATAATTTGCAGTTAATTGCTACATTCCTTGCTGTCAATGTTTAAAAAGTATAGGTATGCAATAGTCAATATTCTTGTATCCATAGAAAAGGTAGCCAACACTGAAGGGATATCAACTACCGCCTACAAGAGACATCACACATCAGCTTTTACTGTTATGGTCCAGAAGGGATATCAGTTTCTTCCTGCAGTATATTGCATATGTAAACCATCTTTCTGAAGTAACAGAGAAAATACTAAGTGAAATCTTTCTGAGAAATACTAAATGTTTAATTTGCAACATAACTGTAGAGTTCAACAGACAACATTGAAACTATCCATTTGAAAATTATGAATTACTAATAAAGCAGTTACCTGCAATTTAACTAATTACACAACTTCACTTATCATCCAACATATATCTTATGTGTCAAAATTCTCACTCCAATTAGCATTTGAAGAGTCCCCAATAAATTTAAAGATCAATTAATTAATTAAATGGTTGACACATAAAAATCAAGTCATGAAATGTCAAAAAATTGTTTCCATATCTTTATCAAGTCAGACTGAATAAAAGATAGGATATGAAGTAATGATGAGTCACTTTCACAGGTAATTAGTTAAATTGTATATGGAGGGGATCAAGTTACTCCAAGAGTAACTTTATAAAGTTACTCCTCATCTCCATTGTCTATTCAATTTTAATCTAACGGCTCAGATGAAAAAAAAATTGCACTCACGCGTGACCAACTACACAGGAACCCTTTCTCTGCGTTTCGTTCACGTTGGAACCGTCCATGGTGCTCTGTTACTACGAATGAAAAAAATCAGCTTAAACAAGGAATTTCTTTCTCATTACAGTTAGTTACACTATCCTTTGTCATATACAATAGGAAAAATTTGCTGCCATTCATTTCCCATATGTGTTTTGTTCTTGCTATCGTTTCGCAATAAGAGCACCTGCATCATCTTTTTTTGTTTTCTTCATTAAAAGATGATTTCCTTAAAGACTTATGAAAACTCAACCTGCAGCATTTTTAATTAGTCATGCTCATATAGTGCCTAGTGCTTACATACTGATCATAATGCTTTATTTGATTAAATTGATAACTCATGTCAATTATCAGTAAGTTCACTTTTTAATCATTTCAAAAGCACTGTTATTTCTTATTTAAAGTCTAATTGTATTTTGTAATTGTCTTTGATTTTTCATGCACTTGTGGCACTCTCTAATTATGCCAATAAAGAAAAAATGTTATGTGCATATCTTTTGCAATGGCATAGCAACTCCAAGCGTGAACAAAACAAGGAGAAATGGTTCAAGAGCACCGTGGACAATATAGTTGACGAAACATGCACGGGAAAGGAGTGACAGCAAATTCTCCTTCTGTAATTGATAAAGAATCGTGAAATGAATGGGTAAACAGACAGAAAGAGGATGTCCTGACTGATTTTTCCCTTCACAGTAACAGAGCAATGGCTGACGATTCCACTTCCGAATGAAATGCGGAGAAAGGGTTCTGTGTAGTTGGTCAAGCGTAAGTGCAATTTTTTTTCATCTGAGCCGTTAGATTAAAATTGAATAGACAGTGGAGATGAGGAGTAACTTTATAAAGTAATTCTTGGAGTAACTTGATCCCCTCCCATATATATATGCCATGTAGCTGCAGCAGGGGAAGGGGAAATTTTGCAAAGGTCTGCCACAAAGTTTTCAAATTCACTTATTGCAACCGGTTGCCAGTGATAAATCTCAATCATTAATTATAATATGCATATATCTAATGGTTAATGTTTGTGATTCACAGGTGTGCCACATCAGGCAAACTTCACCATAGCCTGAACCATCTATCATTTGCTGTAAGAAAACATCAGGCAGAAAGGTAATCATAAAATGAGGTAAAAACTGAATGATTTTGTAAAACATCTCCACCTAAAGGGTTTAAGCATGGATTTTATTAACCAAAACAAAAGAATAAAAAAAAATTGTATGCTTCAGTTTCAGACACATTTGCCACAGTGATGGTTTCTTAAAAGAAAATCATCTATTAAAGCCAAATATGATGAATCATACAAACAAGCTAGGGCTGCTCATTTTATCCAGTTTTTTAAAATTTTAACCATAACTATAAAATCGGTTTATTATATAACCGGTTAATTAACCAATTTAGAACATAGTTACATAATTCGTTCCCTCCCCCATAGAACCGCGAATTGGTTCGTGCGTACCAATTCGCGGTTCTTTTCCGAACCGGTTCGCCAGAAATTGTCCTTGAATTCGTGATGAAGAAGAACCGAAAATGATGAAAAGAATGGAAGGTCGCAAGCTTGAGAAGTGAGAAGCAAGAATAGCAGAAACAAAAGAAGAGGCAAATCTCTCTACAACATCAAGACATAAAGATGAAAAAAGGAAAGTGAAATCAAAACTCAGAAGTCAGAAGTTAGATTAGAAATGGAGAAGATGAACGTTTCTTTTTCCTTTTTAATAAATGGGTTTTTCCTTTTTAATAAATGGGTGCTAGTTTTGAGTGTAGCTGCTGATATTAATTATGCTGATATTAATTATACGCTTGTCTTTTGAATTCACCTTTGACCTCTGGTTTTTTTGGTCCACCACTTTTATTGGAAAAAGTATATAGTAATTGAAATTTTAATTAAAAATAAATAAAATCACTTATAAAAATAAGTTAATTTATATTTTTGTAAAAACATAAAGAAATAATCAATCTATTGATTAAAGTGTAACTGAAAATAATATTAATGAACATATTTCAATAAAAAATATATAATAAAATTCAAATAAACTATCACATAAATAAAAAGTAGTAAACTCAATTGTTAGTAAATATTAATTACTTCAATATTTTATAAAAATTAAAATTTAATTGACACCATACTAATTTATATATTAGAACCTACTATAAATTTAAATAGTGTACTGAAGCGTACATATATCCCCCACGTACCAATTCTTTATAAGGTCGCGAAGCGCGTACCCGTACCCGTACCACGTACCCAAGCATATTACGAATTATGTGACTATGATTTAGAATATGTAACCTGATATATAACCAATTATATAACCAGATATAAAAACTGGTTATGGTTTGGTTATAATAACCATCTCTCACATGTGGTTATTAAATGGTTTTGCTTAAGTTAATTAAATAACCTAACCGTGAGCAACCTTAAAACAAGCCAATCACAATCTAACACCCTATAATTCATTGTAAGAAGAGAGCATCAGCGAGAAAAGCTGGAAACATAAAATGAAGTAAAAATTGAATAATTTGTAAAAACATTTACCTATATAGTTAAGCAAGGAATATTAATATAACTTTCAGCAATTTATAACAGCAACTCTGCTTAGAGGAGAGTTCTGAAGTAGATACTCAACTGCCTTGTTTAATTCATCATAGGATATTTCTAAGTGTTGAATCATTTCCACTTTCAATGACTCCAATCTAGCAAAGCACAGAGGTTGAGTTCTCGTTGTAGCAAGTTTTGACAGACCCTACACAATAGAGTGAATTGAAGGCATATTTTAAAGGATATTGTGTAATGCAAGATTGAATATTGACTGTCAATATCTTTACATTAGTGAAAACTTGTAGGCAAAATTTTTGACAAAAGAATGCAGGCATCATATTAGCATTATGAAAATATAAAGAGGAGAAAACAAATAAAGTAACTCACATGTAGCATTATCCCAAGGGTGCTCGAATTGAGTGTCAATATCTTTATATTAGTGAACACTTGCAGCCAGCTTATGATGTTAGAAGGAGACGTCATGTGAATACTTCCTGCTTCCAGAAATGAAAGCTTACATTCAGAGGAGAGTTGGTGGTGACTGAAACTCAAAAGATCTGTGATAGTGAGAGAACTAAGATTTGGAGTAGAAATCACAATTTTGTGTTGAAGGGTGTGAAGGTTTTCGGCGTCGGTAGCTTGAAAGGTATTGTTCAGGTTCAAAATCAAAAGGTCAGAATTAGATATGAAGAGTACTTTTGCATCTTTGTGCAAAGAGCATTTTTCAAGGACTAAAGTATTCAACAAGTTACAGGTTGAGAAGGGCTCAGCGCTGCCATCGTCACTTGGGATAAAACTAACATTCACCAGGAGCAAGTCTTTCAAAGCTGGTAACTGCAGAGATTTTGGAAGTTCCAAGGGAGGGCCAGAATTGTAAATCTCAAGAAACGTCAAAGACGTACAAGAGAAAATGAGAGGGTCAAAAAAATTGGGCATTTTGATGGGATTGGGATCTGTTTCGATTGTCAACCGCTGGACATTGTGCTCCACAGCATATTTCATAACCTTATTCAGGAGTTTGTACGCAGTCGTAATGCAGGCATAGTAACGAAGATTAAGCAGGGAAATGGAACCATCCCGGCAGGACAGAACCCGAGATACAAATTTGTTAAAATTGACAATCCTTCTAAAGTGAGGGCCATTGAAATAAAGAGTAGTCTGTTGTTTCCAATGGTTCTTCCATCATTTAGACAAGATACAAGTCTTAACCGCATATTTTGTGTCCATGAAATTCATTATATTTAGCAGAACACAATCAGTCAACTCACTCAACCTGTCCCTCTCCTCTTCACTTATCCTCTGTCTCTTCATCTTATCCTTATTTTCTTTTCCTTCCTCCATTACTGATACCTGACCAAAAGACAGATTTTCATTTCACTAAAAATAATCTTAGCATCTCATGGAAAACCTTGGGGAAGTGATAGTCCCATATCATCACAATAAAATAAAATATTTGGTGAGAAAAAACCTAGAAATAGTTGGCAAACATAGCAAAGCAACATTTGGTAATAATGCCCCAAAAAAGAAGCTGGTAATAATACCTATTTATGTGGTTTGCTTTGCTTTGGTTTGCAGATTCGATCAACTGATTCTCCACGCTCTGCCACCCAAAGGAAGAAGACGTTGCGCACTAGGGGTGTTCATGGATTGGATTTTTGAAAATCCAATCCATATCCAATCCAAATTCAATTAAATGGATTGGATTTAAATCCATATCCATTTAATTGGATAAAAATTGGATTGGATTTTTTTGAAAGCAGTTAAAAGTTTTTTTTAAAACCTTTTTATAGTTCATAACCAATTTGGATCTAGTTTTAAATCATAAATCGATTTTCGTCTGACCTTGGTTAGGGCTACTTTTGGCCGACTTCAATCAGGGTTGTTTTTGATCGACCTAGCCTAGGGTTATTTTTGACCAAGGCAGTTTTCGGCCGACCTCGATCAAGGCTATTTACATCCGATGTCGACTAGGATATTTTCGGCCAACCTCAGCCAGGGAAGTTTTCAACCAACATCGACCAAGGCAGTTTTCGGCAGACCTCGGTCAGGGCTGTTTTTAGTTGACCCCGCTAGGATTATTTTCGGCCGATGTCAACTAAGATTATTTTTGGCAGACATTGGCTAAGATAGTTTTCACCCGACTTCGATTAAGGCTATTTATGGCCGATCTCGACTAATGTATTTTCCTCCAACCTCGGCCAAGGAAGTTTTTGGCCGACATGGGCTAGTGTTATTTTCGACCGATGTCGACTAGGGTTATTTTTGGTTGACGTCGGGCGAGACAGTTTTCGGCCGACCTCGATCAAGGCTATTTATGGCCAATCTCAACTACGGTATTTTTGACCAACATCAATCAGGGAAGTTTTTGGCCGACGTCGGCTAGGGTTATTTTCGACTGATGTCGGCTATGGTTATTTTTTGCTGTCGTCGGCCGAGACAATGTTTGGCCGACGTCGATTAGGGATATTTTTGACCGATGTCGGCTAGGGTTATTTTTGGCCAATGTCGGCCGAGACAGTTTTCGGCCAACCTCTATCAATGCTATTTATGGCCATTCTCAGCTACGATATTTTTGACCAACCTCGGCCAGGGAAGTTTTTGGCCGACGTAGGCTAAGGTGATTTTCAACTGATTTTGGCTAGGGTTATTTTTGGCCAACGTCGGCCGAGACAGTGTCTGGCCTACATTGGCTATGGTTATTTTCGACCGATGTCAGCTAGGGTTATTTTTTGTCGATGTCGGCCGAGGCAGTTTTCGGCCGGCATCGGCTAGGTTTATTTTTGACCGATGTCGATTAGGGTTATTTTTTGTCGACGCCAGCCGAGACAGTTTTCGGCCGACGTCGGCTAGGATTATTATTGACTAGGGTTGTTTTTTTCCGACATTGGCCGAGACAGTTTTGGCCGACGTCAGATTGGTTTATTTTGATCAATGACGGCTAGGGTTATTTTTTGTCGACGTCGACCGAGACAGTTTTCAGCCAACGTCGGCTAGGTTATTTTCGATCGATGTCGGCTAGGGTTGTTTTTGGCAGACATCGACCGAGACAGTTTTCGGCCGACCTAGATCAAGACTATTTATGGTTGATCTCAGCTACAGTATTTTCAGCCAACCTCGGTCGTGGAAGTTTTTGGCCGACGTCGGCTAGGGTTATTTTCGGCCAACGTCGATTGGGACAATTTTCGGCCAGTCTCAATTAGGATATTTTTGGGCAACATCAATTAGGGAAGTTTTCGGCCAACATCAACCAGGGTAGATTTTGGCCAATGTCAGCCGAGGCAATTTTCCACCGATGTCGGCCAAGGCCGTTTTCGGCTGACTTCGGCCAAGGGCTATTTTCAACAATCATCGACTAGGGTTTTTTCAACTGACATTGGCGACCTCAGTCGAGTTTGTTTTTGAACAACCTTAGCCAGTACTATTTTCGGAAGAATGCTATATCATTCGAAAACACTTGTGGTGGACATGAGTTTTGGATTTAAAAATCCAAACAAATATCCGATGCATATCCAAATTAATTGGATTGGATTTAAAATCCAAAAAACTAGATTTGGATATTAAACCAATCCATTAAAATGGATTTAAAGTGATTTGGATTAGGTTGGTTATGGATTGGTTTTATATAATTGGATTTTTTGAACAGCCCTATTGCGCACCCAATTCTGCTCTCATTACCGACGGAGGTGGAAGGAATGAAATGTGAGTGAAAAGGAGACTTGAAATTCGAGAGGATGAGAACGACCAAAAACACTGCATATAAAATTACCAAATGTTTTTTTTTTTTTTTGAAAGAAAATTACCAAATGTTTTTAGCGATGCATTATTAATATTTTTACTTAATTTATTTAAATCTGATTTTTTTTTAATTTTCAATGTATTACTTTTGCTTTTACAGATTTAATGATTTTTAATATGTAGATATCACTTTGATAAATATTTTGAATTAATTTAAAAAAAATCTAATTATAAATAATCTTAGAAAGAGAATTTATTCAATAAAATTGCTTGGATCTAAAATATATCAGATTTAAAACTGAAATAATTTTATATTATAATATATTTTTTAAATATGTAATTTGACTTAAATTTAAAATATTTTTCTCTGTACCAAAACTTTTTTTAAAATATTTTACCACAAAATTTATTTTATTTTATATCATATTAATCTTTTGTATATTTTAAAAACAAAGACAAAAATTGGGGCACTTTGCCCTGACGATTAAAAAAAAAAAGACCCAAAAGACCTCAATATCGAGGGGATAGGACACTATTAGTATGATTTTTAAAGTAGTTAACTTGTTACTATAAAAGTCAACCAACTTAACATATACAGTTATATGTAATTAGTTGACAGTATAATATCCTTCATGTTTTCAAGACAATTTAAAGGGAAAAAAAGATACTTATCCTTAATTATATACCTTGTTTTCCAAGGCATCAAGATGATTTGGGCTTCTATAATCCCTATAGCTAATGCTTCTCTCATAATATTCCTCGTGTTTATCCTATTCTTCCTCGATTTAATGCTTCATTTTATGCACCGCATGCGATGGACAGGGCGCACTATCCTCCTATATATTGATCATTTATTGGTGATTAGTGTCTTTAGCTACTGAATCTTCCAGTTGGGTACTACTTACTTCAAATTTCTTTTGCATGCATGTTTACGTTTCACTATTACTTGCATGAGGTTTGTATATATACATAAGAATAGTAGATTATACAACTGCTTTGATTTTTCTTTTGTCCACTTATTTTGAAAACCTTTCTTTCTCTTTGCAACTTCTCCCACATGGTTTCAACAAGATTTGGTCGTTGTATTATCTCCTTTGAAGGAAAATTATACTATTATGGTCCAGGTGGTTCATCTATGGTTTGTGTTGAATAGGAGTTGAGAATGACTTGATAATTGACTTTGTTTCAAATGGAGGAGCTTACAAGTAAACATAACCCATCCCCGTGGCTACTAGGGTTAGGTTTCACCACCTTGCGCCCGCCCTCGCTCCCGTGTGCAAGCTATGAGGACCAACTTGGAATCAAATCATCTCAATCAATAAAATCTTCAACCCAATCCAGTCCATTAGAGAGGGACTTGTTATAGGTAGACAACAGATCTCGAATAATAATGTAGCCTAATTCAATCTGTTGTGCAAGTACTATTCTAAAAAAAAACTCTTAATTTGTTATGCATTTCTATCATAGAAATCCAGAAACTGATAATAATCCCCCACACCCAAAACAAAATGAAGGTTTAATTAATGTAGAAAAAAAACTGCATAGGAAAATCTTCTTTTGAATATTAAAGAGTAGAGCATCATTTTTTAATTTGGGTGATAGAAAAGTCTAATAAATAGATACTTAAAGTTTCGTCTCTTCTTCATCCTATCCTATATTGGGAGCCAAATAAAACCAAACATAACCCATCTCGGCAATCTTGTACTCAATCATAATCGCCAACTTATTTGACAAACTAATGGTCACTATATTAGACAATGGTGTTGCCCTTTGTAAAAGAGTTCATGTATCGCAATGAAAATTTTAATGACACAAGCTCATTCATCTCAATGATAGTAGCTTTTTCAAGTTGGAACATTAACCCACAAAAACAACCATGTACAATTAATTATTAAGTTAACAAAGCTCATAGCTGGAACAAAGAATAAAAAAGAAAATCAATATCTCACATTAGAAGCTATTAGACGTGGAAGATTGATTGATTCCAAAGAGGAACAAACCAGCTATATGGGACATGGAGGCATGTTTAATGAAGGAGAATGTTGTTTAACGGCTAGGGCTTGATGCGAACATGTTCCATTTTTATATAAGGGTAATTTTGTAATTTCATTATCATAAGGTAGGGGTAGGGGAGGGTATCAACATCCCCATCCCGTCTTTGAAAATTGAGGAAAACTCGACCCCGACCTTGACCCTAGTCAAAGCCATTTTTCCTTGTTAAAATTGAGGCAGGTACCCATGTGCACGGATTTGTTTCCCATGCCTTCTTACAAGGGTACGAGACATTAATACAAATTGAGTTTTCAATGTTGGACAAAAGTTTTGTTAGTTGACCCTAACTTTGTTTTCATATCTCCTTTTGCATATGTTACTTTTCTTGAGATTGGTGACAATTATGACACTGACTATTTGGTAGATAGGTGCATTAATATTGGGTGTTTTGAATCAACGTTCTTCTTAATATTGTAAAAAAATATATTCATTATTCATGAAATCAGCCATGGGATTATTTATGTCATTAATAAGCTTTAATGGTGTAGATGTGATGGGATTGTTTATTGTTGTTGGAGATGAGAAACATGACGAATGCTAGCGTGCATCACCCTCTCGTGGGAGGCATGGTGCAAGAGGAAAGTTTTGCGAGTTATGCACGGTGCGAAAGCAATTGCGACCGTTAGATATTTTAAAATTTTAATCGATGGCTAATATTTTTTTTCCATTTTTTCCTTTTCTTTTATGCTTTTTCTTTCTCTCTTTACTAATTTACCCTTCTTCTTCTTCCTCCATTCCCTTCTCTCCCCCTCCACCTTCTCTATAACAGAACCACCATTGAACCTACAACAACAAAAAGTCAACAGAACCATCACACTACTCTACGCTGCCACACCATTCCACACACGCATCTCTCCCTCTCCCTCGCTCACTACCTATCTTACTCTCAAACGTCGTCGACTGTTCACGCACCGCACCAAACCAGCTCCTCCGTCGCGCCAAGCCTTCAAGCCACCATGAAAAATACGACGATGACGAATTTCACGAATGAAACGTGGGTCTCTTAGAGTGTGATTCTAGATCTGGAAATTTGATAAGAAAATAATAATTTAAAAGTTTGTAAAAAACAATTTGAAAATATGATCGCACAAGATAATAATGTAGAAGGGGTTTAAATTTATTAAATGTTAATTGCATATATTTCACTTTAAAAAATTAGACTTTATTTACAACAAAAGGGAAAAGAGGAGACATAGCAAAATTTGCAATTTGTCTTGCAATGACTACTACAACATTATAAATCCTTTCAACTTTAGATCCAATGGCTAATAAACCTTATGCATAGCACTCTAATAGCTTCAGAGAAATAGATATCAAGAATTGCACGCCAAGATACAACCCACATATCCCCAGGTCTTATATCTAGACGTAATCAACTTGAGTTTTGACGGACACAATCTACATCATCCTTAATATGATAATCCGAGATCATTGGAAGAAGAAAAAAAAAAGATAGAGAGAAAAGATAAGAATCTAGCTACTAAATAATAACTACCATCCTTTAGTTTTTAATTTTGAACGCACAAAAATGATATCAACCACATAAGTAATGGAAAATATATAAGCTTCATAAAACAATTTTTTGAGTAAAAAGTCGCAAAATAAAAACTATAATTGTTGCTAAAACATCTCGATCAAAATATAAAAAAAAACTAGTAAAAATGATAACAAAATGTAAAAACTAGTAAAAATGATATCTACTGAGACTTGCAAGATTTATTTCACATATGCCAAGTTTTATGGGCTTTACATTCTTACTAGCAAATATTCTCCATCAGATGGATTCCCCCTCCCCCCTCCTTTTTTTTGCCTTTTTCCGCCATTAATTAATTAACAATATCAGTTCAATGGTATTTAGTGTTCACCATGCCATGTTGAATTCTAAAGTCATAATGTATCCATTAGAAAGCAGTATCAAGAATATTTATGTTGAATGCAAGAATCAATCACATCTCATATGGTACCTATGTGGATTGTCTAGAGTAACTCAGTTAAAAGGAAGGAGATTTGGGAGTGAAGAACCTCAGGAGGTTTAATTTTGCTCTACTGGGGAAATGGCGGTGGCATATGCTTGTGGAAAATGAGAGTTTGTGGTACAAGGTTTTGGTGGGGTTGTATGGGGGAAGATGGGGTGTTATGTATGAAGAGGTGTGGGTCATCATGGTGGCAAGACATATGTGGGTTGGAGGGTTGTGGTGGGATGGAGAGTGGACAAATTTGGTTTATGGATTTAGTGATGAGGGTAGTGGGGGATGGGAAGGAAACGTCTCTCTGGTTAGATATTTGGGTTGGTGACAAACCGTTGAAGTAACGTTGTCATAGGTTATATACTCTCACAGTGGATAAGGGGGCTAAAGTAGTGGATCATGGTGATTGGGTGGATGGTTTGTGGGTGTGGTCTTGGTTTTGGAGGCGGTAGTCATTTCAATGGGAAGAACAACTGGTGAAGGATCTTAATCAAGTGGTGAATGGTTTCAAGGTGACACAGTATGGTAAGGATGGAGGTGGAAGTGGGATAAAATTGGTAAATATACTGTTTGTTCTACTTACAAGGTGCTTATGGAGGATGCACAAAGTGAAGTTTATAATGGGAGTATGTGTTGGATAAAGGTTTGGAATAAAGTTGTTCCTTTGAAGGTTGCGGGATTTGTATGGAAGATGTTATAGAATAAATTACCTACGAAGGACAACATTTGGTGTAAGGGGTATTGACACTTGAAGAGGCTTGGTGTGTAGGGTGTCAGAGGGAAGTAAAAACTATGAAGCATTTATTTTTTGAGTGTTCTTTGTTCTCACAAGTTTGGTTAACTTGCATAAGGTGGTTGGCGTGTCATACGGTATTACATAATGAAGTCCAAATGCATTTCAACAGTTCTTGGGTTTGATAGGTGGTTTAAGATTGGATGAGGAAGGGTGGGGTGTGTTGTGGTTTGCTGTGGTTTGCGCAATATGGGAGGCAAGTAATGCTATGATTTTTTAAAACAAAGGCATATCAGTTACAAAAATAGTCGAAGTAGTTGGGCTTAAGTCTTAAAAGTGGTTGAGATGGCGTAAGAGAGGGTTTGTGTATCCCTTGGGTTCTTGGATTTTAAATCCGGTAGCATGCTTAGGAGGTAATGGATAACAATTGAAAATGCAAAAGCTTTGAGTCTCAATGGCAGAATGGCATTATGTTGGAGATCTTGTGTAACGAATCACATATTAAATTTAGCAGTAGGTGGATATATGCATGACATTTGAAATGCTGGATGCGTGAAGGTTATTTGTTTTTTGTGATGGATAGGTAGTTGTTACAGTTTTTTAATGTCCATTATCATATGTATTGTATTTGGTGGGTGGTTAAGGGTACAACTTGTACTCTCTTTCCTTATTAATAAAAATTTTTTGCTGATTAAAAAAAATTATAATCACAGACAAAATGCAAAGAACCATCAAGTGAAATTCTGAATTTAAATTCAATGGAGCATGAGAAACTTAGGATAATTAATTCCCTTCCATGGTTTGAAGCATCAATCTTCGGTTTTTTGGCACCAATTTTAAGCACCCTCAATTGTAAAATACTTCAAATACTTCTTGCAGAAGTTCAGAGTTAATTTTGTAAAGGAAATAATAAAAACAAACTTTTTTATTCAAACAGACAACAATTAAAAACACCCTAAGTTCAGTAATAAGTCTGGTCCTGTCCTTGTCCTCAGTTCTATCTCTGCCACTCTGCATCCTTCTCTGCAACTTCAACTTGCCCAATGTTGTTTTCCTTCAAACACACCTAACCTATGAAATTTACAGAAATATTTCATAAAATTTCTGTTCACAAATGCATAAAATGAGGTGAGTCATTAACTGGAATAAAACAAAAGAGAGAAAAAATGGTAGTAAGAATGAAAAATATGAGAAAATTATGTACAAAGAACAATCTACTTTGTTTAGAGTTTTACATATATTTTTAGTTAGTAGGCAAATGACTAGAAATTTACTACTAGTCTAGGGACTTATTCGACAAATCTAGATTCCAAATTCATGTCCTTATCTCTATTAACTATTTTTTTCTGCTTGCATTTGATGAAGATGTTTTGACTTCCTTTGTAATTGTTGAATCTCATCTTGTTTTGGATTTGTTCAAGTACCTAGTCTCCCTTCCGATGTTGAAACTCTCTTGAATAAGAAAAAACACAAATAAGCACCCAATTCTACTCTGACCCATATATTATACTCCTTTCAGCACAGGCTTTGTCTCATTTCTTTATGAATTGTTACTTGCAATGTGATACACTCTATGCCATTTTTTTTTAAATCATCATTTACTATTTTTTTTTTTTGGCTGTTTCAAAAAAAAAAAACTATTTCATTTTTGGAATAACCGTGCTCAACCAGTCAACCTTTATTTCTGTTCATATGAAAACTGTTAAAATAATGATACAAATTTCTAGAACTTTCTATAAAGTTGTAGTGCAATAATATGTAAATGTCTTGATGAATCTAGATTTTTCTATAAAGCTATAGTAGCCTCAATCATGTAATAGAAATGTCATGATAGTTCTTAAGTTAAGAAAATTCTAGAATAATGTAACTCTAGAAATCAATTATCTTGTAAGATCTAGAATGTAGTAAAATATATTTAATAGTCCACCAACACATGTAGTAGGTGGTGGAGTGATGCCTATAAATAGGCATGGCAACACTTATAGTAAGAGAGTTTGAGTTTGAGATATCAATACAAGCTCCTCCACTATTGTATAAGAGCTACACGGCCACTATACTATTTCCCTTCAAAAAGCTAACTTACTAATCTCTCCTAAATTCTAACCCAACAACCTACAAACAACTAACCCACCTTTCTATTCCCTTAAAATACTAACAATGGCATCAGAGCTACGTTCGGTCATCTACTGGGCGTAGATATATTACCCAACTATTTCCAAAAAATAATCCCACTATATTCTACATCACTTCTACATTTCCCTTAAACCATGGCCAATACTTCCCAAGCTTCATCTATTCCTGTACCTATTTTCACAGGAGAAAATTATGATTATTGGAGCATTAAAATGAAGACATTTTTTTTCTCTCAAGATTTATGGGATATTGTAGAAGAAGGATTCATCATTCCTACAGACATTTCTACTCTAACTGCAGCTCAAAAGAAGGAGTTAAAGGAGAATAAGCAAAAAGATTCAAGGGCATTATTTTTTCTACAACTAGCAATGGGAGACACAATTTTTCCAAGAATAATGGATGCAACAAGTGCTAAAGATGCATGGAGTACACTGCAGGAGGAGTTTCAAGGCAGCGTTAAGGTACGTGCCATTAAACTTCAAAGTCTCAGACGTGACTTTGAGTTAATAAAAATGAAGGAGTCTGAGACCATAAAAGACTACTATTCTAGGATAAAAGAAATAGTTAGTCAAATGAGAGCATGCGGGGAAAATATTCTTGACAAGAAAATTGTTGAGAAAATTCTAATTTCTATTCCCCATAGATATGATGCAATTGTGACTGCAATAGAGCAAACCAAAGATCTGTCTACTTTATCAGTGACAGAGCTTATGGGCTCTCTTGAAGCATATGAGCAAAGATTGAAAAGGCATGACAAAGACTCTGTCGAAAATGCCTTTCAATCAAAGCTCAAATTACAGTCTCAGAATAAAGAAAATGGTGGAAAGAAAAATGTAGAAGTTTCTAGAAACAAAGAGAATTCTAGAAATTTCTCTAAGACCAATGAAGACAAATCCTCCATGTGGCATTTGCAAAAAGACAAGTCACTTGGAGAAGGATTGTTGGCATCGTGGAAAGCCACAATGTCACTATTGTAAGAAATTTGGACACGTGGAGAAGAACTGCAACAACAAAAACAAGCATCAAGCAAATTTCATCGAAGAGCACAACAATGAACAACATCTTTTTTATGCTACCCGAGATTCCAGTGATGAAACAAGTGGAAACTGGTACTTGGATAGCGGTTGCAGCAATCACATGGCTAATGATAGGAGCATCTTCAAGGAAATTGACGACACTGTCAAAGTGAAAGTTCGACTAGGAAATGGCACCATGGTGGAGTCAAAAGGAAAAGGCATTATCACGGTGGAGACAAAGAAAGGTACGAGACTCATCAAAGATGTTTTACTAGTTCCTAATCTTAAAGAAAATCTCTTGAGCATTGGCCAAATGATGGAGAAAGGCTATGCTCTACACTTTGATGGAGATTCATGCACAATCTATGATAACCATAACAAAAGGCAAGAGATTGCCAAAGTTAAAATGGGGAAGAGAAATAGAAGTTTCCTAATAAGGTTCAAATCCACTACTAATATTGCCATGAAAGTCCAAGTTGATGATTCATGGCTATGGCATCGAAGGTTTGGCCACTTCAACACTCAAGCATTGAAGTTGTTATATCAGAAGAATATGATGAAAGGTCTACCATATCTGAAAGAAAATAATGAAGCTTGTGAAGGATGTCTTCTCGGGAAGCAACATAGATTACCGTTTTTAACTGATAAAGCATGGAGAGCTAAAGACTTGTTGGAGTTGATCCACACTGACATTTGTGGACCGATGAGGACACCGTCACTCAACAACAACAGGTATTTCATTCTTTTCATTGATGACTTTTCTAGAATGACATGGGTTTACTTTCTTAAAGAAAAATCAGAAGTCTTTGGAATATTCAAGAAGTTCAAAGCCTTTGTCGAGAAACAAAGCGGGAAACACATCAAACTATTGAGAAGTGATCGAGGCAAAGAGTACAACTCACACGAGTTTGATAAGTTCTGTGAAGATGAAGGCATTGAAAAACAACTTACAGTTGCATATTCTCCGCAACAAAATGGCGTGTCTGAGAGGAAGAATCGGATAGTCATGGAGATGGCTAGATCAATGCTAAAGGAAAACGGCTTGCCAAATACTTTTTGGGCAGAAGCAGTTTATACTGCAGTCTACATACTCAACAGATGTCCAACTAAGGCAGTAAAAGACAAGACTCCTATTGAAGCATGGAGTGGGTAAAAGCCGTCGGCTAAGCACCTAAGAGTATTTGGCTCTATATGCTACATACATGTTCCAGATCAGAAGAGACACAAATTAGAGGACAAGACTATACGAGGAATCTTCTTGGGGTATAGTTCACAGTCAAAAGGCTACAGAGTCTACAACTTGCAAACGAAAAAGCTCACCATCAGTCGAGATGTTGAGATTGATGAAAATGCTGCTTGGAATTGGGAAGCAGAAAAATTTGCAAGAAGCAACATTCTCGTTCCAATGCAACAACCTCAAGAAGAAGTTCAAGAAGTAACAGAAGAACCAGGTACGCTTTCTTCACCTACATTAGAACATGATTCTTCACCAGAGTCTACTCCAAGACGAGTAAGATCTTTGGTGGATATATATGAAACTTGCAACATGGCCATGCTTGAGCCTGAATGCTATGAAGATGCATCAAAGCAAGAAGTATGGGTCAAGGCAATGGAAGAAGAGATAAAAATGATTGAAAAGAATAATACTTGGGAGCTTGTAGATTGCCCACATGGAAAAGACATCATTGGAGTTAAATGGGTCTACAAAACAAAGCTCAATCCTGACGGCACAATACAAAAGCACAAGGCTAGATTAGTCGCTAAAGGCTATTCACAACAACCTGGAGTTGACTACAATGAAACATTTGCCCCAGTTGGCCGTCTAGATACAATTAGAGCCTTAATAGCTCTTGCAGCACAAAAAGGGTGGAACATCTACCAACTGGATGTCAAATCTGCCTTTCTAAATGGTGTGCTTGAAGAAGAGATTTATGTGGAGCAACCACAAGGCTTTGTAAGCAAAGGCAATGAAGCTAAAGTGTTGAGACTAAGAAAAGCTCTATATGGCTTAAAGCAAGCTCCCCGGGCATGGTATAGCAGAATTGATAAGTACCTCACCGATCAAGGATTCAGGAGGAGCAAAAGTGAACCAACACTATACATCAAGGCTCAAGGTCAGCATGATACTCTCCTTGTCTCCTTGTATGTAGATGATCTTATCTACACAGGAAACAATTTGAAGATGACAAAAGAATTCAAAGAAGACATGATGAGGACATTCGAGATGACCGACCTTGGCTTGATGAATTACTTCCTCGGCATAGAGGTAAGACAACAAAAAGAAGGAATATTTATTTCTCAGAAGAAATACACTGAAGCTCTATTGAAGAAATTTAAGATGTACGGATGCAAATCTGTCACTACTCCACTTGTCACAAATGAGAAGCTGCAAAAAGATGATGGAGCACCAGAAGCTGACGCATCACACTACAGGAGTTTGATCGAAAGTCTATTATATCTCACAGCCACACGGCCAGACATCATGTATGCTACAAGTCTTCTATCAAGATTCATGCAAAGGCCAAGTCAAATTCACTATGGAGCAGCAAAAAGAATTCTAAGATATCTACAAGGAACGAAGGAGTTTGGTATATGGTACAAAAGCATGACCAACTCAAGGTTGACTGGTTACACTGACAGTGATTGGGCAGGATCAATAGACAACATGAAGAGTACGTCAAGATATGCCTTCTCACTAGGATCGGGATTTTTCTCTTGGGCATCTAAAAAGCAAGCAACAGTAGCACAATCAACAGCAGAAGCAGAGTACGTGGCAGCTGCTGAAACTACAAGTCAAGCAATTTGGCTTCGAAGAATACTTGAAGAAAAGGACGAAAAACAAGATGGACCTACTACTATCTACTGTGACAATAAATCAGCAATAGCAATGGTAAAGAATCCAGTCCATCATCAAAGAACTAAACATATTTCAATCAAGTATCACTTCATCAGAGAAGCAGAAGAAAATAAGCAGATTCAGATCGAGTATTGCATGACTGAAGACCAAGTTGCAAACATATTTACAAAGGCACTACCAAGAGTCAAGTTCGAGCAATTACGAATTATGCTTGGAGTTTCTGAAATTTGCATCAAGGAGGAGTGTTAAAATAATGATACAAATGTCTAGAACTTTCTATAAAGTTGTAGTGCAATAATATGTAAATGTCTTGATGAATCTAGATTTTTCTATAAAGCTATAGTAGCCTCAATCATGTAATAGAAATGTCATGATAGTTCTTAAGTTAAGAGAATTCTAGAATAATGTAACTCTAGAAATCAATTATCTTGTAAGATCTAGAATGTAGTAAAATATATTTAATAGTCCACCAACACATGTAGTAGGTGGTGGAGTGATGCCTATAAATAGGCATGGCAACACTTATTGTAAGAGAGTTTGAGTTTGAGATATCAATACAAGCTCCTCCACTATTGTATAAGAGCTACACGACCACTATACTATTTCCCTTCAAAAAGCTAACTTACTAATCTCTCCTAAATTCTAACCCAACAACCTACAAACAACTAACCCACCTTTCTATTCCCTTAAAATACTAACAAAAACTCTTGTTTTTTTTCCCATGCTATTAATTTCTTTCTTTTCTATTTTATCTACGAAATGATATTGTTTGATCATGTCATTATGTGATCCTATTTTCCTCTGTTAATATTGTTCTTTAAACCATGTACTATCACTGTGTTTCTGCATCACCCAAGAATGTATTTGTTGATATGAACACCAGATTTTTGTCATGCTCTTCAAGACTGCCTCAACAACAAATGGTGTGCAAAGTTACTCAAGAATAAATATAATATTTAAAATAAACTATGTTACCTTTTGCTCCTAGTTTTTAACTAATTCTTACTAATTATTTTGAAATTTTAAAATTCAGGAAGCTGATTTTGAAACAGCAATTAGGATCAATGAAAGAGGTGCTTTGTAGCTACAGAGTATAAATCCAGAGAAAAATAGTCATATGAGGCTTTTCTTATTTGGCGATGACTCATGAGGCTTGACTTGTTGCAGATAAGTCTTGGATTGTCACAAGATTAACACTTTGCAGATGTAGTATTCTTGGGTTGGACTCAAGTGATAAAATAAAATGGCTTGAAGATTCCATAAGTCTTGTTAAGAATATTGGTAAGCAAATTAAATGGCAATAAAATCTAAGTAAAAAAATAGTATCCTCGTGCACCAAACTAATTTAAATGAGTATCATTTTAGCGAATCGTCAGTGTAATTTTCCTGGTTTGTTTTTAATTAATTTTTTCTTCAAAGTGGTGAGCTTACAAATTTATGTATTTATGGATGCCCAGCAAAAGTAGTTATCAGCTAGAGTTCCATGCCTTTAGGCTACTTTCTATCAACACTTAATTGTCATTTTTCCTTTAATTTTGAAAGTATCCTAACCAAAAGAGATGATATAGAGAGAGAGTGGGAGAAGAAGCAAAATATGCATAAGCATAGCAGAATGAAGTCGGTGGGGAGGTCTTTCCCAAACATGTTTGACGGAGCAAATTCACATTCAGAGCATGGTCAAAAGCAGTGTGGACACACGCTACAATGACAATTGTGGAAGGAGGAGGTGAAGGCTGTGGGAAGGTGTCGACAACAGTTTCAAAGGTGGCAAAAACAGCTGCTCTCAGTAGGTGTCTATGACGAGCTTTCAAAGGTGGTAGCAACCACAGCTCTATGATGTATGTGACTACCATGACCTTTGAGGTTTGAAGAGAGGAGAAACTGGTAAGGGTCAAGAGAGAAGGAAACAGTTCCTACTTCCTGAAGCTCACGTGCCTTTGATTTTAAATTTCATATATTGTCATTTTTATTTAGTGAACTGTCTTTTTTTAGTGGCTGTGTGCAAATCTGATGTGTTAGATGTGCATGTATGCAAGATCTGCTCTTGTTTAGAGTTGTAAAAAAAAATTTAACTAATAGGCAAATGACTAGGAATTTACTACTAGTATTGGGACTTATTCCAAATTCACGTCCTTATCTCTAATAATTACATTTTTTTTCTGGTTGCCATTGGATGAATACGTTTTGATTTCATTTGAAATGGTTGAATCTCATCTCTCTTGTGGATTTGTTCAAATACCTAGTCTCCCTTCCAATGTTAAATTAATTGAAACTCTCTTGAATTAGAAAAAACACAAGTATGCCCTTCCAATCTCATCTTTGACCCATAGTCACATAATTCGTAATACGCTTGGGTACGTGGTACGGGTACGCGGTTCGCGACCTTATAAAGAATTGGTACGTGGGGAGTATATGTACGCTTCAGTACACTATTTAAATTTATAGTAGGTTCTAATATATAAATTAGTATGGTGCCAATTAAATTTTAATTTTTATAAATTATTGAAGTAATTAATATTTACTAACAATTGAGTTTACTACTGTTTATTTGTGTGATAGTTTATTTGAATTTTATTATATATTTTTTTATTAAAATATGTTCATTAATATAATTTTTCAGTTACACTTTAATCAATAGATTGATTATTTCTTTAAGTTTTTACAAAAATATAAATTAACTTATTTTTATAAGTGATTTTATTTATTTTTAATTAAAATTTCAATTACTATATACTTTTTCCAATAAAAGTGGTGGACCGAAAAAACCAGAGGTCAAAGGTGAATTCGAAAGACAAGCATATAATTAATATCAGCAGCTACACTCGAAACCAGCACCCATTTATTAAAAAGGAAAAACCCATTTATTAAAAAGGAAAAAGAAACGTTCATCTTCTCCATTTCTAATCTAACTTCTAACTTCTGAGTTTTGATTTCACTTTCCTTTTTTCATCTTTATGTCTTGATGTTGTAGAGAGATTTGCCTCTTCTTTTGTTTATGCTATTCTTGCTTCTCACTTCTCAAGCTTGCGACCTTCCATTCTTTTCATCATTTTCGGTTCTTCTTCATCACGAATTCATGGACGATTTCTGGCCAACCGGTTCGGAAATGAACCGCGAATTGGTACGCACGAACCAATTCGCGGTTCTATGGGGGAGGGAATGAATTATGTAACTATGCTCTGACCCATATATTATACTCCTTTTGTCACAGGTTTTGTCTCATTTCTTTTTTAATTGTTAATTGTTATGTGATGTGCTCTCTGCCATTTTATTTTTCTTTAAATCATCATTTACTATCCCTTTTTTTTTTATTTACCATGCTCAACCAGTCAACCTTTATTTATGTTCATATTAAAAAAAAAAATCATCTATCAAAGCCAAATAAGAAAACACCTAAAATAAACCATATAAACATGACAATCCCAATCTAACACCCTATAATTTGTTGTAAGAGAGAAAGGAAAACATAACATCTAAATAGTTAAGCAAGGAATAGTGACATAGCTTTCAGCAATTTATGACAGCAACTCTGGTTAGTGGAGAGTTCTGAAGTAAGTACTCCAATGCCCTGCTTACTTCCTCATCAGATATTTCTACGTGTGGATTCCTTTTCACTTTCAACGACTCCAATCTGATAGAGCATGGAGGCTGAGTTTCCATTGTAGCAAGATTTGATAGATCCTACACAATTCGAGTGAATTGAAGAGATTTTAATGGATATTGTGAAATGTAAGATTGAGTATAAGCAAAAATTGACAAAAGAATGCAGACATCATATGAGAGCATTATGAAAATATAAAGAGGAGAAAACAAACTAAAGTAACTTACATTTAGTATTATCTTAAGGGTGCCCAAAGAAAGTGTCAATATCTTTACATTAGTGAGCAGTTGCAGCCAGCCTATGATGACTGAATATATATTACGAGGAGAGGTGTGAATATTTCCTTCTTCAAGAAATGAAAGATTACAAGTGGAGGAGGAGGAGAGCTCGTAATTACTGAAACCTAGATTATCGATGATTGTGAGAGAACTAAGATTTGGAGTACAAAGTACAATTTTGTGGAGAGATGTCCAGGTTGTCAGTAGCTCGAAAGGTATTGTCTTGCAGGCTCAAACTGCAAAGGTTAGAATTATGTATGCAAAGGACTTTTGCGTCATCGCTTAAAAAGAAAAATTTAAGAACCAAAGTATTCAACGAGTTACAGCTTGAAAAGGGCTCCGCGCAGTCATTGTCACTTGCAGTAAAACTGACAGAACTGAGATGCAAGCTTTTCAATGATGGTAAATGCAAAGATTTTGGAAGTTTCAATAGATGCACTGAAAGCTTAATAAATGTCAAAGACTGACAGGAAAAAATGAGACGGACATAACGATCGGGCATGGAATCTATAGTGATTGTCAATTGCTCGACATTGTGCCACACACCATATTTAATGACCTTATCCAGGAGTATGGAATCAATTTTACCATTGTTCAAGTAACGAAGATTAAGTAGGGAAATTGAGCCATCCCGACCAAACAGAACCTTAGATACAAATTTGTTAAAATTGACTGTCCTTCTAAAGTAGGAGCCATCAAAAGAGAGAGTAGTGAGACGTTTCCAAAGGTCCTTCCATCGTTTAGACAAAATACAAGTCCGAACAACATATTTTGTGTTCATAAAGCTCATGATATGGAGCAGAACATATTCAGGCAACTCACTCAGCTTGTCCCTCTTTTCTTCTTTGTCTGTTTCACTTGTCTCCTGTCCCTTCATCTCCATCATCAATTTCCCCTTAGTTTCTTTTACCTCTTGCATTGATACCTGACCAAAGACAGATTTTCATTTTCGTTAAACATAATCTTAGCATCTAATGGAAAACATTGGGGAGGTGATAATCCCATCCCCTAAAAAAAAACACTCCAGTTTTGAAAAAAATTGGATGAGATCTTATCCCTTTAATTTTAATATTTAATAACTTTAATGTATAAAAGATTAAAAAAAATGCATCAATGGTGAGACACAGGCATGGCACCCAAATTTGGTGAAAGGGAAAGGGAGGTTACACCTATGTGGTTTGGTTTGAGGATTCAGCTGATTCTCCAGGCAAAGCTAAACAAAGACCAAATGTGCTCCCACCGTTGGAGGCAGAAGGAATGAGGCTTGAGTAATAGAGAAATGGGTAGAGCATGGGAAACATGAAAAAAAAAATTACATTTATATTCTTTGTAATTAATTAACAGTCTCTTTGGTAGTGTAGAATGGGAATGGATCCTCTGCAGTGACATTACCACTGCAGAGGATCCTAGCCTTTCATTTATTTTCATTTATATAATAATTTTTATTATAAAATGGAAGATTTAAAATACCAACGGTGAGATATAAAACTGCAGAGGATGATGTTTTTTTTCTCACTGCAGGAAATCCGTTCTACCCCGGAATATATGGAAGAGAGGAGGGAAGGCGGAGAAATAGAGAAGAGATTGGAATCTCCTCTTGTTTCGTAGCGTGGAAATAGAGAGAGAAGTAAAAAACTAACATAAAATAATCGCTTTTTTTAATTACAATTGATGGTCAGGTTTTTTTCTATTGAGAATGAGAAATTGATTTTCATTCAAAACAATATATTGTTTTGGAAAATTTTGATTTTTATTATTAGCAATCAGTTTTTTTTTTTATCATGTTTTTATTTCTATTTCTGTCATATCAAACATCCTTAAAATTCACCATATTTCTTACATAATTATCTCTTCTCTATTTTCCCCGTCAAACAAAGCATCAGATTGCACTTTATCTACCAAAGGATCTAGTTCAGTTCGTTAAGCAGGATATGTGAGTTGTTGTACAACCCCTGATACTTGTTTACGGATCAAAGAAAAAAAAAAAGATTGCACTTTATCTCACATTCCAACTGCCAAGGCTACAATAGTTGGCTCACAATTGGGTAGAAACCACTCCCATGCATCATGCAGCATTTGCATGGCAAGAGTTGAGTCCAATTCCATGTGCACCTTACCAGGTAAGCCCCTGACAGAAATGATTAAACAAGGACAGAACAAAGGGTAAGTTTATAGTTTCATCACAGTTCAGTTTGAGATCATGAGTAGGGAGCTCCAATGGAAGGAGTTTCCCGCTTCTAGATTGGCTCACGAATCATGATTGAACTACAGATGCAAGTATTTATATAATAAACAAGGACAAGGTATAAAAATTGATTAATTGAAAATAATAATATTATAAAATATTATAATAATAATAATAATAAGATGTAATTTGAATAATAAAATTAAGAAGAAAATAAATTGGTGTAAAATTTTCATAAATATCTACTTATACAAGTATTATAGAGATATTGTAATTTTATACATAAAATTATATATGTACACATTGGATAGGACAGTTTTCAAAATGAAGTTAGAATTTAAGGAGAAAACAAATTGATATAAAACTTTTGTTAGATCTTAGATGATCTAGCTCATAATTTTCATTATACTAAACAAAGTATCAGATTTTCTATTCTATGATAAAAATTAATAATCTATTTATACACATTGTCCTGAAAATTTGTCCTATGAAGGAGCTTCTTTGTGTTGGATAAGTTAAACGTCATCTGTCAACTCAAAAGCTTTATTTGAACATATTATTTTAAAAGAAGAACAAGGACTTGATAGAAGATTGTCTGAAGTATTAGCTAAACAGTGTACACCAGAAGATTAAGCTTTTGTCTTATAGTCAGAAGAAACAAAAAGAAAATTAAGTCTACCTATGGGAATGTTTTTGTGGGAAAGTGGGTAAAAACATTCCTGAAAAAATAATTTTCTAGGAATATTTTTTCTTAAAATACATACCAAACATGGGAAATCAAGTTTCCCAAATCACGATTTCCGGAAAAGTAAAAATTTCTCCCCTACCAAGGGTATAAATGACATCTTCAGAAGTTAAAAGTAATTTTTGTCATTTAAGAAAAAATAAAAACTTGTATTTTAATATTTTATTTATTATTATTATCATTAAAATAATTTTATGTAAATTAAATTAATTTTACACTAATTTTTATTTTATAAATATACTTTTTTATAGGACAAGATATCTAGTTTTAAATAAAATTAAAACTTAAATGTTCTATCAAACAATTATTACTTTAAAAGGAGCTTTTAAGTTAAAAATTGAAAACTAACAATATGAAAAATAATTATGACATAAGGGACATCATATGAGCAATATGAAAAATAAAAACGAGAAAACAAACTAAAGCAACTCACATTTAGAATCTTAAGGGCACTCAAAGCGACTATCATTGCCTTTAGCAACCACTTGCAGCAAATTAGTTCCATATAGATTGTAAATAGGCTTCAACGACAATATTTACTTGTTAAAGAAAAGATTGCATGTTTAGTGTTAATAGTGAATTGGATCATGCATCACAGTAAGAGATCAAAGATTTGGAGTAGAAAACACAATTTTGAAGTTCCTTCTCAGAAGCCTATGGTCAAACTGAAAATGTTGGAATTAGATATGCAGAGGAATTTGCATCATGATGTAAATTACAATTGTCAATAACCAAATTATGAAACCACCTAAAGATTCAAGAACCAAAGTATTCAGTATGTAACACAATGAAAAAGGCTCAGCACTGTCAGTTGCAATAAAAGTGACATGCTAGAGATGCAAGCTTTACAACGCTGGCAACTGCAGGAAATTCGGAAGTTCTGTCATGTAAGGGACTGCCCAAATGGAAAACGTAACAAATGTCAAAGACTAACAGGAAAAGATGAAAGGGTGAAACTTAAAACCTTGTTCAAAATTTAAATTAACATCAATTTTCAACTGCTAGCTGGACTTTATGTGACAGCCAATTTCATGACCTAATCAAGGAGTTCGCATTCAATGCAAATTTTATGCCTCAAATCAAGCTTATGCAGAAATATGGATCACTTGATGAGACAGCAAAAAAGATACAAATTTGCTGTAACGGGAGAGGATGATAAATCTGAAGAAATTCAATGAGATTAATGAAATATTTTCCGAAATTCCTTCGATCTAGTAGACAAGACATAATTATAAAAGTCTGAACAGCATGTTTTTGAGTTCATAAGCAAAATTCAAAGGCATTTATCACTGATCCTGTCCTTGTCCTCAGTTCTATCTATGCCACTCTGCATCTTTCTCTTCAACTTCAACCTTTCCCAATGTTCCTTTTCCTTCGAACACACCTAACCTATGAAATTTAAATAAATATTTCATAAATAATAAATTTACTTCTTACAAATGCAAAAAATGAGGCAGACATTAATTGGAATAAAACAAAAGAGAGAGAAAAAAGTGTTAGTAGAGATGAAAAATGTTAGAAAAACAGTATGTATAAAGAACATCAGACATTGTTTGGAGTTGTACAAATATTTTTAATTAGTAGTCAATTGATTAGGAATTTACTACAAGTCTTGGGACTTATTCCTCAAATTCAGATTCCAAATTCATGTCCTTATCTCTATTAACTATTTTTTTTCTGCTAGCTATTTGATGAATATGTTTTGATTGCCTTTGAAATTGTTGAATCTCATCTCTGTTTTGGAATTTCAAGTACCTAGTCTCTATTGCAATGTTATATTCATTGAAACTCTCTTGAATTAGAAAAACCACATGTACCCAATTCTTCTCTGACCCTTATATTATACTCCATTCATCACAGGCTTTATTTCATTTCTTTGTTAATTGTCATTAGCTATGTGCATCAATGTGATATGCTCTAACATTCTTTTTTAAATCATCATTTACTATTTCTATTTTTCTGATTTATCATGCTCAACCAGTCAACCTTTATTTCTGTTCATATTCAAACTCTTGTTTTTCCCATGCTGTTTCCTTTTTTTTTTTACCTACGTAAATGATATCATTTTATCATATCAATATTTGATCCTATTTTCCTCTGCTAATAATGTTCCTTAAACCATGTTCTGTCACTGTGTTTCTGCATCACCAAGAATGTATTTCTTGATATTAATAGCAGATTTTTTTCACACTGTTTCCCACAGTAATAGTTTCATATATTTAATTTTTTCAAGTGTCAAAGACAAATAAAAAAACAGATTTATAACAACCAATATAAACAATGCAATCACAATATAGCAATCTATCATTTGCTTTAAGAGAATGTAAGGCAGGAAGGTAATCATAAAACAAGGTAAAAACTGAATAATTTGAAAAACATCTCCACGTGTTTAAGCATGGATTTTACTAACCACCTCTAAAGCACAAAAAAAACTGTATGTTTCGGACACATTCCCCACAGTGATGGTTATAATTCATCTATCAAACCCAAATACAAATAAGAAGAACACCTACAATAAAAAATATAAACAAGTAATGACAATCACACCCTATAATTTGTTGTAAGAAGAAAGCAAGACAGGGAAACATAAAATGAAGTAAAAATTTGAATAATTTGTAAAATTATTTACCTAAATAATTAAGCAAGGGATAGTGATATAAGATTCAGCATTTTATGACAGCAACTCTGATTAGTGGAGAGTTCTGAAGTAAGTACTCCACTGCCCTGTTTACTTCTTCATCAGATATTTTTACGTATGTATTCATTTTCACCTTCAACGACTCCAATCTAACAAAGCACGGAGGTTGAGTTCTCATTGTAGCAAAATTTGATAGATCCTACACAATTAGAGTGAATTGAAGACATTTTTATGGATTTAGTGAAATGCAAGATTGAGTATAGCCAAAAAAAATTTGACATAAGAATGCAGACATCACATGAGCATTATGAAAATAAAAAGAGGAGAAAACAAACTAAAGTAACTTACTTTTGGTATTATCTTAACAGTACTAGAAGAAAGTGTCAATTTCTTTACATTAGTGAGCGCTTGCAGCCAGCTTATGAAGACTGAATGAGATATATTAGTAGTGGTGTGAATAGTTCCTTCTTCAAGACATGAAAGATTACATGTGGAGGAGAGTGGTTGATAACTGAAACCTAAATAATTGATGATTGTGAAAGAACTAAGATTTGGAGTAGCGAGGACAATTTTGTGTTGATAGGTGTCCAGGTTGTTCAGGTCTTCCAGGTTCAAACTGGAAAGGTTAGAATTAGATATGAAGATTACTTTTGCATCCTTGTGCAAAAAGCATTTTTTAAGGACCAAAATATTCAACAAGTTGCAGGTTGAGAAGGGCTCAGCGCAGCCATTGTCAGTTGCAGTAAAATTGACATTCGCCAGAAACAAGCTTTTCAATGCTGGTAACTGCAGAGATTTCGGAAGTTCCAAAGGAGGGTCAGAAGATAATTTGTAAAGCATAAGAGATGTCAAAGACGGACAGGAAAAAATGAGAGGGTCAAAACAATGGGGTGTATTTATAGAGTCAAAAGGTATTTGAATTGTCAACTGCTGGACATTTTGTAACGCAGTATATCTCATGGCCATATTCAGGAGTTCGGAGTCAGTTGGACCGAGGCCCCAGAAACGAAGATTAAGCAGTGAAATGGAACCATCACGACCAGACAGAACCCGAGACACAAATTTGTTGAAACTGGTAAGCCTGATAAAGTCAGGCTGAAAGAAAGAGAGGGAAGTGAGACGTTTCCAAAGGTCTTTCCATCGTCTAGACAAGATACAAGTCCGAACCGCATATCTTGTGTCCATAAAATTCATTATGTGGAGCAGAACACAATCAGGCAACTCACTCAACCCTGTCCCTCTCCTCTTCACTTGTCCTGTGTCTCTTCGTCTCCATTGTCATCTTCCCCTTAGTTTCTCTCTTTCCTTCTTCCATTAATACCTGATCAAAGAAACATTTTCTTTTTGATTAAAAATAACCTTAGCATGTGTGATGGAAAATCTTGGAGAAGTGATTAAAAAACTTGGTGAGGAAAAACTTAGAAATAATTGGCATAGCAACATTTTATATAATAAGGGAGGTTATACCTATGTATGTGGTTTGGTTTGGGGATTCAACCGATTGTGCACAGCCACCCAAAGAAAAACGTTGTGCAGCCAAATGTGCTCCCACCGGCGGATGCGAAGGAATGAGACGTGAGCTACGAATGAGGCGTTACAATTAATTAAAAATTATTTTAAATATCAATTATCAATTATTATCAATTACTATCAATTATATATTTATATATCACTCTATATATAAAAATTAGAATAATTGTCTCAAACAACAACATTTTTAACTGTACAAAATAAATATTTATTTTGTGCAATACATAGATTTAAATATTTAATTAAGGTAATTAAATACATTGATTATTTTCCCACTAAAAGGTCACTGAATTTTTTATTTTAATTTTTAATTCATAAAACACAAAATTACAATAATTAAGGTGATTATTTATTTATAAAATAGTTAATTACGATAATTAATCAAGATTTGAACATTATAATTTATAATATAATTATATATTTTAATTCAAAATAATTAATAACACCAATGCATTTTTTATTCAAATTTATAGCAAACTTAAATTTAAAAGAGTGGAACATGGCTCATATCCCTTAAGCAATGTTTCAAACTTGAGTTTTGTGGATAAAAAAAAGTGGCTGGAAGATCCTATTAAAGGTGATCAGTCAAGTTCTCCAAATTCATTTTATTTTTTTTTAACCCAAAATAAAATATATTTTTTTCCATTTTGGTTAAAGAGAGTAATATTGATAACTAGAACCCTCCACTTACGATATTCATTAAAGATTTTGATTAAAAAATTGTTTGTCATAAAAATAGTATGTAATATTTTCATAATAACTAGAACCCTCCACTTATGACATTGATATAATAAACAATAAAAACTTAACCCTACAGGCCAATTTTGGAGTAAATATGTGAAAGAAAGACAGAGGTAGAGAGAAGAAATAAAAGGAATTGAGAGAAATTGATAGATATGATAAATGATGTAATAAGAAATGAAAAGAGTGATAGAAAGACAAACAGGATGAAACTGAGATGGAAGAGAAACTGGACAGAATTATAAGCCTGTCATTGTTGCCAAGAGGTTTGTCTTCCAGTTTACTGTTACTTTCTGTTGATGTTGGAATGCTATTAACTATGTCTGAACATGACTTACCTTTCCAATTCTAATGTCTCACTTCTCTCTGTCATGGCTTTGTGTTTTGGGGATCCAATGATTTCCTCATCTAGCTCATCGAATGAACTTTTTACAGCTAACAACTTCAGCACTGCTGAAATTACGATTTGTGTAGGTTTTGTTAAATTATTGGATTGTAAGTAAGTAATAAGTGTGGCGCCAAGTTGGCTGTTTGCTTCTTGATCTTTGGAGTTGACTTGTTTAATGGTTAGAATGTAGTTAAATTGACATCTAGCTTATTTTTGGCTTAGATTGCAGGATTTTGCAGACAATATGTCGCGTATTTTGCCCTAGATTGATGGTGATAGTGTCTAAACTATGTCTTTTATTCATGATGAATATGTCTTTATTTTTGGGTAATATTTTATGCCGAGCTTTTATTATTTATATGTGTGTTGTATAAATTATTTATCTTCGTATAGTGGCCATCTTACAATCAGTTGACCAACATGTCGTTAATATGAGTGAAATTGGGCTCATATCCCTTAAGTAAGGTCTTGGATTCGAGCCTTATGATGAAAAGGACCTTATTGGGAGGGGAGGCCTAACTAAAGGTGGCCAGTTTCCTCAATGAAGATTAGTCATCGGCATTAGTCATCGGCAAGGCCAGTAGATACTTCACACCAATAACATGGTGACCAAAGAATCTTACAATTCACTGTTTTTGGTTTTATCTTAATGTTGTGCACTGAGGGGGTTAAGACACCGGGGAGATTTATACCAATGGGCCACAAGCACACTACATAAATGAACTTGACACCACCTTCAACCCCAAACCTTAAGGCATTAGGTTTGCAGGTCTTTCCACTTGTATGTTGCTCAACTTGCCCATTTCTACCCAATGTGGACTAGACCTTCACACTTGAACTCCAACACTTAATAATGACTAGAGTGAAATTATAAAATATCAGGACTCAGGCCAAAATTGTAAAGGCCACACTATGTAAGATAATTTAAATGTTTGTATGTATTTTAGTATGTCTAAAACACAGAAAAGAGTAACGCTACATAGCTAAAAATAGTTTAACAGAATTCAGTCAAGATTTACCAAAATTCGAGAGTGATTGTTACATAAATCAAACTGATGCATTCGTGTATCAGCTTTATTAATAATGCCAACTTATTCTGGCAACTATTTTGGTAAAAAACTTGTTGTGTGATGTTTGGAAAACATTGTTACAGTTATTTTGTTATGCTTGTTATTAACTTCTAGAACACCATGTTGATTAGTGCCCTTGTTGCAAGAAGCCCTTTTAGTTGGCACTAAAATTAGAAAAGAAAATACATTTTCCTTTCAGCTAATTGATTAATTACAAACAGAAATTCTCAGAGCAATGTGTGTAGGCCTACTTTATATATGCAACATCAAAGACTAAGCTAAGAAACTGCCATTTTTTCCTTCTCTCTTTATCTCCCAAAAAAAAACAATTAAAGAATATCTTAGGGTACTTAAAATACAATTCAGCACATATTCTGCATTAGTCTCTTTTATGTTTCAATGCTTAATGATGAAAACAAAGCATTGCTTTCTTCAGCCCATATTTTCTCCATTTTGCTACCACTTTATGTGCTTTCAAATATACAACCCTGCTCCCCCTCCTTGTCACAAGGCAAGAATTGTAGAGCAATAATCATTGCCAATAGTATCTCTGTGCTTAAACTTCAGCTAGAGATACAACATTTTGGCTTCACCTTCTCTTTGCTAACTGGAATGTCCTCTTCAAGAAAAGATTTGCAGCTCTGTCATTTCTATGGCACAGCACCCTCAATATTGTGTTTGGATCCGACCTATTCCACCTTCCTGTGGTAGGTGGCATAGGCAATTTGTGCCCATTACCCATGACTCCAATCCCACTTGTTTCACATGTGGCAATGCTGAAATCTTCCATCAACTGTTCAGTATATTGCCCCATCAATGCAATGACACCCTCTACCACTGCAGCCTCTCTCTCGACCAAATTTTCTGCTATTAATCCCTCCCCACATGTGCAGAAAACCCGGTTCAAGCTCTCAAAGTCCTCTTGGATCATCACATGATCAGACCTGTTAAACACCCTTGAGCTTCCACCTGCAAGCAAAACCATGAGGAATGCATCAAAGGATGCCTTCATCACTTCCTTCATTGCAAGTGCTTGAGCTCTATCTGCCACAAGTGTAGTCATCAGTGTGATGTTTTGCTTGAGGATCCTCAACGCTGGCCTAATGCGTGCATTGGCTACATCACCAACATAGAGGCTGCCATAGAAGACTGAATTGGAGTCAAGGAATATGAGACGGTATGCTGCAACTTCTGAGACATGTTGACATGCTGCTGGGATAGAGGAATTGAGTATTTCAAAATAGGGACCGCTATGTTTGCGGTTTGAAGAAGGGATTACACCAGGGGTGTGAGAGAGTGATTTCTCAAGGGTGTTGATGTGAGAGAGGAGATAGTGTAAGGTGTTGAGACGAACATAGAGGCGCTGTGTGCCACGGCTAGTTGATGGCCTAGGATGATGACCTTCATGGATGTGATCTAGCTCTGAAGGATTAGCACCACAAGGGCTAGCTTTCTTCCACAGCTTGATAAACTTTGAGTCACGGTTGCATCTTGTCAAAGGGGGAAGTGAAGGAATATAGCTCTGCTTTGTACCTGAAACAGAATAGAGTTGTAACCATTTTGTATTGATAAATTGCAATTCTTGAATCAATGCAGTGGCTCTTAATCAAAAGCTAAAGAAGCACTAAATTTATAATAAAGTTCCTGTTGAAGTCTGTGCTCAAGTTGTGTTAGTGTTATCTTAAAACTTTTGATTGGCTGTGTCTATAAGTAGTAAGTACTGCAGTCTTGCAAGAATTGCTCAATTCCATATGCAAGCACATGATCCCAGTTGCAGCAAATGAATAGGAATCACCAGTGTAATAGTTATGCTGTGTTTTATTTATTCTCTAGAGCAAACAACTTTGATTTTTAATTACTAGCACAATACTTACCACAAGCTGCAACAAACATCATGTAGTCCTGGAAGAGACTTTCCAATCCATCAGCAAGTTCTTGAACTATATCTTCAGTTATTCGTACTGGAATTTGAAAGAATTCTTCTACAGTTGTCTTGGCAAATTTCACCAACTCTGCGGCTGATGGTGCATACGGCTCTGATTTGGACTTTGGATTCCATGTCTGCAGTGAAAGAGAAAGGAAATTAAAAACTCATACTCATTTTTATCAAAAATAACAAATCTGTGATCTAAACAAATGTTCTTAATTGTGTCCTTCCTTTTAATTTTGATGGAAAGAGGACCATTGAGTCAAAACTTACTTCAGTTTCTTTTGCTCTTTGCAAACACTCTTTTCCATTGCTCAATGACTCATTTATCCATTTTCTCATGAGATTCAATATGATTGAATCAACTTCATAGGGAACCATCTCTCTCATAGCTGTTTTGGCATTATCCTCACCCTCACCACAGTCCTCAACCACCATTTGTAGCAAAACCTTTTCTACCTTTTCAGCCCTTTGCAACACCTCAACTGTCTCATGAGTTAGTGAGGTCACTTCACCTAAATATTGCCTCAGCACATGCCCATAGCAGCTGTGCAACATCATTGCTGCAACTGCACCTGCTGCTGGATGCCATTTCTTTAGCATTGGAGTAAAATTTTCTCTTTCCTTCATTGCCAAATCTTCTGTCTCCTGAGCTAAATGAAGCAGAAATTCACTGAATTCTCCCTTTATTTCCAATTCACCAGCCTTGGCATTCACTGCCTCAATTACCTGCATTCATGAAAAGAAAAAACACATTATGACTAAATATATACACAAACACTATAGTTTAACATACTAAGGAGTAAGGAGAAGATAGGTTTAAAAACAAACCTTGTCAAATGCATTTTTTATGGTAGATCGAATATAATAGTCAATCCTATCCCCAGATGAGTCCACTATGGTTATATCTCCCTTCTCTCCCCCTTCCCCATCATCAGATATTACGAGATCTTCACCTAGAATCTGTGTGACTGACAACACCACAGGAAGAACGTTTTCAATTTGGCCAATATTCCCTCTCTGGAAATGCTCATGATAATCAATCAGTCTCTTCTCAGCCCAACCCTGAATTGAACTCAGAACTGATGTCAAAAGCTTCACATAGAATGATTCCCTTTCCCTCTTAGCATCATTGGCCACCTCAGTCAACATGGCATGTGTGGCACATAGAAGGTCAGGTTCTATCTGCCCAGTTACCACATACTGTTGAAACAACACCCAAGTGAAGCACACATTGTGAATATGCCTATTGATCCCCAATATGGACCATGTCTTCTTCATCAGCTCAAGAAGCTCATCAACCTCATCAAGGACTAATGTGTCATCCCTATTGTCAAAAATGGCTTGAAGAAGAGAAGTGTACAAGTGAATGTTAAAAGGGAATCCATCAGCCCAGTGGCAAACATCGGTGGGGGTACCATTGGAACTTCTCCATGCCAAGGAAACCACTGAGTTGGAAAGGGTTCTCAAGGTGTCAGAGTTTTTGCCAGTGTCTATAATTTTGGTCTCACTACTACGAATGATGTCCCTAAGGCGCACGGCGAAAGTGGGTGCCTTTTCTATAGGGATTGAAGGGTGTGTGAGAAGCCCTGCTTCAAGGACTCTGAGCTGCCTCTTTTGCCACATGTGGTACTCATTGGAATCACTGAATTCTGAGGGTTTTAGGTGTCTCAGAAGTTCTAAGGGGAGAATGATAGTTTCTGCTCTTCTTCCTGCCTGCAATGTTGCAGCATTTTGAAATAGTTAGACCAACAGCAAGTGCTATACATGTTCATAGGTAAAGTTAGCATACTCTATCCAACAAAAAGTTCAAATGCATCAACAGTTCCATTGTTTGCATGTTCTATTTATTACTATTAGCTATGTCTACGTTTTGTTCCTTGAACCTCAAGTAAATAATGTAATACAATCTTTTGCTGTAAAGTGAGGTTTTGAATGATGAATACTTTCAAGCAGATCAACATGAGAGCAAGTTTCAAACTAGTAATAAATTTTAATTATTCTGTTCTGTTTCAAATTATTGATCGTTGTTATGAATTCAATGAAATGAAACGGAATCACACTAATTGAATCCAAAATGTGCGGAAAGGAAGCAGTAAAGGAAGCAACAAAGTAAATGTAGACATGTAATCTTTTTCCTTTTTCCCTGCTTCAAGGAAAATAATCAAAATTAACTTGAAGTCATCCAACATATAAAACCTCATGAATGTCACAATACATTATACATTTTAGGAATTAAACAACATTAGAAACGTGACTAAGGTTTTAACATTAATATAGATCTAATTGAAAGTTAATTGATATATATTTTTATATTATTTTCAATATTTAAAAAGTGTAATTAAGTTTCACAAATCTAGTTAATTATTTGATTTGAACTTCTGAGTAATAATTTGTTTAATTATCACGCACACATTTTTATATATATAACCTTTTCCTCATTTCTAAACAAAGTTACATGTGTGATTAATATTGAAATGTAAAATTACCCTCATTTTGAGATGTTTTAAAGCCTTAATGATATCGTTATGCATATATATTACATGTCAATAATGAACCCGAAAATACAATAGCACATATCACAGAAATCATAATAATGAGGTTATCAAGAAAACTGATCATTTGACATTCTTGAAGATGTATGTACCTTTTCGGAAAAAGAAAGAAATAGGAAAGAATGTGATGATGGTACAATGGAAATGAAAAAGAAAAACAGAAAGAGTGTAACGTGAGTACTATAAATGGAATGTAAAATTTCAGGATTAAAAAGACAAATCAAACCAAATAATCAACCTTCGAGAAACTGAATTTAATAAAGTTTTTTTTTTTAAGTCAATAAAGATTTTTTTTAAAACTCAACAAATATATACTTTTACGGATACCATAACATAGTCAATGGCCATGTAACCTATTCCTCATGAAACAACCTGATCTAAGGATGTTACACATCCCTAATTAATTGATATACCTCACCTTCTTCTATATGCTTAACTTCCAAAGTCATCAATTAATTTTAACAGAAAATCATAACCAAAACAATTTCAGAACAAATAACTACCAAATTAACAACATATTACGTGCATGCAGCATACATACTTGGCCAACAAGGGTCCTCATGATGGTTTTCCTCAGGCGATTATCATTGTGCTCAGTCACTTTCATCTGCTGTCTCATGATCTCTGCAGAAGTCATCGGCCGCCGCGGCCTCAACGGTGGCATGGTCTGCTGAAAAGGGCTGCTTCCGCCCACCGGCGACGATGGCCCGCCGCTGCCACCCGACACCATTCTCCTTGATGGAGACCTCTTCAACATCTTCAACCCTAGAGCCCGCTTCACCTTACTCGTTGGCGACATCACCACATTGCTTGACTTCACCTCGTTGTTCCACGATGAGAACGAGTGCGCTTGCCGACCCCCAAATCCCGGGGACGACCGGCAGGCGGTGAAAAAAATTTCATAAGCACATTCCCTAACATCATCCTGACTCAGCCTCTCGAGCTTGTCGAAGGGCGAGACTAGGTCACTAGTCTCATCCTTGCTAGCAAACTCGAAGAGGCGCAGCTCAGGATGATGATGGTGACAACGGTGGTGATAGTAATTGTAACTGTAATCTTTCCGATGCGCGGTGGAAGGCAAGGGGCCGGAATAGGATTCCCGGCGGGTTTGCTGACCCATAAGGAGAAGATGGATGGTGGGTCAGAAACCAAAACGGTGAATGGTGGCGGCGACCAGAGCAACGACTATATATTTTGTTAAAAAAGGGTGGGGAAAGGGAGTGGATGGTGTATTTATCTTAAAAGAGGGAATAAGAGAGAGAGCGCATGGATTATAAGGGTATGGTGTTCGTTTACGTTAAGTTAATGACAGCACTTTTCTGCATGGATGGTGCATGAGAGAGAGAGAAAGAGATGAGTGATTGTGGGTTTGCCCACGTTGTCATGAGCGAAGAATACGAGAAACAAACAAAAGGTGGTCTACTTGCCAAAATAGAAGACTCATGCATTTGAATGCATTTTTCTCGGAAGCATTTTTTTTTTGGTTCTTTTTTGTATTATGTTTTTGTTGCGATAAGCAAGTATTAATTAGCATAAATTAAATTGAACGATGGCTTTTACACCTTGTTTTCTGTTTTGTGTTTATTTGTATGTGCTGTCATCACCTTCTGCATGTTTTAGTTTAGAGAGAGGTGCTGTAATTAGTTTGAGATAATAGGTGGCACTATCAATTTGACTCATCATATTACGTTGTCATTGGTGGAGGGACAATGGATAGTCTTTCTTGAAATAAGATTATTTGAATATATCATTAAAAGTGTATCCTTTACGATAGGATTTTTTATTTTTTATTTTCCTTGAGGAGAAGATGATAGTCTGATATACGGTAAGAAAAATTTACGGAGTCAAAAAGTACTTGCAAATAATCTATGTATTTTATCTTCAGGAGAAGTTCAAGCTTGTAGCTTGTTAGATAAAAAACTTTTTCTTGCTTCAATGTTTTTATTACTATGTTATAGGTGTGAAATATTCAATGTTTTTGTTGGAAAATCTAGTTGATCACCTTAGTAAGTTATCTCATCAAACCATATTTTTTTTTCTATCCACATTACTCAAACCCTAAATCTAGGGTGATCCTGAGATTTTATGGACTCAAGGCAAAACCATAGATATGGCCCCTTATACTTAAGTACTCGAAAATGTAAATATATACTACATAAAAAAATAGATACACAGTTTAATTAAAAAAAAACATACGTTTTATTACATTAAATGAATAACAGAATTTTAACAAAATTTAAAAAGATATGTGACATTTTTTATTCAATTTACTCCTATATTATCATTTATCATTCAATTTACATCTCCCAAAAAATTACATACATATACCAACAATGGTTGGTTCAAGTGGCTAGGGCTTGGACTCCTTAAGCACATGGTCAGGGGTTCAAATCCTGACTGGTGCATATGGAAAAATCATTGTTAGGAGGGGACAGCCCACCTATGAGTGCCAACAGATTCCTCGGAGGAGTTTAAAAATCTCGGTGACCGATCGGGATAGTCCTTTGCAATCATATGCGTACCAAAAAAAAATTACATACATATAAATATCTATATATAAGGTCACCAAAAAAAATATATACACACATGTTTATGTAATGATTGTATACAATTTTTATTTCTTACAATTTCTTTATTTTCTTTTTTTCTACTTTCTCTTTTCCATTCTCATCACATCTTTTATTACGCTCAAGGTAGATACAAGTCCCAAAAGTATACAACCATAATTTTCAATCATTTTTTAAGGTTTCTATTTTTTTAGCTAATTTTTTCTTAATAAAAAGATAATTAAAAGAATATTATTTCATTGTTTAAAGTAGAGAATGTATTATTCTTATTTGTTGAATCAATATATGTATTTTATATTAGGGTAAAATATGTTTTTAGTCCCTGTACTTTCAGAAAAACTTGGTTTTAGTCCCTGTACTTTCGAATCAACCATTTTAGTCCTCAAACTTTGAAAAACACTTGCTTTTAGTCCCTCCCCTCTAATGGTGTTAGTACTACTAACGGAAATACAGTTTCCGACCGCTATAAACCACCAAAAAATACACATTCTTCATGTATTTAAACTCAACATCCGGCTGAAGTTGTTGAACATGGTGGTAGGGGTAGACGTCCTCAATGTACATACTGCAAAAGAATTGGTCATACCCAGGAAACTTATTACTCCTTACATGGTTTTCTTGACAGGCATCACATGTATCTAAATTTGAAAAATCTGAGCCCAAATTTTCTTATGAGGAGTATCAAGAATATCTGAGGCTGAAATCCAGCAGCCAAGCCCAGTCATCTACAGTGCCAAGTGTCCCAACAGCCTGTATCTCTCAATATATGGAAAGACATGGTCCATGGATAGTTGATTCAGGTGCTTCTGACCATATTTTTTATAATAATTCATTGTTCTCATCTATTTCTTCACCTAAATTCCCTTCACCTTGTGACCTTAGCCAATGGGTCCAAAGTTTCATCTCAAGGAGTTGTCAAGTTCTTCTTTCTCCTTCCTTAAATTTAAATTTTGTTTTGAATATTCCTAATTGTCCTTATAACTTGAGTTTAGATCAAGTTACTTTAAGAGTAACTCTTCCAGAGTTACTCCTTATCTTCACCATTCATTTTGTTGAAATCTAATGGTTAAGATTAATTATTTATTACAACCATTAGATTTCAACTAAATGAATGGTGAGGATGAAGAGTAACTTTTTTAGAATTACTCTTGGAGTAACTTGATCCCTCCTCATATATATAAAATCAAACAATTTTATATTTCTAAATACATTATATCATTCTACTCTATATAGATGTGTATCCTAAAAAATATGATTTGTCTCCTCTAATCTAAAGTAAACATTTTTTTTTTGTTTAAGCTGACAATAAGTAGATCACGTTTTCTTTAAATTTTTTTGTATGGTTACCAACAAGAAGATAAGCTCATTTTGAATCTAACTAGGGATGCGAAATTTACTTTAAAATCTGCTTATCATCAAAGTTTGGAATCCTTAGTTGACAATAGCTCCCTCCAGGTTCAAGTTGATTGGATGCTTATTTGGAACTTCAAAATTCCTCATATATAGAATGAAGATCTTAATATGGAGGATGGCTAGAGATTTTTTGTCTACTAGACAATGGCTCATTACTAAAGGTGTTCTATGCCCTAGTATATGTCCCTTCTGTGAAAACACATCATGAATCAACTTGACACTTTTTTTTGGATGCAAGTTACAGCCAAAAAACAAGTGCCAAGTTGATATGCTAGCTGTGAGTATTTGGCAAGCTGCTAGTGAAATGCAAAGAACACACTAGAAGGGGGGTGTTGAATGGTGAGTTAGATAAAACTTAAATCTTTTCGCAAAGATGGAAATAACTCAACTTAGATTTTACAAGAAACTTGCAAAACAGAGAATTGCAGTTATTGTCCAATAGTTCAAATGACAGTTCAATGAAACTGCGTTTTCAAGTTGTCGTCCAAGCGAGAAATAAATACTTTTCACAAATAAGTTTATAAGGAAACTTGCATGTCTAATGCGAAGAAGTAACTCAAGAGATAACTGGCAAGCTAAAAGTAATAGAGTAAAAACACTTGGTTTATACTGGTTCACTCAACCTGAGATACATCCAATTCTCCTTCAAAAATAACCTTTTGAAGGATTCCACTAATCAAAACTTTGATTACAAACAAGTATTCTCCACCCTGCCACTTCTGGCTACAAGTATTCTCTAGGCCACTTTTGGAACACCTTTAATCTCCCCCAGAGATTAAAGCAATACCCAAGTATTCTTTGTCACTAAGCCACTCCTAGCTTTCCAAACAAACAGTTTGATTACAAGATTCAAATCAACTCTCACAGAAAGGATATTACAATGTAAAACAGAATACACAAAGTAACTTAGCGAAGCTAAGAAGTTGCTCTTTTTGTGCAAGTGTTGATCGTCCAAGTGTTTTGGCAGAGTTTCAGCTATTTGAAAAACTTGAATGCTTCGTTGGTTCTTTCGTGAGCTTCGTCCTCTATTTATAGGCCACTGAGTGAAAATATCCATTGTGGGATCTAAGCCTTTGTCAGTAACCGTTCTCTCACAATCATATGACCGTTACCACATGTCAGCTTGGGGTGGAGAGAGAGAGGGGATTGTAGTACATGCAACGCCTCCACTACTATATGATTTTGCAGAGAGAAGCTTTTCTGTCTCCTGTGGTACACTTTTTGAATATTCAAATGAAATGTCACATATGAAAAGAGAGGGAATAATAAAACATTCTAAAGAATCAGCATCGAAAAGCTTAAGTGTATTGTCTGACATAGTAGACGCATTATATAATTGTTTGATAGAAAAGATTGTGTAAGTTATATAAGCGAGTGGACGCTTCTCAAATGGACGAAATGTTTGCACACTGGTTTTCACAGTGCTTTGGACACTTGTTTTATTATAGCGCATTGGACGCTGGATTTACACTTAGAAAAACAAGTTCCAGTTACTCATTTGACGCGATAAGCACATAGAAATATATAGTTTGAGCTTAACAAATACAATACCACTTAGGCATTGGATGGTGTGGTACCTATAATACGCAAACATAAAACATTAGATACTTCAAAATTTAATCTCATTTATTATCATCAAAACCGAAGTTTGAGAGGTTGGATATCGTCCAAAGTCTTAGACTCTAACAACTAGTTTATGGACAACCATCCAGCAAACCATTATTTCTGTAGAAGAATTCACATAAGCCTTATTTTTTTATTTTTCTTTATCCATAGGAATTGATAACAGATACCATGGGGTTTACATCAACTCAGGCACCTTGCTCAACCAACTAATCTAGACCCCTTAGTGAAACCTTATTTAGTCTGCTACAATCTCTCTCGATCGGATGATCAAAGGGTTGATCTTGCAACTACTTCCTGATGTCTATGGCGTAGAAGGAATGAAAAGATCTAGGATGGCATAGATATATAAACCTCCTGCTTTGTCTATTAAACTTGCCAAAGAAGCTGTTCATGATTAGGTCCTTGCTTGAGATCGTCAGCTACATCAAATTCCAACTGCAGCAGCTCCTGAAATTCAACACTGGCAGAAACCAAATTCTAGTTTCATTAAATACAATTGTGATGTAGCTCTATTTTCTGCAAAAGGTATGTTTGGTGTTGGATTTTGTTTGCGTGATGATAAAGGAGAATATATTTCTACTAAAACAATTTGGCTCTTTTGGAAGCTAAAATTATAAATAATTAAAATCTGTAATAAATAAATACTTTTTAACATATAAATTATATTTTAGATTTATGAAAAATAATTTATGTTGTGATATATTTTTATTTTTAATTATTGATAATTCTTTATAAAAATATTCAAATTCAAGTTAGAACTAAAGATGTTAAAGATAATATATTGAAAGAGATAGGAAGTTAAATCGTTCAATTGATGTTAAAAATATAAAATGATACATATATATTTTATATTAGTTTATGATATTAAGTTACATTTTGTATCAATCAAGTGTTGTTGATTTTTTTTTTTTAAATATATTTAAAATATTTTATTCAAAATTCATATTTAAAAAATTTAATTGCGTTTTCTGATCGCATTCATTCCAGATTTCACGTTGCCTCTCTGATTTTGTTTCCTTACTCACGCCTCATTCCTTCTACATCCGCCGGTGGGAGCACTTTTGGCTGCGCAAGGTATAACCTCCCTCTCGTTTAGTTTTCACCAACTTTTTTGGGGGATTGTTACCAAATGTTGCTTTGCTATGACAAATATTTCTTACTTTTTAATCACTTCCCCAAGGTTTTCCATTAGATCCTAAGATTATTTTTAATGAAAAAGAAAATCTGTCTTTGGTCAGGTATCAATGGATGAAGCAAACCTGTTTTCCGTTTCTTCATTACACGCTAACATTATTATTTTCAATCTAAAAGAAAACCTGTTCTTGGTTAGGTATCAATGGATGAAGGAAAAGAAACAAAGGAGATGAAGAGACAGATGACAAGTGTAAGAGACAGAGAAGAGAATAGGGACAGGTTGAGTGAGTTGCCTGATTGTGTTCTGCTCAACATAATGAATTTTATGAACATAACACGTGCTTTTCGGACTTGTATCTTGTCTAAACGATGGAAGGACCTTTGGAAACGTCTCACTACTCTCACTTTCTATCGCTGGAATGGTGAAAGGGCCATCTATTTTAACAAATTTGTATCTCAGGTTCTGTCGGGTCGGGATGATTCCATTTCACTGCTTAATCTTCGTTTATGGGGCCTCGGTCCAACTGACTCCGAAGTCCTAAATATGGCCACGAGATATGCTGCGTTACACAATGTCCAGCAGTTGACAATCCACACAACTAAATATTTTACTAACAAACCCAATTGTTTTGACCCTCTCATTTTTTCCTGTCCGTCTTTGACATTTCTAAAGCTTCACAAATTATCTTATGGCCTTCCTTTGAAACTTCCAAAATCTCTGCAGTTACCAGCATTGAAAAGCTTGTTTCTGGCTAATGTCAGTTTTACTGCAACTGACGATGGCTGCGCTGAGCCCTTTTCAACCTGTAACTTGTTGGAATCTTTGGTCCTTAGAAAATGCTCTTTGAACGGTGGCGCAAAAATACTCTTTATATCTAATTCTAACCTTTCCAGTTTGAACCTGGAAGACCTGAACGACCTGAACACCTTTCAACACAAAATTGTGCTCTCTACTCCAAAACTTTGTTCTCTCACAATCACCAATTATTTAGATTTCAGTTATCAACCACTCTCCTCCACATGTAACCTTCCATGTCTTGAAGAGGGATTTATTCACACCACTACTGATATATCTTATTCAGTCTTCATAGGCTGGCTGCAACTCTTCGCTAATGTAAAGATATTGACACTTTCTTATGCTACCCTTCAGCTAATACTAAAAGTAAGTTACTTTAGTTTGTTTTCTCCTATTTTTATTTTCATAATGCTCAGGTGATGTCTGCATTCTTATGCCAAAAATTTTTGGCTATACGATACTCAATTCTGCATTTAACTAAATCAATTACAATATGTCAATATGTCTTCAATTCACTTCAATTGTGTAGGATCTATCAAATCATGCAACAATGAGAACTCAACCTCCGTGCTTTGCTAGATTGGAGTCATTGAAACTGACAAAGTATCCACACAAAGAAATATCAGATGTGGTAAACAGGGCAGTGGAGTACTTACTTCAGAACTCTCCACTAATCAGCGTTATGACAGAAATTGCTGGAACTTATATCCATTTTATATCAATGTTCCCTGCGTAACTCTTTAGGTAAATATTACAAATTATTCAATCTTTACTTCATTTAATGTTTCCCTTTCTTGCTGATCAATGCTCCCTTCTTACAACAAATTATAGGGTGGTTTGCTGTCATTCCTTTTTTATATTTTTTGTTATAGGTGTTTTTCTTATTTGGCTTTGATAGATGAATTATTTTTTAAGAAACCATCACTGTGTGGAATGTGTCTGAAACATACAATTTTTTTATTCTTTAATGGTGGTTAGTAAATCATTCTTAAACACGTGGAGATGTTTTACAAATTATTTAGTTTTTACCTTGTTTTATGATTACCTTCCTGCCTGACATTCTCTATTGTGATTGGTTTGGTTATATTGCTTGTTATAAATGTGGTTTTTTATTTGGCTTTGACATGTGAAAATTCTAAATTTAAGAAACTATCACCGTGGGAAACAGCATGACAAAAATCTAGTATTAACATCAAGAAATACATTCTTGGATGATGCAAAAACACAGTGACAGTACATCTTTTAAAGAACATTATTAGCAGACGAAAATAGGATCAAATAATGACATGATCAAATGATAATATATATGTAGGTAAAACATAAAACGAAACAGCATTGGAAAAACAAGAGTTTGAATCAGAACAGAAATAAAGGTTGACTAGTTCAGCATGGTAAATAAAAAAACTAGAAATAGTAAACGATGATCTAAAAAAATGGCAGAGAGTAACAAGGAAGCCCGTGATGAACAGAGTATAATATATGGGTCAGAGAAGAATTGGGTACATACTTGTGGTTTTTCTAATTCAAGAGAGTTTCAATAAATATAACATTGGAAGGGAGACTAGGTACTTGGACAAATCCAAAACAGAGATGAGATTCAACAATTTCGAAGGAAATCAGAACATATTCATCAAATGGCTAGCAGAAAAAAATAAAAAATAGTTAATAGAGATAAGGACATGAATTTGGAATATGAATTTGAGGAATAACTCCAAGACTGGTAATAAATTCCTAATCAATTGACTACTTATTAAAAATATTTGTACAACTCCAAACAAAGTATAATGTTTTTTATACAGACTATTTTTCCCACATTTTTCATCTTTACTACCATTTTTTTTTCTCTCTTTTGTTTTATTCCAATTAATGACTCACCTCATTATATGCATTTGTAAGTAGTAAATTTATTATTAATGAAATATTTATGTAAATTTCATAGGTTAGGTTTGTTTGAAGGAAAAAGAACATTTGGAACGTTGAAGTTGAAGAGAAGGATGCCAAGTGGCATAGATAGAACTGAGGACAAGGACAGGATCAATGATAAATGACTTTGTTTTGCTGCACATAATGAAATTTATGAACACAAAACTTGTTTTCAGACTTTTATGATTTGTCTACTAGATGGAAGGATTTTGGAAAATATTTCATTAATCTCATGGAATTTCTTAGGCTTTATAAAACTCACCCATTTCAGCAAATTTGTATCTTTTGAGTTGTCTCATTGAGATGGATCCATTTCCCTGCATAATCTTGATTATTTTTTTTTTGGGTATACAATGACAACAATGAAGATCAAACATAAGTCTTCATGCATCTATCCCAACCCCACCACTAGGCCAACCCTAGTGGGTTTGCATAATCTTGATTTGAGGCATAAAACTTGCATTGAATGCGAACTCCCGGATTAGGTCATGGAATATGCTGTCACATAATGCCCTTCAGTTGAAAATTGATGTTACTTTAAATTTTGAACAAGGTTTTAAGTTTCACCCTTTCATCTTTTCTTGTTATTCTATGACATTTCTCAACTTTTCCATATGTCCCTTGTATGACAGAACTTCCAAATTTCTTGCAGTTGCCAGCATTGAAAAGCTTGTATTTCTTGCATGTCACTTTTATTGAAACTGACACTGAGCCCTTGTCAACATGTTACATGCTGAATACTTTGGTTCTTCATTTTAGGTGGTTTCATACTTTTGTTCCAAGAAGTTATATATGGTTATGATTTTACGAAGTTTACACTCAGATTTTGATCATGTTCGTGGCCAAATCCTGACGGGTCATGAAATCCCCTCAATGGACAGCTTAATTACCAAAGTTCTCTATGTTCCTAATCCTTTACTATCTCTGGTCCTAATTATAAGCAACATGGGACAAATCATCAAGACCAAGGAGAGTAGTTAAAGTAATCATTTTTAATTAATTCTACAATTAATTCAATTTTTATTCCAAAAGTACCCTTTGCTTTATTGATGTAAATGCATAGAAAATAGAGTTAACAGTAAAGTAAGGGTATAAAAGAAATTTTACCCTGAGTAACTTTACAAAAAGGTGATTGTTGCTTATATTTAGGACCAAATGAAAATTCAATTTGTTGCTTATAATTAGGACCAGAGGTAGTATTACTTAAAAGAACATATATTTGGGAAAAAAAATTCCGGCTCAAAGTCAAGGGATAATAACGTAATTTTGATTAAATGGCTGAAAATTACAAAAATTATTAGCATTTAATTTAATTAGCAATCGTGTGTAATTATATATTAATGATTGGTGGTAACTGCGAACAGTGTGTAATTGATTAGCTGCACTTTTATCTATTTATTTTTTAAAATCCTTTTATCCCTCGACTGATCAATAAAAACTACCCCACTACTTTGAATCGATTGATCCTCTGTTCTAGAAATTGCCATGGCTCTTTCAATTTTTCTTTTGTTCTCAATCTTCTTCCCAACATCTTTTCTCTGTTAACGCGCAATCCTACAATCTCTTACTCAACCTTCAGTTACGATGCCAATCAACTACATAGCATTGAAGAAGCACTTGAAAGATGAACAAATTGGGAAAGTAGAATCTACTTGGAATCCTTTTGCCTCCTCTTTCTTGGTGAATATTCTTTATCCGAATTTGCATTTTATAAAAACATACTTATTTCTTATCTCTTAAATGTGTTTTCCTTTTTGCAAAGGATCAATGTTAGTGTTAATTAACCAAGTTCACATTTTGACAGAGGAAGCAGATTGGGTCCTTATTATAAACTGACCCTTATCTCTAGAATTTGAATTGGAAAACAAGATTGCTTTCTATACTTATGTATCATCCATATCTCTAAAATTGAGTTACCACCCTTATATTTGAAATTGAATAATCTCTTAAACAAATTTGTTTTCTTTTTTGCAGTTTTGTGCTATTGAACTAAATGACAATAAGAAAGCAATGAATCGAAATACCTTATGCTGATAATTTACAAGTTACCACCTATTCAGCTTTATTCCTTAGCAAATACCTAAATTTAGTTTTGAATAAATAGTAAAATGACTTACATTAATTTTGATTGATTTTTTTTTAAAACCAAATTAAAGATACATTTGTTTCTTATTTTAAAAAATTAAAAATTATTCTTCTAAAAAAATTAAAAATTATTTTCCATTTTAAAAATAAAAACTTCATCTGTTATGTTATATTTGTTATTTTTTACTTAAACATCGTCCATTTAGATACATTTTTTTTTTACTTAAACATCGTCTATTATAACCCAAAGCGTTGGCACAGTGGTCTAAGGCCCTGTTGCGTTCACATGAGGGGGAACGATCTATTTAGCGGGAGAACCAGTGTTCGATTGTTTCCTTGTGCAAAAATTCCCTTGGGCCAACGGCAGCCACGCACTGCGAGCGGGATTAATCTCTAACCCAGTGGGTTGGAGGACACCCGTAGTCTCTGACCCAGGATAAAAAAAAAAACATCGTCTATTATTTTATCATATCATCTCTTTATATTAATGTTTTCCTAATTTAATACTAAATCATAATAATCAAATTTGATTTTTAATTTGAAATCCCTTAACTTACTCATTATTTATTTTAATTTTCAAATTTGACATCAATATTATTATTTTAAGGTTATTATTGACTCTCTAATATTAGAATTTCTTTTAAATTTCAGCATGAATAATTTTCAATTTTTCTTTCTTTTGTAAAGACAATAAATAAGAGTTAAGGACAAAATTTATAAATCTATTATGTCTTGAACATAATAGATTTATAAATTTTGTCCATTTTCTCAATGAAATCATAACTTTGGAATTTTTTTACTATGACAAGTTAAAATAGATTTATGTTGTCATGTCATGTTAATTTTTATTAGATTTTTTTTATTCTTTTCAAATTTTAATTTTTTTTAAATAATAAAAATTATTACTCTCCTACAAGATAAAAATTATTAATCTGTCCCGTGCATCACACGGGAACACGCACTAGTTTGATGATAAGTGAAAATCCAACTGAAGTTGTTGTAACTTCTATAATGGTGGCCACTCATGGAAGAGGAGATTATGGAAATCGATGAGGACGTGGTGGTAGGAGTGGACGTCCTCAATGTGCATACTGCAAAAGAATGGGTCATACCTAGGAAACTTGTTACTCCTTACATGGTTTTCCTGACAACACAGCACACGTGTCTAAATCTGAAAAATCTTAGCCAAAATTTTCTGATGAGGAGTATCATAAACATCTGAGGTTGAAATCCGGCAGTCAAGCCCATTCATCTACAGTGCCAAGTGTCTCAACAACCTGTATCTCTCAATCTGTGAAAAGTTAAGGTCCATAGATAGTCGATCCATGTGCTTTTGACCATATTTTCGGTAATAATTCCTTGTTCTTATCTATTTCTTCACCCTAAATTCCCTTACCTTGTTACCTTAGCCAATGGGTCCAAATTTTGTTTTGTATATTCCTGACTCTCCTTATAACTCAATCTCTCTAAGCCAATTCACTTATTCCTTAAATAGCTTAGTAACATTTGATGTTGAATCCTTTGTCATACAGGAACGTGATACATGTTGTCTGATTGGCATAGGACATGAATCACGAGGCCTTTACTATCTGAAAACTAGCCCTTATGTGTTCTGTTTTGCTGCTTAATCTCCAAAGTTTTTGCATGACCGTCTAGGTCACCCAAGTTTAGCAAAATTAAAAATAATGTTTCCTAGTCTCAACAAATTACAGATGTTAGATTGTGAACCATATTAATTAGACAAACATATCAAATATCTTCTTTTCTAAGCAAACTAAAAAAAGATGTAACTCAAATTTTTCTACCATTCATTTAGATATTTGGAGACCAAGTTGTGTAACATTTTTTGGATTTTGGATTCAAATATCTTATTACATTTATTGATGAAATCGTTCACTTAAGCATAAGATATTTAAAATTGATTTCTGATATTCAGTTACTGCTTATTAAACCGTTCAGATGGAGGATATACCATATACATGTTAGAAGAGTGAAATCCACCATTTCATGAAAAGAGTGTACTCAAATGAAAGTGAATGTGAGGGAGAGTGAAAAAAATGGAAGTCTGAGCTGAGAAAGCAAATTACACATTTATATATGTGGAAGGATTTTTTTTTTTATTGTTTAAAAGAATCAAAATTTAAATTTGATTAAAATTAATAAATAATGATTAACTTTTTTTTAGATCTTTTCAATATTTATCGTTATTTTTAATTTATTGATATTTTATTTTATTTATATGAATAGAATTTTTAAGTGCGATGTTTTGACTTTTGAGAATAAACTAATATGAATAGAATTTAGTTTGATTTAATCAAAATAATATTTACTACTTATTATTTGTTGTCATGGATTAAAATGGTAAACAAATAAATAAAAAATAAAGAGATAAAGATTAAAAAAAGATGAAACTATAAAATAAACAAATTGAACAACACTTAAAGAGATATATAACCAAAAGAAAACTAAGTAAAACTAAATAATGAAAAAAATATTAGAATTCGTAATTTTCAGAGCATTTAATCATTTTACATATTAGTATTTGCAATGGAGCCAAGACGAAAAGACATGAGGCAATAGGGAAAGAAATGATCGTAAGACTACTTATTATTCATTGAATAAGAAAATTTTGAATGTTCAAATCACAAACATCACTAATTGTAAAAAAAATCAAAAATTCATAAAATTTAATAAATTGATTACCATCCTTTAAAAAAAATTGATTACCATATTATATAAAATCAAAATTTATATAAAATTTAATAATTTAATTGATTAATTTAATCAGAACATATATTCATTGTAATTTTTTTATTCATCATTGTAATACCTTAATTACCATAATTATGTATTTTTCATGAATTAAAAAATAAAACAAAAAAAATAGTGGCATTCTAGAGGGAAAATAATTAATAATATAGTGTTGCCGCATGACAATTATCTATGTAGCAAAGCAAAACGTTCTTTTATAATAATACTAGTGTAATAACACATGTCATGGATGGGTATTAAGTTTATATTTTATAATTTTTTTTATTTTATTATGATTTTTAAAGTATTTCCCTATTAATTTTTAATTTTACAAAAACAAATGTAAGTATGTATATATATCTATATATATATATATATATATATATATATATATATATAACAATTTTATATTTCTAAATATATTACATCATTTTAATTTATATAAATGTGTAGGGGTTTGCTAACATAGACCCACTTAAAAATTAGAATGTGTATGTTAACATCAAGCACCTTTTCATTTGGATAAAAAAACCAATCTTCTTTTATTCAAATTAATAAAAAAATTAAAGGATAATTATGTAATTTTTATTTCAAAATCTCCCTTTTTCTCTTTACCATCATCGTCATTCTTCTTGCTGTGCTGCAACCGATCTCTCATCCATCCATAAGAACCATCAAATTCTATTAAATCAAATATGCACGAGCTGTACACTATCGTGGACATCTTTCTTGGCATTACGGCCGGTGCTGCCACGGCTCTTTGATGCCTTTCAAGTATTTGCCAGACCTTCATTCATAAAACAAATAATACTCACTCCAAGTAAATATCACACTCTACGCATAAAGAAAAAATAAATTAAAACAAAATAAACGAGTAGAAAAAAAAATTAATAATTCATTCCATTATTATGTCCTCCGTTGCTCCTTATCTTTTCCAATTTCCACCCTTCTTTCTCTCTCCGTTCCCCCTTTAGACCCTTCTCTCTCCGGTCTCACTTGGAACTCCACAACCGCATTTTCCTATGTCTCAATTCCAATTCCAAATCACCAATTCTAATTCCAATTCCACTCTTCAGGTGTTGAATTAAATTATTATTATTACTGTTAAAGTTGCAGTGTTTTTGAGACCTTCATGGACGAGAGGGAAACAACGTGGGAAAGAGAAAAATAATTTTCAGATATTTTTATTTTTTTTAAAATAAAGTAAAATTACATAATTATCTTTTAATTTATGGCAGTTTAAATAAAGTAAGAATAATTTTTTTGTCCAAATGAAAAGGTGCTGAATACTGAAACTTATATCAATGTTCCTTGCTTAACTATTTAGGTAAATATTTATACAAATTATTAAACTTCTACTTCATTTTATGTTTCCCTTTCTTGCTTATGCTCTTTTCTTACAACAAATTATAGGGTGTTTGATTATCATTCCTTGTTTTATATTTCTTTATTGTAGGTGTTTTTCTTATTTATGGCTTTGATAGATGAATCATTTTTTAAGAAACCGTCACTGTGGGGAATGTGTCTGAAACATACAATTTTTTTATTCTTTAGAGGTGGTTAGTAAATCCATTCTTAGTTTCTTACACAGGTGGAGATGTTTTACATATTAGGCTTAATTGTATATTTTACTACCCAACTTTCATTATTTTGTGAATTTTATCATCCAAACTTTTTTTTGCGAATTTTACCATTCAACTTTCATCATTCTGCAAATTTTACCATTCAAGTTATTTTTTCTCAAATTTTACCATCCAACTTTTATCATTTTACGAATTTAACCACCTAAATTTTCAATTTTTGAGTATTTTACCACCCTCATGTTTCACAAAAAAAAAAAAGTTTTGAATTCTTTGACTTTTTTTTGTGAAATATAGAGTGGTAAAATGCGCAAAAATTGAAAATTTAGGTCGTAAAATTTGTAAAAATAAAACTTGGATGGTAAAATTTGCAAAATTATGAAAGTTTGGTGGTTAAATTTGCAATTAAGCCTACATATTATTCAGTTTTTACCTTGTTTTATGATTACCTTAATGCCTGACATTCTCTACTGTGATTGGTTTGTTCATATTGCTTGTTATAAATGTGGTTTTTATTTGGCTTTGACACGTGAAAATTTTAAATTTAAGAAACTATCACCGTGGGAAACAGCGTGACAAAAATCTGGTATTAATATCAAGAAATACATTCGTGGGTGATGCAGAAACAGTGACAGTACATAGTTTAAAGAACATTACTAGCAGAGGAAATTATTTATGTAGGTAAAACAGAAAAGAAAGAAATAGCATGGGAAAAACAAGAGTTTGAATATGAACAGAAAAAAAAAAAAAAAAAAAAGTTTGACTGGTTGAGCATGGTAAATAAAAAAACTAGAAATAGTAAACGATGATTTAAAAAAAATGGCAGAGAGCATATCACATAGTAAGTAACAATTAACAAGGAAATGAGACAGCACGTGATGAACAGAGTATTATATATGGGTCAGAGAAGAATTGGGTACATACTTGTAGTTTTTCTAATTCAAGAGAGTTTCAATGAATATAACATTGGAAGGGAGACTAACTACATGGACAAATCCAAAACAGAGATGAGATTCAACAATTTAGAAAGAAATCAAAACATATTCATCAAATGACTAGCAGAAAAAAAAAAAGTTAATAGAAATAAGGACATGGATTTGGAATCTGAATTTGAGGAATAACTCCCAAGATTAGTAATAAATTACTAATAAATTGACTACTTATTAAAAATATTTGTACAACTCCAAACAAAGTATGATGTTCTTTATATAGACTATTTTTCTCACATTTTTCATCTTTACTACCATTTTTTTTTTCTCGCTTTAGTTTTATTCCAATTAATGACTTGTCTCATTGTATGCATTTTTACATAGTAAATTTATTATTTATGTAAATTTCATAGGTTAGGTGTGTTTGAAGGAAAAGGAACATTGGGGACGTTGAAGTTGAAGAGAAGCATACAGAGTGTCATAGATAGAACTGAGGACAAGGACATGATCAGTGATAAATGACTTTGTTTTGCTGCACATAATGAAATTTATGAACACCAAACATGTTGTTCAGACTTTTATTTCATGCTTAGTAGATGGAAGGATTTTGGAAAATATTTCATTAATCTCATAGAATTTCTTAGGCTTTATCAAACTCACCCATTTCAGCAAATTTGTATCTTTTGAGCTGCCTCGTTGAGATGGATCCATTTCCCTGCATAATTATGATTTTTTTTTTTTGTATACAATGGCAACAATGAAGATCAAACCTAAGTCTTCATGCATCTATCCCAACCCCACCGCTAGGCCAATCCTAGTGGGTTTGCATATTCTTGATTTGAGGCATAAAACTTGCATTGAATGTCGACTCCCGGATTAGGTCATGGAATATGCTGTCACATAATGCCCTGCAGTTGAAAATTGATGTTAATTTAAATTTTGAACAAGGTTTTAAGTTTCAGCCTTTCATCTTTTCCTATTAGTCTATGACATTTCTCAAGTTTTCTATATGTCCCTTGTATGACAGAACTTCCAAATTTCTTGCAGTTGCCAGCATTGAAAAGCTTGCATTTCTTGCATGTCACTTTTATTGAAACTGACAGTGTTGTGCCCTTTTCAACATGTTAGTTGCTGATTGCTGAATACTTTAGGTGGTTTCGTACTTTGGTTTTAGACAATTGCAATTTACATCGTGATGCAAAATTCCTCTGCATATCTAATTCCAAAATTCCAGTTTGACCACAGGGAATACCATTCTATGAAGCAACTACAAAATTGTGCTTTCTACTCCAAATCTTATGTATCTTACTGTGATGCATGATCTTATTCACTAACAGTTAGTTGTTGAAATGTTTTAGTTAGACAAGGTAAATTCAAGACATGTATTGTATGGGGGAAAGAAAAAGCATGACTTTTGACTCAGATTTAATGTAATGAGGATTTCCTCAAAAATGGTGTTTCTTAATTCTCAGTCCTTAATGAATTGTTCATTGATGTTCCAACTGTCTCTTAGATAACATGTAATTAAAATAGAAAGCATTCTTTTGTTAAGAACTTAAAAATAGCACACACAGATACACGAAGTTGAGCCTATACTGGTTGCTCTGCCTAATCTGATTCAATAAGTATCCTAATCTGTCTTTAATGGATTTTAAAACTCTAATAAGTTATAAAAGCAAATTGTCATTGATCATTCTTTAGATATCAAATAGATATCAAATGGAACTAAAAGTAGAAAACTTTTTATAAAATTAAATTTTATCAAATAAATATCCACTTATTAATTCGCGATATCTATAAATAATATAAATGGCTACAAAATCATTATATTAATTTAACAAATTCATTTAGTAATAGTTAGCAATATATATACACACACAAATCCTAACACATAAGGTTGGCACAGTGGTGTAAGACCCCGTTACATTCACATGTTGTGTGAAAAATGCTCTTGGGTCAGCTGCAGCCACGTATCGCGAGCAGATTGGTCTCTGACCCAATGGATTGGAGGATACTCATGATCTTTGTCCCAAGACAAAAAAAAATACACACAAATCTTGTCCTAAATAGTAAATAGTAATGCTTTAGTACATACAGAGGTGAGATCAAAATAGAAAAAAAAAATGCAATATTCAAATAATAAAGCCTTCCAAGGTACATATTTTGTTATGACTAATTAATTATAAAATCAATCTAATGAAGGAGATATGATAGGACATACATTTTGTTATGATAGGAAATATGACTACTCTTTACATGATTAAGAAACTCATGCGCCCACCGCATCTTTCAGTCATCATTGCGTGCCTAACGTTATCATTTTCGAAACTCAATGGAGCCAAACGCGTTTTAAATTTGTCACAAGCCATATCATATATCACACTCTCTGTCACTGTCACTTTGTGACAATGCTAGTAATTGAGTTAGGTTTTTCCTTATGTGCCCTCATCATATATAATTGGATCGCGTAAACAGTGTCATGACTCATGCCAATATGGATTATAGAATTAAGAAATAAAAAATATTTAAAATTACAATTAGATTGGATTAGAAAGGGTAAAATGCATTTATAAGTTCCTCAATTTTCAGTTAAAATTAATTAGAGTTCTTATATTTTAAAAACGATGATTACCATCCTTGTATTTTTTTTATAATAAGTAATTTCTGTCCTTTTTTATAAAATTTAAGATAAATGAGAGATGAAATTCACCAATTATAAAAAAAAAATACGTTGACTAAAATTATCATTTTTAAAGCATAAAGACTAAGATTATTTTTAACCCAAAATTAAGAAACCTAAAACACATTTTATCCTATTAGACATCATGGCATGTTATAATATTTTTCTATTAAAAAAATCACTTTTAAATCCTTAACCAATATCTATGACATTGTGCTTCTATACAATATAGTCAACATTCCTTATAGCTTCCTTCATTCTCTTTCATTAGGGTGTTCTAGAATGGGTTGTTTTCTGGCTTGTTTTGGTTTATCCAAGAAAAGAAAGCGTCCAAAGAAACTCTACAGAGTTATAGCTGAAGACCAAGTAAACCCGAAACCCCATCTTCAAGCTTTTCATTGGATCATGGGTTTTCCATGCTTTTGTTCTTATTTTATACCATTCAAGAATAATGTTGTTCATATTCCAGTAAGTTTATCAGTTTAATGAATAAGGGTTCTCTTTCATCTTGCAGAAATATGGAAACTATGAAGCTCTAGAATCCTCTCTCACTGTGAATCATGCTACCACAGAGAATCTCATTGTCCCATTTTCTGAGTTCAGGTTAGTTAGCACTTATCTTTCTCCCCCTCTTAATATTTTTGTGTATGGTAGTATACTAATTGTTTTTGAGTCTGACAGAGGTAGAGAAAAATGTAAGGAGCAGAGTCAGCAGACTAGTAGCAAAAACAGGAAGAAAGTAAGGTTTAATTTGAATGTACAGATATATGAGCCAAACCCTACTGCTTATCAGATTTTGGATGATGAGGAAGAAGAAAGTGACAACACCAATGGAGAAAAAGAAGGATCTGCAGCTTTGACAATGACATATCCTTCTAATTACAGGTATTACAACTACAGAGAAGGCTATGATGAGGAGGATGAAATAGCATATGAGGAATCTGATATTGAAGCATTCGACAATGATGATGTATTTGATGATGGTGATGGCAATGGTAGTGAAAAAGACAACAAAGAGTTTGAAGCATGTAATCAAAACACAAGACAGAAAGAGTTGCTTGAGCTGTACTACTTGGTGGCAGAAGAAAGAAAAAAGAATCAATTGCTACTTGATCCCACTGATGCTGAGATGAAATCAAATTTAAGTGGACAAAAGAGAAGCATGTGCATGCATTCTGTAATGAGCCCTGTAGAGAACCTGACTCAGTGGAAAGCAATCAAAGCAAAAGTTACTTCAAGTGACAAGCACAGGAGGAAGGAGAATGTTCAACCAGAGCAAAAGAAAAGCAAGCCCTTGGTCTCAGAAACAAGCTTAAATTTCTCACCTTTCACTTTTAGGTCAGAATCAAATGTACATCACTCAAAGCCTCTATTGCCAGAAATTGCAGTCGATGCTAGTCTTTCAAACTGGCTGGTTTCTCCAAATCCAAATGCTCTATGACTACAGTTCATTGTCAATGATGCAGGCATGACAGAGAATAGAAGATCTAGAAAATATTAATTCTATTGACTTGATAGGTCAAATTATAGTTGGTGGGGAATCACACAGTTGAGTGCAATATAATATTAACATCCTATTTGTGGACCACAATTATAGAAGAGGATGCATCAAATTTGATTCTTATGTCGTTTATTCCTTCAGCAAGTTGGTATGAGCCAGTTGGGATGACTGAATTGTACTTGTGAGAGTAATTCTTATCCTGTGTTTTGCTGTCAATAGTTATGTTGTAATGAAATATTAATGGAGTGAGGTTCTGTCTATGTTTATTTCTTCATATTGAACCTTAGCATATTCAACATAAGTATCTGTCTAAAAATTGGTATTAACTTACATTCTGAAAGCATATTAAAAATTAAATGAAAGCAATCTAATAAAATATCAATTAATTTTTCAGTTTTACAAAAATTTAAAGACTTGATCTTCCTCATGATAACTTCTCATCAAATAGTTGGATTGATAAAATTCAACTTCTATAAAAATTTATTGTCCAGTCAAGCACATGATGGAGTAACTAGATTCCCAAATAGGATAGACTCTTGTTTAGACTGTCTGTACAACATAAGCTGATACGAAGAGTAGATTCACATAAAAAGTAGAACTGAATATAAACATTTATTCTACAGCAAAGATGCAAGCAGTAAACAAGGACTGTTTCAGCATAATTATTTGAGAAGGAATACCCAAATCATCAAAACTTGTTCCATATATTGAGGAACCAAGAAAACAAAAGGAAATATTTAATAGTGGTGTCTCCTCTTTAATTAGATAGATGATGATCAAAGCAATTGAGAGCACAGCTTTTACAGTATCAGTAGATGTGGCTAAGCATGAAAGCTATCACCAATTTCCAAATCATATTGCTATCTGTGTATTTTGATCTACATCCGAGAACTCACCCCAAAGTCCATCTATGAAATCATCTCAAAACCCAGTAAGATGAACTGGATCCATGGCTTGGTAGACATGAGAAGCCGCTTGTCTTGGTTTATTGGACTGTTGGTCCCGCCTCAAAACACAGATCAAACCTGCTGAGTTGTCATGTTTTGGTCAAAATCAGGGTTGGCAAGCCACAATAATGCCCCCTGATCCAGCAGAGTTTGAGACAATTATCAAGATGGTTTCTACATTATTGTACAGACGCAAGAATCTGAATCCTCATCTTCTGAATCACTGACATCACTGCAGACACAATGGGAGACCAAATGGGAAATAATTATTGTATTATCTCAATAAATAGCACACATAAGACTGATTGTCATACTCAATTACATTTTGTTACATTGAAGTTGTATTGCAAAGGATTGAGCTTTTATCCCAAATAGACAAAAAAAAAAAAAACTCATTTTTTTTCTTTCCTACTGTTTTTCCCCTTCCCTTCTCTTTATTTAGCCAAAATTAAATTAAGGAGCTGACAGAGATTTTAAATACACTACAACACATCCTTAACTCCACTATCATAGGAGAAGCTCCTACATTTCTCAAACATTCTATGAACTATACATCTAATTACATGAATTCAGTTGATCAAGAAAAAAGACAAGATGAAACGAGTCTAATTTTTCTCAAAATGATTATAGTTGGTCACTTCAAGCCATATGATATATTTTCCATTCGCATGAACAATAACAATCCTTAAAACTTACTATTTCCCATGTTAATTTTTCCTCTATCACTTTCTCCCAGAGTTTCCATATGTCGTAAGTCTTATCCCCATAGTTTCTATAAGTGTTGCCATATGTTCACCCATGTTAACAGATGCAGTCATGCTTGTTACCTTTCCTATATAAATAGGAATTTAAGTGCTTCCCACCTAATATTACCTCCTTAGTCTTACAAATCAGAAACAGTGACCAATAAATCCCCCCTCAATACATCACAGGTTATTCTTAAGAATCCAGCCAAGGATTTATGCATTTCAACTTCTTCATGACATGAGTGAGCAGAATGAAATTCCACCTTGGAATTCACTGACTTAAGTCCCTATTTCTCTGCATTTTTACAGTCTTTGTCGAAGTAAAACACCTGTTAAATGCACTCTTCCTCACCAAAACCAACTAACCTGCATGTTTGCTACTTCTTCTCCCTCTTATCATCCCATCATTCTTATTCCTAACTAGTACAAAAGGCAATAGATCTTAAACCTAGTCCTTCACTCCATTCTACCTTTTACATTCAATAGCCACAAAGATAATAAAAATGAAACAGAAAGGAAAGCAAGGTAAATGATTGCACAGGTACAAGAGAGAAGCCTTACTCCTGTGATTTCAGTAGCACCCCTTTTATTCTAAATTGATAAAATTCATAGTAGTTAACTAAAAAAAGATAATGGGTTTCATGTTTTTCAAATGTGCCATTAATGCAAATGCTTTATGCTCAAGACTCAAGAGTCATAAAACATAATAAATGATTTTTAGGTAGTCAAAACTCTTCTGCTAAAGAAATTGTGATGCATAGGTGGGAAGTTGGTAAAGAATCAGATAATTCTAATATATTGTTCCATGGCCACTGGAAAAATTTTACCCATTCATACTTGTCCGTCAAACAGACTTCCAATATTTTTAAGGAGACACACTGATAGCAGAACACTCAGCATTGTATTCTGGCAATATTTCTCAAATTAACCTAATCATTGCCAGCAACTTACATTGTCATTTTCCTTGTAGTACAATCAAAAGCCTTACTAATTATCAAAGATTAAAAGTTTAGCAAACTGGAGTTTTGGTCCTTGAAAGATTTTGTGCACATTGATTTATCCCTCCAAAGATCATCTATATCAGTTAACAATGGCTTTGCAAGTGTTAATGCTCAGGTGATCAGAAGATTAAAAGGCCTCCACATGTTTCTCTGGTTAAGATCAAACACATGGAGAGATCAGGAATATGATTTGGAAAGAAAAGATGGTCTATGGCATATCAAATTCTGTGCAAATCCTAAAAGACATGGGTTTATAATTCAAAAATTGCATAGCTAGTAATTTACAAGTCTGAACAAAGTCTCAAATCTATAAAAATGAATCTTTTCTAATTTAAACTTTAATTTAATGTTCTTTAATCTTTTTCACTTTGCCATAAATGCTAAGAAGCAGAATATAAGTGTTCACAGTTTTTAAATACTGTCATGACATAAGAAATTTGTTAGTCAATAGGTGAGGGTTGCCCTTAACAGAGGACAAAGTATACTGCACTTAAATGAGGATTGGTTAGTAAAATGAGGGTGACACAAAATGAAACACCTGGAGTGCCCTCCAAATTCCAATCCTATTGGATATCTGTCAAAGAAAACACCATCCCAAAGTACCATTTACAGATTATCACAATGATACTCATGAAATAAACTACCCTACAGTAAGGCCTAAGTAAACTACTAAACTCAGCCATAGAAAGTAGTTGGACTTCAAACTTATAGGTCAAATCAAACTAAGATCTGATATAAAATCTAAGCCATGGCATGGTACACAGGCCAACCTGTAAGAGAGTAGTAGTTCTAAAGATCCAAACACAACCTAAACCCATGAATTATTTTTCTTTTTTTATAAAAAAATGCAGTAAAAATCAAGTTAAAACTAGAATTTTTTAATTTTTGGAATAGAAAAGGTTAATTAAAACAAGATAAACCCATTAATTAAGTTGAAATTGACTTGTTCTTTTCCTTTATGGGATAGAAAAGAGAATAAAACAAAAAGGTCACAAGTTCCAATTTCATAGTTGGAAATTTTCAGGATTGGGAGAAGGTCCAAAAGTCAAACAACAAAACAGTGAAATGAGAAGGAAGGGAAAAAAAGGACCAAAAGTGTCTAAATTAAGAGGAATGTACTGGTTCAAAGAACCTCTAAAGAAACAACAAAACCAAGCATCCATCCACTAATTATCAATGCACAAATATTCTTCGAATATTATAAACATTAAACATAATCAGCTTCTCATTTCTACTCCAACTTGACCTTCTGACAGAGACTTCAAAGCTTAATTATCTTATGTTGATCCAAATACTCCTAAAATAAAATATAGGTAATTTCAAACAAATGAATAAAATGATGATCATCATAAACACATCCGCATGATCAAATCAAGGGTAGTGAACATGAAGATGACAGACACCAAAGTTTCCACAGACTTCATTAACTCATTCCAGAAGACTTGCTTATTTTGTGCAATAGATCTCACCTTACCATCACAAACCACTACATAGATATACAGACATGTCATCACTACCTTACACAACATAAATTTAGCAAAAATTAACCACATGCCCCAAATTAGGAAAAACAAAACATGTCAACAACTTATTCTTTCCTCTTCTTACAGCAACCCAAAACTGAACTAGTCAACTAATGCATAACAAATGTTCCAGTTATAACCAAGTGAACATCCAAATCATAAAATTGCAAACAGGTTACCATAAAAAGAAAACAAATCAAGACAAAAACAGAACAATTCAGATAGCCAACCCAAATTCACCAATATTTACCAAATTGGAAAATAAAAAAAGGGTACCTTGGCTCATATTCTAACACCTCAGCAAGCTTGTTTCCATTCCTATCATTCCACTGCACTTTCCGGCGAGTCTTGTCACAGTTTCTGGACATGCCACCCCTCCGAGGAGGCAACAAAGAATTGGAATCACTATCATCTTCACCGTTGACATGATCTTCAACCTTTTCACTGACCAAAGAAGAAGCCACCACAGGTTTATGCTTATCCATGAGGCAACCATTAACATCCTTGGAATCCATATCCACCAACAACCACACACACACACACACAAAAAGCAAGATTTCAACCCAGAAAAGATTTAGAACAATTTAAAGATTTGGAAGAGACCCATTTGACCCAGTTGACTAAAAAACATGTTCCAACTTCAAAATCTGAAAAAAGATCAAAACTTTGGAATGGAGGAACAAGTCTAAGCAAGGTCAACGCGTTCTCCACGATGGGGATATAGAGAGATCAGTAGAAACAAACAATGAGAAGGGAAAAATTAAAGTGTTGTGAGAAGATAATCTTAGTGTAAGGAGTGGAAATTTATTTTCTCGAGAAAATGAGGGAAAATTTTTCTCGTTACAAAGTGACAACCCATCATCGGATTTTATTTATTTATTTGTAAAATGGGAAGAAAAATCCCAACACGTAAGAGCTTGAGAAAATAAACAAGTTGCAAACAACTTGTACTTTTCTCTTCTCTTAATTAACTGCTTTTGCATAATATTTATGGAACTGTAACATTCTCCGTTGACAAACCAGAGCTGAAACGTTAAACGGTAAAATTGAAAACCAATTATCAGCTGCTAAATACCAAAATAAAAAGTACTTCCGATGTCTCAAATTAATTGATGCTTAAAGTTTCTTTTACATATATTTAGAAAAATAAATAAGTATTTCAAGAAAATAGTATTTATTAGGAAATAATTTTACTAAAATATTATTGTCTTTTTTTAATTACAATAAATATATTATTAAATCTTTTAAGATAAGATAACATTATTTATTAGAAAGCAAAATTAAAATAGATATTTTAATATCTCATTGAAAACTAAAAACATAAGTTAATATGAAAAAAAATTTCAATACTAAAACATCAATCAATTTGGGACGAAGGGCGTATATAAATTTATTTTTTATACTTAATAAAACTAGCTTAAAAGCTAACTAAATTATGAAAAGTTAGTTAAAAACTGAAAAACTAATTAAAATTAAATGATAAAATAAATTAGATTAATTTATTTTTTTTTTAAAATTAAAATTGAAAACTCAATATCAGTTGCTAAATACCAAAATAAAAAGTATATAAATTTTTTTTTATATTGAAAAGTTAGTTAGAAGTTAAAAAACTAATTAGTAGTTAAAATCTAATAGCTGAAAGTCATTAATTTAGCTTATTAAATTATAAATTTTTTTATAAAGTTATCTAAATGTAAAATGACATAAATAGACATTTTTATATGGTAATTTTATATAATTTTAATGTTATTTTATTGATAAAAATATATTTTGGGATATTTATAATTTTAGTTGTTAATAAATTTTTTTAATTACATTTTTAGTTGATAAAAAAACTCTTTTAATTTTTTATTCATAGATCAATTATTTTAATTACATTTTTTTACTTTCAATTATGTTAATTTTTCCATGTTACTATTCATTTTATATTACTTCTTAAAACATTTTCAATCAAATTTAAAATAAAGTAAAAATAGCATAGTTTAAGTAGACATATTACTTTCATTATGTTAATAGTGTAATGGTTAAAATAGTGTAATATAAAAGATGAGGGTTCAACTTACCAAAAGAGTAATTCTTTTAGAGTTACTGCTCACCATCACCATTCATTTTCTTGAAATATAATGATTATAAATAATGAGTAACTAGTCTTAAGCATTAGATTTGAAAAAAATAAATAGTGAGAATGAGGAATAACTTTTAAAGAAGTGCTCTTGTAGTAACTTGCTCATTCCTCAATATAAAAATATTCAAACAATAAAAAAATAAAAGAAAATTATCATCTATCAATATCAATATCCTATAACGCCGGAAAAAATATTGTAAATAATATAATGATTAAAATAAATTGTGTAATATAAAAATATCTAAAAAATAATAATGAAAATAAAATAAAATAGTCTTTTTATCTATCATTATTAATATCTTACGTAATAAAAGGCTAAAAATAAGAAAGTCTTGTCTTATGTAAAGAAAAAGGTAAAAATAATAAAACTCTACCTTATGAGTATATGAAGAGGAAAAAAAATAATAAAATCTTACCTTATATAGAAAAGAGTAAAAATAATAATAAATACTTTAAGGACAAAAAGAAAATAAAAATAACTAAAAGCTAGCATTATTAAAAAATACTATTTGAAGTAGAGTCTCAAAAACACTACAGCTACTAAAAAAAATCTTATTTACCAAACACTATTATAAGGTCAAACAAGCTTTTCAGGTAGTAAAAGAAGCTAGTTAAAATGGCATGTCAAACATAAGCTAACTGATTATTTTATATATTAGTATCTATATTTTCTTTAAATTTAAAATATTTATATATAATATAAAAAATTAATTATGAGCAAAATTTATTTTGAAAAAAAAAAGTTTAGTTTTCATACACTATCAATATAAATATTCTCAATCAATTAGAAATTAAATCTCATTTATATGCACTGCCAATGCAAATTTTATTTATACATACATCTAATAAGAGTCATATTGAATGTGGCAATATGATAAGTTCCCATTGGATGTATCTATAAAAAAAAAAAAGTTTTATACTAACAATATATATAAATTAAATTCTTAGAAGTTACCTTAAATATACTAATAAATAGTTAGTCCGAGTAAAACTGAACTTAAATTCCTTAAGTAAGGTCTTGAGTTCAAATCTTGTAGATAAAAAAAAGTATTTTCATATCTTCATATCAATATTATCACGTCTTAGTATTTCACCTTTCCAGACTAGTAGTCTCATCCTTGCATGTTCTGAACCTAGTATTTTCAACTAGGTTCTTCAACTAGTCTTCTTACCTCTAGAAGTTCACTCAACCCCAATTTTCTTTCACAAGCCTTTTCAGGCTTCACCCTACAACAACCTTCCTACAAACTCAAACAACTAACTCGGGCAGTTAAATTTCCATAATGACATTTAGACAGAAACACACAATTAAAAAATAAACACAAATTTAAGGACTTAATTGAAAAAAAAAATAGGACCTAATTAAAATTGTCAAATAGTTAATAGACATGCATAATAATTTAACCTGTAAAGAAAGATGAATGATTAATATAGAATATTTTGTAATCTATTTCTCACTTCACATGAAAAAAAAAAAAAAGAATAGTATGATAAAAAAATACTATTGTTTTGTTATCATTGGGGATTGATTTTAAGCAATTAAAGGTACGTTTGATATAAGAAAAGTTTTTCATGCTTGAAAATTATGATTTTGGGAATCGTGAATTGTAGAAACCATGAATAAGTTTTATGGGAATCAAAGAGTAGCGTGATATTTTTACTAGTTACTTAATTATTTACTATATTAAATAATCTAATAAGAGTAACATGATATTTTTGCTATAGTCAAAATGTTTTTTAACTTGGAAAAGTTAGATTTCCACCTCTCCCATGGAAATAATTTTTTGCCACCTAGCTAAAAAACATTCTTTCATGAGAATGTTATATTTTAAAATAGATACCAAACATGAAAATCAAATTCTCAATTTTAAGATTCTCAAAAAACTGAAAACTTCTATCCTACAAAACGCCACCTAAAAGTAAACGGATTTTATTAACAAAACATTTATTATGTGAAAATACAAAAAGAGTAAAATTACTTTCTATCTTAATAAAAACACTATAAAATGAGATTAATTTTGATACAGTGAAAAGATATTTACGTTATCTAGGGGTGGCAAAACGGGCCCATCCCGACGGGCTGGCCCGTTTGACCCGTTTCTTTTGGCGGGGCGAGTCAAGGTTTATAACCCGCCAACCCGCTATGACCCACCCCGACGTGGCTCGCTAAAAAACGGGTTGATGGCGGGTCAGGGCGGGTTGGCCCGCCAACCCGTTTTAATTAATAATTATATATTTTTTATTAAGATATATATTTTTAATATTTTATACATATATTATTAATATTTATTTAATTTATTTTTGTCTGAATAAATTATTATTCCAAATTTAAGGTAATATATTTAATTTTTTTGATAAATATTTATTATTTAGTATTTTTAAAAGATAAAAATAATTAAAATCAATTAATATATATATATATATATATATATATATATATATATATATATATATATATATATATTGGTTTTTAGCAGGTTGGCGGGCCAACCCGCCAACCCGAGTAAAACGGGACGAGCTTGGTTTCGCAACCCACTTTCTTATGCGGAGCGGGGCAGGCCAACCCGTTTTCAGCGGGTCAACGGCGGGGCGGGGCGGGTTGGCCCGTTTTGCCACCCCTAACATTATCAATCTTTTAGATTTTTTTTTGTTGAGGAAATCATTTAGAAATAATTTAAATGTGATGACTTTTAAAAAATCAATTATTTTCAATTATTCAGTAATCTATAATTAGATGACATTATAACTTATATATTGAGAAATATTTATTTATTATAAATTTTAATTATATAAAATAAATATTTATTTTGTGCAATACACATGCTAAAATATTAGTTTAAAATATCTAAAAAGAAATACAAACTGAAAAGTGTTTTTGAGGAGAAATTGAGAAGTGTTGAAACATATAAAAATTAGAAGAAAAGAATAATTACATAAAATTGAAATAAAATTTGGAACAAGATAACAATATTTCGTCAAGAAATCATCATTGTTTTTTTTTGGTATTCGTACCACGGGTATCCCTTGATTCATTGGATTTGAGACTAATCTCACTCACGGTGTATGACTGCTACTGGTCCAAAGGAATTTTACACACGAACGAAATCGAACATGGATTCTCTCGCTAAATAGATAGTTTTTCCACATGTGAACGCAACGAGACCTTATACTACTGCGTCAACCCTATCGGTTAAGAAATGATAATTGTTAGTTCGACTAGTTTGAATTTCTTGAGCTTGTGATATTAAATTTAATCTTGAGATTTATACGTACGAAAAAAATATTATTAAAAGAGATTTACGAGGTGTATTGGATTTGGATTTTAAAAGATTATTTTGGTATAAAAAAATAGGTCTTATTAACCAGTGCTCTAAGAGTACTGGTTAAAGAATTAAAAAAAAAAAGTTTTTTTTTTATGAGCAAAACTATTTGTGTATAAATTGAAATTAAAAACATGGTACCAGTAGTACCTACACCATATAGCACCAGCAATTGAATCAAATGGTTATAAAATATTTGAGGCATAAATTTCCGCAAATACTAGATAACCACGTGAAATCCAAAGCAACACCACCAAATATCCAATAGCTGAAAACAACACCCCATTACAAACCAATCCCAGTAAAGATCCTCAAAAAATGCCCCCAGCAATTACTGCCCAACATCTTCCTATGTTCCTTTCCCATACCTGCAACCTCCTCATATTCAATAGAATAGATATCTTGCGAAGGCAGTGACACAGAGGAAGATTGTCCCCTGCATGCCAAGTTGCCAGCATCATGTGCAATGTAATTAAAAGAAGAAAGTATTTATTGTGAAATTCATATGAGAGCGTAAAAAAAATCATGAACAGCGCAATTTTTTCCCTTCTAATAAATTTTTTTTTTCCTTTTAGTTCCTTAAGAGCATCTCCAACCCAATATCTCTCTTTGAGTTCTTAAATGGGTCCCACATGTACATATCACTTATTTTTACTCTTTTCAATACAAGCATCTCATAAATATCTATTATCTCCAACCCAATACCTCTACAAAATTAACTAAATGGGTCCTACCAATAAATTACATACTTACTTTTTTTTTATTTTAATTATAAAAGACTACATTGATATGATAGTATGGCCCACAATTTTTTTTAGTACCGGTTCTCTAATTAGCACCGATTCTAAATTCAAATTCTTCTTCAACGATCAAATACCGTGCAAGTATCGTATCACTTTCTCAAATACTGTGAATAGATATGCGTTGCAGATGGTCTAACTAGTGTCCCAAGGACACACTGGTTAGCATTTGTCTAAAAAAATCATGTGAATTTTAAAAAATATTTTATAGGAATGTAATGATTTTTAAGATTTTTTTAAAAAACTTTCATTATTAGAATTCTGTAGTTTGTATTTTAATTACATAAAATCAATTTTGAAATAAAATTTGGAACAAGATAATAATATTTCGTCAAGAAATCATCATTGTTAGTTCGACTAATTTGAATTCCTTGAGCTTGTGATATTAAATTTAATCTCGAGATTTATACGTATGAAAAAAGATATTATTAAAAGAGATTTAATTTGTTATTTACATGTACAATAAAAAAAATATTAAGAGGGTAGAGGATCATACTTGAAAGATTAATTAGTATCTTAGACTCGTAGTCGTAGTCTAAAAAAAAAAAGGAAAAAATAAATAGATATTCCATGTCCATGTGACATGAGCAAGAAGTGTGGAGCGTTGGAATGGCTAAGCGTCTAAGAAAGTGGTGCGGTGTTGCTGTCCCTCTCACACCAATAGTCCTTTTCAAGTACAACAAAGTGGGGTTTCATTTCAACGTTGTGCAATCACACAAACCCTTCTGGATTCTTTTGCTCACCCCAAAAAACCAATCCACTGAACATGGACGCAAAGATCCTTATTCCATTAAAACAGAAACTTCTCACCAATATTTGCCATATAGTGTATTTTACTTTTGGGTTACATCTTTTGTTAAAATTATTTTAAGAAATTTTAGAATGGTGAGATATGAGCCAAACTCAATCCTACAAAACTGGCTTATAAGGTGAAAGTTACCCTCCAAAACATATATATACTATTTTGGTCTCATCACTAGCAGATGTGAGATCTTCAACACACCCCCTCATGCCGAGGACTGGACATCTCGAGCGTGAAATTTGCTAGACTAGACATCTGTTTTTTATTGATGCAAAATATTCATTAATTTTGTCAATAACTAATCTCCGTCAATGAATTTGACTAACTACTTTTAGTGGGATCTCTCCTTTATATCATTTTTTTTCCATCAACAAAACTTGAACATGATATCTTAGTTAAGGAATTTGAATTCAATTTCACTTAGATTAATGACATATTAATTTAAAAAAAAAAAACTCTCTAAAATTAAAACTAGAAAAAAAAATATACTATTTCTCTAAAATTTCTCCTCCAACTCGTAATGTTCGAATATTTCTCTAAAAATATTAGAGGTAGAACGATTTTAGATCCAAGGCACTGATGTCAATGATATGTTGTGAATTAATTAATTTCTTCATGAATCATAAAAGATGAGCATTTCAATGTGTATGAAGGAGTCAATCAGAAGGGAAAGTGACACAAAGAAAGGATCATGAAAAGGAACTAATGTTGAGTGGAAGAGAGTGGCTATGTGGATTTGCTTCAAAGGTTACCAAACATGATTGCAACACTGAACTTACATTTTACTCAAAGCTCATACATCCAAAAACGGTTGAGAGAGTCTCAAATTGTATATGTCATTCACTTTAACACAACAAAAAAATTCACAACAATCTCAGAGGAGAAGAGAGTTATATGAGAATGGCATGCATAGAGAGAGCATCTCCAGCACTGAAGCAAATACTGCTCAAACTTTACTGGTAAGAAGAGAAGAGCTTATATATGAAAAATAAGTTTAGGAAACACTGCCATGTTTGCTAGGCCTTATCTTTTACATTATTACATATATTGTTTAAAGTTTTCTGAATATGCAGCACATGGTTTAGTTGTTTTTGTATGTGTCTGTTTTTGTTCTTTTCTTTTCTTTGGTTAGTTTTTGTTGAAGGGAAAGTGGCAAAAGATATAGTATGAGGTAATTAGTTTTAGTAATGGAATTTTTTTTATCAGTAATGGAATTAATATATTCACGTTTGTATTTGGAAAAGTATGCATTTAAATAAAAATTAATTTGTTCAGTATATGACCCTTGAGATTGATAAATAAGTTGAGCTGCAATAGTTTTCCATATTTAATTTATCAAAGTGCCAATATATATATTAATACAATCCTAGTTCTTTTTGTTCTTGTCTAACTTTCTTTAATATTTTTATTTTTAACTTCTTTAATATCTCCATAGCTAATAAAGAAAACTCTACATCACATTTTGAAGCATTTTTTTTCTTCTAAAAAGTTGTCTTTTCTTTATTTAATAGTTTAGTTAATAAACATATACTATGTTTTTATAATCTGTGTAAAAAATATAATGTGTTTTGTCGTTACTTTTATAAAACATATACGACGAAATGAATTATTTGTGTTTGAAGATATTATATTGAAATGATTATGAATTATAAAATTTGTAATCTTATTTTTTTTCAATTTGATTAAACATAACAAACTTATTTTTGGAAAATATTAAATTAAAATAAATTTCTTTTTGTCAGATGTTAATACATATTTATTTTTGTCTTTTTGTCTTAAACTGCACCCATATCGCGATCTAATTTTCTGCATTTTGTTAGACGTTTAAATTTTCATATAAGATATTTTTGGTAATGATTTCCTCATAAACTTTTTTGCAGTAATTTCCTACAAACTTTATTTTACTAGTTTTGTTTTATTTTGCGCTACAACAAAAGAAACAAGAATGATATTATGCAGGATCAGATAGCTCAGAATAATTAAGTTATTATTACAGAAGTATCTGGAAAGGGAATGGAAATCGAGTCTCAGCATATTCTATAGAAAAGAAAAGAAAAAAAAATTAGTTTAAACATCACGTGTTATAAAAAAAACTTGAAAGCTGCATGATATCTTCCTTCTGACAGCACTAGCGTTTGGTGTGATTTTGGCAGACATAAAATGCATTTTCCAGGTAAGAAAAGCATGGTTGTGTCTGCTGAAAATATCACTGATTGGAAGAAGTTGAAATATCATCACAGGATTTGATTTGTCGTTGCTTTAGAAGTTTTTTATACATTTGGTTGGGGATTACTATCAGAAATTTTTTTTTTTTAAATTGGCAAAAAAGTTAATTAACTTTTGAAAATAAATTGAATTAAATGCATTAAATAAACTTATAAGACTACCCAATTAATTACATAATAATAATTAAAAAAATAAGCTATGCATTGACGGTGTAAAATAGTTTTATACTGTCATCCAATCACAACTCACATATATGGTAAATTTGTTGACTTTTATGATCACTACTTTAAAAGTCATATTAACGGTGATTTGTGATTGGATGACAGTGTAAAATTGTTTCCACTATTAACATGTAAACATTAAACTCATAATAATTTAGCATTTTTGTGTAACAATGCTGTAACATCAGCAAACGTGTACAAATTATTATAAGATAGTTGCTTAAGTGGTAAACCCTCTTTAAGAAAATAGTATCTAAGTGCTTGTCCATGTCATGACAGTGCTGAGAAGCCCCTCGAGATTGATCATCACTTATACGAATTTGGGTCAGTGGAGTACCATATTCAGGTAAAACTCAACTTGCTTAAAGCTTGCACAATGCGACCACTCACTTTTTGTTACATATTTTATGCCAGCCATATAGCCTAGTTCCTTAAGCATAAGCAACATATATATAGCTATTTCCTTCATTTCAAACAAAATATTTCTAGTCAACCAGTATTGCAGACAACTACCTCTTGTCTCTTGACATAAAAATGTGAAAAATAAATTGGTACATGACAAAAATTTTACATGAAAAGAGAGAATGTACAAAGTTTAGGCGTTTCTCAGAATCTCAATGCATTATTTTGTTTGTGTGCAAATCTTTAGTATTTGTTAAGGATTTCAGATTGAAGTTTTAACAAACATTCTCAGTAAGATTTGATTTTTTTGTGCTATGTTTACAGTCTCAAGCCTCTAATCCACAAGTAGCCTACTTGTCAATATCAATGCCACCTCTTTGCCATGGAGTCCTACCAAATGAACTTTCTTCTTACACCATTGAAATGGTAAAGGGTCTTTGTCCTAATGTTGTGGAGATTGCAGAGCCAGCCAAAGAAGGATATCAGCTTACTCTGAAGCTTAACCTGAATCAGATTCCACGAAACAAAGGTTTGTTTCCCTTAACTACCAACTTGCAGCATGGTTGCCACCCTTCCACTCAACTCAATAATAATATAATTATTGGTGTGATTACAAACATTTTATTCATACAATCAGTGTAAGAGCAATGACAATGACGGTATTGCATAGTAAAAATGTAGATGCAATAATGTTTGGCCATCTAGTTTTCCTTCTATTTAAGAATTAACTAGTGAATTCAAAGTTAATGTTCCTCACACAATTTTTCATGAACTGTGCATAACTGTTGATATTGATACATGTTACATTTGGATTCAAGCCATATACTTCTTTTATAGTTAAACATATATCCTACATGGAAAGCATAATTTGAATATATTAGCAGCTACAGGAATCCTATTATCAGAAAAGACTAAAGAGGATCTAGTCAGCAAAGGGAGAAAGGAAACTCCAGAATATCAGCATATGCTATACAAACTAAATACACAGTTTCTGACATTCTGAATACTCAAGTATGACATATATTATCAAACTGGAAAGAAGAATTATAATAGTCCAAGGACATTTAAATGATGAAAAAAATCTAAAGATATTATCAATACTCAGACAATCCAGAAAATCAAATATAGTCTAGAAAGAAACTTCTTGGTGTGTAATCTGTGTAAAAGAAATGAAAATAAACAATGTATGCAGCTTGTCAGTAAATGGACTCACATAATCTAACTTGAAATTTCGCACTGTCTGATGATGCCAAATTCTTGTTCCAGACTATGATAAGGTCATTAGGGAGATTTCAACAGTACATTCAGTAATTCTGAGTTCACAGCTGAAAGAAATATTGTGGAATGAGAATTCTGATGATGCACTTCAGGGGATGTACAAACCCATCAAACTAGTCTACCATCCAAGAGAACCTTTCTTTCTCATTAGGCAGGTAATTCCTAGGTAATCAAATTTTTTATCCTGTCATGTCAATGCCATAGAAGAAAAACAGGAAAACAATGTATAAAAAGACCTTCCAAATAAAATGAACAAGATTACTATAATATATGGAGTGATGTCATATAAACAATGTAAGGTATATGTATTTCAAGTACACAACGTCATGTACCTAAGAAATTCAGAACCTGAATCAAACGATAATGAGAACCATGATCACTATAAACTTGTGAGGTATGCAAACAAGTCAAGAAGTCAAGAAGAAATATGACATGTTATCTTCAATTAATTATTTCTATTTAGAATAACTTATTGATTCTCACAAAATCAAAGTTCAACTGTTCAAGGTCAACAATAACCACTCATGAAACCTCCATTCCTTCCATATTTTTTTTGCTTATAACAAGTCCTTCCAAATTTAGTTATATTCCACAAAGAAAGAAGATAATTCAACAACCAAGTAACCAAAGACAACTCATTACCAACTTAGTGGTCTGTAAAAATTACTTACATTCTAATGCTTTTCCATATTGATAAAATAATACATGCTGCAACTGCATGCAGCCACAAAGAATCATAGCAGTATTCCCAATTCGTTTCAGAGAAAAGTCAGATGTGATCATTGCAACAGCTTTCTTTCAGGTTGGTAGTTGAGAAAGCACAACCAACTGAACCAAGTAATTTATTTTCAACTCAATGTGCTCTCAACTCATTTATTTACTATCCATGACAGGAGCTTGTGGACGTGGGAAGTTCAGATAAATGGGCCAAGGCACCACCTTGCAACTGGTCAGCCATTCCTCCACCAGAGTTAAGAGGAGAAGCTTTTGAGGATTTGAGTACCAATGGAGGGTTTTTCACTTTTGGTATACTACTATCCTCCAGCAATTATCCCATGAACTACTTCCTTACAAGCCATAAATTGATGACACAAACACAGTTTTGAACTCTAAATTCAAGCAAAAAGAAATCAACAGAAGAATTGTTGAGTAACATGGATCCAAGGCATCTGAGACTGACAACTTTCTTATGTTTAATAGATATCTCTTCTCGCCATGTTGAAGGCAATAGGCTAGACAAAACTGTCTGGAATCTATTAAATTTTAATGCCTATGTTAGATACCATGTAAAGGTAACATCAATATTATTATTGCTTCTTAAGGTCTACTTTGTAAATCACTTGATTTCTGACATTTTTTATTGACTTATGTACTGCAGAGCACCAAAGGTTTTATTCAAAGAAGGATGAGGAAGCGTTTGGAAAGTTTAGTTGAGGTACAGAAGCACCTAAATTGAAACATTAAGTTCATTGTCTAAACAAGGATATTTGTATTGGCAGCATTAAGACTTGAGACATATAGTGAGACCTAATTGGGACCCATTGTATGCTTAAAGTTCCTACCAAAAGGCATTTCCTATGCCAGAATATATACTGTTTGCATAATAGACAGACATCCACCATAAATAGATAAATCTAGTAAGGAAAATGATGATCCTTTTGTCTTACATGCAGGTCCTGCACCATACAAACTCAGAAGAAAATGAACAAACCAAACAACATCAAGGTATGCCTTCTGCTAACACATTTTAATATTGACAATATAATTAACAAATTAAGGAGACAAGCTATACTACAAACTTGTTTTAGCAATATTCCTTAAAGGCTATACTGGTGAATTTTTGTTTGTACTAGACACCATACTAGTGTTATAGTATACACTTGGTATTTTTGAGAAAGTTGTCTGACAGCATGCCAATTGTTCATTCACAATTTATTTTCAACATGCAGTATGTAGGTACACAAAGAAACTAGTAATAAGATCAACAAAATATGTCGTCCTGAAACAAAGATGGGGCACCTTTGGCAGAAAAATAAAGAGGATCCGTTTCCGACTTAAAATTCATGGATTTACACAATTTCGGCAACGATGGTTGAGGTTCCCAAAATTTTCAAAGGGATATACAAAAATAGAGTAGAATTTTGTGCAATTATTATTTCCTATGTAATATATGGAGTTCATAAAGATGGCCCAAGAAAATAAATACTTTACTGCACTATTTTCTCATGCCTAACTATAAAATTTATCTGGACTTTCGACTATTTGATTGTAAACAAAAAGGAGGATATTCATTTCTCTAGACATCTACCAAATTTTCAAAGTTGCAAGTGTAATGTCAATGTCTAGCAATCATAATGAAGTTTTATACTGAAATGTTCCACACAAGATGAGTATAATCACTTAAAGAGGGGTTCCATCTAAATGTTTGTTTGATTTGAGTAGTCAAATAGAGAAGTGTAAGACTGAAAAGTGAAATGCTACAAGCCTACAACAGGTCTCTTATCTCACTTTTAATTACTGTCATTGAATCCATTAATTCTCACCACGTACACTTTTTTCTACATCCATTGCTTGATATAATTATATTAGAAGAACACAAGGAAACAACTCCAGCAGCTTAAAAACCGTTAAAGTGTTAAGAACAAAAATTTTATATAGTTAAAAAAAGTGCTTCTAAACAATTTGACACAATTATCACTGCACGTTTAAAACAAACCTTCCTTCACATCATAAACCAATAAGCGCAATCACCTGTCAAAGTACAGGCACTCAAACTATTAATATGATTCCCTATCACATTTTTAGTTTTCCACATGAATTTCAGTCACAACAAGCAGTCGTTAAATGTGTTCTGTTCTCCAACAGAAGACAACCAATACAAAACTTCATCTAAACGTCATAATTTTCATTGATTGTAACTGTAATTTGTATACAAATATAGTTCAAAATATCTTGACAAGAAACATGGCTACAAAGTCAGTTCAACACAACAAACTAAACAAAGGTCAACAACCACAGCCTACCTACCTGGCAGGTTAAAAAACCAATGATTCACAATGCAAACTTCCCTTTCTGTGATTCTACCAAAACCATTCACATTTCACTCCATCTCCAGATCCGGAAGAGCCCGCATCCGAGAGCTCGCCGATTCAACATCAGTCAGCAAAGGCCCCCTTGCCTCCCCACACCTCAAACTCCTGTTACCTGCTAACACCCCAAACACCCCAACAGCCAAAACCATCACCCCGATGGCATGCACAGTGAACAAAAAACGCATCAAAGCAACTCCCCTCAAACTATCCTCATCAAGATCACACTGCACATCAACACTCTCCTTCTGGGGCCCCCCCAAAAAAGTGACCTTTCCACACCCCTTCAACCCAAAAACATCAGTGTACAAAGAAAACCCCACCTGCAGCAACCAAGTGCCCTTAAACACCAACCCAGATGACAACAAAAACTCGGCAAAAAAAGCTGAAGGCTTAACCGCCAAGTAAATGCAAGCACCAGCACACACCAAAGTCAACCCTCCCAAAAAGCCATACACAGAACCAGCAAGACCTGACACCCCTTTTCCCATCACAGCATACTCCACCAAGAAAACAACCCCACCGAACAAAAAAACGAAACTTTCATCAACCAACGATGTTCCCCCCACGTGTTCACGGACTGTGATCAAAATGGTCAATACCCAGAAGGCCAAAATTGTCAGTGATTGGTGGAAGAGGGAGAATTTGTAAGTGGGGTGGCCAGAGAAGGAGAAGAAGAGGAAAAACTCGGCGAAAGAGAAGATGGGGAGGGCGATGAGGAGAGCGTCGAGATCGAGGGTCTTCCATTTTGGGTCGGAGAAGTACCAAAGCTTGGAGCGGAAGTGAGAGGGGTTGTGAAGGTAAAGGGAAGAGGAAGAGAGTAAGCGCCGAAGGCCAACGGGGAAGAACAGGATGAAACCGGACAAATGGGTCGCCAACGATGCCATCTGTTCTGTTGTGTAAAGTTGTGTTTGTTAAGGTTGATTTTGTTGTGTTATGCTGTGTTTCTTTATCTTTTGGTTCTTTCTCTGAATCAACACAGGAAATTACTGCAAAGTGCAAATTGGCATTCGAGAAAACAGAATTGGTCTTCGTGTGAGACTGTTTCTACTCCAAATTATAAAGGGTGATTATGATTATTAAGAGAATTAAATATATTTTTAATTTTTTAGTTCTCAAAATTTGAAATTATCTTTTTTTTAGTTTCTGTCATAAAATACTCTTTTTAGTTTCTCTGCATAATGTGAGTTAAATGGAAAATAAAATATTCATAATTTGTAACTATTTTTAATTGTCAGAATTTGATTTTTTATTTTAAATTTTAAAGTACGATTTCTGACGGTTTAAAATCGTCAGAAACAAGTCAATAAAAGAAATTAAAGCGGTTTTTAAAATAGTTTTCTTATTTCTCGTTTGGCTCACACTGTGCAGACGGACTAAAAAGAACATTTTGCGAATTCCAGGAACTAAAAAAAGCAATTTCAAATTTGAAGGACTAAAAAAATAATAATCCCACCTACAAATTATATATACTTAATTGACATTCTTTATTTCACATAATTGAAATAAAAAATATATACATAATTGCCAAACTTCGTATTTCATAAACATCTTATATATATACAACTAAGTTATATAAAGCAATACATCTTAATTATACGCCACTCACCAATTATGACAACCGTCTACTGAGTCTTATGACTGGTATAATACTACCCCTGGTCCTAATTATAAGTAACAAATTGAATTTTTAGTTGGTCCTAAATATAAGCAACAATCACATTTTTGTAAAGTTATTTTGGGTAAAATTTCTTTTATACCTTTACTTTACTATTAACTCTATTTTCTATACATTCACATCAATAAAGCAAAGGGTACTTTTGGAATAAAATTTGAATTCATTGTAGAACTAATTAAAAATAACTACTTTAACTACTTTTCTTGGTCTTAATGATTTGTCCTATGTTGCTTATAATTAGGACCAGAAGTAGTATATATTAAGTTTTAAGAGTTATTTCTATCATTTTATCTTATGGGCCTATGACCTCCGTGATGTGTATCACGATATCTAGAGTTATAATAATCTTCTTATCAAGTTGGTTTTTAGGGTAAATGGTCATTTTAATCCTTGAAAGTATCAAGTGCTGACAATTTGGTCCCTGAAAGATGAAAAATTAGAATTTAGTCCCTGAAAATGAAAAAAGTGCAACAAATTAGTCCTCCCGTTAACTCCGTTAACGTTAACGAAAGTGTCTACGTGGCACTTTTGATGATAACGTGGCAGCTGACAGTTGCCACGTGTCATCCACATGGCTGCCACGTGTCTAAAAGTTGATTTTTTACTTTAGTATCTGAACTTAACAACTTGTTGTCATTTTAGTCCTTGAACTTAACCACTTACTGACATTTTTGTCCCTGAACTTAATCACGTACTACCATTTTAGTCCCTGAAAGTACTTTTGAATTTTTAATTAAGTTTCACACTTTATGTAAATTATTAGCATAGTCATCACCATACTCCCTCACTTTCATTCTTTATCCCTCATATTTTTCACATTCCTCTTACCAATTCCGCCATTTAAATTATACTATAAATATGAAACTGATTTATGAGTGATCACAAAGTAGTAGTTAGCTGCTATATCATGGGTATTAGAAGAGTTGAGTGGACATGACCCTCTAGTGGCACGTGAAGCATATGTCATTTTTCATTCTTTTGATCACGTTTGGAGTGTAGAGAGTGAAAAAAATATGAGGATGAAGCAGGTGTAAGTGGGAAGGGTGGCATAGGATCCATGCGATCATTTGGCACATGATCGATGATCAAAGTAAAAGGATCAAACAGATCAGAAAATGTAAATAACAAAAGTTGTGATTTTCATGAACTACTACAGCAAGACATCAAATAATTTTAAATGTAGTGGTTACTTGAGAGTGTTGAAGAAGCTATTTGAAAATTTTTAATTGAATAAAACGTAACTTCGTAAAGAAGCTAGACAATGTTTATTAAGGAAAAAAATTAAATAGTTTTTTAAGATATTTTTGTGTTATTTTCCTATTAGAATTGATGTTTCAGTTGAATAAATGACGAACTTTGTATGCAAATGATGAAGGTGAAAGTCAAGATGAACTACAAAGTGTGGAAGAGGAAGGTGAAAAATATGAGGGGTATGGAATGGAAATAAGGGGATATAGTGATGACTATGCTAATAATTTACTTGTAGCGTGAGACTTAATTAAAAATTCAAAAGTACTTTTAGGGACCAAAATGACAGTACGTGGTTAAATTCAGGGACCAAAATGTCAGTAAGTGGTTAAGTTAGGGGACTAAAATGACAACAAGTTGTTAAGTTCATAGACTAAAGTGAAAAGTTAACTTTTAGACACATGACAGCCACGTGGATGACACGTGGCAACTGTCAGCTGCCACATCATCACTAGAAGTGCCACATAGGCACTTCCATTAACGTTAACGGAGAATAGCTAACGAGATGACGAATTTGTCGCACTTTTTTCACTTTCGGGGACTAAATTCACATTTTTCATCTTTTAAGGACCAAATTGTCATCGCTTGAGACTTTCGAGGACCAAAATGACCATTTACCCTTGGTTTTTATCTTGTTTGAAAGTTAAGACAATTATCTACAACTTATATGTTGACCTCAAACTTTAGTTCAATCGTTTACAATGCCTACAATTAGGAAGAATACAAACTTATTGCACAATTATGATAGCTCGACCTTTGCTCATGAAAATGACAACATTTGAAGTTCTGGACATTATTTTTTAGTGAAACAAAAGCCCTTAATTAGCTAACATCAAGGGCTACAACTTTCATGAAGACGACTTTTTCTAATTTGGTCATCCAAGTCACCTGCAAAGCCACTCAATCTGCTCAGCGAATTTAGGCTCAAGCTCACCCAGCGAATTAAACTATCTACCACTCACAATTTGCTCAGCAAATTAAGGCTCGCTCAGCGAATTTGCAACATCTGCAACTCGCGTTTTTTGGATTTTTACGAACCAAATCATCCCCAACCTCTCCAAACACTCACAAAAGGGATTAAAACTCATCCCAACACTCAACATAATTTTGAATCATCACAAAATCAATTGAACGTAAACGAATTCAATTTAAGAATTCCCAAATTAAGAGCATACATGGGTAAGAACCCTAAGACACCCAAACAACTAACTAAATCAATCAAACAAAATTAAAAGTGATTCGGGATATTCACAACCTGTCCAATCAAATTAACACATGTGATAAACATAAACTTAAGGTCGTAGAATTCTACCCATGACTCATTGGCATTCATACAAGAGAAGAGAAGAGAGAACCTACTCCCCCTTACCTTGAAATAAGCTTCCCGCGACAAGGGATGCAAACAACAATGGCGGTCCTCACGGTTCCTCTCACTCCTCCTCTCCAACTTCTCCTTTATTGGGCTTTAGTTGCTCTCTTATTTTCTTATTATACTATTCCTATTAATCTAGCATTATGATATAACGACACTAATGACACACCCCACATCGCAATAATATAATAATAACATGATAGTAATAATAACAATAAACACATATATGATATAATAACTACAATACTAATGTAATCATAATAATAACACCAATATAACAACAACAACAACAAATTAGCATAATAATAATAGTAACAACACCCCATACAATAGACTATGATAATAATAGTACCAAATATCATACAATAATAATAATAACGAATAACTATAAAGGTAATACAAAAAATATGACTATAGAACTCCGATAAGAGTTTCCTTAAAGTTTATTTCTAATACTTAGAATTTTGAAGTGTTACAAATATTATTGCATTAAATATTACATTAAATATTTTTTCCATTCTATCAAGAATGTTCATAATAAAGTGAATTTTTATCTTTTCTTCATGAACTTATGACTATGCGATAGATAGAAGTTTCAATATTTGTACAAATATGCGATGACTTCTTTAAACACAAGTCTTGTTTGCTTTTATTTTTGTGTCAACTAATTCCTTCGAGTCCTGTGTCAAACCAAGTGATAAGCAAAGTTAAAAGGCTTTAGTAAATGATACTTCTGTAGAACACACTAATATATACTTCTATTTAGATGAAATAATTAATATCTACATACTTAGAAGATATTAAATTCATTGCCTTAGAAAAAAGAAGGAAAAAAAAATGCCATCACGAAAAATTGCCTTTGACGATGGTGAACGATGATGGGAGAAACTGGAAACTGTAGGGAGGGGACTGCAGAATCCAGTATAGACTGTCCTATAATAACACATTAATCTAACGATTCTAAATTATAATCCACGGTAAACTATCTATCAAGGTGGTCCACCGTAACCTTGTTCCAATTTATAACCATATAAGAGGAGGCTTTCAAAATGTACGCTTTCACTTTTGTGTAATTTTTTATCTGCCAAGTGCCAAATACTGATCTTTGTTGAGGGTTGCATGGTCGCAACAAATGCATGTGGCTCCAATGAAAATTCCGATAACATTATCTACAAGATAGCACGTGGCAATACTTAAAAGAGAGAGAGAGAGAGTGAAAATTAGGTTATCTCAATGAAACGAATGAAAAATTGAGAAATAAAAAAAAGACACTCTTCTAAATATATTTTTTTATTAATAATTAAATTTATTAAAACTTACAAAATTATATAAAATCTATATTTTATTTAATAAATTTAAGTATAATTTTGGAATTTTTAATAAATTTTAACTTATAATAAAAACTTGCTAAAAATATACTACTATATTACTAATATATTATAAATATTTTTTGAGATTTTAATTTTTATTTTACATAAAATGGACAGATGCCTAGAAGTATATAGAAATTAAAAGAAGTGAAATATGCATATATTTTAACAGCTCACATACTCATCAAAGATCACATTTCATAATTGACATTTAATTTACAAATCTTTGACATAAACAAATTCTTTTCATGCATATATAGATACATTTTGGACGGTGAAGAATGAAGAGAAAACGTGTAAAATAGTTGAAACCTTCTCTCGACTCTCATGTACATATGACCTCAAAATTCTTGAGGTTGAAAATGGTTACATGTTTCGTCGCTGGCATGTTGCCACCTAGTTAAGGTTGGTACGCGATCCAACATCGTCCAACTAAACACCATTTTCACATGAATGTGGCAGCAATTTTGCTACTAGGTTTTGGTCAAATTTTTGAAGTTCTAGATTCTTTACACAATTTTGTTCTGCGCACACCTGTCCCAAACCAAGTTTTAAGACTATTTTTTGTAACAAAAATAATGTTCCGACCATGTAATTTTTTATTTATTTTCAATAAACATTCTTTTGATTTGAAAATTTATATGCCATTTAACTTTCATATAAAATCTTTTCTAAACATTTGTTAATAATTTCTATAGAATTTCTTTTAAAAAAAAAAACTTTCTATAGAATTTAATTGCAATACATTGACACTCTAACAATTTTTTACACTTCATTCAATCACATATTATCATACAATCGAAATTTTTTTATTTTTATAATAATATTTTTAAAGTTATATTTAAGATAATTTTTAATTAATTGATAATATAACAATTTTTTTGACAATGTATTAAAATTAAATTCTACGCACTCATTCTTTTGCAAATATTAATTTGAACGTCAAAGTTTCTATAAGTATATTATCAGATATCAACATTAGTTGACACAAGTGGTAGCGGCTTGTGTCCCTTAACCAAGTGATCTAGGGTTCGAATCCTGGTGATGTCACTTTGGATATGAAATAAACTATGTTGGGAGGAGAATACCCACCTTGGTGAGCACTCACAGTCCCCGACGAAATTTAGTCATTACTTTCGACAATGAATAATCCGTACCAATACCATGGTCAACAAAAAAAAAATATTATCAGAGTTTGGTTTGTGCATACTTAAGAAAATTTCATTCAAATATTCCTCCTTTCTAGATACTGAACAAAAGTTAAACTTTATGTTTTATATATGGTGAAAATGTTAGTAATTATTAGCACGAGTAAGTTTTTCTTTAAAAAAAAACAGCGATTACTATAGTGATTTACTCAATTTATTTATAAATAACATGTTCTGATAAGAACCATTTTTTTATCACTTCAAAATTGTGATTGATGAAGGGCTAATATAGTTGGGGTTGGGATGACCCTAGAAAAATCGTGTAACACAGTAGAATTTGAGATTCAGATCTTCTCCAAGTAGCTGGGGCCATAATAAAGTTGTAACACTACACTGTCTACACAAGTCACATTTGAGTTGTGGACTTTTTTTTAATTAAGCACATAAAACTAAAAATCCAAGCCACCAATATGTGTGGCTCCAAATGCTTTCTATGTTGTGAATCACACTAAAGTCCAATTCCTAACCACTGGCTCTCCAATTTACACACAAATATCCCTTCCTTCACAAGCACAATATAAGCCATTAGAAACCATCTATCTCAGGCTCCAACCAAAGAAGAGGCTAAAAGAAAGCACCTCTAGTTTTTATATTCACACAACAAACCACAAAGCAAAGAGAGAGGAAAGAAAGCATTAACAAATGGCTACTTCACTTTCTGCAACTGGGTGTGTTGGTTCTTCCTTCTATGGAAGTTGGGGCACTTCAATTGTTGGTGAGGATTACACCATGCTGGCCAAGTCAGTGCCATCACAAGTTCGCATGGGGAGGGGAAAGCCAGTGAGATTGCAGCCTATGATGAAGAATGTCAATGAAGGGAAAGGTATCTTTGCACCTCTTGTGGTGATCACTCGTAACATCGTTGGCAAGAAGCGTTTCAACCAGCTTAGAGGCAAAGCAATTGCTTTACACTCCCAGGTAAAATTTGATATTCTTTGTCAGTAGTTGTTGCCTTGTTGGTGTCACCCTTTTGCTTAATTTGAGAGTTTTGTTTGTGGGGTGGTGGAAATTTAGACTTAGGACCATGTTTCATGTTGTGTCATTAATTTGTGAATTGGGCTTAATATGCTATGTGTGTGGTTTATCTGTTTCAAGATTGGCTAGATTGAAGGATTTGGGATCTGTTGAAACAGAAATACAAGTAGAATCTATGAAAGGTTAAAAATAAAAGATTGGAGAACTAATGAATTTGGGTCCATTTTCCCCCCAGATTTCCATTCCCCACCTTAACTCTCCTTTATGTTCATTTGGTTTGAGGTTTGTTAAATATTGTTGGTGGATTTGAAATTTTAAAAATAAATTGAATTCAAGGGAATTGGACTACACTTTTTATGCAGTCCATATCTTGAATGACCAATTACAAAACACTAGTATGTTAAGGGGTTCTAAGACAAAGAAGGGACCAATTAGAACACACTAATATGTTATAAAGGGTCCATAATAAACCATTTGTCCCACAAATTACCCATTTATCCCAAAGAAAGGCATTCAACATTTAATTTGAGGGAAAAGAAAAAGAAATTGAGAATTTTGTTCAAGCAACTGTTTCAAAATGTTGTTAGCTATTACTTTGTATGAGTAACATTGATGTAAGCATGAAACATGTTTTTTGTGCTGAACTTTCACATTTTGAAATGTTAGGTGATCACGGAATTCTGCAAATCAATAGGAGCAGATGGAAAGCAGAGACAAGGGCTGATCAGGTTGGCCAAGAAGAATGGAGAATGGCTTGGTTTTCTTGCATGATAGATTGACAAATGTTCCCCACAATTTGTAATTACCATGTGAGAAAGTATGTCAAGTTTGAACTTGATGGTTTTCAATTGACAGAAGAATGTAAACTAGGAACCCATCTCTCTAGTTGTGATTTTTCATTCTTAAGTAATGTTCTTCTTATTTTGTTCTCTAGATACATGGAATATTATAAAACCAGAGGTGATCTATATATCAACGGTGATACAATGAACAAAGCAATGTTATTTATAAACCATATTTTTCACATTTTTTTTACGTAGCCTTTTCTGTGAACCATTTTAATTATAAAAATTGATCCCATTTCAACTTTCATCCTTGATTCTTCTAAACCTCGCATCATTTTCAGAAATTATGTGATCAGCTGCTGTTTACTATGTTGATATCCACTTTGTTGTTGATCAGATTCAACTACAGCTTTCCTTTCCAACTATTATATACCCTGATTATGAAAAAATGTGTTGCGTTTAAAACCAAATTCAGATATTAATGATGCATTGGTGCTATCTTGATGTATAGTTCTTCTTGCACTGTATCTGAAAATATAACCAAGAGTGCTTGCAAGTTAACAAATAATCATGTTTTGACCCTGGCCTCTAATAGTCATGTAACAACTATGAAACTTTATTATCAAAATGGGTATTTCAACAAAGTGCTAATCTAGGAAACAGTACCTAATTGTGTAACGACTAAGAACGAAACTTCAATGCAGTTTTTTAAGTGTTTTTTGGTGTTATCCTTCCATCAGAATTCGAGTTTCACCTTGATAACCTATGTTGTTTCTTAATGCAAACTTTTATAATACAGATTTCTAAAGTGAAACTCAATTTTGATTGGAAAATAGCATCAAAAGTACTTAAAGAAATGCATTTTAGTTTTGTCCATTGTGTAATTAGTATATGGATTAGTTATTTACATGAAGCTAATGATAACTAACAACTAGCCATATGTAGCAGACTAGACGTAACTAGTTAACTAACTAACTAGCAGCAATGTTATTATTAATATGTGATGGAATTGAGACTTGGTGTGGGGTAACATCCCTGCAAGTTTGTGCATATCCAACAGACCCAGCTTGTACTGAAGCTTGAACTAGCGGCAAATAAGTGAATAGCAGACTGATTATCAAATAAGAGAAGCACTAGTGTTAGGCCAGCAACCTAAAAATTGTGAAGCAGATACACAAGTCATTGAGCATCACAAGTGGCAGCTGCTACACATTGTGGTTTACTTCTTACTTTTCTATGAGATCAATGACGAACCAAAAAGAAGCAAGAGCCTGAGACTTACCTTGAACAAGCACCCTAATTAATCAGAATCTCTATACTCTATAAGCTTGAGATCAGACTTGGGGAAGAAGTAAACATCTTTGGTAGAAGAATTTTATCAGTTATGTATTTAAGCAAACTGAGTGCACATTACTCATTGTTAGTTAATATAGTTCCTGACTTTAATGCACACCAGTCAATTTGATCTCTAATGTCAAAGACCTAACTGACTAATTGTTATCAAATTTAAGAAATAAATTGATTGATATATAATATGTTTGGTTTCATGTTTTAGATGTGATTTTTTACATTAAGTGAGAAACTAATATCTTTCACGTTTTTTAGTAGAATTGACATGATTTTTAACTTCTAGATGGTTTTTCAAAACATGCATATAGTAATATTAAGGACCAAATTGACCTATAATACTAATTTCAGAAACCAAATTAATGTTTTACTCAAGGACTATAATTAATTTTTATATATATTACCAATGACCAAATTGACTTATAAAACTAATTTCAAAAACTAAATTATTGTTTTACTCAACATATAATAATATAAATCTATTAAAAATGTCAAATATATATAAAATAAATAAATAACAATAACTATAGTTAGTTGAATTAATATACAACAACAAAAATCTTATTCCATTAAGTAGTTGGCTTTATAGATCAACTGACTTTATTCGACCTGATTAAAGACTAAATTTTCAAAGATAAATTAGTTGAATTAATATAAAAAAAAATGTTTCTATGATTGTTCCTCATGTTTTGAAATCTGCAAACAGTAAGTTTTTAATGGAAGAATGTATTCTTATTGCATGTGGCCAATTTTAATATACATTAGAGGAGTAACATGTCATTGCCACCAACAACATGCATGTTTTAATTAAAATTGGAAGAGTTCAAAGGTATTTTTACTCTCAAAGTAGCAAAATTTTCCTTCTCATTTTATGTATTGAATCGCCTAATTTTACATTGAAATTAAAAAAAAAACTTTTTTAACTTTAAACCAAACATAACTAATATTGTCATAATATAATCATTTCTCGAGACTTTCTTTTATAGCTTGCACAATCGAGTAAAAGAGAGAAAGACATATGGGATAAGTGAGATCCAATTAAAACACCACCATTTATCCCATGTCTTTTTCTCGCTTACTATGCTATCTCAAAAAAAACCCAAGTTTCAATTAAAATCTGTGTTTGGGACGGTGTTTTAAACGTTACGCTTTAATTTCCATGTCAAAATTCAGAAAAGTGCAGAAGCTATTGAGAGGAGTTTTGAACTGGACGCGAATAAGACTGTAATCAATGTGTAACTAAACACATTGTCAATCAAAGATGACTAATCTCATAGTCATAGCCTAAAAAATAAAATATACTCCTTACCTTGGTTTAGAAATTGAATAAGATTATGATTTGGATAAACTTCTTTATAAACATTTATAAGAAAAAACAATTTAACTTATAAAAGAAACTTATTTAGCTTCACCAAAAATAGAAGTGCATTAATTAATTAATTTTAACTTATAAAAGAAACTCAATGAATTTTATCTTTCTATTCTCTTCTATAAATACTTATGGAGAAGTTTATCTAAACAGAACTTAAAACTAGTTAAGCCGACCATTTAACCATCAATCACCCCATTAACCAATTTGATCAAGTCTCAAACTAAATTTTAAGAACTAATCATTAAACCGCCAAACCAGTCAACCATTTAAATCCATGATGACATTCAAAATAATCCTCAGTTACTAAAACTTTTAAGTAGGTCCTGAATCAGGCCAATAATAAGTCCATAGCAAAGATTAGTTGAAAATGTTTTTGAACTACACGCAAAACACCCACACACTCATGGACGATTTATTTATAAATTACAAAAAGTGCATGTCAAATTAATCTTTCAAAATTACATGTTACCACATTAATCTTTCCAAAATTTCAATCACTAAATTAATCTCTTAATATTCTTTTTATTATTATTTTAGTCCTCATGTTCTTTTTGTCACTATTTTAAACTATTGAGAAACTAATTTAGAGACATTAAAGCTTGGAAAAACAAATTTAGTTATCAAAACCTTGGTGACGCTAAAACTTTGGAGGACTAAATTAAAGCTTTATTCTAAAAAATATTAATTAAATAGAACACGAACACTCGGCCATTTTCTATTATTATCTCCCTTACCATTTCTCACCACCATACCATATACTTCGTTTTCATATATTTCCACATCCACAACACAATACTCAAAACTTGTTGATGCTTGAGTTCATCTTAATTTCAGCTCAGGGTCATACACTCAACAGAACAATGTGGTTTACTCACGATTATGATTGTACAAACAACTCATCAAACCCATGCTAAAGCTAAACTGGTGTAGACATACTCAAAATTTAAAGCTTTTAGAATGTGACATAAAAAAACTACAAATGAACTGTGAAGAAAAATTTGACAGACCATTTAAAAAATGAGAAGAGTATGATAGTATCAACACCCAAAAGTGGGGTGAGTGAACAAAAATAAAACTAACCCCTCCACCAAAGTAGTATTCTGTTCTAGTACATATGGCACATGATGAAGATTTCAAATACTACAGCCTTGCCAGCACAACAAGTGCAAGAAGATGCTCCAGCAGTGTTTATACGGTGTATCGACCCTTTGTTGCTCCTTTGGTTCTAGAATCATCCTGTAACAAATAGAGATGTAAGAATCATAGATATTTATGCATTACATTAGTCAATCAAAATTTATAAGTATAAGTTTACATGAAAGTTGTATGTTATCTTGTCGTTAACATCAATGATTTCCTTCCACTTCCTCCCGATGCTCATCTGCAAAATAAATTCCATGACAAAATGGCTCACATTAAATGTCATGCTGAGTTTTGGATCAGTCAAAAAAAATATACATGACTTTTGGTAAGGAATATTGCACTTGCAAATACATTTACAAATTCAAGATGAATCAGTGTACAAATCACATTAACAGATGTATATTTAAAATGTGAAAGGATGTTGTTACCAAAAAGAATGTAGAAGGTTGTTTACAAAAGGAAGTGTTGGAGTTATGCATAAAATATCATCATTAGAAAGTACGATGTAAGAAATAATAGATCCTGGTAGAAGTAGAAAGCTGTACAAGAATTCATAGTTGATCATTTCCAGCAATTTTTCGCTCATATTATGCACACCCTATTTGTTTCTGCCATTTTCACACCTCCAATTCACCTATTTCCAATTTTGTAGCATACCTTTTCAAAAGTTACAGAACACTGACCATGGATCAATTCTCTCATCACCAGAGACAGTGAATACACACTCTGTTTCATTCTTTCTCTTTTCTTTCCATGATACCCTGATCCAGTTCTATCAACTGGCATAAGAGCTCTTGAATCCAGGAGCTGTGGGTGGGAAGTGGCACATTTAATGGGGAGTACAAGGATGGAGTCCTGAGTGGAGGCTTTGGAGAGGGTGGCGATGAGCTGGAGTCAGTTCCAAGAGGGACTGGATGCAAGATTGGAAGCAAGATTCTCCTGGCACAATTCACACATGGATAGGCTGCAATTGCAGGACAACTCACAACTTCATTTATACTGAATTGGTATCAAGGCTCAAGTTACAGGTGACAGAAATCCCTTCATATTCTGTTGAGGTAGGTGGTGGTCATAAAATAAGTAGCAGGCAAATGTGTGAAGGAGTAACGTTGAAGGTGCAGGATATTGTAATTCAGCAGAACTTATTTGGTTTCAGGGGAGCAGACATAGTCCTCAGGTGAGAATGGTTGGCTGGGCTGGGAGAGATAAAAGCTAATTTTGATGATTTGACATTGAAGTTGAAGGTGAATTAATAAACACCTCAGCATCCATCAAGCTCGTTAACGGAGCATGACAGGATCAAGGACAGGGATTCATTTTTGAGCTCAATCATATTGCTGATCAACCTGCGAGAGAGATTGAGTGGCAGCATCCATACAGGGTGTTTTAGATAAGTATCAACATGTCTTTCAAGCCCTTCAAGGTCTACCTCCACAATCCATATAGGAGACAGGATCATGAAGTAGTGATGAAAACAAAGGCTCAAATTCCAAATTTAAGCAATAGTGCCTTATGGTAAAGGGAATATTTATAGACACAATAGTGGCAATTATGTATTTGAGACAGGATCACACAAAAGTGCTGAAACCAGAAGGCAGAGCAGAGTATTGATAATTTACATGTGTATTAGTTTTTTAGTATCAAAGATGTGCATATTACAAATTTATTCAGTTTTTACATTGCATCGCTATCTTCAATGTAGTAGCCATTCGCAATTAGCTATGCCACTGTAGCATTTTTTGGGTGACCACTTCATGCCATATTCTGCCGTTAACTACTTTGAGAAAAATACAGAAGGGCATGAAAAAAATATTGTAGAGTTGTGCTTATCTACATCATCAGTTTTCATGCCTTGCAAAAGAACTACAATGACAAAAAACTCCAATGGAAAAGGAAAAGAAAGCAATATGCTTAAGATTCTTCTTTTATAAGCAAACAATACATTGCAGATTGTAGTAGCAAGACGTCAGCAATGAAAGTGTAACAAATAATTTAAATATTTGATGCATTTCAATGAGTCTATTATCTTCAACTCTTTAGAACCTCAATCCCTAAACAGAGATCATGTAAGACAGCAAAAGTGATATGGATAGGACAAATTGATTGATAATTTGAAGATAGGAGAGATAGTAGTGAATTTAATCATAACTTCTATTCAATGTTTCAGGGCCTTCATTATCTAGATTCTACAATAGGAAATCATACACAGACAAGATAACAGACAACATAACATAAAGTTGCAGTTGCAATTATCACTTTATCAGTTACAAGATAATAACAAACCTGGGCAGCCTCATTTGCCGCTGTCTTTGTCCACAACGAAAGTTTGTCCTGCCACTGGCGCACACTCGCAACCACACCGCATATGTCCTCAGCATCGTCAAATTGCTCCCCAATCAAAGCCATCAGCTATTCAGAAGAACAATCACAAATAAACAACAGATCTCCCCATATTCCTTAAACCTGAAAACAAAACCAATCGGAGAAAAAACAATTACAGTTTCAAGCCACATGTTATCAAGGTTAGCCTTCCTGCCGCTGTTGCTGGTGACAGTCCACTTTCCTCCATTGGCACACTCGGGATCTTCCCACTTTGGCTCAATCCCTGTCTTGAACAAGTGAAAATCCGCATTGTTTTGCAACTTGCTGGGCTTGAATACCTGATCATACAAACTACACCAACATTTCCCACATCAAAGCCATTTCTTTTCAATAATTTACCAACACCTCATCCTCCAAATAATAATAATAATAATAACAATCAAAAAATAAAAAACAATAAATCCCCATGTTAGGCAACAAAAGATTAAGACCCTTTAAGGGTATCTCTCCTAAGATCCATAAAAATCAATTCTTTGATTTTTTTTTTTAAATCAGTGGCATCAATCATTGAAACCCATAATAAGAATTCATAAAATATAAGATTTCAGATTGCATGCTTAGATTCCCTTTTTCTTAAAAAAATGAAAATTAGGGAAAAGAAAAAGGAGAAGGAAGAGAGGATTTTTACCACCAGAACTCTTCAACGGTGTCGAAAGTGTAGACCTTGCGAAGAGAGGTTCCCCAAGCAGCGCCCTGTTTGGGTTTGGATTGGTTGTCGCACCAAAACGTCCATTTTCTCTCCAGTTTGTGCTTCAACACTGCCTCCGGCGCCGGCGCCGGCGCCGCCGCAACAACTTCTTCGCTTGTTGCCATTTCTCTTTCTCTTTCTCTCAGCAACGCTAAGACGAGTGAGGTTAATGCTTCGAGGGCTTTTGTATGTATTTGGACCCCGGCAATTACTTAATGCACCCTAGTTTTTTGCTTGGTGCACCCATAAGTTAAATAATGAGCTGAAATGGACTATTATGTTATTTGGTAGTGTATGTATTATGGATTACTCAATACGTAATACATTCTTATGTAATACATAGATTCAACAATTCGTATTACATGTTTTACGGATTAGTCAATCCTTAATACATTTTTATGTATTACGAATTATTCAATCCGTAATACATACAATGTCAAGGGGTATAATAGTTCATCTAGTTCATTATCTTAGATTATGGAGTGCATCAAGCAAAAAATGGGGTGCATTAAATAATTGCCTTGGACCCCAACTCTAGCCCAAAAACGTAACATATAATCCTTTTCAAAAAAACAATGTAACATATAATCTCTTAATGCCTTTAAAAAATTATATAAAATTGGTTAAATTGATCTGTAAGTCCTCTATAATTTTATCAAATTTTTAATTACGTTCCTAATTTTTTTTAATTGGGTATCTGAACTTTTATTTATTTTTTATTGAATCCTTCGTTTAATTGTAGTTATGAAAAATTAATCATGAACACCTAATTAAAGGTACAGACAGTGAACTATGTGCAGACAATTAGATGGGAAGACCCAATTAAAAAATAAATAAAAATTTAGGGCTCAATTAAAAGAAAAAAAAACAAAAACCTAATCGAAAATTTGATAAAAGTATAGAGGCCCATAAAATAATTAAACATTTTTTTAAAGGATGCAAAATAATTAAACCTATGAAATATAATAAAGAGTTTAGTTTATATACACCTTTTTTTATTCGTTTTACTATATTTTGACCACTACAATGGAGGGAGAAAAACAGAGTGTGTGAAGTTAATTAATTTAATATTTTTTTTATTTGGAAATTTGTGTATCTTTAAAGTTGTAAGATTATTAAAAATTATTGGAAATGAGCAATTAGGAAACATTTATTTGGAACATGTTTCATATTGTGCAAAACCACAATATAATAAATCAAAGGGTTGGCGCAGTGGTGTAAGGTCTCGCTACGTTCACATGAGGGGGAACGATCTATTTAGCGGGAGAACTCGTATTCGATTCCCTCCGTGTGCAAAATTTCCTGCTTGTGCCAGCGGCAGTCACGTACCGCGAGCGGGATTAGTCTCTGATCCAGTGGGTTAGGGGACACCTGTGATCTTTGACACAAGACCAAAAAAAAAACCACAATATAATGAAATATATCTCAATTCTATGAAATAATCTCTACTTTTATAATTTAGTTGGACGCATCATACTGTGAACCATATAGAGTATAACTTACTGTTTTAAATATTTGTGTCATTCATATATATATATGAATGGTTGTGTAACTTCTTCTTATTTTATACCATAGAGTTTACAATAATCCACACATACTGTTTAACCAAATAAGATTCCCTTGATAAAAGGAATTACTCCGGAGGAACATTAAGAAGAAGACTTTAAAGCTAGATCCCATTGGTAGAAGGAATTACTCTATAGTAACATTAAGAAGAAGACTTTAAACATGGATAATTTGTCTTGAAATTACAACCTCTTTGTATGGTTTTATAAGATTTTGAGCATGTAACTATTTGCATAGATGTGAGCACGTTCATTGATTCCTGCATTAACAAACATCGACTCGTAATAAATGTTATGTTTCCCTCTCGATACTTTTTTGTGAGGCTTCTAAGAAAAGGTTGAAAAGTAAAAACTGAGTCACAAAAAAATTTCTTCATATGCAAATAAAACATATAAACATGAAATTATCATTTAAAACATTGTTAGTGATATCAGATAGTGAAATGTTACATGTAGCTCGACCATTATAGTCATTCCAAATCAAATCAAAAGGTGATTAATGCTTGTAAATATAATAAAAAAAAAGTAATTATAATAAAAGCACTTGATATTACATATAATGTGGTAACAAAAATGAACTACTAAAGGCACGTGTAATTGATGTGGCAACAATATTATAATTATTTTTAGATAGATTAACTTCTTTTTTATTCATACCATTAATGTTTTAATCTCCTGTCACCAAACCACTGTCAAGCACATACCTTTTTTTTTTTTTTTTTTAACAGAACTATCAAGGACATACCTCCCAACCACATATTCTTATTTTATTAGTACTCACACCTTTATTGTTACTACAACGTCCATCAAATAAGTTATTAGCATCTAAATTTGGCAATTGAGTGTTTCTAGAAGACGTTGATAATTTACCTTGTTTGCGTTTCGTAGGTGATGGTTGAGTCATAATCGTGACTTGGTTTGAACTCTATTTATCACGAGAAATTATTACTTGGTCCAGGACCACCACATCAGTTGTGGTCCCGATCAATAAAAATGCGACACGTGGATTAGCATAGATGACTCACTAAAAGTGGTTATGAGATTATTTGAAATTTAAAATCTAGTTTATCAATTAACCATAAATCATGCACAGGAGATTACTTAATGAAATCTAAAATCTTGTAGAATCAATTTAACAGCAATAATGTAGATTGTAAATGCTTAATTTCTAAAAATAGCTGCAAATCATTTATGCAAATCTTCCGCAGTATCTGGAAAACCACAAAGCTGTATCAGGAGAACCACAAAGCTGGTCTGCCATTGTTGTACCAAGGAGGTGAAAACGGAACAAAAGTAAATTATATTCCAGTGAGGTCCAAAATTAAATTATAAAATATATTCTTAAACAACTCTTTAGTTGCACCGATAAGTAATGTTCTGGATAAATCAATTATTTGTACTATGCTATTTCTTTGATATTGTTCTTCTACATGCATGGAATGCATTCTAAATCTCACCAACAGTATAATAGTATGGAACTATTAAATAGATCTTCAAATGAAGTTCAGCAAGAAGAGTTGCAGAATTATGATATCATATGGAGGAATTAAATCATAACGATATGAAAGCTAAGAAGTAATTGTATTAACAGGGTTTATTAAAAAAAATTGTATTAACAGGGCATGATTGATTAGCCCTGCTCCGTTTTCACCTCCTTGGTATAGCAATGGTAGAGCAGCTTCATGTGCTTTTCTGGTGTCGCGGAAGATTTGCATAAACAATTTGCAGTTATTTTTAGAAATTGAGCATTTACGATCAACATTATTTCGTTTGCACGATTTGCGGTTAAATTGATTCTACAATATTTTAGATTTCATTAAGTAATCTCTTGTGCATTATTTATGGTTAATTGATAAACTGGATTTTAAATTTCAAATAATTCCATAATTGCTCTTAGTCAGTTATCTATGCTAGTCCACGTGTCACATTTGTATTGGTCGGGACCACAGATGAAGTGGTGGTCCTGGACCAAGTAATAATTTCTCATTTATCACACCTATGCATAATTATGGTATTTCGTTAGTAGCTGATGTGTAAAATGCATACCACTTAAGGGTGAGCGTACCCTACGCAGTAGTAACAGTGGACCTAAATCCGGATATCGCACCCTAAAGACTAATTGTGGTTCCCAAATAATGAATTTGTAGAAATCAAGGAAAGAAAAGTGTTTAAGTTGCAATTGTGTACAAGAAAATATTAGAAAGAGCGAATAAATGTAAATTAGAAAAGAGTCCTGACAGATTAAAGAACATAGGGTCATGATTTCAAACTATCTCGTGTTCCCCCTAATTCCCTATTTCAATTAAAGAATCATTTGGTTAAACTATTACCGATCATGCCTCTTAAAATGACAGACAAAATTGGTTCATGTTTTGAAAATACTCTCCTTCCTAATCAATCCCTTTTTGTTCATTAGAAATTAATTTAGAAAGGAGATTTAGTACAGAGAGGTTAACTAACAAATGTTAAGTGGATTTGAAATTCCGGGAAAAGTTGGTTCATGCAAATCCCTAGAACCCCATTGTTACGCAAGTCAATTAATTAACAGTTTGATCATACAATTAATTAATTTAGGGTTTAGGGTGATCAATCCTGATTGAAAAGAAGTACAACGTAACAATCTAATTGATAAACCAAACAAGAACTTTTATTGAAAATAGAAGAATCAGGGTTCACAGATAGGTCTTACGTCACAACCCTAACTTAAGGATTTAGCTAGCCATGGGCATTGGAAAGCATAAAACCAAAGTAGAGAACAGAAGAGACATAAGGGGGAGAGAAACGTTACAGGAATTAATTCCCGTGATGATCTTCTATTCTCCCTATCCTCTAGTTCCCTCAAAAACTTCCAAAGTACTCTCAATAAAGTGTAAAACTCAATGTAAAAAATGAAGATAATTAAAACATAAAGACCTATTCTATTTAAAGATATCAGTTGTCGCAGGTATGTACGGCCCCATGCTTGGGGTCGTGCTTAGGGTCATGCTTAAGTTCCAGAGTGCGAGCTGTTCAGCACGTCCCGTGCATGGGGTCGTGCATAAGTTACGAAACACGAGTTGTTCAGCACGTCTCGTGCATGGGGTCATGCATAAGTTACGAATCGCGAGCTGTTCAGCACGCCCCGTGCATGGGGTTGTGCATGGGGGCGTGCACAAGTTACGGAACGTGAGCTGTTTAGCACGCCCCGTGCATAGGGTCGTCCATGGGGGCATGCTTACTTTCCAGAGTTGCAAATCTCCCCTTTTTTAGCTCCTTTTTCTTCTCTTCTTGAGTAAAAGCTCGCCCTGCATTGAAACACCATATATTAGCTAAAGTCAATAAGAAATGATGCATTTTAAGGATCAAATGGTGCGAGAAACCCCATAAAATAAGGGCCAGAATGGGGTCTATTAGTAGCTGACATTTAAATGATTAAACTAACTTTGAAATAGAGATTGATAAAGGCTTAAATGCAATTTTGGTCCTCCTATTTTGCATAATCCGTAATTTTGATCCCCTTATTTTAAAATAAAAATATTTAGTCTTCTAACTTTGTAATATCTGTAATTTTGGTCCTTCTATCAAATTGAAAGCGTTGATTGTAACGTTCACCTTGATGTGGCTCAAATATAGTGACGTGACATGAGATTATTTGTTTATTTTTTAATTATTTTAAATATTGAGTAGAATAATGGATGAAAAATATATTTAAAAAAAAGGTAAAATCATTTTTAATAATGGTTGGGGGTAGTCGTGAGCCATAATATGAAAATCACGAGTGTTAATCATTTGTTTTAAACTAGTCCCATGTCACTGAAGCACATGTCACTTTGTAGTCAACGCTAATATCTTAACAGTCAACGCTTCTAATTTGATGGAAGGAAAAAAATCACGAATTTTACAAAATTGGGGGACTAAATGTCTCTATTTTAAAATATGGGACTAAAATTGTCGATTGTGCAAACCCAACACAATAACATAATGCTACATCGTTGGCAAGCGCACCAATCGGTGTAGTATTTTTGATAAATGAGTACAAAGTCATCTCCACAGAGAGTTGTTCGTACTAGATTTTTTTTGGTAAAATCAAGGTCTAGGCAAAGGAATATATTGTTTTAGTGAAAATACATTCAAAAATTAAATTCTAAGTTATAAAATAAATAACTAAAAACATGACAGATTTGTAATAGGCAAAAGATCAAATAGTTGGTGTGCAGTGGTTGAAAACAACAATAAAACTAGTTAGTTGGGGGTATTTAGTGGTACTTGGCAAACATCTCAGTAATATAAATGATTTTTCTCCATTTAATGAAAACCCTAGTGCTATCTCAACCCACTTAAGTCTTCTAACGTTAATTTCTTAAGTGGAAGAAGCTAAATCACTTAACTCTACTCCTAATCCCTTAACAAATGAAGTTAAATGATTTGTTTAAGAGCAATGATCATTAAAAGACTAACAAACATCACTCCATTCCTAGTGGGACATTCATTAGATACCATTATCAAATCTCAGTTTTCAAAACATTTTCCAATGACAAAAAAATAATTAGATAAAGTGTTTGGGTGATCAAGCCAAGAACCAACATTAAACAAAGAGAAATAACACTAACACTGAATATTCATTAAATAGATGGTAAGAATAATTACATGAGAGTTGCTAGTACATCAAATCCCTAACTACAAAGAAGTTAGCTTCTCATTGTCATGAGAAGCCACCAAAAATTACAAAGAACAATGGAAAAGGGAAGAAAAATGGTGAAGAATGGAAGGAACGAGGTAGGTGAAAGCTTCAGCCGCCAAGCACACAACCCTAGGATAATCTGATGCTGATGGTGAGAATCTCTGTTTTGTTTCTTCTGCATAAAGTTGTCTCGCTTAGCGAGCAACAACTCGTTAAGCGAATTACCATAAATTCCAATTTCTTCTATTGGCAAAGAGATTAGCTGATAATTCAGAAGTGGCCTCTTCAGCTTCCATCTCGCTAAGCGAACATAATTTCTCGCTCAGCCTTCAACTTGCCACGTGTCTTCTTCAGTACGAGCTTCCTCGCTAAGCAGCAACAACAGCTTGCTGAGCGAACAGTCTTGAATTCCCCATCTTCAATTCGTCTTCTTCTAGGTGCACTAGGATTATGTAAAAACACAATTAAAACTTAATAAGTTTCCTAAAATTAACCATATGAAACTAAATCCTAAAGGAAATTAATTTTAACTAAATAGGACCAAACAAAGCAATAAATAAAAAATATGAGATAATTGCTGTGAAAATTAAGTGCAAATATAAGTATACACAACAATTATCACATAATAGTATGAATGATCGTCTGTGCTATGCACAATATGAGGAATGCTATATCCTCCGAAAGAAACCAGACGAAAGATATTCCGATCCAATAAAAGATTGACAACTGTCAATAATTTATATTCTTTTAATTCAAAATTTAAAAATTAACTTCTTTCCAAAATTACCCTTACTCACGTGATCACACCCTTCTTCGTCCCATACTTTTACACGCACGTACAGTATATATGGGAGGTGTGGGGCCCTTGACGTAGACACGTTGTTGATAACGATTACCGACAAAGCGAATTCGCCAAATTCAACTTTGCGAACCTGAGGCACCAAGTTGGTGGTCGGCAACTACAAGCTTCTGCAGTTCGCGATTGATGCAAAGCTCGTTGCTATTTGTCAAAGCTCAAATGAAATGCAGAAACAAGGGAAGCCAAAGAAGGCAGTGAGGTCAACAAAGAAGTCAAAGGTGGGTTCAAAGGAGGCTCCAAACTCGAACCTCTCTTGTGGCTGTTGCAATTGTGTTTTTGAAAATTGTAGTGCTATACAATTACAGATTTAAGTGGCTCACAACAACTATTAGGTGGGTCTTCAATGCCGTTGAGGTAGTTCAGGCAAGGAGAAAGCTTGTTTAGGCAAGAGCTATCTTGAGCACTTCCTCTTGGGATACATGTTAATAGCACAAGAAATGCAATGCAACAAAGTTTCCTCAGCATGGTTTCCATTTCGTTCGTAATGGTTATAGCCTATGCCCTTGATGCCATTATGCATAATATTTATATGTAAGGAGTGGAGAGTAACAATTAACTAAAGAACAAGGAAAAAAATTATTTGAAAATGATAAGATATGATACGCTAACAAAACAATTGCAGTGTATTATGCTTGAAAATGGTTATAATTAAATGTATTCACATGGTTAGAAAGTAGAATTTTAAGTTAGCTATAACCAGTCTGGGTCGTGCGTGTAAAAGTCTGGGTCGTGTACGAAAGGGTAAATGTGGAAAGAATGTAAATTTTAAAAGATTAAATTGAATGAATATTTTAATATGTAATGAGTAGACACGTGTTGAATTTTCATGGTTTGAAGGCTCATTCGGTCTATACTTGTCGGAGGAAGTAGCATTTCTCTTATTCTAACTATATGCTGGATTTTTTCAGGACAAAATGCTGGATTTTATTTTAATAGATAGAAATGTCATAGCCTGTACATCTTCCAACACTAAAGGTAAGACTTGATGGTGAGCATCCTTAATTGGTATTTACAATTATATCAAGCATCCTTTATCCAAAAATGGTATTTACAATTAAAGGCTAAATTTGTTAAAGCTTCAGCTACCATGTTCCCTCCTCTTTATTAAAAAGATAAGACAAATTATGTAAAGCTTGATACAAATAGTGAGCAATCTCTAAAAATTCCATCCAAATAGCTCCTTATATAAAATTTAGATGTTACTGTAGTTTTAGGAAAATTATTTATTCCCATGAATAAAAGTATAAAATTTCCAAAAATGTCCATATATGAGTTTTACTTAATATATAATTTTTATATTAATAAATTTACATATTTACATATAGATATCAATGTATAAAAAAAAAACATAAATTTACATAGATAAAAAAAAAATGAATTCTACAGTGGACCAATCACTTAAATGCATGTTTGTTTGTCCATCCAAATTGCTACAGTATGAATTCCCAAGCAATTTCAACGCACAAGTAAAAGCATCCTTCCTTTTGCAAATGTATAGGTTGGTGCCACAAGAATAATAATCCAAACATAGGCTAAGTAATTTAACATGAACCAATTATTTTGACCAGTTATAATAAGTTACACCGGTTGTCAAGTTTTTAATATTTTTTTTCAAAATCTTTTACTGAAAACCCTAATCCTAAAAGGCTTAGCTAGCGGCAATCGCCACTATTAGCATCGATCAACGTAATCTGCAACAAGAGGAGTGAGATGAGGCTGCAACAAGAGGCTGTTGTAGTTATCTTGTAGTTTTGATTTTGCTGCTCGTCTCATGGCGGCTGGTTCTCGAACTTGTAGTCCCTCGACACTCGATAGTGGCAACAAGCCGTGGAGTCTGTGTGCGACGATTATTGATTGTTTTTCATACCAGAGCCCAAGGAGGGTTTTTTTTTAGTGATTTTTTAGGATGGTTTGAGTTTTTTTTAAAGAACATTTGAAATTTATCAATAATAAATTATTGTTACCAATGATTAAATAAAACAAAAATAAGTAGAATTTTACCTCTACTAATAATATTGGAGAAGTACATTAACCTTAAAAAGTTAAGAACAACATACTCTATGTAAATCATGTAAATAAACCCCTTTTAACAATTTTATTTTTATAATGGATTCATTGTTTTGCTATTTCGTATAAATTCCTTTATGCAAATTAACATACTTATTTTTTATTTTATTTTATTAGACATATCCCGTCCCTGGAGGTGGACATTTGGGCTTGGGCCCATGGGCCGTCTGATAAACCCGCAGCCCGCACGATATATGAGTTTGATTTTTTTGAGTCAATTTAAATTGTGGACTTTTTGCCCGACCCATTTAACCCCTAGGTTAAATGGGTAGTCCGTGGGCTTTTTACATTTTTAATTTAAAAAATATAAAAATAAAATAATTAGAATAAAATAAAAAATAAAACTTAGTTATAATTTAGAAATTAAAATAGAAAGTGACTTTGTTCTATGCAGTTTGTAACATTTGGCATATGTATATATTTATATAGGTGCTGCATATGTATAAATTACTAGATTTTGACCGATGCGTTGCACGGGATATACAAAATGTTTAAAATTTTATTTAAATTTTATATTGTATGTAATGTAATTTGTTATACTTTTCTTTTCATGCATATTTTCATCAAAAAATATTCATCCCCATTTGTATATTTTTTTCCACACTTTCTATGTTCGTAAAATAAAACATTCAATAAATTATTTAAATCAAGAAAGAAATTGCCATAAAAAAAATACATTCAAATTAAAATTATTATAGTAAAAAATATAATTTCACCACTTAAACAAATAAAGTATGTGAACATGTGCGATGCACGGATGAATTGTGAGGAGTGTAAATTTCTACTTGCTTTTATAAGAAAAAATATTTATCCCTATATGTTATATTTTGTATATAATTTTTATTTTGATATATTGGCATATACATATCAATGTATAAGAGAAAATTAAAATTTGTCTAGGTAGAAGAAAATCACGAATAATTTATTTAAATGAAAAGATAATAAATAAAAAATAAATAATTATTTGCTTAAAATTAATTTTAGACACTAAATTTGTGTGGAGAAAATAATAGTGATTATGTTGATTTAATTTGATTTTTGATATGTAATTAAATATATATTAATTATGTAACAATATTAACTTTGATTGGACACAAATCTTTAGTAAAAAAGTTTTGTCTCCATGAATTTAATGTAAATTTTTCTACTTGTTTTTTATAAAAAAAATGTTCATCCCCGTGTGTTATGTTTTATATATTTTATATGGTAAATTAAGTCTAAATTTCTCTTGATACTTTCATAAAAAATATTCATCCCCATTTGTTATATTTTTTCATACTTTCTATATTCGTAAAATAAAATATTCAATAAATCATTTAAATCAAGAAAAAGACAATCATAAAAAATACATTCAAATTAAAATTATTATCATAAAAAATATAATTTTATCATAATAATTTAAATATTAATGCGACTTCAGGTAAATTGTTCATCCTGTCAATTAAGTAGAAATTTCTACTTGTTTTATAAGAAAAAAAATTCACCCATGTGTTATATGTTATATATGATTTTTATTTTAATATATTGGCATAAACATATGAATGTATAAAAGAAAAGTAAAATTTGTTATATATGATTTAATTTGATTTTTGTTATGTAATTAAATATATTAATTATGTAAAAGAAATTTTAACTTTGATTGGACAAAAATCTTTAGTAAAAAAATTTATCCTCTTGAATTCAATGGAAATTTTTCTACTTGTTTTTATAAAAAAATATTTATCCCCGTGTGTTATATTTTATATGGTATGTTAAGTCTAAATTTATTTTGATACTTTCATGAAAAATCATCCCCATTTGTTATATTTTTTTATACTTACCATGTTCTTAAAATAAAATATTTAATAAATTAATTAAATAAGGAAAGAGACAGCCATAAAAAAAATACATTGAAATTAAAATTATTATAATAAAAAATATAATTTCACCATAATAATTTAAATATTAACGTGTCTTCAAGTAAATTGTTTATCCTCGTGAATTAAGTGAAAATTTTTACTTGCTTTTATAAGAAAAAATATTAATTTCTATGTATTATATTTTATATATAATTTTTATTTTAATACATTGACATATAAATATCAATGTATAAAATAAAATTAAAATTTGTCTAGGTAGAAGAAAATCATGAATGATTTATTTATAAAAAAAAAGAGTTGTGTACTAACAGTGTAAAACAACACTGTCATCCAATCACAACTATCATGTATGGTGAGTTTATTGACTTTTACAATAACTATTTTAGAAGTCATACTAACGATGATTTCTCATTGGTTAACAATGTAAAACACTGTCATGACCATTAAACTCATTTATTTAAGTGAGAAGATAATTGATAAAAAAAGAATAATTATTTGCTTAAAAATTAATTTTATACACTAATTTTGCATGGAGAAAATAATAGTGATTATATTTATTCAATTTGATTTTTTATGTAATTAAATATATATTGATTATCTAAAAGAAAATTTAGCTTTTATTGGACAAAAATATTTAGTAAAAAAGTTTATTCCTATGAATTCAGTGTAAATTTTTCTACTTATTTTTATAAAAAATGTTCATCCCCATGTGTCATATTTTATATATTTTATATGATAAATTAAGTCTAAATTTGTCTTCATACTTTCGTGAAAAATATTCATCTCCATTTGTTATATTTTTTTCATACTTTCTACGTTCATAATATAAAACTTACAATAAATTATTTAAATAAGGAAAGAGACAGCTATAAAAAAATACATTCAAATTAAAATTATAATATTAAAATTATAGTAATAAAAAAAATATTATTTCACCATAATAATTTAGATATTAATGTGACTTCTGTTAAATTGTTCATCCCCGTGAATTAAGTAAAAAATTTCTACTTGTTTATATATATATATATATATATATATATATATATATATATATATATTCATCGCTATGTGTTTCATTTTATATATTTTTTTTTGTTTTAATATATTAGCATATATATATATCAATGTATAAAATAAAATTAAAATTTGTTCAGATAGAAGAAAATCTTGAATAATTTGTTTAAGTGAGAAGATAATAAAAAAAGAATAATTATTTGGTTAAAAAATAATTTTAGACACTAACTTTGAGTGGAATAGTAGTTATGTTGATTTAATTCGGTTTTTGATATGTAATTAAATATATATTTATTATGTATAAGAATTTTTAATTTTGATTGGAGGAAAATCATTGGTAAAAAAGTTTATCCCCTTGAATTCAATGTAAATTTTCTTACTTGTTTTAATAAAAAATGTTCATCCTTGTGTGTTATAGTTTATATATCTAATATGGTAAGTCAAATCTCATTTTCTCTTCATATTTAAAAAAAAAAAATATTCACCCAATTTTTATATTTTTTCATACTTTCTATGTTCGTAAAATGAAACATTTAATAATTATTTTAGTCAAGAAAGAGACAACCATAAAAAATACATTTAAATTAAAATTATTATAAAAAAATAATATAATTTCACCACTTAAACAAAGAAAGTATGTGGATTTGTGCGATGCATGGGGTGAATTATGAGGAGTGCAATTTCTTTAATTTCCTTTGTTATTAAAAATAAGAAATAATACTTATCTTTTATTCTAATACACTTAACTTCGTTTATTTGAATATTTTTGTAAGTCATTGTCTCTCATGATGTATCACAAAACAATTAAAAAAAAATTAGACATCAATATAAAAAGATTGTTAATTTTCTAATGACTTTTCGTAGATGATGCCATAGATTTTGTTTATACCATTTATATTCTTTAAAATTATATTCCTAAAATTGTGAAAAAAAATATTCCTAAACAATAACAAATTCATAAAGTTCACATCCAAATTTATGAGTGTATGATATAATAAGTTTAACAATGTTTATGTTATGTTGACTATTAAAAAATTTTCTTAAAAGTTATACCAACATTGATTTGTGATTGAATGACTGTAAAATAGTTTTACACACCATTAAACTCGTATTTTTATGACTGTAATAAAAACTTATATTAATTACTTCTGTAATAAAAACTTATATTAATGACTGTGTAAATAGTACATTATATTATATTTGAAGTATATATTACACATCAAAGTTTATTTTTATTTTTATGTCCTATAATAAAATTTGATTCTATTGATGATCCATGTAATTGATTTTAAAAACTGATAACATGTTAAATAGTATTTTTATATTATATTTAGATTATATATTTCTTTTTATATTTTAAAATATGCATGATGGAATACATTAATCAATATCTTTAAAGTATTAATTAACATTTTTGTTATTCTAAAGCAAAAAAATAATATAAGCATTTATTGAATATCAAAATTATGATTTTTTTAATTTATCAAATTTATAACAAATTAGTTATTCCATTGTAAAGTTGACCAAATTGAGAGATTAAATTTGTTACAAAAGTAAAAATTTTGAATAATAATATTGTCAGATATATTTATGATAGATTAGTTATTTTTTCTTTTAATTTGATTTTTAAAGTCTATTAAATTCATTACAAATTAATTTCTAAATCTGTCAATTCTATAATAAATTTAATCTTTAGCTTTATACTAGAAAGACAAATTAATTATAAAGTACCTGATTTACAATTTTGATTACTCATAATTACATTAATAAAAATGAAAACTTGTATTTCAAATAGCACTTTTTAAAATTGATTATATATATATATATATATATATATATATATATATATATATATATTAAATAATACTTTTATATTATATTAAAATTATATATTTATTTTATATTTTAAAATATATATGATTGAATGCATTAATATTTTTTTATTAATCAATATTTTATAGAGACTTAATCACTCAATCAATCAATATGCATAATAAATTTAATCATTCAATCTATCATTTTAAATATTAAATTAAATAATGACTACATATAATATAGTCTAGTTGTTTATTTATATTTTGATTTCAGTATACAGAAATTTTTATTTTAGATTTTATAATTAATTTGAATATGTTTTAATATAAAAAAAACAGATTTTAAATTAGTTTGTATTTAATTTGCATTTAAGTATCATTAATTGCTCTAGAAATATCATTAATACCTTACAAAACATGAGGCTGTATAATTACATATCTACCCTTAAAATGAGCGGGAAAATTGAATTTACTAAATTACCCACGACTCGTACTTTTTTATATATAAAGATAAAGATTTGACATAATATGTAGTATGGCATTCGATGAAACCTTCTTGCTTGCTAATGTTATCATAATAAATTATTTGGCTTTTTCCAAAAAAAAAAGTTTAAAAAATTGTTAAATTTTAATTTTCAATTTTTTTTGTAGTTACAGGCCGGCCCATTTAGTCCGCAGGCTAAACGAGCGGTTGCGGGCTCATTAAAACAGAACCCGTTTATTTTGCGGACTAAACGGTTTACGAGCTAAACGGGCGGACTTACCCGTTTGCCTAGCTCTACCCGTCACTTTACCTATATAGTGATGCACGAGTAAACCAGTTTTTGGCTACTTCAACGTAGTCAAATCCTTCTGAAAATAGTAGATAACATGATTCACGGAGTGGTGTAAGACCCTTCACATGTGGAAGGAAGCGTATTCGATTTCTTCGTGTGCAAAATTCCCTTAGGTCAGCGGTAGGTGGTGGGAGCACATTTGGGTGGCTGTGCATCCCCACACCAAACCACATACATAAGTATAACTTCCCTCTCCTTTCCTTTTCACCAATTTCTCTGGGGATTATTTCTAGGTTTTCCCTCACCAACTTCTTTAATCGCTTCCCCCAAGGTTTTCCATTACATGCTAACAATATTTTTAATCAAAAATAAAATCTGCCTTTGATCAGGTTTCAATGGAAGAAGAAGGAAAAGAATCTAAAGGGACGAAGAGCCAGAGGCCAAGTGGGAGAGACAGAGAAGAAGAGGAGAGGGACAGGTTGACTGAGTTGCCTGACTGTGTTCTGCTCCACATAATGAATTTTATGGACACGACATATGCAGTTAGGACTTGTATTTTGTCCAAACGATGGGAGAACCTTTGGAAACGTCTCGCTACTCTCTCTTTCTTTCATTCTAACCCCTTTCACTCTGGCTCTTTCCTTTACACTCACCTTAGAAGGGTTGCCAATTTCAACAAGTTTGTATCTCAGGTTTTGTCTCGTCGGGATAGTTCCATTTCACTGCTTAGTTTTCGTTTTTGGGGCTTCGGTCCATTTGAGTCCGAACTCCTGAATATGGCCATGAAATATGCTGCATTACACAATGTTCAGCGGTTGACTATTGACATACCTTTCAATTTCAGAAACTTACCCATCTGTTTTGACCCTTTCATTTTTTCCTGTCCCTCTTTGACATTTCTCAAGCTTTCCAGTATATATGCTGCTGGCACTCCTTCCGAACTTCCAAAGTCTCTGCGGTTACCAGCATTGAAAAGCTTGTTTCTGGGTAGTGTTAGTTTCACTGCAAGTGACAATGGCTGCGCTGAACCCTTTTCAACCTGTAACTTGTTGAATACTCTGGTCCTTCAACGTTGCTCTTTGCACAAGGATGCAAAAGTACTCTTCATATCTAATTCTAACCTTCGGAGTTTAAGCCTGGACAATACCTTTCGAGCTACCACCAACAACCCAGACATCTCTCAACTCAAAATTGTGCTGTCTACTCCAAATCTTAGTTCTCTCACAATCACCAATTATTTGGGTTCCGGTTATCAACCACTCTCCTCGACATGTAATCTTTCGTGTCTTGAAGAAGGAACTATTCACACTCACACTCACACCACTACTAATATATCTTATTCAGTCCACATTGGCTGGCTGCAACTCTTCACTAATGTAAAGATATTGACACTTTCTTCAAATACCCTTAAGATAATACTAAAGGTAAGTTACTTTAGTTTGTTTTCTCCTCTTTTTATTTTCATAATGCTAATGTAATGTCTGCATTCTTATGTCAAAAACTTTTTGGCTATACAGCTATGCTCAATCTTGCATTTTTACTAACTTTTTCTCTGCACTCTAATTGTGTAGGGTCTATCAAATCTTGCTACCATGAGAACTCAACCTCCGTGCTTTGTTAGATTGGAGTCATTGAAGGTGAAAATGGATCCATACATTAAAATATCCGATGAAGAAGTAAACAGGGCAGTGGAGTACTTACTTCAGAACTCTCCACTAATCAGAGCTGTGCTGTCATAAATTGCTGAAACTTATATCAATGTTCCTTGCTTAACTATTTAGGTAAATATTTTACAAATTATTCAATTCTTACTTCATTTTATGTTTCCCTTTCTTGCTGATGCTCTCTTCTTGCAACAAATTATAGGGTGTTTGATTGTGATTCCTTGTTGTAGCTGTTTTCTTATTTGGCTTTGATAGATGAATTACTTTTTAAGAAACCATCACTGTGGGGAATGTATCTGAAACATACAATTTTTTTATTCTTCAGAGGTGGTTGGTAAAATTCATGCTTAAACATGTGAAGATGTTTTACAAATTATTCAGTTTTACCTTGTTTTATGATTACCTTCCTGCCTTACATGCTCTTACAGTAAATGATAGATTGCTATATTGTGATTGCCTTGTTTATATTGCTTGTTATAAATTTGTAACTTGGCTTTGACACATGAAAATTTTAAATTTAAGAAACTATCACTGTGGGAAACAGCATGACAAAAATCTGCTATTAATATCAAGAAATACATTCTTGGGTGATGCAGAAACAGTGACAGTACATGGTTTATAGAACATTATTAGCAGAGGAAAATAGGATCAGATAATGACATGATCAAATGATATCATTTACGTAGGTAAAACAGAAAAGAAGGAAACCGCAAGGGAAAAACAAGAGTTTGAATATGAACAGAGATAAAGGTTGACTGGTTGAGCATGGTAAATAAAAAAAACAGAAAGAGTAAATGATGATTTTAATCTTTTTTGGCTTAGAGTGTATCACATAGCAAGTAACAATTAACAAAGAAATAAGACAGTCTGTGATGAACAGAGTAAAAAAGTTAATTGAGATAAGGACATGAATTTGGAATCTGAATTCAATGTACAAGTCCCAAGACTAGTAGTAAATTCCTAATCAATTGCCTACTGATAAAAAATATTTGTACAACTCTAAACAGAGTATAATATTCTTTATACATAATATTTTTCTCACATTTTTCAACATTACTACCATTTTTTTTCTCTCTTCTTTTGCTTTATTCCAATTAATGACTTACCTCATTTTATGCATTTGAAAGCAGTAAATTTAAGAAATATTTATGTAAATTTCACAGGTAAGGTGTGTTTGAAGGAAAAGGAACAATGGGGAAGTTGAAGTTTAAGTTGAAGAGAAGGATGCAGAGTGGCAGAGATAGAACTGAGTACAAGGACAGGATCAGTGATAAATGACATTGTTTTGCTCCACAAAGAAATTTATGAACACAAAACAAGCTGTTCAGACTTTTTTTATGTCTTGTCTACTAGATGGAAGGAATTTTGGAAATATTTCATTAATCTCATTGAATTTCTTAGCTAGGCTTTATCAACCTTCACCCATTTCGTCATATTTGTATCTTTTGTGCCGACTCATCGTGATGGCTCCATTTCCCTGCATAATCTTGGTTTAAGGCATAAAATTTGTATTGAATGCGAACTCCTGGATTAGGTCATGGAATATGCTGTGTCACATAATGTCCAGCAGTTGAAAATTGATGTTAATTTAAATTTTGAATAAGGTTTTAAGTTTCACCCTTTCATCTTTTCTTGTTAGTCTTTGACATTTCTTTAAGTTTTCCATTTGGGCTGTCCCTTATGTGACAGAAGTTACAAATTTCCTGCAGTTGCCAGTTTTTATTATTATTTTTAAATTGTTGCAGGTTTAATTGCAAATAGCTACTAGGATTCATCCTAACACATTATAAATATAACCTAAATGAATCCAGTTGGGTGAGATTGAAAATCCGATTTTCATGCATTTAGCATTTTTAAGGCTTTACAAGAAACAATTTGCTGGATTCACTGAGGTGAAATTTAAGAGTGAGATTCTACTACTTTATTTCTTTTAACTGTATTGACGTATGGACAGTTGATGTTAGATAATAAATCATGTAGAGCTGTATTGCAAATTTTATCAACCCAAAAATTGTAAAGCCATCTCAGGCTTAAATTTTCATACATGTCCTTCATACTCATTCACTTTTCGTTGAATATTTCAGTCTTCCAATGAATGTTGCACATGCATGCTTAATATACGATACCAGTAATTGATGATGATTAATATTGCTCTTATACAAGTCATCGGATCCACTGGTTTTGGAACCACATACTAGGCAACTGCGATAACATTGCATAAATTAATAAGGAAGAATTCAATTTCTAGAGAGACTCACTTTTCATTGAGTTTCTTGATTCCTCTTATAGTTTAGCACGCATGGAATTTGTGGTTCAAGGAAAATGGAATGTTGCAGAGGGAGGAAGAACCTTATTTGTACATGCCAATCTAACATAAATGGAATTGGCAATTTTGTCCTAAAAAAGGCATCTTTGTTAGCTTTTTAATCTCAACGGTTCAATTAATCCAAGGGTATACAAATTGGAGATGGGCTGGACTGCTGGAGACAAGGTTTGAAGGATAATAAGAAGTGACATCAATTTACAATATTATGTTAGATAACATTTAAAATAGTTCTTATAAATTGAAATTTAATTATAATTACATATATAATTATATAATTTTAATTTTTAAGATATCTCGAGAAGAGGTTAATATTTAAATTATGAATTAGAATTTTAATAGAAATTGCTAGAAAATATGTTAATATTTAAATTATTATGAATTAGTATTCTAATAGAAATTTCATATACTCGCATATAAATAGGCAATGTTACAAAATTACAACACAATTTAGGCATTGATCATTAGTGTTTTTACTTGATTTTATTTAACTCGGTTGATTTTTTTTAAAACTTTCAACATATTACTTTTTACAAATTTTATTATTTTTAATTTGTAGATGTAATTTTAAATATTTTCAAAAAATATTAATTTTAATGAGAAGATTTACATTAACTTAAATCTAAAATATATATTATCTCAATTTAAAAGTAAGATAATTTTATATTATATTATTCTTTTAATATTTATATTTCAGTCTACTATATGTTATGAAAATATAATTTAAGTATCAGGTTTTTTATTCCTATATCCATGTCACAATTCTAATTCCGTAAAAAAAATGTCACAATTGTAATTTAAGTTTTTAGCTTGGTTCAACTACAAATACTTATGAATATTCATACAAGATTTCTAAGTTACAGTAAATTGGATATGAATAATAGTAGTCACTCCTCATTATATGTTCATATTGGTAATGTTATGGCGGAACGATATTGTATCAAATTATCAAACATATATAACCCTTTAAATAAAATATTTTTTATATTTTTTTTATTTAAATCAATATTTCAGTCATGTGTTATTGAAAGAAAAAAAAATAATGGCGTGCCGTTCACAGGCAGAAATCTAGTTATACTCCTTCATAAAAGTTAGTGGAATATTATAGCAAATCTATACCATTATATAAAGGGAATATGTCTTTTAGTAACTATTTCTGGTCTCCATTTTTACATGGACATCTGTGCCCCTTAATTATTTTTCAACTCCATATTCATGCAACTGTAATATGCAGTTAAAAGGATATAATAGGAAAAAGAAGAAGGTGAATAGAGACACAAAAACTCAAATTTTAAACTGGTGTAAACGTAAGTGACTCTCCCCTCCCTTTACGCATGTTATCTTTGCTTCCACTATGCCTCTTTCTTGCTTGGCATCTCTCTCAAAACCACCTCCAACATTAGAATCTCAAAAACATATACCATTCTTCTACACACCACTTTCTTGCTTTCCATATTCTCTTATGCTCAAATCGTATTCTTCTCCCACATCAGCTCCTTCTCTTATTCTCATTTGTTCCTTTTTCTTATTACATTCTCATTTGGATCCTTCTTTAGTTTATTTTCATGTTAGCGTTCTGGCAACCCATGTAATTCTTTGTAATGGTTGCTTCCAAGATCGTCAAATGCATTTACAGTGTCGAAGGTTTTCATCCCAACTCACTCCTGTACACATCTCTCTCTAATTTTAATTTACTTTATTTATTATGATTTTCACTGTTTCAATTCAATGCCTGACAGAAAATAATTTCATGGGGGCATGGAGTTGGAAACTGTCATTGTCAAATTGTCAGATGAGCAATGGTATTACATCTATTTTTTTTTCTTGAGTTTAATTGTCAAATTAACACCCTTTTGTTAGCCTATTTCATCTCATCGCAGGACTGAACCTTATGGTGGCACAGGCATTGAGTTATACAGCAACTTCAAGGGTTTGGCCTCTCTAAATTTCAACCCCTTTTTTTCTAAATTTTTCCTTGATTTTAACCCCTTTTTCTCTAATTCTTTTCTTAATTCTTTTTCTTAATTTTGAGATCCTTCACGTTAAATATTTTGCAGATGTACAGTTGAAATGAGGAAGAGGAATTCAGATTGGTGAAGGACACCTGCGATGTCAAATTTGCTAAAGTGGAAACTGGCAAGATTTCAAACTGGTTGTGTAATTTCTACTAAAATTTCCTGTTTCCTCTTTGTAAGCCTAAGCTGAATGCAGCATAGAGGCGGTGGTTTGGGATCTGCTTTCATTCCTATTGCTGAGTATGAAAGTGAATTTAGAAAGAGTAATAGCAGAAAAGATGTGAGGCAATTGTACAGTGGTAAGAACCATTATGATCTTCTGGTATGAGGAAATGTACCAACAAAGGAAAATGCCATTTTGTAATGTTGTTAATATTGAATGATATATGTCAAAAACAATTTTCCACGTTGTCTAAAGGAACTTTTTATTTTAATCCCTTCTACTCATTGCCAATGTTCAGATAGGCTTCCTTAATTTTCTCCAACACTAACTCTATCAGCATCTTATGTAAACGCAAACAGGACACAGGTTCTTATAGTAGACAAAGGAATATTACTAACCAAAGAGAACACATATGTTGATACTTGATAGCAATATGATGTGATAAAACAAAACACAGAAACGATATGAAAGAAGGTGTTTTTTTTTTTTTTTTTTTTTTTTTGTAAATAAGAAAGAAGTTACTGATTTGGCTTGCTTATCTTATTTTTAAAATTGTAATATATCCTGCGTGAAGCATTCACTTTTTCAAGGCCACAGATTGTGACATGTGACAATGCAGTTAAATTTGAACTGTTACATTAATTTAAGTTATCTATGTGAATAGAATTGGCAAATAGAATGTGACGCACATCGGAAGATCATCTATTCCAGGAAAAACAGAAGTTTTTAATGGTAGCCAACGTAAAAATTGTTTATTTAATTACTGGAATATTGAATCAATGATAAGAGATATAACAATTGCGTGTGATTAAAAAAGGTGGTTCCTCCCTTATAAGATGATCGAAAAGGGAGTAGTACCATTTTTCCGAAACCAATCATAAGATCCGCTTAGTAGTTGCTCAATTAACGGGGGTGTGAAGTGTGGACACAAATATTGTGGCTGGAGGTGCTGAAAATGATAATCTTTTGCTGTGGTTATGAAATGAATTTGCACAATATAAAACTCGACATCATAATGAAACAGTGAAACAGGAAGAAAGATTGGAGGTATATGATGCACAAAGGGAGCATAATAAACAAATAGGCATAAGAAGTAAAAAAAGGAAGCTTATAAAAAAAAGTAAAAAAAAAAGGAAAATTTTGTAACTACTAATTAAAAGAAACCATAGCTAGATAAGAGATATCACAATCATGTTAGTACACAATGATCCCAGCATTGAGTGGTGCCATTGTGGTGTTGGCACAATGATTTATTAATAAAGAAAATGATCGATGGAATATGTCAAAAAATAATATATTGAATTATATGTTACCATAATAAACAAACAACCACAAGAAGTAAAAAAAGATCTTGTAAAAAAAAAAGTAAAAAAAAAAATCTGTATACATAAACATGTAATAAAAAAAATCTTCTGTAAAAAAAAAAGTAAAAAAAATCTGTATACATAAACATGTAATAAAAAAACATTAAACCAAAATAACACATCAATATAGCATAAAATGTTAAAATGCATTAATTTTAGTGCAATAAAATGTGATAACGAAATAGAAAAGCGGATAATAATAATAATAATAATAATAATAATAATAAAAATAATATACAAAGTAAAATGTTCATAAATAGAAAAGCTCCATATCTTTATCTTTATATATATAAAAGTAATAGTTTTTCATCCTAAAAAGAAAATAATTTTCCGCCTAAAATAGGGATATATTTGTATTTTCATGTTATGTTATTCTCATAGAGAAAATATTTTCTCACTCATCCTAAAAATGAAATAATTACCCGCCTAAAATAGGAGTATATTTGTATTTTCGTGTTATGTTATTCTCATAAAGGAAATATTTTCCCGCTAAAAAATTTGGCATTATGACTGTAATATAATTAAAGGAAAAATATAATTAAATCACCTTAATATTATTGCCGAATTTATAGCTGGACAATTAAAGAATAGAGTTTCGTTTTGTAAAATGATGAAAAAAGCTATTGAATTAACCGAACAAGCGGGTACAAAAGGAGTTCAAGTACAAATTGCAGGACGTATCGATGGAAAAGAAATTGTACATGTTGAATGGATCAGAGAAGGTAGGGTTCCTCTACAAACCATTCGAGCTAAAATTGATTATTGTTGCTATACAGTTAGAACTATTTATGGGGTTTTAGGGATCAAAGTTTGGATATTTTCTAAATAAAGAAAAATATGTTATTCTTTATCTTAAATATCCTATATTTTTTTTATAGAAAACAAAAATGAAAAATTATGATTAAAAATAAGTGTAATTTCTTATGATTAGTCATAAGTTAATTATGATTTATATAAAATAATATATTAGTCATATGTTAATGAAAAAAAGTAAAAATAACTAATTAACTTATGACTAATATATTATTTCTTATTATTAAAAAAATAAGTGTAATGAAAATATTTTAATATAATAAGTCTAATATAACTTTCAATATAAACATTATTTTTGTTTATAAATAGAAATCAATTAATATATGTAAAGATATTTTTAAAAAAATGTTTGAATAAATTAAATTAATTCAATGTTAATTTATGTTAATAATAATATGATGATATGATTATATAATTACTTTCTGTAATTAATTTTACAAAATTTAAAATTTGAACAATGTCTAACAATTCGTCCAATTGCATTTAATTAGTAATTGATATAATTTTATGTTATATAATTGATAATTGATATAATTGACAGAATTGATTTTATAGATTTGATCAAAATTAAATGGTAATCAAAATTGATTGCGATTAAATGGTAATTAATTGAAATTTTGCAAAATGAATCATTCTCTAATATCAATATTCAATTATGTTTATATTTCATAACTGATAATTACATTATTAATTGTAATTAATTTATTTATACAATTGAGTTAATATTATAATTATATTTAAATCAATTCGATTATATAATTACTTTCCGTAATTAATTAATATGGTTATAAAAATAACCTTTTCTTAGTGAGTTTATGCGCTAACCATGAGAATGCACACGGGTTGTTAGATAAACTGCAACAAATTAAATTTTTTCCAAGAAAATGAAGATTTTTTCAACAATGAGTTTCATAGGAGCTGTGATAGAATGTTATCTCTTGCTGATTTCATTGGACAGATAATTGTAGGTTAACCAATGAAAAACATTATTTTTTTTCATTTGTTTTGTTTTTTTTTTCTTGATCAACATTTTCTATCCTCTTCTATACTAATCAATGATCCATTTTTTATATTATTTTGTAGTTAATCCCTGCAAATGTGGTAAACAATTTTGAGACAAAAAAATGATTATTCTAGAAGATGATGACGGGATGATGTTTAATGCTTAATGCATGCCCAAGAGAAGAAAAAAAGACATAACAATGCTTAATGCTTATTGTATGTTGATGAGTTTTTTTTTTTCTTTTTTGCTGAATTGTATGTTGATGAGTTCATAAGGACAAAGCAATATATTAGTGTTGTATGTTGATGAGTTCATAAGGACAAAGAACCTTATAGTGAAAAATGTTCTTCATTTCACATTTCCTGAGAATAATTTTGAGATCCTATATGTTGCATTAATTAGACACCGGGTAGGAGATTTTAGGTTTTTCAAGATTTCTTAAAATATATTTTAGTTGATGTTTAAATTGTTAGCGTGTTAGAACAATTTTATTTCATTTATTTTCATCTATTCAATTTTATTTCGTCTTTTGTTAGAACAACAATGTTGTCTACTTTACAAATTATTTTTCTCTTTTATGTTTATTAAATATGGGAATATAAAAAAAACGTGGTCATTATTTTAAGGGTTAATTAAGTTTTTTGTCCCTAAACTTTTTTAAAAATTCGGTTTTTAGTCCTTAAATTTAGTTTGACTAGTCAAGGTCTCCAAACTTTTTAAAGTCCCTGAACAAAATTTTGACTGGTCAAAGTCCCTAAACTTTTTAAAAAATCAGTTTTTAGTCTCTAAACTTTTTCAAAATTCAGTTTTTAGTTCCTGAATTAATGAGATTTCAGGGGACTAAAAACCGAATTTTTAAAAAAAATTAGGAATTAAAAACCAAATTTTTAAAAAGTTTAGGGACCTTAACCGGTCAAACTAAAGTTTAGGGGACTAAAAACCGAATTTTTTAAAAAGTTTAGGGACCTTGACTAGTCAAACTAAAGTTTAGGAACTAAAAACCGAATTTTGAAAAAGTTTAGGGACTAAAAACTTAGTTAACCCTTATTTTAATATCAAATGGAGTTAAAAAAAATAGTGAATAAATAAAAAAATATTCTTTTAATATCAAACGTGTTGTGGTCGTTATTTTAATATATATATATTTGTATACATTGTAATTATTATTATTATTATAAGATATAAAATAATTTTATTAAGAAAAGAAAAATAATTGTACAAAAAATTAAATGAAGGAAGAAAAATAATTGAACAAAAAAATAAAAAATAAAAAAACATTTTACAATAAAATAATAATTAAGGGAAATAAATTAAATTATGTATTACTAAATGAATGATAATCAAGTTAATGTAGTTGTATAGGCTTGTGAAAAACAAATGTACTTTTATTTTTCTTGAATTGATCAATCCTTATGCTCAAGTCAATTTACTTATTAATAACAATTTAGCTTATAAAAAGAAGCTTTAGTGGTTAAATTAATTGGTACCTAACTTTATTTATTTTGAATTAGTGCACTTATAAAGTTGTCAGGTCATTAGAAACAAAATGGAGATTTGAAAATTTATAACATCTAAAGTTTGATTTATTATGGATACAATTGTATGAACTATATGTCACTTTTATGTTATTTGAGGCTTTGTTTACAACATTTGTTATTTAGTAATTCCATTATGTGTTGATAAATTATAGAATGTTGAGTCAGTGTAATAACCTTGGAATTTTGTGATATCAAATGAAATGTTGTATAATTATGGTTCTTCTTTTTTGTTTTAGGAGAAAAGAAAAGCTAGATAATATGATCAAAATTGAATGCATGTGAGGTTTGTATTTAGCTTCATTTTATAGTCTTTGAAAAAAGTTTCGAGATATGCATGAAGGGAGCTTACGAAAGTGTGCTCATATGCTTGCAGCTGGCATCTTTGGTGGCTATGAAGTGTGTTGCATTGGAGCAGGGGTTGGTAAGAAGTGGGGGTGTAAAGTTAAATGAGGAATTTAAAAAGTTGATTGGACAAGTAGTTGTTTATTGTGTAGGAGATTTCTTTTGTGCTAATTATGTAAGGGTTTTATGTAGAGAGACTTTGTTATTGGAAGGGGGTGTGTAAGAGGGTGAGAGTTGTGTAATCTAATTAAAAGAGTCAATTTTAGTATACTCAACTCATAAATTAAATCATGTTAAAATAATATTAATATTAAATTAATTTTATTTTTAATAAATTTAAACCATGAAAGAAATCTCAATTGGGTTGACACTTGACTTACAATTATCTAAAAAAATTGTACTTCTATTTATATTGTTAATTATAAATTAATATTTTGTAAATCTTTTATCTCACTTATGTTCATAATAATATAAATCTATGATTGTTATATTTATAAATTTTTGCTTATTATTTTTTATTTAATCTTATATTGTTTATAGCAAACTTTTAGATAATATGTAATTTTAATCATTGTGTTACTATTTGTTCGATAAAAAACAATTATTCTGTAACTATTTAGTTTGTTTTTTATCTAAAAGTTTTAAAAAAATTTAAAATAAAAATTAACTTTTTAATCTATTAACCCTTTTTATCCCACTAATCTTCTAATTATCTAAATTTATGTTATCTTTATCAACCACTTGACTAATTTACTATTTTTGTGATGAAATCATTGGATCAATTTTTCAAGTGGTGGTCATTTGAATTATTAAAAATTAAAAGTATTATATTGTGTAATATATAGTAAATTATTTTATATAATTAAGTTTTATTATATATTATTTTATATTGGTTTGCAAGTAGCATCACTCAAAATAAATATTCATATAGTTTTAAATGAGTTTTTCATTTCAATATATATATATATATATATATATATATATATATATATTAAAATTATAGAGTATATATTATTATTAAAATATTATTAAATTATATTTAATAACAAAAAATAACTTTCTATTTAATGAGAAATTATTCAAATTAATTGTAAATATTACGTGTGATATATTTACTCTACAACATAATAATGAATATGAAACTTTTTCATATCATTAAAATATTGAGTATAACACAACTAGAAATTTAAAGATGGTAAATAATATAGAATTTCAAATGAATTTCTTCTTCTTCTTATTATTGGATGTTAAAATGATTAAATATATTATACTGTATTTATTATGACAACCTAGATTTAAATGTTGTAATTTTAAAATATGAAATATTAAAATAATTCAATTATTTTACAATGATATTTCAATATAAAAAAATTTATTATTTTCATAATAATTAAAGTTTATAAATAATATGTGATTAATTTAAAGTATACAAATATTTTAGTACCAAGAATAATTTAAAGTATCAATATCTAATAAAACAATTCAAACAAAACATCAATTACTTTTGTAAAACCAAACTAATTTAATTGTAATTGATTCTAAAATAAGTAAAATTCATGTTTAGAACGTGAATGAGATCTTACAAGTAAGAATATTCTTCATGTAATTACATGTCAGTACTAATGAATTCATACTTATGTTTTATTTGTATAACAATTGTATGTTAAATACTCATAAGTATCTCTATGTTATAACAATCTAAGCATTAATTAATATTCCTTACTTATTTTTCAGTTTTTTAATAGAAATACATATAAAAATTTATTATGTATTCATATTTCTTTAATTCATTATTATAATAATTCAATATAAATGTATAGTTTTGCATAAAATTATCTTATGACTTAACTAAATTATTAAATATTTTATTTCATACAAACAAAATATAGGTAAAATGTTTGCTTTGTTGTTTATTTCCTATGTTTACCAAAAAAAAAGTCTAAAATCAATAATTAGACAAATCATTTTTTATTTATTATCTTCTCACTTATGTTAATTATTGAAGATTTTCTTTTTCCTGTGTAAATTTAAATGTTCTTCTATATATTGATATCTATATGTAAATTTATTGTTATAGAAATTAAATACAAAATAGAAGTCATGGGAATGAATTTTTTTTTAATGAAAGTAAGTGGGAATAATTACACTTATCTCACAGGGATGATAAATTTCTTTGAAACCACATTAACATTTAAGTTTATTTGAATATTTGGACTACCAACTTTCAATAAGGAAGGTTCAAAAGAGGGTGAAGTATTATAATATGATTAAGATCCATCAAACTTCTATTGGAAATGAACCGATATAGGTAGTATCGTCAAAGGAGTAGTTTGAAGAAAAAAGAAGAAGAAAAAGTGTAAAAGAATAAAGAAGAATAGGAAATCAATTGACAACAAAGAAAGAATCTACATAAATGAAGAATGTGTGAACTTTGAAGAGAAAAATGGTAGGTTAAAAGTTAAATAACGCGTGAAGAGAGAAAACATAAGAAATTGATGCACAAATTTAGTGGCCATAATATATTTTTAAATTTATTTTCTAAAAATTAGTAGTCCTATGTTTTTAACAATTTAATCTCTTAACAAATTTTATAATAATACTTATAAACATTTCTAATATATTCACAATATAAAGACATATAATTTCAATTTTTACATGTTGGACGCATTTAAAAAAAAAGAAAAAAATAAAGTACATAATACCTCCCAAGCTCAGTTTAGTATAAGCTTCATCTTTCTTTCTATATAAAGAAAGAAATCATTAATAAATAAGTATAGCTATTGAGAATTAGGATTCCGCCTTAAGAATTCGTTTTGGAAAAAAAATTGAAGTCATTAGCTCAAGAGATTGCTTCATTATACCAATGTATATATATATATCTATAAAAAAAAGTATCCTGAAAATTTATTGCCAAAATTCACAAGCGTAAAAGGTAATCATTTTTTATAAGAGCATTAGCGGTAAGAGTTATCCTTTTTTAGAAGAGCATTAGTTTTTTTTTTTATCAATATAAGAGCATTAGCTGTAAGAGTAATTATAACACCATTATATTCAAATACATTTCTTTTATCAACCCAAAACTTCAAATGTGCTCATAAAAAATGTGGCAACTTTATAACATATCCATTTAAATCCTTAACTAACACAATGTTCACTAAATATTACATATTTGTAATTTGATTTTTTATAATGATTGTGTTATGGTAAATTCATAAGCAATAGATAGAAAATTGAAGTTTGTTTTTTATAGTTGTTGAATAAAAAGGGAAATATACATAAAATTTAAGCAAAAAATAGTCTCTTTTAAGGATATTAACTAATGGAACCTTTTTTTTTGGATAATCTGTCACACTTGTTGCCTAATTAGCCAAGTATGTGTGTGTGAGAAGGATTGATGTCATTTAACTGTGATAGGTGACTCAATGTATTCCTTTTTTTAAAATAAAAAAATCTTCTTTGAACAGATGGCATATTCTAGAACAACAATAATTTTTTGTAGAACCATCTTAAAGTCATTTTATTTGATCCAAAAGATGGGATGTATAAGCAAAAATATATTTGGCTTTCTATGAGGTTTGTAATTGCTTCACCTTTTAATTGTGTGATGGCAAATATGAAGTCATTTTATTTGATGAAAATGATGAAATGTATCAGCTTAAAACCTCTTAACAGATCCAACAATGCAAAAGAATTATAAATTTTAAACACTACAAAAGGTGAAGCCAAGGTTTATGGCCATTTTGGGCAAATAAATGCCCATGTGTTTTATTAACTTGGCCATAAACTAGCCATACAACAAAACATCGTTTATAACAATTATAGATTTAAAACTAGCTACTTTAGCAGTTGATAAAATATATGTTATCATTTGTCGAATTATGATTCATTTTATGCACCATCACCCTTTTGACTTTATCTTCAATTTTTTTTGTATAGGCTATTTTTGGAAAAGATTCATCTATTAAAGGATTCATCATGATATTTATAACAACGTTTTCAAGGTTTATGACTAGTTTTGAGCAGAAATAAATGGAACTTCTTGTGGTCTATAATTTGTTTTATTTTTTAGAAAGGGATTAAACCATTTTAGTTTCATCACACTATAAGGCATGTGACCATTTTAGTTTCATGAATTTGGGTGCCATTGATAGAGGACTGAAAAGCTATAAGAGGAGCTTAAAGTGGAGCCAAATATTAAAATAGGATTTTATGTAATTTGGGTTTAATGTGGACCTTTGTTGGGCCTTTTTATGTTTTAATTAGGTTTATTTTTAATTTGGGCCTTTTTAGTTATTTGGGTTATTAATGGGCCTTGGGCCTTTAGGTTCATAGTTATAAACAAGGCCAAATGTTATTTCTATAATCAGTTTTGACTCTCATTTGAAAATAAGCTTTTAGCTTTTGTGAGAGGAAACTCTCTATGTTCTTTGGAACTACCTTTGGTTCTTATCTTTGAATTTATGTATTCAAAGTGGCGAATCTTTCTCGACTTATCAATCCCTAGAGATTGTGGCGTCGTTCTTTCCATTTCTAGTCCCCAATCCGTTTTTTCCTTTTTTTCTTCTACAAATTTTTCCTTAATTTTTACTTGATTGGGATGCTGAATTTGTGATCCGTAAAGGGGTTCTCATCAGCCATGGTTGAATTCAATAGGATCATAATTAACATGAAAATTATGTTCTTTTTATTATTCACTTCATGTATTCACTCCTTAGTTGAGCTGAAAATTATGTATATAATCATATAAAGCATAATGATATTTGATACAAAGAAAAAAATCCAAACAAAAAATCTCACTCACTTTCTTTATCCCCGTGCATCACAGGGTAAAAATCTAGTTGTCACATATAGAAAATGTTTCAAGTTACTGTTTTGCACTATTAATTAATCAATTTCACTCTTAAACATAATTTTATTATGTTTTTAGATATACAATATATTTGCTAGCTGACTGATGAATTGGAGGGTAATTAGAAGTGTTGCTATACTTTGATTTAGTAGTTTGAATAACGGTTGGGTGCAAGGCTAATATTGGCTATCATTCTCGATTCCTTATATGCTATAAACCTTATTGGTGCATTAATCTCCAATGGTTGTAATTATCACTTTTTTGAAAATCGGACCGGACCGGCCGGTTCAACTGGTCAAACCAGGAACCGGTCTGGTGACTGGTCCGTTTACTTCAAAAAAATCAGAGCATCTCAGAACCGGTGGGAACCGATCGAACCAGTCTAAAATTGGTGCACAAAACCGGTTTGAAACGATCATTTTAAATTTTTTAATATTTTTAATTTAATCTAAAATATTTTTATGATATATAAAAATACATATTTAAATATTTCACATAGGTATCAATTATTTTGCCAACTATTATTAATTTTTATCTTATAAAACATAAAATTTAGTCATTTATATTAATTTATAATTTTTTAGATCATGATTTTTTATAATTTTATATTATTTTATTACTTAAAATATTATATAATATTAAAAATATAAAACTGGTTCAACCATGGTTCAAATACGGTTAGACCATTGAATCTTGAACCAATGCCTTCACCAGTTCAATCACCGGTCCAGTTTTAAAAACATTAGTAATTATAGTGCAGTTGTTTAATTCACTTTTGAAAACTTAAACATTTTCTTGATAGGACTGCTCATAGTTAGGTTATTAATAACCATAATCATTTAATAATTAATAATATTAAGTGATTATTATAACTAAATTATAATCTATTATGAAAATCGGTTATATAATTAGTTATATAATTGGGTATATATCCATAACTGGTTATATAATCGGTTATGAATATAAAATCAGTTTTAAAAATAATAAACAATTTTTTTATATCTCCTTACATATATAACTGAATAAGTTTATATGTGCTCTCATTACTCCATTCTCCCCACTTTTCCTCATATTTACTCTCATTTGAATACTCTCCTCTCATGAAGTGGTGGTGTAGTTCATTCTCCTAATATGCATCTGGTTCTTCTACTTTTCCTAAAAATTTTCTTATCAGTTTCTATAACTACTCTCATTCATAATATCTCCATAACTACCTACCTTCATTCACTTCTTTATCTGATGCTATATATTTTTTAATATTTCTTTTATCAGTTTTTCTAACTTTATTTTTTAACTCCGAAGATTTATCTCCTTCATCAATCATTTCAAATCCTTAATTCAATTAACTTTTCAATTTTCAAAGTTAATATTAAAAAAATTAAAGTTACATTGTTACATCTTCCCTTATCTTTGTTTTTTTTTTTTTTTAAAATTATAGTTTCTAATTTCTTTTATAATTAGTTCTTTTTTAACATTTCTTTCGATGTGCTATATAATTTTTTTTAAAATTTTATAGTCTCTAATCTTTTGGATTTTTTTAATAGATTTCTTTTATCAGTTTTTCTAACTCTATTTTTTAATCTCTTATAATTTTCTGTAGCTACTCACACTCATAATATTTCTATAACTAGTTTCATTCACTTCTTTATCCGATGCTATCTTTTTTTTAATATTTCTTTTTTTAGTTTTTCTAATTCTATTTTTTAATTCCGAAGATTTCTCAATGTGCTATATAATCCTCTTTTTTTTTCAAATTTCTTTCTATTAACTATATAAATAAAATAATAAAAATTTGAATAAGCACGTGCAATGCACGGGCTAAAACACTAGTTTATTATACTTTTATAGTCAATTTTATTCATTAATAATTATGTCATATTTAATTAAAATTAATTTTAAAGGTTAAAACCATTTTTAAAGGCCAAAATCAATTATTAATTTAAGATATATAAATAGTTATATAACAGGTTTTAGTTATAATTAGTTATATAACCAGTTTTGAATATAAAACCAATTAAATAAATGGTTATTAACTGGTTTTTCGTAACGGTTATGGTCTGGTTATAATAATCACTTGTCATATGTGGTTAATTTTTACAATAATTTTTAATTAACCAGTTATTACATAACCGGTTAATTATGGTTATGGTTAAATTTTTTACAATCGGATATTTTGAACACCCCTACTTGTTGATCGATGTGAAATATTGGGAATTATATAACAAGTACTGAGTAGATCTCAATTATAGGGTTTGTGTTGATGGTGAAAATTTTACAATAAGTTTTGATAAATACGAAAACTTATGAGATAACTTGTCACAATGATTCTAACCAATAAATAAAGTATTTTTTATCCGTGGGACTTAAAATTACAATCTCAAGGATGTATAAAAAAATACGCATTTACAAATTAGTCCATGTCATTTGTTGATGTTATAATAATATTTTTATATTTGATTTCTATGCTTACAATATTTTTATTTTTTATTTTAGTCCTTATACGAAAGAAGTTAAACTTCATTTTGATCCTTATACATAACTTGTATATTCCCCATTTAAAAATCATTAATGTTTAAGATTTTCAATTAAGAACAATAATAGATAAGTTGCTTATTGAAACAATTTTACTAAAATATCCTTACTCTCCATTAATGCATTACTTGCAACTATTTGGTGATTAATGGAAGTCGTTGAAAAATTGATAGGTACAATACTAAAAAATATTAGATTGTTGTAATTTATTTAGGATAAATTTGGAATAAAAGTTTTAATATTTCATTGAAAATTGAAAACATCAATCAGTATTTTTTTTAATCATAAAACATTAGTCATTTTAAAATAGAATGAGTAATTGATTTAAATTTTAAATTTGAACTTCTTTATTTATTTATTTATTTATTTGGTTACCACCATAATTAGGATCCTTAACTCTCCGGCAAGATTCCAAGGTATCTTCACAAGTTTGGATCCTTTGGACCGGCTATTGAACTAATCATCAATCTAGTACTTAGTTTCACTTAAAGCTCCTCACCGGCAGTTGCTTCCTCCACCAAAGAAACTGCTTCATGCAACTTTTTTACTTTTTGGAATTTTACATCTTGGATTGATGTAAGAGGCAATTCATGGGGGTGCAGGAAGCAATGCCCCTTCTTACCCCTCTCCAAGTATTTTGGAAGAATCATACTCAATCCTTCCCACAAATGTGTTGTCAACTTAACTTATTTATTTAGTTAAATAATTAAGTATAATTAGACATGTAATGAACTAAAATAATTTGTGAAAAATTTAATTCATTTACATTCCTAATCACATTGTTACGCATCATTTTTATCAATAATACAAATTCCGAATTTCCTCAAACTCTCGACTTTCCCTCTAATTTGGGCTCTAGTTTGCCGTCAACAGTGAAATAATAAGCTATCACGCTACAGAGGCCACAACTTTTGAATTGAGATTACCACAAGGGCACAAAATCTAGGTCGGACAAGCAAGAAAAACGCTTGGAACTAGCGATGTACATTCACATTATTGAAAATGTACTAATAATGTTGAATTAAGAAAATTAGAAAAATAAAATTACAACCATCAGTTGAATATCAATAACCCCATATATATGTTACACTTTATAGTTGAAGATAATTACAAATTTACAATGAATACATTCACAAATTTAAAAGCTATACTTTTTATGTTATTTGCTCATTTAGGAATTGCCTGAACTTGCAGGAAATTATGAGTCTGTTTGATTTTCTTCTCACTTTTTGATTTTAAAAAGGATTTATAAAACAATTCCATATTGCTCAGTAATTAATGTCTCATTCAAAAATCCATGTCTTGCTCCACCCTTTACCAGTTGTATGAGCAACCTTGTTTAGTTGTATTTTGAAATCTAAAAGCAGTTTTTAAAAATAGAAATTAAACAACACTAAGAATTTCAATTCAAGACAACTTTACTATGCACATTTCCATCCTCCATCCTTATCCAAGATTGAAGGGAAAAGGGTGTCTGAGTGATCTCTAAAATCCGTGCTCCTCTAGGCCAAACTCCATAGCCACCATAACCAGTGTGCCTAGCATAACATAACCATAGTTTCTTGTATGGGAAGCACCAATCCAATCCATGGTTGTGTCCAACAAAAATTGCCTGTTGTTATGAAAAGGAAAACAGATTAATAGGAAGAAAAAAAATCTCACTTGCATGTCCAATTATCCATCAAAGCATAAATCTATTACTTTCAATATTCAATTTTTAGAAAGGACAAAACTTAGATACAGTACCTACCATAGGTACTGTTGGTGTTCTCTAATTAGATTTGGAGTTTCATCTCCGTAATACGTGAAATAAAGGAATCCATTAAATGTTATCGTGTATTACCGAGGTGAAACTCCAAATCTGATTGAAGATCAGGACCAACAGTACCTATGGTACTGTATCTAAGTTTTTTCCTTTTAGAAATCCCATAGGCACAAAATGAACTTTTGGAGGAATTTTCAGAGTACTTAGATGATGATGAAAAATGAAAATCTCAATCCACAGCAACGGGATAAAAAACTAGAACAACCAAATTCTTTCTTTATCTAGATACTTTGCTTTTACAACATGCACGCAACAAGTGAAAATGTGGGGAAAAAATGGGATGAAAATTGAAGTTTGACTGATGAAACAGCTGAACTCACTAAAACAGATGATATTATACATGACAAATCAGAGTACATCTTTCCACACACACATCACCTTACATCTACATTATTACAACATCTGATTATATTTGATGTCATCTCATTTTCTGCTCACCTTACTCTAATTCTGCCAAAGAAGTGAGATGATGTGTTTTGCAGAAACGTGCAACAAGCATTTTTTTCACAAATTAGTCCATTTTTACATTAGAAATCAAAGTAGGATCCAACTCCCCTCCTACTCTTAGCTATGCAATATACTTATGATGGGCACCTATGCATTCAAAATTCAAATTAATTGGTACTACCACATCCTTTAAAAAACCTACCACGAAGTAAAATCAACAATCAAACAGAAGGTACATCAAACATTATGTTGTTTAATAATTGCCTATGAGTCTATTTGGATAAGCTTATCCAGAGGCCTAGGAGACGAAAATAAGAAGAAAAAAAATGAAATGAACTTCTCCATAAGCTAAAATTAACTTATGCATAAGTTAATTTGTAGATTCTCTCTCATATATCCATGGGGGAGGAGAAACCTATCCATTATATCATCATAGACTACAGGTTAAGTGTCTGGGTACAAACTCATTACTTGTCATCATTATTCCTAATCTCTAACAGCAATACAAGGGTCTAACCCACTGATAAAATACTTTCATAATCTCTTTTTAAAATCTTCTCATATTTCACACAATTTCCCAATAAATACGTTTATACCCCAAAAGACTAATTTAACAAACAAGCAGTATTCTTGCATCCATGGAAATCAACAACTTAGTCATCAAGCAAACAACATATCTGGTGGTTCAAACCTAACAACTGGGGTCTTGTGGGTTTGATTTTTGTTTTGCAGATAGTTCATGAGGATTTGACAAATATAGCATGCTGGCTTTGACCTTACCTTGACAGAAGTTCTGTGCACAAGAAGATCCATGATACCGGTTTCAACTTCTTGAGCAGCAACACCTTCCTTGTTAATTGATCCTACGCAAGGCTTTTGTATGACAAACTTGGGAGCCACCACCTCGTAAGCTGTACTTGGAATGTGCCAGAAAATAATCTCTGGAACCCTGTCATGAAATATGTTTTGTTTGGATTAAGCAGAAGGAAAGAAAATAAGAAAATGATATTTTTTTTCAACATATTTTACTTGCTTAATTGAATAACTCAAGAAATCAACTAAGGCATAGTTTGGATAAACTTCTTTATAAGCACTTATAGAAGAAGAAATAGGAAGGTAAAATGAACTAAACTTTGCCTATAAATGGGGTACAAGGGATATCCAACCCTTTTACTAAACTTTGCGTATGCGTTAAATTCAAGTTATACACTTCAACTTTTGGAGAAGCTCCATGAGAAAGCTTTAAAAAAAGTTAAGGTGCATAAGTTGATTTTCTCTTATAAGATAAGTTTGATCATTTTACCTCCTTATTTTCTTCTCTTACAGATGTTTATTAAAAAGTTTATTTATATATAATTTTCTTGCTGTGGGATGCTTTTTGCTTTATAGCAAAATAACTTCATGCATTCTCATTCTACCTTGAGTCAGGGTTAATTTCTTCAGCTTTCTGCCGAAACCATTCTACCTGGCTACTAGATATGATTTCTGGATAGGAACCACCACCAGAATCAAGGAAGTAAAGGAAAGCCACTGGTGATTGTGCATCATCTGGTGATGAAACTTGAAGGACATAATTGGATACACTTGGCCAAAGATTTCTAGGGCCATAGCTAGAAAATGATCCATTGTGTTTGATCTCATTTGTCATCAGCTTCAATCTTCCTGTTCCTTTGAAGCTACATTCTTCTCCTGTAATTTATCAAATATGCCTTTCACTGAAGATATTTCAAACACTAATCCTTATGAGAAGAGTGTGAGAGGTACAATTCAGCCAAAATTATAGTCAGCAAATGCAAGATAAAAGTTCCATTTCAAAAAGGACTATAAAACAATGATAAAGGTGAAATAAAAAATGTCCCAAACTCCCAATATTCCAAGGAATGATAGATAACTCTGTGTACACATGCGCACACGTGATTTTACTGACTAGGAATTCAATCACAAAACAAAAATAATACCATTTTAATCTGAGTTCTTTAATCCATATGTTTGACCATCACTTGATACCGAGTCAATAATCTGCTATAAAGGTTTTGTTTCTCATTTTTAATTAGTGGGACATTGCAAAGGATATTTATCTGCTATAATTACTTACATAATCTATGTTCACTGTTTGATGGAGCTAAAAACAGCAAAAGTAGTTTGTAGAAAACATTTCCATTGGTTTTAAACAAGCTATTCATCAATATTCTTAGAAACTTTCACAATCAAGCCGATAACTGATAACCTACTGTCAGGAATGCATAAAAAATAAGGTATCTTCTATTCTCTGACTAAAGTTTCCACTCCATAACCAGACATACCCATGTAACCATAGAATGAATTACATGCTTCTTATCTATTACTATAATGTTTGGTACCTGAATATGAAGTTGTGTTTTGAAGACAGTGAATTGGAGGAATTCCAGGTGCAGAGAACCACTCCAATGGCCACTCAAATGCAGCATCATCATGGTTTCTAAATACACTGGCCCATGGTATGCCTCTATTTCTTGCTGGGGAGATTGCCTGATCCCAATACAAGCTTGCATTTGCAATCATTATGTTGTTAGCCGTGATGACATCACCAAGATATATTACAAAATCTGTCACGATTAACTTCATTAGTATTTGGTGTTCATGAAATTTGAAGATCATGACACTACAAAAGAAAATTAATTAACAAAAATAGAGGAAAAAGATAAAAAAAAAAAAATCCTGATATATAAGTTCTGTGTTCCGACGAAATTATAAGATTGGTTGTTGGTGAAAGAAAAAGTGAAAGAGAGAGAAATTGTGGATTTTTCTAACAAAAAAAAATTAATAAATTAAAAATTAATATTTGTCTATCGAAAAAAACACAAACCCGGCATTTGTGGGGGCCAGTGTCAGCGCTTAAAATGGAAATGAGTAGTTGAGTACTGGTAACCAGCTCCATCAACATTTTTTTTTTTTTGGTGAATATTTTATATAACCAGCTCCATCAACATGAAAGACCAAAATTAATAATTTCGTATATTTCAGCTAGGGTAGACCCACTTTCATTTTCTAAAAAAGGACCCACTTTCATTTGGGACTGGCAGAACTAGGGGTGAGCATAAACCCGACACCCGACCTTAAACCGAAAAACCCGAGTAAAAAAAGGCTTGACGGGTGGGTTCGAGCGGGTCAGCGGTTTTGAACGGGTAAAAAAATATATTAATACGGCTAGTGTTGGTCGGGATCGGTTTCAAATTTTTTTGCCCATCGATATCCGAACCCGACCGACCATGCGTGCAAGAAGAGGCTCAATTGCTAAACACGTTTCAATTTAATATCCTTTCTGTGACTTGTGTAAAGTGTAACAGCTGGAATCCAATACATGTATTCAAAATTTACGAGTTACGAAGCAAATTACAACTACCAAAGCAAGTAATTATTACTTGTTGCAGACCTTTAGAATTTAGATATCCGAATTGCTATACACTTAGAGCATATCAACCGTTCATTCAAAGATTTATATTTACACTTTAACTAAATCAACACTTCACTCTCAACACATTAGTATGCATTAGGACGAAGGCTTCTACAATGGTGAGGAACACGCGTGTGATCGTCGGAGAAGAACGATAGTTGCTGGAGAAGAGCTTTTGCAACAGCGGAGAGCACGCATCGCATCCACCCTTCACCTTGGTCGCCGGAGAAGAATGTCAAACTATTGCAGAAGAAGAGAAGTCGAGGCCGTCGTTGAAGTGATCACAAAAGTCTGGGGCGATTTCACAAACCTTAAGCATCTTCTTCATCTCAATCCTTCTCCTCCTACTTTTTTGTCCAATTTTTTTTCCTCCAAATCCGAGTAGACCCACCCGAAGTTATCCGCAACCCGCCTAACCCGAAACCGATAAACCCGAAGAGTCTTACGGTCGGAATTGGGTCATGTAATTACTATGTTCGGTTTGTTTCGAATGAGGTTTTACGGTCCGAACCCGACCGAACCCGTCCGTTGATCACCCCTAGGCAGAACGGTACTTGTATTTTATAAAAATAAAAATAAAAATCAGTTAATCTCCACAAGTGTTTCGCATAGTGAATGAAATGCAAGTATTTATCGTAGCGATCGACTTGATGCAATGGTTACTTTGGAGCACATTAAAAATATAGTTAACAACCAATGAGAATAAATTACCGAACACTACATTATTTGCTAAAAAGAACATTTTAGAGTTGTCTTATCACAATCAAAACCCACATGCTTGTAAAAAATCTTTTTATAGTTACTTAAAGTAACCTTAAAACTTCACGTTATGAACAAAACTGTTAAGAAATACGTTTGTATTTATGCTGTATTTAGTGAATAGAGATTAAAATAGATCATGCCAAGTTGTAAGGAGTGAGTTAAGATCAAGTTAACATAGGTAGGTAAAGGGGTTATAATGTTAGCTTTTAGTAATAAAGGAAGAACAGAGGAAAGATAGGTTTTGAGCCCTAAACCCTCTATTAAAAAAAAATTAATAACTAATATTTATCGTTTAAAAAAAAGCAAAAATACAAAAACAAAACATAGGTAGGTTACGTAGGTAAATGGTAATCACTATGGGCAGTAACCGGTAACCAGTAGTAATCTAATGTCACCTGGATTTTCATTGTGGAGCACCGTATTCATGACCCTGATGGAGTTTACGTCTTGGCGTGGGCCCCACTCCGTCCACGCGTTCTCTCCAAAATGCAGGTCCGCGAACAGTGCAATCTTGAAGGGTGCACCCGCCCGCACGGGAACCTGCCTCTCGGCGGCACCTCGTGCCAATCTGAATCGTATGGCTGATGATGCTCGACCAGCGTGGGACGATGATCCGACGGTGGAGAACACGGAGAATAACAAGAGTAGGGGCAAAAAGGCCTTCCACTTCCACTGGCCTCCGTGATGAGTTTCCATTGTGATTTGTGATGAGTTTCCACTGTCTTGCACTCCTCTGTGTCCCTTTGGTTGATTGGTTTGGTTTCGGAGTTTTTGAGACAGGAAATGGTTGAGTTGCCACAATCTTTAGTTATTAGTCGCATTTGTATAATTACTGATTTGTAGCCAAAAACTATCTTTTTTTCTTCCTACAATCACCGCAATCAAAGTTATACTTACTGACTTGGAACTTTATTTAAAGGCTTAAATATATTTTTAGTTGTTATAAAATAAATATGTGTTTAATTATAGTTTTTATATATAAAAAAATCATTTATTTTTAATCTCTCTAAAATTTTAAATTATTGATTTTAATTTTTATAAAATGAGTAAGTTTTGGTTTTGGTTTCTGTAAAATGTTTTTCTTTGATTTTAATTCCTTCAAAATCTAAAATTACTATTTGTATTCCCTAAAGTTTGTTTTAAGGTAGATAAATAACATTTATTTTAGAGATTTGGAATTTTTTTAAGAATATCACATGTTAACGTTGTACCACATACCTGTTAAAAAAAAAAAAAAAACATTGTATCACAGATACTAGTGGGGTGTTATCTGAGATAATCACTTGACCTTCTGCGAAACACATAAGTCGTTAACGAGTGTCATACCATATTAGGGATCAAAAATTATATTTCAGCTTTTTTGGGAATGAAAAAATATTATAAGAACTAAAATCAAAACTCCCTAATTTTATAGGAATTAAAAATATATTTAAGCCTTACGTAAATTAAACAAATTCTTATTGATTATAGTGGGTAAACAGAACAAATTTGAAAGAATATAACCTTTATTTTTCATTTTAAGAAATATAGGATTAGAGTATATTTGGGAACAGTTAAAGTTTTTCAGGAACGGCATTTTTATGGGGGAAAAACTGATAAAATTATCATTCATGTATGAATGACAGTCGTTAAAAAATTTTAGAAATATTTTAAGATAAGTAAAATTTTAGAATTTAAGATTGAAAGTTATTTGTTAACTTTTCTATCATTTTTATATCCAAAAATTGATTATTTTAAGAGAAAATAGGTGATGCACAGACAATGTAAAAAAGTTTTATACCGTCATCCATTTACAATCCACCATTTATGGTAAGTTTGTTGACTTTTACAATAATTATCTTAAAAATTATACCAACGGTGATTTGTGATTAATTGACGGTGTAAAATAGTTTTACACTATATCAGTGCATCATCATTAAACTCTTTTATTAATTAACAACATAAACTCTTTTACATTGACATATTATTGATAGTATATAATAATTAAACTTATTCTTTTCACAATTAATCTAAATGCACACTTAAATGGTAACAACAATACCAACAAGTCATTGGTCCAATGGAATTAGGTTCGATCCTCTTAAGCAAAGTCTTAAGTTCGAGCTTTGTGAATTAAAAAAAAAATGTGGTTGGGAAGGGAGACTCCACTAACGATGGCCAGTGAGGTTCCTCAACAAAGATTAGTCATCAACAAAATTGATGGGTACTTCACACCAATAACTTAATTACCAAAAAAAAAAAAAATATGGTAACAACAATCATGTGAATTGTTACATTAAAGTGAGGTGTTACGTAATACATACATCAAATATTTTTTAAAATTATAATTTGCACTTCATTGACATTTTAGAAAAAAAAACAAATTAATAATTAATTCTTTTATAATAGTATGTCCATATAATTAAAACAACATTAATGTATTTCAATAAAATACATATTACCATAAAAATTTAGCTAAATTATATTTCTATTATTAAAATGACATATTTTTATTTAATTTTCATTTTAAAAAACTATTATTTAGTTCTAAAATACATTTTCCATATAACTTTTTATTAAGCATTCGTTTGTTTCATATAACTCTATATATAATTGTAGAAAATGAGGGATCTAATATATTAGTATTAATGATATTTAAAAAGATAAAATAAAAAAAATGTGATATGAATTAAATAGTAAAAAAATAATATTTAACAAATAAAACTAAAAGAAGACTAATAGAAAAAAATATATAAAAAATGAAAAAATTACAAAGACTGTATTAAAAAAAAATTATATGAGAAATTGTCCTTTAAGCATTTTTGGTCAAGAGTTCAATTCTAAGTCCGTGAACATAGAAAAACATTTGTTGGTAAATATCAACTTCTTAAATAGATAACAGTACCTCGAGGGATTAATCTTGAACTCTTGATCGAGGATACCCTGAGTTCACCCAATAAACTAAAAATATAATTTAATTTTAAAATTTTGATATTTTTAAGTAAAGTTTTAAATTCAAAATTTATAAATAAAAATGGATATAGAGAAAAATCATTTTTAAGTAAATTTTTTAACTCTAATGAAGTTAGTAAAAACTTAAAATAATTACCTAATTAATAGCGTAAGAGTCACGGGAAAAAAGAAAGATACCAACATTTGTAGAAGATCACACGGTATATTCCATGGTATTCAATGAACACGTTAATAACAATAAAAGTATAAAACCTTACGTTGGCATATTCCATGTAATCTTCAAGAAAGGAACCTTACGTTGGCATATTCCATGTTAATGATGTTATCTTCAAGAAGGAATAACGAAATTATAATAGAGAAGTTATAAAAACTTACACGAGATAAATGTATAAGTGTGACATGACCAGGGATGGATCCAGGAAACCATCGGGGGGGGGGGGGGGGGGGGGGGGCTAAATTTTTTTTGGTACTTTAATTATTTAAATATCTAATTTCTATCAAATAAATATTTAATAAATAATGACTTTTATAAAATTATCTATTAGTTTTACATGTAAAACTAAAATTAATTTTTATTTCAAATGATATAAGAAGAAAACACATGTGTATTTATAATTCGTACTATTTTTTTTTCAAGTTTTGAAAGACTTTTTGGTTTCACAAACAGAATAACAATCAAACAGAACTCACAACAATAATCTCACAATAAAAAAAAAAAACAAACTCATCAAATATAATAATAACTAAAAAGCATCAAATTTTATAACAATTATATATAATATATATAAATATGTTTATAATATAATGTTAATAATAATAATTAGATATATAGATAGATAAATGAGACTTATAATAATGCACAAAACTAGTTAGTCTCAATAATAACAATTGATAGAAAGTCATAAAAATGTCATTTTTATCAGATCTATTAATTAGTATATATATCTTTTTGAATTAGATTATAATTAGTTGTAACATATATTATTAAAAAGATTAGTATATAATCAGTGATAACATATATTATCAGATTTACTAAATTATTATATATTATTTAATTTTTTATTGGAAATAGTATATATTATTAATTAATATATATATATATATATATAAGAAGTTTTTTGGGGGGGGGGGGGGCAATTATTTTTTTAGAAGAAAAAAAAAGGTTATTAACAATATTACTTTAAATAGAGTGTAAAACAATATTTAGTATTTTTTATTTTAAGTAAATACAACAATTTTAAAAATTTAATAGATATTTCTTGACTTGTGTAGAAGAATATATGCAGGGACGGATACAAAGGGGGTGAGCAGGGGCCTCAACATGATTTTTCGTGTATATACATATATATTTTTAAATTAGTTAGTATAAAATTGTGTAAAATTAATTGGGTATGTTATTATTATAATACTAGTTAAGGTTAACTGATCATGTAAAATTATGTAAAACTAGTTATATTTGTTGTTATTATTGTAATATTTAAGATGATAACCGGCGTAAAATTATGTATAACTAGTTGTGTGTTTGTTATTATCATGGTAATGGTTAATATTATTATCATTTAAAATAAAATTTAATTTCAATTTTACATATAAAAATAGTAAATATTTTTAAAAAATTATTTATTATAAGTTAAAAATTTAAACAATTATAAAGGAAAAAAAATCCAACTCTCCTTTAATAGATTCTTGGTTCCATCCCTAAATATATATTGATAATTGGTTTCATTTATATATTAGAGTAATTTTATCCCTTTCACTAAAGACTTTAGCCCTTTTCATTAACCTACATTTCTTATTGAAAGAACTGTTTCTTACAATAGAGTTTTATCTCATATTACTTAATAGGTGTAATTCAGTGTTTGTACGTTGCTTAAGTTAAGGTTTAAGGCAAGGTAATCCACTGTCACCCTACCTATTCATTTTATGTATGGATGGCCTTACTACACTTCTGAAAAAATATGAGGGAAAGGGAGAGCTTCATGGTATCAAAGTGTGTAGAGGGGCTCCTCTCTTCACACACTTACTTTTTGCTGATGATTGTTTTTTATTTTGCAGGACAACAATAGAGGAAGCAGCATTACTACTTAGTATGCTTGGCTGTAAATTTCCAAAAATCAAAAATATTCTTTAGCAGAAACACCACCGAGGCACTTAAAGAGCATATTTCTGGAAAATCTGGAGTTTTGGAGCGGCTGGGAACGGGAAAATATCTTGGTATGCCCTCTACGATTGGATGTAAGAAAAAGGAAATTTTCAGTTATTTGAGAGATAGAATCTGGAAGAAGATTCAGCACTGGTCCGGAAAGCATCTTTCAAAAGCAGGAAGGGAAATTCTTATAAAATCAATTGCTCAAGCAATACCATCATATTGCATGAGTACTTTTCTTCTCCCTTCTACTCTTCAAGAAGAAATTCAAAGAATGTTGAATTCTTTTTGGTGGGGTTCATATAGAAATTCAGGCAAAGGAATAAATTGGCTCAGTTGGGATCGTTTATCTATGAGGAAGGATTATGGAGGTATGGGCTTTCGACATTTATATGCTTTTAATTTGGCAATGCTAGGGAAGCAAGGTTGAAAGTTAATTTCTGATCATGATGCTACTGTTACACAAGTACTCAAGGCAAAATATTTTCCAAAGGGAGATTTTCTGGGTTCCTCTGTTGGACATAACCCAAGTTTCATTTGGCGTAACATCCACGCTTCACGGGTATTGGTAAAGGAAGGCATTAGATGGAGATTAGGGGATGGTAAATCAGTAAATGTTTGGAAGGAACCTTGGCTTCCCTCAACAGGTAGCTCTTTTGTCCAAACTTTTCCTATGGCTGGCTTAGAGAACTTGACAGTAAGTGATTTGATTGATACTTCGAATTCCTCGTGGAAAATTAGTTTCATTCATGATATTTTTCAGCCAAGTGATGTTCAGGAAATTTTACAAATGCCAATTTGTCTCACTGATGCACCAGATAAGTTAATCTGGAAATTTAGTAAGGATGGGAAGTTTTCAGTAAAATCAGCTTATTATCATTTAATGGAGAATATGATTGACAATGTAGCTTTACGAGAAAGTGGTGACTGGAACAGAATTTGGCAACTTAAACTACCCCAGAAGATGAAGATTCTTTTGTGGAGAATTGCTAGAGAATGTCTTCCATCGAGGATGAGGCTGTCAACCAGAGGAGTTCAATGCCCAATTACATGTCCTTTCTGTGAAAACTGCTTGGAAACTGATTGGCATATTTTCATCGGTTGCAACAATGCTCAAACAGTTTGGGTCGCAGCGGATCTATGGCAGTATGTGCAAACTACAGCTGAAAATTTGGGAGCTTCATTTTTCACATTTTAAACATCAACAACAGCGTCCAACTAGACAGAATCATATCCATTTTATGGTGTTTGTGGAGGAGAAGGAATGAGAAACTATGGGATAATATTGAAAAAACTCCAAGTTTATCAGTCCAATTTGCATTGCAGGATGTTCATGAATGGAAATCTTTTCACAGCAGAACTTCACGTCAACTACAGCATAATTCAGTACAAGAACTTTCATCTTGAGAGAAGCCACCTACGGGACACATAAAATGTAACCTGGATGCAGCTATTTTTCCCGAAATTGGCACTTTTGGTGTAGCATTCTGTATCAGAAACTCAAGCGGTCATTTTATTACTGCTTTTTCCACATGGAATCAAGGCATACCTTCACCACAGGAAGCGGAGGTTCTAGCTCTTCACAATGCAATAACCTGGAGTTCAGCCATGCACCTTGAAAACATCATTTTTGAAACAGATTGTAAGTTAGTAGCTGACAGCATAAATTCAAAGTCATCCATCAACAATGAATTTGGTGAAATTCTTAGGAGCTGTGCTGGAAAATTATCCTCTTTTCAAAACTGTCGCATACAGTTTGTTCGTAGGCAAGCTAATCAAGTTGCTCATTGCTTAGCAAGGGCATCTAGATTTTCTGCTCGTCAACATGTTTTTGATTTAAGTCCTGCTTGTATTCATTCACTTATTTTACATGAAATGATATGATCCTTTTTACTTCAAAAAAAAAAAAAAGTTAAGGTACTGTTTTTAGTTTATAAATATTTTTAATTTAATTAAAACTTAAAAAATAAATTAAAGTGATTTTGGATTTGTTTAGCCAGTTTTCTATCAGTTACTTGCTCAACTAAAATAGTCTACATGGGCATAAAAAAACCCAAAAAGTTGTCTAATTTAAAATATCTATGATTTAAAAGAAAATAAAATAGAAAAGCTGCAGGAAAAATTATCAAAGTTGATTGACACTTATTGTCAAAAAGTCACACATTATCTACTCCAATTATCGAGATGTGATATATCAGACAATTTTATCTAATATTAATTAATTTTAAGATTGAATCTAACACTTATATCATTAGTTGAGCAACATAGATAACTATTATTATGAACTGAAACAAAACACATAACTACTTCATCAATTTTTGAGAGCAATCACTAGAATGAATTTCACTTTTCTTTATCAAGGACTAAGCATAAAAGTTATTTAAAAAAATGTAATAAATAAGAAGGGATTGATGTGAGACTTAGGACAAAACTTGGATACAATTTTATAGTTACTGTTGGTTCTCCAATCAAATTTGAAGTTTTACCTCGGTAATACGCGAAATAAAGGAATCCATTAAATGTCATCGTGTATTATCGAGGTAAAATTTCAAAGATAATTGGAGAACATATAGTTAAATAATTAGTAATAATCATCCATTTAATCAAAGCCGATCCTAAATTTTTTGGGGCCTTGGGCAAACCAAGAAAATGATGTCTTCGTTTGAATATTATCCTTCTTGTATTTTTTGTTGCAAAATTATTAATAATTTGTTTTTGTTTGATTAGAGAGAGATCAAAGATGAAAGTATTAGAGAGAAAGAGATAAAGTTCAAAGTGTTTGTTACGTTGAGAGTCAAAGATATTCACGTTGTGATAAATAAAAAAAAACTTTTCACATTCACATTTTCTTCTTTGTGTACAACATTCATTGTGCATAAATTGCACCACCACTTGTTGACTTTTTCCAAAATTGTTAGTAAATTTTAATTAGGAAGTGGAAACATCACTAGTAAATAATCAATTGATTAATGACTAGTGATTTTTTTATAATAAATTTTTATATAATTTTTTTATATATATAATTTTTATTTTAATATTTATACAAATTAAATAATTTTTTTTGATGTCCCTCTAAAAATAGGACCTGAGCGGTTGTCCACCTCGACCGCCCTTAGGCTGCCCGTGAGTTTAATAGCATACCTGGAGCTTCATCGTGAAGCACTGTATTCATAACCTTGGTGGAGTTTACATCTTGTAACGTGCCCCACTCTGTGGATGCGGCCTCCCCAAAATGCAGGTCCGCGAACATAGCCATCTTGAAAGGTGCACCTGCCCGCATCCGAATCTGCCTCACCACCACTGTTGTTGGCGTCGATCTAAATCCGATGGTTGATACCAGATGATCCTGGTGGCGGGATGATCCAACGGTGGAGAAGGTAAAAAGAAAAAAGAGTAGCAAAATCGTCATCCACTGAATTGGACACATTTCCCTCTTGCGGCGGATGGATGAAGGAAAGCAAGAGAATCAACCAACGCTATAAAGTACAAACCTAGCAAATGCAGATGAAAGAAATAACAATGCATTAGTATAATAATATTATTATGAGGTTCTGTAAAAAAAAAATTATGAGGCTTCGTCAAAAAAAAAAAATATTATTACAAGGCACTTTTGTAATTTGCGAAAGAATGAAATCACATAAAAGCCATTTCATTAGCAAGGGAATGTTTAATATGGGGAAGGGAATAACTTCTCCAACAATAATGGTCAAGTTTCTTATTAATCGTAGGCTTAAATGCAATTTTGGTCCCCCTATTTTGCACAATCCGTAATTTTAGTCCTCATATTTTAAAATAAAGACATTTAGTCCCTCTATTTTGCACAATCCGCAATTTTGGTCCCTCTATTTTAAAATAGAGACATTTAGTTCCCCAATTTTGTAAAATCCGTAATTTTGGTCCTTCCATTAAATGAAAAGCATTGATTGTTAAAAGATTAACGTCAACCTTGACGTGGTCCAAATATAATGATGTGATACAAAATTATTTGTTTATTTTTTAATTATTCTAAATACGGAGTAGAATAATTGATGAAAAATATATTTTAGAAAAAGGTAAAACCATTTATTTTAATGGCCGAGAGTAGTCGTAAGTCCTAATATGAAAATCACGAGTCTTAATAATTTATTTTAAACAAATTCCACATCACTGAAGCACATACCACGTCGTAATCAACGTTAATCTCTTAATGATCAACGTTTTTAATTTGACGGAAGGACAAAAATCACGGATTTTACAAAATTGAGATATTAAATGTCTTTATTTTAAAATATGGGGACTAAAATTGCGAATTGTACAAAATAGAGGGACTAAATGTCTATATTTTAAAATAGGAGGACTAAAATTGTGGATTGTGCAAAATAGAGGGATTAAATGTCTCTATTTTAAAATAGAGGGACTAAAATGGCTGATTGTGTAAAATAGAGGGACCAAAATTGCATTTAAGCCTTAATCGTAGATGAGGAGGGATCCATTTATTCCAAGAGTAAGCAAAATAAACTTATTTTTTATCCTTACCATTCATTTTCTTGAAATCTAATAAGAGACTTACTCTTTATCCTTACCTTTCATTTTTTTGAAGTCTAATTTTTAGATTTCAAGAAAATGAAAGGTAAGGATAAAGAGTAAGTCTTTTATACTTACTCTTGGAGTAAGTGGATCCCTCCTTATCATAGATATATCAATTTAATAATTCAATGATTAAGATTGGTGACTAGTAGTAGCCAGTTGAAAAAGTTTCAAGTAGCAAATAACCTTGATATCTTGAATGAATAGGAATGTAAGGATTAAAGAAAGAATGCTTAAGAATTTTATACTGGTTCAGTCATAAAGACTTACATCCAATTGATCCAACACCCTATTGGATCTTTCACTATTTCAAATTTCAAGTTACATGCACAACACACACATAAGAAATCTGAAATACACACTTTCTAGACTTGAACCCTACAAGTAAAGAAAGAAACACCTAATAGAACCCTACTATTAGATTCTGAAAAACCATATTTTAGAGAACTACAATCTTTGTAAAAGATCAAGGTTATGGATCGATTTCACCTTTAGTGAATGATATAACATTTTAGCTCTTCAAATTCCTATCATCTTTTCAAGCAAAATGATCTTCCTTTTTTATTCTTCCATTTTGAAAATGAGGTAGATCAAATAGCTTTAGAACCTTTTTGATGCTCTTCTCTCAAAGTATGTTTAAAACTAATTTTCAGAAAAGCATGTTTTTAGAGAGAGAAAGGTGCTGGTATTTATAAAATTTTAAAGATAAAACTGATTTAATCTGTTACGTAGACAACGTAATCTGTTAAATAGTTCTTCAGCACACCTGGGTTATATTCAAGAATCATTTTAACCTGTTACATCAAAACGTAACCTGTTAAATTGCTCTTGATGATCTTCATAAGTGATCTAGGTTCGTTTTAATTTGTTACATGTTCATGTAATCGATTAAACCGAGCTTTCTTCCTTTTGAAACAACTTTCAGGATCTATAGTAATCAATTAAACCATGTTGTAATCGATTAAAACTGAAACAATATAAATTCTTTCAGAAACAAGACTTAAAGTCTAAAATGCCTTGTGTAGTCGATTATCCCGAGGTGTAATTAATTACGCTTTGTATTTTAGCTTTTCCCAGATAAAAAGAAAATATGGTAATCTGTTACATCTATGATGTAATCGATTACTATAGTGGAATTATCTAAAAGATCAATCAATTTACTTTCTTAGTCTTTTTTGGTTAAACTTTAGGCAAAATATAATGCTAAAATCTAATCATGCAGATGCGTAAGGCTATAACAAACAATACAATGCCACATCTTTACATGTTTGGCATATTTAAGAATTAAAACCAAAACTTAAGAGAAAACTAAAGTGATCTAGTCTTCATGTCAACAATTGGGATATGGTAGGTGTACAGTTGGTACATAGAAATATCCTGTTGCCGCTGGAATATGGAGGGTGTACAATTGGTACACAGAAATATTCCATTGTTGTTGGGATACGATGGGTGTATAGTTGGTACACAGAAATATCTCGTTGCCGCTGGAATATGGTGGGTGTACAGTTGGTACACATAAATATTCCATTGTCCTTGGGATATGATGGGTGTATAGTTGGTACACAGAAATATCCCGTTGCTGCTGGAATATGGTGGGTGTACATAAATATTCTCGTGTCGTTGGGAATACGGTTGGTGCACAATTGGTGTACAGAAATATTCCTTTATCGTTGGGAATATGGTGGGTACACAGAAATATTCCATTGCCGTTGGGGATAGAGTGGGTGCACAGTTGGTGTACAAAAATATCCCTTGTATGTTGAACTCCATGGAGTAGAGTCATGGTTTATTTTTTGAGATTGTCTTGGTTTATAATGTACTTCGGTGATGATTGAAGTGATCAAAATGTCACAAGAAAGGGGTTGAATTGTGACTTTGCCAACTTTTCCTGAAACTTTTACCTTTCTAAACTTTTACTCAAGATTACCTTGGTGTTCATAAAGTCTTGACACAAAGGTTCAAGCACTTAGACAACTAAGCTTTCTAAGTGGTTAGTCACTACATTTATAATTAAAAGTTTTGATATGAACCTAATGCCAATGCACATATGCTCATGTTCAGAAGATCATTACTAAAATAAATGTATCTCTCAGAGTGTTGTTATTATGAAAACCTTAACTCATGTTATGATGATTCAACACTCAGAAAGTTATTGTGTTGTCTGCTATATTCAGAAAGATATTGTTCAAAATGTTGATTGAAAACTTTTCATGCACAAACCCTTTTCATGGTTTTTTAAAAGCTTCTATACATGATGTAGAAGATAGAACTATTTTGAAATATATTTTGTAATCATAAAGGTTATATAGTTCAAATATGCAGTTTTACAAACCATTTAAGCTTGTTAAGAAAACCTTCTTTTATATGCATTCTGATGTATGACATTCTGATGCTCAGAATGTTCTGATGCAGAGGTAGTATGTATGACAGTTAATAACAAAATGTAAAAGGAGAGGAAGAGAAGACTTAACATAGGGATTTTATACTGGTTCACCCCAAACCCAAGGCTAAGTTCAGCCCTCACTCTTTTAGTGAGATTTTCACTAATTGATGCGTAAAATGATTTCGCTAAGGGCAAGCGTACCCTATGCAGTAGTAATAATGGACTCTAAGAGTCCGGATATCGAACCCAAAGGACCAGTTGCGTTCCCAAATAATTAATTTCGTAAATAATCAAACAATTCAGAATTTAAAACTAAATTGAGAGGAATGGTGTTCAATTATTCTTTTCAAAAGATAGAGAATCAGAGTAGAAAGATTAATGTGAGAACAATTATAATAGAGAAGTCTAGGATTGTGATTTCACATGTACTCCCTTTCCCCCCAATTCTAATCCAATAAAATCCCTAAATAAGTTCATTGCTAGTGACCTTTAAGAATCACTATTAACAATTGATCATAATTTAATAACACTATTTCCCCTAATTTAATTCTCAATTGATCATAGGTGAATTAATTTAGGATAAATGATGAATCTCAGAGAGGTTGATTAACAAGGTTAATCTACTGGAGATTCATAATAGGTTTGATCATGCAAATTGTACGAATTTAATCACTTCACAGTTCAATTAATCGCAAAACAATTGATCATAGACTGGGAATTTAATTTTTAATGTTTGGTATTATGTTGCTATGTTTTACCTCTGTTTCGTAAACTGGGAATAACATGGTTGGAATTGGCTGTAATGGACCTCAAAATTAGCTTTCTCATACCTTAAAACCTAGGGTTGCATATAAAATTCGTCAAAAACCGATTTCTACATCAACGGGAAATTAGTTTTTAATGTTTAGTATAATGTTGCTCTGTTTTACCTCTGTTTCGTAAACTGGGAATAATGTGGTTGGAATTGGCTGTAATGGACCTGAAAATTAGCCTTCTCATACCTTAAAACCTAGGGTTGCATATAAAATTCATCAAACATCGATTTCTACATCAACGGAAAATTAGTTTTTAATTGGCCACTGTTTTGAAATTAGTAATTTTTAGAGTTGGAATTAGCTATTTTGAACCAGAAAAACAGTTTCCTTACATCCTAAAACCTAGGGTTGCATATTTGGTTCCTCAAAATCTGATTTCTACATCAATGGGAATTTAATTTTGAAGTTTTAAAGCCCTTTTAAGGAGTTTTTGAGCCAATTTCGGGTTGGATGTTTAATCACCTAAAATCTAAGTTTTAAACGCCTAAAATGAGTCATTTTTAGTGAAAAATGAAATTTTACATGTACATGTGGGTGGGGACTTGATTTGAGAGTGTTTGAAACCCACTGTAGGAAACTATGATGCTTGAAAATTGAGGTTTTGTGTTGACTGCGGGTTTGACACAAAAATTGGTAATTTGTGATGAGTTTAAATTGTATAAGTATATGAATGTTATTCTTATTGTGGAATTATTGGCTAAGACCGAAAGGGCGTGACCTTCGGCACATACTTGAATTATATATTAGTAAGTCATGAATGCGTGTGGTCAATTGTTTGCCAAGATCGAGAGGATGTGACCTCCGGCATTGATATGAGTTGTTAAATATTTCCTGTGGATATATTACTTGCTATGATCTGAGTCCGAGGGGCGTTGTCCCTTGGCAATGCATGTTGGTTTTGCTTGTGCATGACTATGATAGATGAGTTTGGGGTGCCCGAGGCACTAAAGTGTGTGAAAATGGATATATCCACTTCGAAAGGTCATGTTGTTCATGACATTAAGAGGTGAGGAGGAATGAGACCCTTCTCCTCTTGTTGTATGAAGAATAACGATTAGCGTGCATGTCATTCGCCTTACAAGGGACGATGCACGCTACGAGGAAGCGGATAAAGCAAAAAAGGACATCGGTGACAGAGATAAGATGGGTTTAGAGGGATAGTGCTATGAATCAGAGGTGGGGCTTGAGTCCATGCTCAGTGGGAAGGGTCCTCTAAAGTCCTCTTGAAGGTCTGTTGAATCGATTGTCCCGAGAGATGTATCTCGTGGCATGGAAAACATGTGAGGAATCGTTGTAAGGAATGGATGGCTCACAGTTGGTAAGTGTTAGAATCTAAGACTTTGGACGATGTCCAACCCCTCAAACTTCGGTTTTGATGATAACAAATAAGCTTAAATTTTGAAGTATCTAATGATCTTTGTTTGAGTATTATAGGGTCTACGTTGTCCAATGTCTCAATGGTATTATTTTTCTTAAACTCAAACATTATATCTCTATGTGTACAATGCGTCCAATGGGTTTCTGGAAACTTGTTTTCTAAGTATAAAATCTAGTGTCCAATACGCTGTTATAAAACAAGCGTCCAATACATTGTAAAAACTAGTGTGAAAACACAACATCCATTCAAGGAAGTGTCCAGCGCCTATATAATTTACATCATCCTTTCTATCAAACAGTTATATAATGTGTCCATAATTGTGTGGAAGCACACTTATACTTTTTGATGATGATTCTCTGAATTGTTCTGTTATTCCCTCTCTATTCTAATGTGACATTTCATTTGAAAATTTGAAAAGTGTACCCAGGGGAGAGAAAAGCTTCTCTTTGCAGGAATCGTACAAGTAGTGGAGGCACTGCATGTACTGTTGTCTCCTTCATCTCTCCACCCCAAGTTGACACGTAGTAATGGTCATATGATTGTGAGAGAACGGTTATTGGCAAAGGCACAGATCTCACAACGGATATCTTCACCAAGCTACCTATAAATAGAGGAACAAGCTCACGAATTCAAAAGGAGAGAAGCATTGAAGTTTTCTAAGAGCTAAAACTCTGTCAAATCAATTGGACGACCTACACTTATACAAAAATCTCCTTAGCTTTGCTAAGTTCTTTGTGTATTTGCTTACATTGTAACATCCTCTCTATTAGAGTTTTTTTGCTAAATTTGTAATCAAACAGTTTCTGTTTGGAAAGCCAGGAGTGACTTAGTGACAAAGAATACTTAGGTGTTATTTAATCTCAGGGGAGATTAAAGGTGTGTCAGAAGTGGCCTAGAGAATACTTGTAGCCAGGAGTGGCAGGGTATATAATACTTGTTTGTAGTCATAATTTGATTAGTGGAACCCTTCAAAGGTTTTTGAAGGAGAACTGGACGTAGCTCAGGTTGAGTGAACCAGTATAAACTAAGTGTTTTTACTCTATCGCTTCCAAGCTTACTCGCTATTCTCGTAAGTTATTTCTTCACACTTTACACACAAGTTTCTTGATATCTTGTTTACGAAAATCTTTTATTTGCGCCTAGACATTAACAAGAAAATGTAGTTTTATTGAACTATCATTTTAATGATTGGACGATATTTCTGATATTTCGTTTTACAAGTCCCTTGTGAAACTTAAGTTAGCTTATCTCCATCTTTGTGAAAAAGTTTTTTTTAAACCATATAACTAACACACTATTCAACCCCCCTTCTAGTGTGAATCTTTACATTTCAGTATGCTGGGGAATAGTTCGTTCGGCTCAAAGGAGTCCTGGGGGAAATGGTGTCAAGTTGTGACTACCCCGACTAAGATGAAAAGCCTGGTTAGTATGGGGGACTCACACTACCGACTTGGCATTCCTGACTAGAGCAAGGCTATAGCCAAGGTTGGTGAGAGTGACGTTCCATTTGAACACCTACGTCGTGTGCTCCCAATCGTCATCCACGTAAATGCATAAGACCATTAAAACCTGGGAGGTTTAATGGCAGTGGGGCCCATAAGAATGATGTGTGATAGAAGATCGGACTAGGATTACTGTGAACGGTTATCGCTAGTAAACCACACGTAGAGGTTGCATAGGTTGTTTGGGACTGTAAGTCCGATTGTTTGTGGTGACCAAGGAAATGGAGAACTCACTCCCATGTTTTTACTTTTCAGAGAAAGATGGTTGATCCTGTGCGAATGATGAAGACGGAGTGGAAACACTATGCCAAGTGGCAACGATGCAAATGGACGTGTTCAAGGAAGAAAAGGATCCTCCCGAGGATGCCTCATGGGTATTTTAGGTTTTAATTTTTATTGAGTCACTGCTCTGAGTCTCGGTCCTTTTCTTGCATAAAGGGGGGGGGTAGACTAGATTTTCATTTTATGATGTATTAGTTCCTTATATGTGACTCATGTGTAAAATGCATTTACTTTTAAGGATGTAAAAGTGTATTCAGTTATTGTGTAATAGAATTGTTTAACGATGAAATTGAGAATGTTTAAAAGAAGTTATATTATGTTTTAATGGTTTACCGTGGTTATGATGTTTTATAATTTGAGTTTAGTTTATTAAGATATTTATTTCACGAAAAGAGCGTTTTTAAATTTCTTTTGGAGTTAAAAGCAATAAGATTTGAAAGTTTAAAAGGGAACAAATTTCCTCGTATTTTGGAAGGTTACTTTATGATCAAGAATAAAAATCATTCTCGCTAATAATGCAAATAAGTTGAAATTTCATAATAGTAACAGACGGTGTTACAAAAAGCCTCTCCAGGCTTCACCAAAATATGCTCCAAGCCTCTATAGGCTATACCCAAGTATTCTTTCAAAAAGTTTCTCCCAGCTTCACCCCTTAGTAGCACTTGCTACTAGAGTCACAACTACCTGTTGTGTTCCCATTGAACTTCAGAAGCAGTAGTCCTTTGACTATCTTTCTGAGTTGTTTCCTTTTAATCCTAAGGGGTGGACACTACACTATTTTGGATTTGGCTCTATTGGCTCCACCTATAGTTTTTTTTTGCTAAGTAAGTCCCTTCTGATAGGGGGTTTGTTGACTTGGCCTTTACCCTCTATTTTGGTAATCCTTCCTTACAAGTTGCTCCTTTGAATTTGATCAATTTATAGACTTAATATGCAGCTAGCTGTTGTTGTGGTTGTTGGAGGTTGAATTCAACTTTCAATTGTTGCATGAGTTGTCCAAGTTCCTATAGGTAGCCATTTTGCACATCTTCAACCTCTGTCATCCAACTCTCTTGAGTTGTCTTCTTTATCTCTACTCTTGCTCCACTGTCAGCCAGCTTGCACTTGAATGTATCCGTTGAGATAGATCCATTGAGTGCTAGTTGGTGTCTTAGTGGCTTCCTCATGATTTTGAATTTCAAATCATAGGAAGTTTTTTGGAGATTGTTTCTGCAGTATGTCTTCTGTAGATGTAATGTTACTGCAATGCAATGTGCTACAATCTCTTTTCTTCTTGGTTGCTGGTTCTTTGACTAGGACAATTGTTTTCCTTGAGTACCTATGACTTGGACATTATCAAGGATCACAAGAATCTACAACTTCAAAATAAGTGTTGTCCAACCACTGATGCATGTCTTGACTGGTGTGTGCTTCTGGATTGCAAGACACGTCTGTCATCATGTTCCAACTTGTAATGCAACTTTTGATGATCCTTAAGCCATGTGTAGCTTTTGATATCTACCCCTTGACTCAAGTTATCCTCAACATCATGCTTATGATCATACATAACTTCTAATATCTGCACTTTGACCCAGAAAACATGATTTCCTTTTCAGCTTTTGAATAACGCTCCTTCTAGTAGTCCTGTAGGCCTATGCTTCACACCTATGCTATGCTTCTGAATATGTCCTGTCTTAATAAAGAACACTCAAAGCAACCATTAGTAGCTATGTCTAGTTACTTCAGTTTTGCTTCTTAGTGGTTTGTCATCATTAAAACATCAGCTTCTAGAGGGACTTTTTCTCAATAGTTTCTACCTTTCCTGATGCTGACTTGGATGTTGTAGTGTAACTATCTAGTACTTTTGCCTCTGAGGAGTGTGATTCCTGATTCTGCATATCCTCCCTTTGACCTTGTCACCATGACTAGGTTCATCTAGCCTGAACATGCTATAGATTTGGGATCGGTGCCTGCAGCAAGAGTTCTTCCATCCTCTAACTGCTTCCCAGCAAAGACCAACCCGTGACTAATCTAAAATAGATGAGAAAAACACTTGTGACTAATCTAAATTACAAGGGATTTCCTAATAATACAATACACAATACATGCCCTAGATCTTGCAAATTAAATATATAACATCATAACAGATCTCAACATCGCTTTCAAGTTTCAATCAACAAATAATTTGAAACAAATTAACTATGTACGACGTCAAATTCAAAAGAATTTGACATAAACAAAAAGACTCAAATCAAAATCAAAGGGCTTGATAGATCCAATGATTTGTTAAAATTGAACACAAAATCGTAATCAGAAGGAGAAGAGGAACTGAAGATACCTTGAAATAGTGCACTGGAAACTACTTGTTAGGGGTTTTTGTAACACCCTTAATTTGGGGTTTACATAAATATACATTGATTAATTATTTAATTCTTAATATGCTAGTTAATTATTTAACTTTGTGAAAAACTCTTAATTTGAAAAGAACTCACATAGGTAAATTTTGGAGAAAATTTAAAACTTTTGATTCATGGCTTAAGGTCTCACTTTGATTAAGAAAAGGTTTAATTCTAAATCAAGAAAACCATAATTCATTCCTTTATAGAAATTCTGTTCGCAAAGTTTACATCATCTCGTATGTAGTTATTAAATTAAAAGCGTCATTTTTTAAAATAGATAACATCAAAGTAAAACATCTCATGCATCATTTAGTATCATCATACATGTACAAATAACTGAAAGGACCTCCATGGTCACAAATATATATATATATATATATATATATATATATATATATATATATATATAGTAAATTGTGTCAAGTGAGTGTAAACTGTAAGCGTATCAACGGCGAATAAGTGACATATACAACTCAAGTAACAATGTAAGGTATAAATGTGTGAGAGATAACTAAATACATACAAAATATCTTAAACCTAGATCTACCAGATCAAATACACAAAAAAGGGAAAATCTTAGGATTTCAGAGCAGTTATCTACCCAACTTATAGTTAGCTGTACCCTAAAAAGATAGTATCACTGTCAGAGGGCTCCCTAGCAAGAACCCTGTGAGGAGCATACAGAAGCAACCTCCATGGGATCTTCACTGGGATCCTCCTTAGGAGTGTCAGTGTCCTCCTCCGCAGCAAACTCCATAAGCATATCTGTGTCTTCCTCAGGCTCGTCGTCCTTCTTTGGAAGTCCCTTGTCTATCTCTATTGGCTCCTCCTCTACGTCCTCGTCCTCCTCAGATGTCTGGTCGTCCAAGTCCACTACGAGTGGCACCAACCTTCATGTACTCGTCCCAGCCAAGGTCAATCGACTGGTTCCCAGCGGGAATGTACGCACCACAGGTAGCACCGACTGAGGAGATACCAGAACAAAGAGTGTAGCCTTAGAATCCATGTCGGAGAAGTCGTCCCCATCAGAAGAAGAAGATGAAGACGAAGAGGATGATGAAGAGTTTGACAGCTCTACAATCTCCATTGAGGTCTCACGCCGATAGTAGGGCGGCATAGGCTAAGTCCACCATAAGTAGAAGTCAAAAGTCCAAGGTGCAGTATGTGGGTCGCCCACCCTCGCTGTATGTAGATGCATGTGACCGGTGAAGCGATCTTCATCCATCAGTGGGTCGTGCGTCCAATGGCCCTCGAGAGTGCTAATCCAAAAGCAGATCGTGGGCATCTGCCACGCCATCGGTACCTGCAAAATTGTGAGTATGGGAGTGAATTCTCTACCTCCTTGGTCGCCACAAATAAACGGACTCTCAGTCCCAAACAACCTATACGACCACTGCGTATGGTGCTCTAGCGATGATGCTCACGATAAACCTATCACAAATATCTACCTCACAACATCTACTCCTATGGGCCCCATTGCCATTAAACCTCCCAGGTTATAATGGTCTTACGCAATTTTGTGGATGACAATTGGGAGCACTCGACTCATGTCCAGTACATAATGATACGTTGATCTCACCAATCATGGATATAGCTTCATCTTCGTCGAGAATGCCAAGTTGGTTACGTGAGTTCCCCGTACTAACCCATAGTTAGGTTATCATAACCTGACACCATTTCCCCAAGCCTCCTTTGAGACAACAAACTATCCCCTAATGTACCATCTATAATTATCCACTCCTCAAAATGTTTCCTCACGCGTTCTCCACGCCGCGAGATGTATTCCACAGGACGAAACGGTTTCAACGATACTGTTAAGAGGATGTTTGGGGGACCCTCCCCACTGAGCATGGAGTCAAGCCCCATATCTAATTAAAGACCCCGTCTTTCTACATCTATCCTGTCTTTGTCACTGATGCCCCCTTTACATTATCCACCTCCCCAAAGAGCACGTTGTCCCATGCAAGGTGAATGACATGAACGCCCATTGTTCTTCTTCATACCACAAGAGGGGAAGGGTCTCGTCCCTCCTTACCTCTTAACGTCATGAACAACATGACCTTACGAAGTGGATATACTTGCACACACTTTAGTGCCTCGGGCACTCCAATTCATCTATCCTACTCATGCATAACAAAACCAACATGCATTGCCGAGGGACAACACCCCTCGGACTCGGATCATAGTAAGCAACATATCCACAGGAAATATCTAAAAATTTATATCAATACCAGAGGTCACATCTCCTCGGTCTTAACAATTAAATGATCGCGCGCATTCATGACAACTAATATATAGTTCAACAAATATGTGCCGAAGGTCTCGCCCTTTCAGTCTTAGTTAATAATTCCATAACGAGAATAACATTCATCTACCTATACAATTTAAACTCATCACAATTTACTAATTTTTGGGTCAAACCCGCAGTCAACATGAAACCGTAATTTTCAAGCATCATAATTTCTTATATTGGGTATCAAACACTCTCAAATCAAGTCCCCCACCCACATGTACATGGAAACTTTCATTTTTTACTATAAAGGACTCATTTTGGGTGTCTAAAACTTAGATTTTAAATGATTAAACATCCAATCCGAAATTGGCTCGAAACTCCTTAAATGGGCTTTAAAACTTCAAAATTTAATTCCCATTGATGTAGAAATCGGATTTTGACGAACCAAATATGCAATCCTAGGTTTTAGGATGTAAGGAAACCATTTTTTTCTGGTCCAAAAGAGCAAATTCCAACTCTAAAAATTATTAATTTTGAAACAGTGGCAGATTCAACGAAAATGGCTCAAAACTTAAAAATAAATTTCCCGTTGTTGTAGAAATTGGTTTTCAACGAATTTTATATGCAACCCAAGATTTTAAGGAATGAGAAAGATAATTTTGAGGTCCATTACAGCCAATTCTAACTACATTATTCCCAGTTCTCAAAGCAGAGGTAAAACAGGGCAAAACAGATTCAACCTTAAAAATAAATTTTCCGATGTTATATAAATCGGTTTTCAATGAATTTTATATGCAACCCTAGGTTTTAAGGTATGAAAAAGCTAATTTTGAGGTCTATTACAGCTAATTCCAACTACATTATTCCCAGTTCTCGAAACAGAGGTAAAACAAGGCAAAATGGCATGAAACTTAAAAATAAATTTTCCATTGTTATAGAAATCGGTTTTCAACGAATTTTATATGCAACCCTTGGTTTTAAGGTACGAGAAAGCTTATTTTGAGGTCCATTACAGCCAATTCCAACTATATTATTCCCAGTTCCCAAAACAGTAGCAACAGTACCCTAAATTCACATTTTCGTTAGACAATATTTTTCTAAAGATTTACAATTCATTTCCAAACATTCCACATATGCATTTCTATATTTTAGGACATGGGAAAACCATTTTTAGTGTAAAAAAAAGTCAAGCATAGCCACAACATTTATTTTCCCAAAACAGAACAATAATTTATATAAATAACTCAAAACTTAAGAAATTCATAAGAAATAGCTCAAGTGCTAAAAAATAACATACTTTATATGTAACCCTAGGATTTTGGACCCAAGGAACCCATTTTTGAGATCCAAAACACCAAAAGAGGTACCCATTTTTCACAGAACACAATGCAGTACGGGATTCTCCAAATACACACAATTTCAAGACTAAAAAATTAAATATATTCACATGCTACATAGACCCCTCACTCTAGGTCTCAAAGCAACAAATTTTAGGCTCGAAGAGAATAGAAAATCCCTCCCATACCTCGGTTTCCTAAGCTCAAGTTTTTGAAACAAAATTTCCAACCACCCAAAGCTAGAGCTTGGTGAGCTCTACAACATATCAAAAATGCAAAGAAAAAGGAAAATGATTAGTCCATGAAAACTAGAGAGGAAGAGGGAAAATGTAAAGAGAAGGAGGAGCGCACCAAAAGAGAGACTTTGAACTCTTTCTCCCTTCTCTCTCTTCAAAACTGGCGGATGCAGATTGTGGGGGAAGGGGTCCCCTCTTAGCTTATATAAGGGGCCCCAAAACCCTAAGGGTATGTCCCACAAATTTAAAAAAAAAGATTTTTCTAAATCTAATTATGTTTAGGTGTTTAGTTGCTCTAGGTTTTGATTTTTTTAGCTATGAAATGTTCTTAAAATATAGCATTTAATTTTCTAAAAATAATGCCTTTGGAATCACTCAATTTGGACTTAAAATGAATTTTCTAGGTCCAAAATACTAAATAATTTTCTAAAATTAATAATTAATTCATTTTAATTATTTTTGCTGAAATTAGATAATTTTCATGCTTAATTATAATTATTAGAATTTTATCTAAGTCCAAATTAATTTTTTAGGCTTAAAATCTCATAATTACGAAATTATCATTAATGAGAATATTTCTTCCTTTGACCAGTTTTGACCAGAGTTGACTTTTGGTCAAATCATGGTTAAGACTTGATTTTGTTAACAATTTCTACTTAGTTAATGAGGGTTGAGTGTTCTAATAACATTCCATGCACACTCATGACATTATACCATATATTGCACATACAAAATAATTAAAATACAGGTTGCATGTTTTTCGGGGTGTTATAGTTTTGTAGGCTCGTTATCTTTAGCAGAAAACTTAAATATGACAACCAAACTAAGATATGACAAAGAAGGAAGTAGATATTGGGAGGCATAACAAAGATTTGAAACGTCTTCGGCGCGCAGCGATTTGGAAGCATCGGAAGTTGTTGGCGTCTTTTGCGTAAAACACCCAGATGGCCAGATCTGACCACAAAACCCAGAACAAAGATTTGACAGAGAAGGGAGTAGAGAAAGAGGAAAAGAGGAGAGAGGGAGGATGACATTGGTGCCATTGCATGCAGCGGTGGAGGGCCAGAGGAGATGAACCTAAATTTCCAAACCTCATTCACTCATGTCTGTCGTCATGCATCCTAATTCCCACCCTTACCGAAAACCTAAGAGTAAATTACACAGACTCCCCCTGAGGTTTTTACTAATTACACCCGATGCCCTCCTTTTTGGAGGCCTACAGAAAATCCATTAATTGTTTGGTTTTCATTGCACTGACACCCCCTAACCTCATAATGTCATCCATGCCTTTAACCCCAGCAGATTAATTGCCTAGCACATGCCTTTTAATGATTTTTTGTCCAAAATACCCTTATCTTCTTCTTAGGACACCTCTTTCTTTATGTGATTCCAATTTCCAAAACTTGAATTCACAAAAACAAAAAAATCTAGAACTTGAATTATACATTAAACAACATGACCAAGATTTGTATCAAAATCAAGGATGCTTTCTAGATGACTCTTCAAGAAGTTTGAAATTCGATGAATAATTGTTGGAAGATATAAGTCCATCACATCTCCTGGAAGTAATATAAGTAACTTCATTGTAGCAAGACTAATTTTTACATTGACTTTTTCATAATCAGAATCCAATAACTTTTGTAAAATAATTAATATGAAATTTGAAACAAGAACCCACAGGAAAATAATTAATACAAAATTTGAAACAAAAACCCATTGAATCTGTAGTTTGAAACAAGAACCACAAGAACCCAATAAAATAATTAAGTCAGTCAAAACAATAATGCATAAAATCCAAGGAAATGAGACTGCAAGACCTTCAAAAAATCGAAGAACCCAATGAATCCCTTCCCACTTATTAATAAAAAAAATCCCCACCATTGAATTCTGAAATACAGAGAAACACACTAGAAGGGGGGTTGAATAGTGTGTTTGTATTTTCTTTGAAATCCTTTCACAAATATGAAGATAGTGTATCTTAAGTTTTACAAGAACCTTGTGAAGTAGAAGACTATACTATCGTCCAGTGGTTCAAATACAACAGTTCAATGAAACTGCATTTTTTGTTAGAGCACACGTAAAATAATTTCGTAAATAAAATGTGTAAAGAAACTCTTTCGTGGTATGTGAAGAGATAACTTAAGAGATTTACGAGTAAGCTAGAAAGCGAAAGAGTAGAACACTTAGTTTTATACTGGTTCACTCAAATTGAGCTACGTCCAGTTCTCCTTCAAAAACCTTTGAAGGGTTCTACTAATCAGAATCTGATTACAAACAAGTATTTTAACCTGCCACTTCTGGCTACAAGTACTCTCTAGGCCACTTCTGGCTACAAGTACTCTCTAGGCCACTCCTGGCACACCTTTAATCTCCCCCTAAGATTAAAGCAAACCCAAGTATTCTTTAACACTAAGCCACTCCTGGCTTTCCAAACAGAAATTGTTTGAGTATAGAAAGAATGAATAACTCTCACAGAGAGGATATTACAATAAAAAATGAATACACAGAATCGCTTAGCAAAGCTAAGTGGAAAGCTCTTTTTCGCTTAAGTGTGAATCATCCAGTCGTTTTGATAGAGTTTTGGCTCTTAATCAGTCTTCTCGTGTGATGCATGAGCTTGTTCCTCTATTTATAGGCATCTTGGTGTAAAGTATCCATTGTGGGATCTATACTTTTGCCAATAACAGTTCTCTCCCAAATATGTGACCGTTTTCCACGTGTCAGCTTGGGGTGGAGAGATATAGAGGACAATCGTACATGCAGTGCCTCCACTTTTTGTACTATTTATGCAGAGAAATGCTTTTCTGTCCCTGTACAATATAAAGTCTAAGTTTGAGAGATACAATACCATTGCGACATTGGACGATGTAGATCCTATAACACTCAAACAAGACCATTAGATACTTCAAAATTTATCCCTCATTTGTTATAATCAAAATCGAAATTTGAGGAGTTGGACATCGTCCAAAGTCTTAGAACTTAACAATCTCCCCCTTTTTGATGATGACAAATAATGTTAAATTTTGATGTTAACAGGCACATAATCATATATGAATAATAAAGCATATAAGAGATGATTATGTTATGCCAGAGTATGTTGACAGGGTTAATATATGTGAAATGAAGTACTCCCCCTGAGTTTAACATTTCTTATGCATCTGATAACAGTGTATAATAATCAGCAAGAATATATCAGATATAACAGATATCAGAGTGTAAAAAACATATCAAGGATATGGATGCGGAATATGTGATGTAAACACCTCATGTATTAAAGACGTATTGATAAAACAGCCAAAATATTCACAGAGTGTAAGCCATATACTTCTATGACATCAAAATTCCAATTTCTCCCCCTTTGTCATTAACAAAAATGGGTTTGAAAGATGGAAAAATGACTTGACCATCATGGTCACCTATGGCTATGATGGTGGTTCTTGTGGTGGTGTGGTGGTTGTTCTGGTGGTGCTTGGGTAGGTGGTGCTGGTTGAGGAGGTTGTGGTTGGACGGGTGGTGCTGGTTGTTGGAGTTGTTGTGGTTGGACGGGTAGAATGGCATGAGCAACTTGTCCAAGCAGGTTGGCTACAGTATTTTGAATTTGATTCACAAGCGTTTGGGAGAGGCTCATAAACTGTTCAGTGATAGCATTTTGCAGCAGCATACGATGTTGAGCAGCCTCAGCCTGTTGCCTTTGCTGAAATGCTTGAAGAGCTGCGTCGGTTTCCAGCTGTTGTTGCCTCAGAGCCTATTACACGATCTCATGAACACGATCTTCTGAGACCCCTTGAGGTTCAGCAAATCGCAAGGGAAGGATGCCCCTTGGACTTAAAGATCCTGTGGGAACCAGTTGACGTGTACCCGAGTGAGCTTCAGTAGACACATCAATAATGGGGAAGCTGGTGATATCTTCAGCAGAAGGCTTTTCTGCAGTTGATTCCATGGGCTTGGATGCTTCAACAATAAGCTTTCCATCATCCTTGGACTTTCCAGATTGGACAGTGGGTTCTTGCTCCACTTCTACTGGTACAGATGGGCCCAAGTTAAGATGAGCTAGCACCTTTGTTATCTTGGCAGATGCTTCATCCAACTCTGCTTGTGTAGCTTTCGACTTGGCAACCTGATCTTCCTTTTCTGTGGTTGCAGCCTCAGCTTGCTAAAGAGCCAGCTGCTCTGGACGAGCTTGTTCTCCTGCTTTGGCCTCTTCTGCCTTGTACTCCTCATGCAAAGTTTGGAGTTCCTCCACAAACTCTGTGCGATCCAGTGTCCGAAGATCAAACACTTTGTTGCTTCTGATGATAGGCAATGTCTTCATTAAATCCAGATAGTCATCTGAATCTGTCAGAAAGCAAGCAAAGGTGTCTATGAAGTGATGAGTCTTCACTGGACGCAGCACCTCAAGACCATGAGGGGGTGAATGAAATCATTCTTGGAGCTGCCGAAGGAGGAGGCCTTCTAGGAGTCGTTCCATAAGATCTAGTGCCAAAAGGTCATGGAATCGAAAGTTCCAAGTGGACGTGTAGGCTTCCCAGTCTTGTCAAACAAGTGACCCCAGGTATGAGAGGATTGTTGCAGGGCTTCAACTTTCTCTTCCCTGCTTGGCATCTTAATGCCATAGAACTTGTAACCTTTCTTTCGACCGGCATCATATAAGGGTAGTCTAGGACACACCCTGTCTGGTACAAACTTGATTTCGGTGGCGCGGTTGATGTGAAGGTTTGGTGAGTAGGCAATGGATTAGTTTGGTATATACATTTGTTGAAGAAGTTTGCCAAGATCATCATAGTCGCTTGGCTGGAAATTAAGAACTGGAGTTCCAGCTGGTAGAGGCAGGAACTTTGTAATGGGAGTCCAGATGCGAACATCCTTGACCCATTGTACATCTGGCGCTGCTTCGACTTGGAAGGGTCCAGGCTTTCTTTAATGGCCAACTTCAATTCTATGGCCAGTTCAATATCCCTGCTAACAGGGGGCTTCTTAGACGGTGCCTTCTTCTTTCTTGGAGCCTTCCCTTTCTGCTCAGCAACCGTCTTTGTGAATTGAGAAGCAACCTCCACCTCTGGTTCAGGCAGATTTGCTAAGGCTGGATGCACGCTTTGTTGGGTTCCAGTAGGACAAGAGTAAGGATGAGTCATGCGGATCAAGTGTGGATACTCTTCTCTCGTCCAAGTGGGCAATGGGTTGCTGATTGTTGCTCCTTCTGGTATTACAGCATAGTCAGCTTGAAGGATTATGAGCATAATCATACCTCGTCCACTCTGGTACTGAGGCAGTAGTCAGATGCCTCTCCAAAGGTTCTTGTAGAGGCCTCCGGATCACATCGTGCTTCTTACAGTAATTCTGTTCATTCCGTGTAAGGAATGCAACAGGGAAGCGTTCTCTGTCTCCTTCTTCTTTGGTTTTCTACTTGGGGGGTATGATCCATGGGGACCAGGCATCCCTCCATGCATCCCTTGGACGCACAAACTTGGACAGGTCCAAGTAAAGAGGAGGATGCTGGGTTGTTGATGTGGATGGAGCATTGGATGGAGCTGGTAGTGAGGCACTGGTGGATATGTTGTCGGTGTCTTGGAAGGAAGGTGGTGGAGCTGCAACTCTCCTTGGCCTAACTGCCTGAGTCTTAACTTGTCAAGGCACGTTAGTAGGAAAAGAAGTTGGTTCAGCAGGTTGTACCTTCTGCTTCTTTTGCTGAGGGGCCGCCTTTTCCTCTGCTTTCTCCTTGATTTGACCAATTAGGATCTGGTCATCATCATCAGAGTCGTCCAGTATTTAAAGCTTCCGAACCTTTGGCTTTTCTGTAACAGGCTTCACTGAAGCTGCCTTTGGACGTTGCTCAGCTTGAGCAGGTCTGGACGCATCAGTCCTTGGATGCTTCTCTGTCGGGGACTGAGCAGTGGAGGTGTCAGCATGTCTTTTTTTGGTTCTTATCTCCTTTTCAGCATCTTCCTCATGCTTTTGAGACATGTGACGTGTTACCTTTCTTCTCCCATGTTCCTCCATCAACCTTTTGATCTTCTTGCCAATACCAAGAAGATCAATCTCCTCCTCATCATCATTGGAGATGATCTTGCTCTGTTCATGTCGTTGCTTGTTGATGCTATCTTCGTCCAAGTCCCTTAGGACCTTGGCTATCAGCTTAATCTTCATAGGCTTTATGCTGGACTCGCCAAATAGTTGTTGTGTTGCCACCATTTTCCCTTTCTTCATGATAGCTTCATGAACAGCTTCGTCCAGTTCATCAAAGAAGCATTGATAGACCTTCTGGTCCCAGAAGATCTTGTTTTGCAGAGCGGTGTAGAAGATGTCATCATTGCCACCAACAGTCTTCATCATTCTCACAATATTGATGTAAATGGTGTGAGGAAGGTTGAAGGGGATGCCTTCCATAATGTGGAATATCACGAACTTGTGTAAGTCCGTGACTGAGTCCTTAGACCCATCTTTGTGTAGGATACTCTTGTTGCACACCTGCTGCCAGATTTTTGCTTCCTCACACAGGCTCTTGTACTCAATCTTCATTGAGTCTGTGGATTTGGTCTTGCAAAGTACGTTTGCAACGTGATTTCCGTACTGCTTGGTCCAGTCTGCTTTATACTGGTTCTGCTCCTTGATGCAACCAGTTACCTTTGCAATGGACTCAGTGGACAGAGTCACCTCTCGTCCAAGAATAGTGGCCACGAGCTCTGTTGTGTTCTGGAATTTGGCATTCCTCCAGAACATCCTGATCAACTCAAGGAATATCTTTTGGTTTTCGTTGAAGTAGCCTCTGATTCCATACTTCAGAAGGCTCTCGTTCAGGTTCAAGCCCAGCTTCTCCAGCTTTTCAATGTTGAAGAAGTGCTCAATGTGCACTGTAGCAGCACCTTGACATACAACTGTGGTCTCAGGGTAGGTGTGGACTCGAGTTCAGAGTTGCTTGAGCTTGCAGAGTTCGACATGGTAGAAAAGTTTAGATTTTTAGGTTTTCTGAGAAGGGTTTTGGGTTTTTGAGAGAGAGAGAATGCTTAAAGATAAAGATAAGCTTAGAGAAAAAAGAAAGATACGGTAAAGATTTTCTGAGACGATTTGACGGATTACATATATGGGCTTTGTTCAGAGAACGTGAAGCGGTTTTGGGCTTTTAAGAATATTTGAAATGGGAGTTATGCCATAAAACCTGCCATGATGAGGCGTGTGAAGAATGTGGGTAACTGTGTACGGTTACTAACATTTAGGTGACTCAGCATAGAGTATTAACTCATACTTACTCTGAAACGAACCGTTTTGGCCATTTGAACAATGTTTAAGAAAAAATACGCTAAGTTAAAAACATCGTCCAGATGTTAGACTTAAGTGTAACATGTGCAATGCACGTGCATGACTTAGTGATCTTTGGACGAGATTTCCATTGGACGCTAAGGTTTTATTGGACGCACCATGTAAATGTTAATCATTCCTTTACCGAGTCCATGCCAAGTTTGTTCCTCATAAGGATTAACTTGTCTTCAGTAAGGGGTTTAGTAAATATATCAGCAAGCTGATTATCTGTGGTTACAAAGTGTAGTTCCACAGTACCTTTCTGAACTTGGTCTCTTATAAAGTGATGTTTAATCTCTATATGTTTAGCCCTTGAATGCAATATGGGATTCTTAGAGAGATCTATGGCAGCTTTACTATCACAGAAGAGAGGAATGTTACTCTCATATATGCTGTAGTCCTCAAGTTGATGTTTTATCCATAAGATTTGAGAACAACATTTTGCAGCTAAAATATACTCTGCTTCAGCAGTGGACAGTGCAATGGTTCCTTGCTTCTTGCATATCCAGGAGACTAAGTTTCCACTAATGAAGTGACATCCTCCACTAGTGCTTTTTCTTTCAATTTTGTCTCCAGCATAATCAGCATCACAGTATCCAACTAACCTAAAATCTTTCTGCCTTTTGAAATATAGACCAAGGTTAGTGGTTCCAACAAGATATCGAAAGATTCTCTTAACAGAAGTTAAATGAACTTCCCTTGGGTCAGATTGAAATCTGCCACATAAGCATACACAGAATATGATGTCAGGTCTGGACGCTGTGAGGTATAGGAGTGATCCTATCATTCCTCTGTATAGAGTGTTATCCACCTTCTTTGAGTTGTCGTCCAGTCCAAGTACTGTTGTTGGATGCATAGGAGTTTTCATTGGTTTTACATTGTCCATCTTGTACTTCTTCAGTAGCTCCTTGACATACTTGGTTTGATGTATGTATATGCCCTTTTTTGTTTGTTTGATTTGAAGTCCAAGGAAGAATTTCAGCTCACCCATCATGCTCATTTCAAACTCTGTTTGCATTAATTTGGCAAATTCTTCATAGAGAGACTCATTAGTTGCACCAAATATGATATCATCAACATATATTTGTGCAATAATAAAATCAGAAGAGTAGTCTTTGTGAAACAATGTAGTGTCTACTTTTCCTCTTGAAAAACCATTTTCTGACAGAAATGAGCTGAGTTTTTCATACCAGCTCTAGGTGCTTGTTTCAACCCATATAGAGCTTTGTTAAGTTTGAAAACATGATTTGGAAAAGTATCACTTTCAAATCCTGGGGGTTGTTCCACATAGACTTCTTCCTTTATGAGTCCATTGAGGAATGCACTTTTTACGTCCATTTGATATAGCTTCATATTGCTATGAGCTGCAAATGATAGTAAAATGCGAATTGCCTCTAGACGTGCAACTGGAGCATAAGTTTTAGTATAATCTATACCTTCCTGTTGTGAGTAACCTTTTGCTACCAACCTCGCTTTGTTTCTCACAACATTACCTGCTTCGTCTAGCTTGTTTCTAAACACCCACTTTGCTCCTACAACTTCTTTGTCGTCGGGGAGTTCTACTAGCTTCCAGACATTGTTCTTTTGAAACTGGTCAAGTTCTTCCTGCATTGCTTTGACCCAGCTTTCATCTTCTAAGGCATCGTCCACAGTCTTAGGTTCTATTTGCGATATGAGTGCTGTGTGGCCTTGCTATCGTTGAAGTGAAGATCTGGTTTTGACTCTATCTTTTGGATCTCCGATGATTTGCTCCTCTGGATGATGTTTCTTCATTTGCCAGTTGCGTCCAGTTGGTTCTCTTTGTTCTGCTACGGAACCGTCCAGTGGTACATTGGACACTTCAACTGAGACATCATGGTTGGACGTATCTGATGACTTGCTTGCATCGTCCAATCTGAGATCTGCGAATGATTCGTCCAGCTCTGATAATTTCTTATCGGGCTTATTGTCATTGAACTTCACATGGATAGCTTCTTCAACAACTAAGGTTCTAGAGTTATAAACTCTATATGCCTTTGAAGTTTCAGAATATCCAAGCAATATTCCTTCATCACACTTAGAACCAAATTTTCCTAAGTTATCCTTAGTGTTCCGAATGAAACATTGACATCCAAATGGATGGAAGTAGGATATGTTGGGTCTTCTTCCCTTCCACAATTCATATGGAGTCTTTTTCAATATTCGCCTTATATAGATTCTGTTTTGTAAATAACAGGCAGTATTCACTGCTTCAGCCCAGAAGTGTTTAGGGGTTGAATTATCATTCAACATGGTTCTGGCCATCTCTTGGAGTGACCTATTTTTCCTCTCAACAATGCCATTCTGTTGTGGTGTTCTGGGAGTTGAGAAGTTGTGAAGGATACCATTATCCTCACAGAACCTTTGAAAACTTTCGTTTTCAAATTCTCCCCCATGATCACTTCGGATAGAAGTAATGCATACTCCTTTTTCATTTTGAACTCTTTTGCAGAAGTTATAAAAAGCCTTTAAGGACTCATCTTTGTGGGATAGGAACATGACCCATGTCCATCTAGTATAGTCGTCCACTATAACCAATCCGTATCTCTTACCACTTACTGAGGTTGTTCTTGTGGGTCCAAACAGATCAATATGTAACAGCTCAAGAAGTCTAGAAGTGGAAACGATGTTTTTACTTTGAAAAGAACTTTTCACTTGTTTCCCTTTCTGACAAGCTTCACAAAGAAGATCATCTTTATATGATATACTTGGTAGTCCTCTTACGAGGTTGTGCCTATTCAGCTTTGAGATTAACCTCAAGCTTGCATGACCAAGTCTTTTATGCCATAGCCAATGATTTTCTTGTACTGAAACTAGGCATGATACATTTTGACTTGATAGTTCCCCAAGTTTAATCTTGTACAGATTACCTTGCCTCTTTGCAGTAAAGAGAAGGGATCCATCAGAGTTCCTGACTGTACATTCACTTTTGTTAAAGACAACATCATATCCACTGTCACATAATTGGCTTATGCTAAGTAGATTGTGTTTAAGACCTTTAACATAAAGAACTTTATCAATACAAGGATAGGGTGGTATACCAATCTTACCCACGCTAGCTATCATCCCTTTCTGATTCCCTCCAAAAGTGACTGTCCCACTAGCTTTGGGTAGGAGGCTTTGGAACATACACCTTTCTCCTGTCATGTGATGTGAGCACCCACTGTCCAGGTACCATGATTGGAGTTTCTTTCCTGTTGTTGAGCATGTCTGCAACAGGAACAATTTTATCCTTAGGTACCCAAATTGACTTGGGTCCTTTTTTGTTAGTTTGAAGGGCATTGGATGCTCCCTTCTTAGGCAGGTGTCTGCATTTGGACGTTATATGTCCAGGTTTCCCACAGAAGTAGCAAACATCTGTTTCCTCGTCATGAATATATTTCTTTCCCTTATATCCATGTCCTGACTTGTCATTTGGTCTCTTACAACCTTCATATTTTAAAAGCATTTTAAGGTTGTCAAAGCCCATAACAAAGTTTGACAGATCCTTCTTTAGGCTGTTAATCTCTTCATGAAGTTTTACAACATCATGCGGTTGACCTCTTAAGGAAGTATCTGCTTTAACTTTCAGAAGCTTCTCAACTAGCCTTTTGTTTTCTGCTTTGAGATTTCGAATCTCTATGGAAAGATTCATTTCTCTAGTCCTTTAATCCTCACAGGATTTATAGGCTCGAGTAGCATCATTCCAGAGAGTTTGCCTCTCCGCATTTGTAATTTCATGTTGCTTTGAGAGCTCTGTAAACTTTTTCTGTAAATCCTCCTTTTCACTTTCAAGTTGTTTGAAACTTTTCTCTAAAACTTTTTTTTCTTTTGAAAGTGATTTGGATGATTTCTTTAAAGTTCTGTAGGCCTTTGATAGAATAGAAGAGTTTGAAAGTAATTCATGATAAGCTTCTTGAAGTGAATCTAAGTCATTAAGGTCTACCTCATCTTCTTCTTCTGGTTTAGAAGAATTTGTTAAAGTGTCTGCCATCAGGCATATGTGTGCTTCTTCTTCTTCTTCAACGTCCGATGATGAGTCATCGTCCAGGTCTTCCCATATGGACATCAGAACTTTCTTGCCCTTCCTTTTGCTGAAGAATTTCTTCTTCTTGTCCTTGCTCTTGTCGAGATCTGGGCATTCTGATTTGAAGTGTCCTGGCTTTTTGCATTCATAGCATACTATTGGACTCTTCTCTTTCTTTTCTTTGAGGCCTTTCCTGTTTAGGTTTCTCCATCTGGATCAACCTTTCTTCTTCCACATAGCGTGTATCCTCTTGGATATGAAGGGTAGCTCATCATTATCGTCTGAGTCATCATCTTCAGATTGTTCGTCTGATGATGTTTCAGCTTGCATGGCTTTGGACGATGGTGCTTTCCTTGGCTTCTGGACGCTGAGCGCTAGAGACTTATTTTTCTTACCATCACCATCTTGATGTAGTTCTAGTTCATGCACCTTGAGAATTCCCATGAGTTCTTCTAGGGACATATCATCCAGTCCTTTTGTTGCTCTCAAGGCTGTAACCTGTGGTCTCCATTGCCTAGGCAAACTTCTCAGAATTTTGTCAATATGTTCATAGTTATTGTAATTTTTACCATGTGCTCTAAGTTCATTTAGTATGGTTTGAAACCGTCCAAACATACCTTGTATGTCCTCATTTTCTTCCATACTAAACAATTCATATTGACGAGTAAGGAGACTGAGTTTGTTACGTTTTACCTGGGTGGAACCCTCATACGTTAACGCAAGAGTGTCCCACATTTGTTTCGCGCTTTTGAGACTGTGCACCTTGTTGTATTCTTGTTTGCTCAGTGCACACATGATGATGTTTCTAGCTCTGGAGTTGAGATGAAATCTTTGTTTCTGCTCCTCCGTCCATCTAGTCTTTGGGATTTCGATGAGGTTCTCATCAAGTGGAATGTAGTCGCCCATCTCCACAACGTCCCACATGTCAATATGACTAGATTCAAAGAATGCTATCATTCTTTGTTTCCAGTAATCATATTTGACACCCTTGAAGAGTGGTGGTCTGTTCACAGCTTGTCCCTCATTTTCCATCTTTCTTAGGATCTTTCCTCTGTACTGCTAAGTAATCAACCCAAGAGGCCGAGCTCTGATGCCAACTGAAATATAGAGAAAGACACTAGAAGGGGGGTTGAATAGTGTGTTTATATTTTCTTTGAAATCCTTTCGCAAATATGAAGATAGTGTATCTTAAGTTTTAGAAGAACCTTGTGAAGCAGAAGACTATACTATCGTCCAGTGGTTCAAATACAACAGTTCAATGAAACTGCGTTTTTCGTCAGAACACACGTAAAATAATCTCGTAAATAAAATGTGTAAAGAAACTCTTTTGTGGTATGTGAAGAGATAATTTAAGAGATTTACGAGTAAGCTAGAAAGCGAAAGAGTAGAACACTTAGTTTTATACTGGTTCACTCAAACTGAGCTACGTCCAGTTCTCCTTCAAAGACCTTTGAAGGGTTCTACTAATCAGAATCTGATTACAAACAAGTATTTTAACCTGCCACTTCTAGCTACAAGTACTCTCTAGGCCACTCCTGGCACACCTTTAATCTCCCCCTGAGATTAAAGCAAACCCAAGTATTCTTTAACACTAAGCCACTCCTGGCTTTCCAAACAGAAATTGTTTGAGTATAGAAAGAATGAATAACTCTCACAGAGAGGATATTACAATAAAAAATGAATACACAGAATCGCTTAGCAAAGCTAAGTGGAAAGCTCTTTTTCGCTTAAGTGTGAATCGTCCAGTCGTTTTGACAGAGTTTCGGCTCTTAATCAATCTTCTCGTGTGATGCATGAGCTTGTTCCTCTATTTATAGACAGCTTGGTGTAAAGTATCCATTGTGGGATCTGTACTTTTGCCAATAATAGTTCTCTCCCAAATATGTGACCGTTTTCCACGTGTCGGCTTGGGGCGGAGAGATACAGAGGACAATCGTACATGCAGTGCCTCCACTTTTTGTACTATTTATGCAGAGAAATGCTTTTCTGTCCCTGTACAATACTTTTCGAAAACTCAATTGAAATGTTATGTTAGAATGAGAGGGAATAATCGAACATTCTAGAGAATCATCATCGAAAACGTATTGTCACATTATATAACTTTTAAGATAGAAAACAAAGTGTAAGTTATATAGGCATTGGACGCTTGCTTTATAGAAACATTGGACGCTGGATGTTGTACTTTACAAAACATATTTGGACGCTTTGCTTATAAAAATATAAAGTCTAAGTTTGAGAGATACAATACCATTGCGGCATTGGACGATGTAGATCCTATAACACTCAAACAAGACCATTAGATACTTCAAAATTTATCCCTCATTTGTTATCATCAAAACCGAAATTTGAGGAGTTGTACATCATCTAAAGTCTTAGAACTTAACAAATTCGTAGAAGGGTGGAACCATCGATGCTGGTTTGTAGCAAAAAGGAGTCACAAGATGCTGCTACTTTTTGAAGACCACTTTTTCCAACAGGCGTTACTGCAGTGGCTCCTCATTCTGCTGCTGCGGAGGTGACGACACTAGTGACAACAACAGCGACGCGACGTTCCACTCAATAGTGCAATTTATCTGTAGCGTGATGACAGAGTACGACTCTTCTTCCAGATCTAGATGCACCTTGCCGCCTTGAGCCGAATAGAAAAAAGGGAAAATCTTGAATAAAAAAAATAGGTTGGAGAGATTGTCGGTGTTAGCAGGGCTAAGCATCATAGTGGCCATTATTGTTGTGGAAGGAAGGTTGGAGAGCGCGTCATGGAGAAGAGTGTGCAAAAGTTACAAAGTAAGAAGAATAAGGTGAATAGAGCGAGGTTATGGTGGTGAAACTTGCAGGAGTTAGGAAGAGGGGCAAAAATGTAACTTAACATGTTTTTTTTTTGTTTTTTTTAACGAAAAGTTAATGCTGTTTGTTGAAGGGGGCTAAATGTAATGTCAAAAAGGGAGGGGTAACAAGTTTAATAAGTGCAAAACTCAGGGAGTGTTTGTGTAATTTACTCAAAACCTAATTCACCTCCTGATGCTTTCCTCCACAAGCCCTAAATTACAAATTAAAAAACTAATATTTGCATTTAAATCCAACATATCCACTAACATCTGAAATATAGAGAAATACACTAGAAGAGGGGTTGAATAGTGTATTTATAATTTCTTTAAAAAACTTTAACTAATGTGAAGATAGTATATCTTTTAGTTTTACAAGAACTTAGTAAAACAGAAGATTATGCTATCGTCCAGCAGTTTAAAAAACAGCAGTCCAATGAAACTACTCTTCTTGCTTTTCGTTAGAACACACGTAATAGATGATCTTAGATAAAATGTGTAAAGAATCACTTTCGTAGTATGTTGAAGAGATAGTTTAATAGATATGCAAGTAAGCTAGAAAGCGAGAGAATAGAACACTTAGTTTTATACTGGTTCACTCAACTGAGCTACGTCCAGTTCTCCTTCAAAAACTTTTGAAGGGTTCTACTAATCAAGATCTGATTACTCTCAAGTTTTCTAACTTTGCCACTTCTGGCTACAAGTATTCTCTAGGCCACTTCTGGCACACCCTTAATCTCCCCTTGAGATTAAACACAAACCCAAGTATTCTTTAACACTAAGCCACTCCTGGCTTTCCAAACAGAATTGTTTGAGTATAGAAAGTAAGACTTAACTCTCACAGAGAAGATATTACAGTAAGTACGAATATACAGAATCGCTTAGCAAAGCTAAGAAGAAGAATGCTCTTTTTGCTTAAGTATTGATCGTCCAATCGTTTTGACAGAGATTCAGCTCTTTATATATTTTTCGTCAGTCTGATACATGAGCTCATTCCTCTATTTATAGTCAGCTTGTCGAAAGGTATCCGTTGAGGGATCTGTTCCTTTGCTAAGAGCGGTTCTCTCCATAGCATGTGACCGTTGTCATGTTTTGACTTAGGGTGAAGAGATAGAAGTGACAGCCGTACATTTAGCGCCTCTCCTACTTGTACTTTTTCTGCAGAGAGAAGCTTCTTCTTTTCCTGTTCAGTACTATTCGAAAAGACAAATAGAATGGCATATTAAAATATGAGAGAGTGATCGTTGCCTTATATTGAATCAACATTGAAAACGTATTTCCTTATAATATTATTTTAAGATAGAAACTACAGAGAGGGTTATTTAAACGTTGGACGCTTGCTCTCACAGGAGCATTGGACGCTGCCTGTAGAATTCTTACAAAACACATTTGGACGCTTTTCTTATTAAAACATAAAGTCCAGGTTTGAGAGATACAATACCATTGCGGAATTGGACGACGTAAATCCTATAACACTCAAACTAGATCATTAGATACTTCAAAATTTATCCTTTAGTTGTTATCATCAAAACCGAAATTCGAGGGGTTGGACATCGTCCAAGGTCTTAGAACCTAACAGTCTCCCCCTTTTTGATGATGACAAATAATGGTAAATTTTGATGTTGACAGACACATAATCATATAAGAATACAATGAATCAAGTTAGAGATGATTATGTTATGCCAGTGTATAAATGTGAAATGAAGTACTCCCCCTGAGTTCAACATTTCTTATGCATCTGATAACAGAAAAATATAAAAGGCAAGTATATATCATTTATAACAGATATCAGAGTGAAAAACATATCAAGGATATGGATGTGGAATTTATGAAATAAACACCTCATGTTTTGATAAAGATGCCAATATATGCCAATATTTTTTATATACAGAGTGTTTAGCTATTTACTCTTATGACATCAAAATTCCAATTTCTCCCCCTTTGTCATTAACAAAAAGGTCTGAAAGATGGAAAATGATTGGGCCATCATGGTCACCTTATGGCTGTGGAGGTGGTTCTTGTGGTGGTGGTGGTGGTTGTTCTGGTGGTGCTTGTATTGGTGGTGCTGGTTGTGGAGGCTGTGGTTGGACGGGTGGAACTGCATGACTAACTTGTCCAAGCAAGGTGGCTGCTGTATTTTGAATCTGGTTCACAAGCGTCTGGGAGAGACTCATGAACTACTCAGTGATGGCATTCTGCAGCATTCGATGATGTTGATCAGCCTTAGCCTGTTGTCTTTGCTGAAAAGCTTGAAAAGTGGCTTCGGTCTCCAGCTGTTGTTGCCTCAGAGCCTGTTGCACTATCTCGTGAACACGATCTTCTGAGACTCCTTGAGGTTCAGCAAATCGCAAGGGATGGATGCCCCTTGGACTTGAAGATCCAGTGGGAACAAGTTGTCGTGTGCCCGAATGTGCTTCAGTAGATGCATCAACAATGGGGAAGCTGGTGATATCTTCAGCAATAGGCTGTGCTGCAGTTGCTTCCATTTGCTTGATGCTTCAACAACGAGCTCTCTATCATCCTCGGACTTTCCAGATTGGACGGTAGGTTCTTCATGTGACGTGACAAAGTGTTCCACATCCACTAGTACAGATGAGTCCAGGTCAAGATGAGCTAGCACCTTTGTTACTTTGGCAGATGCTTCATCCAGCTCTGCCTGTGTAGCTTTCGACTTAGCAATCGTATCTTCCTTTTCTATGATTGCGGTCTCAGCTTCCTCAAGAGCCAGCTGCTCTAGACGAGCTTGTTCTGCTGCTGTGGCTTCTTCTGCTTTGTACTCCTTATGCAGAGTTTGGAGTTCCTCCACAAACTCTGTGCGATCCAGTGTTCGAAGATCAAACACTTTGTTGCTTCTGATTTTTGGCAATGTCTTTATTAACTCCAGATAATCATCTGAATCTTTCAGAAAGCAGGCAAAGGTGTCTGAGAAGTGGTGAGTCTTTACTGGACGCAACACCTCTATACCATGAGGGGGATGAACAAAGTCATGCTTGGAGCTGCCTGAGGATGAGGCTTGCTGGGAATCGTTCCATAAGATCTGGCGCCAAAAGATAATGGAATCAAAGGTTCCAAGTGAACGCGTAAGCTTACCAGTCTTGTCAAATAGATGACCCCAGGTGTGAGAGGATTTTTGCAGGGTTTCAACTTTCTCTTCCCTGCTGGGCATTTCAATGCCGTAGAACTTGTAGCCTTTCTTGCGACCAACATCATATACAGGTAGTCTGGGACATACCCTGTCTGGTACAAACTTTATTTCTGTGGCGCAGCTTATGTGAAGGTTTGGTGGGTAGGCGATGGCTTGGTTTGGTATATACATTTGTTGCAGAAGTTTTCCAAGTTCATCATAGTCGCCTGGCTGGAAGTTTAGCACTGGGGTTCCAGCTGGTAGAGGCAGGAACTTTGTGATTGGAGTCCAGATTTGAACATCCTTCACCCACCCTGCATCTGGACGCTGCTTCGTTATAGAAGGGTCCAGACTTTCTTTAATGGCCAACTACAACTCTGCAGCCAGTTCAATATCCTTGTTAACAGAGGCCTTCTTGGACGGTGCCTTCATTTTTCTTGGAGCCTTCCCTTTCTGCTCCGCAACCGTCTTGGTGAATCGAGAGGCAACTTCCACCTTTGGTTTTTGCAGATCTTCTCCTGCTGGACGCACTCTTTGCTGAGTTCCAGTTGGACAGGAGTAAGGATGAGGCATGCGTATCAAGTGTGGGTACACTTCTCTCGTCCAATTGGGCAGAGGGTTGCTGATGATCGTTTCTTTTGGCATAGCATAATAAGCAGCTGAAAAAGCTTGAGTGCAAACATACCTCGTCCACTCTGGTGCTGAGGCAGTAGTAAAATGCCGCTTCAAAGGCTCTTGTAGAGGCCTCCGGATCACATCACTTTTCTTACAGTAATTCTGGTCATTTCGTGTAAGGAATGCAACCGGGAAACGTTTTCTGTCTTTTTCTTCTTTGGTTTTCTGCTTGGGGGGTATAGTCCATGGGGACCATGTATCCCTCCATGCATCCCTTGGACGCACAAACTTGGACAGGTCCAAGCGAAGAGGTGGATGCTGGGTTGTTGATGTGGATGGAGCACTGAGTGTTGTTGGTAGTAGAGTGCTGGTGGATATGTTGTCGGTGTCTTGAGAGGAAGTTGGTAGAACTGCAATTCTCTTTGGCCTTGCTGCCTGAGTCTTTACTCGTCGTGGCACGTTGGTAGGAAAGGGAATTGTTTTAGCAGGTTGTGCCTTCTGCTTCTTTTGCTGAGGACCCTCTGTCTCCTCTGCCTTCTTCATGATTTGACCAATTGGGATCTGGTCATCATCATCAGAGTCGTCCAGTAGTTGAAGCTTCTGAACCTTTTGCTTTTCTGGGGCAAGCTTTACTGGTGCTGTTCTTGGACGCTGCTCTGCTTGAGTAGGTTTGGACGTATCAGTCCTTGGACGCTTCCCTGCTAGGGACTGAGCAGTGGGTGTGTCAGCATGTCTTTTCTTGGTTCTTCTTTCCTTTTCAGCGTCTTCCTCATGCTTCTGAGACATTTGTCGTGTGATCTTTCTGCCCTTCTGTTCCTCCATCAGCCTTTTGATCTTTTTGCCAATTCCAAGAAGATCAATCTCTTCTTCATCATCATTGGAGATGATCTTGCTCTGTTCATGTCGTTGCTTGTTGATGGTGTCCTCGTCCAGGTCCCTTAAGACCTTTGCTGTTAGCTTGATCTTCATAGGTTTTATGTTGGACTCACCAAACAGCTGTTGTGTTGCTACCATTGGCCCTTTCTTCACAATAGCTTCGTAAACTTCTTCTTCCAGTTCATCAAAGAAGCGTTGATAGACCTTCTGATCCCAGAAGATCTTGTTCATCAGGGCGGCGTAGAAAATGTCATCATTGCCACCCACAGACTTCATCATTCTCACGATATTGACATAAATGATGTGAGGGAGATTGAAGGGAATGCCTTCCATAAGATGAAATATCACAAACTTGTGTAAGTCTGTGACTGAGTCCTTAGACCCAGCTTTGTGCAGGATACTCTTGTTGCACACCTGCTGCCAGATTTTTGCTTCCTCACATAGGTTCCTGTACTCAATCTTTATTGACTCGGTGGATTTGGTCATGCAAAGCACGGTCGCAACGTGATTGCCGTACTGCTTGGCCCAGTCTGTTCTGTACTGGTTCTGCTCCCTAATGCAACCAGTTACCTTTGCAATGGTCTTGATGGACAGTGTCACCTCTCGTCCAAGAATCGTGGCCATGAGCTCCCTTGAGCTCTGGAACTTGGCATTTCTCCAGAACATTCTGATCAACTCAGGGAATATTTTCTGGTTTTCATTGAAGTAGCCTCTGATTCCACACTTCAGAAGGCTCTCGTTCAGGTTCAGTCCCAGCTTCTCAAGCTTTTCGATGTCGAAGAAGTGCTCAATATGCACTGTAGCAGCTCCTTGGCACACAACTGTGGTTTCAGGGTAGGTGAGGACGTCGAGTTCCGAGTTGCTTGAGTTTGCCATGCTAGTAAAGTTTGGATTTTTAGGTTTTCTGATAGGGTTTTGGGTTTCTGAGAGAGAGAGAGTGTGTGTGTGTTTTAGGGTGATGATATTCTCAGAGAAGATTGATATGGTGGTGTTTTTCTGTGATTAAATGATAAGTGTATATTTGGGCTTTGTTTGGAAGATATGAAACGGTTTTGGGCTTTTTGAATATTTGAAAAGTAAATGACGCCATAAAACCCGCCATGATGAGACGTGCGAAGAATGTGGGTAACTGTGTACGGTTTCTAACATTTTGGTGACTCAGCATAGAGTATTAGCTCATACTTACTCTTAAAACGATCCGTTTTGATTATTTGAATCAAAAGAAAAGACTAAGACAAAACAGACATCGTCCACATATTGGACTTAAGTGAAATATATGTAATGCATGTGCATGACTCTAGTGTTCCTTGGACGACATGTCCTTTGGACGCTATGGTTTTATTTGACGCATCATGTAGATGTTAATCATTCCTTTACAGAGTCCATGCCAAGTTTGTCCCTCAGAAGGATTAACTTGTCTTCAGTAAGGGGTTTGGTGAATATATCAGCAAGCTGATTATCTGTGGTTACAAAGTGTAATTCCATAGTACCCTTTTGAACATGGTCTCTTATAAAGTGATGTTTAATCTCTATATGTTTGGCCCTTGAATGCAATATGGGATTTTTAGAAAGATTTATGGCAACTTTACTATCACAGAAGATAGGAATGTTACTCTCATATATGTTGTAGTCCTCAAGTTGATGTTTGATCCACAAGATTTGAGAACAGCATTTTGCAGCTGAAATATACTCTACTTCAGCAGTGGACAGAGTAATGGTTCCTTGCTTCTTGCATGTCCAGGAGACTAGATTACCACCGATGAAGTGACACCCTCCACTGGTGCTTTTTCTTTCAATTCGATCTCCAACATAATCAGCATCATAGTATCCTATTAGCCTGAAATTTTTCTGCCTTTTGAAATATAACCCAAGGTTAGTGGTTCCAGCAAGATATCGAAAGATTCTTTTAACAGCAGTTAAGTGAACTTCCCTTGGATCAGATTGAAATCTGCCACATAAGCATACGCTGAACATGGTGTCAGGTCTGAACGCTGTGAGGTATAGGAGTGATCCTATCATACCTCTGTATAGAGTATTATCTACTTTCTTTGAGTTGTCGTCCAGTCCAAGTACTGTTGTTGGATGCATAGGAGTTTTCATTGGTTTTGCATCGTCCAACTTGTACTTCTTTAGCAGCTCTTTGACATACTTAGTCTGATGTATATATATTCCCTTTTCAGTTTGTTTGATTTGAAGTCCAAGGAAGAATTTCAGCTCACCCATCATGCTCATCTCGAACTCTGTTTGCATTAATTTGGCAAAATCTTTACAGAGAGACTCATTAGTGGCACCAAATATGATATCATCAACATATATTTGTGCAATAATAAAATCAGACGAGTAGTCTTTGCGAAATAATGTAGTGTCTACTTTTCCTCTTGAAAAACCATTTTTCTGATAGAAATGTGCTAAGTTTTTCATACCAAGCTCTAGGGGCTTGTTTCAACCCATATAAGGCTTTATTAAGTTTAAAAACATGGTTTGGAAAATCATCACTTTCAAATCCTGGGGGTTGTTCCACATAGACTTCTTCCTTTATGAGTCCATTCAGGAATGCACTTTTTACGTCCATTTGATATAGCTTCATATTGCTATGAGCTGCAAATGACAGTAGAATGCGGATTGCCTCCAGACGTGCAACGGGAGCATAAGTTTTAGTATAATCTATACCTTCTTGTTGTGAGTAACCTTTTGCTACCAACCTTGCTTTGTTCCTCACAACATTACCTGCTTCGTCCAGCTTGTTTCTGAACACCCACTTTGCTCCTACAGCTTCTTTGTCGTTTGGGAGTTCTACTAGCTTCCAGACATTGTTCTTTTGAAATTGGTCAAGTTCTTCTTGCATTGCTTTGACCCAGCCTTCATCTTCTAAGGCATCGTCCACAGTCTTAGGTTCTATTTGAGATATGAATGCTGTGTGACCTTGCTATCGTTGAAGTGAAGATCTGGTTTTGACTCTGTCTTTTGGATCTCCAATGATTTGTTCCTGTGGATGATGTTTCTTCATTTGCTAGTTACGTCCATTTGGTTCTCTTTGTTCTGCGACTGAACCGTCCAGTGGTGCATTTGATTCTTCAACTGAGACATCATGGTTGGACGAATCTGATAACTTACTTGCATCATCCAATCTGAGATCTGCAAATGATTTGTCCAGCTCTGATAATTCCTTATCAGGCTTGTTGTCATTAAACTTCACATGGGTAGCTTCTTCAACAACTAAGGTTCTAGAGTTATAAACTTTGTATGCCTTTGAAGTTTCAGAATGTCCAAGCAGTGTTCCTTCATCACACTTAGAATCAAATTTTCCCAGGTTATCCTTAATGTTCAGAATGAAACATTGACATCCAAATGGATGGAAGTAGGATATGTTGGGTCTTCTACCCTTCCACAATTCATATGGAGTCTTTTTCAATATCGGCCTTATATAGATTCTGTTTTGTAAATAGCAGGCAGTATTCACTGCTTCAGCCCAGAAGTGTTTAGGGGTTGAATTATCATTCAACATGGTTCTGGCCATCTCCTGGAGTGACCTGTTTTTCCTCTCAACTACACCATTTTGTTGTGGTGTTCTAGGTGTTGAGAAGTTGTGAAGGATACCATTATCCTCACAGAACCTTTGAAAACTTTCGTTTTCGAATTCACCCCCGTGATCACTTCTGATAGAAGTAATGCATACTCCTCTTTCATTTTGAACTCTTTTGCAGAGGTTATAAAAGGCCTTAAAGGACTCATCTTTGTGGGATAGGAATAAGACCCATGTCCATCTAGTATAGTCGTCCACTATAACTAATCCATATCTTTTACCACTTACCGAGGCTGTTCTTGTGGGTCCAAACAGATCAATATGTAACAGCTCAAGAGGTCTAGAAGTGGAAACAATGTTTTTACTTTGAAAAGAACTTTTCACTTGTTTCCCTTTCTGACAAGCTTCACAAAGAAGATCATCTTTATATGACATACTTGGTAGTCCTCTTACGAGGTTGTGCCTGTTCAGCTTTGAGATCAACCTCAAGCTTGCATGACCAAGTCTTTTATGCCATAACCACTGATTTTCTTGTACAGAAACTAGGCATGATACATTTTGACTTGATAGTTCCCCAAGTTTAATCTTATACAGATTGCCTTGCCTCTTTGCGGTAAAGAGAAGGGACCCATCAGAGTTTTCGACTGTACATTCACCTTTGTTAAAGGCAACATTATATCCACTGTCACATAATTGGCTTATGCTAAGTAGATTATGTTTAAGACCTTTAACATAAAGAACTTTATCAATACAAGGATAGGGTGGTATACCAATCTTACCTACGCCAGCTATCATCCCTTTCTGATTCCCTCCAAAAGTGACTGTCCCACCAGTCTTGGGTAGGAGGCTTTGGAACATACACCTTTCTCCTGTCATGTGATGTGAGCACCCGCTGTCCAGGTACCATGATTGGAGTTTCTTTCCTGCTGTTAAGCATGTCTGCAACAGGAACAATTTTATCCTTAGGTACCCAGATTGACTTGGGTCCTTTTTTGTTAGCTCGAAGGGCATTGAATACTCCCTTCTTAGGCAGGTGTCTGCATTTGGACGTTATATGTCCAGGTTTCCCACAGAAGTAGCCAACATCTGTTTCCTCATCATGAATATATTTCTTTCCCTTATATCCATGTCCTGACCTGTCATTTGGTCTCTTACAACCTTCATATTTTAAAAGATTTTTGAGGTTGTCAGAGCCCTTGACAAAGTTTGACAGATCCTTCTTTAGGTTGTCAATTTCTTCATGAAGTTTTACAACATCATGTGGTTGACCTCTTAAGGAAGTATCTGCTTCAACTTTCAGAAGCTTCTCAACTAGCCTTTTGTTTTCTGCGTTGAGATTTCGAATCTCTATGGAAAGATTTCTTTCTCTAGCCTTTGAATCCTCATAGGATTTATAGGCTTGAGCAGCATCATTCCAGAGAGTTCGCCTCTCCATATTTGTAGTTTCGTTTTGCCTTGAGAGCTCTGTAAACTTTTTCTGTAAATCCTCCTTTTCACTTTCCAGTTGTCTAACTCTTTTTTCTAAAACTTCTTTTTCTTTTGAAAGTGATTTGGATGATTTCTTTAAAGTTCTATAGGCCTTTGACAAAATAGAAGAGTTTGAAAGTAGTTCATGATAAGCTTCTTGAATTGAATCTATGTCATTAAAATCTACCTCATCTTCTTCTTCTGGTTCAGAAGAATCAGTTAAGGTGTCTGCCATCAGACATATGTGTGCTTCCTCTTCTTCTCCATCGTCCGATGATGAGTCATCGTCCAGGTCTTCCCATGTGGACATCAGAACTTTCTTGCCCTTTCCTTTGCTGAAGAATTTCTTCTTCTTGTCCTTGTTTTTGTCAAGATCTGGGCATTCTGATTTGAAGTGTCCTGGCTTTTTGCATTCATAGCATACAATTGGACTCTTCTCCTTCTTTTCTTTGAAGTCTTTCCTCTTTAGGTTTCTCCATCTGGATCCACCTTTCTTCTTCCACATAGCATGTATCCTTTTGGATATAAAGGATAGTTCATCATTCTCGTCTGAGTCATCATCTTCATATTGTTCGTCTGATGATGTTTCAGCTTGCATGGCTTTGGACGATGATGCTTTCCTTGGCTTCTGGACGCTGAGCGCCAGAGACTTATTTTTTTTACCATCACTATCTTGATGCAGTTCTAGTTCATGCACCTTGAGAGTTCCCACGAGTTCTTCTAGGGACATATCGTCCAGTTCCTTTTTTGTTCTCAAGGCTGTAACCTGTGGTCTCCATTTCCTAGGCAAACTTCTTAGAATTTTGTCAATATGTTCATAGTTATTGTAATCTTTACCATGTGCTCTAAGTTCATTTAGTATGGTTTGAAACCGTCCAAACATACTTTGTATGTCCTCGTTTTCTTCCATACTAAACAACTCATATTGACGAGTAAGGAGACTGAGTTTGTTACGTTTTACCTGAGTGGAACCCTCATATGTTAATGCAAGAGTGTCCCACATTTGTTTTGCGCTTTTGAGACTGTGCACCTTGTTGTATTCTTGTTCGCTCAGTGCACACATGATGATGTTTCTGGCTCTGGAGTTGAGATAAAATCTTTGTTTTTGCTCTTCCGTCCATCTAGCCTTTGGGATTTCGTTGAGGCTCGCATCAAGTGGAATATAGTCGCCCATCTCCATAACTTCCCACATGTCAATATGGCTAGATTCAAAGAATGCTATCATTCTTTGTTTCCAGTAATCATATTTGACACCCTTGAAGAGTGGTGGTCTGTTCACAGCTTGTCCTTCGTTTTCCATCTTTCTTAGGATCTTTCCTCTGTACTGCTAAGTACTCAACCCAAGAGGTCGAGCTCTGATGCCAACTGAAATATAGAGAAATACACTAGAAGGGGGGTTGAATAGTGTATTTATAATTTCTTTAAAAAACTTTAACTAATGTGAAGATAGTATATCTTTTAGTTTTACAAGAACTTAGTAAAACAGAAGATTATGCTATCGTCCAGCAGTTTAAAAAACAACAGTCTAATGAAACTACTCTTCTTGCTTTTCGTTAGAACACACGTAATAGATGATCTTAGATAAAATGTGTAAAGAATCACTTTCGTAGTATGTTGAAGAGATAGTTTAATAGATATGCAAGTAAGCTAGAAAGCGAGAGAATAGAACACTTAGTTTTATACTGGTTCACTCAACTTAGCTACGTCCAGTTCTCCTTCAAAAACTTTTGAAGGGTTCTACTAATCAAGATCTGATTACACTCAAGTATTCTAACTTTGCCACTTCTGGCTACAAGTATTCTCTAGGCCACTTCTGGCACACCCTTAATCTCCCCTTGAGATTAAACACAAACCCAAGTATTCTTTAACACTAAGCCACTCCTGGCTTTCCAAACAGAATTGTTTGAGTATATAAAGTAAGACTTAACTCTCACAGAGAGGATATTACAGTAAGTACGAATATACAGAATCGCTTAGCAAAGCTAAGAAGAAGAATGCTCTTTTTGCTTAAGTATTGATCGTCCAGTCGTTTTGACAGAGATTCAGCTCTTTATATATTTTTCGTCAGTCTGATACATGAGCTCATTCCTCTATTTATAGTCAGCTTGTCGAAAGGTATCCGTTGAGGGATCTGTTCCTTTGCTAAGAGCGGTTCTCTCCATAGCATGTGACCGTTGTCACGTTTTGACTTAGGGTGAAGAGATAGAAGTGACAGCCGTACATTTAGCGCCTCTCCTACTTGTACTTTTTCTGCAGAGAGAAGCTTCTTCTTTTCCTGTTCAGTACTATTCGAAAAGACAAATAGAATGGCATATTAAAATATGAGAGAGTGATTGTTGCCTTATATTGAATCAACATTGAAAACGTATTTCCTTATAATATTATTTTAAGATAGAAACTACAGAGAGGGTTATTTAAACGTTGGACGCTTGCTCTCACAGGAGCATTGGACGCTGCCTGTAGAATTCTTACAAAACACATTTGGACGCTTTTCTTATTAAAACATAAAGTCCAGGTTTGAGAGATACAATACCATTGCGGAATTGGAAGACGTAAATCCTATAACACTCAAACTAGATCATTAGATACTTCAAAATTTATCCTTTAGTTGTTATCATCAAAATCGAAATTCGAGGGGTTGGACATCGTCCAAGGTCTTAGAACCTAACAACATCCATCTAGTAGGTGATAATTAATCTCATCCATAATAATATATTTGACAGTTACAATAGATAGTTCACAGGTGAACCAATTTTCACAAACTTCACTGTAGCCAAATCCTTTTTTTTTATATCATTTTTAGTCTTTAACTTTTCTAACTCAATTTAATTAAGAAGAAGTTTAAGTTGGGCTGGCTTAATCAATTGGTTTGTTGGTGATGTGAGGGCCGAAAATAAGAAACTGGTTTTCATTAAAAGATATAAATCATGGTTCCTTTGGCCATACAGTTTCGGAAACTGTTCTATTACAACTGTTGAATTATGGGGGATCATTACGGATCTTCAATTGGCTTGGGACCAAGGGTACCAACAAGTTTGGTTGAAGAGTGATTCTCAAGTGGCTGTCATTCTAGTTCTCTCAGTTGATAATAGCAATCACCACATTTGACCTCTCATAAGCCTGGTCAAAGACTAACCTATTAACAATTAACATTTGTCCGATCCAAAAAAAAAAAGCATGGCCAAAGACTTGACAACGTCTAAGGTGAACCACTTATGCAAGTGGTTTACCATGGACCAATTTTACTGACCATTAGATTCATCTACGTTTTTAGTGGTATTCTACATCTAATGCAGGGGATTATTCCCAACCACTTTCTTCCCCTTCTTGCTTTCCTTCATCGTCACTGTTGGAAAATGGTGCCACTGTAGATGCCACATGGGCCTCCCTCCTGACCGCGCCCTCTCCATCTCACGCTCCCTTCGACATCTCGATCCATCACGCAACATGGTGTCGAGGAGAAAGAAGGCCAAAGAAATTCGCTTTTCGGATGGACTGTCACCGTTGACGAAGAGGAAAAGGGCCAAGCGATTATCGTTTTTCATTTTTCAAATTAAGGAGATTAAAGTGACCACCTTTTGCATTTTTCAAATAATTAAACCCAATATCGCTTTTACAACAATCAAGTCAAGAGAATTGTGTAAACAAAGTTTCTCCGTGTCAATCTCGTTGACTGATATAGTCTTTTGTTATAATCTTTAGCAGATAATTCAAGTTAATAAACTTGATTTTTTGTTATTATTGTGGCACAAAATTATCTTCGATAGATACGTCGGCTGATATAGTTCTTGTTGGGTCAAGGGCCAAGCGGTGGGTCAGCTTTGATTTCTTCGCGGTACGGTGGTTGGGCTCCACGGTGTCATTTCAATGGGTGTTGTTTTCGTTTTCCATGGAGGGGTTTGGGTGGGGTTGGACGTTGGGGGTTTGTAAATCAGAAGGGGAGGACGGAAGTGGGGGAGGTTGGTGGATCGCGGCAGTGTTTGTGGTGGTGCTTGGTGGTGACGGCCAAAGGTGGTGGAGGGGTCATCGAAAACAGTAGAGAGGAAGGGAGAGCAAAGATTTGGTGTGGAAGGTGTATAATAATAACATGTACCTTAGATTAATCTAATAGTTCTAAATAGTGGTGCATAATGGACCACCTATTATTGTGGTCCACCCTAGATGTCGTCCAAAGACTTAATTCAAAGATTATGGTTTTTTAGGATTACTCATACGTATAGAGAAGCTAATTTTGTAGCTGATAGATTAGCTAATTCATCTCTTGATTTACCTATAGGTTTGCACGTGTATAGCCAATCTCCTTCAGATTGTAAATTCCTTTTGTGGAGTGATCTTATTGGGATTTGTTGGCCCCGTTCTCTGTTAATATAAGGGCTTTGACCCTCCTTTTCATAAAAAAAAAGGAAATGTGGCTTTGTTTCTCTTTTTTTATTTAATTGAAAGGTGAAAATTTTTCTAGTCCTCAATGTTTCGGTTTTTTTTAGAAAGGGATTCAAAGTTTTCATTTTGAGTCATTGGAAAATTGTAAGTTTTTTTGAAACCTCAAAATTCCTAAATCTCTAAGAGGAATTTAGTCAATTGGAATAGCTAGGAAATAAATCAAAGTGAAGCTTTTGATCCTTAAAGAGCCATGGGCTGGTAGCCAATTTAATAAAGCTTGGAGAACAAATTTCACAATTGATATTTTACAAAGGTCTTTCAAATGTTTCTCTTGGAAATCAGTTTTTTCTTCTTTCTTTCTTTTTCCAGGTTCCACGTGAACTAAGGAAAAATAAATTGCCAACTTTTGATCTATCAATTATCACTAAGTTATAGTAATTTTACTTTCCCTTATATATGGATCTCCGGTTAGTAATGAATAAAGAGGCAATGGTTCAGAATTTATGATAACAACTTAAGTATTTAATCTTACTACTCAAGACTAATTTTTAAACAAATTAAATATTTGAATTCTGCTTGTTTAGTCTCGGGTTGCATAAAAAGCTAGAGGAAGAAAATTTCTAATATTGCTATTGATACTTCTAGACATTAACTAAAAATTTTATAATCTAGAGGAATAAAACTTTTTTTTTCCTTATAAGCTCCTCACGTGTTATTTTAGAAAGATGACTAAGTATTTACATTATTTTAGTTAAATACTTTATTTACATAATATTAGTACCCCCTAATTCTAGGTAGATTAATGTTTATAAGTCCTAATAAGTATTTAATTAAGGAGGATCAAATTTAAGTATCTAATAATTTCATAATATTGTAATAATTGTTCAATTTTTTATATATTAGATACTTAAAGTACATAAATTCATGAAAATAGTATTTGATGCAATGATGTATTTTTGATATATTGTGTCTGTATGTCTATATTCTGTTTATACTATTTTTCTGTTGAAAAAACAAAAATGTTATCCCCTGAAAATTTTGGTACTTAGTGATTGAGGCCGTAAGTGTAACATCTTGTTTTGAGGTGTTTACTTATAAGTTGTTATAGCATATTGATTATATGTGCTTGATTGATTGCTTGATATGTTTATGGAAAATTATTTGATTTTTATATAGTGTAGTTATTTTTGTTGTTGTTAGCTTACGAATAGTATATTAAGGTTTATGAATAGAGAGCAGCTAGCATCTTAGTGACATGTACCTGTGGTTAGTGATTTCATAATCACTAATATCCATGATGAGGACTAAACACTTTGGGGCTCGTTTAGAGCTAAAGTGGTCAATTAAAGAACACAATTTCTATCTCCTAAAATGATCCAAGTTCTAAAATAATTATATTGAGATCTTTGTACAATCTCAATAAGATCTAAATTTTATTTTGTACCCCTAGTATATTCAAATTAAATTCCAAAGACACAAATTATTGCTATATCAATTACTATTGTTTGTTTTATTAATTTCATTCTCTAAAATAATTTCTATAGTTATTCCCAATATTTTAAATAACTTTGTGTCAAAATTTTAATTGTGTTAATCCCATTGTATCCTAAATTACAACAACTCACGTAGCCTACCAATTTTATTCCTACTATATCCTAAATTACTAATCCAATTCCATTTTTTTAATATTTATTTTACCAACCTTATAGCTCCAGTAAAGTTACATGTCATCACTACTTTTATTAATTCCTATTTTCATCATATAAACCATCCTTATAACTCCACGTAGTTACCAACACACCCACCATCCAATTTTTTTTTCTTTAGACTTTTTAACACCTATTATACCCCAATTCAAGTAACAAACCCATGTAAACCACTGCCACGCCTTTCTTTCTTTCTCCTAACATAATGAACCCAAAGGTGATGTAAGCACATAACCTCTTTGCCATGCTCCTTTACCAATCCTTTTTGTCGGTGCAAAGCTGGCTACACACCACACCTTCCCAATTTCAATTCCTTCCCTCACGACCTCTCTCACTCTCGGCCATGGACCCTTTAACACCAAAAAACTTGATTTTTCCTCATTACTCAAGGTCAGGCCATAACCACAGTTTCCTCCTTCACCAAAATTTGATTTTTCCTTCTTGCATGTAGAAAATAGTTACGGTCTCACCTCCACAATCTCAAGTTCAAACCCCTTTCGAGGTTACAAGCACATCTTCAATTCCAAATTGATTTGGTAAATTTGAATTCCCTAATTGGAAATTTCAATTCTCACTATGCTTTTTAATTTGACAATTGATGTTTGTTAATATGCTTCTGTAAAGTAATTCATGTCGATCAAGGGTTAGAGAGAAAGTTCTACGCGCGAAGGATAACGTCTCAGAGCACTCTTGGAGAACCTCGACAAACCATAAGGTAAGGGGGAGTGAGAGGTACTGTGCGTTTTGGCGTACAGAGAGGGTTAGGAGTTCTCCACTCTTAATGCTTTTAGGGTTTTATTGCTGAAGAGTCGAATTACGACTTGTTGTAAGGCGTGTCTACCCACTGCCTTTGTTATATTTAGTAGTCAAATATGATGTCGAGAGAACAATGTTGCTCTCTCACTATTCGGCAAACCCCGACTCAAAGCAATTGATTGAATTGCTCAAAGAGCACATTTTCGGTATGATTATGCTTAATTATGTAGTTTATGATTAATAAGCTTATATATGTCAATTTTTTTAACCTAAGAAATATGTCCCTTTATAATTTAAATTGTTCTAGTTGTTTCTAATTAAGAGAATTATGCTCAATCAAGTGCTAATTATGTTGGTTGTGAGAGAATTCGATTGTATGATTAAATTGTGAATGGTGAGTTGTGAATGGTGTGTTAGAGATGCTTATATGTTAAAATTATGGTTTATTGCTGCTATAAGTGTATTAACCTTGTGGTGCTAAGGAGGATGTGTATGGAAATGTGATTGATATGTGAGTACTAGATAAACATATGCATTTAGTTTGTATACTAAATGGCTTGTGGATTTTGAGTTTTTGATTTTTAAACAAGTAACTTGTTGGGTATTTGAGTTGATAATTGCTTCATGAGTGCCTTAATGAATTGATTAAGTTATAAGTTAATCACTAGTGTAAATTTTGGAAGTTTGGATTTTTGGACATGGACATGTGAGGTGTCTTGTGAATCTGTTTGCATGAGAAGTGTGCAAGAGATGTAATGTTTGAATCCTTGTTTTCATTATTGCCTTTAAGTGTTTTGGAAACAAATTGAACTACTCTTTTGATCTCCAAGTAATTGGAAGGAATTTTTCAAAGTGAAGGAATGACTTAAATCATTTAATATTATATGCTGGAATTGTGAGACAGCATCAGCCTTGTGTTACAGTCTGCACTGTGTTTGCCACAGATCTTGGTTTTTAATTCCCTTTGGTAGTGTTGTAGATTTCCATGTCCTCTTTGCAATGCAATTGATCCCCTCTCATATCGAATTTTGTACATTTTTAGTGATTTTTACACTGCAACTTGTCCTGTTGATTGTGATATTGTGTAGCTGCGAGATAAAAACAATAAACTGTACTGTTTGGCATGGATTGATGCTTGCTATGTATTTTTAGTGGGAAATAGACTTGACAAGGGTTCTATAGAATTTAAAATCAGTGAATTTTCATTTTTAGATAATTAATTATGAATTTGATAATATGATGTTGCAATATGATATGGTTTGATTTAGTCCATTTAATTAATGTTGCAATATTTTCTCCTATTTCTTAGTCCTATTTTTTGACCTTACTTTAATTACGATTGTAACAACTATGCTTCAATATTGGATTGATATCTGATAAGATATTAGGAGTTTATTTTCCTTTTTTATTACATAGATTACTTTCCCTAAATATGACTAATTCTACCTTTAAATATGTGGTTGTACCAATCGTTTACTATCAGAGAAATAAATACTAGAATATTCATCTCTCTGTTCTTGTATGGTATCAGAGCCTGGTTCTCTAAACCTTGCCATTTTCGTGCTTGCATGATGTCCTCCACCAGCAAGGAAGAACACATTGGGATAGTGGGGTCCTAAACCTATGCGAGCAATAACCTATCCCAAGCTCTGAATCTCCAACTCACAGTACACAAGCTAAATGGTAAAAATTACCTTAAGTGGGTGTAGTTTGTGAAGTTGACAATGGAGGGGGGAAACATGCTAGGTTATTTGATTGGAGAAATTACACAACCAAAAAAAGATGACCCCAGATGGAAGAAGTGGAAGCCTGAGAACTCTCTCATCATGTCATGGATGATTAACTCCATGGAGCCTTCGATTGAAAAACCCTACCTTTTCTTATCAATTGCCCAAGAAGTATGGGAAGCTATGAAAGATTGCTACTCAGATTTGGAAAACTCAGTTGTGGCAATCCAAGCAAGCAGAACAAAATGTCACACCTATAATATTTTGCTAGCCTTATGGCAAGAGCTAGGTCGATGTTATGAAAAGGATTGGGAGAACACCAGAGACACTACACGATTTAAAAAAAGGAGGAGAATGATCGTGTGTGTTTGTTCCTTGTTTTGAATTGAAGAATGGATGAAGTAAGGGGAAGGATCCTGGCTCGAAGACCTCTACCATCCATCCGAGAAGTGTTTTCAAAAGAAGAGTAATGCTACATGTTCCGGAATCATCCATCACACCACTAGTGTAAGGATTAGCCCTTGCTATAAAAGGGTTTGATTCTAATGGACGTAGAAAAAAAAGACCATGGTGTGAACATTGTAAAAAACCATGGTATACAAAAGTAACTTGTTGGAAACTTCATGGAAAACCAGGAAACTTCAAGAAGAAATTCAATAGAGAGGGCAGTGCTTTTCATACTACCACAGAGGAGATTAAAGAGTCTTCATTTTCAGCTAAGACAAACCCTTTCACTAAGGAATAATTGGAGCATCTACACAAACTTCTCTCTCTTGTATTGATAACTAGTCATTCCTGCTCTTTGGCCCAAAAAGGTACTCACCCTATTACTTCCTTTTGTCACAGTGACAATACCTTTAAACCCCTTTGGATCATAGATTTTGGGGTTACTAACCATATGATAGACTGTTCAAAACTCTTCTCTTCCTATAGTCCTTATGCATGTAACAAAAAAATAAGGTTACAGATGGTTCTTTTTCTGCCATTGCTAGCATAGGATCCATCCCTCTATCTTCCTTTTTAACCTTACATAATGTCTTTCATGTACCCAATTTGTCTTGTAATATTCTATTTGTGAGCAAAGTCACTCTTGATTTAAATAGTCATGTCAAATATGACTCTTCCAGTTGTAAATTACAAGAATTGAATTCGGGGAGGATGATTGGCAATGGTAGAGAGATCAGTGGATTCTATTTGTTTGAAGATGATAAGGACTTGGGAAGACAAAGTCAAAGCTCCTGTCTCTATTCTAGCCTTACTCCTAAAGAAAATGAAGTTTTGTTATGACACTACAGGTTAGGCCATCCTAGTTTTAGTTATATGAAACATTTGTTTCGTAATTTTTCAAAAATAAAAACTTGTCTTCTTTTACTTGTGAAACATGTCAATTGGCTAAACATCATCGTTCCCTATCCCTCCTAATCTTACAAATCATCAAATCCTTTCTCAATAATCCATAGTGATGTTTGGGGTCCTAGCAGGCATCCAACACCATCGGGTAAACAGTGGTTCGTCACCTTTATTGATGACCACACTAGGACTACCTGGGTGTATTTGATGGAAGAAAAAAAAAATTGAAGTTAGGTCTATTGTAAAGACTTTTTTTTTACAAATGATGACAAAACAATTTCAAAAAGAGGTTCAAATACTTCGAAGTGATAATGGAAAAAAAATATTTTAATTTAATAAGAACTTAAACAATTTTTTTTACAAGAAAATGGTATTATGCATCAAAGTTCTTGTGTAAACACACCCCATCAAAATGAGTTAGAGAAAGAAAAAATAAGCATTTGTTGGAAGTAGTTCGGTCTCTTCTTTTTTAGAATTGTGTACCTAAATATCTTTGGGGGGGGGGGGGGGAGGAAGCTGTTCTTACAACAACATATTTAATTAACCATATGCCTAGCATCTTGGGTTTCAAGACTCCTATTGAAGTTTTTTTGGAAAATTTTCCTTAAAACAGGTTGTTGTCCACTATTCCCCTAAAGGTATTCGGGTGTATTATTTTTGTTCATAAGAATGAACCCAACCAAAGAAAACTAAGTCCTCGAGCCAAGAAATATGTTTTCATTGGGTATTCCTCTACACAAAAGGGATACAAGTGTTTGTACCCAAGTTCTAACAAAATTTTTGTCACCATGGATGCAACCTTTTTGAGTCACAACCTTCTTTAAGACTCATCTTCATGGGGGGAACATAGGTGAAGATTCGTCTCAGATATTTCAAATTAGGTTTCCAATTAAATGTATTTTATCTTAAAATGATTGTGAAAATACTTGTGAAAAATTGGGATGTGGAAATGGGTATGGAAGAGTTGAGGCTTAGGTCAGCAATGACTTGCCCCACAATGGACATGTAATTGAATGTTGTGAAGACAACATTAGAAAAAATGAAGGAAACAATGAACCTTTAGAAATGGGCAAAATTGAGAAAGGAGTATCTGATAAAGGCATAAAACCCTTTGACATTGTTTACTCAAGGAAAAAAAGGACAAGAACACTAAATTCAAAGAATAACTCTAGCATTGTTAAGAATCCGATGACCCACAAGAAAAAAACAATTTTGAAATTATTGATAATGCTGAAACTGTTGATGATTTTGATCTTTTAATTGCCATTCGGAAAGGTCATGTACCAAACATCTTCTATCTAACTTTGTTACATATGAAAAACTCTCACCTTCTTTCTGAGCTTTCATCTCAAAGTTGCCATGTAGGGAGGTTCCAAACAATATACAAAATGATCTAAGAGTTCCTGATTGGAAGGGAGTTGTTTTAGAAGAAATGAAGGCTCTTAAAAAAATCAGACATAGGTGATAGTAGAGCTACCAAAAGGAAAAAAATAGCGGGATGCAATTGGGTGTTCACCATCAAGTATAACTATGATGACACTCTTGAAAGATATAAAGCCCGACTAGTAGCCAAGGGATACACACAAACTCATGGGATTGACTACTCTGAAACCTTTGCACCAGTGACAAAGCTTAATACCATTAGAGTTTTCCTCTATTTAGCTACAAACCTCGATTGGCCATTACAACAACTAGATGTGAAGAATGTGTTTCTAAATGAAAACTTGGAAGAAGTTTACATGGATGCACCTCCAGGTTTTGAGGGTGCTATCCAAAGGTATGCAAGTTGAAGAAGGTCTTGTATGGACTAAAACAGTCCCCTAGTGCCTGGTTTAAGAGGTTCACTTAGTTTGTCAAAGGGCAAGGTTACTCCTAAGGACAGATGGATCATACGATGTTTGTGAAAAAATTAAATAAGGGAAAGGTTGTTGTTCTTATATTGAAGGTGACTTGCAAATGAAAAAGCTCAAAGAAACTCTTTCTACAAAATTTGAAATAAAAGATTTAGGGCCGTTAAGGTATTTTCTCGAAATGGAAGTAGAAAGGTCAAGACAAGGAATTGTCTTCTCACAAAGGAAATATATCCTGGACCTCTTGAATGAGACCAGTATAAGTAGGTGTAGACCACTTGGAGATGGCAAGGAAGGGAATCCTGTGGACATTACACGCTACCAAAGACTAGTTTGGAAACTTATCTACTTGTCTCACACAAGGCCAGATATTGCATTCTTAGTAAGTCTTGTAAGTCAATTTATGCACTCTCCCTATGATGAACATCTGGATGTTTTTTATATAATCCTAAGGTACTTTAAGAGTACTCCTGGGACAGGGTTGTTTTTAAAAAAAATGCTTAACAATCTATTGAATCATACACTGATGCTAATTGGGCAGGCTCAATCACAGATCAACATCAGAGTACCGCACCTTTATACAGGTCAATGGAAAGGAGCAGTGCTAAAGCGAAGTACAGATCAATGGCACACGGTATTTGTGATATGGTGTGGTTAAAAAGTGCCTGAAGAGCTGGGAGTCACTTTCACTATTCCAATGAAGTTGTACTGCGATAACAAGGTTGCAATTAGCATTGCTTAAAACCCAGTACAACATGACAAAACCAAGGATGTGGAGATTGATCAGCATTTCATCAAAGAAAATATAGGAAATGGAACAATTTGCATGCCATTTGTTCCTACCTCTCAGCAAGTGACAAATATTCTTACTAAAGGGCTGTCTAGAAACAAAATTGAAATCCTTGTAAGTAAGTTGGGCATGGTAGATACCTATGCACCAACTTGAGGAGGGTGTCGTAATATGATATGGTTTGATTTAGTGCATTTAATGTTGCGATATTTTCTCCTATTTCTTAGTTTCCTATTTTTTGTCTTTACTTTAATTAGGATTGTAACAAATTTGTTTTAGTATCAGATTGATATCTAATCAAATATTAGGAGTACATTTTCCATTTTTATTACTTATAATAGTTTCCCTAAATAGGATTAATTCTACCTTCAAATGTGCAGCTATACCAATCATTTACTATCAAAGAAATAAACACCAAAATATTCCTCTCTCTGTTCTTATAGATGAGTATGGAGATTAAATAAAATTCTGCAGTTTGTTTTTTTTTAGCAATGGAATGGGACTTGATTTGAGGTGACTGCGGTAGTTGCAAAATTATGGAAAAACTTCTAGTGCTTTATTGATCCTTTTATAACTTCACTATAAATTCTTAGCCCCAAACAATAAGTCTTTTATTTTTGATATTTTTCTCACCCAAACTACCCTTTTTACTTGTCTTAATTGTTTTCAAGCTCATGTATGGTTTTTATGTGCAACTTCTGGTTTTAGTAAACCTTATACTATGTTCCTTTAATACTACCTACCTACATCTATATCTAGATCTATATAAATTTATTATCATATTACTTATTATACTTTAAATACTAATTCCTTTGCTTTTAAAATCATAATTGATGTTTTAACTAGCTTTAAACACCTTTTTTCTATTGAAGACTTATGATTTGGTTTTATGGGTGAGAAAAGGCTTGTGAAATGAAAAAGGAAAGATTTACAAATGAGGGGCAAGTGTTTTCCATGAAAATTTATTCCATCCATCTCATCTCTAATACCAAGAGAAAGATATTGAAATAAACCATGCATCATGGCATCCCAGGACTTGGTGTTATCCCAGGCTAAGTGCCATTTCGAGTTTTGGGTTATTCCACAACTTAGTGTCAAGGGCACCATAAAATTTCTATTTGTGTACCCCATGCATGACATCATGAATGGAAGAGTAGTAATGAATAACATAGGAACATGCATCTCATTTATATAGGATAACTAACTTTGTGGGTTAGGTAATTATTTGATATATGTGGATTGTAATGATTTTAGATTTGTGTGATGACTAGTGTAAGTATGATTACTTGTGTCTGAGATACATGATTGTACCTGATATTGATTGTTAATATACTTGCCCATTATATAATTGAATGTATTTGCTAGTCATATAGTATGGATGTACAACTTGATAGGCATTTATGTGTTAAAGAACTTAGGTATTATATGTATGTTTACTTGCCTGCCTCTATCGTACTTTACTATAAAACCTCACTCCTCCTTGTTTGTATTTCTTGGTTTTGTTTGATTCTAAACAATGAACGGATGAGAAGGATCGCAGGAGGACTGGACTGGTAATGCAATTGGATGCTAGACATAGCCACTAAGGGTTGTGTGTTATTCATATGTTTTTGCTTTGTGTTTATGTTTTGTTATGTATAGTCTATCTGTGGGAGCTTGGATGGCCTAGACTTATCCCCCTAGCTTGATGTAAAGATTTGTGCCTTCTGTTAGCCTTATTGTGTCCTACTTCAAATAGTAAGAACTATTTACTAGGTATTAGAGATGTTTGAAATCACCAGTTACATTCTACCGTTTATATTACTCAAATTTCCATGCATTCAAAAATAACCCACCACCTATTCTTTTAAGATAGGAAGTTCGTTGTTCACAAAATTTAAATGATACCATGTCCAAATCACAAAAAAAAACCCATCTTTTTCTAATCTTTGAAGGCTCCCTACAATAAGAATTCTAAGTATAGACATAATATACTGTAAGTACTCTAGTGCGAGTACTGTTAATAGAGGAACATGTAGTGGCATGTTGCTTGAGGTGGAAGACATAACTTGGTAAGCTAAGGAATGAATGGCAGGGACTCACTGATGGAAGTCTTGGGGCAACGATGTTGAGTGATGAAGTACCTAAAGGGCCAGGGCACCACCTTGTGTAAGGAACTTCATTTGACTAAGCTTGGTAATCCTTACTACTTCTTAGCATTTTGTTGATTGGCGCGAGATTATGTCTCAGATACGAACCAAGGATGTCTAGAGTTGAAAGATTTTTTAGTTCATATGAGGAAGATGAAGACTGTTACCATGGGGTGAAATGTATGTACTCCCAGTCACTTCCAAACGGGAAGCATGGATCCAAACAGAGTCAAACCTGTAGGACTAACATAACTAGAATAAACTATATATATAGTTATTTTGACTAACGGTAAGTTATCGTTAGTATTACATATATAATTTAGAACCATGCTCATTCCTTATTTATTTTTATGCATGTATGTTCCTGGTATACCTATGAAGATGGTGGACTTACCGAGTTACCAGAGCATGACAGTTGAGAGGACAGGCCCTGGGGCCTGGTCCATCGAGGAAAAGATAGGTACTATTCCTTCTCGAGTTCCATTACTTCTATTCTAATACCCTTTGTTGGTATTGATGTACAACTCCTTGTATGCTAGCATGATATTCAACATCGGCAGGTGTGGAAGGCTTGGATCCGGAACAAAAACCATTACACATGCCAGGAACATAGTTAGGAGGTGACCCATCTAGCACATCATCCATGGGAACCTCTGCTCCTTTAGCAGGTGGTTGCTGAGGAGGCACGTTGTCGACAGGAACAGGCTGAATACCCTTTGTTGATAGTGGGTCAACTGGTGCAACTACAGGCTCTAGAGGAGGCTGGTCATCAGGAATCTAAATAGGAATTGCTTGTTTGGCCTACGTTTGCAAACATAGGTTGTTGACCATAATTAGCAAGTGAGGGTGCAGAAAGAGCTACAAGCTCAAGCAGCACAAGTCTATAACCTTGTTGGTAAGTATTTGGTGGAATTGTTACAAAAGCAAGCAGAAGATTTGAGTATGGTTCCAACCTCAGACAAAAAAAGCAACCACATGCTAATTGGTAATTTATGCTAATTTATTATGTGGTTAATTTGTCAATGATAATAACACTATACATAGTAAATTTTCTTTAAAATCAATTTTCTAAAAAATACGGTGAAGTACTATCTAGATACCTAGGGTACATTGGGTAGACAGGCCTCATGGAATTTTGAGACTGTAAATAAAAAATCTACTGCATTTTAGAGGCACAGCCTACTTGATTTTGCATTGTAGTGAATGGCTGGGGCGACCTGAATTAAAAATAAATAGTTCATGCATTTTGTTGCTAACTTGTTAATCAAGTAATTGCAAATTTGAAATAAGAAGCAGAGGAATCATACTGAGTGTAGTTGGGTGTGTATTGTGCACCATTGGCATTAGTAGCACATAATTGGTTGTATTGGGGTCTATAGTTAAAAATTCATATTCAAAAAAATGTCATTATGAGTACAACACAAACAAAAATAAAAATGAATGTCATTATGAGCACATGGAAGCATCCAAACATATTTAATTGTAAGTTTAAAAAATTAATGAAGTCTTTATAAAGGCCAACTTTGGAGCCGGGAAAATTTATTAGGGAAGATACAAAATTGTGGGTCTCACATTGATGACAAAGAGATGGGGTCCATATGTGAGACATGCAATTTTGTTGTCTTTTGGGGTTATAAATTCAAAGGGGATGCATAACTCCGTAAGTATGAATAGTAGTTGAAAAAGTCAAACACCACCTTGAATTCCATGTAGCATAAGAGTTATTTATATGATCATTGTGAAGAGGAAATAATGCAAGGCTTTGTGGTCTGACAGATTGTACACTTGAATATCACGTTTCAATCCCTGGTCTTGCTTGTACCTACATACAAGTCAAGATATTCACAACAATTGGTCAATTTAAGGTTTGCAGAAAGCAAAACCTACTTCGTCTGTCCCTAAATATAAAAACATTGTTTTGATACATGTTTATCTTAATAAATTTACTCACAGGGTTTAGGTGGTTCAGTGTTGGATAAGAGGATGATTAGTTATTGATACCATTGAAATTATAGTTTCTGATTATGTATGGTACGACATGTGGATTGCTTGGGTTTTGGTTGTCATAAAGACATAAACCTTGAATCCTACAACAGATATAGGAATGCAAAATATATATGCACTTAAGATTAGCAAGTGAAAAAAAAAAAGACTACATTAACAATTTAAGACAATTTATGATAAGTTACAAAATCCATAATACATAAAATGACACGAAAAACTTGCGCAAGCAAATTCTCATTTTCCATATTAGAAAATTGATTGAAGAAACCCGTTTGGATCATATCATATCCTTGAATAGATGAACTAGCTCCTTCCAATGTCAACCCCTCCTAATTAAATTATTTACTAAAGAAAGTACAATTACTTATCATCTCAAGTGACATGTATACATAAGTAACATTTTAAGATACGAGATATAATAATTAAGTGTGTGTTTGGATTGTCATTTCAGAGTAGTAAGAATTTATCATGAATTATTAATTTACCATGCGTGATAAAGGGTGACTTGATTGTCTTCCATGAAGTAGTGAAGATGACTTTGAAGATTAAGATTAATTAAGTTGACTTAATTAATTAAGTTGACTTAATTAATTAAGTAAATGAATTAGGATATGTTGACTTTTACATAAAACCTCCTAAAAAGGATAGAAAAATAATAATTGTTGTTCTAATCCAAATAAGACCCACTACCTTTAAGGGGTATAGAAAGTTTTATGGTATGTTTGGTAAAGAAGAAAGAAAATAGAGAAAAAAGAAAATACTAATAACAATGTGTTTTCTTTTGTTTGGTTCAAGAGAAAATAGAAAGTAAAAGGAAGGTAAAGTTGACTTACCAGGGATCTTCAATCTCCTTAAGTCATGAAAGCACAACATTGTTTGTATTTAGGGACATACGGAGTAGGTTTTGCTTTCTGCGAACCTTAAATTGACCAATTGTTGTCAATATCTCGACTTGTATGTAGGTACAGGCAAGACCAGGGATTGAAACATGATATTCAAGTGGACAATTTGTCAAACCCCAAAGCCTTGCGTTATTTCCTTTTCACAATAATCATATCAGTAACTCTTATGCTGCGTGGAATTCAAGATGGTGTTTGACTTTTTCTACTACTATTAATACTTACCGAGTTATGCACCCCCTTAGAATTTATAACCCCAAAAGACAACAAAATTACATGTCTCACATATGGACCCTATCTCTTTGTCATCAGTGTGAGACCCACAATTTTGTATCTTCCCAAATAAATTTTCCTGGCTTCAAAGTTGGCCTTTATAGAGACTTCACTAATTTTTTAAACTTACAGTTAGATATGTCTGGATGCTTCCATGTGCTCATAATGACATTCATTTATATTTTTGTTTGTGTTGTACTCATAATGACGTTTGTTTGAATATGAATTTTTAACTATAGACCCCAATACAACCAATTATGTGCTCCTAATGTCAATGGTGCACAATACCCACCCAACTACACTCAATGTGATTCCTCTGCTTCTCATTTCAAATTTGCAATTACTTGATTAACAAGTTAGCAACAAAATACATGAACTATTTATTTTTAATTCAGGTCGCCCTAGCCATTCACTACAATGCAAAATCAAGTAGGCCATGCCTCGAAAATGCAGTAGATTTTTTATTTACAGTCTCAAAATTCCATGACACCTGTCTACCCGATGTACCCTAGGTATCTAGATAGTACTTTACCTTATTTTTTAGAAACTTGGTTTTAAAGAAAATTTACTATGTATAGTGTTATTATCATTGACAAATTAACCACATAATAAATCAGCATAAATTACCAATTAGCATGTGGTTGCTTTTTTTTGTCTTAGGTCGGAACCATACTCAAATCTTCTGCCTGCTTTTGCAACAATGCCACCAAATACTTATCAACAAGGTTATAGACTTGTGCTGCTTGAGCTTGTAGCTCCTTCTGCATCCTCACTTGCTAATTATGGTCAACAACCTATGTTTGCATATGTAGGCCAAACAAGCAATTCCTATTTACATCCTGATGACCAGCCTCTTCTAGAGCCTGCAGTTCCACCAGTTGACCCACTGTCAGCAGAGGGTATTCAGCCTGTTCCTGTCGACAATGTGCCTCCTCAGCAAGCACCTGCTAAAGGAGCAGAGGTTCCCATGGATGTTGTGCTTGATGGGTCACCTCCTGACTATGTTTCTGGCATATGTAATGGTTTTTATTCTGGATCCGAGCCTTCCACACCTGCTGATGTTGAATATAATGGCTTGTCTACAAGCGGCAGATGAATTGGAGATTTAAAAATGTTCTTGAAATCCTTTTTGTTCTAAAAACTTTTTCGAAAATTTCTTTGATAGATCCAAAATTAGAATATCACTTGAATATATTAGGTTAGTATGTGATGCTTTGTGATTTTAGCTACTTGATTCCTAGGTTCAATTTTAGTTAAGATCAATTGGATTATAAGATCAAATGAACTAAAGATTATGAAGAACCAAATACAAGAAGGTAAAAAGATGAAGGATAGAGAAAGAATTGTTGAGACAAAGTCCTTCCTAGAACCGAGTATTTTAATGATGACAAACCACTATGAAGCAAAGTTAAAGTTACTGAACTTAGCTTCTAATGGTTACTTCAAGTGTTCTTCTTAAGATAGGACATATTCTGAAGCATAGCACATATATGAAGCATAAGCCTACAATGGAAGCTTCTCCATGACATAGATTATGCAATTAGAAGTAGGACTACTAGAAGGAGAGCTATTTAGAAGTTGGAAAGGCAGTCATGTTTTCTGGGTCAAAGTGCAGATATCAAAAGTTGTGTATGATCAGAGGCATGATGCTGGGGTTAACTTAAGCCAAGGGATAGATATTAGAAGCTAAACATGGCTTGAGGATCATCAGAAGTTATGTTGCAATTGGAACTTGAAGACGGACGTGTCTCGCATTCCAGAAGCACACACCAGTCATATGCATAAGTGCTTGGACAACACTGATCCTGATGCTGTTAATCCTTGTGTTTCTTGACATATTCCTAATCATAGGAACTCAAAGAAAACAACTATCCTTGTCGAAAAAGAAGAACCAACAACCAATAGTAGAAGAGAGATTGTCAAAAGCAGTAAACCATTTTTCTCAAGATTTGCTGCAGAAACAATCTCCAGAAGACTTCCTATGATTTTAAAATTTGAAATCACATGGAAGCCACTAAGATCACAGCTAGCATCAACGGATCCTTCAACAAATTCAAGGTGAAATATGGCGATAATGGAGCAAAAGCAAAGATGAAGAAGACAACTCATTGAGTTGTATGGTTGAGATTGAATTGAGCTAAAATGGCTACTTGTATGAACATGGACAACTCATGTAGCATTTGAGTTCAACCTCCAACGACCACAAATGGCTAGCTCCGTGATCAAGTCTATAAATTGATCAAGTGTGAAGGAGCTAAGTGCAAGGAAGGTTGCCAAAGTAGTGGGCAAAGGTTAGTTGACAAACCCTTATATGAAGGAACTTCCTTAGCCTTAACCCATAACACTCTAGGTGAAAGCCAGTTGTGCCTAAACCGAAAGTGTTTTGTCCACCACTCCCTTGATGTGAAGGGACCACAATAGGTAGCTATGTGTATCCAGTAGCAGTTGCTACTGTAGAGAGCTTAGAAGAATAGGCAGGTGACTACTGCTTCTAAAGTTTTGTAGTAGAGGTGCTGCTAAAGAGGACTAAGAAGGGCAGTCATGTGACTATGGTTTCTTAAGGCCTAGTTAACACAACATGTGGCTGTGTGTTTCCAGCAGAGGTGCTACTAAAGAGGACTAAGGAGGGCAGTCAGGGGACTATTGCTTCTTAGGGTTTAGGTAACACAACATGTGGTTGTGTGTGTCTAGTAGCAGTTGCTACTGAGGGTTAAGCCTGGAGAGGCCTATTGAAAGAATACTTGGGTGAGCCTGCAAAGCCTTAAAGAATACTGGTTGTAGGAGCCTGAGGAAGGCTTCAGGAAAGAAAGAATACCCAGTTGTAGGAGCCTGTGGAGGCTTCAGGAAAGAAAGAATAAAAATAGGGTGTTGGTCTTAGTGGAAAGCCTACAGTTGTAGGGACTAGCTATAGCCAAAGTTAGGTGAACCAGTATAAATCCTTGGTGTGTTATTTCCCTCTTTATTGCTTCTCATTATTGTTGCTGTGTACTTTAATATGTTTTACAAAATCCTATTTTATAACTTAAACTTGGTCTTTGATCAAGGGGTTTTTCAAACTATTTTATCGTGTAGAAGCAACTCTACTCAGTGCAACCAAGTAAGAATCAGAAACTGTTGTTAACAGATTCTGTATCATTTGTGAGTAGATTTTGAAGTAGTAACTGACAAGTTTACTTGGTGATATTGTCAAAGTACATATCACAACATTCAAGTACTTGTAAGGAAATGTGTTACTCCTACTAGTATTCTGATTCTTAAAGTTGAGAAGCTTGAAGAGAAATTCAGAAGCTAGTGTGCTAGTAAAAATAGCTACTAGATCGATAAAGGTTCACTATTCAAGCCCCTTTCTAGTGACTGATTGATTCACTTAAGTTGGTATTAGAGCTTAGCCTTTAAGGATTGAGCACACCTAATGGTGTAGGAGGAAAAGATCCTAGAAGAAGTGGCGGCTAGCACAAGCACGAAAGTATTCATACCAGAAAGAGCATCCACGAATAGACCACCCGGCTTTGATGGGAGAGACTACTATTACTGGAAGGACAAAATGAAGTTCTTCACGAAGTCTCAAGATGTGGGCATGTGGGAAATTATCCAAGAAGGTCCATATATTCCCACGAAGAGGAATGCAAAGGGGATACTGCAAAACAAACCCAAGGCCAAATGAAGTCTTGATGAGAAGCAAAGATATCTTCTCAACTCCAGAGCCAAATACTTTCTTCTATATGCATTCAATAGAAGTGAGTATGATAAAGTTACTGGCTGTAGGACAACCAAGCAAATATGGGATACACTACAAGTGGCCCATGAAGGGATTAACCAAGTGAAGGAGTCCAAAATAAACATCTTGACACACTAATATGAGTTGTTCAAGATGGAAGAGACTGGATCTATTAATGAAATGTTCAGTAGATTTACAATCATAATAAATAATCTGAAGTCTTTGGGGAAGACATATAGGATCGGATTAGAAAGATCATAAGGAGCTTACCCAAGGTATGGAGACCTAAGGTAACAGCAATCTAGGAAGCAAAAGATCTAGCTAGGTTAAGTCTAGATGAATTGCTAGGATCTTTGAAAGTCCATGAGCAAGAAATCATGGATGAGATTTAGCCTAAAAAGGGAAAAAAGAATATATAGCCCTTAAGGCGAGTACCTCTTCTAGGAAGACTGCACATCAGCCAGCAACTTCTAAAGCAGAAGAAGGTACTGCTTCTGGAGAGGAAGATGAACTAGCATTCATCTCAAGAAGAATATAGAGAATAAGGTTCAGAAGAAAGAACAAAAGTATCTTCCAAAACTCAAAGGATTCTCAAAGACAAAGGGAAAAGACCAGGGAACCTGTTATGAATGATTGCAATAAACCTGGACATTACAGATCAAAGTGTCCACTACTCAAAAGAAGTCAAGGGAAAAAGAAGGTTATGATGGCATCTTGGGATGATAGTGAGGAGTCAACAGATGAAAATGTGCATGCCAACTTCTACTTTATGGCTAAAAGATCATAAGCATTAGAACATGAGGTTAGTGCTTTTGAACCCACTAATAGTAGTGATTATAAGAATGTTAGACAAGCATTTGATACTGTTTTATCAGGCTATCATATGATTAGTCAAAAATGCATATCACTTAAGAATCTAACTTCAGAAGCAAAGAAGAACCTCAGAAGGATAAATGCTTAGTTAAATAGATTCATTAGAATTGATTATAATGAATCTAAAAATAGAGCATTTAAGGTGCAAAATTCTTAAGTTATCAGTACATGAAGCATCACAAGTATCAATGATTAATTCAAGAAATGATTCAAATAGAACTTGGTTTGAAACACTTGATATCCCCTGTATGATAAAAACCTCCTAGAAGAAACGCTAAAAAATGAACGTATTGTAACAAGGATGGCCACATAGCCACAAAAAGTTACTCTAGGAACAATGTTCCATGGAAAGAACTTGTTAAAGGACCCTGTGTAGAAAGGGTACCTATTAGTCCTTCTTCTTTTGCAACATCCTACTATGGAGAAAAGGATAAGAAAGCTGACTCGGAAGGAGATTAGCTCAAGAAGAAGAGAGGGAAGGATCCCCTCTTCTTATTTTATTTTCTTTATTTGTTTCTATTGTTGTGTTGTCCTGGTGCAGGCTGTGTTGTTCTGGTGTTGTGCACTGAGTAGCTACTTCTGTGTTGGTGTTGTTCTAGTCCAAGGTTATCAGCTTCTGTGAGTGTTTCTCCTTCTCTGTATTTTTTTTATTTTAATTGTTATTTAATAATCTGAGTTTAGAGAATTGCATTATGCTACATTTGATATTTGGTTCTATGTTGTGTTTTGTTGATATTAAGTGTCTCTCAGGCACCAAGTAAGTCCCTTTTCTACAAAGATGTGTTGTAGTGCTTTTATCAAGCTTGCTTTGATTTGACATTGTGCAGTTTGCTTTGATTTCAGGTCTGGTTCTTTTGGAATTGAACTTTGTAGTGCTTAGGGGAGGTCTTGTACCAGGTTTAGTCTAATTTCCTTATTGACATTGATATGCTTGTGTGGCTGCAACTATTGAAACTATTGATTTCTATTTACAATTAAGATTTTACTTTTCCAGGCATATTTTTGTTAATGAAATTTGATATATATTTCTAGTTCACACTGATGTGGTTTAAGTAGGTTCATAAGCGGTTAAACTTTTCTTATATTACTCTAGTGATGTCTGTGACAAACTAGGAATTTACGTCACAAATTAATAGGTGTAATTAAGAAGATAAAAAATTAGAAAGGTTAACGTACAAAACTTGGTTTCCCTGATAGTTATTAATTGGGACAAAAGAGCAAATCCAATATATTTCTGAAGATAAGAATGGTGACAACCAATCTATTGTTGAATAACCATTTTTACAGTGAATATCGTACCCTTTCTTGATGATTGGCAAGGCTGCAACTTACAAACCTAAGCAATAAAGAACACTGGTCAATGTGTTCCAAAGAAAATAAACAAAAAAAATCCAAGGTTTTAAAAAATCCAATCCCTGTATGATCTTAATAATTGAATTTTCATTACAATGCTTCCAGTTGATTGTCTGGTAATGATATCTTTTTTAATTCAAGTTTTATTGATCATAAGTAAATTTGGTTATCCATGGCTAACTTTATCTTTAATTGTTGTTTTGAAGGTTCTTTAACTTTACTTAGTGGTGATCCTGGTAAAAAGTACTCTGCTGTTGCAGGTACAAATTAATTTTGGATGATAAAACTGGATATAAAAGTTTGATTATCAACTTTCTATAATGGTCTGGTCAATTGTCATTAATGCCTGATCTATTTGTGATGTTGAATTGGAAGATTGCAACAATCATTGCAAAAGAATGCAGTGATGATGAAGAATTAAAAGTAATAAAGATGAATTAAAAGAATGCAAAAGATAAACTACTTATACTCTGATTTGATTTCAGAGAAGAATTAAAAGTAACTTATGATGAAATTATCTGCTGCTGTTTGTGATTTGTTTTGAAGTCATTACTTACCTTAAAATATAGGCTATGTTCGGCAAGTCATTTCAGCTAGTTTTTAGCTTTTCTTACTAGATGAAAAGCTTGTTTGATTGTTCGGTAAACAAGTTTTTTTAGTAGCTTTTAACGTTTTTTGAAACGCTACTTGACGTAGCCAAACTACCATAATAAGAGATGCAGGTTTATTTTAAGGAAACAATTGATGGAATGCGAATTGAAACTAAATAATTGCAGAACACTCCCTAGTCCCTACTGTTAGGTTCTCATGACATTCTTTAGGTCATGGTTGCTACTTTGCTAATTTGGTTGGTCCCTATAGGAGGGTGTATGCAAGGTAGAAATGTAGGGGATGTTGGTCTTAAGTGGGCAAAGGAATTGGCATGATTGTGGGTAGCCTACTGCCAACATGGCCATTGGGGAAAATTGGAGGGAAATTCTGTTTTAATGTTATGGAGAAATATTAAACAAGAGAAGGGAAGGAAGTTGTCACTAAGGAATGGATATGATAGAGTGGTTCTGCATTTCTCTTATAAAATGTTGTATTGTTGCTAATGTTATGTCTTAAAAGTATGAGTATCTCAGTTGGAGAATTCCTTTATTGCAGCTGAGAAGTTAGAACAAGCTGAGAATTAGTTGGCACACTCACCACTAATAGGACCTGCACCTAGAAAGAAAGAGGTGAGTGACTATTGATCTATAAGCTACAATTAAGTAATTTTCTTCATTTGTTGGATGTTCTATATCGAGTTTTCCTTTGAATTATTGGAGTGTTTCATGCAATCAAACCGTTGAACTTTTATACATAGTTGGAGTATTTCACTTTAGTAGCTATTAGACCAGCATTAGGTGGAATTTATTTGGCTTCCAACCACCAAAACACATCTAACTTATGCATTCCATGTTACAGAAAATTTAGCTACCCTAATAATATGTTCTAGTTTAGCACTTGTTAACTTTTCAGCATGCATGTTTATCTCTTACAATTAGCACCTTAATAACTTATATCTAGCCACTCAAAAGCTCTCAAATTAAGTTCCTACAAGACGGTATTGTTCATTGTTGAAAATGGATTCAAATTAAACCGTAAAAAAGGCAAACCTTAAACATGATATTGAAAGTATATATCAATTATTAATGAAAGCTAATATAACCTTCCTTGATGAACTGAACTATTAGAATATAAATAAGTGACCAGCTTATGTCTTATATCAAAATTGTTTTGTGTGACATCAAACAAACAGCCCCTAAATATCTAGTTCGTTTCGATTTTGTCATTTTAGCAACTGTGATACTAGACTCTGTAATATTGCTTACCTTACCATGCTTGAAGACTAATATTGTCTGGATTTACGTCTTTTAGGCTCTGAGACCTTCCATAGCATAATACACATTTGGCTTGGAGGCATTGGAGAACTCAGACAAGGTAATTTAATCTTTCCTTTTCATAGTGACAGAATCAGCTACATAGGATGTTAAAAAGAATTAAGCTGAACATAGCTTATGTTGCATAAAACTTGTATCTAGCAGTTTTCTGCCATTGCTGAATTTTGTGACAAGAAAATCTTTTCCTGAGGACTCAGTGGCTCTAGTGAAATTCTTCTTTTGCAAGAGATGATATGTTCATTTTCTGGAATTATAAAGATAGCGTTTTCTTTGGTTTCTAGTTTCTATCAATTTGAGTATTCTAACTAAGGACAATTCAGTCAAAGGCTATCCAATGACTTTTGCTAATTCTAGTGCAATAATCACATGCTTTTAATTAGAGAACTAGATAACAAACACTCGAGGTACTGAATTTGATTGCAGGGATGCAAAATTACATGTTTTTTTTTTCTGACAGATTGACTATTTTTCCCTGATTAGAATTAATCTTGAGTCATCTGAGTTTGAGCTAGAGTAATTTATTGCTTTTGTTAAATATTAAGCCTCTTGTAACCAGAATATATTTGATGTCTGTTGTTTTTGGACAGGGCTAGTCGTATTCTTGTTGCCACTTTCAGTCAAACAAGAACGTGTATTGCTTGGATTGTTGCATCAGCCTTTGCCCTCACTGTTTATCCCCTCACCCCTCTCACAGAGTGTTGTAGGTTCTGCACTTCTATTCTAGTAAGTTTGTTTTATTTTATTATTATTATTTTGATAGATAGCTGGTGTTTGGGGTGTATTTTTAAGTGTGTGGTCTGAATTCCAACACGTGTTATTCTAATGAAGGTGGTTGTTCTTTTTGAAAAGAACGAGAAAAACAATTCAGCAAAATTATTATTTGTTGCTCCATTGTTGTGGAGTGGACTGAACCTATTATGAAAGAATGAAATGTTTATATTGAATTGTTTGTGTGATTAATGATAATTATTTTATATTCAAGTTATGCATTATGAGTGAACCTTAGTTTCCCGTTTTAGGTTCAATACAATGATTAATACGTATAGTTTTGATTAATCGTTGTATTGAATCTTGAATTGTCCGTTTGGACAGTTTGGGAAGAGTAACTTTTTTATACTTGATTCATACGTAGAGGTTGAGTCTCTTTTGTTAAATTTGATGAAATTTCGATTTAGTGCATTTCGTTTTGTTCTCCGGGTGCATACTTGATTGTGGTGGAATTGATGTCACCGCTTTCATGTCGTGTACTTGGAGATCAATGTGAAATACTACCGAAATTTCGTCAAATTTAACAAAAGATACTCAACCTCTACGTATGAATCAAGTATAAACAAATGTCTTCCTGAATGGGATAGGGCCACACCTTTTATGAAAAAGTGAGATCTTCATGCTTGATATAACTTAGTCAGTTTCACATAAGTGGAAAGATGGATCAAAGTAGGATAAAAGCAATTTGCATCATTGAAGAGTATGAGAATAGGGTTGAACATTTTTTGGAATTTGCTCAATGAAATTCACCGGATATGGGTGGGAAATATTATTGTTCTTGTGTTAAATTTATGAATGGGAGACAACATGTAGTGGACAACATAAGGATACATCTTCTATGTGGTGGGATTCTTCAAAATTATGCAAGATGGATATGGCACGGTGAATCGATGGACATGCCAAGGGTGTCCCAAACTGAGCAGGTTGATGTAGAAATGGAAGATCGATTAGAGGACATGATCTCTGATGTTGGACAATAGTCTTTTCAACAATCACATGCACCTTTGTATAATACGTTGGAAAGTGATTCAAAGAAGCCTTTGTATCCGGGGTGCACTAAGTTCACACGGTTGTCAGCGGTGTTAAGTTTGGTTAATTTGAAGGCAAGACATGGGTGGAGAGATAAAAGTTTCACTAAATTGCTTGAGGTGTTGAAAAGGATGCTTCCATAAAAGAACATGTTGCTGAAAAATAACTACGAGGCAAAGAAGATATCTAGTGGGTATGGAGTACCAGAAAATACATGCATGCCCTAATGATTGCATATTATACATAAATGAGTTTGAAGACATGCATAAATGCCCCTAAGTGAGGGGTATCACAGTATAAAGTGAAGCATGACGAGTGTGGTAGTGATAAAAGAACAAAGAAAGACCCCCAACAAAGGTGTGTTGGTATCTTCCAATAATTCCAAGGTTTAAACGATTTTTTGCTAATGGAGATGATGCGAAAAAACTTGACATGGCATGCAGATGGTCGAAAATGTGATGGATTGCTCCGGCATTCGGCTGATTCTCCCTAGTGGGACTATATTAATCGTTTGTTTCCAGATTTCGGGGAGGAGACAAGAAACCTTAGGCTTGGACTTGCTATCGATGGAATGAATCCCTTTTGTAACTTAAGCACTAAACACAATTCATGGCCTGTTTTGCTAGTAATTTACAACCTGCCTCCTTGGTTGTGCATGAAGCGAAAATACATTATGTTGTCTTTAATGATTTTGGGTCTAAGACAACCAGAAATGGCATCAATTCTTATCTAAGTCCCTTGATTGAAGACTTGAGAAAGTTGTGGGAGGAAGGGGTTAACATGTTTGATGGAAATCGCAAGGAGACCTTCAAGTTGCGTGCAATGGTATTTTGCACCATTAATGACTTTCCAGCATATAGGAATTTGAGTGGATATAGTGTTAAGGGGCATCACGCATGTCCTATATGTGAAGAACACATAAGTTACGAGCAACTGAAGCATGGAAGAAAGACAATCTACACTAAGCATCAAAGATTTCTCAAACCTTATCACCCGTATCGGCGATTGAAAAAAGCTTTTAATGGAAGACATGAGGATAGAATTGCATCGATAGCCTTCACTTTAAAGCATGTTTATGAGCAGGTGGAGGACATCTATATTATCTTTGGAAAGACCCAAAAGATGCAAGTGAGAAAAACATATGGAAGAAGAGGTCGATATTCTTTGATCTTCCATACTGGTGAATACAACCGCAATTGTAGTTTTGGTATGTGATTATGTGAATGTCTTGTACATGTATGATATTTGAAACAATAATTTAGTTGGTTCCATCCCTTCTTCCCTTGGCAACTTGGAACATCTTATGAAGTTGAGTTATCTACCTATTCATATTTAGAATCAGGACAATTTCGTCTAACAGTCTTACTGAAAGCTAATATTCATTTTGTTAGGAATCTAAGCAGAAACAATTTAACAGGAGTTATTCCAGCAGAATTTGAAATCTTAGAAGTGTTATGCCCAATAATGAATAGTTATTCATCTTCATCAAACTTTAACATAAACTTTTGTTTTGTTCAATAGGACTTGAATGGCTTCAGAATTATCCATTGGTTGTTTTTCACATGTAAATATGATGGATGATTATTGACTCTAGTAATTTGACTACTCCATTGACATTTGTAATTTTCTTGGTTTAAAATGATATACAGGAGACTTGAAAACAACAAATTAATCGACAATGTGGCATCACTTTCAAATTGCCTTAGTCTGTCTCTGCTGTAAGTTTACCTTTCAATTTTTTATGATGTGTGAAACATACCATGTCACTTTTTTCCTAATATGTTGAATATTTATTGTGAAGTTTGTAGTAATGTGTCCTATAACAACTATTTGGTTTTATACCCATGGGTAACAACTCTTCTAGGTTTCCCCTTGACAGGTGAGGGTCATTCACTTTTGACATGATCTCTATCACTTTAAGTTCAAAAACAAGTTGTTTTGAATTCATGAGTACAACCTTTTATTTGCAGTTTCATTGGAAACCTAGTATTTGTGGTAATTGGCTGAATTTGCCATGTCATGGTGCTCGCCCTGCAGAGCGAGGTAAATTTTGACTATGCCATGGCATGCCATGCTTTGAGCACCATAAAATCTACCTTCTCAAATGTTATGTATTCCTTAGTATAAAATCTGCCTTTTATACTAAGCCTGGGAGAATATGTGAAATGTAAAGGGCTGGTTAGTATTTTAGGATGGGTAACATGATTTACTGTGGCTTTAGTATATTTATATTGATAATCTTTATTATTTTTTTATTTTGTCACAAGTGAGAAACTATGGGGCAAAATGTGCTTTTATATTCCCTAAAAACTTGAGTGAGAAGTATATAATTGGATATGGTGCATCAAGTGCAGTTGTAATTGTGTTCTTAAGAATTACAAGCCAGTTGCTAATAAGAGGATCTATTCTCACTATCCCCAATGCATTAAAGAATTTGAAAGTTATTGTTATTTGTTAAGGTTCTGACTTCTAAGTACAAGTCTTTCTCTTTGTTCAAGTCTTAACTTTCCTACAAGGTAGTCTTCGAGGATTAAAATATATTAGAACAATCTAATTACCAAATTGAATTCACATTTCTTCTAAAACAAATGGATTGAGTAATCAACAAAATGGAACGTGCATCTAAACTCTAAAGTAAAAATAAGGATAAGCATGGTCGAGAGTTGGGACACGTGGGTTGGTAGCCTTTGGACCTTTTAATTCTTGAGCAAATTAGAGTGACACTCCCTAAGGTTTGCACTAATTACACAAGCACCCCCACTGTTTAAAACATTTCTTTCGCACCCTGTCATGTAACAACGTCAGTTAGTTTTGTTTTTTAAATTGATTTACATTAAAATTCTGGCTTTTTTTTTAAAACCCCAAATTACCCCTAATTTAAGAGAGCACTCATCCCTTCCTTCTCTCTTCACCTTCCAACCCAACCTCATGGGAAGCCACAGAAAACAAATCCTAGGGGTACACCAAGTGTTTCTAGGTTCACAAAGCTGAATCGCACGACGCTGTTACGCAAGGTCCCCTGCCCACATGGAGATGACCTCCTTGTTGTGGAGGAGGACAAGGTTGAGGGTGGGGCAGTCCTCGCGGTTGCTGCGGTCCTCAACGAGAACCTCCGCCGCCTCCTCTACTGCCTCCGGTGGCCAATTCGTTACGGCGGTCCTCTTACACAATTCTTGATCCGAGTTTCTCTCTATTTATCAATTGCTGAAGTGGGTTGTTTGCTTTTTGTCATTTGGGAGCTACAAAGTTGGGAGATTTTGTTTGATTTTAGCTTCATTGCATGAAAATTCATATGGGGTTGTTCAGATTCTCTTTGATCTATCTGTTTTTAGAGGAAACTGGTTGAACATATTGGTTTTTTGAGGTGAGTTTCGTGTGGATATGCAGTTTTATTGCTTGGTCATTGTTTCTAATGTAGATAGTGGATATTTGTTCACCGTTGATCATGCGAAAATCTCAAAGAAAAATGTCCTTTTTTTTGTTCTTTTTTATTGTCTGTGATGGGAAAAGTGTTTTGTTTTCTTAGCCATGTAGATAAAGGAGACTTCATTGTTTAGAATCTCTCTCCCTTTTCTTTCATGCATGCTTCTGCAATTTTATTTTTTTTTGCTTGAGGTGCCTTGGGAAGAAGATGAGATGGGGGTGTTTTGGGGATAATTTTTTTTTAAAAAAAAATCACGTGCAAATCATGTGACCACAAATTAACTGAGTTAACATCGTTTGAGGGAGAGGGGGTGCATCTGTAATGAGAATGGAAAAGTTAGGGGATTTTCTGTAGGGTAAAAAAAAGGAGGGGGTGCATGTATAATTAGTACAAACCTCAGGGGTGTTACTATAATTAGCTCTTAATTCTTTGTTGCAAATTTTAATTCAGTAATAATGACAATAAAAAATTGTGGACCCTTGTCAACGTAAGAGCCACGGAAGTGTAGGGACTTACTTTTATGGGATAGATAGGCATTTTTAAGAATTAAGATACAGTAAAATGTTAGTTAAATTTTTATTTTAACTCAAACAAAAATTTATATTGAGTTTAGATGAGATCATTATAGTATTCTTTATAATAGACCAATATTATGATTTTAATTTGCCCTCCAAATCGTTATTTATCTATTTCTTTTTAAGAAGAAAAAAACTAATTTTTTAACTTTCCAACTTAAAATAATATATTAAATTTAATAATTAAATTAAATAATATTTTAAAGATAATATTAATATTAAAAAATATGCAGTGAATAAATAAAAAATTATATGAACATTTTGACTACATATGATTTTTTTTTAAATCCCAAGAAAATTACTTGCGAATAAAAAATCCGTGGGTAAATTTCCTGCAAATTCGTAGTAGCGGTTATCAACAAAGGAATTACCTATGGATTTTTATTCACAGAAAAATCTGCAGGAAACATGTTTCCTGCGAATTTTGTAAACAAAATTCGCAGGAAATTCCGCACGTAATCAAAGAATTTCTAGTAGTGAACTTACCTTCAAAAAGAAAATAAACATAAATTAAATAACAAAAGAAATACTTTAAAGAAAGAAGATGAACAAAATTCAAAACATTTAAAAAATTAAAATAAAAGTGAATTAAGACAAATATAAAGTTAGATATAATATGAATCCTCTATATATTTACATTAGAAAATATTTTTAAAACATTACAATATTTGATTGATTGAATTTACCAATATTTTGAAAATTAGACTGGTCATTGAACCAGTGACAACACCGGTTCAAGATTCAATGATCAAATCGTGGTTGAATCGGTAATAATTAAATAACATATTTTAAAATTTTAATATACTATATTAATTAGCAATATTAAAAAATATAACAGAATATTTATTTCATACTATAATATTATGTTTATGTTTTTAAATATGTTTATATTAAGTTGAACTAATACCGAAAATTTTAATTATCAAGTTTGAACCAATGTTTTAGAAAAAAAATGAAATATAATAGCTATTAAAATTAAGTATATAATATTATAGAATTTTTCACAATCTTAATTTCACAAGAACTTATCCACCTTGTGTGTAAATTGAAGAATTAGTTGATGAGTGATGACACAATCATTGCATTCATGTGCTTGTAGTAAAATACTCAAGCTCCTAACTATGAGACTATTCTCATAACTCCTTGCTTTTCAATTAAAGCTATTCCAACATGCCAAAATATATAAGGAAGAACAAAGCAGCAAATATGATATGGTTTCTCGAATGGCCAAAATTATTCTATTAGACAGACGTTATTTTGGCACAAAACTAAGAGTTGAATCTGGTTAGTTTCTTAGAGAATTTATCCATGTTCTTTCCATCCAAGTTGAGTGTCACATTGGCCATAAGCTTGGCAAAGCAAAAAGAAAGTTGCTAATGTTGATCTCCCCAAAAGCACAAAGTCTATGACTGTGTTTGTGAAGTGGCTGAGCGTGTTTTTTTTTTGTTACTAGAGCTAGAGCCCACATTGCATATTCCAGTGAATGGAGTGAACTACCCACACTATAAAATATAAGGGATTTATTCAAGTGGAGCATTGGACCATGTGTTAAAGCAACTTTAGCGGTAGATCGTCCGCAGTTTGTATTAAGAACGATCCCAACTTTTTCTCATTCGTCAGTTGGAGCGTTGAGTGAGTTCGCCACGTCAGAAGAATCGTTCGTCAATATGAACTGGTTCTTATGAACAAAAAATTAATTTATTTGTAAAAAATAACAAGAGAGGGAAAGTAACAGTTATCAACAATCTGGAAAGAAAACCCAAATGAAAAACAAACAGAGGAGAACATGAACCAACAACAAATTAAAAAAACCAAATCTAAAAATTAAGGATCAAATCCATAATGAAACTCAAAATGAACCATGAATCCCAAAAACAAACCAAAAATTGACAATGAATCCCAACTACATAACCATTAATTGAAAATTCATAACCATTACAACAACATCAAGAGGATTTAAAAGAGGGAAATTTGATAGGCAAATTTAACGAAAAAAGTTCCAATTTCATATCCACTACAACACCACCAAGAGGAATCAAAAGGGGGGAATTTCATAACCAAAATATTAAAAAAAAATGAAATTTTTTCGAATCCTCAAAACTCAACTCCACGGATCGCATCCTCACAGTGTACGCCGTAGCCGCGCAAACCACTTGCGCATGGCTCTTCAGATCTGCAGTGGTGATTTGGGCGAGCAGATATGGTTCGTGGAGGCTAGTAGTGGCGCGATGGTGTTTGGGTATTGGTACAAAGGGTGGCACGATGGTGGTTTGGGGTGGGTGGTGGTGCACGGTGTGTGAGAAGCAAAGGCTATTATGCGCGGTGGTGCATGGAGGTTTTGAGAGATAGGGAAGAAAAGATCTCTAGTTTTGAAGCTTCTGGAAAGTGCAGAGTGTGTGGGAATTGAGGGAAAAAAATAAGTAGTTGAATTTTTTTTTTAGAGAAATTGGTTGAAATTTTGTGAGAAAAAAAAAGTGAAATCAAAATAACTGTACCGTTTCCTACATTGTGGGGTACTATTTAGCAGATGGAATATATCCTAAGTGGGCTACGTTTGTCAAGACTATCCCAATGCCGCTAGGGGATAAGAGAAAGTTATTCGCCCAACGTCAATAATCAGCTAGAAAGGATGTTGATCGGGCTTTTGGAGTGCTCCAATCTCGATTTGCAATTATACGTGGCCCAACACATGCTTGGCACATGGATACAATGAAGGATATAATGTATGCATGCATCATATTGCATATTGTTGAGGATGAATGACACACATATGATGGTAATTTTAATTATTCTTATGATCATTTAGACAATGACATGTCAACCACTGAAGTATCTAATGGTCCTCATTCGGATTTTGAAACATATCTAAGAAGGAGAGCACACATGCGTCAAAAGGAAATTCATAAGCAACTTCAAGCAAATTTGGTGGAACACATTTGGGAACGTTTCCAGCATGAGGAAAATGCAAATTAGAATTTATTTTAAATATTTATTGTTATGTATTTTTTTAATTTTAAATTTATTGTGAACCCAAAATTAATATAATGTATTTCTTTTATTTTAAATTTATTAATTTTGGAATAAACAATTTATGCTTCAAGAATACATATTTTTTTGGCATATTTACTATTTCAAAATTAAATTACAAACCAATTTAAGTTCTTAGTGAGTTCACCGTTGGAATAAAATGTTGGTAGAGTTCTTAAAGATGATGTGGCAATATAGGACCCATCAAAAATAGCTTAAGAACCAATGTGTAAGATTGCTATTGTAGATGCTCTTACAAGTTCATGGATTCGTGAGAAAAAAGTGAAAAAGTTTAATAATTTTTTATTGACCAGATAAAATCGCTAAAACACCGATTTTAATCGGTTTGTGCAGTTTATGACTGGTTCTGATGGTTCAAAGCCAGTTTCTTCATGGAACACACTTTTGTTACACAAACAGATCGAATGACAAACTGGTTCCTGATTTAACAGGTTGAATCAGCCAATCTAGTCTGATTTTAAAAACATTGAAATTTATTACAATAAATATTAAATTCAATAAATATTACTTTTTTTTATTAACTTATAATAATATTGGAGTTGATCATTTATGTTATATTTTTCTAAAAAAAAAACTAGTAATTCTAATATCATTATTTAATAAAATATAAATAATTTCAATTATTTCAATGGATATTAATTGATTAACTCAAAGATTTGTTTCAATAGTTAGTTTATAATCGTTTTAAAATTATAATTTCTAAAAATATTTAAACAATACATATGTTATTTAAATTGTTAATTATATATTTGTGTTATAAAATCAAAATAAAACACGAGAAATTTTTTAAATTTGAATTTATTATACATTTGAATCAAAATACATTGTTCATCATTACCGTTTGGTTCACACGCTGGAGTACGAGCCTGGAGTTTATCCTATTATATACAAGTATTTAGCATGGTGGATACAACCTACGCTGTCTTATTATTACCAGCAAGCCGAACCTATGGAGGTCATCTACATCTCTTCAGCCGCTACGTCATCTAGAGGGCCAGGACCACACCTGACTGACTCATAGCGCACCCCTACTGTGCCTTATTCCCCACAGTTGGAGTTAGAGTTGGGGGAGCATAGTGACCCAAAGTGTTGGGAGATGGCTCCGGCAGATGCGGAAGCACTTGTGGACATGGAAGAGATCCATACTGAGGGGAGTCAGATGGTGCCAATAGCAGCTACAACAGTAGCAGAGTTGGTCGTGGAGGCTCCAATTGGTGGAGCATGCTGGTTGGTGGAGTCTGACACAGATGAGGATCCAGAGGAGGATCCCGAGGAGGACTCAGAAAGAGAGTCTCTTGGATATTCATTTGAGGTTTTCTTTCACGAGTCCCACTATTAGGACCACACCGACTAGTGACCTACCTAGGCTTCTGGGTTGAGTCTTTTACAGGGTAGGTGTAGACAATGACTGCTCTAAGAGCTAGGATCTTATTTTGCTTTATCATGTATTTGATTGGGTAGATCTAGGCATCTCAAATATTTTGTTGGACATATTCAGTCATCATGTGGACCATGTAGTCTCTTTCTGTACTTATGCTCCGAGAGTACGCTATGTCCTTTGGTTACATATATGTATATACATGTTTACATTTCCAGTCGTATGCATCTTCCATTGTTTTATTTCCGCATATTCAAAAATTAATTCGTTCTTTTACAATTGAAACTACACTTGACCTTTTTGCTGAATTAAATAACTGCTAAAGGAAATTATAACTTTCGCAATTAAAATTGAATTAAAAAGATTTAAAATTTTCACTAAATTTCAATTATGCTTCTTTCATCTTTCACGTATTTACTTAAGTAAATTAATTAAGATATTTTATAAAATAATTAATTGAATTAAATGTCACATATTTACAATTGGTACAAAGATGTCAGCAATATGCATTTCCTTGACGGTAAAAAACGCCAATAAGTTAACGCCAATAAGTTGCAGCCTTCTACGTAAAAACAGTTGCAGCAATAATTTTCTGAGATCCACTACAACAAAAACCACGAACCAATTGATCAACTCCACTGTAGCAAAAATTTCTTTTCCAACTGTAAAAAGCATCTGTTTACTGACCTTCTGTTATTGTTGAAAACTGAGAACCTCCTTAAAATAAAACTAACACATTATTTCATAAAAATGACACACACCACCTGTTTGTTGGTACTCTTCAAAGCATCCGATAATATTATATCTCCAGAACTCTCTAACATCTCCAAAATAAACTAACCATTCTCTATACCTTCCAAATCACCCATACTCCAAAACTCTGCTCAAAACCTGATAGCATCAACCTTGTTACCAAACTGTACAAAATCTTCTCGAGTAATATGTGAAAAAGAGTGTTATGCAGAATCCTAACATAGCAGCATTCCTCCAATTCCCATGCTCCCTTATGCAAGACTATTTGAAAATGAATTTGCATATCCTCCCTTTAGCTTACAACACTTGCAGAACCAGAAAAAACAATTGCTCCCTTTGTAATGCACCAAATGTTATGTTCTGTAACTACACTTATGCATCAGAAAAATATATCTCCTTGATGCATCATGCCATAGTTTGAAATGTTACATACAACCTTCTCCTTATGAATTGATGCCATTCACAACCTCACTCTATCATGATGGAAGAGAAAGAATAACTTAACCCGCAAACAACACCCCAAAAAACATCACCAAGCAACAACAACACCAAAACGTCATCCCCCAACACTGCATCAATAACCTCACTGATAAGTGCCAATTTTGCATACTTTTAGTAAGCATAATAAATCTCTTATCTCACTTTTCCTTTCCTTTTGAACCTTGTTTTAGCATATTTTAATTTAGTTTTTATTATTTTACAAGATTTAGCTAACTATGCATATTTTTTGATAAACATCTAATTTTTGTTAACCCTAACATGTGTAGGAATTGGAGGAAGAATGTGGGAAGCTTTCTGGAGATCATGAGAGAGCATTTGGAAGTTATTTTGGAATTGAAGAAAGTCAAGGCTAGCTTAGCCGGTGCTCTCTGCAGCTTAGCCGATGCCTGTGGAGGAAAATGTTGTCTTCGAGCTAGCTAAGCGGGCTAGAGAGTTAGCTCAGCGAGCTCGCTGACAGAGAGCAACCAAATTTTGCACGTAGCTGTCTAGCTTAGCGAGCTTACTCCATGGCTTAGCGAAGGCGCGTAAAAATTTACTTTTTGGTTGCTCGAAATTAGATGCTATAAAAAGGCCCAAGTGAAGAGGTTACGAGGAGATTTGTGTGGGGGAGCTATCTAGGGCATAGTGAGGGGCTGGGAAGCTCTCACCTGTTCTCCATGGTTTCCCTACCAAGTCTCATCATTTTGTGCATCCTTTTCTCTTCTTCTTCTTGTAGCTAGGTAGTTAGGTTTACCCTTGTTGGGGTTGATGTAACTAAACCATCTTCTCATGTATGCATTCTAGTTATTAATCTATGTTTATTGTTCATTATTAAGTGTTCTCTTTTGTGCTTAATGCTTGCCTTGGCTTGATCACCCTTTGCTTGATTTTGTGGTTTGAATCCAATTGGAAAATGTTTTTAAACCTAGAAATGGAGAAGAACACCTAATGGGTTTTGTTGCTAGGAATAGATCAAAGCTTGTTAGTCATCTTTTAACTCTTGTTCTTAAAGCAAGTTACTTGGCTAAACTAATTCAAGGGATTGATAGTTTGGTTAAGGGACTTAGGCTCTTTCCATCCAAGGAATTGGGGTTTGAGTATTTTGTGAGTTGATGATAATAAATGAACCTTAAACTAGATGAGTGACCTTTGTAGGCATGAGGAGATGGTTTGGTGAAGTCAATCCCAACACTTTTATTCATTGTCGTTTTATCTTTTTTATAGCATTCCAAGTGTTCGTAAAAATTCCCCAAAAAGATTTTCTTGTTATTTTACTCTTTAGTTTGATGTTTATTTATGTTCTTGCTATTTACATTATCACATTCTAATTAAAATCAGTGTTTTTGATAGCCATAGTTAGTGAATATTGCTATTTTGCCAAGTATTGCGCGAGTCCTTTGGGAGAACGATACTCTTACTCATTGAATACTACTTGAGCGATTTGGTACACTTGCCAATGATTCAACACTCACCCAAAAATCCCCTTTACATACTGCATAACACCAGGACCACTAGCAACTTTTCAACTGCAGACCCATATTATTTGTTATTGCTCCTCATACATTCTAAAGGATTTTGGAAATTAAAATAAAATTCACAAACATAGAATAAAACTCTTAGAACAGTATCTATGTTAAATACACAAATACACTGTGTGTTTAAAGTAATTAAAATTTAAAATTTTCCAAAAAATTCAAATAAGGAAGCAACTCAAGCTACACAATTGCAAAATATGGATTCTAGAACATGTTTCTAGATCGGCTATTTAACAATCAATTTTTTAAAAAAAAGAAAAAAAAAACAATTGTATTGCATTTTTTGTAATATCCCATTTTTAGGCCTTAAGTCTAGGGTTCAGCCAAGTACCTTGTGCCCTCTGTAACGACTCAATTTTCACTTATAGAAATTTACGTTATTAATTTATTTTAACAAATTAAATATTTCTTAGAATAAACATTGCTTAAATGAAAGAGAATTATGAACGCAATAAATTGCGAATAATTCTTTTTAAAATATTTTATTGTGTGAATTGTAACACCTTGAAATTTACAACTATATATATATAACTTGCAGTAATTAATTCTTTACAATTGATTCTCTGTAGTTGTTTTTTTGTATAAAATTGTCTGTAGGATTGTTTGTAAAATTCTGTGTAATTAAATTAGTTTGCATTATTTTATTTCAATTAGTGATGTGCAGTGTGATAAGTATCTAAAAATTTAAATACTTAGATTTATCTGTGAATTGACTGCTTGAGATATCTGAAAGTAAATTAATCTGTCTGTGATTAATTGTTAGTAATAATTAATAAAAATGTTTATTACTGTATATTGATTATTTATTTGACTGAAAATCGTTTTGATTGTTTTTAAATTCTGAAACTTGCACGTCAAGTTATCGCTTATAAAATTCATTTGTGAGCAATTCCTCTACGGAGAGAATTTTGTGAGAGTTATTAAAAAGTTTTCATTTCATAAAGATTTATAAAATTAAATAGATGTTTCAAAGTTTGGTTTTCAAAATTTAAAATAACATTTCATTTTCAATTACACAATGTAATCCTACACTGTGTGAATTTAACTCAACACCTAAACTATCAAATCACACTCCCCTTAACCAATTAAAATTCACGCAACTACCTTCCCCACTCTCTCAAAAACTCACGGCCACTCCTCACTCACACACAACACTCCACTCATTCTCTCACTTAACCACTCACACAACCCTCACATCACTCACTCAATGATCAAAATCAGAACACACAAAAGTTCTCTTCTCTCACCTCTCTTCCCTCTGGTCGAGACACACACACATAAGGCAAGGCAGCTATTGTTAAGCTCTTGAGAGCTTTGCATGCAAGCCAAGGTCAAGGCTTTTCACCAACGTTCACGTTTTCTTCTCCTCTGCTCTTCCTCTTCCACGTGAACTAGCTAGAAAGGTAAGGGGATCTCTTTATGAAACTCAAGAGGTGGTTGTTAGTTGGGGGTTTCAGCCACCTACATGCATGCATGCCTACATTGTTTCAATGTAATTGTGTGTTTGTTTTTGTTTGAGTGAAAATGGTGATTTTGGGAAAAAATTCTCTTCTTGGCTGAAACTGTCCTATTTTTGCATGGAATGTTTTTCATCTTTTTTGCTCTTAAATTTCATGGGATAGCTCCTAAAATAAAGGAGACTATGCCCAATTTTTTTTCAAAATTTATCACTTAGCTTTCATCAAGGTTTTAAACCCCAAATCAAAGGTGGCAGTAACTGTTTTCATGTAATGCCCTGGACAGCCCCCACTATTTTGCGTTTAACATAAAATCTAACTGTTAGGTTTCGATAAAACTTGTTCTCAGTAAAACTAGACTCAAAATTCAACAACTTTTCTTTTGGAACCATTGCAAGATAACCTCAAATAGGGGTTCATCTATGACATGCAATGTGACTGTCCTGTTGATGGAATATGTCTGGACAAGGTTTGGTTTTTGGTCATTTTACACCAAAGTATTCATCTTTCTAAAAATCTAGTTTTTCCTCTAAAGCCTAAACAAAATAAGCTTTTTAACCATATAAATTATGAAAATTATCATTAACAAATACAAAATCAACTAATTACATTTTGACAATACAAGGGTTTTGATTTCAGTTTTGGGTCTAAGACTTGGGTCTTAGAAAGAATTTTACTGGGAAAAATGTAGAACTAATTAAGGTTCAAGTTTTACCTTTTCAGAAAGATATATGTGTTACCTCTTTTTTGTAAAAAATTGAATTAAATTCGGATTTGGGAAGTCTTAGAAATTTCACTTCTTTGAAGTATGTTCACTGTGAAGGTTAAATTGTCTTGCCAACTTTTAGGATTTTTAATAATTTTTGTAGATTTTTGCTAAATACGTGGGATACCATTTTTAAGAATAGATTTCAAGGGCTTTAATCTCATATAAAAATTTTACAGTTTAAAGATCATTTACTAAATTAATTTTGAACCCACATTCAGTGTTGCCAAGAGGGGAAATTTGCTCCAAATTGCTTGTATTTGGTGATCAGTGAATTGTTTTAATTGTTGGATTGAAATGTTAAATTTATGTAATCGTGAGGTAGTGGGTAACCGTTATCAATTGTTTTATTTTGATTGAAGACTTATTGGATGTGAACCTTGGGCAAAAATGTGTGACAAGTGCGTCTGTGAATGCTTCTGTAACACCCTGAAAATTTTAACTCATTTATATATATATATATATATATATATATATATATATATATATATATATATATATAAATCTCTGTAAGTAACTGATAGAAATTTGCTAGAATTAATTCTCTGTAGTTGTTTTTCTGTATAAATTGTCTGTTAGTTAGATTTTAAGTTTCAGTGAAAATAAAATAGTCTGTGTTATTTTATTTGGATTGATGATGTGTGATGTAATAAAAATTTAAGTTTTCAGTATTTTAAATTCATCGGTGAGAAATAAATATTATCTGTTTGAAATATCTGAGAAAAAGAATATGAATTCATTTGTCTGTGAAAATTTGTTTGTGATAATTCATAGATTTGTTTGTCGCTGTATTGTTGGAAATTTAATCGACTAAAACACCATTTTGAATCGTTTTTAAAATCTGAGACTTACAAGACAAGTGGTCTTTCGTAAAATTCATCTGTAAGTGATTACTCTACAGAGAAATTTTAGGAAAGTTATTTTAAAAAAAAAAAGTTTTTCAGTTACAAAGAATTATTAAAATTTAAATTGGATGTTTAAAAGTTTTTTTTTTTATTTAGAACACGTTCCGATTTAAATTACACAATGTATTTCTACACTGTGTAACTTGACATAGTCCTAATCCATCTAATCAAGTGACCATTGACCACTTAAAACTCATGCAAACACTCCTTCACCACACTCAACCTCACGACCCACTCTCACAAACCATCACTCAAATCACCTAATTGAGACTAACACTCACTCTCACTTATGTTCAGCGCACAAAACACTCACCAAAGGCAATTCTGAAAGAAAAAAAACCTCTCTCTTCTCTCTCCCTCTTGGTGCTGGCCGAGACTCCCTCCTCTCTCACAAACATCATTTTTTTCATCTCCTTCTTCCCTTGCATGCCATAGATAGAGTGATCAAAAGCCTAAACTCCTTTAGAGAAAAGTGACCAGCTCTTCTTCCTCTTTCACACGAGCTCACCACTCTAGTAAGGGAACTTTGTGAATTCTAAAGTGGCTGGAGGTTGGAGGATCCAGCCACTCTTGCATAAATGCTCCCTTGTTGACTGAAATTGTGAAAAATGTGTTTGCATGTGTGTGTTGAGTTTGTTTTCTGAAAATCTTTTTGGCAGTAGCTTGTGGCTGTGTTCAAAGCTTCTCTTCATCTTTTTACTCTTGAGAAATTCGTGGGATGGCTCCAATACAAAGGAGACCATGTCCAATTTTTGTTAGAACCTATTTCTAAATCCTCATGCATTTTTCAAAACTCAAAAATTGGTGTTGGCAGTGGCTGTCTCACGTAGAAGCCCTGAATAGTACTTACATTTTTTTACATAACTTTTGATCTAGCCGTTGAATTTTGATGAAACTTGTCCTCAGTTAAAGTAGACTTAAAATGCACCAATTTTTATTTTGAAACCATTGCTAGATAACCTCAAATGAAGGTTTATCCTTGACATGCAATGGGGCTGTTCTGCTTGTGGAAACTGGTTCGGGCAAGGTTCAGTTTTTGAGCTTTTTACACCAAGGTAATGACCATTTTTAAAATCTAATTTTTGTTCCTAAAACTAGACAAACAGAGATTTAAAATGATATAAGTTTCGAAAAATTTCATCCACAAATACTAATTTAACAAATTTGGTTAAAACAGAACACATGCATGGATTCCAGATTTCAAACCTGAGACATAGGTCTTAGAAAAGAAATTACTGGGAAAAATGTAGGAGGAATTAGGATTCAAATTTTCCCTTTTCTGAAAGATATGGATGTTAGCTTTTTACCATCAAAATTTGAGTTAAAATCTCATTTGGTAAGTTTGAGAAAATTACACATCTTTGAGGTATGCTCACTATGAAGAACATACTGGCCTGCGAACTTCTAGGAATTTTAATAATTTTTGTAGATTTAATCTTAGAGTGTGGGATACCTTTTTGAAAAATAGGTTTTAATGGCTTTAATTTGATATAAGAATTTTACAGAAAAAAATCATTTGCTAAATTAATCTTGAACAGAGATTAGGTGCTGCCAAAAAGGGATTATGTCTTAAATTGCCTTTGAAATGTGACATTTGGATTATGGTTTATTGAATGTTTAAATTAATTATAATGGTGTGCATGTAAGGCAGTCGGTAAATTTTACCCTGGCCTTAAATGATTGTAAGACCCTTGGAATGCAAACCTAAGGCATCTTTGTGCGTGTGATTTGTGCGTTTTGAAACGCTCTGTGGTGCAGTCACATGGACTGTAGTACAAATTGTATTTCTCTGTGATGTCTATGTTCTGTGAGCATAAAACTCGAACGCGAGTGCTTATGTGGACTAGGACTCTATCCTAGTAATCCGGGTAAATTTTGCCGGCAATAATAATAATATAAATTCCAACAGTGAGAATAATTAATTTAGACTTAAGAATTAAATTATTTTATAAGCTTAATAAATGAACTCTTTAATTTATACTTTAGACTTAGATAAACATTCTAGGACCCTTGCGTGGAGAAATTGTAGGTAAGTATTAATTATTAAAAACTTTAGAAATTGAGAGAGTAAGACATAAATAAAATGTAATAAAGAATCTTGGTATGCGATGGCAATATACGCCTTGAGAGTCGTGTAACGAGGAAATACGTGTGTACGACGGACTTATGAAGGAAGTCGCGTGGGGCAATTTCGGCTGAGAGAAAGATGCAAAGATGTTGGCAGAGATTGAACGACGTGGTCACCAATAGGTGATGGAGACAACTGTCTCGTATGGTATATTTTCTTGGAGTCAGGACAAGGTCTTGAGCTCGGCGTTGATTCGATCCGTCTTATACCAGCAGCAGCGGAAAACCACGATGACGAACAAAGATAATCTCCGTGAGAGAGTGTACGAGAAGCAAGTCCTCGGAGTATGAATGACCACAGATTGGTACCTGAGAGATGATCATGAGGCATTACGACCTTGGAGGGTAGGCGTCGAGTTGTGACTTCGTTCACACAAACCGACTTGGCGATCCTGACAATAACCATGAGAAATTCTCAGTTGGTGAGAGCCCACCTTATACCAGGGTGATGGTGTACTCCCAGTAGTCATTCCCCTTAATATATGTAAGACCACTGAGTTCTAGGAGTTCCAAGTGGTAGCTAGCCAGTGTGTTATAGTTTACAGACTTTAGTCATGGAAACGAGTAGCTTCCGAGTGCGAACGTTAGAGAACCACCCGCAGTGGTTAGCAGGATTGTGTGTGACTTTTAAAGTAGTTTTTGTGTGATTTGTTTGATGAAGCAAAGAGATTCACCCTTTCTGTGTGTTTATTTTCATTAGGTCCGGATGGCGGACGAGGAGCCAGCCCTCCATTAGGAGGTTGGTTGTTACTATGGACGATGGATAACCGACGTGGTCCCGGGTGTAGACCACTTTACCGGTTATATCAAATTTACACGAACGTCCATCGATGAGCTGGTAGGAGCATACCCAGTGGTAGCAGATTATTTTGCATGGTGGACGCAGTCGACGCCACCCTACTACCGCCATGCCGAGCCAGTAGACGCAGTGATGATCTCTTCCTCTCTATCTTCTTCCGAGCGTACTGAGACTGTTCCTCACTCTTTAGGGGTGCAACTAGGGAAGTTGAAAGACTTTGATACTGAGGAGACTCCTACTGAGGGGAGTTCTTCAAAGGTGCCCGACTATGTACCCTAGCCGGAGTACGAGGTAGCGAAGGAGGACCTTGAGGCCATTCCAGAGGCGATGGAGTTGGACGAGGTAGAGCCAGCAGCAGCTGCTGTTAAGGAGGTGGCAGAGGCTCCTGCCGAGGTTGTCGATTGGTTACCCACTGAGGACGTTATGGATTTAGAGGAGGATTCTACCGAGGATTCCTTCGAGGTTTCTTCTCGTGAGTCCCGTACTTAGCGTTTTGTTGATCAGCGGATGCTTAGGCTTGGGTGGAGTTCTCTAGGGGTAGATAGTTGGTGACTGCTCTGAATGTTAGGATCTCCTTTTATCTTTATGTATTTTGTTGGGTAGATCTAGACATTCAGATGTTTTGTTGTATGTATTTCAGTCATCTTGCGTGCCATGTTAGGTATTTGCTATAGATAGTTACTTGGAAATTGCATGATGCTTGTCAAACTCAGATTTATATATTTATGCATTGTATCTTTCCAGTTATTCATCACTGTATTTATTTATTGTCTTATTTATTTATTCCGCATATTTGAAAATTTAAAGCGACCTTTTACAATGATAAACACATTACGATCTTTTAAAATTAAAAATGACGTGCTAATAACTGCCAAAATAAATGAGGACTTTCGGAATTAAAGTTTAAAACTGAAATGCTTAGTTAAATTAAAAAGTTTTAAAAATTCACTAAAATTCCAACTGCTACGTTTTAACTTCACTCGTTTTCACAAGTACAAATTAATTAAAGAGCTTTAGAAAATAATCAATGGAATTAAATATGACATATTTCCATTTTAGAGATTAGGGCATTACAGCTTTTGTGATGCAGTCATGTGGTCTGTATTGTGAATTTTGTGGGATTATTGTCTGTTTGTTTTGTGTATTGTGTTCACAAGACTTGGGCTTAAGTGCTTGTATGGGCTAGGACTCTGTCTTAGTAACTCGGGCAACTTTGCCATTAAAGATAAAATAAACTTTAACAATGAGCATAATTAATTAGGCTGTAAGATTTAATTTTATTAATAGTTTCTAATTAATCAACTCTTTATTTGTGCTTTGGACTTAGAAAAAGATTTAGAACCTTTGCATGGAGGAATCAACGGTGAGTTATTAATTATTAAAAATTATAGAAATTGAGAGGGTGAGATACAAATAAAACTTAACAAGATTTTGATACGCATTGTGAAGTACGCTTTTCGAGAGTCGTGCAACGAAGACACGTGTGTACGGTGGATAGTTGGAATTACAAAGAGAGTCGCGTGGGGCATTTCCGGCTGAGAGGAAGACTAAAAGTTGATGGCGGAGATCGAATGGTGTGTTCACCTAAGAGGTGATGGGGAAAAATTGTCTCATGTGTTTATATATTGTTTTGGAGCCGAGACCGGGTCTCAGGCTTGGAGTCGATTCATCCCGTCTTGTACCGATATAGGTAGTATCGTCAAAGGAGTAGTTTGAAGAAAAAAGAAGAAGAAAAAGTGTAAAAGAATAAAGAAGAATAGGAAATCAATTGACAACAAAGAAAGAATCTACATAAATGAAGAATGTGTGAACTTTGAAGAGAAAAGTGGTAGGTTAAAAGTTAAATAACGCGTGAAGAGAGAAAACATAAGAAATTGATGCACAAATTTAGTGGTCCTAATATTTTTAAATTTATTTTCTAAAAATTAGTAGTCCTATATTTTTAACAATTTAATCTCTTAACAAATTTTATAATAATACTTATAAACATTTCTAATATATTCACAATATAAAGACATATAATTTCAATTTTTACATGTTGGACGCATTTAAAAAAAAGAAAAAAAAATAAAGTACATAATACCTCCCAAGCTCAGTTTAGTATAAGCTTCATCTTTCTTTCTATATAAAGAAAGAAATCATTAATAAATAAGTATAGCTATTGAGAATTAGGATTCCGCCTTAAGAATTCATTTTGGAAAAAAAATTGAAGTCATTAGCTCAAGAGAGTGCTTCATTATACCAATGTATATATATATATAAAAAAAAAGTATCCTGAAAATTTATTAGCCAAAATTCACAAGCGTAAAAGGTAATCATTTTTTATAAGAGCATTAGCGGCAAGAGTTATCCTTTTTTAGAAGAGCATTAGTTTTTTTTTTTTATCAATATAAGAGCATTAGCTGTAAGAGTAAGTATAACACCATTATATTCAAATACATTTCTTTTATCAACCCAAAACTTCAAATGTGCTCATAAAAAATGTGGCAACTTTATAACATATCCATTTAAATCCTTAACTAACACAATGGTCACTCAATATTACATATTTGTAATTTGATTTTTTATAATGATTGTGTTATGGTAAATTCATAAGCAATAGATAGAAAATTGAAGTTTGTTTTTTTATAGTTGTTGAATAAAAAGGGAAATATACATAAAATTTAAGCAAAAAATAGTCTCTTTTAAGGATATTAACTAATGGAACCTTTTTTTTGGATAATCTGTCACACTTGTTGCCTAATTAGCCAAGTATGTGTGTGTGTGAAGGATTGATGTCATTTAACTGTGATAGGTGACTCAATGTATTCCTTTTTTTTAAAATAAAAAAATCTTCTTTGAACAGATGGCATATTCTAGAACAACAATAATTTTTTGCAGAACCATGTTAAAGTTATTTGATCCAAAAGATGGGATGTATAAGCAAAAATATATTTGGCTTTCTATGAGGTTTGTAATTGCTTCACCTTTTAATTGTGTGATGGCAAATATGAAGTCATTTTATTTCATGAAAATGATGAAATGTATCAGCTTAAAACCTCTTAACAGATCCAACAACATAAGAATTATAAATTTTAAACACTACAAAAGGTGAAGCCAAGGTTTATGGCTAGTTTTGGGCAAATAAATGCCCATGTGTTTTATTAACTTGGCCATAAACTAGCCATACAACAAAACATCGTTTATAACAATTATAGATTTCAAACTAGCTACTTTAACAGTTGATAAAATATATGTTATCATTTGTCGAATTATGATTCATTTTATGCACCATCACCCTTTTGACTTTATCTTCAATTTTTTTGTATAGGCTATTTTTGGAAAAGATTCATCTATTAAAGGATTCATCATGATATTTATAACAACCTTTTCAAGGTTTATGACTAGTTTCGAGCAGAAATAAATGGAACGTCTTGTGGTCTATAATTTGTTTTATTTTTGAGAAAGGGATTAAACCATTTTAGTTTCATCACACTATAAGGCATATGACCATTTTAGTTTCATGAATTTGGGTGCCATTGATAGAGGACTGAACAACTATAAGAGGAGCTTAAAGTGGAGCCAAATATTAAAATAGGATTTTATGTAATTTGGGTTTAATGTGAACCTTTGTTGGGCCTTTTTATGTTTTAATTAGGTTTATTTTTAATTTGGGCCTTTTTAGTTATTTGAGTTATTAATGGGCCTTGGGCCATTAGGTTCATAGTTATAAATAAGGCCAAATGTTATTTCTGTAATCAGTTTTGATTCTCATTTGGAAATAAGCTTTTAGCTTTTGTGAGAGGAAACTCTCTATGTTCTTAGGAATTACCTTTGGTTCTTATCTTTGAATTTCTGTATTCAAAGTGGCGAATCTTCCTCGACTTATCAATCCCTAGGGATCCCTAGGGATTGTGGTGTCGTTCTTTCCATTTCTAGTCCCCAATCCGTTTTTTCCTTTTTTTCTTCTACAAATTTTTCCTTAATTTTTACTTGATTGGGATGCTGAATTTGTGATCCGTAAAGGGGTTCTCATCAGCCATGGTTGAATTCTATAAGATAATAATTAACATGAAAATTATGTTCTTTTTATTATTCACTTCATGTATTCACTCCTTAGTTGAGCTGAAAAATATGTATATAATCATATAAAGCATAATGATATTTGATACAAAGAAAAAAATCCAAACAAAAAATCTCACTCACTTTCTTTATCCCCGTGCATCACAGGGTAAAAATCTAGTTGTCACATATAGAAAATGTTTCAGGTTACTGCTTTGCACTATTAATTAATCAATTTCACTCTTAAACATAATTTTATTATGTTTTTAGATATACAATATATTTGCTAGTTGACTGACGAATTGGAGGGTAATTAGAAGTGTTGCTATACTTTGATTCAATAGTTTGAATAACGATTGGGTGCAAGGCTAATATTGGCTATCATTCTCGATTCCTTATATGTTATAAACCATATTGGTGCATTAATCTCCAATGGTTGTAATTATCACTTTTTTGAAAATCGGACCGGCCGGTTCAACTGGTCAAACCAGGAACCGGTCTGGTGACTGGTTCGTTTACTTCAAAAAATCAGAGCATCTCAGAACCGGTGAGAACCGATCGAACCAGCCTAAAATCAGTGCACAAAACCGGTTTGAAACGATCATTTTAAATTTTTTAATATTTTTAATTTAATCTAAAATGTTTTTATGATAAATAAAAATACATATTTAAATATTTCACATAGGTATAAATTATTTTGCCAACTATTATTAACTTTTATCTTATAAAACATAAAATTTAGTCATTTATATTAATTTATAATTTTTTAGATCATGATTTTTTATAATTTTATATTATTTTATTACTTAAAATATTATATAATATTAAAAATATTAAACTGGTTCAACCATAGTTCAAATACGGTTAGACTATTGAATCTTGAACCAATGCCTTCACTGGTTCAATCACCGGTCCAGTTTTAAAAACATTAGTAATTATAGTGCAGTTGTTTAATTCACTTTTGAAAACTTAAACATTTTCTTGATAGGACTGCTCATAGTTAGGTTATTAATAACCATAATCATTTAATAATTAATAATATTAAGTGATTATTATAACTAAATCATAATCGATTATGAAAATCGGTTATATAATTAGTTATATAATTGGGTATATATCCATAACTGGTTATATAATCGGTTATGAATACAAAATCAGTTTTAAAAATAAAAAAACAATTTTTTATATCTCCTTACATATATAAATGAATAAGTTTATATGTGCTCTCATTACTCCATTCTCCCCACTTTCCCTCATATTTACTCTCATTTGAATACTCTCCTCTCATGAAGTGGTGGTGTAGTTCACTCTCCTAATATGCATCTGGTTCTTCTACTTTTCCTAAAAATTTTCTTATCAGTTTCTGTAACTACTCTCATTCATAATATCTCCATAACTACCTACTTTCATTCACTTCTTTATCTGATGCTATATATTTTTTTAATATTTCTTTTATCAATTTTTCTAACTTTATTTTTTAACTCTGAAGATTTATCTCCTTCATCAATCATTTCAAATCCTTACTTCAATTAACTTTTCAATTTTCAAAGTTAATATTAAAAAAATTAAAGTTACATTGTTACATCTTCCCTTATCTTTGTTTTTTTTTTAAATTATAGTTTCTAATTTCTTTTATAATTAGTTCTTTTTTAACATTTCTTTCGATATGCTATATAATTTTTTTTTAATTTTATAGTCTCTAATCTTTTGGATTTTTTTAATAGATTTCTTTTATCAGTTTTTCTAACTCTATTTTTTAATCTCTTATCATTTTCTGTAGCTACCCACACTCATAATATTTCTATAACTACTTTCATTCACTTCTTTATCTGATGCTATCTTTTTTTTAATATTTCTTTTTTTAGTTTTTCTAATTCTATTTTTTAATTTCGAAGATTTCTCAATGTGCTATATAATCCTCTTTTTTTCTTCAAATTTCTTTCTATTAACTATATAAATAAAATAATAAAAATTTGAATAAGCACGTGCAATGCACGGGCTAAAACACTACTTTATTATACTTTTATAATCAATTTTATTCATTAATAATTATGTCATATTTAATTAAAATTAATTTTAAAGGTTAAAACCATTTTTTAAAGGTCAAAATCAATTATTAATTTAAGATATATAAATAGTTATATAACATGTTTTAGTTATAATTAGTTATATAACCAGTTTTGAATATAAAACCAATTAAATAAATGGTTATTAACTGGTTATTAAACTGGTTTTTCGTAACGGTTATGGTCTGGTTATAATAATCACTTGTCATATGTGGTTAATTTTTATAATAATTTTTAATTAACCGGTTATTACATAACCGGTTAATTATGGTTATGGTTAAATTTTTTACAATCGGATATTTTGAACACCCTACTTGTTGATCGATGTGAAGTATTGGGAATTATATAACAAGGACTGAATAGATCTCAATTATAGGGTTTGTGTTGATGGTGAAAATTTTACAATAAGTTTCGATAAATATGAAAACTTATGGGATAACTTGTCACAATGATTCTAACCAATAAATAAAGTATTTTTTATTCGTGGGACTTAAAATTACAATCTCAAGGATGTATAAAAAAATACGCATTTACAAATTAGTCCATGTCATTTGTTGATGTTATAATAATATTTTTATATTTGATTTCTATGCTTACAATATTTTTATTTTTTATTTTAGTCCTTATACGAAAGAAGTTAAACTTCATTTTGATCCTTATACATAACTTGTATATTCCCCATTTAAAAATCATTAATGTTTAAGATTTTCAATTAAGAACAATAATAGATAAGTTGCTTATTGAAACAATTTTACTAAAATATCCTTACTCTCCATTAATGCATTACTTGCAACTATTTGGTGATTAATGGAAGTCGTTGAAAAATTGATAGGCACAGTACTAAAAAATCATTAGATTGTTGTAATTTATTTAGGATAAATTTGGAATAAAAGTTTTAATATTTCATTGAAAATTGAAAACATCAATCAATATTTTTTTTAATCATAAAACATTAGTCATTTTAAAATAGAATGAGTAATTGATTTAATTTTTAAATTTGAACTTCTTTATTTATTTATTTATTTATTTGGTTACCACCGTAATTAGGGTCCTTAGCTCCCCGGTAGAATTCCAAGGTATCTTCACAAGTTTGGATCCTTTGGACCGGCTATTGAACTAATAATCAATCTAGTACTTAGTTTCACTTAAAGCTCCTCACCGGCAGTTGCTTCCTCCACCAAAGAAACTGCTTCATGCACCTTTTTTACTTTTTGGAATTTTACATCTTGGATTGATGTAAGAGGCAATTCATGGGGGTGCAGGAAGCAATGCCCCTTCTTACCCCTCTCCAAGTATTTTGAAAGAATCATACTCAATCCTCCCCACAAATGTGTTGTCAACTTAACTTATTTATTTAGTTAAATAATTAAGTATAATTAGACATGTAATGAACTAAAATAATTTGTGAAAATTTTAATTCATTTACATTCCTAATCACATTGTTACGCATCATTTTTATCAATAATACAAATTCCAAATTTCCTTAAACTCTCGACTTTCCCTCTAATTTGGGCTCTAGTTTGCCGTCAACAGTGAAATAATAAGCTATCACGCTACACAGGCCACAACTTTTGAATTGAGATTACCACAAGGGCACAAAATCTAGGTCGGACAAGCAAGAAAAACGCTTGGAACTCGCGATGTACATTCACATTATTGAAAATGTACTAATAATGTTGAATTAAGAAAATTAGAAAAATAAAAATTACAACCATCAGTTGAATATCAATAACCCCATATATATGTTACACTTTATAGTTGAAGATAATTACAAATTTACAATGAATACATTCACAAATTTAAAAGCTATACTTTTTATATTATTTCCTCATTTAGGCATTGCCTGAACTTGCAGGAAATTATGAGTCTGTTTGATTTTCTTCTCACTTTTTGATTTTAAAAAGGATTTATAAAACAATTCCATATTGCTCAGTAATTAATGTCTCATTCAAAAATCCATGTCTTGCTCCACCCTTTACCAGTTGTATGAGCAACCTTGTTTAGTTGTATTTTGAAATCTAAAAGCAGTTTTTAAAAATAGAAATTAAACAACCCTAAGAATTTCAACTCAAGACAACTTTACTATGCACATTGCCATCCTCCATCCTTATCCAAGATTGAAGGGAAAAGGGTGTCTGAGTGATCTCTAAAATTCGTGCTCCTCTAGGCCAAACTCCATAGCCACCATAACCAGTGTGCCTAGCATAACATAACCATAGTTTCTTGTATGGGCAGCACCAGTCCAATCCATGGTTGTGTCCAACAAAAATTGCCTGTTGTTATGAAAAGGAAAACAGATTAACAGGAAGAAAAAAAAATCTCACTTGCATGTCCAATTATCCATCAAAGCATAAATCTGTTACTTTCAATATTCAATTTTTAGAAAGGACAAAACTTAGATACAGTACCTACCATAGGTACTGTTGGTATTGTTCTCTAATTAGATTTGGAGTTTCATCTAGGTAATACGCGAAATAAAAGAATCCATTAAATGTTATAGTGTATTACCGAGGTGAAACTCCAAATCTGATTGAAGATCAGGACCAAAAGTACCTATGGTACTGTATCTAAGTTTTTTCCTTTTAGAAATCCCATAGGCACAAAATGAACTTTTGGAGGAATTTTCAGAGTACTTAGATGATGATGAAAAATGAAAATCTCAATCCACAGCAATGGGATAAAAAACTAGAACAGCCAAATTCTTTCTTTATCTAGATACTTTGCTTTTACAACATACATGCAACAAGTGAAAATGTGGGGAAAAAATGGGATGAAAATTGAAGTTTGACTGATGAAACAGCTGAACTCACTAAAACAGATGATATTATACATGACAAATCAGAGTACATCTTTCCACACACACATCACCTTACATCTACATTATTACAACATCTGATTATATTTGATGTCATCTCATTTTCTGCTCACCTTACTCCAATTCTGCCAAAGAAGTGAGGTGATGTGTTTTGCAGAAACGTGCAACAAGCATTTTTTTCACAAATTAGTCCATTTTTACATTAGAAATCAAAGTAGGATCCAACTCCCCTCCTACTCTTAGCTATGCAATATACTTATGATGTGCACCTATGCATTCAAAATTCAAATTAATTGGTACTACCACATCCTTTAAAAAACCTACCACGAAGTAAAATCAACAATCAAATAGAAGGTACATCAAACATTACGTTGTTTGACAATTGCTTATGAGTCTATTTGGATAAGCTTATCCAGAGGCCTAGGAGAAGAAAATAAGGAAAAAAAAATGAAATGAACTTCTCCATAAGCTAAAATTAATTTATGCATAAGCTAATTTGTAGATTCTCTCTCATATATCCATGGGGGAGGAGAAACCTATCCATTATATCATCATAGACTACAGGTTAAGTGTCTGGGTACAAACTCATTACATGTCATCATTATTCCTAATCTCTAACAGCAATACAAGGGTCTAACCCACTGATAAAATACTTTCATAATCTCTTTTTAAAATCTTCTCATATTTCACACAATTTCCCAATAAATACGTTTATACCCCAAAAGACTAATTTAACAAACAAGCAGTATTCTTGCATCCATGGAAATCAACAACTTAGTCATCAAGCAAACAACATATCTGGTGGTTCAAACCTAACAACTGGGGTCTTGTGGGTTTGATTTTTGTTTTGCAGATAGTTCTTGAGGATTTGACAAATATAGCATGCTGGCTTTGACCTTACCTTGACAGAAGTTCTGTTCACAAGAAGATCCATGATACCGGTTTCAACTTCTTGAGCAGCAACACCTTCCTTGTTAATTGATCCTACGCAAGGCTTTTGTATGACAAACTTGGGAGCCACCACCTTGTAAGCTGTACTTGGAATGTGCCAGAAAATAATCTCTGGAACCCTGTCATGAAATATGTTTTGTTTGGATTAAGCAGACAGAAAGGAAAGAAAATAAGAAAATGATATTTTTTTTCAACATATTTTACTTGCTTAATTGAATAACTCAAGAAATCAACTAAGGCATAGTTTGGATAAACTTCTTTATAAGCACTTATAGAAGAAGAAATAGGAAGGTAAAATGAACTAAACGTTGCCTATAAATGGGGTACAAGGGATATCCAACCCTTTTACTAAACTTTGCGTATGCGTTAAATTCAAGTTATACACTTCAACTTTTGGAGAAGCTCCATGAGAAAGCTTTAAAAAAAGTTAAGGTGCATAAGTTGATTTTCTCTTATAAGATAAGTTTGATCATTTTACCTCCTTATTTTCTTCTCTTACAGATGTTTATTAAAAAGTTTATTTATATATAATTTTCTTGCTGTGGGATGCTTTTTGCTTTATAGCAAAATAACTTCATGCATTCTCATTCTACCTTGAGTCAGGGTTAATTTCTTCAGCTTTCTGCCGAAACCATTCTACCTAGCTTCTAGATATGACTTCTGGATAGGAACCACCACCAGAATCAAGGAAGTAAAGGAAAGCCACTGGTGATTGTGCATCATCTGGTGATGAAACTTGAAGGACATAATTGGATACAGTTGGCCAAAGATTTCTAGGGCCATAGCTAGAAAATGATCCATTGTGTTTGATCTCATTTGTCATCAGCTTCAATCTTCCTGTTCCTTTGAAGCTACATTCTTCTCCTGTAATTTATCAAATATGCCTTTCACTGAAGATATTTCAAACACTAATCCTTATGAGAAGAGTGTGAGAGGTACAATTCAGCCAAAATTATAGTCAGCAAATGCAAGATAAAAGTTCCATTTCAAAAAGGACTATAAAACAATGATAAAGGTGAAATAAAAAATGTCCCAAACTCCCAATATTCCAAGGAATGATAGATAACTCTGTGTACACATGCGCACACGTGATTTTATTGGCTAGGAATTCAATCACAAAACAAAAATAATACCATTTTAATCTGAGTTCTTTAATCCATATGTTTGACCATCACTTGATACCGAGTCAATAATCTGCTATAAAGGTTCTGTTTCTCATTTTTAATTAGTGGGACATTGCAAAGGATATTTATCTGCTATAATTACTTACATAATCTATGTTCACTGTTTGATGGAGCTAAAAACAGCAAAAGTAGTTTGTAGAAAACATTTCCATTGGTTTTAAACAAGCTATTCATCAATATTCTTAGAAACTTTCACAATCAAGCCGATAACTGATAACCTACTGTCAGGAATGCATAAAAAATAAGGTATCTTCTATTCTCTGACTAAAGTTTCCACTCCATAACCAAACATACACATGTAACCATAGAATGAGTTACATGCTTCTTATCTATTACTATAATGTTTGGTACCTGAATATGAAGTTGTGTTTTGAGGACAGTGAATTGGAGGAATTCCAGGTGCAGAGAACCACTCCAATGGCCACTCAAATGCAGCATCATCATGGTTTCCAAATACACTGGCCCATGGTATGCCTCTATTTCTTGCTGGGGAGATTGCCTGATCCCAATACAAGCTTGCATTTGCAATCATTATGTTGTTAGCCGTGATGACATCACCAAGATATATTACAAAATCTGTCACGATTAACTTCATTAGTATTTGGTGTTCATGAAATTTGAAGATCATGACACTACAAAAGAAAATTAATTAACAAAAATAGAGGAAAAAGATAAAAAAAAAAAATCCTGATATATAGGTTCTGTGTTCCGACGAAATTATAAGATTGGTTGTTGGTGAAAGAAAAAGTGAAAGCGAGAGAAGTTGTGGATTTTTCTAACAAAAAAAAATTAATAAATTAAAAATTAATATTTGTCTATCGAAAAACACACAAACCCGGCATTTGTGGGGACCAGTGTCAGCGCTTAAAATGGAAATGAGTAGTTGAGTACTGGTAACCAGCTCCATCAACATTTTTTTTTGGGTGAATATTTTATATAACCAGCTCCATCAACATGAAAGATCAAAATTAATAATTTCGTATATTTCAGCTAGGGTAGACCCACTTTCATTTTCTAAAAAAGGACCCACTTTCATTTGGGACTGGCAGAACGGTACTTGTATTTTATAAAAATAAAAATAAAAATCAGTTAATCTCCACAAGTGTTTCGCATAGTGAATGAAATGCAAGTATTTATCGTAGCGATCGACTTGATGCAATGGTTACTTTGGAGCACATTAAAAATATAGTTAACAACCAATGAGAATAAATTACCGAACACTACATTATTTGCTAAAAAGAACATTTTAGACTTGTCTTATCACAATCAAAACCCACATGCTTGTAAAAAATCTTTTTATAGTTACTTAAAGTAACCTTAAAACTTCACGTTATGAACAAAACTGTTAAGAAATACGTTTGTATTTATGCTGTATTTAGTGAATAGAGATTAAAATAGATCATGCCAAGTTGTAAGGAGTGAGTTAAGATCAAGTTAACATAGGTAGGTAAAGGGGTTATAATGTTAGCTTTTAGTAATAAAGGAAGAACAGAGGAAAGATAGGTTTTGAGCCCTAAACCCTCTATTAAAAAAAAATTAATAACTAATATTTATCGTTTAAAAAAAAGCAAAAATACAAAAACAAAACATAGGTAGGTTACGTAGGTAAATGGTAATCAGTATGGGCAGTAACCGGTAACCAGTAATCTAATGTCACCTGGATTTTCATTGTGGAGCACCGTATTCATGACCCTGATGGAGTTTACGTCTTGGCGTGGGCCCCACTCCGTCCACGCGTTCTCTCCAAAATGCAGGTCCACGAACAGTGCAATCTTGAAGGGTGCACCCGCCCGCACGGGAACCTGCCTCTCGGCGGCACCTCGTGCCAATCTGAATCGTATGGCTGATGATGCTCCACCAGCGTGGGACGATGATCCGACGGTGGAGAACACGGAGGGGCAAAAAGGCCTTCCACTTCCACTGGCCTCCGTGATGAGTTTCCATTGTGATTTGTGATGAGTTTCCACTGTCTTGCACTCCTCTGTGTCCCTTTGGTTGATTGGTTTGGTTTCGGAGTTTTTGAGACAGGAAATGGTTGAGTTGCCACAATCTTTAGTTATTAGTCGCATTTGTATAATTACTGATTTGTAGCCAAAAACTATCTTTTTTTCTTCTTACAATCACCGCAATCAAAGTTATACTTAACTGACTTGGAACTTTATTTAAAGGCTTAAATATATTTTTAGTTGTTATAAAATGAATATGTGTTTAATTATAGTTTTTATATATAAACAAATCCTTTATTTTTAATCTCTCTAAAATTTTAAATTATTGATTTTAATTTTTATAAAATGAGTAAGTTTTGGTTTTGGTTTCTGTAAAATGTTTTTCTTTGGTTTTAATTCCTTCAAAATCTAAAATTACTATTTGTATTCCCTAAAGTTTATTTTAAGGTAGATAAATAACATTTATTTTAGAGATTCGGAAATTTTTTAAGAATATCACATGTTAACGTTGTACCACATACCTGTTAAAAAAAAAATAAAACATTGTATCACAGATACTAGTGGGGTGTTATCTGAGATAATCACTTGACCTTCTGCGAAACACATAAGTCGTTAACGAGTGTCATACCATATTAGGGATCAAAAATTATATTTCAGCTTTTTTGGGAATGAAAAAATATTATAAGAACTAAAATCAAAACTCCCTAATTTTATAGGAATTAAAAATATATTTAAGCCTTACATAAATTAAACAAATTCTTATTGATTATAGTGGGTAAACAGAACAAATTTGAAAGAATATAACCTTTATTTTTCATTTTAAGAAATATAGGATTAGAGTATATTTGGGAACAGTTAAAGTTTTTCAGGAACGGCATTTTTATGGGGGAAAAACTGATAAAATTATCATTCATGTATGAATGACAATCGTTAAAAAATTTTAGAAATATTTTAAGATAAGTAAAATTTTAGAATTTAAGATTGAAAGTTATTTGTTAACTTTTCTATCATTTTTATATCCAAAAATTGATTATTTTAAGAGAAAATAGGTGATGCACTGACAATGTAAAAAAGTTTTATACCGTCATCCAATTACAATTCACCATTTATGGTAAGTTTGTTGACTTTTACAATAATTATCTTAAAAATTATACCAACAGTGATTTGTGATTAATTGACGGTGTAAAATAGTTTTACACTATGTCAGTGCATCATCATTAAACTCTTTTATTAATTAACAACATAAACTCTTTTACATTGACATATTATTGATAGTATATAAAAATTAAACTTATTCTTTTCACAATTAATCTAAATGCACACTTAAATGGTAACAACAATACCAACAAGTCATTGGTCCAATGGAATTAGGTTCGATCCTCTTAAGCAAAGTCTTAAGTTCGAGCTTTGTGAATTAAAAAAAAAATGTGGTTGGGAAGGGAGACTCCACTAATGATGGCCAGTGAGGTTCCTCAACAAAGATTAGTCATCGACAAAATTGATGGGTGCTTCATGTAACGACCCAACTTCGTTACAGATATGTTATACTAAACTCTCTATTTAATTATTATCATGTGAAAGAACGTATAAATTTTTCACATTTAAAATACATACATATGTACCTACGTAAAACGTTCATCACCGCATCGTCCAAACATAATATACCGATTTACACCTTAAAATACGAGGATACATATAACATCAGAAGAAAGATCCCCTTGTAGAGAATGTTTACACTAATCTTAATATTTATACAAAATCCTAAGTTGGTCCCTCTAATATATACATATATACTAGAACAAAATAGCAAAACAGGAGGATCGTCCAATCTTAGGATCGTCCAATCAACATAGCAGGAGAATCGTCCAATCTTCAATCATGACTAGCATGAGAGCCAGCACCATCACTGCTACCTGCTCCCGTGTTAACCACACGATCATTGCAGTAAAACAATACAAACACAAATTGCAAGGGTAAGCTTACTTATAAAAAGAATGATATAATATACACAATTTCAATCAACATCATTCACAATAAATATTCAGTTCACTTCAGGTATCATTCCATACATCAATATCATCATGCAACATTATGCTGACTCGACTCCATGGAGATTTCAACAACTTTCGGGCGGTCCCCATAGGCCCCATCCCCTACCATTAGTCTCGCCTTAGACCATTCAGGGAGTCCCTTGAGCCACCATGTGGAGGAAGTGTGAATTTAATCCGATATAGACAAGTGTTGGTATTGGCTTACCTCTGTCAGGTTTGCAAAACCTTCCATCTTTAGGAATTCGCCCACTTGTCTATTCTATATGCCCGCCATTGGCCATCACGAAATCCTCCAGCACTAGGTTGAGAGCCCACCTAGCACCCTCAACTTACGTGCCTACCCTTATGCAATATTATGCACAACTCAACAACTCTGATTGTCACACGTTCTCTCTATGTTATAAATTCACCATTTTTCTCAAATCAAGCTTATGAACCCATCCAGCAGTTCAATAAGCACAAGTAAGGCATTCTCACACCTCGAATCCTTACTCACCACACAACACTAAATTTCACTAAGGGTGAATTTTCTAACATAGTTCTAGAACCAAAGTGGTGGCAGATCCAACATCATCGTTCGTAACAAGACTAGGTTCTGGTTCCCTGCTAAACACACCCTCAGAATTTCACAACCACCGTAAACTGGACGTCAGACTTTACTGAACACAAGGTGTCGCTGGACGCGGGTTATTAAACAATGGATCATTGGACGCTGGTCACTAACCACTGGGTCATTGGATGCTAGTCACTAGACACTGGGTCATTGGACGCTGGTTTTACTACACTGTAGTATTCACTGGACGTTGGTTTTTAGTCGTAGTATAGATAGATGGACGATGGTTTGAGTGGTCTTCTGCAGAGCCCAGAACCTTTCAAAACCCATTACGAACATATGCTTCAAAGATTTTGAAACCATTTTCCAACACTTACAATATCATTCTAAAGCACAACAACATATTATCACAACAAACTCAGCTCAGATCATCAAAACATCAAGAGAGCAAAATTCATCACATCATCATAACAGATCTTTAAAGCATCCAAACAGAAACAGAATTCCAAACATATCACCACCATATCAGTCAAACAAGTTTAAAGCTTCCCTTACCTACAGCTCTTGATTCAAACCGTGAAGAAGAAAAAGCTAGAGAGGATAACTTTGAGGTTCTCGAGTGATCTGCCCTCAAGTTTTGTTACAGAATCAACTAGGAGACACCAACTTAAAATCAGCTAAGAAATCTCTAGTAAAGAAGAAATCAAGCTTCAAGCTGAGGTAGAAAATAAATCTCTCACTCACGGTAAAGAAACTTATAGAAAAAGAAGGATAAGGATGAAGGAGAATGGAAGAAACAGGAAGCTTTGCACGTTTAATAAGAAGATTTGCATGGAATTTTGCTATTTGTCTCCACCTTTCCTCTAAAGACACTCCCTTCTCTTATTATTTTCTTCTACAACTTACGGAACTTACGTAAAATCCTGAAAATCTCCCAACACACACTCTGAGCCTAACACCTCATTAAATTCCTAGAGTAATCCCACAACACATAGCACAACGTACAACTTAAGTTAATTATTATATTATTTCAACATAATTTAATTTTAATTTTTCTCTTGCATTATTGGTCAAACACTTAATCATACAATTAGAAAAAAACTACAACGTTACAATTCTCCCCAACAAAAAAATTTTCGTCCTCGAAAATTCGCTTACCTGAGAAGAGATAAGGATATTGTTCACGCATTTTATCTTCAAGTTCCCATGTAGCATCACCCGTAGTATCACTCCATATAACTTTAACCAAACTAATAGCTTTGCCCCTAAGCTGTTTAGTCTCTTGATCCTCAATCCTGACTGGACGAGTCTCAAGCGTCCAGTCCTCTCGTACTTGTATCACATCCGGCTCAATGATATGAGTAGGATCAGAAACATATTTCCTCAATTGAGACACATGTAATACATTGTGCAAGTTGGCTAGAGTAGGTGGTAAAGCCATTTCATAAGCCACTGGACCTATGCGTCTAAGGATTTGATAGGGTCTAATGAACTTAGGTGTAAGCTTCTTCGACTTAATTGATCGTCCAATACCCGTAGTTGGTGTAACCTTTAGAAACACATGATCGCCCGCTTCAAACTCAAGTGGCCTTCTACGTTTGTCCGCATAAGATTTCTGTCTACTTTGTGAGTCCTTCATCCTTTCTTGAATTAACTTAATCTTTTCTGTAGTCTGTTGTAACATCTCTGGCCCTACTACCATATTCGTTCCATCTTGGTACCAACAAAGAGGTGTTCTACACCTTCTACCATACAAAGCTTCAAATGGTGCCATACCAATACTAGCATGAAAACTGTTGTTGTAGGTAAATTCTATCAAAGGTAAAACTTCATCCCAACTTCCAAGATGATCCAAAACACATGCCCGCAACAGATCTTCTAGTGATTGGATCGTTCTCTCAGACTGTCCATCAGTCTGTGGGTGATAAGCAGAACTAAATTTCAACTTAGTTCCTAAGGCTTTTTGCAAACTTTGCCAAAATCTTGAAGTAAATCTTGGGTCTCTGTCCGAAATGATACTAGACGGCACTCCATGAAATCTTACTATCTCTCTGATATACAATTGAGTGAACTTCTCCAAAGAATACTTCATGTTAACAGGTAAGAAATGAGCACACTTTGTTAATCTGTCAACTATCACCCATATGGCATCACAAACTCTATTTGTCCTAGGCAAACTGGATACAAAATCCATAATAATACTGTCCCATTTCCACTCTGGAATCTCCATTGCTTGCAACAAACCACCAGGCCTCTGATGTTCTACTTTAGCCTTCTGACAAGTTAAACATGCCGCCACATATTGTACTACATCTCTTTTCATACCGGACCACCAAAACATCTTCTTCAAATCTTGATACATCTTAGTCATACCGGGATGTAGACTAAGTTTACTTTTATGACTTTCGTCCAATATGAGTCTTTTTAACTCAAGGTCTTGTGGTACACAAATTCTACCTTTGAATCTCAAAATTCCATCATCACCCAAACTAAAGTCTATTGCTTTATCCGTACCCAACAACTCCATTGTTCTACTCAAGCTAGGATCCAATAACTGTTTCTCCTTAATCATTCCCAGAAAATTATTAGTCACAGTTAACATACCACAACTAAGGTGATCGTAGGTCACTTCAACATACAAGTTCAAATCTCTAAACTTCTCCACCAATTCTAACTCTTTCACCATCAAAGTGGACATATGGACGGTCCTTCTGCTAAGGGCATCAGCTACCACGTTAGCTTTACCCGGATGGTACATCAATTGAAAATCATAATCCTTCAAAAACTCCATCCATCGCCTTTGTCTCATATTGAGCTCCTTCTGATCAAACAAGTATTTTAAACTCTTGTGATCGCTAAATACATCGAATTTAGCTCCATAAAGATAATGTCTCCATATTTTCAAAGCAAACACCACTGCTGCTAACTCCAAATCATGAGTGGGATAGTTCCTCTCATGAGTCTTCAACTGTCTTGAGGCATAAGCCACAACTTTCCTTCCTTGCATCAACACACAACCCAATCCTTGATGAGATGCATCACAGTAAACTTCAAAAGGTTCACTAGTATCAGGGATTACAAGGACAGGAGAAGAAGTCAACCTTTGCTTTAATTCTAGAAAACTCTGTTCACAAGCTTCAGTCCATGCAAATGGTTGGTCCTTGCGAGTAAGTTGGGTCAATGGTGTTACTATCTTAGAGAATCCTTCTATGAATCTCCGATAGTATCCAGCTAATCCAACAAAACTTCTAATCTCTGTGGCTGTCTTTGGACGTTCCCATTGCAAAACTGCTTCTACTTTTGAAGGATCCACTGCAATCCCTTCAGCTGAGATTACATGACCCAAAAACTTCACTTCTTCTAGCCAAAACTCACACTTGGAGAGTCTTGCATACAATTGCTTTTCTCTCAAAATCTCCAATACAACTCTTAAATGGTCTTCATGCTCTTCACGAGTACGGGAATAGATAAGAATGTCGTCGATGAACACCACAACAAACTTATCCAAGAATGGACGAAAGATCCTATTCATGTAATCCATGAATATAGCAGGAGCATTCGTCACTCCAAAAGGCATGACCACATACTCATAATGTCCATACCGAGTCCGAAAAGCTGTTTTCGGTATATCCTCATCTTTCACCCTTATCTGATGATACCCCGACTTCAAATCAATTTTTGAGAAAATCTTTGCTCCACGCAACTGGTCCATCAAATCATCTATCCTTGGCAAAGGATATTTATTCTTGATAGTGAGCTTATTCAATTGACGATAGTCAACACATAGTCTAGAACCACCATCTTTCTTCTTGACCAGTAACACAGGTGCTCCCCAAGGAGAAACACTAGGTCTGATCATTTCCTTCTCCAACAAATCTTCAATTTGTTTCTTCAGTTCAGCTAATTCAGCGGGTGCCATCCTATAAGGAGTTATTGATACTGGTCCCACACCTGGAACTAATTCGATAGCAAACTCAACCTCTCTTTGTGGAGGCAAGCCAGGTACTTCTTCAGGAAAGACTTCAGAAAAATCTCTAACAACTGCTATAGAATTTAAGTCAAGATCACCCTTGACTTCCAAGAAAGAAAAGACCACAAAACACGAAGCTCCTTCCTTCAAAGAAACTTATGCTTGCTTTGCAGAAATAAATTCAAGATCTTCGTGATCAGGGAATACAAGAGTCTTTTGAGCACAATCTATAAGAATACGATTGGAGGACAACCAATCCATTCCTAAGATTATGTCCAAATCCATCAAAGGGAGGCAAATCAAGTTAACCTTGTACTTGCGTCCATTGACTAAAACAGGACACCCCACGCATACTAAAGAAGTCACCACAGGGGTGGCTGTAGGAGTAGAGACATGCAAATCAAACAACAAAGGACACGTAGACAATTTCAATCTTTTCACACAATCATAAGAAATGAAGGAATGTGTAGCTCCAGAATCAAATAAAACAGATAAAGAATTACCGTCCACTTCACACACACCTTGCACAAGATCATCAGATTTGGACGCTTCCGCTCCATTCATAGCAAAAACCCTTCCAGCTACCTTAGGCTTCTCAACCTTTGGTGCATTTCTTGCTGGTGCAGCTCTATCATTAACTTGGCAATCTCTTGCTATATGCCCGGGCTTCTGACATTTAAAACAAATTATCTCCTTATAAGTACATTGAGTACTATAATGTGGACCATCACACCTGAAGCATCTAATGCCTTGAGCTCCTGATTGAGCTACAACTATACTTTCCCGAGGCTGTTGGGGTCTAAAATAAGGTTTCTTCTGAAAATTTCCCTTTCTACTGCCTGAGGGTCCATCACCATGAGTCCTTATTACTCTACTACCACCCTCTAGGCGTTCCACAGTCTTCGCCTTCTCTACTAATGCAAGAAACTCCCTAATAGCCATAGGGACAATCATCCGCTTCACCTCTTGCTTCAAGCCTTCTTCAAATTTTCTACACCTCCAAGCTTCAGTAGTAGCTTGAGAATAAAAATGAGCTAAGTGTTCAAACTTAGTCGCATATTCATGAACTGTTAGGTTGCCTTGCTCTAACTTCATGAATTCAGCTTCCTTGGCATATTTAGCACTATCTGGAAAATACCTCTCCAGAAATCTCTCCCTGAAGTTTCCCCAAGTAAGGGGTTCTCCACGTGCTTCCATCATTTGTAGAGTTCCATGCCACCAGAACTCTGCTTCATCAGTTAACATATATGTGGCATAAGTAACCTTTCTATCTTCAGGACATGCCATTGCCCTAAAGATCTTTTCTAAAACTCTTATCCAGTTATCAGCTACATCCGGATCAGAGTTTCCTTTAAATAGTGGTGGATCATTCCTCCTAAATTCAGCCAATCCTTGATATTCAGGTGGGATTACTGTTCGAGCTGCTTGGGCAGCAACCTGAGTGGCCTCTAACTGTGCCAAGGCTGCTTGATGCTGATGAGCCATAGTAGCACTCTGTTGTTGCATCGCGGTTGCCATTACTTCCATGGCATGGGCCATTTGGGCCATATCTGTGGGAGGAGGAGGAACAGGAGGTCTAGGTGGTCTCACCATCCTAACAGAAGACCAAACCAAGTTAGAGAATAACATTGGTTAAAGCCTTCTACTCATCATGTCAATCACACACAACAAAAACATAATAGACCTATCCCCATAAGTTCATCCAAAAGATGTTAGCAGGAAATTTCAAGAGAAACTATCCTTGATCTCGGTTTTCGCCTGCCATAATGTCCTATTCGTCGCTCAAAGTATTGAGATGGCCAGTCTCAATATTTCACAACAGTGCAACTAGGATTTATGGTATAACGAACAACCAAAACATTCAACATCCTCAAATAACTTCACAACAAACACATAAGAAACATAGAAGACACATAACGCACAGTCCGATTTGAATCGAACTGCTCTGATACCACTATTGTAACGACCCAACTTCGTTACAGATATGTTATACTAAACTCTCTATTTAATTATTATCATGTGAAAGAACGTATAAAATTTTCACATTTAAAATACATACATAAGTACCTACGTAAAACGTTCATCACAGCATCGTCCAAACATAATATACCGATTTACACCTTAAAATACGAGGATACATATAACATCAGAAGAAAGATCCCCTTGTAGAGAACGTTTACACTAATCTTAATATTTATACAAAATCCTAAGTTGGTCCCTCTAATATATACATATATACTAGAACAAAATAGCAAAACAGGAGGATCATCCAATCTTAGGATCGTCCAATCAACATAGCAGGAGAATCGTCCAATCTTCAATCATGACTAGCATGAGAGCCAGCACCATCACTGCTACCTGCTCCCGTGTTAACCACACGATCATTGCAGTAAAACAATACAAACACAAATTGCAAGGGTAAGCTTACTTATAAAAAGAATGATATAATATACACAATTTCAATCAACATCATTCACAATAAATATTCAGTTCACTTCAGGTATCATTCCATACATCAATATCATCATGCAACATTATGCTGACTCGACTCCATGGAGATTTCAACAACTTTCGGGCGGTCCCCATAGGCCCCATCCCCTACCATTAGTCTCGCCTTAGACCATTCAGGGAGTCCCTTGAGCCACCATGTGGAGGAAGTGTGAATTTAATCCGATATAGACAAGTGTTGGTATTGGCTTACCTCTGTCAGGTTTGCAAAACCTTCCATCTTTAGGAATTCCCCCACTTGTCTATTCTATATGCCCGCCATTGGCCATCACGAAATCCTCCAGCACTAGGTTGAGAGCCCACCTAGCACCCTCAACTTACGTGCCTACCCTTATGTAATATTATGCACAACTCAACAACTCTAATTGTCACACGTTCTCTCTATGTTATAAATTCACCATTTTTCTCAAATCAAGCTTATGAACCCATCCAGCAGTTCAATAAGCACAAGTAAGGCATTCTCACACCTCGAATCCTTACTCACCACACAACACTAAATTTCACTAAGGGTGAATTTTCTAACATAGTTCTAGAACCAAAGTGGTGGCAGATCCAACATCCTCGTTCGTAACAAGACTAGGTTCTGGTTCCCTGCTAAACACACCCTCAGAATTTCACAACCACCGTAAACTGGACGTCAGACTTTACTGAACACAAGGTGTCGCTGGACGCGGGTTATTAAACAATGGATCATTGGACGCTGGTCACTAACCACTGGGTCATTGGACGCTAGTCACTAGACACTGGGTCATTGGACGCTGGTTTTACTACACTCTAGTATTCACTGGACGTTGGTTTTTAGTCGTAGTATAGATAGATGGACGATGGTTTGAGTGGTCTTCTGCAGAGCCCATAACCTTTCAAAACCCATTACGAACACATGCTTCAAAGATTTTGAAACCATTTTCCAACACTTACAATATCATTCCAAAGCACAACAACATATTATCACAACAAACTCAGCTCAGATCATCAAAACATCAAGAGAGCAAAAATCATCACATCATCATAACAGATCTTTAAAGCATCCAAACAGAAACAGAATTCCAAACATATCACCACCATATCAGTCAAACAAGTTTAAAGGTTCCCTTACCTACAACTCTTGATTCAAACCGTGAAGAAGAAAAAGCTAGAGAGGATAACTTTGAGGTTCTCGAGTGATCTGCCCTCAAGTTTTGTTACAGAATCAACTAGGAGACACCAACTTAAAATCAGCTAAGAAATCTCTAGGAAAGAAGAAATCAAGCTTCAAGCTGAGGTAGAAAATAAATCTCTCACTCATGGTAAAGAAACTTATAGAAAAAGAAGGATAAGGATGAAGGAGAATGGAAGAAACAGGAAGCTTTGCACGTTTAATAAGAAGATTTGCATGGAATTTTGCTATTTGTCTCCACCTTTCCTCTAAAGACACTCCCTTCTCTTATTATTTTCTTCTACAACTTACGGAACTTACGTAAAATCCTGAAAATCTCCCAACACACACTCTGAGCCTAACACCTCATTAAATTCCTAGAGTAATCCCACAACACATAGCACAACGTACAACTTAAGTTAATTATTATATTATTTCAACATAATTTAATTTTAATTTTTCTCTTGCATTATTGGTCAAACACTTAATCATACAATTAGAAAAAAACTACAATGTTACACTTCACACCAATAACTTAATTACCAAAAAAAAAAAATATATGGTAACAACAATCATGTGAATTGTTACATTAAAGTGAGGTGTTACGTAATACATACATCAAATATTTTTTAAAATTACAATTTGCACTTCATTGACATTTTAGAAAAAAAAACAAATTAATAATTAATTCTTTTATAATAGTATGTCCATATAATTAAAACAACATTAATGTATTTCAATAAAATACATATTACCATAAAAATTTAGCTAAATTATATTTCTATTATTAAAATGACATATTTGTATTTAATTTTCATTTTAAAAAACTATTATTTAGTTCTAAAATACATTTTCCATATAACTTTTTATTAAGCATTCGTTTGTTTCATATAACTCTATATATAATTGTAGAAAATGAGGGATCTAATATATTAGTATTAATGATATTTAAAAAGATAAAATAAAAAAAATGTGATATGAATTAAATAGTAAAAAAATAATATTTAACAAATAAAACTAAAAGAAGACTAATAGAAAAAAAAAAATATAAAAAATGAAAAAATTACAAAGACTGTATTAAAAAAAAATTATATGAGAAATTGTCCTTTAAGCATTTTTGGTCAAGAGTTCAATTCTAAGTCCGTGAACATAGAAAAACATTTGTTGGTAAATATCAACTTCTTAAATAGATAACAGTACCTCGAGGGGTTAATCTTGAACTCTTGATCGAGGATACCCTGAGTTCACCCAATAAACTAAAACTATAATTTAATTTTAAAATTTTGATATTTTTAAGTAAAGTTTTAAATTCAAAATTTATAAATAAAAATGGATATAGAGAAAAATCATTTTTAAGTAAATTTTTTAACTCTAATGAAGTTAGTAAAAACTTAAAATAATTACCTAATTAATAGCGTAAGAGTCACGGGAAAAAAGAAAGATACCAACATTTGTAGAAGATCACACGGTATATTCCATGGTATTAATAACAATAAAAGTATAAAACCTTACGTTGGCATATTCCATGTAATGTTCAAGAAAGGAACCTTACGTTGGCATATTCCATGTTAATGATGTTATCTTCAAGAAGGAATAACGAAATTATAATAGAGAAGTTATAAAAACTTACACGAGATAAATGTATAAGTGTGACATGACCAGGGATGGATCCAGGAAACCATAGGAGGGGGAGGGGGCTAAATTTTTTTTTGGTACTTTAATTTATTTAAATATCTAATTTCTATCAAATAAATATTTAATAAATAATGACTTTTATAAAATTATCTATTAGTTTTACATGTAAAACTAAAATTAATTTTTATTTCAAATGATATAAGAAGAAAACACATGTGTATTTATAATTCGTACTATTTTTTTTTTTCAAGTTTTGAAAGACTTTTTGGTTTTACAAACAGAATAACAATCAAACAGAACTCACAACAATAATCTCACAATAAAAAAGAAAAACAAACTCATCAAATATAATAATAACTAAAAAGCATCAAATTTTATAACAATTATATATAATATATATAAATATGTTTATAATATAATGTTAATAATAATAATTAGATATATAGATAGATAAATGAGACTTATAATAATGCACAAAACTAGTTAGTCTCAATAATAACAATTGATAGAAAGTCATAGAAATGTCATTTTTATCAGATCTATTAATTAGTATATATATCTTTTTGAGTTAGATTATAATTAGTTGTAACATATATTATTAAAAAGATTAGTATATAATCAGTGATAACATATATTATCAGATTTATTAAATTATTATATATTATTTAATTTTTTTATTGGAAATAGTATATATTATTAATTAATATTATATATATATATATATAAAAGAAGTTTTTTTTGGGGGGGGGGGGGGGGGGGTGCCCCCCGCAGATCCGTCCCTGGACATGACATACCTTGTTTAGAATTCATTTTTGAAAATTTTGACGATGAAAAATTCAATTATTTTTTTAGAAGAAAAAAAAAAGGTTATTAACAATATTACTTTAAATAGAGTGTAAAACAATATTTAGTATTTTTTATTTTAAGTAAATACAACAATTTTAAAAATTTAATAGATATTTCTTGACTTGTGTAGAAGAATATATGCAGGGACGGATACAAAGGGGGTGGGCAGGGGCCTCAACATGATTTTTCGTGTATATACATATATATTTTTAAATTAGTTAGAATAAAATTGTGTAAAATTAATTGGATATATTATTATTATAATACTAGTTAAGGTTAACTGATCATGTAAAATTAGTTATATTTGTTGTTATTATTGTAATATTTAAGATGATAACCGGCGTAAAATTATGTATAACTAGTTGTGTGTTTGTTATTATCATGGTAATGGTTAATATTATTATCATTTAAAATAAAATTTAATTTCAATTTTACATATAAAAATAGTAAATATTTTTAAAAAATTATTATTTATTATAGTTAAAAATTTAAACAATTATAAAGGAAAAAAAATCCAACTCTCCTTTGATAGTTTCTTGGTTCCGTCCCTAAATATATATTGATAATTGGTTTCATTTATATATTAGAGTAATTTTATCCCTTTCACTAAAGACTTTAGCCCTTTTCATTAACATACATTTCTTATTGAAAGAATTGTTTCTTACAATAGAGTTTTATCTCATATTACTTTATAGGTGGAATTCAGTGTTTGTACGTTGCTTAAGTTAAGGTTTAAGGTAGGGTGACAGGAAGGGTGACCCACTGTCACCCTACCTATTCATTTTATGTATGGAGGGCCTTACTACACTTTTGAAAAAATATGAGGGAAAGGGAGAGCTTCATGGTATCAAAGTGTCTAGAGGGGCTCCTCTCCTCACACGCTTACTTTTTGCTAATGATTGTTTTTTATTTTGTAGGGCAACAAAAGAGGAAGCATCATTACTACATAGTATTCTTGGTGTTTTTGAAGCCTCATCTGGCTTGGCTATAAATTTCCAAAAATCAGAAATATTCTTTAGCAGAAACACCCCCCAGGCACTTAAAGAGCATATTTCTGGAAAATTTGGAGTTTTGGAGCGGCTGGGAACAGGAAAATATCTTGGTATGCCCTCTATGATTGGATGTAAGAAAAAAGAAATTTTCAGTTATTTGAGAGATAGAATCTGGAAGAAGATTCAGCACTGGTCCGGAAAGCATCTTTCAAATGCAGGAAGGGAAATTCTTATAAAATCAATTGCTCAAGCAATACCATCATATTGCATGAGTACTTTTCTTCTCCGTTCTACTCTTCAAGAAGAAATCCAAAGAATGTTGAATTCTTTTTGGTGGGGTTCAAATAGAAATTCAGGCAAAAGAATAAATTGGCTCAGTTGGGATCGTTTATCTATGAGGAAGGATTATGGAGGTATGGGCTTTCGACATTTATATGATTTTAATTTGGCAATGCTAGGGAAGCAAGGTTGGAAATTAATTTCTGATCATAATGCTACTGTTACACAAGTATTCAAGGCAAAATATTTTCCAAAGGGAGATTTTCTGGGTTCCTCTGTTGGACATAACCCAAGTTTCATTTGGTGTAGCATCCACGCTTCATGGGTATTGGTAAAGGAAGGCATTAGATGGAGATTAGGGGCTGGTAAATCAGTAAATGTTTGGAAGGATCCTTGGCTACGCTCAACAGGTAGCTCTTTTGTCCGAATTAACTTTTCCTATGGCTGGCTTAGAGAACTTGACAGTAAGTGATTTGATTGATACTTCGAATTCCTCATGGAAAATTAATTTCATTCATGATATTTTTCAGCCAAGTGATGTTCAGGAAATTTTACAAATGCCAATTTGTCTCACTGATGCACCAGATAAGTTAATCTGGAAATTTAGTAAGGATGGGAAGTTTTCAGTAAAATCAGCTTATTATCATTTAATGGAGAATATGATTGACAATGTAGCTTTACGAGAAAGTGGTGACTGGAACAGAATTTGGCAACTTAAACTACCCCAGAAGATGAAGATTCTTTTGTGGAGAATTGCTAGAGAATGTCTTCCATCGGGGATGAGGCTGTCAACCAGAGGAGTTCAATGCCCAATTACATGTCCTTTCTGTGAAAACTGCTTGGAAACTGATTGGCATATTTTCATCGGTTGCAACAATGCTCAAACAGTTTGGGTCGCAGCGGATCTATGGCAGTATGTGCAAACAACAGCTGAAAATTTAGGAGCTTCATTTTTCACATTTTAAACATCAACAACAGCGTCCAACTAGACAGAATCATATCCATTTTATGGTGTTTGTGGAGGAGAAGGAATGAGAAACTATGGGATAATATTGAAAAAACTCCAAGTTTATCAGTCCAATTTGCATTGCAGCATGTTCATGAATGGAAATCTTTTCACAGCATGAATGCGTGTGGTCAATTGTATATATTAGTAAGTCATGAATGCGTGTGGTCAATTGTTTGCCAAGATCGAGAGGATGTGACCTCCGGCATTGATATGAGTTGTTAAATATTTCCTGTGGATATATTACTTGCTATGATCTGAGTCTGAGGGGCGTTGTCCCTTGGCAATGCATGTTGGTTTTACTTGTGCATGAGTATGATAGATGAGTTTGGGGTGCCCGAGGCACTAAAGTGTGTGAAAATGGATATATCCACTTTGAAAGGTCATGTTTTTCATGACATTAAGAGGTGAGGAGGAATGAGACCCTTCTCCTCTTGTTGTATGAAGAATAACGATTAGTGTGCATGTCATTCGCCTTACAAGGGATGATGCACGCTATGAGGAAGCGGATAAAGCAAAAAAGGACATCGGTGACAGAGATAAGATGGGTTTAGAGGGATAGTGCTATGAATCAGAGGTGGGGCTTGAGTCCATGCTCAGTGGGAAGGGTCCTCTAAAGTCCTCTTGAAGGTCTGTTGAATCGATTGTCCTGAGAGATGTATCTCGTGGCATGGAAAACGTGTGAGGAATCGTTGTAAGGAATGGATGGCTCACAGTTGGTAAGTGTTAGAATCTAAGACTTTGGACGATGTCCAACCCCTCAAACTTCGGTTTTGATGATAACAAATAAGCTTAAATTTTGAAGTATCTAATGATCTTTGTTTGAGTATTATAGGGTCTACGTCGTCCAATGTCTCAATGGTATTGTTTTTCTTAAACTCAAACATTATATCTCTATGTGTACAATGGGTCCAATGGGTTTCTGGAAACTTGTTTTCTAAGTATAAAATCTAGTGTCCAATACGCTGTTATAAAACAAGCGTCCAATACATTGTAAAAACCAGTGTGAAAACACAACATCCATTCAAGGAAGCGTCCAGCGCCTATATAATTTACATCATCCTTTCTATCAAACAGTTATACAATGCGTCCATAATTGTGTGGAAGCACACTTATACTTTTCGATGATGATTCTCTGAATTGTTCTGTTATTCCCTCTCTATTCTAATGTGACATTTCATTTGAAAATTCGAAAAGTGTACCCAGGGGAGAGAAAAGCTTCTCTTTGCAGGAATCGTACAAGTAGTGGAGGCACTGCATGTACTGTTGTCTCCTTCATCTCTCCACCCCAAGCTGACACGTAGCAATGGTCATATGATTGTGAGAGAACGGTTATTGGCAAAGGCACAAATCCCACAACAGATATCTTCACCAAGCTACCTATAAATAGAGGAACAAGCTCACGAATTCAAAAGGAGAGAAGCATTGAAGTTTTCTAAGAGCTAAAACTCTGTCAAATCAATGGGACGACCTACACTTATACAAAAAGAGAAATCTCCTTAGCTTTGCTAAGTTCTTTGTGTATTTGCTTACATTGTAACATCCTCTCTATTAGAGTTTTTTTGCTAAATTTGTAATCAAACAGTTTCTATTTGGAAAGCCAGGAGTGACTTAGTGACAAAGAATACTTAGGTGTTCTTTAATCTCAGGGGGAGATTAAAGGTGTGTCAGAAGTGGCCTAGAGAATACTTGTAGCCAGGAGTGGCAGGGTATATAATACTTGTTTGTAATCATAATTTGATTAGTGGAACCCTTCAAAGGTTTTTGAAGGAGAACTGGACATAGCTCAGGTTGAGTGAACTAGTATAAACTAAGTGTTTTTACTCTATCGCTTCCAAGCTTACTTGCTATTCTCGTAAGTTATTTCTTCACACTTTACACACAAGTTTCTTGATATCTTGTTTACGAAAATCTTTTATTTGCGCCTAGACATTAACAAGAAAATGCAGTTTTATTGAACTGTAATTTTAATGATTGGACGATATTTCTGATCTTTCGTTTTACAAGTCCCTTGTGAAACTTAAGTTAGCTTATCTCCATCTTTGTGAAAAAGTTTTTTTTTTTAAAACATATAACTAACACACTATTCAACCCCCCTTCTAGTGTGAATCTTTACATTTCAGTATGCTGGGGAATAGTTCGTTCGGCTCAAAGGAGTCCTGGGGGAAATGGTGTCAAGTTGTGACTACCCCGACTAAGATGAAAAGCCTGGTTAGTATGGGGGACTCACACTACCGACTTGGCATTCCTGACTAGAGCAAGGCTATAGCCAAGGTTGGTGAGAGTGACGTTCCATTTGAACACCTACGTCGTGTGCTCCCAATCATCATCCACGTAAATGCATAAGACCATTAAAACCTGGGAGGTTTAATGGCAGTGGGGCCCATAAGAATATATGATGTGTGATAGAAGATCGGACTAGGATTACTGTGAACGGTTATCGCTAGTAAACCACACGTAGAGGTTGCATAGGTTGTTTGGGACTGTAAGTCCGATTGTTTGTGGTGACCAAGGAAATGGAGAACTCACTCCCATGTTTTTACTTTTCAGAGAAAGATGGTTGATCCTGTGCGAATGATGAAGACGGAGTGGAAACACTATGCCAAGTGGCAACGATGCAAATGGACGTGTTCAAGGAAGAAAAGGATCCTCCCGAGGATGCCTCATGGGTATTTTAGGTTTTAATTTTTATTGAGTCACTGCTCTGAGTCTCGGTCCTTTTCTTGCATAAAGGGGGGGGGGGGGTAGACTAGATTTTCATTTTATGATGTATTAGTTCCTTATATGTGACTCATGTGTAAAATGCATTTACTTTTAAGGATGTAAACGTGTATTCAGTTATTGTGTAATAGAATTGTTTAACGATGAAATTGAGAATGTTTAAAAGAAGTTATATTATGTTTTAATGGTTTACCATGGTTATGATGTTTGATAATTTGAGTTTAGTTTATTAAGATATTTATTTCACGAAAAGAGCGTTTTTAAATTTCTTTTGGAGTTAAAAGCAATAAGATTTGAAAGTTTAAAAGGGAACAAATTTCCTCGTATTTTGGAAGGTTACTTTATGATCAAGAATAAAAATCATTCTCGCTAATAATGCAAATAAGTAGAAATTTCATGATAGTAACAGACGGTGTTACAAAAAGCCTCTCCAGGCTTCACCACAATATGCTCCAAGCCTCTATAGGCTATACCCAAGTATTCTTTCAAAAAGTTTCTCCCAGCTTCACCCCTTAGTAGCACTTGCTACTAGAGTCACAACTACCTGTTGTGTTCCCATTGAACTTCAGAAGCAGTAGTCCTTTGACTACCTTTCTGAGTTGTTTCCTTTTAATCCTAAGGGGTGGACACTACACTATTTTGGATTTGGCTCTATTGGTTCCACCTATAGTTTTTTTTGCTAAGTAAGTCCCTTCTGATAGGGGGTTTGTTGACTTGGCCTTTACCCTCTATTTTGGCAATCCTTCCTTACAAGTTGCTCCTTTGAATTTGATCAATTTATAGACTTAATATGGAGCTAGCTGTTGTTGTGATTGTTGGAGGTTGAATTCAACTTTCAATTGTTGCATGAGTTGTCCAAGTTCCTACAGGTAGCCATTTTGCACATCTTCAACCTCTGTCATCCAACTCTCTTGAGTTGTCTTCTTCATCTCTACTCTTGCTCCACTGTCAGCCAGCTTGCACTTGAATGTATCCGTTGAGATAGATCCATTGAGTGCTAGTTGGTGTCTTAGTGGCTTCCTCATGATTTTGAATTTCAAATCATAGGAAGTTTTTTGGAGATTGTTTCTGCAGTATGTCTTCTGTAGATGTAATGTTATTGCAATGCAATGTGCTACAATCTCTTTTCTTCTTGGTTGCTGGTTCTTTGACTAGGACAATTGTTTTCCTTGAGTACCAATGACTTGGACATTATCAAGGATCACAAGAATCTACAACTTCAAAATAAGTGTTGCCCAACCACTGATGCATGTCTTGACTGGTGTGTGCTTCTGGATTGCAAGACACGTCTGTCATCATGTTCCAACTTGCAATGCAACTTTTGATGATCCTTAAGCCATGTGTAGCTTTTGATATCTACCCCTTGACTCAAGTTATCCTCAACATCATGCTTATGATCATACATAACTTCTAATATCTGCACTTTGACCCAGAAAACATGATTTCCTTTTCAGCTTTTGAATAACGCTCATTCTAGTAGTCCTGTAGGCCTATGCTTCACACCTATGCTATGCTTCTGAATATGTCCTGTCTTAATAAAGAACACTCAAAGCAACCATTAGTAGCTAAGTCTAGTTACTTCAGTTTTGCTTCTTAGTGGTTTGTCATCATTAAAACATCAGCTTCTAGAGGGACTTTTTCTCAATAGTTTCTACCTTTCCTGATGCTGACTTGGAGGCTGTAGTGTAACTATTTAGTACTTTTGCCTCTGAGGAGTGTGATTCCTGATTCTGCATATCCTCCCTTTGACCCTATTACTATGATTGGGTTCATCTAGCCTGAACATGCTATAGATTTGGGATCGGTGCCTGCAGCAAGAGTTCTTCCATCCTCTAACTGCTTCCCAGCAAAGACCAACCCGTGACTAATCTAAAATAGATGAGAAAAACACTTGTGACTAATCTAAATTACAAGGGATTTCCTAATAATACAATACACAATACATGCCCCAGATCTCGCAAATTAAATATACAACATCATAACAGATCTCAACATCGCTTTCAAGTTTCAATCAACAAATAATTTGAAACAAATTAACTATGTACGACGTCAGATTCAAAAGAATTTGACATAAACAAAAAGACCCAAATCAAAATCAAAGGGCTTGATAGATCCAATGATTTGTTAAAATTGAACACAAAATCGTAATCAGAAGGAGAAGAGGAACTGAAGATACCTTGAAATAGTGCACTGGAAATTGCTTGTTAGGGGTTTTTGTAACACCCTTAATTTGGGGTTTACATAAATATACATTGATTAATTATTTAATTCTTAATATGCTAGTTAATTATTTAACTTTGTGAAAACTCTTAATTTGAAAAGAACTCACATAGGTAAATTTTGTAGAAAATTTAAAACTTTTGATTCATGGCTTAAGGTCTCACTTTGATTAAGAAAAGGTTTAATTCTAAATCAAGAAAACCATAATTCATTCCTTTATAGAAATTCTGTTCACAAAGTTTACATCATCTCGTATGTAGTTATTAAATTAAAAGCGTCATTTTTTAAAGTAGATAACATCAAAGTAAAACATCTCATGCATCATTTAGTATCATCATACATGTACAAATAACTGAAAGGACCTCCATGGTCACAAATATATATATATATATATATATATATATATATATATAGTAAAATGTGTCAAGTGAGTGTAAACTGTAAGCGTATCAACGGCGAATAAGTGACATATACAACTCAAGTAACAATGTAAGGTATAAATGTGTGAGAGATAACTAAATACATACAAAATATCTTAAACCTAGATCTACCAGATCAAATACACAAAAAAGGGAAAATCTTAGGATTTCAGAGCAGTTATCTACCCAACTTATAGTTAGCTGTACCCTAAAAAGATAGTATCACTGTCAGAGGGCTCCCTAGCAAGAACCCTGGGAGGAGCATACAGAAGCAACCTCCATGGGATCCTCACTGGGATCCTCCTTAGGAGTGTCAGTGTCCTCCTCCGCAGCAAACTCCACAAGAATATCTGTGTCTTCCTCAGGCTCGTCGTCCTTCTTTGGAAGTCCCTTGTCTATCTCTATTGGCTCCTCCTCTACGTCATCGTCCTCCTCAGATGTCTGGTCGTCCAAGTCCACTACGAGTGGCGCCAACCTTAATGTACTCATCCCAGCCAAGGTCAATCGACTGGTTCCCAGCGGGAATGTACGCACCACAGGTAGCACCGACTGAGGAGATACCAGAACAGAGAGTGTAGCCTTAGAATCCATGTCGGAGAAGTCGTCCCCATCAGAAGAAGAAGATGAAGACGAAGAGGATGATGAAGAGTCTGACAGCTCTACAATCTCCATTGAGGTCTCACGCCGATAGTAGGGCGGCATAGGCTAAGTCCACCATAAGTAGAAGTCAAAAGTCCAAGGTGCAGTATGTGGGTCGCCCACCCTCGCTGTATGTAGATGCATGTGACCGGTGAAGCGATCTTCATCCATCAGTGGGTTGTGCGTCCAATGGCCCTCGAGAGTGCTAATCCAAAAGCGGATCGTGGGCATCTGCCACGCCATCGGTACCTGCAAAATTGTGAATATGGGAGTGAATTCTCTACCTCCTTGGTCGCCACAAATAAACGGACTTTCAGTCCCAAACAACCTATATGACCACTGCGTATGGTGCTCTAGTGATGATGCTCACGATAAACCTATCACGAATATCTACCTCACAACATCTACTCCTATGGGCCCCATTGCCATTAAACCTCCCAGGTTATAATGGTCTTACGCAATTTTGTGGATGACAATTGGGAGCACTCGACTCATGTCCAGTACATAATGATACGTTGATCTCACCAATCATGGATATAGCTTCATCTTCGTCGAGAATGCCAAGCTGGTTACGTGAGTTCCCCGTACTAACCCTTAGTCGGGTTATCATAACCTGACACCATTTCCCCAAGCCTCCTTTGAGACAACAAACTATCCCCTAATGTACCATCTATAATTATCCACTCCTCAAAATGTTTCCTCACGCGTTCTCCACGCCGCGAGATGTATTCCACAGGACGAAATGGTTTCAATGATACTGTTAAGAGGATGTTTGGGGGACCCTCCCCACTGAGCATGGAGTCAAGCCCCATATCTAATTAAAGACCCCGTCTTTCTACATCTATCCTGTCTTTGTCACCGACTCCCCCTTTACATTATCCACCTCCCCAAAGAGCACGTTGTCCCATGCAAGGTGAATGACATGAACGCCCATTGTTCTTCTTCATACCACAAGAGGGGAAGGGTCTCGTCCCTCCTCACCTCTTAACGTCATGAACAACATGACCTTACGAAGTGGATATACTTGCACACACTTTAGTGCCTCGGGCACTCCAATTCATCTATCCTACTCATGCACAACAAAACCAACATGCATTGCCGAGGGACAACACCCCTCGGACTCGGATCATAGTAAGCAACATATCCACAGGAAATATCTAAAAATTTATATCAATGCCATAGGTCACATCTCCTCGGTCTTAACAATTAAATGATCGCACGCATTCATGACAACTAATATATAGTTCAACAAATATGTGCCGAAGGTCTCGCCCTTTCAGTCTTAGTTAATAATTCCATAACGAGAATAACATTCATCTACTTATACAATTTAAACTCATCACAATTTACTAATTTTTGGGTCAAACCCGCAGTCAACATGAAACCGTAATTTTCAAGCATCATAATTTCTTATATTGGGTATCAAACACTCTCAAATCAAGCCCCCACCCACATGTACATGGAAACTTTCATTTTTTACTATAAAGGACTCATTTTGGGTGTCTAAAACTTAGATTTTAAATGATTAAACATCCAATCCGAAATTGGCTCGAAACTCCTTAAATGGGCTTTAAAACTTCAAAATTTAATTCCCATTGATGTAGAAATCGGATTTTGACGAACCAAATATGCAATCCTAGGTTTTAGGATGTAAGGAAACCATTTTTTTCTGGTCCAAAAGAGCAAATTCCAACTCTAAAAATTATTAATTTTGAAACAGTGGAAGATTCAACGAAAATGGCTCAAAACTTAAAAATAAATTTCCCGTTGTTGTAGAAATTGGTTTTCAACGAATTTTATATGCAACCCAAGATTTTAAGGTATGAGAGAGATAATTTTGAGGTCCATTACAGCCAATTCTAACTACATTATTCCCAGTTCTCAAAGCAGAGGTAAAACAGGGCAAAACGGATTCAACCTTAAAAATAAATTTTCCGATGTTATATAAATCGGTTTTCAATGAATTTTATATGCAACCCTAGGTTTTAAGGTATGAGAAAGCTAATTTTGAGGTCTATTACAGCTAATTCCAACTACATTATTCCCAGTTCTCGAAACAGAGGTAAAACAAGGCAAAATGGCATGAAACTTAAAAATAAATTTTTCATTGTTATAGAAATCGGTTTTCAACGAATTTTATATGCAACCCTTGGTTTTAAGGTACGAGAAAGCTAATTTTGAGGTCTATTATAGCCAATTCCAACTATATTATTCCCAGTTCCCAAAACAGTAGCAACAGTACCCTAAATTCACATTTTCGTTAGACAATGTTTTTCTAAAGATTTACAATTCATTTCCAAACATTCCACATATGCATTTCTATATTTTAGGACATGGGAAAACCATTTTTAGTGTAAAAAAAAGTCAAGCATAGCCACAACATTTATTTTCCCAAAACAGAACAATAATTTATATAAATAACTAAAAACTTAAGAAATTCATAAGAAATAGCTCAAGTGCTAAAAAATAACATACTTTATATGTAACCCTAGGATTTTGGACCCAAGGAACCCATTTTTGAGATCCAAAGCACCAAAAGAGGTACCCATTTTTCAAAGAACACAATGCAGTACGGGATTCTCCAAATACACACAATTTCAAGACTAAAAAAATTAAATATATTCACATGCTACATAGACCCCTCACTCTAGGTCTCAAAGCAACAAATTTTAGGCTCGAAGAGAATAGAAAATCCCTTCCATACCTCGGTTTCCTAAGCTCAAGTTTTCGAAACAAAATTTCCAACCACCCAAAGCTAGAGCTTGGTGAGCTCTACAACATATCAAAAATGCAAAGAAAAAGGAAAATGATTAGTCCATGAAAACTAGAGAGGAAGAGGGAAAATGTAAAGAGAAGGAGGAGCGCACCAAAAGAGAGACTTTGAACTCTTTCTCCCTTCTCTCTCTTCAAAACTGGCGGATGCAGATTGTGGGGGAAGGGGTCCCCTCTTAGCTTATATAAGGGGCCCCAAAACCCTAAGGGTATGTCCCACAAATTTAAAAAAAAAGATTTTTCTAAATCTAATTATGTTTAGGTGTTTAGTTGCTCTAGGTTTTGATTTTTTTTAGCTATGAAATGTTCTTAAAATATAGCATTTAATTTTCTAAAAATAATACCTTTGGAATCACTCAATTTGGACTTAAAATGAATTTTCTAGGTCCAAAATACTAAATAATTTTCTAAAATTAATAATTAATTCATTTTAATTATTTTTGCTGAACTTAGATAATTTTCATGCTTAATTATAATTGTTAGAATTTTATCTAAGTCCAAATTAATTTTTTGAGCTTAAAATCTCATAATTATGAAATTATCATTAATGAGAATATTTCTTCGTTTGACCAGTTTTGACCAGAGTTGACTTTTGGTCAAATCATGGTTAAGACTTGATTTTGTTAACAATTTCTACTTAGTTAATGAGGGTTGAGTGTTCTAATAACATTCCATGCACACTCATGACATTATACCATATATTGCACATACAAAATAATTAAAATACAGGTTGCATGTTTTTCGGGGTGTTATAGTTTTGTAGGCTCATTATCTTTAGCAGAAAACTTAAATATGACAACCAAACTAAGATATGACAAAGAAGGAAGTAGATATTGGGAGGCATAACAAAGATTTGAAACGTCTTCGGCGCGCAGCGATTTGGAAGCATCAGAAGTTGTTGGCGTCTTTTGCGTAAAACACCCAGATGGCCAGATCTGACCACAAAACCCAGAACAAAGATTTGACAGAGAAGGGAGTAGAGAAAGAGGAAAAGAGGAGAGAGGGAGGATGACATTGGTGCCATTGCATGCAGCGGTGGAGGGCCAGAGGAGATGAACCTACATTTCCAAACCTCATTCACTCATGTCTGTCGTCATGCATCCTAATTCCCACCCTTACCGAAAACCTAAGAGTAAATTACACAAACTCCCCCTGAGGTTTTTACTAATTACACCCGATGCCCTCCTTTTTGGAGGCCTACAGAAAATCCATTAATTGTTTGGTTTTCATTGCACTGACATCCCCTAACCTTATAATGTCATCCATGCCTTTAACCCCAGCAGATTAATTGCCTAGCACATGCCTTTTAATGATTTTTTGTCCAAAATACCCTTATCTTCTTCTTAGGACACCTCTTTCTTTATGTGATTCCAATTTCCAAAACTTGAATTCACAAAAACAAAAAAATCTAGAACTTGAATTATACATTAAACAACATGACCAAGATTTGTATCAAAATCAAGGATGCTTTCTAGATGACTCTTCAAGAAGTTTGAAATTCGATGAATAATTGTTGGAAGATACAAGTCCATCACATCTCCTGGAAGTAATATAAGTAACTTCATTGTAGCAAGACTAATTTTTACATTGACTTTTTCATAATCAGAATCCAATAACTTTTGTAAAATAATTAATATGAAATTTGAAACAAGAACCCACAAGAAAATAATTAATACAAAATTTGAAACAAAAACCCATTGAATCTGTAGTTTGAAACAAGAACCACAAGAACCCAATAAAATAATTAAGTCAGTCAAAACAATAATGCATAAAATCCAAGGAAATGAGACTGCAAGACCTTCAAAAAATCGAAGAACCCAATGAATCCCTTCCCACTTATTAATAAAAAAAATCCCCACCATTGAATTCTGAAATACAGAGAAACACACTAGAAGGGGGGTTGAATAGTGTGTTTGTATTTTCTTTGAAATCCTTTCACAAATATGAAGATAGTGTATCTTAAGTTTTACAAGAACCTTGTGAAGTAGAAGACTATACTATCGTCCAGTGGTTCAAATACAACAGTTCAATGAAACTGCATTTTTCGTCAGAACACACGTAAAATAATTTCGTAAATAAAATGTGTAAAGAAACTCTTTCGTGGTATGTGAAGAGATAACTTAAGAGATTTACGAGTAAGCTAGAAAGCGAAAGAGTAGAACACTTAGTTTTATACTGGTTCACTCAAACTGAGCTACGTCCAGTTCTCCTTCAAAAACCTTTGAAGGGTTCTACTAATCAGAATCTGATTACAAACAAGTATTTTAACCTGCCACTTCTGGCTATAAGTACTCTCTAGGCCACTCCTGGCACACCTTTAATCTCCCCCTAAGATTAAAGCAAACCCAAGTATTCTTTAACACTAAGCCACTCCTGGCTTTCCAAACAGAAATTGTTTGAGTATAGAAAGAATGAATAACTCTCACAGAGAGGATATTACAATAAAAAATGAATACACAGAATCGCTTAGCAAAGCTAAGTGGAAAGCTCTTTTTCGCTTAAGTGTGAATCATCCAGTCGTTTTGACAGAGTTTTGGCTCTTAATCAATCTTCTCGTGTGATGCATGAGCTTGTTCCTCTATTTATAGGCATCTTGGTGTAAAGTATCCGTTGTGGGATCTATACTTTTGCCAATAACAGTTCTCTCCCAAATATGTGACCGTTTTCCACGTGTCAGCTTGGGGCGGAGAGATACAGAGGACAATCATACATGCATCGCCTCCACTTTTTGTACTATTTATGCAGAGAAATGCTTTTTTGTCCCTGTACAATATAAAGTCTAAGTTTGAGAGATACAATACCATTGCGATATTGGACGATGTAGATCCTATAACACTCAAACAAGACCATTAGATACTTCAAAATTTATCCCTCATTTGTTATCATCAAAATCGAAATTTGAGGAGTTGGACATCGTCCAAAGTCTTAGAACTTAACAATCTCCCCCTTTTTGATGATGACAAATAATGTTAAATTTTGATGTTAACAGGCACATAATCATATATGAATAATAAAGCATATAAGAGATGATTATGTTATGCCAGAGTATGTTGACAGGGTTAATATATGTGAAATCAAGTACTCCCCCTGAGTTCAACATTTCTTATGCATCTGATAACAATGTATAATAATCAGCAAGAATATATCAGATATAATAGATATCAGAGTGTAAAAAACATATCAAGGATATTGATGCGGAATATGTGATGTAAACACCTCATGTATTAAAGATGTATTGATAAAACAGCCAAAATATTCACAGAGTGTAAGCCATATACTTCTATGACATCAAAATTCCAATTTCTCCCCCTTTGTCATTAACAAAAATGGGTTTGAAAGATGGAAAAATGACTTGACCATCATGGTCACCTATGGCTATGATGGTGGTTCTTGTGGTGGTGTGGTGGTTGTTCTGGTGGTGCTTGGGTATGTGGTGCTGGTTGAGGAGGTTGTGGTTGGACGGGTGGTGCTGGTTATTGGAGTTGTTGTGGTTGGACGGGTAGAATGGCATGAGCAACTTGTCTAAGCAGGTTGGCTGCAGTATTTTGAATTTGATTCACAAGCGTCTGGGAGAGGCTCATAAACTGTTCAGTGATAGCATTTTGCAGCAGCATACGATGTTGAGCAGCCTCAGCCTGTTGCCTTTGCTGAAATGCTTGAAGAGCTGCGTCGGTTTCCAGCTGTTGTTGCCTCAGAGCCTGTTACACGATCTCATGAACATGATCTTCTGAGACCCCTTGAGGTTCAGTAAATCGCAAGGGAAGGATGCCCCTTGGACTTAAAGATCCTGTGGGAACCAGTTGACGTGTACCCGAGTGAGCTTCAGTAGACGCATCAATAATGGGGAAGCTGGTGATATCTTCAGCAGGAGGCTTTTCTGCAGTTGATTCCATGGGCTTGGATGCTTCAACAATAAGCTTTCCATCATCCATGGACTTTCCAGATTGGATGGTGGGTTCTTGTTCCACTTCTATTGGTACAGATGGGTCCAAGTTAAGATGAGCTAGCACCTTTGTTATCTTGGTAGATGCTTCATCCAACTCTGCTTGTGTAGCTTTCGACTTGGCAACCTGATCTTCCTTTTCTGTGGTTGTAGCCTCAGCTTGCTTAAGAGCCAGCTACTCTGGACGAGCTTGTTCTCCTGCTTTGGCCTCTTCTGCCTTGTACTCCTCATGCAAAGTTTGGAGTTCCTCCACAAACTCTGTGCGATCCAGTGTCCGAAGATCAAACACTTTGTTGCTTCTGATGATAGGCAATGTCTTCATTAAATCCAGATAGTCATCTGAATCTATCAGAAAGCAAGCAAAGGTGTCTGTGAAGTGATGAGTCTTCACTGGACGCAGCACCTCAAGACCATGAGGGGGTGAATGAAATCATTCTTGGAGCTGCCGAAGGAGGAGGCCTTCTAGGAGTCGTTCCATAAGATCTGGCGCCAAAAGGTCATGGAATCGAAAGTTCCAAGTGGACGTGTAGGCTTACCAGTCTTGTCAAACAAGTGACCCCAGGTGTGAGAGGATTGTTGCAGGGCTTCAACTTTCTCTTCCCTGCTTGGGATCTTAATGCCATAGAACTTGTAACCTTTCTTTCGACCGGCATCATATAAGGGTAGTCTAGGACACACCCTGTCTGGTACAAACTTGATTTCGGTGGCGCGGTTGATGTGAAGGTTTGGTGAGTAGGCAATGGCTTGGTTTGGTATATACATCTGTTGAAGAAGTTTGCCAAGATCATCATAGTCGCTTGGCTGGAAATTAAGCACTGGAGTTCCAGCTGGTAGAGGCAGGAACTTTGTAATGGGAGTCCAGATGCGAACATCCTTGACCCATTGTACATCTGGACGCTGCTTCGACTTGGAAGGGTCCAGGCTTTCTTTAATGGCCAACTTCAATTCTATGGCTAGTTCAATATCCCTACTAACAGGGGGCTTCTTAGACGGTGCCTTCTTCTTTCTTGGAGCCTTCCCTTTCTGCTCCGCAACCGTCTTTGTGAATTGAGAAGCAACCTCCACCTCTGGTTCAGGCAGATTTGCTAAGGCTGGATGCACGCTTTGTTGGGTTCCAGTTGGACAAGAGTAAGGATGAGTCATGCGGATCAAGTGTGGATACTCTTCTCTCATCCAAGTGGGCAATAGGTTGCTGATTGTTGCTCCTTCTAGTATTACAGCATAGTCAGCTTGAAGGATTATGAGCATAATCATACCTCGTCCACTCTGGTGCTGAGGCAGTAGTCAGATGCCTCTCCAAAGGTTCTTGTAGAGGCCTCCGGATCACATCGTGCTTCTTACAGTAATTCTGTTCATTCTGTGTAAGGAATGCAACAGGGAAGCGTTCTCTGTCTCCTTCTTCTTTGGTTTTCTACTTGGGGGGTATGATCCATGGGGACCAGGCATCCCTCCATGCATCCCTTGGACGCACAAACTTGGACAGGTCCAAGTGAAGAGGAGGATGCTGGGTTGTTGATGTGGATGGAGCATTGGATGGAGCTGGTAGTGAGGCACTGGTGGATATGCTGTCGGTGTCTTGGAAGGAAGGTGGTGGAGCTGCAACTCTCCTTGGCCTAACTGCCTGAGTCTTAACTTGTCAAGGCACGTTAGTAGGAAAAGAAGTTGGTTCAGCAGGTTGTACCTTCTGCTTCTTTTGCTAAGGGGCCGCCTTCTCCTCTGCTTTCTCCTTGATTTGACCAATTAGGATCTGGTCATCATCATCAGAGTCGTCCAGTATTTAAAGCTTCCGAACCTTTGGCTTTTCTGGAACAGGCTTCACTGAAGCTGCCTTTGGACGCTGCTCAGCTTGAGCAGGTCTGGACGCTGCTCAGCTTGAGCAGGTCTGGACGCTGCTCAGCTTGAGTAGGTCTGGACGCTGCTCAGCTTGAGCAGGTCTGGAGCATCAGTCCTTGGATGCTTCTCTGTCGGGGACTGAGCAGTGGAGGTATCAGCATGTCTTTTCTTGGTTCTTATCTCCTTTTCAGCATCTTCCTCATGCTTTTGAGACATGTGACGTGTTACCTTTCTTCTCCCATGTTCCTCCATCAACCTTTTGATCTTCTTGCCAATACCAAGAAGATCAATCTCCTCCTCCTCATCATTGGAGATGATCTTGCTCTGTTCATGTCGTTGCTTGTTGATGCTATCTTCGTCCAAGTCCCTTAGGACCTTGGCTATCAGCTTAATCTTCATAGGCTTTATGCTGGACTCGCCAAATAGTTGTTGTGTTGCCACCATTTTCCCTTTCTTCATGATAGCTTCGTGAATAGCTTCGTCCAGTTCATCAAAGAAGCATTGATAGACCTTCTGGTCCCAGAAGATCTTATTTTGCAGAGCGGCGTAGAAGATGTCATCATTGCCACCAACAGTCTTCATCATTCTCACAATATTGATGTAAATGGTGTGAGGAAGGTTGAAGGGGATGCCTTCCATAATGTGGAATATCACGAACTTGTGTAAGTCCGTGACTGAGTCCTTAGACCCATCTTTGTGTAGGATACTCTTGTTGCACACCTGCTGCCAGATTTTCGCTTCCTCACACAGGCTCTTGTACTCAATCTTCATTGAGTCTTTGGATTTGGTCTTGCAAAGTACGTTTGCAACGTGATTTCCGTACTGCTTGGCCCAGTCTGCTCTATACTGGTTCTGCTCCTTGATGCAACCAGTTACCTTTGCAATGGACTCAGTGGACAGAGTCACCTCTCGTCCAAGAATAGTGGCCACGAGCTCTGTTGTGTTATGGAATTTGGCATTCCTCCAAAACATCCTGATCAACTCAAGGAATATCTTCTAGTTTTCGTTGAAGTAGCCTCTGATTCCACACTTCAGAAGGCTCTCGTTCAGGTTCAAGCCCAGCTTCTCCAGCTTTTCAATGTTGAAGAAGTGCTCAATGTGCACTGTAGCAGCACCTTGACATACAACTGTGGTCTCAGGGTAGGTGTGGACGTCGAGTTCAGAGTTGCTTGAGCTTGCAGAGTTCGACATGGTAGAAAAGTTTGGATTTTTAGGTTTTCTGAGAAGGGTTTTGGGTTTTTGAGAGAGAGAGAATGCTTAAAGATAAAGATAAGCTTAGAGAAAAAAGAAAGATACGGTAAAGATTTTCTGAAACGATTTGACGGATTACATATATGGGCTTTGTTCAGAGAACGTGAAGCGGTTTTGGGCTTTTAAGAATATTTGAAATGGGAGTTATGCCATAAAACCCGCCATGATGAGGCGTGTGAAGAATGTGGGTAACTGTGTACGGTTACTAACATTTAGGTAACTCAGCATAGAGTATTAACTCATACTTACTCTGAAACGAACCGTTTTGGCCATTTGAACAATGTTTAAGTAAAAATATGCTAAGTTAAAAACATCATCCAGATGTTAGACTTAAGTGTAACATGTGCAATGCACGTGCATGACTTAGTGATCTTTGGACGAGATGTCCATTGGATGCTAAGGTTTTATTGGACGCACCATGTAAATGTTAATCATTCCTTTACCGAGTCCATGCCAAGTTTGTTCCTCATAAGGATTAACTTGTCTTCAGTAAGGGGTTTAGTAAATATATCAGTAAGCTGATTATCTGTGGTTACAAAGTGTAGTTCCACAGTACCTTTCTGAACTTGGTCTCTTATAAAGTGATGTTTAATCTCTATATGTTTAGCCCTTGAATTCAATATGGGATTCTTAGAGAGATCTATGGCAGCTTTACTATCACAGAAGAGAGGAATGTTACTCTCATATATGCTGTAGTCCTCAAGTTGATGTTTTATCCATAAGATTTGAGAACAACATTTTGCAGCTAAAATATACTCTGCTTCAGCAGTGGACAGTGCAATGGTTCCTTGCTTCTTGCATATCCAGGAGACTAAGTTTCCACTAATGAAGTGACATCCTCCACTAGTGCTTTTTCTTTCAATTTTGTCTCCAGCATAATCAGCATCACAGTATCCAACTAACCTAAAATCTTTTTGCCTTTTGAAATATAGACCAAGGTTAGTGGTTCCAACAAGATATCGAAAGATTCTCTTAACAGAAGTTAAATGAACTTCCCTTGGGTCAGATTGAAATCTGCCACATAAGCATACACAGAATATGATGTCAGGTCTGGACACTGTGAGGTATAGGAGTGATCCTATCATTCCTCTGTATAGAGTGTTATCCACCTTCTTTGAGTTGTCGTCCAGTCCAAGTACTGTTGTTGGATGCATATGAGTTTTCATTGGTTTTGCATTGTCCATCTTGTACTTCTTCAGTAGCTCCTTGACATACTTGGTTTGATGTATGTATATGCCCTTTTTTGTTTGTTTGATTTGAAGTCCAAGGAAGAATTTCAGCTCACCCATCATGCTCATTTCAAACTCTGTTTGCATTAATTTGGCAAATTCTTCACAAAGAGACTCATTAGTGACACCAAATATGATATCATCAACATATATTTGTGCAATAATAAAATCAGAAGAGTAGTCTTTGCGAAACAATGTAGTGTCTACTTTTCCTCTTGAAAAACCATTTTCTGACAGAAATGAGCTGAGTTTTTCATACCAGCTCTAGGTGCTTGTTTCAACCCATATAGAGCTTTGTTAAGTTTGAAAACACGATTTGGAAAAGTATCACTTTCAAATCCTGGGGGTTGTTCCACATAGACTTCTTCCTTTACGAGTCCATTGAGGAATGCACTTTTTATGTCCATTTGATATAGCTTCATATTGCTATGAGCTGCAAATGATAGTAAAATGCGAATTGCCTCTAGACGTGCAACTGGAGCATAAGTTTCAGTATAATCTATAACTTCCTGTTGTGAGTAACCTTTTGCTACCAACCTCGCTTTGTTTCTCACAACATTACCTGCTTCATCTAGCTTGTTTCTAAACACCCACTTTGCTCCTACAACTTCTTTGTCGTCGGGGTGTTCTACTAGCTTCCAGACATTGTTCTTTTGAAACTGGTCAAGTTCTTCCTGCATTGCTTTGACCCAGCTTTCATCTTCTAAGGCATCGTCCACAGTCTTAGGTTCTATTTGCGATATGAGTGCTGTGTGACCTTGCTATCGTTGAAGTGAAGATCTGGTTTTGACTCTATCTTTTGGATCTCCGATGATTTGCTCCTCTGGATGATGTTTCTTCATTTGCCAGTTGCGTCTAGTTGGTTCTCTTTGTTCTGCTACTGAACCGTCCAATGGTACATTGGACTCTTCAACTGAGACATCATGGTTGGACGTATCTGATGACTTGCTTGCATCGTCCAATCTGAGATCTGCGAATGATTCGTCCAGCTCTGATAATTTCTTATCAGGCTTATTGTCATTGAACTTCACATGGATAGCTTCTTCAACAACTAAGGTTCTAGAGTTATAAACTCTATATGCCTTGGAAGTTTCAGAATATCCAAGCAATATTCCTTCATCACACTTAGAACCAAATTTTCCTAAGTTATCCTTAGTGTTCAGAATGAAACATTGACATCCAAATGGATGGAAGTAGGATATGTTGGGTCTTCTTCCCTTCCATAATTCATATGGAGTCTTTTTCAATATTCGCCTTATATATATTCTATTTTGTAAATAACAGGCAGTATTCACTGCTTCAGCCCAGAAGTGTTTAGGGGTTGAATTATCATTCAACATGGTTCTGGCCATCTCTTGGAGTGACCTATTTTTCCTCTCAACAATGCCATTCTGTTCTGGTGTTCTGGGAGTTGAGAAGTTGTGAAGGATATCATTATCCTCACAGAACCTTTGAAAACTTTCGTTTTCGAATTCTCCCCCATGATCACTTCGGATAGAAGTAATGCATACTCCTTTTTCATTTTGAACTCTTTTGCAGAAGTTATAAAAAGCCTTTAAGGACTCATCTTTGTGGGATAGGAACATGACCCATGTCCATCTAGTATAGTCGTCCACTATAACCAATCTGTATCTCTTACCACTTACTGAGGTTGTTCTTGTAGGTCCAAACAGATCAATATGTAACAGCTCAAGAAGTCTAGAAGTGGAAACGATGTTTTTAGTTTGAAAAGAACTTTTCACTTGTTTCTCTTTCTGACAAGCTTCACAAAGAAGATCATCTTTATATGACATACTTGGTAGTCCTCTTACGAGGTTGTGCCTATTCAGCTTTGAGATTAACCTCAAGCTTGCATGACCAAGTCTTTTATGCCATAGCCAATGATTTTCTTGTACTGAAACTAGGCATGATACATTTTGACTTGATAGTTCCCCAAGTTTAATCTTGTACAGATTACCTTGCCTCTTTGCAGTAAAGAGAAGGGATCCATCAGAGTTCCTGACTGTACATTCACTTTTGTTAAAGACAACATCATATCCACTGTCACATAATTGGCTTATGCTAAGTAGATTGTGTTTAAGACCTTTAACATAAAGAACTTTATCAATACAAGGATAGGGTGGTATACCAATCTTACCCACGCCAGCTATCATCCCTTTCTGATTCCCTCCAAAAGTGACTGTCCCACCAGCTTTGGGTAGGAGGCTTTGGAACATACACCTTTCTCCTGTCATGTGATGTGAGCACCCACTGTCCAGGTACCATGATTGGAGTTTCTTTCCTGTTGTTGAGCATGTCTGCAACAGGAACAATTTTATCCTTAGGTACCCAAATTGACTTGGGTCCTTTTTTGTTAGTTTGAAGGGCATTGGATGCTCCCTTCTTAGGCAGGTGTCTGCATTTGGACGTTATATGTCCAGGTTTCCCACAGAAGTAGCAAACATCTGTTTCCTCGTCATGAATATATTTCTTTCCCTTATATCCATGTCCTGACTTGTCATTTGGTCTCTTACAACCTTCATATTTTAAAAGCATTTTAAGGTTGTCAAAGCCCTTAACAAAGTTTGACAGATCCTTCTTTAGGCTGTTAATCTCTTCATGAAGTTTTACAACATCATGCGGTTGACCTCTTAAGGAAGTATCTGCTTTAACTTTCAGAAGCTTCTCAACTAGCCTTTTGTTTTCTGCTTTGAGATTTTGAATCTCTATGGAAAGATTCATTTCTCTAGTCCTTGAATCCTCACAGGATTTATAGGCTCGAGTAGCATCATTCCAGAGAGTTTACCTCTCCGCATTTGTAATTTCATGTTGCTTTGAGAGCTCTGTAAACTTTTTCTGTAAATCCTCCTTTTCACTTTCAAGTTGTTTGAAACTTTTCTCTAAAACTTTTTTTTTTTCTTTTAAAAGTGATTTGGATGATTTCTTTAAAGTTCTGTAGGCCTTTGATAGAATATAAGAGTTTGAAAGTAATTCATGATAAGCTTCTTGAAGTGAATCTAAGTCATTAAGGTCTACCTCATCTTCTTCTTCTGGTTTAGAAGAATCTATTGAAGTGTCTGCCATCAGGCATATGTGTGCTTCCTCTTCTTCTTCAACGTCCGATGATGAGTCATCATCCAGGTCTTCCCATATGGACATCAGAACTTTCTTGCCCTTCCTTTTGCTGAAGAATTTCTTCTTCTTGTCCTTGCTCTTGTCGAGATCTGGGCATTCTGATTTGAAGTGTCCTGGCTTTTTGCATTCGTAGCATACTATTGGACTCTTCTCCTTCTTTTCTTTGAGGCCTTTCCTGTTTAGGTTTCTCCATCTGGATCCACCTTTCTTCTTCCACACAGCGTGTATCCTCTTGGATATGAAGGATAGCTCATCATTATCGTCTGAGTCATCATCTTCAGATTGTTCGTCTGATGATGTTTCAGCTTGCATGGCTTTGGACGATGGTGCTTTCCTTGGCTTCTGGACGCTGAGCGCTAGAGACTTATTTTTCTTACCATCACCATCTTGATGTAGTTCTAGTTCATGCACCTTGAGAATTCCCACGAGTTCTTCTAGGGACATATCATCCAGTCCTTTTGTTGCTCTCAAGGCTGTAACCTGTGGTCTCCATTGCCTAGGCAAACTTCTCAGAATTTTGTCAATATGTTCATAGTTATTGTAATTTTTACCATGTGCTCTAAGTTCATTTAGTATGGTTTGAAACCGTCCAAACATACCTTGTATGTCCTCATTTTCTTCCATACTAAACAATTCATATTGACGAGTAAGGAGACTGAGTTTGTTACGTTTTACCTGGGTGGAACCCTCATACGTTTACGCAAGAGTGTCCCACATTTGTTTCGCGCTTTTGAGACTGTGCACCTTATTGTATTCTTGTTCGCTTAGTGCACACATGATGATGTTTCTAGCTCTGGAGTTGAGATGAAATCTTTGTTTCTGCTCCTCCGTCCATCTAGTCTTTGGGATTTCGATGAGGTTCTCATCAAGTGGAATGTAGTCGCCCATCTCCACAACGTCCCACATGTCAATATGACTAGATTCAAAGAATGCTATCATTCTTTGTTTCCAGTAATCATATTTGACACCCTTGAAGAGTGGTGGTCTATTCACAGCTTGTCCCTCATTTTCCATCTTTCTTAGGATCTTTCCTCTGTACTGCTAAGTACTCAACCCAAGAGGCCGAGCTCTGATGCCAACTGAAATATAGAGAAACACACTAGAAGGGGGGTTGAATAGTGTGTTTATATTTTCTTTGAAATCCTTTCGCAAATATGAAGATAGTGTATCTTAAGTTTTACAAGAACCTTGTGAAGCAGAAGACTATACTATCGTCCAGTGGTTCAAATACAAAAGTTCAATGAAACAGCGTTTTTCGTCAGAACACACGTAAAATAATCTCGTAAATAAAATGTGTAAAGAAACTCTTTCGTGGTATGTGAAGAGATAACTTAAGAGATTTACGAGTAAGCTAGAAAGCGAAAGAGTAGAACACTTAGTTTTATACTGGTTCACTCAAACTGAGCTACGTCCAGTTCTCCTTCAAAGACCTTTGAAGGGTTCTACTAATCAGAATCTGATTACAAACAAGTATTTTAACCTGCCACTTCTGGCTACAAGTACTCTCTAGGCCACTCCTGGCACACCTTTAATCTCCCCCTGAGATTAAAGCAAACCCAAGTATTCTTTAACACTAAGCCACTCCTGGCTTTCCAAATAGAAATTGTTTGAGTATAGAAAGAATGAATAACTCTCACAGAGAGGATATTACAATAAAAAATGAATACACAGAATCGCTTAGCAAAGCTAAGTGGAAAGCTCTTTTTCGCTTAAGTGTGAATCGTCCAGTCGTTTTGACAGAGTTTCGGCTCTTAATCAATCTTCTCGTGTGATGCATGAGCTTGTTCCTCTATTTATAGGCAGCTTGGTGTAAAGTATCCATTGTGGGATCTGTACTTTTGCCAATAATAGTTCTCTCCCAAATATGTGACCGTTTTCCACGTGTCGGCTTGGGGCGGAGAGATACAGAGGACAATCGTACATGCAGCGCCTCCACTTTTTGTACTATTTATGCAGAGAAATGCTTTTCTGTCCCTGTACAATACTTTCCGAAAACTCAATTGAAATGTTATGTTAGAATGAGAGGGAATAATCGAACATTCTAGAGAATCATCATCGAAAACGTATTGTCACATTATATAACTTTTAAGATAGAAAACAGAGTGTAAGTTATATAGGCATTGGACGCTTGCTTTACAGAAACATTGGACGCTGGATGTTGTACTTTACAAAACATATTTGGACGCTTTGCTTATAAAAATATAAAGTCTAAGTTTGAGAGATACAATTCCATTGCGGCATTGGACGATGTAGATCCTATAACACTCAAACAAGACCATTAGATACTTCAAAATTTATCCCTCATTTGTTATCATCAAAATCGAAATTTGAGGAGTTGTACATCATCTAAATTCTTAGAACTTAACAAATTCGTAGAAGGGTGGAACCATCGATGCTGGTTTGTAGCAAAAAGGAGTCACAAGATGCTGCTACTTTTTGAAGACCACTTTTTCCAACAGGCATTACTGCAGTGGCTCCTCATTCTGATGCTGCGGAGGTGACGACACTAGTGACAACAACAGCGACGCGACGTTCCACTCAACAGTGTGATTTATCTGTAGCGCGGCGACAGAGTACGACTCTTCTTCCAGATCTAGATGCACCTTGCCGCCTTGAGCCGAATAGAAAAAAGGGAAAATCTTGAATAAAAAAAAGAGGTTGGAGAGATTGTCGGTGTTAGCAGGGCTAAGCATCATAGTGGCCATTATTGTTGTGGAAGGAAGGTTGGAGAGCGCGTCATGGAGAAGAGTGTGCAAAAGTTACAAAGTAAGAAGAATAAGGTGAATAGAGCGAGGTTATGGTGGTGAAACTTGCAGAAGTTAGGAAGAGGGGCAAAAATGTAACTTAACATGTTTTTTTTTAACGAAAAGTTAATGCTGTTTGTTGAAGGGGGCTAAATGTAATGTCAAAAAGGGAGGGGTAACAAGTGTAATAAGTGCAAAACTCAGGGAGTGTTTGTGTAATTTACTCAAAACCTAATTCACCTCCTGATGCTTTCCTCCACAAGCCCTAAATTACAAATTAAAAAACTAATATTTGCATTTAAATCCAACATATCCACTAACATCCATCTGGTAGGTGATAATTAATCTCATCCATAATAATATATTTGACAGTTACAATAGATAGTTCACAGGTGAACCAATTTTCACAAACTTCACTGTAGCCAAATCCTTTTTTTTTTTTTATATCATTTTTAGTCTTTAACTTTTCTAACTCAATTTAATTAAGAAGAAGCTTAGAGTTGGGCTGGCTTAATCAATTGGTTTGTTGGTGATGTGAGGGCCGAAAATAAGAAACTGGTTTTCATTAAAAGATATAAATCATGCTTCCTTTGGCCATACAGTTTCGGAAACTGTTCTATTACAACTGCTGAATTATGGGGGATCATTACGGATCTTCAATTGGCTTGGGACCAAGGGTACCAACAAGTTTGGTTGAAGAGTGATTCTCAAGTGGCTGTCATTCTAGTTCTCTCAGTTGATAATAGCAATCACCACATTTGGCCTCTCATAAGCCTGGTCAAAGACTAACCTATTAACAATTAACATTTGTCCGATCCAAAAAAAAAAAGCATGGCCAAAGACTTGACAACGTCTAAGGTGAACCACTTATGCAAGTGGTTTACCATGGACCAATTTTACTGACCATTAGATTCATCTACGTTTTTAGTGGTATTCTACATGTAATGCAGGGGATTATTCCCAATCACTTTCTTCCCCTTCTTGCTTTCCTTCATCGTCACTGTTGGAAAATGGTGCCACTGTAGATGCCACATGGGCCTCCCTCCTGACCGCGCCCTCTCCATCTCACGCTCCCTTCGACATCTCGATCCATCATGCAACATGGTGTCGAGGAGAAAGAAGGCCAAAGAAATTCGCTTTTTCGGATGGACTGTCACCGTCGACGAAGAGGAAAAGGGCCAAGCGATTATCATTTTTCATTTTTCAAATTAAGGAGATTAAAGTGACCACCTTTTGCATTTTTCAAATAATTAAACCCAGTATCGCTTTTACAACAATCAAGTCAAGAGAATTGTGCAAACAAAGTTTCTCCGTGTCAATCTCGTTGACTGATATAGTTTTTTGTTATAATCTTTACCAGATAATTCAAGTTATAAACTTGATTTTTTGTTATTATTGTGGTACAAAATTATCTTCGGTAGATACGTCGGCTGATATAGTTCTTGTTGGGTCAAGGGCCAAGCGGTGGGTCAGCTTTGATTTCTTCGCGGTACGGTGGTTGGGCTCCACGGTGCCGTTTCAGTGGTGTTGTTGTCGTTTTCCATGGAGGGGTTTGGGTGGGGTTGGACGTTAGGGGTTTGTAAATCAGAAGGGGAGGATGGAAGTGGGGGAGGTTGGTGGATCGCGGCAGTGTTTGTGGTGGTGCTTGGTGGTGACGGTCGAAGGTGGTGGAGGGGTCATCGAAAACAGTAGAGAGGAAGGGAGAGCAAAGATTTGGTGTGGAAGGTGTATAATAATAACATGTACCTTAGATTAATCTAATAGTTCTAAATAGTGGTGCATAATGGACCACCTATTATTGTGGTCCACCCTAGATGTCGTCCAAAGACTTAATTCAAAGATTATGGTTTTTTAGGATTACTCATACGTATAGAGAAGCTAATTTTGTAGCTGATAGATTAGCTAATTCATCTCTTGATTTACCTATAGGTTTGCACGTGTATAGCCAATCTCCTTCAGATTGTAAATTCCTTTTGTGGAGTGATCTTATTGGGATTTGTTGGCCCCGTTCTCTGTTAATATAAGGGCTTTGACCCTCCTTTTCATAAAAAAAAAGGAAATGTGGCTTTGTTTCTCTTTTTTTATTTAATTGAAAGGTGAAAATTTTTCTAGTCCTCAATGTTTCGGTTTTTTTTAGAAAGGGATTCAAAGTTTTCATTTTGAGTCATTGGAAAATTGTAAGTTTTTTTGAAACCTCAAAATTCCTAAATCTCTAAGAGGAATTTAGTCAATTGGAATAGCTAGGAAATAAATCAAAGTGAAGCTTTTGATCCTTAAAGAGCCATGGGCTGGTAGCCAATTTAATAAAGCTTGGAGAACAAATTTCACAATTGATATTTTGCAAAGGTCTTTCAAATGTTTCTCTTGGAAATCAATTTTTTCTTCTTTCTTTCTTTTTCCAGGTTCCACGTGAACTAAGGAAAAATAAATTGCCAACTTTTGATCTATCAATTATCATTAAGTTATAGTAATTTTACTTTCCCTTATATATGGATCTCCGGTTAGTAATGAATAAAGAGGCAATGGTTCAGAATTTATGATAACAACTTAAGTATTTAATCTTACTACTCAAGACTAATTTTTAAACAAATTAAATATTTGAATTCTGCTTGTTTAGTCTCGGGTTGGATAAAAAGCTAGAGGAAGAAAATTTCTAATATTGCTATTGATACTTCTAGACATTAACTAAAAATTTTATAATCTAGAGGAATAAAACTTTTTTTTTCCTTATAAGCTCCTCACGTGTTATTTTAGAAAGATGACTAAGTATTTACATTATTTTAGTTAAATACTTTATTTACATAATATTAGTACCCCCTAATTCTAGGTAGATTAATGTTTATAAGTCCTAATAAGTATTTAATTAAGGAGGATCAAATTTAAGTATCTAATAATTTCATAATATTGTAATAATTGTTCAATTTTTTTTATATTAGATACTTAAAGTACATAAATTCATGAAAATAGTATTTGATGCAATGATGTAATTTTGATATATTGTGTCTGTATGTCTATATTCTGTTTATACTATTTTTCTGTTGAAAAAACAAAAATGTTATCCCCTGAAAATTTTGGTACTTAGTGATTGAGGCCGTAAGTGTAACATCTTGTTTTGAGGTGTTTACTTATAAGTTGTTATAGCATATTGATTATATGTGCTTTATTGATTGCTTGATATGTTTATGGAAAATTATTTGATTTTTATATAGTGTAGTTATTATTGTTGTTGTTAGCTTACGGATAGTATATTAAGGTTTATGAATAGAGAGCAGCTAGCGTCTTAGTGACATGTACCTGTGGTTAGTGATTTCATAATCACTAATATCCATGATGAGGACTAAACACTTTGGGGCTCGTTTAGAGCTAAAGTGGTCAATTAAAGAACACAATTTCTATCTCCTAAAATGATCCAAGTTCTAAAATAATTATATTGAGATCTTTGTACAATCTCAATAAGATCTAAATTTTATTCTGTACCCCTAGTATATTCAAATTAAATTCCAAAGACACAAATTATTGCTATATCAATTACTATTGTTTGTTTTATTAATTTCATTCTCTAAAATAATTTCTATAGTTATTCCTAATATTTTAAATAACTTTGTGTCAAAATTTTAATTGTGTTAATCCCATTGTATCCTAAATTACAACAACTCACGTAGCCTACCAATTTTATTCCTACTATATCCTAAATTACTAATCCAATTCCATTTTTTTTAATATTTATTTTACCAACCTTATAGCTCCAGTAAAGTTACATGTCATCACTACTTTTTTTAATTCCTATTTCATCATATAAACCATCCTTATAACTCCACGTAGTTACCAACACACCCACCATCCAATTTTTTTTCTTTAGACTTTTTAACACCTATTATACCCCAATTCAAGTGACAAACCCATGTAAACCACTGCCACACCTTTCTTTCTTTCTCCTAACATAATGAACCCAAAGGTGATGTAAGCACATAACCTCTTTGCCATGCTCCTTTACCAATCCTTTTTGTCGGTGCAAAGCTGGCTACACACCACACCTTCCCAATTTCAATTCCTTCCCGACCTCTCTCACTCTCGGCCATGGACCCTTTAACACCAAAAACTTGATTTTTCCTCATTACTCAAGGTCAGGCCATAACCATAGTTTCCTCCTTCACCAAAATTTGATTTTTCCTTCTTGCATGTAGAAAATAGTTACGGTCTCACCTCCACAATCTCAAGTTCAAACCCCTTTCGAGGTTACAAGCACATCTTCAATTCCAAATTGATTTGGTAAATTTGAATTCCCTAATTGGAAATTTCAATTCTCACTATGCTTTTTAATTTGACAATTGATGTTTGTTAATATGCTTCTGTAAAGTAATTCATGTCGATCAAGGGTTAAAGAGAAAGTTCTACGCGCGAAGGATAACGTCTCAGAGCACTCTTGGAGAACCTCGGCAAACCATAAGGTAAGGGGGAGTGAGAGGTACTGTGTGTTTTGGCGTACAGAGAGGGTTAGGAGTTCTCCACTCTTAATGCTTTTAGGGTTTTATTGCTGAAGAGTCGAATTACGACTTGTTGTAAGGCGTGTCTACCCATTGCCTTTGTTATATTTAGTAGTCAAATATGATGTCAAGAGAACAATGTTGCTCTCTCACTATTCGGCAAACCCCGACTCAAAGCAATTGATTGAATTGCTCAAAGAGCACATTTTCGGTATGATTATGCTTAATTATGTAGTTTATGATTAATAAGCTTATATATGTCAATTTTTTTAACCTAAGAAATATGTCCCTTTATAATTTAAATTGTTCTAGTTGTTTCTAATTAAGAGAATTATGCTCAATCAAGTGCTAATTATGTTGGTTGTGAGAGAATTCGATTGTATGATTAAATTGTGAATGGTGAGTTGTGAATGGTGTGTTAGAGATGCTTATATGTTAAAATTATGGTTTATTGCTGCTATAAGTGTATTAACCTTGTGGTGCTAAGGAGGATGTGTATGGAAATGTGATTGATATGTGAGTACTAGATAAACATATGCATTTAGTTTGTATACTAAATGGCTTGTGGATTTTGAGTTTTTGATTTTTAAACAAGTAACTTGTTGGGTATTTGAGTTGATAATTGCTTCATGAGTGCCTTAATGAATTGATTAAGTTATAAGTTAATCACTAGTGTAAAATTTGGAAGTTTGGATTTTTGGACATGGACATGTGAGGTGTCTTGTGAATCTGTTTGCACGAGAAGTGTGCAAGAGATGTAATGTTTGAATCCTTGTTTTCATTATTGCCTTTAAGTGTTTTGGAAACAAATTGAACTACTCTTTTGATCTCCAAGTAATTGGAAGGAATTTTTCAAAGTGAAGGAATGACTTAAATCATTTAATATTATATGCTGGAATTGTGAGACAGCATTAGCCTTGTGTTACAGTCTGCACTGTGTTTGCCACAGATCTTGGTTTTTAATTCCCTTTGGTAGTGTTGTAGATTTCCATGTCCTCTTTGCAATGCAATTGATCCCCTCTCATATCGAATTTTGTACATTTTTAGTGATTTTTACACTGCAACTTGTCCTGTTGATTGTGATATTGTGTAGCTACGAGATAAAAACAATAAACTGTACTGTTTGGTATGGATTGATGCTTGCTATGTATTTTTAGTGGGAAATAGACTTGACAAGGGTTCTATAGAATTTAAAATCAGTGAATTTTCATTTTTAGATAATTAATTATGAATTTGATAATATGATGTTGCAATATGATATGGTTTGATTTAGTCCATTTAATTAATGTTGCAATATTTTCTCCTATTTCTTAGTTTCCTATTTTTTTACCTTACTTTAATTACGATTGTAACAACTATGCTTCAATATTGGATTGATATCTGATAAGATATTAGGAGTTTATTTTCCTTTTTTATTACATAGATTACTTTCCCTAAATATGACTAATTCTACCTTTAAATATGTGGTTGTACCAATCGTTTACTATCAGAGAAATAAATACTAGAATATTCATCTCTCTGTTCTTGTATGGTATCAGAGCCTGGTTCTCTAAACCTTGCCATTTTCGTGCTTGCATGATGTCCTCCACCAGCAAGGAAGAACACATTGGGATAGTGGGGTCCTAAACCTATGCGAGCGATAACCTATCCCAAGCTCTGAATCTCCAACTCACAGTACACAAGCTAAATGGTAAAAATTACCTTAAGTGGGTGTAGTTTGTGAAGTTGACAATGGAGGGGGGAAACATGCTAGGTTATTTGATTGGAGAAATTACACAGCCAAAAAAAGATGACCCCAGATGGAAGAAGTGGAAGCCTGAGAACTCTCTCATCATGTCATGGATGATTAACTCCATGGAGCCTTCGATTGAAAAACCCTACCTTTTCTTATCAATTGCCCAAGAAGTATGGGAAGCTATGAAAGATTGCTACTCAGATTTGGAAAACTCAGTTGTGGCAATCCAAGCAAGCAGAACAAAATGTCACACCTACTATAATATTTTGCTAGCCTTATGGCAAGAGCTAGGTCGATGTTATGAAAAGGATTGGGAGAACACCAGAGACACTACACGATTTAAAAAAAGGAGGAGAATGATCGTGTGTGTTTGTTCCTTGTTTTGAATTGAAGAATGGATGAAGTAAGGGGAAGGATCCTGGCTCGAAGACCTCTACCATCCATCCGAGAAGTGTTTTCAAAAGAAGAGTAATGCTACATGTTCCGGAATCATCCATCACGCCACTAGTGTAAGGATTAGCCCTTGCTATAAAAGGGTTTGATTCTAATGGACGTAGAAAAAAAAGACCATGGTGTGAACATTGTAAAAAACCATGGTATACAAAAGTAACTTGTTGGAAACTTCATGGAAAACCAGGAAACTTCAAGAAGAAATTCAATAGAGAGGGCAGTGCTTTTCATACTACCACAGAGGAGATTAAAGAGTCTTCATTTTCAGCTAAGACAAACCCTTTCACTAAGGAATAATTGGAGCATCTACACAAACTTCTCTCTCCTGTATTGATAACTAGTCATTCCTGCTCTTTGGCCCAAAAAGGTACTCACTCTATTACTTCCTTTTGTCACAGTGACAATACCTTTAAACCCCTTTGGATCATAGATTTTGGGGTTACTAACCATATGATAGACTGTTCAAAACTCTTCTCTTCCTATAGTCCTTATGCATGTAACAAAAACATAAGGTTACAGATGGTTCTTTTTCTGCCATTGCTAGCATAGGATCCATCCCTCTATCTTCCTTTTTAACCTTACATAATGTGTTTCATGTACCCAATTTGTCTTGTAATATTCTATTTGTGAGCAAAATCACTCTTGATTTAAATAGTCATGTCAAATTTGACTCTTCCAGTTGTAAATTACAAGAATTGAATTCGGGGAGGATGATTGGCAATGGTAGAGAGATCAGTGGATTCTATTTGTTTGAAGATGATAAGGACTTGGGAAGACAAAGTCAAAGCTCCTGTCTCTATTCTAGCCTCACTCCTAAAGAAAATGAAGTTATGTTATGACACTACAGGTTAGGCCATCCTAGTTTTAGTTATATGAAACATTTGTTTCGTAATTTTTCAAAAATAAAAATTTGTCTTCTTTTACTTGTGAAACATGTCAATTGGCTAAAAATCATCGTTCCCTATCCCTCCTAATCTTACAAATCATCAAATCCCTTCTCAATAATCCATAGTGATGTTTGGGGTCCTAGTAGGCATCCAACACCATCGGGTAAAGTGTGGTTCGTCACCTTTATTGATGACCACACTAGGACTACCTGGGTGTATTTGATGGAAGAAAAAAAATTGAAGTTAGGTCTATTGTAAAGACTTTTTTTTACAAATGATGACAAAACAATTTCAAAAAGAGGTTCAAATACTTCGAAGTGATAATGGAAAAAAATATTTTAATTTAATAAGAACTTAAACAATTTTTTTTACAAGAAAATGGTATTATGCATCAAAGTTCTTGTGTAAACACACCCCATCAAAATGAGTTAGAGAAAGAAAAAATAAGCATTTGTTGGAAGTAGTTCGGTCTCTTCTTTTTTAGAATTGTGTACCTAAATATCTTTGGGGGGGGGGGGGGGGAGGAAGCTGTTCTTACAACAACATATTTAATTAACCATATGTCTAGCATCTTGGGTTTCAAGACTCCTATTGAAGTTTTTTTCGAAAATTTTCCTTAAAACAGGTTGTTGTCCACTATTCCCCTAAAGGTATTCGGGTGTATTATTTTTGTTCATAACAATGAACCCAACCAAAGAAAACTAAGTCCTCGAGCCAAGAAATATGTTTTCATTGGGTATTCCCCTACACAAAAGGGATACAAGTGTTTGTACCCAAGTTCTAACAAAATTTTTGTCACCATGGATGCAACCTTTTTGAGTCACAACCTTCTTTAAGACTCATCTTCATGGGGGGAACATAGGTGAAGATTCGTCTCAGATATTTCAAATTAGGTTTCCAATTAAATGTATTTTATCTTAAAATGATTGTGAAAATACTTGTGAAAAATTGGGATGTGGAAATGGGTATGGAAGAGTTGAGGCTTAGGTCAGCAATGACTTGTCCCACAATGGACATGTAATTGAATGTTGTGAAGACAACATTAGAAAAAATGAAGGAAACAATGAACCTTTAGAAATGGGCAAAATTGAGAAAGGAGTATCTGATAAAGGCATAAAACCCTTTGACATTGTTTACTCAAGGAAAAAAAAAAAGGACAAGAACACTAAATTCAAAGAATAACTCTAGCATTGTTAAGAATCCGATGACCCACAAGAAAAAAACAATTTTGAAATTATTGATAATGCTGAAACTATTGATGATTTTGATCTTTTAATTGCCATTCGAAATGGTCATGTACCCAACATCTTCTATCTAACTTTGTTACATATGAAAAACTCTCACCTTCTTTCTGAGCTTTCATCTCAAAGTTGCCATGTAGGGAGGTTCCAAACAATATACAAAATGATCTAAGAGTTCCTGATTGGAAGGGAGTTGTTTTAGAAGAAATGAAGGCTCTTAAAAAAAATCAGACATAGGTGATAGTAGAGCTACCAAAAGGAAAAAAAATAGCGGGATGCAATTGGGTGTTCGCCATCAAGTATAACTATGATGACACTCTTGAAAGATATAAAGCCCGACTAGTAGCCAAGGGATACACAAAAACTCATGGGATTGACTACTCTGAAACCTTTGCACCAGTGACAAAGCTTAATACCATCAGAGTTTTCCTCTATTTAGCTACAAACCTCGATTGGCCATTACAACAACTAGATGTGAAGAATGTGTTTCTAAATGAAAACTTGGAAGAAGAAGTTTACATGGATGCACCACCAGGTTTTGAGGGTGCTATCCAAAGGTATGCAAGTTGAAGAAGGTCTTGTATGGACTAAAACAGTCCCCTAGTGCCTGGTTTAAGAGGTTCACTTAGTTTGTCAAAGGGCAAGGTTACTCCTAAGGACAGATGGATCATACGATGTTTGTGAAAAAATTAAATAAGGGAAAGGTTGTTGTTCTTATATTGAAGGTGACTTGCAAATGAAAAAGCTCAAAGAAACTCTTTCTACAAAATTTGAAATAAAAGATTTAGGGCCGTTAAGGTATTTTCTCGAAATGGAAGTAGAAAGGTCAAGACAAGGAATTGTCTTCTCACAAAGGAAATATATCATGGACCTCTTGAATGAGACCAGTATAAGTAGGTGTAGACCACTTGGAGATGGCAAGGAAGGGAATCCTGTGGACATTACACGCTACCAAAGACTAGTTTTGAAACTTATCTACTTGTCTCACACAAGGCCAAATATTGCATTCTTAGTAAGTCTTGTAAGTCAATTTATGCACTCTCCCTATGATGAACATCTGGATGTTTTTTATATAATCCTAAGGTACTTTAAGAGTACTCCTGGGACAGGGTTGTTTCTAAAAAAAATGCTTAACAATCTATTGAATCATACACTGATGCTAATTGGGCTGGCTCAATCACAGATCAACATCAGAGTACCGCACCTTTATACAGGTCAATGGAAAGGAGCGGTGCTAAAGCGAAGTACAGATCAATGGCACACGGTATTTGTGATATGGTGTGGTTAAAAAGTGCCTGAAGAGTTGGGAGTCACTTTCACTATTCCAATGAAGTTGTACTGCGATAACAAGGTTACAATTAGCATTGCTTAAAACCCAGTACAACATGACAAAACCAAGGATGTGGAGATTGATCAGCATTTCATCAAAGAAAATATAGGAAATGGAACAATTTGCATGCCATTTGTTCCTACCTCTCAGCAAGTGGCAGATATTCTTACTAAAGGGCTGTCTAGAAACAAAATTGAAATCCTTGTAAGTAAGTTGGGCATGGTAGATACCTATGCACCAACTTGAGGAGGGTGTCATAATATGATATGGTTTGATTTAGTGCATTTAATGTTGCGATATTTTCTCCTATTTCTTAGTTTCCTATTTTTGTCTTTACTTTAATTAGGATTGTAACAAATTTGTTTTAGTATCAGATTGATATCTAATCAAATATTAGGAGTACATTTTCCATTTTTATTACTTATAATAGTTTCCCTAAATGGGATTAATTATACCTTCAAATGTGTAGCTATACCAATCATTTACTATCAAAGAAATAAACACCAAAATATTCCTCTCTCTGTTCTTATAGATGAGTATGGAGGTGAAATAAAATTCTGCAGTTTGTTTTTTTTAGCAATGGAATGGGACTTGATTTGAGGTGACTGCGGTAGTTGCAAAATTATGGAAAATATTCTAGTGCTTTATTGATCCTTTTATAACTTCACTATAAATTCTTAGCCCCAAAAAATAAGTCTTTTATTTTTGATATTTTTCTCACCCAAACTACCCTTTTTACTTGTCTTAATTGTTTTCAAGCTCATGTATGGTTTTTATGTGCAACTTCTGGTTTTAGTAAACCTTATACTATGTTCCTTTAATACTACCTACCTACATCTATATCTAGATCTATATAAATTTATTATCATATTACTTATTATACTTTAAATACTAATTCCTTTGCTTTTAAAATCATAATTGATGTTTTAACTAGCTTTAAACACCTTTTTTCTATTGAAGACTTATGATTTGGTTTTATGGGTGAGAAAAGGCTTGTGAAATGAAAAAGGAAAGATTTACAAATGAGGGGCAAGTGTTTTCCATGAAAATTTATTCCATCCATCTCATCTCTAATACCAAGAGAAAGATATTGAAATAAACCATGCATCATGGCATCCCAGGACTTGGTGTTATCCCAGGCTAAGTGCCATTTCGAGTTTTGGGTTATTCCACAACTTAGTGTCAAGGGCACCATAAAATTTCTATTTGTGTACCCCATGCATGACATCATGAATGGAAGAGTAGTAATGAATAACATAGGAACATGCATCTCATTTATATAGGATAACTAACTTTGTGGGTTAGGTAATTATTTGATATATGTGGATTGTAATGATTTTAGATTTGTGTGATGACTAGTGTAAGTATGATTACTTGTGTCTGAGATACATGATTGTACCTGATATTGATTGTTAATATACTTGCCCATTATATAATTGAATGTATTTGCTAGTCATATAGTATGGATGTACAACTTGATAGGCATTTATGTGTTAAAGAACTTAGGTATTATATGTATGTTTACTTGCCTGCCTCTATCGTACTTTACTATAAAACCTCACTCCTCCTTGTTTGTATTTCTTGGTTTTGTTTGATTCTAAACAATGAACGGATGAGAAGGATCGCAGGAGGACTAGACTGGTAATGCAATTGGATGCTAGACATAGCCACTAAGGGTTGTGTCTTATTCATATATTTTTGCTTTGTGTTTATGTTTTGTTATGTATAGTCTATCTGTGGGAGCTTGGATGGCCTAGACTTATCCCCCTAGCTTGATGTAAATATTTGTGCCTTCTGTTAGCCTTATTGTGTCCTACTTCAAATAGTAAGAACTATTTACTAGGTATTAGAGATGTTTGAAATCACCAGTTACATTCTACCGTTTATATTACTCAAATTTCCATGCATTCAAAAATAACCCACCACCTATTCTTTTAAGATAGGAAGTTCGTTGTTCACAAAATTTAAATGATACCATGTCCAAATCACAAAAAAAAACCCATCTTTTTCTAATCTTTGAAGGCTCCCTACAATAAGAATTCTAAGTATAGACATAATATACTGTAAGTACTCTAGTGCGAGTACTGTTAATAGAGGAACATGTAGTGGCATGTTGCTTGAGGTGGAAGACATAACTTGGTAAGCTAAGGAATGAATGGCAGGGACTCACTGATGGAAGTCTTGGGGCAACGATGTTGAGTGATGAAGTACCTAAAGGGCCAGGGCACCACCCTGTGTAAGGAACTTCATTTGACTAAGCTTGGTAATCCTTACTACTTCTTAGCATTTTGTTGATTGGAGCGAGAGTATGTCTCAGATACGAACCAAGGATGTCTATAGTTGAAAGATTTTTTAGTTCATATGAGGAAGATGAAGATTGTTACCATGGGGTGAAATGTATGTACTCCCAGTCACTTCCAAACGGGAAGCATGGATCCAAACAGAGTCAAACCTGTAGGACTAACATAACTAGAATAAACTATATATATAGTTATTTTGACTAACGGTAAGTTACCGTTAGTATTACATATATAATTTAGAACCATGCTCATTCCTTATTTATTTTTATGCATGTATGTTCCTGGTATACCTATGAAGATGGTGGACTTACCGAGTTACCAGAGCATGACAGTTGAGAGGACAGGCCCTGGGGCCTGGTCCATCGAGGAAAAGATAGGTACTATTCCTTCTCGAGTTCCATTACTTCTATTCTAATACCCTTTGTTGGTATTGATGTACAACTCCTTGTATGCTAGCATGATATTCAACATCGGCAGGTGTGGAAGGCTTGGATCCGGAACAAAAACCATTACACATGCCAGGAACATAGTTAGGAGGTGACCCATCTAGCACATCATCCATGGGAACCTCTGCTCCTTTAGCAGGTGGTTTCTGAGGAGGCACGTTGTCGACAGGAACAGGCTGAATACCCTTTGTTGATAGTGGGTCAACTGGTGCAACTACAGGCTCTAGAGGAGGCTGGTCATCAGGAATCTAAATAGGAATTGCTTGTTTGGCCTACGTTTGCAAACATAGGTTGTTGACCATAATTAGCAAGTGAGGGTGCAGAAAGAGCTACAAGCTCAAGCAGCACAAGTCTATAACCTTGTTGGTAAGTATTTGGTGGAATTGTTGCAAAAGCAAGCAGAAGATTTGAGTATGGTTCCAACCTAAGACAAAAAAAGCAACCACATGCTAATTGGTAATTTATGCTAATTTATTATGTGGTTAATTTGTCAATGATAATAACACTATACATAGTAAATTTTCTTTAAAATCAATTTTCTAAAAAATACGGTGAAGTACTATCTAGATACCTAGGGTACATTGGGTAGACAGGCCTCATGGAATTTTGAGACTGTAAATAAAAAATCTACTGCATTTTAGAGGCACAGCCTACTTGATTTTGCATTGTAGTGAATGGCTGGGGCGACCTGAATTAAAAATAAATAGTTCATGCATTTTGTTGCTAACTTGTTAATCAAGTAATTGCAAATTTGAAATAAGAAGCAGAAGAATCATACTGAGTGTAGTTGGGTGTGTATTGTGCACCATTGGCATTAGTAGCACATAATTGGTTGTATTGGGGTCTATAGTTAAAAATTCATATTCAAAAAAATGTCATTATGAGTACAACACAAACAAAAATAAAAATGAATGTCATTATGAGCACATGGAAGCATCCAAACATATTTAATTGTAAGTTTAAAAAATTAATGAAGTCTTTATAAAGGCTAACTTTGGAGCCTGGAAAATTTATTAGGGAAGATACAAAATTGTGGGTCTCACACTGATGACAAAGAGATGGGGTCCATATGTGAGACATGCAATTTTGTTGTCTTTTGGGGTTATAAATTCAAAGGGGATGCATAACTCCGTAAGTATGAATAGTAGTTGAAAAAGTCAAACACCACCTTGAATTCCATGCAGCATAAGAGTTATTTATATGATCATTGTGAAGAGGAAATAATGCAAGGCTTTGGGGTGTGACAGATTGTACACTTGAATATCATGTTTCAATCCCTGGTCTTGCTTGTACCTACATACAAGTCAAGATATTCACAACAATTGGTCAATTTAAGGTTTGCAGAAAGCAAAACCTACTTCGTTTGTCCCTAAATATAAAAACATTGTTTTGATACATGTTTATCTTAATAAATTTACTCACAGGGTTTAGGTGGTTGAGTGTTGGATAAGAGGATGATTAGTTATTGATACCATTGAAATTATAGTTTCTGATTATGTATGGTACGACATGTGGATTGCTTGGGTTTTGGTTGTCATAAAGACATAAACCTTGAATCCTACAACAGATATAGGAATGCAAAATATATATGCACTTAAGATTAGCAAGTGAAAAAAAAAAGACTACATTAACAATTTAAGACAATTTATGATAAGTTACAAAATCCATAATACATAAAATGACACGAAAAACTTGCTCAAGCAAATTCTCATTTTCCATATTAGAAAATTGATTGAAGAAACCCGTTTGGATCATATCATATCCTTGAATAGATGAACTAGCTCCTTCCAATGTCAACCCCTCCTAATTAAATTATTTACTAAAGAAAGTACAATTACTTATCATCTCAAGTGACATGTATACATAAGTAACATTTTAAGATACGAGATATAATAATTAAGTGTGTGTTTGGATTGTCATTTCAGAGTAGTAAGAATTTATCATGAATTATTAATTTACCATGCGTGATAAAGGGTGACTTGATTGTCTTCCATGAAGTAGTGAAGATGACTTTGAAGATTAAGATTAATTAAGTTGACTTAATTAATTAAGTAAATGAATTAAGATATGTTGACTTTTACATAAAACCTCCTAAAAAGGATAGAAAAATAATAATTGTTGTTCTAATCCAAATAAGACCCACTACCTTTAAGGGGTATAGAAAGTTTTATGGTATGTTTGGTAAAGAAGAAAGAAAATAGAGAAAAAAGAAAATACTAATAACAATGTGTTTTCTTTTGTTTGGTTCAAGAGAAAATAGAAAGTAAAAGGAAGGTAAAGTTGACTTACCAGGGATCTTCAATCTCCTCAAGTCATGAAAGCACAACATTGTTTGTATTTAGGGACATACGGAGTAGGTTTTGCTTTCTGCAAACCTTAAATTGACCAATTGTTGTCAATATCTCGACTTGTATGTAGGTACAGGCAAGACCAGGGATTGAAACATGATATTCAAGTGGACAATTTGTCAAACCCCAAAGCCTTGTGTTATTTCCTTTTCACAATAATCATATCAGTAACTCTTATGCTGCGTGGAATTCAAGATGGTGTTTGACTTTTTCTACTACTATTAATACTTACCGAGTTATGCACCCCCTTAGAATTTATAACCCCAAAAGACAACAAAATTACATGTCTCACATATGGACCCCATCTCTTTGTCATCAGTGTGAGACCCACAATTTTGTATCTTCCCAAATAAATTTTCCTGGCTTCAAAGTTGGCCTTTATAGAGACTTCACTAATTTTTTAAACTTACAATTAGATATGTCTGGATGCTTCCATGTGTGACATTCATTTATATTTTTGTTTGTGTTGTACTCATAATGACGTTTGTTTGAATATGAATTTTTAACTATAGACCCCAATACAACCAATTATGTGCTCCTAATGTCAATGGTGCACAATACCCACCCAACTACACTCAGTGTGATTCCTCTGCTTCTCATTTCAAATTTGCAATTACTTGATTAACAAGTTAGCAACAAAATACATGAACTATTTATTTTTAATTCAGGTCGCCCTAGCCATTCACTACAATGCAAAATCAAGTAGGCCATGCCTTGAAAATGCAGTAGATTTTTTATTTACAGTCTCAAAATTCCATGACACCTGTCTACCCAATGTACCCTAGGTATCTAGATAGTACTTTACCTTATTTTTTAGAAACTTGGTTTTAAAGAAAATTTACTATGTATAGTGTTATTATCATTGACAAATTAACCACATAATAAATCAGCATAAATTACCAATTAGCATGTGGTTGCTTTTTTTTGTCTTAGGTCGGAACCATACTCAAATCTTCTGCCTGCTTTTGCAACAATGCCACCAAATACTTATCAACAAGGTTATAGACTTGTGCTGCTTGAGCTTGTAGCTCCTTCTGCATCCTCACTTGCTAATTATGGTCAACAACCTATGTTTGCATATGTAGGCCAAACAAGCAATTCCTATTTACAAAGATCTTCCTCCTATGGCTAGGATTATGGAAGCCAAAAGAAGAGCTCCTTGAAAGCAGATCACTGAGAAACCTACAAGAAGAAGAAGAAGAAGAAGAAGAGCTCCTTGAAAGCGGATCGCTGAGAAACCTACAAATGCTTCTGAAGAGAGGTGTAAAGGAAGCCAAAAGAAGAGCTTCTAGAAAGTAGATCGCTGAGAAACCTACAAATGCTTCTGAAGAGATAATAGAAGCATGTCAAGAACTTGAAAATGCAAATCCAAGGGAAGAGGTCTCTACTCCAGTTAAGAGAATAGAAGAAGGTTATAGGGTACTTGAAATACTAGTGACCTCTGTTGTGCAGACATACAACAGAAAGAAGAGACACTACTACAAAAAAAGGCTTTCAACATCACTGGATCAACATGGCATGGTCAAAAAACGATGTTAACAAAAACGCGGTGGCATTTTTGAAATTAAAAGCAACTTGTTGACATCGGTTATCACTTAACCAATATTGAAAGAGCTTTTCAACATTGGTTATTTAATGAACTGATGTTGAGAGGTGTTGTTCAACATTAGTTATTCAATGAACCGATGTTTAATGGGCTTAAAAACCAATAGGTTTTCATTTTCGCTCTCGCGCCCTCTCCTTCCCTCTCTGCGAACTCATGCTCAGTCTCTCCTTCCCTCTTTGCGAACTGCGCTTCTACTACCACCTCGTTGCCGCCTCTCCTAGTCTGCCACTACCTTTTTCACGACAACGCTTCACTCCCTGCCCCTCACCATCATTCAAACTCTCACTCTTTGCCCCTCTGCTCGTCATCATCCATCACGCTCTTGCTCTCGTCGCCAACCCCTCATCGTCTTCCATTGTTGCCATTGAGGGCTAGGTACGAATCTTTCAACGTAATGCCTATGGTTGTGTGTTTTTTTGTGTTTTGATTTAAGATTTTATTTTCTTTATTTGTTTCTACTGTTGTGTTGTCCTGGTGCAGGCTGTGTTGTTCTGGTGTTGTGCACTGAGTAGCTACTTCTGTGTTGGTGTTGTTCTAGTCCAAGGTTATCAGCTTCTGTGAGTGTTTCTCCTTCTCTGTATTTTTTTTATTTTAATTGTTATTTAATAATCTGAGTTTAGAGAATTGCATTATGCTACATTTGATATTTGGTTCTATGTTGTGTTTTGTTGATATTAAGTGTCTCTCAGGCACCAAGTAAGTCCCTTTTCTACAAAGATGTGTTGTAGTGCTTTTATCAAGCTTGCTTTGATTTGACATTGTGCAGTTTGCTTTGATTTCAGGTCTGGTTCTTTTGGAATTGAACTTTGTAGTGCTTAGGGGAGGTCTTGTACCAGGTTTAGTCTAATTTCCTTATTGACATTGATATGCTTGTGTGGCTGCAACTATTGAAACTATTGATTTCTATTTACAATTAAGATTTTACTTTTCCAGACATATTTTTGTTAATGAAATTTGATATATATTTCCAGTTCACACTGATGTGGTTTAAGTAGGTTCATAAGCGGTTAAACTTTTCTTATATTACTCTAGTGATGTCTGTGACAAACTAGGAATTTACGTCACAAATTAATAGGTGTAATTAAGAAGATAAAAAATTAGAAAGGTTAACGTTCAAAACTTGGTTTCCCTGATAGTTATTAATTGGGACAAAAGAGCAAATCCAATATATTTCTGAAGATAAGAATGGTGACAACCAATCTATTGTTGAATAACCATTTTTACAGTGAATATCGTACCCTTTCTTGATGATTGGCAAGGCTGCAACTTACAAACCTAAGCAATAAAGAACACTGGTCAATGTGTTCCAAAGAAAATAAACAAAAAAATCCAAGGTTTTAAAAAATCCAATCCCTGTATGATCTTAATAATTGAATTTTCATTACAATGCTTCCAGTTGATTGTCTGGTAATGATATCTTTTTTAATTCAAGTTTTATTGATCATAAGTAAATTTGGTTATCCATGGCTAACTTTATCTTTAATTGTTGTTTTGAAGGTTCTTTAACTTTACTTAGTGGTGATCCTGGTAAAAAGTACTCTGCTGTTGCAGGTACGAATTAATTTTGGATGATAAAACTGGATATAAAAGTTTGATTATCAACTTTCTATAATGGTCTGGTCAATTGTCATTAATGCCTGATCTATTTGTGATTTTGAATTGGAAGATTGCAACAATCATTGCAAAAGAATGCAGTGATGATGAAGAATTAAAAGTAATAAAGATGAATTAAAAGAATGCAAAAGATAAACTACTTATACTCTGATTTGATTTCAGAGAAGAATTAAAAGTAACTTATGATGAAATTATCTGCTGCTGTTTGTGATTTGTTTTGAAGTCATTACTTACCTTAAAATATAGGCTATGTTCGGCAAGTCATTTCAGCTAGTTTTTAGCTTTTCTTACTAGATGAAAAGCTTGTTTGATTGTTCGGTAAACAAGTTTTTTTAGTAGCTTTTAACGTTTTTTGAAACGCTACTTGACGTAGCCAAACTACCATAATAAGAGATGCAGGTTTATTTTAAGGAAACAATTGATGGAATGTGAATTGAAACTAAATAATTGCAGAACACTCCCTAGTCCCTACTGTTAGGTTCTCATGACATTCTTTAGGTCATGGTTGCTACTTTGCTAATTTGGTTGGTCCCTATAGGAGGGTGTATGCAAGGTAGAAATGTAGGGGATGTTGGTCTTAAGTGGGCAAGGGAATTGGCATGATTGTGGGTAGCCTACTGCCAGCATGGCCATTGGGGAAAATTGGAGGGAAATTCTGTTTTAATGTTATGGAGAAATATTAAACAAGAGAAGGGAAGGAAGTTGTCACTAAGGAATGGATATGATAGAGTGGTTCTGCATTTCTCTTATAAAATGTTGTATTGTTGCTAATGTTGTCTTAAAAGTATGAGTATCTCAGTTGGAGAATTCCTTTATTGCAGCTGAGAAGTTAGAACAAGCTGAGAATTAGTTGGCACACTCACCACTAATAGGACCTGCACCTAGAAAGAAAGAGGTGAGTGACTATTGATCTATAAGCTACAATTAAGTAATTTTCTTCATTTGTTGGATGTTCTATATCGAGTTTTCCTTTGAATTATTGGAGTGTTTCATGCAATCAAACCGTTGAACTTTTATGCATAGTTGGAGTATTTCACTTTAGTAGCTATTAGACCAGCATTAGGTGGAATTTATTTGGCTTCCAACCACCAAAACACATCTAACTTATGCATTCCATGTTACAGCAAATTTAGCTACCCCATTAATATGTTCTAGTTTAGCACTTGTTAACTTTTCAGCATGCATGTTTATCTCTTACAATTAGCACCTTAATAACTTATATCTAGTCACTCAAAAGCTCCCAAATTAAGTTCCTACAAGACGGTATTGTTCATTGTTGAAAATGGATTCAAATTAAACCGTAAAGAAGGCAAACCTTAAACATGATATTGAAAGTATATATCAATTATTAATGAAAGCTAATATAACCTTCCTTGATGAACTGAACTATTAGAATATAAATAAGTGACCAGCTTATGTCTTATATCAAAATTGTTTTGTGTGACATCAAACAAACAGCCCCTAAATATCTAGTTCGTTTCGATTTTGTCATTTTAGCAACTGTGATACTAGACTCTGTAATATTGCTTACCTTACCATGCTTGAAGACTAATATTGTCTGGATTTACGTCTTTTAGGCTCTGAGACCTTCCATAGCATAATACACATTTGGCATGGAGGCATTGGGGAACTCAGACAAGGTAATTTAATCTTTCCTTTTCATAGTGACAGAATCAGCTACATAGGATGTTAAAAAGAATTAAGCTGAACATAGCTTATGTTGCATAAAACTTGTATCTAGCAGTTTTCTGCCATTGCTGAATTTTGTGACAGGAAAATCTTTTCCTGAGGACTCAGTGGCTCTAGTGAAATTCTTCTTTTGCAAGAGATGATATGTTCATTTTCTGGAATTATAAAGATAGCGTTTTCTTTGGTTTCTAGTTTCTATCAATTTGAGTATTCTAAGTAAGGACAATTCAGTCAAAGGCTATCCAATGACTTTTGCTAATTCTAGTGCAATAATCACATGCTTTTAATTAGAGAACTAGATAACAAACACTCGAGGTACTGAATTTGATTGCAGGGATGCAAAATTACATGTTTTTTTTTTTTTTTTGCCTGACAGATTGACTATTTTTCCCTGATTAGAATTAATCTTGAGTCATCTGAGTTTCAGCTAGAGTAATTTATTGCTTTTGTTAAATATTAAGCCTCTTGTAACCAGAATATATTTGATGTCTGTTGTTTTTGGACAGGGCTAGTCGTATTCTTGTTGCCACTTTCAGTCAAACAAGAACGTGTATTGCTTGGATTGGTGCATCAGCCTTTGCCCTCACTGTTTATCCCCTCACCCCTCTCACAGAGTGTTGTAGGTTCTGCACTTCTATTCCAGTAAGTTTGTTTTATTTTATTATTATTATTTTGATAGATAGCTGGTGTTTGGGGTGTATTTTTAAGTGTGTGGTCTGAATTCCAACACGTGTTATTCTAATGAAGGTGGTTGTTCTTTTTGAAAAGAACGAGAAAAACAATTCAGCAAAAAGCAGTGGCTAGAGTTTTTGAAACAACTCTTTCAGATGGTTCTGATAAGTCTTCCTCTTACTTGCTCACCAAGGAGGAGATCAAATCGTGTGCGACATCATTATCATCAGATGAAGTTCAAGGTCAATTCTATGTACCTTCTCATCGATTCTCTTTCAAAGTTTGTTTTGCTTTGTTATTTGTTTCTGTTTGGAAGCAGAGCAAATAACTCCATTGATGAATTTCATATCAATTTCTTTTACTTCACTTCATTGGTTCTTCTAATGAGATTCTGTTTTGTTGTTGTATCTGGAGATTTTTTGTGCTGTTTGGCTGGATTTGATAATGTTCAATTGAGTTTCAGTTCATAATTTGATTGACAATTGCGATTCATGTTACAAATTTATCGATTCTTTTGGAGTATTCAATTCATGATGTAAACTCAGAAATTTTGGTTTGTAAAAGATTGCAAGGAAGATTGATGTGAACCTCTTCCTACTCCGGTGACCGGAAATTGAATGTTGGAGTGGCAGCAACTGTGTTGTATCTCTAGCGCGCGAAGCTCGCGTTACGGTCAATTCCGGTGTGAATGAGTTTTGTTTTCTATAGCTCTTTTTTAATGTTGGAACTTGGATTCTGTATATATTGTCTTGTTTTTTGCATTTCAATTGTTTGATAAAATTCCTGACTGACCATTCATTATCTGCCACTTGGTTAAGTTTCAGTTAAGCTGATATGCTCCATCGTTTATCTGTGAGTTCTCTCTATCTCAACCACTCTCATATGAATGAGTTTTGTTTTTTGTAGCTTTCTTTTAATGTTTGATTGATCTGTATATGAATTGTCTTGTAGTGTTTGAGTGGGTCTTTAACTGCCTCTTGGTTAAGTTTCAGTCTGTTAAGCTGACATGCACGGTTGTTTATCTGTGAGTTATTTCTCTTAACCACTCTCACACGAAGGATTCTGTATATGTCTTGTCTTGTTTTTTGCATTTCAAGTGTATAATAAAATTCATGAGTGACCATTCTTTATCTACCTCTTGGTTAAGTTTCAATCAAGCAGATATTCTTTTGGTGAATTAGTTATGTTGATCTGCTCCATTGTTTATCTGTTAGCTAAGACCATAAAACTCACATGTGTATCTAGTATTTAGTGCACGTGTATCTAGTACATAACTAATTCAATTGTATATAAACTTATTTTTTCATTGTACATGTTTATACAGATTGATCCCTTAAAGTATGAAGTTTCTACAAGTTTATGTAATCAACTTGTGAATAATTTTATTACTTAAAAAAGACTAACTTTGTATATACAAAAGATATAAGAACAAACAAAACAGAAACTGTAACTTTGATAGAAGTTGTATATCACCCTCATATATCTAATACTTATTTGTTGCTGGGGTTGGAGGCCATATTATAAAAATGTCTTGCTTCAAATAAGGAAAATATTGAATATTCCGTACTCAATCCAATTGTCAACTCACGACCTTGAACTAGAAATTTTCCTACACCTTTTGCACTGTAACTTAAGTAAAGTAATTCCTTTTCACAACGAACGCTGCGATTCAGAGCTCGACGCTTCCTCCTTCGCCACCGTTGGCCACCGCCGTTTCCCTCTCCTCCTCAGCAAAGCTCTCTCTGTTTTTGTCGTGATTCTGTTTCAAACCGTAAAGATCTGAAACTTTTTTCATTTGATGTTTCGGTTTTGCAGGTTATGCCGCTACCTCCGTTGTCTCCATGACCTTTGCTGTGAGTATGCTGCGATTTTGAGCTCTGTTTTTTATTTTGTTGGTACGCTGCGATTTTGATTTTGATTTTCCTCTGGTTCCATTAAAACTACGTGTGATCATTATTGATTACTCAGAAAAGGAATTCTGAGATATGATTGACCGCACACACATAGCACGATTAAAATTGTGTGTGAAGTAATAGGAATTTCAAAAATTATCTTGAATTTCTTAATTTTATGAATAAAAAAATGCTATTCAAGATGCGCATCTACAAGAGATCCAACACTTTATTTGATATCATTTTATTTATTTCTTTTCCCCTTGAATGTTTAACATTAGTAACTATAGTATGTTTGTGTTCAAGGTTGGAGTTGATTTAGCTCTCGCAGCACCTACCAATGCTCGGAGGTGGTTTTTTTCAAGGGGTTGTTGAGTGAAGAGAGTGTGGTGGAACTTCATATTCCAGGATACCAGCCATAGTTGAGTTGTCAAAAGTGCCCTGGCCAATAACATATGATCTAGCACTCATGAAGAATGTGACATTTGGGTAGTGGGATTTGGTTTTGAGAAGAACATTAGTGGTTTGTCCAGGGGCTGTGAGGATAGTGTCAGTGCCAAATTGCTTAACATAAATTTCATCTACATCAACTACTGTGAGGGTGTGATTTGCAATGCTGAAGAAGAGTTCATCATTGAGTGCAACATTGATCAAACAGAGAAGGTATGTTTTCCCTGTCTTAACCTTTAGCTTGAATGTATTTGCAGAAGGCCAATATTTCCACATAGATTCGCAATATATTATATATACTATTCTTCATAATCTTGGGGATTTTTTTTTTTACTGCATTATCTTGGGGATTTAACCACTAGTAATCACATAGTATGGAGTATACTTGGGTTACTTTTTTTAGCACTTGATACCTTTAGCAGAACAGTTATACAATGGCTCCGGAAGTCCATTAATAGTGTTAGCAGTTGCTTTTAGGACTGCTGCCACGTTCCAAATTATCCATTTATTTTATGTTTTTAATATGCCAAAGTCTGTTTCCTTATTTTTAGGAGTTTGTTAATGTTCAGTTTTTTTAAGTGATTGAATCGAGGCTTGACTAGAGGACATGATGTTAGTGGTCAGTTATTTTTCAAGCCTTTATAAGTACGTTTTGAATTCAATGAAATAGCAACTTCTCTCTTCCTTCACATTCTCTGCTGAACTTATTTTTCTTCTCTTCAAAATTGCCTGTGTTTTTTCTACTGCAACTTTAAAAAACCAACAAATTGGTATCGTGAGCCCTCTTCTTACGGGACCTGTAGAATGGAAGGCGAAGCGAGTTTTTCCCAAGTAACTCCTTGAGTCTTTGATGGGGAAAATTACGACCTATGGGCAGTAAGAATGGAGTCTTATCTAGAGGCACTGGATTTATGGGAAGCTGTGGAAGAGGATTATATTGTTAATGCACTGCCTAAAAATCCCACCATGGCCCAAATTAAAAACCACAAGGAAAGAAAAACGAAGAAGGCAAAGGCGAGGTCATGTTTGTTTGTTGGTGTTTCACAAATGATTTTTACCAGAATCATGACCCTCAAGACACCCAAAGCAATTTGGGACTATTTGAAGGAAGAATATGCAGGGGACGAGAGGATACGAAGCATGCAGGTGCTTAATTTAATGAGGGAATTTGAGTTGCAAAGGATGAAAGAGTCTGAGACAATCAAGGAATATTCAAACAAATTGTTGGGTATTGCTAACAAGATAAAGTTGTTGGGCAGTGATTTTGCTGATTCCAGAATTGTTGAGAAAATTCTGGTAACGGTACCAGAGAGGTACGGAGCATCTATAGCTTCGTTGGAGAACTCGAAGGATCTATCTAAGATCACTTTGGCAGAAGTGCTACATGCCTTACAGGCCCAAGAGCAGCGAAGGTTGATGAGATAAGATCGTGTTGTCGAAGGTGCTTTGCCAACCAAGCATCATGAAGTTGAGAAGAAAAAAAAGAAGAGTTACAAGAAGAACCAACCAGCAAGCAGTGAAAAACAGTGCAAATAGTCACAACAAAGGAAAGGGTAAAAAGAAAAATTACCCACCTTGTAAGCACTGTGGAAAAATGGGTCATCCTCCTTTCAAATGCTAGAGGAGACTTGATGCAAAATGCAGCAAGTGTAACCAACTTGGTCATGAAGCTGTGATTTGCAAAGGAAAAATTTAGCAGCAAGAAGCAGATGCTCAAGTTGCTGATCAAGAAGAGGAGGATCAACTCTTTGTAGCTACTTGCTTCTCGGGCAGTGATTCAAGTGAGAGTTGGTTAATTGATAGTGGATGCACTAACCATATGACATGTGACAATGAGCTGTTCAAGGAATTAAAAAGTACAGAGACTTCAAAAGTCAGAATTGGCAATGGACAACATATAGCAGTCAAGGGAAAAGGCACGATTGCAATTGAAAGCTGTCTAGGCACAAAACTTATCTCTGATGTTCTTTATGTTTCAGAAATTGACCAAAATCTGTTGAGTGTTGGTCAATTGATAGAGAAGGGCTTCAAAGTTTATTTTGAAGATAAACACTGCCTGATAAAAGATGCTTCTGGTCAAGAAATGTTCAAGGTCAAGATGAAAGGAAAGAGCTTCAAACTTAATCCATTAGAGGAAAAGCAAGCTGCATTTCCTACCAGGGAAAGTGTCACAAAGATATGGCACAAGAGGCTCGGTCACTATCATCATCAAGGATTACTATTGCTTCAAACAAAGCAATTAGTGAAGGGTTTACCTGTTTTAGAAGAGCATCTTCCTCACTGCTAAGCATGTCAACTTGGAAAGCAGCACAGGCAACCATTTCCAGAAACAACTTGGAGAGCAACGCAGAAGCTTCAATTGATTCACACAGATTTATGTGGACCACAAAGAACACCTTCTCTCAAAGGTAGTCTTTACTATATTGTCTTCATAGATGATTTTACAAGATTTTGCTAGATTTTTTTCTTAAAATTCAAGTCAGAAGTGGCTGGAGTGTTTTGGAAGTTCAAGAAAATGGTGGAAAACCAAAGTGGCTGCAACATTCAGGTTCTACGTTCTGATAATGGAAAAGAGTACACCTCGGGAGAATTCAATTCATTTTGTGAGGATGCGGGCATAGAACACCAGCTTACTGCTCTTTACACTCCACAACAAAATGGAGTTAGTGAAAGAAGAAATAGATACATACTAGAAATGGCAATATGCATGCTACACGAGAGAAACCTAGCAAAGCAATTCTAGGCAGAGGCGGCAAATACAGCAGTTTTTTAGCAGAACAGGCTTTCGTCAAAGGCTATGAAGAATCAGACACCATTCGAAGCTTGGTATGGATATAAACCATCTCTTAACTTCTTGAAAGTGTTTGGTTGTTTGTGCTTCACCCATGTTCCTTAGGTTAAGCGTGATAAACTAGACAAGAAAGTAGTACAAGGTATCTTTGTAGGCTACAACACAGTGTCTAAGGCTTACAAAGTCTTTCATCCACACACAGGGAGTATTGTCATAAGCAGAGATGTGCACTTTGTGGAAAATGAAGAATGGAACTGGGAGCAGACAGATCAAGCCTCAAACCAACTAAATTTTCGTGTCACAAATGTTGAAGGGCAGAGAAATGAAGATTGGCAAAATGAGATGGTTGATGATGTTCCAGTTAGAGGCACTAGATTGCTTTATGATATTAATCAAATGTGCAACATTGCACTTTGTGAGCCTGCAGGTTTTGAAGAAGCAAAACATGATCAAAATTGGATGGTTACAATGGAGGCAGAGCTCTACATGATCGAAAAAAATAAGACATGGCAGCTTGTTGATAGACCTCAAGATAGAAAAGTCATTGGGGTCAAATGGGTGTTCTGGACCAAGCTAAATGTTGATGGCTCCATCAACAAGCACAAGGTGAGGCTTGTGGTTAAAGGCTATGCTCAGATTTTTGGAGTGGACTACTCAGACACATTTGCACTAGTGGCGAGGCTAGACACCATCAGATTGCTACTTGCTGTTGCAGCACAAATGGGCTGGAAAGTGTACCAGTTGGATGTTAAATCAGCATTTCTTAATGGTTTTTTGCAAGAAGAAATCTATGTTGAACAACTTGAAGGCTTTGTGAAGAAAGGAGAAGAGGACAAGGTTTATCTCCTCAAGAAGGCACTCTATGGGTTGAAGCTAGCTCCAAGAGCTTGGTACAGCAGAATCAATAATCATCTGCTAAGTTTAGGCTTTGCAAAAAGCTTGTCTGAGTCCACTTTGTACATCAAACACTGTGAGTTTGATATTCTTGTCATTTCTCTCTATGTTGATGATCTTTTGGTGACCGGAAATAAGGCAACTGTAATTGATGAATTTAAGATGGAAATGATGAAAGTATTTGAGATGACTGATCTTGGTTTGATGAGTTATTTTCTCGGAATGGAGATCAAGCAAAGTCAAGATGAAGTTTTCATTTGCCAAAAGAAGTATGCAAAGCAAATACTCAAGAAGTTTCATATGGAAGATTGCAAGTCAATGAGCACTCCTATGAATCAAAAGGAAAGGTTCCGCAAGGAAGATGGATCTGAAAAGGTTGATGAGGCATACTTCAGGAGTTTGATTGGGTGCCTAATGTACCTTATAGCAACAAGACCTGACATCTTGACTGTTGTGAGTATTTTATCTCGATTTATGCACTATGCAAGTGAAATACACTTGACGGCTGCTAGAAGAGTGATTAGATACATCAAAGGGCACAATCAACTTTGGCATCAAGTTCAAGAAGAGCAAGGAGTTAAAGTTGTTGGGTTTCTCTGATAGTGACTGGGCGGGTGCATTGATGACATGAAAAGCACTTCAGGATACTGCTTTAGTATTGGATCTGGAGTTTTTTCATGGAGTTCGAAAAAACAGGAAATAGTGGCTCAATCTACTGCTGAAACAGAGTTTATTGCTGCAACCGCTGCTGTAAATCAAGCTTTGTGGCTGAGGAAGATATTGGGTGATCTTAATCTTGAGCAGAAAGAAGACACTAAGATCTTTGTTGACAATCAAGCTGCAATAGCTATTTCTCACAATCCAGTATTCCATGGGAAAACTAAACATTTCAACATCAAGTTGTTTTTCTTGAGAGAAGTGCAGAAGAATGGTGTTGTAACTCTTGTCCATTGCAAAACAGAAGAGCAAATAGCTGATGTTTTTACTAAATCCCTACCAGCTAGCAAGTTCGAGATCCTGAGAATGAAACTTGAAGTTTGCAGTCTCTAAAGCAAGGATGAGTGTTAGCAGTTGCTTTTAGGACTGCTGCCACGTTCCAAATTATCCATTTATTTTATGTTTTTTAATATGTCAAAGTCTGTTTCCTTATTTTTAGGAGTTTGTTAATGTTCAGTTTTTTTAAGTGATTGAATCATGGCCTGACTAGAGGACATGATGTTAGTGGTCAGTTATTTTTCAAGCCTTTATATGTACGTTTTGAATTCAATGAAATAGCAACTTCTCTCTTCCTTCACATTCTCTGCTGAACTTATTTTTCTTCTCTTTAAAATTGCCTGTGTTTTTTCTGCTGCAACTTTAAAAAACCAACAAATAGTGTAGGCATCAGACACATTTGGTCCTCCACCTGTTTGCATTGCTTGTGTAATAACTGCCTCAGGATCTGCATTCCACCAATCTCCTGCAAATATTTTGTTATATGTCAAAGTAAGGTCATTCCTAAAAGTACATGCATGTTACATGGGAATACTGTGGTATGATGTCACAATCATTTTCTAATTACCAAAGATGATGGGAACTTCATTGTAAGGTTTGGTAAAAGGATATGGAACTCCTTGCTTGGGAAGAATGATGATGGACCATACAGAGTTGATCTTAACCATGAAATGTGGGCATGCCAAAAGAGAGTGCCTCTCTGGCCAACAATGGTGTAATTGTAGACATAACTTTGGCCTGTTTGAATGGGGCAGGTCCATTAGCCCACCCTGATTGAAGCTGTCGAATGCCATGCCTATTTGGAAGGTAACCAAGTTACATGAAAGTTCAATTTGCAAACTATGTAATATGTTCAATTGATTTATAACTAAGTTCTTAAATAAATAAATTTTACCAATGGATGGAGATTATGTTCTGAAAATGGTTAACCACTTTCATAACAAGACGATCACCCTCCCTTGCTACAATGTGGGGCCCAGGAAACTGACCATTCACTGTGACCATGCTCTTTGTGTGGCATAGTCGTGATACATTTTGGTCAGATTTTTTGTCTGATTTTTTTATTCTTGATTGCTTTATTTAACTACTAATTAATTGTATGTAGTTTTCACCTTTTTTTTGTCAAATTTATTTCCAGGAAAACAGCGTTGCCTCAATTTCACATATGCATAAAGTCCACTAGTTTGAGAAATTTAAGCTGTGAGAACTATTCGCTTATCATTGTTAGTTCCTGCAGCCACTTTGGTGTCCTAGAAGGTCTTTTTTTTTTTTTTTTTGCGGGGTGTATATCATTTTGTTTTTATTGGGTTATCACAAATCAGAACCCATGCTAAGTCGTGTTATTTTTATAATTTCTTTTTTGTGTGAGCATATTTCACATTCTAGTTTTGTCCCCCCTGCTTATGTTCTTGAAAGCTCAATTGATCTTGCAGTAGGACCTGTTTCTATCACAAATCAGAACCCGTGCTAATTCGTGTTATTCTTGTATTAGCTCAATTGATCTTGCAGTATGTAATTTTCACCTTTTCTTTTATCAAATTTATTTCCAGGAAAACATTGTTGCCTCAATATCACATATGTATTGTGTCCACTGGTTTGAGAAATTTAATTTGTTAATTAGCTGTGAGAACTATTGGTTATCATTGTTAGTTCCTGCAAGAAGTATTTTTTTTTAATTTGGGGGGGGGGGGGGGGGGGGGGGGGGGGGGTTAATATCATTTTGTTTTTATTGGGTTATCACAAATCAGAACCCATGCTAACTCGTGTTCTTCTTATAATTTCTTTTTTGTGTGAGCATATTTCACATTCTAGTTTTGTACCCCCTGCTTATGTTCTTGAAAGCTCAACTGATCTTGCAGTAGGACCTGTTTCTATCACAAATCAGAACCCTTGCTAACTCATGTTATTCTTGCATTAGCTTTTACTTCAACATTCTTTGTTGGGATCTTTCTAGACGCTCATGGAATTCTAAGGTAATCACTTCCTTATTTTCATTTTTTATTTGGAAAATGACAAAGGAAAAGGGGTCGCATCTCTCATGTAAGGTATGAGGTAGTCTTAAATGATTGCAGGCTAGGATTTATAATTGATTTTCTATTGAAGCTAGACAGTTCTTGTTGGATCTGTTGTCAATATCCTTCTTGTAAGATTAACTGCAATACGCAAGTTACAGTCCATTTCTTTAGCTTTAGAATTCAAATTAGTATTGATTTTTTATAATCGTTAAAATTTTATGACATCAGGCTGTCAAACCATGTTGTGAAATCAGGCTGATAAAAAATCATTGCTAAAGTGTTTTCACCAGTATCTGTGATTTCTTGTCATATTTATTCCTAGACTATGGATTTCATTACCAAACATAATAAGAATGAACTGTAAATTTTTAGTGTGATTTTTCAGGTTTCAAAACTATGTACTCTTTTTCTAAAAGCTGTTAGAAGTACACTTGGTTCTGAAGGTTGGGATGCTCTTGTTCCAGGAGCTGCTTTAGGAAAACTGGTTCAGGTACCACTACCAAGTTGCATTAAGAAATATCATGTATAGACAGTATAGTGTTATTATGATATTTACTCTGTGATTGTATGAGAAAAACTACTGCAAGATGTATGAGAAAAACTTGGTGCTGTAGCCGTGTTTTAGTTTCTATAGTTAATACAATAGCAGTGATTATTTTCATTTTGTTATGCAGAATCACACTGATACGTCCTATAATACAATAGCACTGATTCACATTTTGTAAGACACTACAAAATGGCATTTGTGCATCACGAGAAGGAGTGGAAATCGGAAGCTGCAAATTGTGAATGCCACAAATTTGAAGCTTGAGGCTTCCATCAAGCTTCTGTCTTGGGTTCCTTATTCATTCCAGGGATGCCTGTGAGTGAGGGGGTGCATGAGTGACAGAATATATGAAATGTGTGATGTCGTGGATGATGATGGAAAGAGTGTGATGATGGGTCTCTAATGCAATGCAATGTGTGCAACAATGACATGCTAGGAGGGGTGAGTGAAATCCAATTTTAATGTGTGCTGTAACAGTATTTGATGGGTCCTCACTTCACACTTTTCTTTTTATAAAGTATTATATTATGATTATGATGAATAAAGTACATTTTTATATCTGCGCAACAGATAGAATTTTTCATACATTGCATATATTATGTCTATTTCTTTTTATAAAGTATCATATTATGATTATGAGATAAAGGCGATGACTTGCAATCTTGTTAGATACACCAAGTTTTGTATCCTACAATAGATCCCAAATTTTTCTACAAGTTCTCATTTTTTATTCTCTATTTTACTTGTAAGTACTATTCTACAGCCACATGTATTTATGGGGTTTACAATTGAATGCATTTTACTTGTAAGTACTATTCTTATAACATGGTCACGTGTATTTATGGTATTGCCAATGATTGCCATTTGTCTTCTGCATGTATTTTTGAGCTTTATATCAAGAATTGTTTTGATATTTTTAACCAATGTAAAAAGTCTTTTCTGCACTATTGTTTACCTGTTAGCTAAGACCATAAAATTCACAAGTGTATCTAGTATTTAGTGCACGTGTATCTAGTACATAACTAATTCAATTGTATATAAACTTATTTTTTCATTGTACATGTTTATACAGATTGATCCCTTAAAGTATGAAGTTTCTACAAGTTTATGTAATCAACTTGTGAATAATTTTATTAATTAAAAGACTAACTTTGTATATACAAAAGATATAAGAACAAAAAAACAGAAACTGTAACTTTGATAGAGGTTGTATATCACCCTCATATATCTAATACTTATTTGTTGCAAGGGTTGGAGGCCATATAATAAAAATGTCTTACTTCAGATAAGGAAAAAATGAATGTAAGTAAAGTAATTCCTTTTCAGTTTTCACAATAAAAACAAAAAGAAAATATTTTTTTTATATGTCCCTAATCTTATTAATATTAAAGCTAGAATAGTCTCCTACCCTTTTTCCAGCCTAAACTTGCACCCTTAATGAAAATATTATATCTCATGTGTCATATTGTTTATTCTTTTCTTGGATGGACATATTTTGTCTCTGGAATAAATGAAATTTTGCAGAAACATTAGCAGATGAGTAATGAACATTGAACTTTTAGGTTTAATATTTCTATTTTGTTCTCATATTGGGACGTTTTTTTTCATGGTTAAAAGGATAGAATGGTTTCTTCCCTATGAGCATTATTTTTGTGTGCTCTAACATTTCGCATCAATGTTATCGGGGATCAAAGTTATTGTACGTGTCAATTAGGTACTCTCTATAGGGCTAGGAAGGATTGTGCCAAATTTGATTTTTAGGAAGCATACAAATAATGCTACTACATGTTCAATTACTAGGTTTGATACTTATGATAATTAGTAGTGTTAAGATATTTTAGGAGTGAGACAATACTTGACAGATGGTGTTTAATAATAATGATTTTCTATGCTTTAGTATTAGATGATTGTGTCTATATCTTTACATTTGTGCCCAGCCTTTTTGGTTTGCTAAAATTCTAGATATTTTAGGTGGTTCTAACTTATGAGGATATGGCTTAGTTTCCCTTTTTTTAATTATTATATATGCAAGAGGGATATTTGCAATTAACCTTAACGCCTAAAGAAAAGGTTTTTCCTAAAGTGAGAAGTATTAGTAAATGTGTTTAGGACCAATAATAGGAATTTTTAATGTGTTTTATTTTTTCCTGATGTTACTATTCTAGGGAGAAGCTATTTTATTATTTTAATTATGGTATAATTTAAGGACCATATTTTAATTGTAATGTTTCTGATGTGAATATATGTTTCCATCAGTTTTCCTCCTTCTACATTTTGCATTTTCTTATTCTCTCTTGCAAATAAGAAAACATGTTTAATGCCTTTTTCTTCTTTCTCAACTAAAAACAATTATATGAGATTACAACTCAAAGTACATAAAAATATAAAATTGAGAAATCTGATTAGTCATTTGCATCCTATTTCAAAAATTTAAACTTTGTTTTCTTTGATGAAAAATAAAATCAAAGTTTTAGGTGTTCTTTCTGGCCTATTGGCTTCTTGAGAAAAATAGGTACACAGTGAATGCACTGAAAAATCAAGGAAAGGAATAACTGTTTTTATGAGCAGCAAGGTAGAAAATTGTGTTCATTTTGAGATTTGTCCTATCTTTTGATTAGATTATTTTCTGATGAAATATTATAGCTTGGTTTATCTCTTGCACAGAAGAAGAGCTTTGTAGGAAAAATGCACCCAAGTGGGTTAGATGTTATCATAGCCAAAGAGTTAGAGTTCTTTCGATCTTTTGCTTTAAATATTATCCAAGCTAATATGTTTGACCTAAAATGGTTAGATCAGAACATAGAATGCTTATGTACGGGAAAAACTAAAGCCTTGGCTGGAAGGAGGGGAGGGTCCAGAAGAAGAGTTTTGAGGGTGGGGTTGTTGGTTGGGGTTGGTTTCCTCATGTTAATATGTGCCTCATTTGCAATGTTGCACACCAATTCCTTTCCTTGTGAAATGTAATGTGCTATCTATCTGTTTTCTTATGTACTCTAAACATATAGTTTGTCATTTTTTAACTTGTTATATATACAAGTCTATAATAACTAGAGTATGGGGTCAATTTGTTAGCAAAGCTTGCTACTGGGATCTTACTCTTGATCTTATTTAGTGAGATTTAAGCTCTCCTTTAAAGGAATTGGGTGGTGGAACTTAAATCAAGAGAATGTGACATATTAGAGGGTAAAAGCCAAATCAAGTGAACAAGTATGAGTGTGTGAGATCATTATGTTAGTGCATATACATGAGAATATTATTGTGGGACTTTCTTTTTTTGTTCACTAACATTTTATGCATAGATTTTATCATGATTTTTAATCCAAGATTCAAGGAAGAATAAGAGATGTTTCATTGATCTTGAAAACAATGCATCAACAATTAGAGCACATGAATACTGCATTAAAAGAAGAAATAAAGGAAGGATATAACATAGGCAGAGTAAGCAAATCGCAAGCTTAAAACAAAATTTAGGATGAATAATGGTGGAAGGTGGCAAGTTAGCTAATATCCTGATTATAGAGAGGATTTTGAATAATAGGAGAGTGATATTGAGGTTTCTGGCCTAGAAGGGGTTCAAGAGAAATGAGGAGCTGTTGTGGCTCAAGCACAAAGTCACAGTTCTTCAACAAAATGTTGGTGTTATATAACAAATGTAAAGATAATTGGAGATCACTTTAGAGCTAATTTGTTTTTGATGTGCTATAATTGTTCATAGGTAAGATGATTTCCTAGCTTATAAAAAAATGGTAAGATAATTTCCACCTATCCTTCTCTTATGTATTTCTCTTTTATTCTTAATAATTTCTTTTTTTAAGATAAAAATAAGAAGAAAAAATTATGGTAAGATACCATATCTGACAATATCCATGGAAAAGTTTATAGCTGTTGTAAGACTAAGTGCAGGGTTTTTTTGAGTTGCTGATGAAGATCATCTTATATATGAATGAAAAAGAAGTTCAAAATTTAAAGCATAATTTTGTTAGATAAAAAACTAGGTGTAGAATTCTCAATCGGAAGGAATTATATTTTATTCACATACCTCTCTTAGATACTCAGTAACTAGCATGTGGGGCTTCTTGTTAGTAACAGCTCCAAGAAACTGAACTATATTGAGGGATCTTACCAAAGTCGATGCCAAGGTATATATATGTCTAATTTTATTTTAATCTTTTTTTTGTTAATTATAATTGCTAAATTGTATTATTGACTCTACTGTGTAGATGACCATAGTATGTGGTTGACAATTCAATGCTAAACATGAACTTGGACTATGGTGGCTCCCTCATTACTCTTGAACTATTATTTCTAATCATCTGATGTGAATGTTTTATGCACGATCTGATGATTGCATTTCTAATTACTTGGTATATCCATTTTCTTTAAGTATCTATTTTGCTTCTTCATTTGCACTACATTTATTAGGTTAGCAATATTAATCATTACCAACAAGGTTTCACATTTTGCTAAAAAATTGATTGTTTATTTTATGTAACATTATAAATGGTTGATTTTGGCTATCTATTTTTTTTAGATTGAGAGTTTAAACATTGGAAGGCTGTTTGTTAGCACAACAACAAGAGTGATGGTGCATGTTTTGATTTTCTTACTCCAGTGTTAAAGAAATATATTATTTCCAGGACATCATGACTTATGCATTGATTTGATTATCAAGAATTCAGATTCACTAGGCCACTTCATTATTATTCATTTCAATCATTGAATCTTTCAGTATATATATCAACATGCTGGAGACGTAATTGAAAATCTTAGAATTGATTTCCAAACTAAAGCTTTAAATTGATTAGTTCTTTGACACCTTGAAAGTTGTTGGTGTTATGTGTAACACCCTTATTTTCACTTTCTATATTTGATTGTTTGTTTATTTTTAGCGTTGTTTTTAAGAATCAATAAGCCCATATAAGATAACAAAATATTGAATCACATTGTTGTGACTAATATTTTGTATTTTATATAATTAAATTTTTTAATAATTATCTTAGATAAATTATTTTTACTCAAGATTGAAAATGGATTGTTGGCCTTGTTAGTTTATATTAGTAACCAAAATAAAATTATTTTCTTATTATTATTAATTCTAAAAACTTATTTTATAAAAGATGAAAAAGAAGATAAAATTTTGTAAACATTTTCTTTTTTGAGTGGGTAGAGACGTACAAAAAAAATCCTACGGCCCAATATTACTATAAAAAGCCCATAGTTATTATTATTATTAATTCTTAAATTACCTAATTATATTTAAAAAAAATGAAATATGTGGATAATAATACCGGAAGCTTCGTCCAGCACAGCAAGCCTTGGAGCTCAAGTTTTATTTAAGTAAGATAAGATCAAATTTTTTGCAATTAAAATAATTACAAAAATTGAATTTTACGCCACCTGATTAACAGTGTTGTTAAATAGTGACCATGGCGGGTTGTGGTGGCGGATTTTTCACAGACCGCCATTTTATGGCCGTGGCATGGCGGGTTTCACATGGCGGGTTATGGCGGCCGCTTTTCATATAACGGCCATGGCGGTAGTAGTGGACATGGCAGAGTGGGAAGAAGAAGAAGATGAAAGAAGAGAGACAGCGGCAGAAATCTAAGGAGAGGGAAAAAGAAAAAATGGGTTTTGGGTCATTTGACCCGACCCAAACCAGTCCTAAATTAAAAAACCCTAAAAACCCAACTCAGGCCCAAATTTAAAAGACCCAAAACCTGACCCAACTCATGCCCCAAACAGTAAAAAAAAATAACTGCCCATCTAAAAACCCTAGCTACTCGTGCTGTCTCCAGCAAACAACACCTAATCAGTGACCACCCACCTCTGGCGACCACCCAACATTGACCGTCATTGGCGACGGCGATCTCCAGCAACGACGATCTCCGGTGACGATGATCTCTAGCATCTGCCCTTTTCTAGCAACCTCAACCTTTCTATTTCTCCTTTTTTCTTTGACTCAGTCTATATTCTCAACCTCTCTTTTTTTCCCTTTGACATCTGTAACTACTCAATGCTACCTCTACAAGGAAGTTATATATATAGGTCCGCCATGGCTTCCGCCATTTGCCACTGATATGAACCTGCCAAGGTCCAATTATTTCAAATATCATTTGCACTGGATGGTAGGCTACTTGACAAAAGTGAAAGCTAAAACAAGCAAAAAGGCTTTTCAAAGCTTAATCATGGAGATGCATGCTGAAGAAGGTTTAGCTAAACTAGAGCCCAATCCAAGAAATGTCTCATAACTGCAATTTGAAGATTATTTCAACAAACTTGAAGACAAAAATTTGGAGAGCAAAATGAGTCCAACAGATAATACACAAGATGCATCTATGAGCTGGAATTTATTTGGGTGGATTACTTAGTTTTTGGGCTAAGTAGTTAGTTAAGCCCAATTTTCCTATTTTTCATGTAATTTTCGTATTTATTTTTGGGGGAATAAGTTCATATGTCTTTTCATCTTTTCTAGGACAAATTTTAGTGTTTTTAGGCTTCCTAAACCATTATGATGGTTAGTGGGACTTAATGAACCATTGTGATGGTTGGTGGGACTTCATGAATGATTGTGATGGTTTGTGGGACTTCATGAACCATTGTGATGGTTGGTGAACCATTGTGATGATTAATGAACCATTATGATACTTCATGAACCATTGTGATGGTTAGTGGGAAGCTTAGTGGGAAATAAATGGTTAGCGGGATGTAATTGCTAGTGGGCAATTAATTCCTAGTGGGAACTCACTACATGTACTTTAAGGGTTGCTTAGTGCAACCCATAAATAGGAACCTCTTGTAAGCTTCCATGGCAGAATTTGCAAATCAATCAAATTGAGTGTTTCTCCTTTGTGAGAGCTTCCCCTTTGTTCTTGGGTTAAGAACTTTATAGTGTTGGTTCTACCGGCAGGTCGCGGTTAGGGTCACGCTTTCTTGATAACTTTGGTTCTACCAGCAGGTTGTGGTTAGGGTCAAGTTCCTCTTTCTATCCTTTACCTGTTTTCAAGATGATCCGTTAAATAGATTCGTGTCAGCCGCTATGCGATCCGCCATTTTTATATGGCTGATTTTGGGCTCTCCGCCATGCTCCGCCATCCGCCATTAACAACACTGCTGATTAAATTCCCATTCTTTGTTACTCTTACCCAAACTTAATCTTTTCCTTCTCCCTGATTGTTGCGCGTCTCTCTCTCCCCCTCATATTTCATTTTCTTACTCTTTAAACACACACAGACCAACCTTTCTTTCTTATTCTTCTTTCTTCTTCCTCACCTCCACACTCACAAAGAAACTCCATTGAAGCAACTTTAAAGCTTCCAAAGCCTTTTCCTTAAATTTTCAAGAACAACAAAGCTTGAAGCACATCACTTCATCTTCTCTCTTGGACATGAACGAACCTCACTCCTAGGTAGGGGGAGTGAGATTTGATTCTTTTCTTTGTTTATCTATATTGATGGTGATTTCTATTTTCATTTAATTGTTTAAATTCTCTTCTTTTCTTACTATTTCATTTGCTGATTTTGCTAAGTTGCTTTTACTGATCAAGTTGCCAAATTTTCTTTTGTATTCCTGCACTCGCATAATAGTTCCTCTGTACCTTTACTTGATTTGGCATTTGACAGTTTATTTTATTTTATTTTTCCTTCGCGAGTAGTTTTATTAAACTAACAGTTCTATTTTTGTTTTAAATACTTTTATTTTTCTTTAAATCCCACTTACGTCAGCGGAGTGTGTGCTAGATTAAGTGGACTGGTGAGATATTGTTGTGGCTTAAACCTGTTTATAATTTTTTTATTCTGTTTTAAAGTTTTAATTTGTTATTCTGTTTTAAAAGTTTTTAATTATTATTATTATTATTATTATTATTATTATTATTATTATTATTATTATTATTATTATTATTTTGTTATTGGAGCCATACTTCGGTTTTGGAATGGTCTCCTTTTTACGGGAGATTATGTCTGCTCCTTAATTAAGCTTACTTATTGTATTTTAAAGTTACGATGATCCTTTATGTGTTTACCTCAACTCAAAAATTTAATCTTTTTCACCAAAACCTTCCTATAACTCTCGGCTTTCACGCTAAAAGCAAGAAGAATAATTTTTTATTTTATTTATTTTACTTCTTGAATCTTCAAACAGATGCCAACGGAAGAAAAAAAAAATATTATTGTAATAGTAAAAATAAAATAATATGCTTGTGCTTACCTCTGATGGTTTCGGGTTTAATAGAGAATGAAGAAACATTGGTTTAACTTCATGATAATGACTTCACACATAATCTTATTACTGAAACTTTGTTTTTGAAAAAGATTGAATCTTGTTACTCCTTAATTGGTCTCGGGTTGGGCAAAGAAAAAGGAAAGAAAAATTGTTAGTTTTTGTGATGATAATCTTAACACTAAATTTCATTACTTAGTAATAGGTTTTTGATACGAATTTGGTTGTTTCTAATTATTCACGGGTTTTGAAGGAAAAAGAGATACTACTATTTTAAATAAATAAATAAATAGTTAGAATAAAAAGTGTTTGTAAATTTATTTTTGAAAGAAAGATGTTTTCTTAAAATATACAAAGTTCCTTAGAATAAAATTTAGAGGAAATCCGAAGTATGCTCTGTGGTTGCAGTTTCATCTGACCTTCTACATCAGAAAAAAGATTTTCTCACTACTATGGAAAATTCTAAGTATGCTCTATGGTTGCAGTCCAACCTGATCTTCCATATCAGAAAGGAATTTTCCAATATTAAAATCTATTTATGTTTGTAAGGGAATAATTTATTAGAAGTTAGAAAGTTATTTCTTTTTAACAATTTAAGTTAAGGAATTAGATAAGAAGAAAGGATAAAACAAATTTAAAAGTTTTTAATAAAATAGAAGTAGAGATAAGTTAAACAGTAGCTAATTTAAATTAATCATTAGTGAAATTAAAAATTAAGTATCTAATGTTTTGCTTAAGTACTTTGTGATATTACATAAATTCTTATATTAGATACTTAATATATGATAAGATAATTTATTATGGTGTAATGTATGTGTGATATTATGAATCTAATGTGTTAATATGTAACATGATATGCTGATTGTACTCTGATAACATTGTTTATCTCTCTGTAAGGCATATGTGCTGATACACTGTACTGGTGCTCAGAGAAGCAGAGACCAGGGATATCTTTGAATTTATAATTGTTATGTTTTTATATGCTATGATGATAAATCTCTGCCTGTTGAGGTAGAGATATGTTTTATATATGGATGAGAATGACCCGTGAAAAATGAATAACAATCTGCGGATGTATTCCGAGAATGCATTCTAGTTACATAACTTGGTGTAGCCAAGTTAGGCGGAAGGCCTGATGGGAGATGGAGCGGGAAGTTACGGTCTGGTACACCGCGAGTTGATATGTGTGACCTTGGCTAAGGTCTAAGGGGTGGAAGGCATCGAGTGTGTGACGTCCCAATGGGTAGGTCGGGCCCCTATGTTACGGGACTGATAGTGCCAGCTTGTACACCTCGATAAGCATAGAGACAACTTCATGATGATGCAGAGGGTATACCTTGTGATATGATATGGATGTGACCCCGTGGGGGAGATTGCCCCATGATTGAGTATGCATACTGATATGATTATTGATATTGAGCGACACCGGGAATGGTGTCGAGTACCATGTGGATTGTGGAGCTGCACATGTATGGGACTGTGGTAGCAGTTGAGGTATACTTACTCCCAATCACTTCCCGAAGGTGGAATTGTGATTGATGATTGATCAATGGTGGAGTATGGATCCATATTGCGTTTGGAAGGTTGAGATGTTATGACGAGATATACACTAGGTCCCCTGCTATTATATTATTTGATGGTAGTTATACCATTAGTAATACATATATATATATATATATATATATATATATATATATATATATATATATATATATATTAGAATCAAGTTTCACTGCTTTCTCTTTCTTGTTGTGTATGTACTTGTTGATTGGATATGTGAAGATGACGGTCATGCCCAACGATCGAGCTCTCCTACGGACACGGTTATTTCAGGGATTGCTGAGACTGACGAGAAGATACAAGACTTAAAAGCTAGTTTTATTCATTCTTTTTTTTGGGTAGAAATTGTGTACTGCTCTGACTATGATTATTTGATGTATGGGTTGGGATTAGCTAGTACATAATTTCTCTGTATTTATTTTGTGATATGAATTGATGTTTATTTAGAAGAAGATCATGGTTCTTTATAAAATATTTTCTATATTCTAAATAAGCTTAATGAACGTTTCATTAATCGCGAAAAATTCATCCTCATTTTTATAATAACTAAAACAAATAAAACCTTAATGTGAGTTTTGTCTAATGTAACGGGTGTTACATTATGTATTGTTTTGTTTTGATAGCATTATATGTCTTGCAATTAGAGAAGCAAAACAATTGGACTGGAGAATGAGAATGAGATAGCTAAGGTAATAGCTTTCTGTCTGGAGCACTTGCATCAGTTGGCAAGGCTCATTATTACCTAAGAAACCTGTTATCTCCCTTCATATTTGAACTTGGTTTGCTTGAGTTACGAGTCACAACATTCCTTATGGACTCCTTTATGGATTTAAAACTCCTGCATTAAGTTTAATGCATTATTCAATAAAATCATCTCCTTAATTCTTTGCTTTGAATGCTTTAACTTCCTAGGCATAAATTTTGTCTTGTATATTTTTGTTTTGTTTGGTCAGTTATCCTTTTTTGTGATGTAGATAAGCATAACCAATTCTTTCAAAACAGAGAGAATAACGAAATAGTGGGGGTGAAGGATAAGAGGTTTGAATATGTTTATAGAATTTGCGGGAGGGGGGGTTACCATATTTTCACTAGAGGTTATCATTTTTTATACAGTAATGATTACGAGACCATAGTCTTTGATGGCATGGAGTTACAATATTAGAAATTGACCTCCTTTGCATGATTTTATCTACTTCACAATTGCTGAAAATTTGGATTAGGTTCCTCTGCCCTTTTTTTTATTTTATTATAATTGAAAGTCCTTAAGTCTTTATTTTGTTTATCTTCAACTCTTTCAATTTGGTGTCTTGAGATTTTGCTTCTGTGAATCATGCAGCTTTATTCTTGCAGATTTTTTTTATTATAATATGTTTTTTCCATTTTGTTTATTTTGTTTATCATGCAGATTTTTTTTATTATAATATGTTTTTTCCATTTTGGTTCCTGTTCTTTTAAAGGGAGATGGTGTATTTACATTGGCAAAGATATATCAATTGTTAAGTGAATGATATATGTGTTTTACTTATTCTCTATAATTTAATATATATCAATAGAAAGGATTTTGGAATTTTGGGTCACATCCCCTATTCATGAGCAGAAGCTAACCTGTAATAAGCGAGGAAATTATCTAGGAAAGTTGTTGTAGAAGCTGCTGACTACCAGGTTAAGAAAGAGTTAATAAAGATACATTAGTATTAGTGTTCATGAGAATAACTTCAATATCTATTTTGCACTTTTTGATTCATAGGGTGGGCAGTTAGCTGTGATGAACCTAGAATCCAGAGCAGCCTTGCTTGCAGCAAAACAAGTGCCTAACAAGACAATTTGATATGTTTCTACTGTTATGCAATGTTTTCTTACGAATGTATTATAGTGGAATAAAAATTTTAAGTTTATTTCCATATTGATAGATAGATTTACATTTTTTAAGCCTTAATGTATTTTGTCAAGAGTTTGGAATGTTAGCTTCATATGCATCAGTTAATTTTTTTAGAGTAAATTACAGCAACACCCCCTGAGTTTTTATCAAATTACACATAACTCCAACCTTTTTTTATTGTCCTACACTAACCCCTTTAAGTTTGAAAATATTACACTATAACAACCCCTTATATGTTTGAAAACATTACTCAAATCTTACACTAACACCCCCTACAAGGGAGGTGAATGTCATGCATGTCTGATTTGGTATATCATCAGCAATAGTTGATGAACTTATGTTCCTTAGGTTTTGAATTTGGAATGTCCTCTTTTTCTTGTTGGTCTGGTACACTTGGCACATGATCAAATTTGTTTGATGCATTTTAAAGTTCATACATATGCATAAAGAAGAGTGAAAGTCCAGATCTTTAACTGTCCAATTTGGTTCAGCAGTTCAACAAAATGTAAACACATTTATTTGGTATTGATTTTTCTCTCCTACTAAAGGAAAGGAGCAATGAGTAGTAGACAGAACCAGAGAATCAGTCATCATGTTTTCTACATTTTAGGATTCTTTCATGGCTTCACTTTCTCTTAATTGCATGCCAAGTGTCCTCAATTCACTAAGCTGGGTTTAATTGTAGTTGTTGATGAAGAAATGGAGTCTTCTATACTTAAATGTTGTTTTACTTTTTATTCATCTCTTAATTGAAGGTGCCATACTACATTGCAATTTTTTTACCAGACCACACCCATTTTCACCTTGACAAAGAAAAGTCCCGAATTTGAAATAAAGATGCTAATGGAGGCATTTCCACCAGTTTTAGCTGATGTGAGCTTTATTTTCTATTAGTTTTTCAAAATATAAATTGGAGCTGATAATCAAATTCTGGAAGAGCCAGTAAAGGATCACTAGGGTCCTTATTTGAAGGATGTTCTTGAAGAAGAAACTTCCAATTTGATCAGACCAACACAAGCATACCTTAGTTTGTGACCTCGCCAGTAAATTTGATAAGAACTTGGCTGCAGCTGCTAAGTTGTCTAATGAGGTTTCTATCTTTATTTTTTGCTTATCGTCTGCTATGATTATTTTCCCTTACTTAATAGAAAAAGCCAATTTATATTTGACACTCCCTTGTCCTATCTAATACACATTAGTCTGGTAAAAGGCAAAAATAAAATAAAATTGTCCAAGTTAGATCTCTTTCAGATTTTAGTCAATCAAGACTACCTTTGTTGAAATAATGTTTGTTATTGACTTTGAATCACAGTTCATGCATTCCCCATTTGTCGCTTCATTTGAGTCATATTTCTTTTCTGAACATCTGATAATTTGTATTCCCTTTTAGTGTCAAATTCAGGCAAAGCTAAGAGGAGAGGTGGCTTCTTTGGAGGGACATGTTCTTTTGAAAAAGCCAAGAGATGCATTAGAATAGAATCTCTAAGGGGTAGTTTTGCAGGAAGAAACATAGGTTTAGTACATTACTTTGTTCAAATTTTGAAATGGTATTTCATTCTGCCTGATTTTTTACTTTTCTGGCTTACTTTTGTGGAGCGTCTCTTTATTTCTTCTTCTTTTTTCCCATTTATTTTTGGAGTGTGTCTCTATTTCTTTTTTTTTTTCCTATTTATTTCTGGGAAGCCATTTCAGTATTCATGAAGAAATTTCGTTTTCCTCTTCAACTCATGTTACTAATGTTGAGTATTCCTACTTAATATATTCCTCACAGCCACATGTGGAAGCTTTAGCACTAAGTTGACTCAAAATGAAGGAGAATTGATTCAAGAGAAGTTTCAAGTGTGCGTGTAAACTTTTTGTAAATTTTTAGAGGATATGCTTCAGAACTTTTTGCTCATAGTTATTATGATTTACTTGAACAATTTCTAAATTTTCACCCTTAAAGCTTTGACCAAAGTCCAATAAAATTCACAGTTTACAAATAAATTGTTCAAACTGTATTGCATAAATTTGTTAAGGCATTCAAGTTTGATAGAATGGCACCTTAAGTTCCTTCTTTTTCCTGTCACCTTTTACAAGATCATCATTGGTCCCTTTACATTTTATATAGTGAAATGAGATTGGTCACATTGAAAATTATTTTCTGTGATTTGTATTCTACTCTCTAATATATCAAAAATGATGATAATTATTCACTAATAGTACTACTATTTAACCACTGCAATTATTTTTCCTTCTTTAGGGCTTTCTGAAATAGTTTAATTTTCTAGTTCTTCCATTTAAATATACTGATATATATTTTTTGTTTTGACAAACAATTGTTTTCTAGTTCTGTATAGGCTTCTGAAGATGATGAAAAGTTGGTTAATCCAAAGAAGACTTTTGCTTGTGCAAAATCAAAAGTACTAGGGCTGTGGTCCTGAGAATTGGGGAGGTGCTTGAGGAACAAGAAAAAGCTTTAACTAACAGGTACTAACATGTTGTTTAATTACACAATTATATGTGTATGTGTGTATAATTTGCATTAATATTCATAATCAAGTATGAAGAATGTACACGAGAGAATCATATGTATGTGTATAAAAAGCAAATAATTAGTAAATAATACAATTTTAGGATAAAAAAGAGGGGTTCATTCTCTATATGAGGGACAGTGCTAGAAAATAACATTTCCTAAAAAGACCTTAAATATAATTATATTTGTTAAAATTTTTATTCTCTTATGAACTTAATTTCCTCATAACCTATATACAATCTTGACCTAGAAAATTTCAAACATTTCATATGTGTGAAAAATGCATAAATGTACAACCTTGGGTTCTATGACCACTGTTTCGGTATATTTCCTTTTTGGATTTGAGATGACCTAGCTAGAACACTCAAGTGAGTGTTCTGTCTAACTTTTTGGTCTCCTTAGGTCTTTATATGCGAGTGGTTACACCGATCATCCCATACTCAGGATTAGAAGTTAGTTTCTCCTATCGTGGAGTGGTGTGCCTTCCCGGGTATCGTGGGACATTGTTGACTTGATCGGTTTGACATAATCAAGTCGAATGGGGATTTGGCCTCCAACCTCAAGTGCGAAAGGCAAAGAGGCTAAATGGATTGGATGAGGATCTAACTTGGAGGGTACAAGCAAAAAGGCTAAAAGCAAAAAGGCTAAAAGGCTAATCCTCTAGCCTCGAGCTATAAAAATGAAGAAGGGTGCACAACACTCGAGCCTCAAGCTAGAAAAACGAATAGGCTAAGGTCAAACGGATTGGATGATGATCTGACTTGGAGGGTACATAGTCTTCCAGCCTCAAACTAAAAAGGTGAAGAGGCTAATGTCAAATGGATTAGAAGGAGATTCGAGCTTGAAAAGCTAAGAAGCTAAGGTTAAACGAATCGAATGGGAATTCGGCCTGGAGTGTACATAACCCTCTAATCTCGAGTGTGAAAAGCAAGAGCCTAATCAGATTGGATGGGGACCAGGAAGGTATGCTCAAAAAACAAAAAGGCTAGCCAAACGAATTGAATAGGATCCAATCCAAATGGGGATTCGTTCTGGAGGGTACACAACCCTCTAGCCTCGAGCTAAAAAAGCAAAGAGGCTAAGGGCAAACTGATTAGATGAGGATCTGACCTTGAGGGTACACAGTCTTTCAGCCTTGAGCTTGGCTAAGGTCAAACAGATCAAATGGTGATTCGACCCAGATGATACACAAACTTCTAACCTTGAGCTCGAAATGCGAAGAGGTTGGTTAAAAGAATTAGATAAGGATCTGACCCCGAGGGTACACTCAAAAAGTGTAAAGGCTAAGACCAAATGGCAATTTGACCTAGAAGGTACATAACCCTCTATCCAGGGTACACCTTCCAGCCTCAAGCTAGAAAAAGAAGCGGCTAAGGCCAAATGGATCAGATGGGGATCTGACCCAGAGGCTATAGCCTCAAGCTAAAAAAATGAAATGGCTAAAGCCAAACAAATTAGATGGGGATCCAACCCGAAGGTTAAATAGACCTTCAACCTCGAGCTAGAAAAGTGAAGAGGAGGCTAATGCCAAATGGATCAGATAGAGATTCAACTCGTAAGGTATACAAACTTCTAGCCTCAAGCTTGAAAAGTGAAGAGGCTAAGGTCAAACGAATAGATGGGGATCTGACCTAGAGGATGGTACACAACCCTCTAGCTTCGAGTGCAAAAATAGGAGGTCAAACCGATCAGACCCGGAGTGTACACAGCCTCTAGCCTGAAAAGTGAAAATCCTCGAGATAGAAAAGAGAAGAGGCTAAGGTCAAACGAATTGAATGGAGATCCAACATGATTACACAACCCTTAAGCTCGAAAAGCAAAATAGTTAAGGTCAAATGAATCAGATGGCGATCCGACCTGAAAGGTACATAGTCCTCCAACCTGGAGGGTACACAACCCTCTAACCTCGAACTAGAAAAGAGAAAAGGTTCAGGCCAAACAGATCAAATGGATATCTGATCGGAGGGTACACAAAACCTCTAGCCTCAACCTTGAAAAGCAAAGAGGCTAAGGTCAAACAAATCGGGAGGGGATCTGACCAAGAGGGTGGTACACAACCCTCTAGTTTTGAGCACGAAAAGCAAAAAGGCTAAACGAATTAGATGGGGATCCAACCCGAAGGGTATGAACAAAAAGCAAAGAGGCTAAGGTCAATTTGATCGGATAGGGATCTGACCCAAAGGGTACACAACCCTTTTAGCCTTGAGCACGAAAAGCCTCAAGCTAGAAAAGCGAAAAGGCTAAGGTCAAACAAATTAGATGCATATTTGACCTGGAGGTTACACAACCCTTCGGTCTTGAGCTCAAAAAGTGTAGAGACTAAGATTAAACAAATCGAATGGGGATTCGACCAGGAGGGTGCATAGCCCTCCATGCTCGAGCGCAATAAGCGGAGAGGTTGAACGGATTCGATGGTGATCAACCTGGAGAGTATGCATGAAAAACAAAGAGACATAAGGTCAAATGGATAGGATGAGGATCCAACCCAGAGGGTACACAACCCTTCAGCCTATAACTTCTTAGCTACGGTCAAACAAGTGAAATAAGGATCCGACCTGAAGGGTACATATCCCTCAAGTCTCGAGCACAAAAAATCAAGAGGCTCAGGTCAAACAAATCAAATGGGAATTAGACCCAATGCATGCACTCAAAAGGCGAAGAGACTAAGGTCAAACGAATCGAATGGTGATTCGACCTGGAGGGTACACAATCTCCAGTCTCAAGCTAGAAAAGAGAAAAGGCTAAGGCAAAATGGATTTAATGAGGATCCGACTTGAAGGGTACATAACCCTCTAGCCTTGAGCTAGAAAAGCAAAAAGACTAAGACCAAACGGATCAGATGGGGATCTGACTCGAAGGGTACACAGACCTCCATCTAGAAAAGTGAAGAGACTAAGGTCAAATGGATTGGATGGAGATTTGACTTGAAGTGTACACAAGCCTCTAGCCTCAAGTTTGAAAAGCGAAGAGGCTAAGGTCAAATGAATCAGATGGGGATCTGACCCAAAGGGTGGTACACAACCCTCCACCAGCTTTGAGTGCGAAAAGTGAAGAGGATAAGGTTAAACTGATAGGATGGGGATCTAACCCAAAGGGTATACAAAATAAAAACCTATTTTTAAAATTTTGTAAGGACTAAAATTGGCACCAAAAACATTGTGCCACATGACACCTTATGAAAGTGCCACGTGGCACACCTACAAGGCTAACACATGGTGCTTCCTTGTGGTGCCATGTGGCTGCCATGTGTCGTGCTGACATGGAGAACCATTCGCCACGTTAGCACTTAACGGATCCATTTTAACGTCAATGACTAAAAATGCTGATGAAAAATTAATTGATGACTAGAAGAAGTTAAAAAAAAATTGGGGAACTAAAAATTCGAATATAAAAAAGTTAAGGGACTAAAACTAAATTAATCCAAAATTAATTCATTTATGATAGGACATGCATCTGGGAGGGGACATACAAATTCAATACTATAAAAGATGAATATGAAAAATGAACCCAATTATGACAGGACTGCTTTGAGCCCTGAAAAATTTCGAACAGGGAGTACACTCAGGATAGGGAGAGGACATGTAATTAAAGCTTAGGTTCGTTTGGGATGGTTCCGAATTTTCAACTTTTTGTTTTTAAATGCAAGTTTCAAAACTTGAATAAAATGGAGATGAAATAATTTTGGCTTAAATACAATTGAGCAAATTACAACAACATCCCCTGAGCTTTTATCAAATTACACGTAACTCCACCCTTTTTGATTTTCCTTCACTAACCCCCCTTTAAGTTTGAAAGCATTACACTAACACCACCTTATATGTTTGAAAACATTACATTGATACTCCCTCAAATCTTACACTAACACCCCTACAAGGGAGGTGAATGTAATGGTTAAAAAAGTAGGGGATGCTTGTGTAATTACACGAAACCTCAAGGGGTGTTGTTGTAACACCCGACTACTTTCAAGATCATTGACTGTTCCCAATAACCAACACCAGACTTTTCAGCGTGATTTGTCATCATTCACATGCTTTCCGGAAAACTTCCTAGAAGGTCACCCATCCCATAATTGCTCCAAGTCAAGCACGCTTAACTATGGAGTTCTTAAGTGATAGGCTACCAAAAAGTAGATGCATCTTGTTGGTATAGGTAGTACCAATTATTTTCTTTTAAATCATCCTCAATTGTACAGTCTCATACCTGCACAACCTCCGGATCCCTCTCTTTCAGATGTGTATTTGAATCACTCATGCATCCCTTCCACTAGAAGCCTGTCAGGACTCCGCTCCTTGTCCGTACCTTTTCTCTTTGGCACCAATGATCACTCCCTGGCCTCGTCAACACCCGGGATGTTACAGTTATTAAAATTTGCTCAATACAATTTTGGTCCCTCTATTTTGCTCATTTTAAAATTTTAGTCCCTCCATTTTAAAATAGAGACATTTGGTCCTCCTATTTTAGAAAATATGCAATTTTGGTCTAATTCTCAATTTTACATACATTTTATTTTGGTCCAATTTCCCTTGACCTAACATATTAAGGTACTATCAAGAAATGATTTAATTAATTAAAATGTAAGAAATAAAAGAAAAAATTGAGGATTAGACTAAAATTGTGGATTTTCTATAAGAGAAATGTTATTTGTACAACATTTTTTGTGTCCATCTCTCTCCTCAACAACATTTATTACATGTAATAATGTTGTAAAAATTGTCTTTATTTTGAAATAGGGGGACCAAATGTCTTTATTTTGAAATAGGGGACCTAAATTATAGATTTTGCAAAAATAAGGGGACCAAAATTGTATTTAAGCCAATAATTTTTAACTTAATTTCAAAACAGTTTTCCTTTCACTTAAAAAAAATCGAAATGTGGTTTTTAGTTTTAAAAAGGATTTGATGTTGCTTGAAACACACATTCTTGTCAATAGCAGATTGTTAGATTGGAGTAATTGAAAGTGAAAATAAATCCATACATAGAAATATCCGATGGAGAAGTAAACAGGGCAGTGGAGTACTTACTTCAGAACTCTCAACTAATCAGAGTTTTCTGTCTTAATTGCTGAAACTTATATCACTATTCCTTGCTTAACTATTTAGGTAAATATTTTTACTTCATTCTATGTTTCCTTTGTTGCTGATGCTCTCTTCTTGCAGTAAATTATCGGGTGTTTGATTATGATTCCTTCTTGTTGGTGCTTTCTTATATGGCTTTGATAGATGAATTATTTTTTAAGAAACAATCACTGTGGGGAATGTGTCTGAAACTTACTATTTTTTTATTCTTTAAAGGTGGTTATTAAAATCCATGCTTAAACACGTGGAGATGTTTTACAAATTATTCAGTTTTTACCTTGTATTATGGGAAAAACTGGAGTTTGAATATGAACAGAAATAAAGGCTGGCTGGTTGTGCATGATAAATCCTCAAGCAATCACTATGGCATTCAAGTTAAGCTTATGGAATTCATCATATTGAGACGCAACAAAAAGACACAAGTAGTAGATGATCAATGTTTTGTATCCAAGAGATCTCAATCAAGTCTAATTAGAGGCTAGTTCTCCAAAATTAATGCTCACAATGATTGGTTCGCTCACCTCTCTGCATCACTCAAGTGTTTAAGGTTAAGACAACTTCACTCTACTCAACTCAATAAAAGCATCCTACCATAGGCTTGGTAAGGAATCTCATCACCACTAGAGTATTCTATCAACATAAACAAATCACAAGGTCTTTCTTTGGGATGTAACAGGGGCCAAGGGTGAAAATGTAAGGTAGGGAAAAAGAAAGGAAGGAAAGTGCAAAAGGCTCAATAACCATCTTGATACCTTGATAAGGATCACATTCAAGCAACACTTATAGAAGCAGAGCACTTTAACAATCTCAATTTATGCACTTTTCTTCCTTTGTTTCTTTTCTTTTCTTGCACATTCAAACTTTTTACTACCTTTCCATTCAATCTTTTTCATTCATTTTTTTTTCATTTCACCCTTTTTCATTCCTTTCTTTTTTTTTTCCCATCTTTTCTATTTTCCTCTGGTTTCACGAATTCATTCCAAGAATCACAATTTTGCAATTTCACAAATTCTCAAATAGTGACTTCAATACCCCATATTTTTCATTAAGTTGCCACAATGCATCCCTCAAGGTACCAAGACAATCCAAAAACATAAATAACATGGTACCAAAGAAAAATTTTCAGTGTTTGGCTCAAAGGGGGCAACTAATTGAAATATTTTCAACTAATTCAGGGGTTTGAAACAAAATTCCAAATTGCCTTGATCACTTTTATTCATGCCAACAAAATTATTAGCATCAACAAGGTTCCAAAACAAGTTCTAGAGGATGCAATTACGAGGAGTTCACACTTAAGCAAAGAAAATGGGACACATATATATATATGCAATGTAAACCTTTGTCCCAAAGACAAGCTCAATATTTCTCACTTTTGTAGTTCATGTCAATGCAAATATTAAAGTGGAGAATATGCTAATTTTTCAACTTGCCCAGAGACCTCATCATACATATATGTTACTGCAAGATTCAATATCACAAGCATCTTATTTAGTGAATTCAGAATTTTTGGCTCACAGATATACAATTAATTGGGGTTATTCATGATTTATATGTAAATGCAAATGAATGCAAACTAAGAAGAAAAAAATTCAGCAAAAAAAATAAGAACCTAAGCATGAATATACAAATATTAAATATGAATGTACATGAAATTCATGAAAATGCAATGAATGACCCTAACAATAGCAACCCCAAACCTATGATTTACATTGTCCCCAATGTAAAAAAAAAAATTAAAAGAAGGAAGTAGGAAAAAAAACTTACAGAATGAGATGCGTATCTCCTAACTTCAAGGACCATCCTCTAAGTTTTCTTTAAGTTTCAGTTCCAGTCCAAATAGTATCAACAATAGAGTCAGGTCCAACAAGGTCATACCTAAGTAGTGAGGGAGGTGACTTAAGTCTTACCCGTGGAGTGTGCTTTTTCTTTTGATCTCCATCTTTAAAGAAGGCCCCTAACTTTTCCAATTTATCCTGATGAGAAGGAATGAAGGGTACAAATTTGGACACTTCCTCAATGGGTTGTGTCTTGGGCTTCTTTATTTCTTCATCCTCATTCTTCTCCTCTATAGCTTTAGGAACCTCAAGGGATCTCACAGTGGAACTTGCATATTGAGCAATATGAGCCTCTAGTGTCTTTTGGTGGAGTGTAAAGCTTTCCATCATGTTGTCCACCTTAGTCGTCAAATCTTTAATGGAATTACTCACAAACTCATTATGCTAAATTTGCTCTAAGATGAAGTTCTCCATGATGCACTCAAGCCTTGAGACATTTTGAGCCAAGATAAAATCTTCATTTCACTTGGTTTTAGTTGAGATAAAGTCCTCATTGAGAATCTCAAGTTTAGACTTGGTTTTAGTTGACCCAGTTGTGCTTTTCTTCTAATCTTCAAGTGTCCCTATGCTCTTGGCTTCAATCCTTGGAGTCACCATTCATCTTTCTCCTTAAATTGATGTCTTAGAGCTCAAGAAACAACCTTGAAACATGAAAATACCAAAAGCGTAACCGGTTCCAAAAAGAAATGAAAAACAATGCAAATGCAAGGTAAATGAGTCCTAAATGTAAGAATATGCAATATTTCCTAAGTGAAGTGCTATGCATGAACGATGTAAAATGCAATGCATCAATAAATCAGAAAATAAAAATAGTAAATGATGATTTAAAAAAAATGTTAGAGAGCATATCATATAGCATGTAACAATTAACAAAGAAATGAGACAAAGCCTGTGATGAATGGAGTATTATATATGAGTCAAAGAGAATATTTGGCTACATCCGTGTGGTTTTTCTAATTCAAGAGTGTAACACCCTGTTACATTAGACACAACCCATACTAATTACTTTAGTTATTTTACGAGGAAAATTTTTTTTTGCAATTAAATGAAACATTTATCAACCACATTTAGAATACAGAAAATATTATATAAAGAACCATGATCATCTTACAATCAAACACCAGTTCATGACACTAAAATAAATACAGGGAAATTATGTACTAGCTAATCCCAACCCATACATCAGGTAACATAGTCAGAGCAATACACAATTTCTACCCTAGCCCAAATACAGGAATAAATAAAACTAGTCTTCAAATTCCACATTGTCGCATCATCATCTGCAACTTCTAAAATATCTACATCAGCGGGGAGATTTGATCACGATGCATGAACGTCATCTTCACGTATCCAATCAACAAGTACATACACAGAAAGAAAGATAGAGGAGTGAGATATGGTTCTATATATATATATATATATCACAGACGGTAAAAAAACTACCATCGGTTAATTAATAGCAGGGGACCTAAGATTTACTCTAAATATACTTGTCCTAACAACTAAAACCTCTAGATGCAATATGGATCCATACCCCCTTATTGGAAGTGACTGGGAGTACATACACTTCAACCTATGGCAAAACTTTCATCTTCCACAGATGAACTCAATTTATCTAATTTCAAGACATCCACAATCCTATATAACTCAGACGTACTCTCGCACCAATCAATGGAATGCTGAGCAGTTGTTGGGGTTGCCAAGCTTGGTCAGATGAAGTCTCCGACACAGGATGCTCCCCTGGCCTTTAGTTACATCATCACTCGACATCGTACCCCCTAGACTTCCGTTAGTGAGTCCCTGCCTTTCATTCCTTAGCTTGCCAGGCTGTGTCTTCCACTATAGGTAACATGCCACTGCATGTTCCTCTCTTAATAGTACTCACAATTTAATTATCAACCTTTGGTCTCAATCACTGAGCACCAACATAGGATAATAATATTTCTGTCACTCAGACAGATAAATAGTATAACTATCGTATGACTACATTTCAGTGTGCTATATCTAACATCACTGAGTATCAAAATTTCAGAGGATCAAATTTCTGTCATTCCGACAGACAAATACACAGTACATAGATATGCAAAATCACAATATATCACAATTTAATCATTACATCCAATAATATTTTCAGAAATATATATACTTTAAGTATCTATTATAAAATAATCATTACAATATTATGAAATTATTAGATACCTAATTTTAATTCTTCTAACTTTAATTACTTATTAAGATTTGTAGTCACCCATCTTAAAATTAAAATATACTAATATTACTTAATTAAATACAAAGAATTGATATTAAATGAATTGAAGTCTTAGTTAATTTCATATAATTAGAAATGTGAGGAATTTGTAAGGAAATTAATTCACAAGTTTTATTTAAACAATATAGTTAAGTACTTAGAATTTATTTGTAGAAATAACCATAGTCAATTCTAAATTTTAAAATCTAATTCTAAGTAGTAGGATTAAATACTTAAGTTGTTAATTTAAAATTTTGACTCCTTGTATTTTATTCCTTACCAAACTCCGAGAACTAACCTATAAGGGAAAGCTTGTCAAATTTGGTTTTTAAACTATAATTATTATCATTACTTTTAATGTTATTACTATTATTTATCTGACATGCTGAAGTCTGAAATTAGAACTTGTCTTGCTTTTACTACCAAGAACTGAAACTATATAGTAGAGAGGGTAATGGTTTGTATCTTTTAACAAAAGTCAATTTTCTTGTTTATTTATTTCATCATGACCGAAACTAGTGATTGGGTTGGCCAAATTTCAGATTGTTCAAAGATGAAATGCTAAGAAGAAAGTATATTGGTTCTAATTTTCCTAGAACTGACACACACACTCAAGTAAAAACTCCAAAGTTGACTTTCATTGTTGTGGTTGTTTTATTTTATTTTTAACTTTTGTAGCAGAAACTTTTCTTAGAAAAAGACAAGCTTATTTTCTCTGTGGTCTCCTACATATATGTCCACATCCTTTGTTTCTCTTCTGTCTTCTTTCTTTTTAATATAAAACATGCTGTTTAAAAAAATAGAAACTTGCTTCTTTGTTGGTTGATAGAGAAACGAAACTATCTAGGGAATGAAGAAGTATTTCCTTTGGCTTCTGTTGTTTTATGAAGAAAGGTTAATGCTGGGTTTAAAGACTGAACCAAAACAGCACAGCCTTTCTTACAATTAACCCAGACAGTGAACTTTTTGGACCAAAAGAAAGGATATATTTTTAGTTCTTCAAGTTTGTAAGTGTTGAGTTCATTGTTAGATTATCTAAGAGTCAAGAATCAAAGGTATCTCAGCAAAAGTTCCCTTAAAGGTGAACTTAACAGCACAACAAAACAATAAAAGAAGCAGAGAAAAATTCACATTTCAGCTTCAGATGGTTTAAGAAATAAAGGAAAACAGTAGGAACTACAAGGTTACTACTGCACATCATCATAAAAAGAAATAAAAATTGAAAGATCAATAGTATTGAACCACCTCACTCCCCCCTTACCTTACAGTAACGTGCAGCAGGGAATAAGAGGAGGAAAGGCTGCTATTTGCTCCTTGAAGAGTGGAGAATGAAGTCTCTTATGGTTTTTGCTTTACGGTGGAGGAAGAGGAAAATGAATTAAGGGTGCATAACTGAAGTGAAAAAATGAAAGTTGGAAAAGTGTGTGTGAATTTTTCTGAAGTAAGGAATAGGCTTAAATAGAAGATGGAGATTATGGGATATGTCACGTAGTTTCTTCTGGTTACATGGGGTAGTTTGACTAATTGAAGGAACCATTACTTCTCCTGAACAAGTGGTTGTAGACTGAAGGAAGGAAGAAGGAAAAAAATGCTTCTCGTGAGTCTTTGGGACAGACAGCTTAGATTTCTATTTCCACTTTCAAAGAAGTTAGGTGAACATAACTTGAGTGGTAGATTTCTGATGGTTAGGTGAATTGTGTGAAGTGTTTCTGGTTAGGTGAGTATTAGAGGTTTGATAGTTAGGTGAGAATTTTGTTTTAAACTGAAAACTTATTTTGTTATCTTTGTTAACTGTTGCATCACCAAGAGTTGTGGAGAAATGGAAATGGTTCAGCAATTTCATAACTTATTTTATTATTATCATTATCTATAAAATACAATTTTAAGTCCAATTAATTATTTCATAATTAATTGTGACTCATTCTCATGTTCGAACAGTAGGAATCACGGTCGTGAGATATGAATCACACCCGTGACTGGCGCTGATTTGCTTATCTATTGAATCGCAACAGCATGGATCACACCAGTGAGATATGAATCACGCGCCGTGACGGACGTGAATTTTACTTAGTTTTTAGTTTTTATTTGTATTTGAGCCTGAACTTTTTAGTCCATTATTCTTAAATATCCTTCTAAACTTTGGAAAGGGTTCTGCACTTGTAACACTTGACGGTTTGGGAAGAAAGCTAGGGTTATCAATTCTTTAAAAAATAAATTTAAGAATTAAACAAACAATCAAATATAGAAAGCGAAAATGAGGGTGTTACAAAGAGAGTTTCAATGAATACAACATTGGAAGGGAGAGTAGGTACTTGAGCACATCCAAAACAGATATAAGATTCAACAATTTCAAAGGATATCAAAACATATTCATCAAATAGCTAGCAGAAAAAAAAGTGTAGTTGATAGAGAGAAGGACATGAATTTGGAATCTGAATTTGAGGAATATGTCCCAAGACTAGTAGTAAATTCCTAATCAATTGACTACTAATTTAAAATATTTGTACAACTCCAAACAAAGCATAATGTTCTTTATACATACTATTTTCCTCACATTTTTCATCTTTACTACCATTTTTTTTAGCCTTCTGTTTTATTCCAATTAAGGAGTGAGCTGTGTGATTGTTATGGGTGGCTTGCGGTGCTGGTTGTCTTTGGTGGCCTCTGTGGTTCACACGGGAGGGTAAATGGTTGGTGTGGTGATTGAGGGTCAAACCATGGCGTTGTGGGTGAAAAAGTGGTTTGCATGAAGGTCCAAGATCATTTTGTCATGGTGGAACTACTGGTTGTGTGATGAGTCAAGATGGTATATGTACTACTAGAAAAAACACCTTTAACATCGGTTAAAAAAGGCTTTCAACATCGGTTTAGAACCGATGTTGGAATGAACGATGTTGAAAGTGGGACACTTTCAACATCAGTTTTTGAACCGATGTCAAAAACCACTTTCTACATCGGTTCTGGATTTAACCGATGTAGAAATTGTATCAAAAGTGTAAATCTGCCAAGCTTTCTACATCGGTTCTGGCTGCAACCGATGTAGAAAGTGCCTATACAACATCAGTTTTCAGAAAATCGATGTTGTATAGGCACTTTCTACATCGGTTGTAGCCAGAACCGATGTAGAAAGTCATTTTTTTTTTATAAAAAAAATGTCATAATAAATAGCACTACTCAAATTATAAAAAGCACAATAGAATCAATATTCAATAGCACTAGCAACCTAGCATAATAAACTAACAAAGCTAATTCAGAAAATACTCAAATTATAAAAAGCACAATAGAATTAATAACACTAGCAACCTAGCATAATAAATTAACAAAGCTAGTTCAGAAAATAGAAAGAAAAAACATATTATTTCCTTTCTACTTTTTCATATTCTGACTTAGAAATAAGAATATCTTAGCCACACAAGAGTTACTTTCTGCAAAAATAATATATATCCACTTGACCACCACAATCACATCATAGTAAAAAGAACAAAGAAAGGGTGAAGTTTTGGATAAGGAATTACTTGGGTTTTAGTTAAACCTATCTCATATGCCAGCATTAACTTTTCAGAATCATTAGGATAACTGCATGAATCAGATATCAAATCAAATCAACATTTTTTAAGGCATGTAGGTAGTGACATAAGATTAAGAAAACAAGAACCTAATTTAAATAGCTTATTGGCAGAGAAAGTGCTCAAAGAGCCAAGAATAAAGAATTGCCACGGTGGTTTCACCCTCTGATGGGTCTCCAAACTTGGCATTGGCATTGGATAACCCCAAGTTGTTGGAGAGACATTCTACTCTGTCTATTATCTCTATCAAACAAGCTTAGTTGAGACAACCCAGTACTGATCTTAGGTAAATCCTGAAAGAGTTTTCTTTTCTCAACATTTATTTGTGACAATATGGCATCTCTTAAATAGAATTACATTATCAAAGTTCCTAGTTTATCATTTTTATTTCCAATTTCTATGATCTATGGGTAGAAAGTTCAATAAGATTAGCAAAACAATCTATATGGAAAGGGGTGCCAATTGGCTTAATAAAAAGAATAATTTATAGTTCTCTAAATATCATGGTATAAAATGAAAGCAATTCAATTTTATATTTTAAAGCAATTACCTTGTTCCTTAACCAACTCTTCCTTGCAAAATCCCGATTTTGAGCCAGCTACAAAGGGTCTAGAAAAAGGGCATCCAAATAAATAAAACATTAATAATGACTAATGAAACACAAATCAGTAGCTAAAAGTTGTAACCAAACACAACCCTTTGATCTTCAGCTTTGACCTTTGTCTGATCCTTGGAGTGCAGAACCATACATGCCTCATTCTTAACTCTATGGCACTAGCATAAGGTTAAGAAACATTATCAGAGGTCATCAAGATTCACTTATTCATCCTATTCATATTCTGCTGGACTAAACATTAAAAAGATAATTTTTTTTATAATTAAAAGTATATATAAAGCCATAAAGCTTCCAACCAATTCACCAAAACCACCAAGCTTCCAGCAGTTCTCTTCACATGCATGGGAAAGATTTGAAATATGAAAAGTAGTATTAGATTAGATAGAAAAAACATTGAGTATTACCAGCCAAAAAAATAGAAAATTTTCATTATGTAAATAAAGCTGATAGAAAGATAAGCTTTCACTCTTACTCATATTCTCAATATGAGGAAAGTGGTGCCTGATAGCATAGCCTGATAGCAGCTTTTTCTCTGTGAAAGATAGTCTTTTCAACTGCTACCACTGGCTATACAGAGGAATAACTAGTGTAGTTAATTCATATCCATATGCATTAGCCTTAACATGAATTAACAAATCCTAAAATTTTCCAATAATTTCCACTGTCCAGAGCTTGAGGCTTAAGGATACTTTGATACAGACAATAACAAATGAATGTCATTATTCTTACATTAACACTAGACAGTATCAAAGAACCAATTTTCTCTAATATCTAGGAGCAGTTTTGATTTTAATGTCCCTCAAAGATAATAATGTCCCTCATAAATAAAACAAGTTTTAAATGCAAAGTGAAATCACATGAGCATTAAACTATCACAGAATAGTAATAGCAAGAAACATTATGCGTACACAAAGCAAACTAAAACTTAATTTCCTGAATCAAATTGTGTATAATGGGATTATCATACAGGCATATAGCAACTAACTTTTACCAATTGGTTAGCTGTCAGCATTGAAGGTCAGATTTTTCATACCATGCAGCTCAAAAGTTCAATATTCACCATATTAATAATAAAGTGAAAGTTTAAGGTCTACAAATTTGACCTTGTGGTGGACCTGAGAATGGTTCCCACTAAACTCACATATAGTCAACATCATGAATGCTTATTAGCTCTCTACATTTTTTAGGATAGGGAAAGTATGACATGGGAAACCAAATTATTAAGAGACAAAAAAAGATATTGTTAGATTGTGGCAGGATGATCCAAATTAGAGCACCGTACAGTTATCACATGATATGTAAAATCTAATGTGACATATGTCTTAAAGTGAAATGAATCTTTGAAACATTGATTACTAGTGTGATGAAAACAATAATTGAGCATTCATTTTAAGTATCGTGTTTCTATAAAAGAACTTACCTTCCTGCAATTTCTTGGTATGTACTAGTGATTATAAAATCTGCATTGTTCTAAAAGTTTCATAAAACAAAAGAAAATGATAAAGTATAAGCAAGTATGATGATAGAAAATGCAATGCCAATAATATACAAGAAATGTATTAAACTTTTTTATATTATATATAAAAGTTAATTGTAATAAAACTGTACATATTCTTTAGCTTTGATAGCTAATAAGATAAGCTAATAACCATATGGAAATTCACGTGTTAATGGTTGGTCTTGATTAACGTGCAGTGAACTAATGTGTTAATAATAAGAAATACTTACTCTTGCCAAATTATGAAAGAATAAAAAAGTAATAAAAAACAAATAATAAAATAAAATCAAGTTCTGTATAAAATAATTACCTAATAGACCAATCAGGTAGAAAGACAATGATGGCTCAAAGAGACAACTACAACGATAAGTGTGCTCTATATTGTCTTTGTTTTTCAATTGCATGTACCAATTCAAGTTTGATAAGGAAATGCTCATCAGGGCCGCAATTTATTAAAATCAAAACTGGTATTTACAGGTATTGGAATGATGGCAAAATAGAATAGGAGAATTCAATACAAGATCTTCTTTTAATAAGGAACCAAAAGAAGATATAAATATCAGAGTAAACATTAACCAACACATTAATGCTTACTCTACTATCCTCTGACAACACACTTAGCCAAATTATCAAACATTTGGTGTGCATGTGCAAAATATGAACTAAAACAATTTAACAAGATAATAAAAACACTTATTAGCATAACCATATCAACCAATCAATGAACAGAATAGTAAAGCCCTCTCTATTTTATAATCACCTTTACCAATTACACCCCAAGTTTCACGAAATCAATCACAAAATAAAAAAGAATTTTCAAATGCCAAACTATTTTTTCCAATTGCTTCACATATTAATAACAAGAGGTTGAAGGAAAGTGTTGTGAACTTTGTTTCATGGTTTTCAAATACGATTGTAACCACCTATTTTAAAATACCAACAACTGAGCAAACCAGTCTTTATTTTAACAGTTTCACACAAGCAAATATATAGCCAATAAGGCAGAGGTAAATGGCATGTGTAGTGTATCACCTGAACAGTTTTCCCAAGATAATCATATCCACTTTAATATGATTCAGGTGGTCCTAGCATGGCAACAAGTCAAAATCACCCTTTTAAGCATCAATGTTCAAAATACAAGTTTAAGATCAAGGCCGAATGAGAAAGATTGACTACACAAATTATACTTTCATCCCTCACAACAGAATGGACTAGTCATGTTCCCAGTTGTCAAATTGAAAGCAGAACACATTCATGTGGTAGAAGCACTATAATCTCTGCTACTATAGGGAATTGAAATATCAATGTGAGGGTGCACACACACAGAGACAATAATTTGAATAAGATGAACTAGAGGTAGGATAACTGAGCCAATATTTTAAAATAAAGAGTGACCTTTTAAAATGTTCAAGAAGCTCAATCTTCTTTGCCATGCTTGCAGAGTCTAACTTTAGCTGCTGCATGTAAAAGATGACAAAAAGCTAGTAATATATATCACTTACTATCACAAAAGAATAAAAGAATTAAGAAATACACAAACAACTTCTCACAAGACAATGATATTGGATCAGGGTGTTATGGAAAAGTCTTGAATGTTTCTTGTTAACTTTATTGTGTTGTTGTGATTTGGTATAAGCTAGCATATCAGAATGGTAACTTGGAAAATTTATCAAACACTTAAGTGCAAAAAATGAGAAGCTATAAGAATAAATCAAGAAAGCAGTTTGAGTTGCAACTTACGCATTAAGCGGAGCCTCTTTCTTTCTCAATTTACGCAACAAGCATCTAAGAGCATGATAAGATCCTATTAAACCACCAAAAAGTAAACCAACATGGCATGCTTCTTCCCTTACTATTAGATCTTCCACATAAATAATTAGTTATTTGGATTCAATGTGAAAATTTCTATGAATTCCAACAATGCATTCAACTAAAACGTTAGGAATTGAGAACAAGTTACGCACGCACATAGGAACAGAGAGAATGAAAAATGGATACCATACCTGGCTTACATTTTCTCCAAATCCGAGGGGCTACCACATGAAACCAAAACATAATTAAACAATGTAACACATAGTTACCAGTAAGAATTAATTAAGAATGAAAATTCATACTTGCAAATATGTTGCCATGCTTGACTTGAGCCTGAGGTACCTTATTAACATCCACGAAATAAAATTTGATTCTCAAACAGTGCCAAAATAATAAAACAAATGAATTAGAAACATTAGTTTGCTTTGGATTAATAGGGACATTGGATTTCATACTTGCACAGAACTGGTTAATCTTATGGTTGAAGGCTTGAAGCACATCTTTAAATATGTAGCAAGACAGAATTGACTTTATTTTAAATTAGTTTTGAAAGAATATTTGTTTAAATAAAGTAAAATCTTAAGAGCCATCTAATTGAAGAAGACACAATGACTAGTTTACTTGTGATATTCAGCGGCTAATTTTTCCATCTTGGGTTTCAAATAGATTCATTTCTGGCACCAAGTAGCCATCCTACATTCACAAAAAACAAGCAATCAAATGCCCGCAGCTAAGCACAAGTAATGCCATGTTGTGGCCAAATGAAATTACATACCCGGCAGGAGTATTTCAACGCAGGGTGAGTGCTGACAGCCATGAGACATATGTATGGCCACTGGTGTGGGGATTATAGTTAACGTTACTATATTTGTGACAAGTAAAAACTATATTTCATATTTCAAGATTGCGATTTGTCATCAAATATTACTTCCCAAACATAGACAATTTTTTTTAACCTCAAATTTTCCAAAATAAATCCTTCTAACACAATTTGATACTTGCAGCCGAAAACAATTCGAGAGAAAGGTAAATAAATTAAAAAAACAATGTTCACCTGTTCGTAGGAGGACATAACCGGTGCCTCAACTTCGTAATGAGGACATAACCCATGCGCAAATCTGAGTCCCACATCAGATATGCCGCCTCCGTACGCATTAACGTCACAACCTATGGCTCCAAAGACGAGGTTGAAAATATCCGCAAATGCCACCCCACATGCGAGTTGCTCATCCGCATTAAACCCCCACAAGACAAGACGCACACAAAAACGTCGGAAGAGAACGAGAAGAGGAGGAAGAAGGTCCCTCTCTCTTGCGGTGTTTGGGGAGGAAACGACGGAGGAATCTGAAGGGTTTGGAGAAGAGGAAGTGGCAGAAGATAGCGATAAGAATGAGCGAGGGAGAGCTGGAGTGAAAATTAGGGATTTAGATATTTTTTACAAGTTCAATTATTTACAAGTTTGCCACCGCATTTTTTTTAACGTCGGTCATGAAAGGAACGATGTTGAAAGCGCTAGTAACTACATCGGTTCACCTAATAAACGATGTAGTATGTTACATTTAACATCGGTTTTATTCGAACCGATGTAGTATATTAGCTGTTAATTTCAAAAATGTCACCGGTTATTTTACAACATCGGTTTTTTAAGAACCGATGTTGTTACGACGATGTAAAAAGCATATTTTGTAGTAGATGGCTTGAGAGAGATTCATGGACGTCAAAGATGGTATATGTTGTGCTGGGTGCGTGAAGGAGAGGATGGGGAAACAAGAGTGAAGTTTCTATGGAGGTTCCAAGGGGTCTGTCATGTTGGTTTTTTGATAATCAATGTAAGAAGAAAGAGATAAAAGGGTGAAGGATGGATCCGTGTATATGTAAGGAAAAAATTTGAGGGAGGAGAATGGTGTTCTCTCTAAAAATGAAGGTGTGCGTGGTTGTGGAGCGAGTAAGTGAGAGATGAGTGTTTCCTTGAGGAGAGTGAGTTCCAAAGTGATGGAGTGAATTTTTTAGATTCTGCTCCCTAACATGACTGTTTTTATCAGAACTTCAAAGAAGCCTTTTTTTTTTTTCTATAATTATTTCCTTCGTTTCAAATTCATTTAATGCCTTGCTAGCTTGCAGCCCCTGCAGGTGTGGCTGGTGGCTCCACAGAAGCTATAAGCGTAGCAGGTGGAAGAGTAGGCGGTACACAAAGATTTTAAGAGGTTTTTTTTTTTTTCTTTTTTGGTAATTTTATTATACTTTTTTTGTGTTTTATATTCATTTTTTAAAAGGTTTTTTTATTTTTTTATTTTATTTGGCCAGAGAAAGTTGGGTGTTCACATACCAACATTTTAAGGTTGGATGCAAATGTCAATTAATGTTATGTGTTGTTATTTTGCCATTGTACGTATATGCAACATGCATATGAAAATAGTGATTAAATTGAAACTCAATGGACGCTGACATACTTACTAGTACGATCAATCAAAATTATTTTAATATCTCGCATTCTAGCTGACACACAAATTCGAAATAGCCAATTTGAATGTAGCGGGGGCTACCAGTAGCAGCCATCATTATTCAAAACAGAATACAAAACCTTCAAATATTACAATAAGTTTCTTGAAACATTGATTTTGCATTACATTATAAACCTCAATACTACATATCCTACACATCCAACAATCCATGAAGCTTTCATCCCAGATTGAAATTTTGAAGCTCATCTGCCATAACTGCAAATTTTTGCTACAATTCAGATTACATATATTCATTGTGACGGAGAAAAATTAGAGAATGAATTTTAGTGATAAATTAAATGAAACTAGAAGTCTAGCAAGCCATTAGAGTCCAAAAATGTACATAATTATAAGCATATTTTATACAGCTTAAACGTTAAAAAAGTAATATGAGAACAAGAAAATTTGTTTAAACAGAACACGCCTTCTATAATTTCTTGGAATTAAAACAATACTCATTGGAAGCAACAAAAAAGCCTAAAGATTTAAATAGGTAAATTCTAACAATATGATTCATGCCAAAATGCATAATTTTGTTTAAAAAAAAGCATTATCCCTTTCCATATCAAAAGGAGTTTTGATTTATTTAACTAATAAATGAAATAAACACTACGAAGTTCAAAGAGAGAAGTGAAAGGAATTCCATACCTGCTAGCCTCTGAGCCACATATGGCACTTCGCTATATTCACTTCAATCATTACAAGTATAGAATCTGTCAGTCTGTTCAAGAATCTCAGGTAAGCATTTCTCCATGGTTCCCAAAGTAGTATTGATCCTATTAAGACCCAGAAGCCTGTGAAGAATCCTAGGCCCAAGCTCATGTATAAGGCTTCAAAGAAAACCGAATTGTCATCTTCACCATGAACTGCTGGTCCTTGAAGCTTTGCCATTGTCTGGTCACCTGGACAGCTTTTGTTAAGTTGCTGACCACAGAGACGAGGATTTGCTTCAAAACTAGATGCATCAAAGGTTTGCAACTGTCTTCCCCAAGGGATTCTTCCAATGAGATCATTGTTTGATAAGGCTAACACGGCAAGACGATCAATATTGGAAAGAGTAGAAGGAATTTTGCCAGAGAAATGATTTCCTGATAAGTCAAGAAATTCTAGCAAACCTAAATTCCCGATCTCAGAAGGAATTTCTCCATGTAAATTGTTTCTTGATAAATTCAAAGAAACTAATCTAAGTAAATATCCAACCTCTTTTGGTATTTCACCTCTCAAATTGTTACTTGAGAGATCAATGCTCTTTAGATGATTCTCTGGACTCCAAAACTCATAATCCCGACCTTTCCACATAAATAATACGTTAGACTCATAAATATTCAACCAAATCACTTCAGATGACATTTTACGAAGCATTTCTCTTCTTTCACTTGTATGTACTTTCCTGTCCATGATTGCAGTAAAATTCCTCAAACATGTTGGAATTCCTCCTGACAAGTCATTCCTTGAAAGATCCAAGAGATGAATTTCCGTCAAATAACAGAGATGGACAGGAACACTTCCAAAGAAGCGATTTACTCGCAAGCTCAAGATTTTGAATCGCTGCACACTTTCTCCAATCCATGAGGGTATTGGACTAGACAATAAATTTTTACTCATGTCTAATATATCTAAATAAGTGTAGTTCTTCAATGTGAATGGTAGGTCTCCAGTTAAACTGTTGTTTCGTAGGACCAAAGCTTTCAAATTAACAAGAGTACCCATGAACTGTGGAATCTTCCTTGACAATTTATTATTGCTTAGATTAAGAAATTGTGTGTAATTTAGATGTTCCCAGCAGTCGGGCAGCTGTCCCATTATTTGATTATTCGATAAATCCAATGTTTCAGTACTTGCTCCTTTTCCGCACAAAAATGTATTTACATTGGAAATCTTGTTTTTGGAAAGATCCAATGTCAAAGCTTGTGACAAAAAGGCAGGAATTCCACCTTCAAATTGATTTGATTTTAGAATTATAGCTGTATATTGAACCCTGATTGGTAAATTTGGAATTGTTCCTTTGAGACTGTTGTAAGACATATTCATCTTATTTATAGACTGTAACTTGTTTCAAAACCAATCTGGTACGTAGTCATCAATCCCAGCATCAGAAATATCTACAAACCGTAAGTGAATTTGAGTTTGGAGCCAACTTGGGAAACTAGGACCCAACTTGCAAGAAGCTAGTCCTAAAGCAGATAATTGGAAAGGTGGAACCCAGGTAGTACTAAACTTTAGAGACAATGAGTTGCCTGATAAGTCTAACGAGTCCAATTCGGTCAAATTTGTGAGATGAGATTCAATGATATCACCAATTAACTGATTATTGGAAAGATCTAAGGTCCTCAAAGAAGTCCAAGTTGAAAGATTAGGTAGCATGCCAGTAATCCGGTTATTGGATAAATCCAAAGTGTGAAATACATGTCTGTTGCACCATGAAGTATTTTGAATTTCCCCACTCAAGTTGTTATTGTATAGGTTTAATTCCTGCAATGTGCATATATTCCAAAGGGAAGCCAGATTCTCACCTTGCAGTTTGTTAGAGTGAATGGAAAGAATTTCAAGATGGTTCATTACTTTCCAAAACCCATCTGGAATGGGACCTTCTAACAAGTTGTAATCAAGGGAAAGGCGGTAAAGATTGGTGGTGAAGTTGGAAATCCAGTTAAATATAGCCGATGACTTCAATAGATTAGAGGACAGATCAAGGGTGACCAGAGATGATAAGGAATTTGGAATGGAAGCAGATGGCACAAGAAAACTTTTATCCGTAAGACTGCAGTCTGGTAGATGAAGTTCTTGTAGTTTGGAGCTGATGTTGAAATTTCCTTGAAATATTGATGATGTCAGATTATTAGAAGAGAGATCAAGGATCACAAGAGAAGGAAAGTTTGGATAGTGAGGAGGCGACAAAATATTATTACCAGAAAGATAAAGCTCTTGGAGATTAAGGCTATAGTTGAACAACAATTGAAATGTTGATGATGTCAGCATATTATAAGAGCATTCTCCCTGTGCTGCTTCTCCTTCTCCTGACCTTGTTGCTGATTCTCGTTCTCCTCGCTGTTGCCATTGATTCTAGTTCTCCTCGCCCCTACCGTTGATTCTCGTTCTCCTCGCGCTGCTGCTTCTCCCGTTTCATCGACATACCGTTTGCACCGGCATGAAGGTGGTTGTTGTCTCTCTGACCCACTGCGAGCATAGCTTCTCCTTCGCACCAGGTGAACCACTGCTTTCTCTACTTTTTTCTTTTCTGAATGCGATTGGGTATGGGGTTTGCGGGATCAATTTTTACGGTGAAGATTTACAAAGTGAGGGGTATGCTGTGTTTTGTGATCCTTGGATATTTGAAAGTCCCAAACTTTTGTTGTTTTTTTTTTCACTTTTTATTATATAAAGTTGAGAAAATAGGAAACAAATTTAAGTTTCAAATTTAAGAACACAGCTAGTAAGAGGAGGTACGTTATTAGGAAACGAGACATGATTTGGCCTTCACTTTTGATTGCAGGGGGTCTCGTCAGTTTAATAAGTTATTAGGAATCAATTTAACTGGTTTGTAAGACTAGGACTCGGGAGAGTGTTTGTCATACAAAAAAAGAGATAAAAAGAACTGGTTGCTTGCTTTGCAAAAAGCAAACAAAGTGCTTTGACAACTTCCCTTTTATTGACTGTTTCCTTTATTTGGTTATTTCCATTTTTGTCAGTATTCTTGTTGTTTGAACTTTGGAATGGTTTTTTAGTGCTAAACTGCAGCTCATAACTGTTCAACTTTTGGGTACAATTTCTATACTAATGAAATCAAAGCTGGATGATCAATAACATGGCATGTTTATTACTTAGTAATGAATTTATTAGACAAGTTTTACTTTAACATTTAATTTTAAAACTTCTACTATATGACTCCAAACTCCAAAGAAAAAGAAGGAAATTTGCCAGCTCACGGCATTGTAAATCATGCTTTGCTAACAAAAGAATGACACATGAACCTGCATTGAAATAGGTATAAGTTTTTGCTTGGCTCTGAAAAATGGTAAAAGAAAAATTCATGCAGAAAAATAAAATGTGAAAAGTTTTCCATGTGTATAAGGCAATGCATAGTTCTTGAGGTTACCATTATTCTTATCAACTGCTAGCACTAATTTAAATTTATAAAACAAAACATTCCTGGCCTACAACAGCTTGACATGCTTTCATTGGTTCAAGTTTCTCTACAGAATTCGCTGTACATATGTTTTCACTATTTGATAAACATTTTTCTACAGTTTCCATGTTCTTTATGATCAAAGGATGATTATGTCTTGGCATAGTTTTTGCACAAATGATTTTTCTTTAAGAAGTTAATTTAATGGTTCCAATTTCTTTGTTATTGAGAAATCCTGTAAGTTATGTATTTAACAAGTCCATGTAAGTTTAATAGAAATATGTTAGCTTGTAATATTAAGCAATGTCACTATTAGAAGAAAAACATCTTAACAAATTATCCGTTCTTAACATTAAGTGTGCATTTTTCTTGTTTGTTCTCCTGCACTGCTAAGTGAACATGAAAAAATAGAGAAATATAGCTTCCATTGAGTCCATTCTCTTCTCTTATTCTGCATTGTTATGTCACTTGCCAAGTGCCACTATCATCACACTAAGCTCTTGTATATTCAAAATTAAGTAGATCATAGACTAAAGTAACCAGTACTTTTCCCTAGAGTAACACTATACATTAATACATTAATATTAATTAAAGATAAAACACTAACATAATCTTTAACCGTCCAAGTTTCACAAAGTGAAAAACAACCAAATATATTAAAAAGTATTGTTCAATAGCACAAAAGAAATGGAAAGGAGTACATGCCTCCTCTACAACCATCACCTCTTGAGCCACATGCAAGTTCTGGAGTAATCTTCAGTGAACGTTTCCCTCCTATGTTAGGAAAGAGTAAACAATTTTACCTTGGGATGTCATAAAACAGTTAATTTACACAGATAACTAAAAAAGTACCTACAAGCATGGGGGGAACTCCATCACCTCCTATAATGCCTTAATCCCAACCTTTAATGAGTTATTTGATTCATGGATAACTTTTAATTCCTGAACATCACTGTACAAAAAGACTACTCTATAATATGAATATTTATGACTGGTGGGGCTCATTAAATAAACATGGAAAATTTACTTTATGGTTTTCATTAACAATTCTTAAGAAGAAATTCCATTTCTGACACAAGTAAAATTTGTTATCAATGTTGTATATTGTTGCTTACAGTTGTAGTGTATGAAAAAAACATAACACATTAACTAACTATGATATCTTTCTAACACTGACACGAAAGGTTAGTGGCTTGCCACAATTGTAGATGCTATGGTAGGATAAAATCCAATTTATATTGTTGCATATATGATATGTGGCTAGGGGTGTTCAAAAAATCCAGTTGGGCTCAACTTATCCAGATCCAAACCAGCCCAAACCTTTTTAAACCCATTTTAATGGATACGGGTTTTATCGAAATCCATATGACACGGGTCTACACAGATATGGAGGCCCTAATTTTCTTACCCGAATTTTTCCAAATCCATCGTTCAAAATCCAAATCTGAAAGCTAAAACCCAATTGTAGCTGAGCTCACCGTAAGAGTCCTTTGTTTTAGTGTTTGAGTTTGACGAATTGATGTTCATGCTCAAAATCAAAAAGGGGAAAATCGAAAACCCTACTTTCTTCTCGGTCACGCGTCCAATTTCATGTCTCAATTGCTCTCAATGTCATCTTTGTCTCACAAACACGAATCAGGTGTTTAAATCGTTCGTTTCCCTTTTCTATCTACTGAAATTTGGTTTTGTTCTCATTCTTTCTTCAATTTCTGGGTTTTTGCTAGAGTAGTTGATTCGTATGAAGCTGGAGTTGGAGGTTTGCTTGTGATCCACAGGATTAAAGGTATCTAATCATTTTCTGAATTTCGTTGTTTTTATTGTTCAAGTGGTATTTGGTGGCATTGAAGCTTTGTAACAGTGTTTTCTAGCTCTAATCAAAACAAGTAAACAACTTGTTTTTGGTTTTTATCACTTCTCTCTTACTGTTACCTTGTTTACACACTCTATGCATCTACGCTAGCCTAGGCTTAATTTCCATGCACAAATTCCTTTAATTAAAACAATGTTGTCTTTTGAGTAAGGGGATACAGGAATGGAAAAGATATAAAGTGCATCATGTAAAATTAATATTGGAACTTATATATTAATAATTTATGTCATATAGATTAATAATCAATTGACGCAAAATGAACATGTCCTTCCAACTGAGGGAAATCAAGATCAATGGGACTTGTTGATATTCTATGTCGGGAGTTTTCAAGGACTAACAGGATAGGAATATCAATTACAACTTTGCATGCACTAGCTTTTCAAATTGGGTATTGATTCCCTTACTTTATAGGCTGGTATATTACATATTGTGCTATAGTTTTGTTATTATTTCTTACTACTCCAAAATGATATGTACAACTTACATCCATGTCATAAAGTGAGTGGTTTCAAAAGGGTCAAGTGTCCATAATATATTTTCTCTTTCATTATAAGTTGCTTTAGCATAACCATTAGAAGATTCTTTAGTAAAAGATTCTTATCTTCTATAGATTTCAAGAAGGAGCTAAGGTCACTTAACGAAGAGTTGCAACTACACATCTTGGAGCTTACTGATATTCTCATTGAGAGAACTTCACAGTATGCTAGGAGAGTCGAAGAAATTTCAACTGTATTAAAAAACTTACATCACCTTTTAAATTCATTGTGTCCTCATCAGGTATACATTCTTCTATACAACTAACTATATGGAAATAAGCTTGTTTGACTGGAATGTTGTTGTTGTATTTCCTTTGTCTGGGATATATTGTATTTATTCTATAGGCGAGAGCAACATTGATTCACATTTTGGAACTTCAGATACAGCGCCATAAACAAGCAATGTAGGACATAAAGAGGTATATATTATACTTCCTTATTGTTTAAGAACGAATATAGGTGAAACTATTTTATAGTAAGTATTTTATAATTTATAAGAAGGAATATAGTCCCTCTCATTTGAAACTTTCATAGTTGAATTCATTCATAATTTCCATTTTCCTGCATTCCCTCCTTTTGAATAGAAAAGTTTTGGATATCAGTGGGCAAGTATTTTACAACAGTCGACTTGTTCTATGGATCTACTTACTGCAGATAGTTGAAAAGCTTGTTGATATCATTACCCATATAGATCAAACAATTTTCGAGTCCGTTGGAAATCATGGTATGAGATCATATCTAGTAAGAATTCAAATTCAATTGTTATGTGAATGATATACTTAAGTTGTATGCATGCTCTTATGCACAACGAATTCATTATATCAAGTAAGCTTGGGGTGTGAAGTCTGAACTTGCTTTATCAATCACATGCCTCTTTTCTTTCTTTCTTTCTTTCTTTTTTTAAAATAAATTATTGGTAAAAACGTAAATATGACTTAATTGTTAACATGACCCTGAATGCTAATGCAAGCTATATGTAGAGTCATTTAGAATTAGATGTCAATAACATAGTAATAAAAACCTTCTCAACTGGTGCACTGTGTTGCCAAAGTTAGCCACTTGCTCATTCATTGCATCTGCTGTCAATGCATAGAGCATTATTTTTGAAGATATAGAGCGTGAATAAATAGACGCACATTCATAGTAACAAAAAATATTGGGATGTGGAGCTGTCAATGTGAGTAAATACTTTTAAGCTACAACTAGTTTTTGCAATGTCATTCTTTTTATTGAGGATAGCACCATGTCACTCTTTATACTCTTCTCATATCATCTGCTTAATAAATTTTCTCACCAAAGAAGAAATTTAATTTGGTCAAGGAGAAGGGTTTGATGTCAAGGTTGACTGCCTAAATGTTGTTTCTTGGTGTTAACAGGAGCCTTAGGAATTGCAACTTGCAAGGGCCAATTCTTGATTTAAGCAGGATACCTAAGCTTCTTTATCTGTAAGTTCAGTTATCTATAATAAGAGAAGTGAAAGTTCAGTTATCTGTAATAAGAGAAGTGACTATTCCTGAAAAAAGTGAAGATTCTAGTGTACATGTCTTGAAACGAAAAAGTATGGTGCAATTTGTAACTCTGTTTCTCTCTCATCCTTCTATAACAGTACAATAGCAAACTGCCCTACCTACACCAGTGGTTGCCAAAACAAAACAGAAACTAGCAGTTGTGTAGAGTAAGTCCTTAATTCATCATTCTGTATACATATGAAACTGTCCTCTGATATATTTTTCTGAATTTGTTTAATTTATGGTTAGAGCTAGCTGTTTCTAGGCATAGCAAACCAAAATAGTAATTGGTGAAATAATAAAAGAATATATTATCATTTTCTTTTTCTTTCTTTTGATTTTCTTGATTTGGTTTGTGTTGAATGTCAAAAATTACATTGGTTCCATCTGCATCCCCTTGTAAATAATGAGTGTGTATGTATCCCTCAACTATTAATAGAATAATGATATTTTCATAATTGTAGATAGGTAGTAACTTATTTTTTTTGTTCATTGTGCATCAAGGATGTATTTGAGTTGATAGGTAGTGACTTTTTTATTTGGCTGGATTTTTTTTTTTGAAACAGAAATAGTTTTCCTTTTAACACTTTTTTAATACTGACCGATAAGAATATACAATTAGTTCCTTTTAATAGAATAATGGTATTTTCAAGATTTTTCTTCAACTGTTCTATTTAATCATTGAACAAGGCCAGGCGTGCACAAAGATTTGTGTATTTTGTTTGTTGTGCATCAAAGATGCATTTCAATGGATAGGTAGGACTATTTTCCTTCTTTTTTTTTTGGAAACCGAAATAGTTTTCCTTTTAACAATTTTTTTATACTTACCGATAACAATATACAATCAATGTGACATTATCATTTGTAGTACGTATATTATTTATTTAATTATTTTGTTAGTAATATAAAATGTTTCAAAAAGGATAAATGTTGAAAAGTTAAAAATGTTCATGTTTACTTTGCAATGGCATTAACATTGGTGCCACAGGGTGCAGCCTCATTGTTTCCTTTGCAATGGCATTAACATATGGCAAATTTGCAATGTCCTTATCTTCAACCCACCTCTCTCTCCCTATTACCCTGTCTAGCTCCTCTGTTGCCTTCTTGAAAATCTCTGGTCTTCTCAATAGCTCACAGATAGCCCATTCCACAGTTACAGCAAAACTCTCAGTCCCACCTGCTATTATGTGAATAAAACCAAGTTTAGAAAATATTAATTATTTTTTACATTCATTCACTAATTGGTAAAATTACATGCTTGCTTTCAGGCTGATAGGTAATGATAGGATCAATGGTTTCATCTCACTCTTTTCAAATATGTAATGAGAATGCTAATTCGACTTTAATTATTCATTCTATTTTTTTTTAATGTCAGTAGCTGTATTTATTATATTCAAGTTACAATTTGTAATAACTAATGTGTACAACATGCATGGTTCAACTTCTATTAATTAATACTAGGCACTTCTAGAACATTAACTTTGCCTTAAACAAGCTAGGCCTAGGCCCTAAGAAAAGCATTGACATGAAATGGAAAAGTACTTAAATATGCAAAGCAGGGAAGGAAGTTTATTTTATTTGGTTGATAAAAAAAAAAAAGATCACAGCTTAAATTGAAATCGCTTAAGTGTGTCTACATATATTTTAGAGTGCATTAGGTATAATTGTTTGAATATAGCCAAATGATAATTGTATAGAATGGGTTATCACAAGTTATGAACTCTTTGATGATATTAGTATGTATATAACGTGTAAGTGGCATGTCTTAACATTGTTTTCTTTTGAAACAGGAGGAAAAGATAAAACATAATTCCAAAGCCACGCCTTTACCAGCTTGTCATAGGGGTCAGAAAGCATCCAAAAGCCATGCAGAAAAGGTATGGTATAAACAATATTTTCATATATGAATATTACTTTGTTAAAATTTAACTGCCAATTTTTTCTTTATGCTAAATACTTAACTTTTAATTGAAGTCAGTCAAAAATTGTGTTCTACAAAGTTAACAACTCCAATTATGTAAGGAAGGGAGCAACAATGTCATATGGCTGTCTTAATTTTCTTTAAAAAGAAAACCTATTTTTTGCCAAATGAGCATAGTCATTCAGTAGTTGGTTGTGAATTTTTCCAGTTAATGGATAAACAAACTTATCCAATTAGGCCTAAGTGATAATTGCAGCAGTGGAGAGTTGCTTGTGAATTTTTCTAGTAAATGGATTAGCACTTGGAAAACACATATATAACCAATTGTTTTTTTTTTTGGCAAACATTTATCGTATTCATTTTATCACAACTATCATGAAGAACTCGCAAGTACAACTTTTTCTACATTTTAACTGGTCTCAATACTTTGTGTTCTTTGGAATTTTGATTATGATATTTCATGAAAATTGCTATATAAGAATGCTTTTCAAACTGAGACAGTATTGCTTGGCCTTGCTTTTAGTAGTCTTCATCGGCTTTATGTAATAGTGACTTAAATGTGTAATAAATATTAGATTGGATTAGGTGATTTTAATGTATTTGCTTCATACTACTACACATGTGACTATTTTATTTTTGTTATTTGAAAGGTAATTATTTCCTGTTCATTCAATCAATTTAGCAACATTGGCCATGAAATCGAGAAAACATAAGCAAGTTATTAAAGAGGACGATTCTAACAAGGTATGTAATTAATGTATAAATATTAATTTTTTTTAATTAAATAATTGGTCATAATTTATTGTCATTTGATGAATGTAACATTTTTTTTTCAGATATGTGTCAAGCACGTATGTAGACCAAAGAAGTTGGTTGATGTGAACAACAAATTGACCACTGCATAAAGGAAACGGATACAAGCCACTCCTTTTCATTGGGCTCTAAAAATACCAAAAAATTTTCAAATCTCCTGCCAATTGTTGACTGTGTTAGGTTGTAGGTGGATTAAGGACATTGGGGCATTTAGGGTGAGAACTACACATGTCGATCTTAGTCCTTTAGATGTATGCTTTGCATTAGGACTACGCATAACAGGGAAAGACGTGTTGTATAAGGAAGAAGAAGAAGTTGAAAGTCAGACGAAATCACTATTTGGACAAAGACCTTGTACGATTAGTACAATTGTTCATCTACTAGGAGTGCATTCTGCTGATGAAGATGTGGACGACTTCTGCAGACTTTACATATGTCTAGCATTTGCAAAGTTTTATTTTGCTATGACAAATCATGATGTGAATGTTGGGTTGTTAAAGTTTTTGGATGACTTATATTCTTTGAATGAGTACAATTGGGGGGGTGCAGTATATAATTGTCTTGTTTTCAGCCTTGACCGAGTATCAGCTTGTCTTACGAATAAAAAAAAATGACTCCCAAGTATGGCTATCAGGTTGTGTAGCTGTGTTGCAGGTATATTTATTTTGTATTTGAAATGTTTAATTTTCTAATTTTTGGTTAACACCATTCAATGTGTTAGTTTTTTTTATTAATGTGTACTTTTTTACAATCCATGCCACCAATGTAGGTTTGGGCTCAAAAGCATTTATCCATGGAAGTTACTTCAAATGTTGCAATCAAAGACCGCTTTCCTAGAATCAAAGTGTGGCAAAATTTGGTGAAAGGTCAAAAAACTCTTCAAATGGCCATTACAAAAAATTTGGTATGAATTCACATGAATATAGAAATGAATTTTTATATACAACATTTGTATTATTGGTATTGCAATTGTCATGGCCTTTATTTTGTACTAATTTGTGTTATCATGAACAGATAGTTCATGAACTGGCATATACAAAAGAAGAATACAAGAAGCATGACATCCTTAGGGAGGCCATGAAGGAGATAGAATCTGAATCTTACCGTCAGAAAGATTATTCACTTAACTTGGAAGACCTTAAGAGTGGTTATGAGCGGTTGATCAGGGAGCTTAAGAAATCCAATGAAAGTTGCTGCCTTGGAGGTAGAAGTTGCCAATCTTAAAGCTGAAAGAGCAAATGCTGAACAAGGGCATGTTGTACATGAAGAGGATGGCGTCGAGCCTACTAAAACAAATTTGAATATGCCAATGACGACCATCATACGGATCTTTCTTCAACATCAGTGACACAATTTCCTGTGGAAATGAGCAACTATTCTGAAGAAAAAGTAAATCAACTGCAACAATTGTGGAAGTACTGCACCCGGTCATCTAAACCAAAAGATCAAGAAGAGTATGCATGATATTTCTAACCTTATTTTAAATATACAGTTAATCATTTTTAATATTTGAATGTATATATGTAAATATGTTTTTATATGATGTCTAATGTGGAAATTGTCTAGGATTTTGGTCTTTATGTATGACAAATACCTTACCGGAATGACATTCGGACTATGAGACCTCACCAACGGGTTAATAACATGGTATGTATTGTCCTGTTATTATCTAATGTACCTATTTTTTTAATACATCAATTTCTATACATGTACTTTATTTTTTATCTTTTTGTAGGTATTCCTCTTAGCTCTGAAGATGATTATGCATAATGAACTCGAACAAACTGCAGTTATTTCCCACTACATTTTCCATTATACTCTTGTGGTGTGTACAATCTGAACTTGTATCCAAATATAAAAAATGTTGGTGGCAAGATGTTTGTTTTACTAATTTATTTTTCATGCAACAGGGTAAGGTCATTGATGAGTTAGCCTCATTTCATGAAAATACTCAAGTGCATTGGAGTCAGAGTAAGTTTGCTGAATTTGTTGAGCGAAACAACATTGAGTTTAGGGTGTTGTCCAGTAAGTTGGTGAGTATATTATAAGTTACATAGGAATGATAATATTATTGTAAGATGTTTTTGTTACATTATTTGAATGGTTTATTGTGGTTAAGTTACAAATTCATGATGGTACCCCTCACAGTTTAAGCAAATTGAAAACATCAGTTATTAAATTCTTAGAGTAATTATATGTTGTTAAGTCTGTGTGTGGAAGTTGTTAAATATATTAGGTGTATGGTTATTTCATTTTGACAGATACATGGTTAACACTGGTTTTTATAGCGATTAAGTGAATTGTGTAATTGGTTAACATGTTGTTTCTAATATGTGACTTGATAATTGACTTTTGTATCAATACTAATATGTAACACAATAAACACAGTCAATGTGATTAATAATGAAAACTATGATTGCTGTCAGTTCTATCATCTCCAACAATCTGTAATAAAATTAAACTTGTTATGTGGACATTTTCTCAAATTCTAATTGAAAAATTAAGTTTGAATGAGTTATATTGTTTTACCTTTTGTCAGTTAGCACTAAAATTATTACCATGTAAATTGCATATTTTTGCACCAGCCTTATTTGAAGACCATTGGTTTTGTTATGTGATTGATAGATCGAATAAGAAAATACATGTACTAGACTCACTGGGTTTTCACTCAGGTGACCAGATTATGTTGAATGAGGCAGTGGTATGACATGTGACTTTAATTGAGTTGTGATTTTAATGATATCTAGTTAGTAAGGTTTGCAAACTACTTAACATACGATATGTAATGTTGTGTAGAGGTGTCGATTTGATGGCTTTTTGGATTTCCTTAACCCAACAATGGATAAGCAATCAACTAAATTGGAACTTTCATATGAAATAATGCCTAAGCAGCACAACAGGTATTGTTAACTTTTTATGATTTTTTAATGTATCATGGATTGGTCACATTGTGTCTAACATTTGTTTCACAATTAGTAATTCTACTATGTTTTTGTTTTTATAGTCAAGATTGTGGCATTTATGTTTTGGCCTACATGATGCTATGGGATGGCATCAAGAAATGGGATGATTCAACCATGCATGATTATTCACTAGTAAAAGACCTTTCAATTCCTTATTTATATTGAAAAATGGATAATGTTATACTTTAAAGGTTGACGACATTTGTAATTTTGCAGACTAATATTCTGGAGATTCGTAAACATTTGGTGTTTCACTGGATTTTGCATCCGAACAACAGGGAGCGACAAATAATGTTGGCTAATGCAGGACTTCCACATGACTTGTCACTCTGATGAGGTTGTAAACATGGAGACATTGTTATTATATATTTATATTTATTTCATTTGTATTATCATAACATTGTGTGGGTGACGAGACATTATTTTTAATGATATTATTTTTAACTAATGTTGTGATGCATTGTTGCAGGTCATTAATTCAGACAACATTTTGTTGATATTTGACATTTTGACACCACTTAGACACTGAAGACCACTACTACACTGACAATAGTATAATGAAATAGACTTCCATGATGCTGCACATAAATTTAAAAAAAATTTGGACATGTGACAATTTTTTGGACATGTACATATTAAGTAGTCTTGACCAATATCACTATTATGTTATCAATTTCTAGTACAAACTTGTAATATTTTGGAGGCACATGATTTTATGGTTTTACAAACTTTATATACATGATATGGGTAGTTGACAAACATGATTTAATGGTTTTGACTCCTTATCATTAATTGATTTTCATGAGAAATGCTATAAGCTCCAAAAGAAGTTAAAACAAAAAAATGACCAACCCATTTAAATTGTGAATCCTATCAATCAAATATGAATTAATTTGAACATGTGGTATAATGTTATTAACTATACTTGTATGGATGGTCAACTTTGACTTACATGTGGTATAATGTTATAAACTGTAATACGTGGTTAACTACATATCAAATCAATGTTAGCATTGCATAGAAAATGGTTATCAATAAATTAAGGTCATTGAATCATTTATCGATTTTTTAATAACTTTGTTTCATAAGGACAGTTAACCACATTTGATTGTATGTTTAACTTTGACTAACATTTGAGTAATACTTGGATAATGTTATTAATTGTAATACGTGGTTACCTACATCTAAAATTTATGTTAAGATTGCACTGAAAGTGGTTATCAATAAATGAAGGTCATTGAATCAGTTATCCATTTTTTAATAACTTTATTTGACAAGGATAGTTAACTACATTTGAATGTATGGTTAACTACCCTGTGATTTATACTTCGATAATGTTATTTATTGCAGTACATGGTTAACTACATATAAAATTAATGTTAAGATTACACAGAAAGTGGTTATCCATAAATTAAGGTCAGAGAATAAGTTATCAAGGTTTTGGTAACTTGTTCAACTTTTCAAAATTCGTAACAATGATTAAATTTGTGTCCCAAGTGAATGAGGATTACATTTGTGAACAATTACCTCAACAAAAAAAAAACTATTGAGCATAAGAATAATTAACCATTTGCAAAGCATAGTTGACTAGGTTTACATATATTGTTAACCACATATGATGCATAATAAGATTAGGTATATAAATTGTTAAGTTAGTCTCACAAATAATTCAAACGTTGTGAACTTTATTGTATAAGATTATGAGGTTATACCTAATACACTCAATGCATTTGAATGAATGTTGGTAGTTAACATTGCTTCACAATTATTGTTAACTATGCTTGTATGGATGGTCAACTTTGACTTACATGTGGTATAATGTTATAAACTGTAATACGTGGTTAACTACATATCAAATCAATGTTAGCGTTGCATAGAAAATGGTTATCAATAAATTAAGGTCATTGAATCATTTATCAATTTTATAATAACTTTGTTTCACAAGTACAATTAACCGCATTTGATTGTATGGTTAACTTTGGCTAACATGTGAGTAATACTTGGATAATGTTAATAATTGTAATACGTGGTTACTTACATCTAAAATTTATGTTAAGATTGCACTGAAAGTGATTATTAATAAATTAAGGTCATTGAATCAGTTATCCATTTTTTAATAACTTTGTTTGACAAGGATAGTTAACTACATTTGATTGTATGGTTAACTAACCTGTGATTTATACTTCAATAATGATATTAATTGCAGTACGTGGTTAACTACATATAAAATTAATGTTAAGATTGCACAGAAAGTGGTTATCCATAAATTAAGGTCATTGTATCAGTTATACAGGTTTTACATTGTGTTCAACTTTTCGAAATCTGTAACAACGATGAACTTTCTGTCATAAGTGAATTAGTATTACATAAACAAAAAATATATATTAGTGAGAACAACAATAATTGATTTAGTCAATCATGTATTTATAACCACTTTTGAAGCAAAGTTGATTATGTGTGCATATATTGTTAACCACATGTGACGCACAATAAGATTATTAACGATTTGTAAGTGAAAGTTAACCATATTGAAGCCAACAATTATATTTTCTTTTAGACAGTTTTCACAATTATAAGTAATTTGAAAATCGTTATAATTTATTTGTAGTTGCTCCTATTTGTAATTTGTATTTAATTCTGTCTACAAAATAGTTACATGTAATAGTATATGCAACATTGGTGCCTATGGCAGCTTAACCCAAAAGGATATAATCAATGTTTAACATAGTTAATATCATCTACATGACATATGTGTAATGAGTTTTCACAAAATGGCAGTTCTATTGTCAATATTAGCACCTTGTACACCATTTACTATTAATACAACTACATTCCAAAAAAATATAAAAGTTTCCCAACATTCAAATTGAGACTTGGTTTTCATGACTTATGAGTCATTTTCTTTCTCCGATGATATGTCACCCAAGGTGTTCGAGTTACTGCACTTTTCACACGCTTCCTTGGATGGTCTTTAAGTCGTGTACATATATTTGATATTTGATTATTTACCGTCTCTTCTAATTCGCCTTCAACATGTAATTTACCTACACCATTTATGAACACGTAATGCAATGTGTAAACCTAGAACATTGTTCAACAAATTATTTATAATGTTCAACTATACATAACTTACCAACATCAACGATACTCATATACTCATTCCAATCGTCATTATCATCAATAAATGTGTTTTCTTCTTCTTTACTTATACGCAATGAAGCTTGCACAATTGATGAACTTGGTTGTGATTTCGATTGCTTTGTCATATTAACTTCATCCTCTACTGCACATATCCTATCATCCAATTGCTTATTTAGTGCACCTAGATTTTGATGTTCTTGCACAAGAGTTTCCAAATCCAACATACTTTTCCGCCAATGGATAAAGCTTTTTGGTCGATTTTGCAATGTTTCTCGAATAACTTCATCTTTGACCTCTTCATTTGTTGCACATAACTCTTCAATGATCTGTAATTGGTAAAAAAAAAAATTAGACAATTACTGAAAATCGAACAAACATTTCAACTGATAAAAAAATTACAACTAGTGATTTGTAAAAAGAACAATATCATTTATTTCATACTTACTAAATTATTATGAAATACTGCTACAATTTTAACCCCTCGCTTGTTAATATTCTACCAATTTAACAATCGGGGAAAGGACTTTACACCAAGTGTATTTTTTCCATCACATAAAGAGAGATGATCCAAAGCCTAAATCTACAATACAATCGCATTATCAAGCTCATATACTACTTATACCAAAGAAAAATTGTTACATAATAAACAATAGTATACATTGTAATATTTAAAAAATGTTGTGTATAACAATGTATGTACCTGCAGAACAACCGCACAACCTATTATATACAACTCAGAACAATTCTTCGAATTTTTCACACAATTCGATACTCTCATCAAGCTATCAACCAAAATATCATATACGGCAACTCCCCAACTATAATTGTTAAGTGAGTCTATGTCATCTAAGAATCTTAACAAACCAACATGCACTTCACCATTTGTTTTAGGAAAAAAAAAACTCCGTAAATGCAAGAAGTATGTAAAGCCTACAAAAGCCATCAACATCATCGTCATCACCAATCAATCTAAGTTTTTCAACTATCCTTTTAATGGTTATTTTTTGACCTCCAAACAAGCTCTTTGTATAACATTCACCATCTTCATCTAATTTCAGTTCTTCACCCACTATGCGTAGACCTAGGGTGAAACAAACATCCAAATGAGTAAAGTACACTATTGAATTTTGTATTTCAAAACCTCCCCTAGTATCAACCCATCTACTGCATAATTCATGCAACAGTTTACCAGAGATTAGTATATCATCTGGCATTTGTATTAACCACTTAAATGGAGTGTCCTCAAGTTGAGACTTTTGCACATTTGTCAAACTTTTATTCATTTCTACAACCCACTTCATTTGACATCTTGGTCTAACACGTACCTGAATAAGAAAATTCAAAAATCATAAATGATAAATAATTTAGCTGCACATTTTGGATAACTAACCTGACTCAAATTTAATGTGGTTAGCTATAGGTAATAGTGAGGCCAAGCACTTATTTTTTTTTTGTTAATTTTAGTCATACTCTAACTGTCAACAAAAATGTTTCAAAATTCCATGATAAAAACATATTCATGACCACAAATTTAAGTAAAAAGGTAAACGTTCTGTTGGATTTTGTACACCCAGCATCCACCCAGACGTATGGTTAACTTCGTGTAAAAAATGTTTTATTTTATTTTATAAATGGTTAACAATGAATGAATATGATTGAATAAAATTATTACTATTATTTATTTTGATTACACGTGGTTAACTATATATGTAAATATGGTTAATTTTGTTTTTTGAAATGGTTAACAATGACATAAAGTTGTTATATGTGTAAATATACTTAACTTTGATTCACTAGTGGTTAAGAGTGTTATGAAATTATTAATTATTACATACGGTTAACTACATATGTAAATATAGTTAATTTTACCTATTTATTGATTAAAAGTAAATAAACATCGTATAAATTATCCATATGTAGTTAATAAAATCACAAGGTTATTGAAATGTTTAATAGTGGTTAATTTATTTCACGAGTGGTTAATCGTGTTAAGAGGTTATTGAAATATCTAATCAAAGTTAACCACTTGTGAAACAAAATGAACCATATTTATATACACAATTAACCAATTCATTGGGTGGACGCCGACTGTACGTTTTCCCGTTATACGAATATCATTACTCCAAATTTAATGGGTATAACATTTGCAAAAGTCAAACATAAGCACCATAAGTTGTACCTTGTTCTCCATTTTCAACAATATTGTGGTGAACAACTTTCACCGTTTAACTCGTTGCTGCAACAAAGGGTACCTTCCTCCGTGGCGCGTTCGTTCTGCTCTTGGTGTTGGTCCTCTTCGTTTCCACCAATGCTGTCTTTAATGTGCAAAAATGTTGATCAAACTTAATGGAGTTAACGGATTGGTGATCACGTTCGTCTCCACCAATGCTATCTTCTTTTCGACCCTTGCTAGATGTTAGGTTTTCTCTTCTACATTTTGTCGTGGTTTCCCTCTTATAAGCATTAATGCTTTACTATGTGTATAAATGAGTTTAACTTAACAAATTGTTATCCAAAAATGCCCTTGGTGACTCAGCTATTTTCCTAAAAATTGTTAACCATCTTTATATGAAGAGTTAACAAAAGATGTTTAAAACTAGGGGCGGACCTAGACCTTTAGGTTAAGGGGGCCAAAATTTTTTAGTCCATCTAATAAATAAATATACATTTATATATATAGTTATATAACAAAATTCATAAATATATATTATAAACCACTAATTATATTAATAATATATTTATCTACTGACACTTTTGAGAAACAAGAACTCTATCAATTACTTTTAATATTCAAATAACACCAAAAAGATATAATATTGAAATAAAATTTTAGCTTAAAAAACTTTTAGGTCTTTGATAAATTTCCAAATTTTGCTTTAAGTCCCTGATACATTTTTCATTTTTTTTAGTCCCTGATATATTAAAAATTTTGTTTTGTGTCCCTGCCATTAGTTAAGTGATGACATGGTTAACTATATGTGTAAAACAAATTCTAATAAACATAAATATAAAACAACATGGTTAACTTCATACAAACACAAGTTCTGATAAAACAAATTTTACAAAATAAACACAAAGATAACTATGAAAGATAAGTACTTACTATATTGTTGAACATTAATGGTTGAAACTTAATTATCAATCAACTAATAAGCTATTAATATAGCCATGAACATTTTTTTTCAACCATACATGTAGATAGGGTAAGTACATGATTTATTTAATATGTTGAAGTCACTCCTTATCAGATAAGCCTCCGTCTGTACAATATTGAGGTTGGTGCCTTATAATTTCCAATTCCATATCTGGTGGAATAGTTTGAGTTTGTGCATATTGTGCATTACAAGCATTGTAAACAGCTTTGTACCTATTGATTTTGATTTGCATCTGGTTGTTCTCATGTCGTATCATGTTAACCGCCATCTCCAATGATTCGTTACTGTTGTGTGCAACATAAATAGATCGTTGCTTAGGTCTTTTTATATCGTATTCTTTCAACTCTTGTTTCAACATTGTAGACTCGTTGATTTGATATTCCCACTCTCTGCGAAACTGAACCATATTTGCATATGAGAACCGTTCTTGAGGGCATAAATTATACCGAAACATGTCTCGCTCTAATGACCACACTTGACCTATACATTCCAACATTTCACCTGGACTGTATATTGTTCCAATCAGTTTTGAACTGAAGGAAAATGACCAATAGCCAACATGATCCATAAAAATATTGTTAACTTGGTATAACCACTGAAGACAGTTCAATACTCTTGTAAGTTGCTTTCGATGGAAAAAAAAACATTTCTATTACATGTATATTTATAACACCAAAAGACTGGGTGTGGTACATTTGGCATACACACATTGTCATCATAATGATACACATTGCAGCAATTCGCATCGTAACTTAGGATATGTGATTCCCATAGTATACAGTGACATTGATTCCCTCACATGTCCATCCACACAGTTTGCTCAGAGAAGTTCATTTTAGCAGCATTTAAAACAAGGAAATCATTGTTCCCATGTCACATTGGACGATTAGTTATAGAAATCTTAAAGTTAACCATGGATGATCAAAGTTAACCACAATTTATCATTCACCTAACAACGTTCTGCATTGGAAGAATACAACGTCGAACAGTATGCTTTGTCTAAATGGGACACAAAATATTAGTAAGCATGTGTCAAATATGCTAATTAAATCATTTAGGTTAGTTTTATTTTTATTCTTTCTAATTAAATCTTCAAACCAAGGAGTAACTATAACCCTCTGGGAGCAAAGTAAACAAACTTTAAACCTATTTACATTACTAGTGAAAATGGTTAACATTGTTAGTGAAAATGGTTAACTATGTTTACTAATGCGAGCTAATCATATCTGCAACGGAAAGCCCCATGGCATTAAATAAGGATTGGAAACCAACGAGTGACTATAAGACCTCTGGGAGCATAGTAAACAAATTTTAAACCTATTCACATTTCTAGTGAAAATGTTAACATTGTTGTCGAAAATGGTTAACTATGTTTAATGTGACCTAATCATATGTACCTATTCACATTTCTAAAGAAAATGTTAACATTGTTAGCAAAAATGGTTAACTATGTTTACTAATGTGACGTAACCATATTTGCAACGGAAAGCCCCATGGCATAAAAAAGGATTGGAAACTAGCGAGTGACTATAAGACCTCTCGGAATAGAGTAAACAAACTTTAAACTTATTCACATTTCTAGTGAAAATGTTAACATTGTTGGCGAAAATGGTTAACTATGTTTACTAATCAGACCTAATCATATAAACCTATTAATATTTCTAGAGAAAATGTTAACATTGTTAGCGAAAATGGTTAACTATGTTTACTAATGTGACCTAATCATATTTGCAACGGAAAGCCCCATGGCATCAAAAGGATTGGAAACCAAGGAGTGACTATAAGACCTCTGGGAGCAGAGTAAACAAACTTTAAACCTATTCACATTTCTAGTGAAAATGTTAACATTGTTGGCGAAAATGGTTAACTATGTTTACTAATGCGACCTAATCATATAAACTTATTCATATTTCTAGAGAAAATGTTAACATTGTTAGCGAAAATGGTTAACTATGTTTACTAATGCGACCTAATCATATTTGCAACGGAAAGCCCCATGGCATCAAAAAGGATTGGAAACCAAGGAGTGACTATAAGACCTCTGGGAGCATAGTAAACAAACTTTAAACCTATTCACATTTCTAGTGAAAATGTTAACATTGTTGGCAAAAATGGTTAACTATGTTTACTAATGCGACCTAATCATATAAACCTATTCATATTTCTAGAGAAAATGTTAACATTGTTAGCGAAAATGGTTAACTATGTTTACTAATGCGACCTAATCATATTTGCAATGGAAAGCCCCATGGCATCAAAAAGGATTGGAAACCAAGGAGTGACTATAAGACCTTTGGGAGCATAGTAAACAAATTTTAAACCTATTCACATTTTTAGTGAAAATGTTAACATTGTTGTCGAAAATGGTTAACTATGCTTACTAATGCGACCTAATCATATGTACCTATTCACATTTCTAGAGAAAATGTTAACATTGTTAGCAAAAATGGTTAACTATGTTTACTAATGCGACGTAACCATATTTGCAACGGAAAGCCGCATGGCATAAAAAAGGATTGGAAACCAAGGAGTGACTATAAGACCTCTGGGAGCAAAGTAAACAAACTTTAAACCTATTCACATTTCTAGTAAAAATGTTAACATTGTTCGCGAAAATGGTTAACTATGTTTACTAATGCGACCTAATCATATCTCGTTAGAGAAGGAACAAACCCCATTAGAATCACAAGGAACAAACCTCATATCAAATCAGAATACAAATTCATACAACATACCCTATATGAAATTAGATCATGAATGCAAGTATCAGATAGAGACAACCCTAACCTGAAAGAAATGAACCTCAACCAGCGATTCACACAAACATATGAGAACCTCAACCCCTATGATACAAAGAAACATATCAATGTGTGTGCGTGCGAGTGAGACAAACTTGAATGCGAAGGTGCATGCGAAAGAGGGAAAAACTACCTGCTACGGCATGGGCGACGTGCAGACGGTGGGTTGGGAGAACGAAGATGATTCCGGGAGAGAAAGAGGAGCGCCAGAGAAAGATGAAAGTGAGAGAAAGAGGAGCGCGGGAGGAAGAATGCCTTTCCTCTTTCCTTTTCAAGTTCAGATTGCATTTCCTAATTTGCCCCTTTGTTTTATGTTTTTAATATTTTTTGAAAAATGAAAAATTAAGGCTTTTTTATTTTAAAATAAATAATTGATTGATTAAAAAATGCCACTTGGTCGGGTGTCAAATGGGTGACGCTACTGTACTGGTGTACGTGTATCACCTCTCTAATACGTGCCTTGCTTTTTTTAGTTTCTTTATGTTAAGTTTTTAGTTAATTAAGTTTTTAGTCCCTAAATTTTTTTCAAAATTCAATTTTTAGTCCTTAAACTTTAGTTTGACTGGTCAAGGTTCCTAAACTTTTTAAAAATTTGGTTTTTAGTCCCTAAACTTTAGTTTGACCGGTCAAGGTCCCTAAACTTTTTAAAAATCCGATTCTTAGTTCCTAAACTTTTTAAAAATTCGATTTTTAGTCCCTGAAATATCATTAATTTAGAGACTAAAAACTGAATTTTTAAAAAATTTATGGACTAAAAACCGAATTTTTAAAAAGTTTAGTGACTTTGACCGGTCAAAATTTGCAGGGACTAAAAACCGAATTTTTAAAAAGTTTAGGGACCTTGACCGGTCAAATTAAAGTTTAGGAAATTTTTAAAACGTTTAGGGACTAAAAACTTAATTAACCCACTTTCTTATCATGTAACCTCCTGGTACCACTGGTGCCTTATTAACACATTCTTTCTTATTGCTGAAAAGAAAAAAAGTAAGCAAGAAAGTTTTAAAGGTAGAATGATTAAATGAAAAAAAAAATTAAAAGCAATAATTCCTCACGTCAAAAAGGTGATAATGGTTAATATATTTATATACTCATGAATTATTACACATTTATTAATACTTTCATTTTATTAAAATCTTACAATTTTTTTAATACATTAGAAAAATAAAGCATAAACTACTAAAACAGAAGGAAGAGAATGCTCAGCTTTTATGAGAGGGAGGAGGATCTGCTGGAACTAAAAATATTAAATTAATTAAAAAACATAAATATTTAACATCTGATTTTTATCATCGCTATTCTTATAAAATTAAATATTAAAAGAATTTTTAAAAAAAAAACAAAGTTTGAAATTTTAGGAAATAAGAATTGTTGTCGAAAGAGATTAGATCCATCCAACGCTCATCATGATTTAGGCATTGTGTGTTTCAATTGCTTTTGCATTCAATTATTATTGGTCCAAATCAATTCTCCATTGCGGTGAAAAATAGCATTTCCAAATCAATTCCATGAAAAATAATCAAGTCATATAATTGTGATGCATCGCGTGGTTGATAATTGAACATTATGGGTGATATTCAAATGTGGCACATATATATTGTTATTGGTTTTATATATGACTTGTTTGTTTCTGTAGGTGTGCATCACGTTGCTTCGTGTGGGGTACATGTTGTCCTTTAAGGGTCGTCAATATCGTGATGCATGTGGTAGACAATTGAACATTATATATATGGATGACTAGAAATTAACCCAAGAATTTCACCTTCATTCACCTAATGTTGTTAATTAGGGGTTAAAATTAATCGAAGGGTAATGAGAAAGTCGAGCTTAGTGTACCCAGTCCTAGGCTTTATAATTAGCCCAATCTCCTTAAAGGATTTGTTTATTGACACTTGCCGATTTCAATCTTACAATTTGAATTCCTTATAAGTTAACTCGCCATAAAAATTCCTGATCCAAGATGTTTCTTTCAAGGGACAACGTTAATTTGGTTTGGTTTGAAACAAATATATTCCATTTTAGTTTATTATTACAATTTTTCCAAAGAAGAGTAACATTTTTTGATACTACACAATCACATTGTAAGTAACGAGTATAGGGTGTTTGGGTTATTTTGATAAAATATATATATATATATATATATATATATATATATATATATTTTGCATCCTTTTGGATTAAGTGTTCATAAATAACAATTAGATTATTGAATATCCATTACTTACCAAAAAAAAAATTATTGAATCCATTGAAAAGAAGTATAACCAATTAGGTTTTTGATATGCTTCTTCATGACTTATTTTTATTCACGGTTTTTATGAGGGAACCTTTACTTGAAGAAATTAAAGTTGCAATTTGTACTAGGAACATAATATAATCAGCCCCTTTATGCTTCAAGATGCGTGGTTACTTTACATGTGGATCGTTTTGCCCTTTTGAAAAATCCATTTTTGTTTACGAGTCGGTAAAGACCACCCTTTTGTGAGACAAGTGAACTGCTATATTCCTATCACGAAGTTTTTTTTTATTTTTTTATCTTCCCTCTCTTAATTACCATTCTTAAGAATTTAATTATTTACACGTTAATATTTTCAATTTATCTGGACATTTTTTAATATCAAATAATAAATATATTGTACTAAGTCATATAATATACTAGCAATAATTATTCCATTATAACAAAATAATTCTAATATTTTTTTAATATATTATAATTAATTTAAACATAATAAAATAAATTAAATACAGTAAATATTATAATTTTATTGTAATTTATTTATTACTGAACAAATTAATATAATATAATTTTAAATAATATGATAATGTTGTTAAAATATTTATTTGCACATTGGATGATATGCTTCAATATAATGTGAATGGTAAAGCTATCTAAGAAATGTGAAAAGAATACTTCAAAGCCTTTGAAAATAGAACTATGTTTCCACGTTTCAATTATAAAAACACTTGCTTAACCAATATTTAGCCACTTATTAGTTTGATTGTGAGTGCATGTGTGTATATGAAGCATATATAATGAGTGAGAGGACATAATATTTGCCACATAATCTTACATTGATAATCACTATTGTTTTACTTAAATTATCTTAACTTCATTTTGGTTATATGGTCTCATTACACCCATGACAAGATTAACATTTTTTTGACAGAATGATAAGATTAACTTATTTCATTTCTCACACTCTCATTTGTTTTCATATGCCTCCTATATAATAGACAGTGTTAATTCCGTACAATAATGGTAAATTAAAGAGGCCTTATATTTCACATAAGAAGACGATGTTAATTGATAAGCACAAGAAAGAAAGGAAGAGGTAACTCATCAAATGGCATATTTAACTCATCAAATTAATGGCATATACCTTTTCGTTCATTCTACTTTCGCTGGAAGAGTATGCCTCATTAATTCCGTCCTTAATGCTCTTCCGCTTTTTTTCCTTTCTTTCTTTTAAATTCCTTGTGGGGTAGTTAACAAATTGGTGAGCATTCAAAGGGAGTTTTTGTGGGGTAGTGAGGGGGAAAAAAGGGAAATTGCTTGGGTTAGTTGGGAGAAAATTTGTTTACCAAAGGAAAGTGGAGGTTTGGGGGTAAAAAATTTGAGTGTGTTTAATGAGGCTTTATTGGGAAATGGAAGTGGGCTTTGTTTCATCAAAAAGACTCATTTTGGGCGAAAATTTTAGTAGAAAAATATGGGGGTTGGAGGGGTTTGGTGGGATATAATGAGTGCAAAGGGGCTTCCTTGTGGTGGAGAGATTTGAGGATGGTTTGTGGGAGAGGGAGTAAATCTAATTGGTGTGATATTGGGATGGTTTGGGAGGTTGGTAATGGTAAAGATATAAAGTTTTTGTTAGATTCATGGTTGGACGGGGAGTGCTTGCAGGAAAAATATAAGAGATTGTTCTTAATATCACAACAACAACATGAAGTGATTCAAAATATGGGATAGTGGGTAAATAATGAATGGAAGTGGTGTTTCAAATGGAGGAGAAATCTGTTCCAATGGGAAGGTGAACTTGTTCAGAAATTTCTTTTGAGATTGGAAAACATAAGGCCTAGACTTATGGTGGAGGATAACAGGAAGTGGTGTTTTCATTATTCGGGCTCCTACTCAGTGAGGTCGGGTTATGATATGATCCTAAATCTGCATGGAGAACTTAATAAAAGCTCTTTCTGTTCATACTTGTGGCGGATGAAGATACCTCCTAAAGCTCTGTGCTTTGTGTGGAGGTTGTGGCTGGATCGAATAGAAAAATCTAAAGAAGAGGAATATTCAGCTCACAGTGGATAATGACACTTGCCCTTTTTGCTCTATCCACAAGGAATCTACTACTCATCTTTTTTTCTCTTGGTCGCTTACTATCCAGGTTTGGCATCAGTGGTATTATTGGCTGGATCTTCAAACTTCTTTTCCTCTGGACACAGAAGCTCACTTTTGGCAACATAATGTTTCAGGAAGTTCTAAATATCAAGATGAGGTATGGAACATCTGTTGGTGTGCAATAGTTTGGAGCATTTGGATTCATAGAAACTCCTGCATCTTTAAAGGTCAGCAGTTTGACAATCAAAAAATTCTGGATAGTGCTATCTTTCTGTCTTGGTCTTGGTTGCGTAACAGAAACACAAAATTTTGTGTCAAGTAAACAATGGCTGTCAAACACAAAAGCTTGTCTTGTTTCTTTGTTCAGAGGATATTGATTTAAGTATGCATGGTGGTGGTGTATGGTCATGATAACAGTATTTATGGTGGTCTTGTTTCTTTGGTGTTGGGACGGTATTTACAAAGTGGCCTCGCATAAGTGGAATTGGTATTGGGACTAGTGCTGCACATTGGCTGGTTGTGACCTTATTTATTTTGGATTGGTGGGTAGATGGCAACCGGGCTGTTTGTATGATATATGCTTTCCTCTGTCACGAAGGTGGTGAAAAAGGTGAGCTCTATTACTAGTCTGTTGGCATGCAGGGAATAATTCTGGTTATGGCATTGAATTTTGGCCTTGTTGTTGGTATCGTAATGGGGGAGAGGGGTGGGACACATTAACATTGTATTTTGGTTAGGCTGTTGGGATATAGATACGTTGGCACTTCATTTTTTGGGCACTTGTGGTTATTTAATATTTGCAATTTATACCCGCAAATATGATATAACCATTGAAGTTATTGTTTGCTGTGGTGGGGCTCGTGATCATGAGCTTTGTTGATTGTAACACTTTTGGGTATTTCTTATGCCCATTTTATATATATACATATATTATTTGCTGATAAAAAAAAAAAAACACACTATGATAACCTACTAAGAAATCTATCATAGTTCATGTCCAAGGGGACACAAGTTAGAAAGCACACATTGTGTAGAAAGTAGCTATATATTGTATGTAGTAAGAACACATAAAAGTACAAATAAGAGAGGGAGATAAAATTAATAGAGATTGAAAATGTTGAACTCTCTTTTTTATCTTTCTCGTGTGTTTTGACCATTTCTATGCAATAAAAATTGTAAGAAACAACAGAAAAGAAAGAAAGGGATAAGAGAAATAGATAAAGGAAAAAGAAAACTCAGCAACAGGGTTTAAATAGTTAGTATTAAGTGTACATACAGCTTAATTTTTATGCCTTTTGTCTTCGTTGACTACTCCAAGTCAAGTAAGCAAGAAAGTTTTAAAGGTAGAATGATTAAATGAAAAAGAAAATTAAAAGCAATTCCTCACGTCAAAAGGTGATAATGGTTGATATATTTATACTCGTGAATTATTACACATTTATTAATACTTTTTTTTACTGAACACATTTATTAATACTTCATTTTATTAAAATCTTGCAATTTTTTTAATAGATTAAAAAAAGAAAGCATAAACTACTTAAACACAAGGCTTAAATGCAATTTTGGTCCCCCTATTTTGCATAATCTGCAATTTTAATCTCCTATTTTAAAATTGAGACATTTTATCCTCTTATTTTGCATAATCTGTAATTTTAATCCCCCTATTTTAAAATTGGGACATTTAGTCCCTCAATTTTGTAAAATCCGTGATTTTGGTCTTCCATCAAATTAGAATCGTTGACAGTTAAGATATTAACGTTGACTACAATGTGACATGTGCTTCAGTGACGTGAGACTAGTTTAAATACATGATTAAGACTCTTAACGATCAATGCTTCCAATTTGATGGAAGGACCAAAATTACAAATTTTACAAAATTAGGGGACTAAATGTCTCAATTTTAAAATAGAGGACTAAAATTGCGGATTGTGCAAAATAAGGGACTAAATGTCTCAATTTTAAATTAGGAGGATCAAAATTACAAATTATGTAAAATAGGGGACTAAAATTGAATTTAAGCCTAAACGCAAAGAGTGTATTTGGTATGACTTTTGAGGAGCTTATAAGCTCCTTTGATAAGCTTATAAGCTAGTTTGATACACGAACTTATTTTAGTAGCTTATTTTTCATAAGCTACTTCAAGTAGCTTATTTGCATAAGCTACTTGAAGTAGCTTATAGAAAATAAGCTAGCTTATAAGCTACTAGCCTTTTTTTTCTTCTCAATTTTATCCTCAATAATTTATTTGAAATTTCTTTTTACCCTTTTATTCAATTTAAAAACCCTTTTACCTATTGTAACATTCTTAAAAACACTAGATGACGTTTATTTTCTTAGTTAGAGCAAATTACAGCAACATTCCCTGAACTTTTATCAAATTACACATAACCCCACCTTTTTTTTTATTTTCCTATACTAATCCCCCTTTAAGTTTGAAAACATTACACTAGCACCCCTTATATATTTGAAAACATTACACTAACACCCCCTCAAACCTTACACTAACACCCCCTTAAACCTTACACTAACATCTTCTACAAGGGAGGTGAAAGTAATGATTAAAAAAGCAGGGTACTTGTGTAATTATACAAAACCTCAGGAGTTTTGCTGTAATTTACTCTCTTAGGTATTATGAAACTTGAAATTCTACTCTTTTTTTTTATTTTGTTTAATGTTAAACTATTTATTTTAATGAATTAATACATTGTTTATTTTTTTATTTTTATTTAAAATATTTGGTGACTAAACAAAGATTGATAAAAAAGATTATAAAGAAAACAATTTTTATTTTTTGTTTTAAAATAATATTATAAATAAAAATTAAATATTAAAAAATTGATTTTAAACAATATAAGTTTATTTAATTTAATTCTACTTTTTTTTCCAAAAAAGAAAAATTTTGATTTAAAACAAATTAGTTTATAAAAAATTTGATTTTAAACAATATGAGTAAAATCACCAAATCTTTACTATTCTTTTATATTATAAAATTATTGTCCTACTTTTTAAGATGATAAGTTATTAAAAATAAGTTCAAACATTAGAAATAATAAATATGTCTTTTTACGTCATTTGGCATTTATCAGCTAGCTTATCAATTAATCTTACCAAACACTTTCAATTAAATCAACTAGCTTATAAGCTTCTAGCTAGCTTATACGTTTATAAGCTTCCAGCTATAGCTTAATTATCAGCTATTTTACTAAACAAAGGAAGAGAATGCTCAGCTTATCCTTTATGAGAGGGAGGAGGATCTGCTAGAACTAAGAATATTAAATTAATTAAAACATAAATATTTAACAACCGATTTTTATCATCATTATTCTTATAAATTAAATATTAAAAGAAAAAAAGAGTTTGAAAAATTTAGGAAATATGAATTGTTGTATAAAGAGATTACATCCATCTAGGGCTCATTTGACTTTGTGTGTTTCAATTGCTTTTGCATTGAATTGTTATTGGTGTCCAAATCAATTCCCCGTTGCGGTGAAAAATAGAATTCCAAATCAATTCCATGAAAAAAAATAAAAAAACTTTAGGAATTAATTTTAGGTACCTAACTTCTGTTTTTTTCCCAAACATATCATGTTACGCGGAAGGTGGCTAGGTGCGTTCTTCCAAAACATCATCATATGCACTTCTAAATGCATGTATTCGTCAGAAGTCAAGTCATATATGATTTACTAATTGAACATTATGGGTGATATTCAAATGTTATATATATTGTTATTGGTTTTATACATGACTTCTTTCTGTAGGTATGCATCACGTTGCTTCGTGGTGTTGTCTGTTGATCGTCAATATCGTCAATTGAACATTATGGATGACTAGAAATATTTCTTGTTTGTCTTTGACATTTCTTTAAGTTTTCCATTTGGGCTGTCCCTTATGTGACAGAAGTTACAAATTTCCTGCAGTTGCCAGCGTTGAAAAGTTTGCTTCTCTAGCATGCCACTTTTATTAGAGCGGGAATCACTAAAAATATATGACACCAAAATGATATTTTAGCTAAAAATATGTGATGGAAGATTTATTTAGAAAAAGTTTAAAATGGGGGATCAACTGAGAAGATCGTGAAATAATAAATTAAGAATTAAATTTCAATGCATTGTTAAGTAGGTAAAGTTGTAGATTTTCATTATAGGTTTGTTTGAATAAACTTTTCGATAAACACTTATAGGAAAAGAAAATAGCGCAAAAATTGACCCCACAAACAGCTTACACCGTTGAATTTAAAAGAAATACACTAACTCAAATTTCATATTTAAATAACTAAAATGAATTTTTTTAAAATACAAGACCAAACGAAAATATAAGAAAAAATAAGGGACAAAAATTATACTTTTAATTGTTAAAACATAAATTAAAAATAATTGGAAAAAGAAAATAAAAAAAAAATGAAAAACCTGTTTAAAAAATAATAATAAAAAATCACAGTGTGATTTCGGCTCCTGAGAAACCGAATTCACACTTGCTACAATAACCAGTACGTAGCATTTGTGTAAATACTAAATAATTTGGTTTGAGTAGTATTTGGGTGCAGTAAATTTATGAAATATTTATGTAAATTTCGTAGGTTAGGTGTGTTTGATGAAGAAGGAACGTTAGGGAAGTTGAAATTGAAGAGAAGGATGCAGAGTGGCAGAGATAGAACAGAGGACAAGGACAGGATCTGTGATAACTGGCTTTGTTTTGCTCCACACATAATGAAATTTATGAACACATGCTATTCAGACTTTTATGTCTTGTCTATATATATAGAGAGAGAGTTATCCAACAAAGTTTGATTGTTTTGCTTGCCCTTGTGGAGGAGGACAAAGGTCAAGTTTGAAAAATATCATGGCATAGCATTCAGTGTGAATGTTACCGTATAAATTAGCATAAAGAATTATAATGTGAAAACTTGGCAAGGACTTTGGCTACAGGGCACAGTGTTTTATTCCAGAGCATCCCCTACGTCCATAACCAAATGGTACGAGTTGAAAGTCATGTCATCGAAAGTCAAAATTATTATTGATGAATCTCTCTATATAAATACTTCAGCATTATCCAACCATATATCAGAATCCCTTCCTATTGCCCATAAATTTATTATGATTCTTGAATTTTGTTCTATGAAATAACCTTCAATAATAGCATCCTCAATTGACTCTCGGGGAATTAATGGTCTAGGAGGATATAATCTCAAGGTTTCCTTGATCACAATATCTAAGTAACTCAACTTTTCCAAATCAATTTCCTCCACCAATTTGCTCCTTCCAACCACATTATCTAGCTCATCTTGAAGGTTTTTCATCACTCTAGGATGCCTTAGGAGCTCAGATAACGCCCACTCCACAGCTGTTTGTAGAAGTGTCAAATGCCCCAGCAATCATATCTAAGAGTATAGCCTTAATATTGGTTTCATCAATAACATGGTTTTGTTCATCATAGGGATCGATTTGATGGTGTATCAATGAGAGTAATATGTCTATGAAGTCCTTATGGTGTCATCCATTTTGTTCATTCGAACCATGTTCGTGCTCCTGAATTATCTTCTCCAACACTTGGTCAAGTGCTTTATTAATTTTCTTGAACCTTCCTTTTAATCCCTGATCATAAAAGTTAAATTACTTAATTATGTACTTTGTAATTCTTTAGTCGCTAACTCGCTATTGTCGAAAATCGTAGAGACCAAAACGGATTAAAAAATATATGTATAGAAACTAAAACAAGTAATTTTGAAGTGTACTGACTAAAGTAAAAATTGTGGGATGGACAAATAAACAAGTAATTAATTAAACCTATTTTAATCAAAGAAAATATTGCGAGTGTGGTTGATCGAGTTGGGTACCTGAAGATCCAAAGCGCCCAGCCAAGGAACATAATCTGCTATATTAAACGCACCAATAAGTTTATTCTTATTTTGAATCAAACCCTTCAAATTCAAATCAAAGTCATCATCCTTGGTAAGCCCCAAGACCATTATATAGACAAAATCCTCTACAATGTTGTGCACCACCTCGCTAAGGTCCACGACCTCGCCCACCATTATATAGTTTGGTTTTGTTAAGTACTATTATTTAAATATAATTGTATGGTCTTCTTACTCTCATGTAAAAATGACTCTCTCATTATATATATTATTTAATAATAATTTTTCAATAACTGATGCATTAATAGCATTAAATATAACTTTAGTGATGCTCTAACATCATTATGCTCAAATAACCTAACCAAGCAACTCACATAACTGGTTCAGTGATTGGGCATTCTCATGTCACCCGGTGCACCTGGGTTTAATTTTTGTTGAATTATCGATCCAGGTGGCGTAGCGTGTGAATTGAATTGCGTATGATAGGTGCAGCATCATTTACTCAATAATAACTCCAGCAGCATAGCGCAGCAATTGAAAATGTAATCACGTAAATTGAAATCCCGTTAACAAATTGCAATAGGGGTGCGTCAATTGAAAGCCCATCAATTGCCCATAAATAAAATTGAAATTAATGCTAATTAGGGTGAAGTACTTAGATAGGTGTTCCAATAGTAATTATCAAGACCAATTAATAACCAAGTTGTGCATGCAAAAAATGTGTTTTGGTTATGGATCGGAAGCTCTTGGTTGAGCAGATACATCATACAACACGTTATAGTGGGTGGGCTCACAAAAGTGGCTTGTTGGAAGTCTTGGGGAGGTACATGTTAGTTGCTATAATTACTTACTTTTCAAGTAGTTTTTAAGGCAATTATCTATCTTTTTCTCTCATTTGGAGTGTTGTTTTACTCAATTATTTTTAATTTTTCAATTTAGTTAGAATTTCTTTAGTTCTTCTAGTTTTATGGTTATATCTTAGTGTTTTGCCCCACTTTTTGTAGGAATTCAAGATTTAAGTTGAAGAACACGTTTTGGAGCTGCATTTTGAGCTTTGGAAGCAGTGGAAAGTCCTTTGCAAGACAAATCTGTTGAAGTGCAGAATTTTCAAATAAGCCAAGCCAAAATCCCTGGCTGAGCCAAATGTCACTTTGGAGAAATTCTGCACATGTATATAAAGGACTGACCCTCAGAAGTTCAAGGAGCTTGGACATTTTTCAGTAGCAGTTTCTGTAGCTCATTTTGTACTGTTTAGTAAGAGAGAAAAGCTCTCTCTTTAGTTCTTAGTTTTCTCTTCGTCTCCTTCCCCTCCATGTGTATTTTCCAGCTGCTCATACCCATGAGTGGCTGAGTTCTGTAGTTGTTAGGGGTTAGATGTAACCATTATCAAAACTCACTTGTATCTTTTGATATTATATATATATATATATTCTGCATATTTGTGTTTAAAGTTAGTATTTTGCTTCTTTTCTTAAAGCTTGTTGTGGCTTGATCACCCATGGCATGATCCTTGGACATGACTGTTGTTGGGAAACACTTTCGTTGTCTAGAACTGAAGCAATATACCTCATGAACTTCGTGTCTAGGAATGGAGCTTAGTTCATGGGTTATCTTGTGGTCTCTAGACTTAAAGCTAGTTGCTTCGTTAAGTTGTTGAGGAATCAAGGCTTGGGGGAGTAATCTAAGACTCTCTGCACCTAAGGAATTAGGGCTGAGAATGTTTTTATTGACTGATTTTAACATTTAAATGCAAATAGAATATATATTGTGTGCATGCAAGAAGAGAGTAGAGAATGGTAAGATCTAACCCCTGCAACATCTTCATTTATCTGTTTTAACCTCTGTCTACTGCTGTGTTTTACTTTAAAATCACAAAAACATCTTTTTAATTTCTGTTCTGCATTAGTTCTGTTATAATCTTTCACAAAACCAACCAAAGTTTACGTTTTTATCGCTTTCTTGTGAAAACTAGTTCAGTCTAGCTAGTATTTATGTGAACATTGCCTATATCAAGCAAATCCCTTGGGAAAACGATACTTGGACTTATCCATTTACTACTTGTGCAACTGGTGCACTTGCCAATCTCGTCCAACAAGTTTTTGGCGCCGTTGCCGGGGATTTGCATCTGAATATTAGGCAACTTCACATTCATATTATCCTAGGCTTTATTCTTTATTCTTTTATTCTTTGCATTTTTATTTCTGTTGTGGTTGTTGTTTTGTTGTGCTAACTTTCTATTCTAGTGTTCTGTTTTCTTTTTCTCTGTTTATGCACACAAGAAGTTCAGCTGATCCTTTGTATTTTGACCCGGAGATTGAGAGGACAGCAAGACTTACCAACATCTGGACAAGGAAGAGGAAGGCTCTAGAAAGACTTGCTAGCCAAGAACCACTATCTCTTGTTTCACCAAATCTGTCTTTGACATCCATTCCTGAAGAAGAAGAATTCGCAATGGCAGAAGAAGGGGAAGTGAATCAACCAAGGCGTACTTTGAACGATTATTGTGCCAACACAGGGCCGAGATTCTTCAACACCATTGCCATACCAGAGGTGCAGGCTCACAATGTTGAAATGAAGGCATCTCTCATCCACTTGATTCAGCAAAACAAGTTCCACGGTCTTGACCATGAAGACCCTTATGCTCATTTGACTACTTTTGTTGATATCTGCAACACTGTGAAGCTACATCAAGTTAATGATGATTATATCCGGATCAGTCTCTTTCCATTCTCTCTTGATGGAAAGGCAAATGATTGGTACAGAGCCAATCCTCCTAACACTCCCTTGACTTGCGACGAGCTGGTTGACAGATTTTTGAACTGTTTCTTTCCTCAATCTAAGATCAACCAGAGGAAGACAACTATCTCCACTTTCACTCAAGGAGCTGATGAACCCTTGTGTGAAGCATGGGAGAGATTTAATGGCCTGATAAGGAAATGTCCAACTCATGGTTTCAATGAGGCAGCTCAAATCAACACATTCTTAGCTGGACTTAGACCTCAAACCAAGCTTATGCTTGATGCTTCAGCTGGAAGCAAAATCATGTACAAGACACCGGATGAGGCTAAGGAAATTATTGAAAATATGGCCTCTAATGACTATGAGGTGCAACATGATAGAACTCTCGTGCAAGTGCAGAAGAGAGGAGTTCTGGAATTAAATTCTCAGGTTGCCCTCCTAGCTCAAAATAAGCTTCTCACGCAGCAACTTGATGCACTCACCAAGCAACTTGCTAAGATGCCTCAACAACTCCAAGGCTTACAAGCTATTCAGTCCAACACTCAACAAGTTCTTTGCTGTGAACTTTGTGGAGGTGGCCATTCAAGTGGCCAATGCATCATGCCACCAAGTTCCCAAGAAGAAATCAATTATATGGGGAACGAAAATCGACAAGGCAATTCTTATGCTCAACCTTTCAATCAAGGTTGGAGAAACAACAATGCTGGTTGGAAGCAAGAAGTTGGCCCTTCGAACAAACCTCCTTACCAAAGTCATCAACAATAATACCAACCTCTTCATCAAGACCGTGTTTCTAAGTTGGAGGATACTCTCAATCAATTCATGCAAGTCTCTCTAACCAACCAAAAGAACACATATTCTTCCATAAAAAAATATTGAAGTGCAGATGGGACAATTTGCTAAAGATTTGGCAGAACTTAAAAGTGGAGCATTTAAAGCCAACACTCAAGCAAATCCCAAGGAGCAATGCAAGGCTATAACTACAAGGAGAGGTACAATTGTGGGAGATTTGAGTAGAGAGAAAAGTGAGCAAGAGGTAGTTGTGGAGGATGTAAAAGATGATGAGGAAGAAAAAATGAGCTGAGTGAAAAAGAATCGAGTGAGAGTGAGAAAATCAGTGAGAAAAATGCAGAAAAAAGCGAAAACAGTGAGGCGGCTGAGCCAAAAATGACTAAACACCAGAGGGTGAGAGAAGAGAAGAAGAAGAAGGAGTCAAATTTTGTTCCTCCACAAGGATTACCCTATCCTCATATGCCAACAAGGAAGGACAGAGAAAGGCAGTTTGCACGTTTCTTAGACATCTTCAAGAGATTGCAAATCAATTTACCTTTCTCGGATGCACTTGAGCAAATTCCAACTTATGCCAAGTTCATGAAGGAACTCCTCACCAAGAAGAAAAAGTACATTGAGAAAGATACAATTGAATTAGAAGCTGGATGCAGTGCTATAATTCAAAAGCCATTGCCCTTCAAGCACAAAGATCCTGGTAGCTTTACCATTCCCTGCACCATTGGAAATCTGTCCATTGGAAAAGCTTTGTTAGATTTGGGAGCAAGCATCAATCTTATGCCACTGTCCATGCTTAGCAAAGTGGGGGATGTAGAAATCAAACCTACAAGGATGACACTTCAACTAGCAGACCGTACCATTAAGCTTCCATATGGAGTTGTTGAAGATTTGCTAGTGAAGGTGGACAAATTTATATTCCCAGCTGACTTTGTAATTATGGATATGGAAGAGGATGCTGAAGTTCCTCTCATTTTGGGGAGGCCATTCAGGATGACAGCCTGTGCCTTGATTGATATTAGTGATGGCAAATTCAAGATGAGGGTGCAAGATGAAGAAGTCACTTTCAATGTGTTTGAAGCCATGCAGCACCCTAGTGAAGATAAATCATGCTTTAGAGTGGATATTCTTGATTAAATCTACACCACCTCTAGAAAGCAAGTACCTAGTTCCTCTCCTCTTGAGAAAGCTTTAATTGATGCATTTGAGTTACTCAATGAGGAGGAAGAGAAATAAATTGAGGAATGCTTGAAAAGCCTTGATACTTTGAAGGAAATTCCTCCAAATGAAGAAATTGTTGAAAATTTAAAGAAAGATGAGAAGGTGGAGGAAACCAAGCCTGAATTGAAGGTGCTGCCTCCACATTTAAAGTATATGTTCCTTGAAGAAAATGGTGGCAAACCAGTCATCATCAGCAATTCCTTATCTGCTGTAGAGGAAGAAAAATTGATTGAGGTTTTGAAAGCTAACAAAGGAGCCATTGGATGGTCTATCTCTGATCTCAAAGGGATAAGTCCTTCTTATTGCATGCATCGGATCTTCATGGAAGATGATTTTAAACCTGTGGCTCAACCTCAAAGAAGACTCAATCTTGTGATGAAGGAAGAAGTGAGAAAGGAAGTCTTAAAGCTCTTGGAAGCTGGATTGATCTACCCTATATCCGATAGTGCATGGGTGAGCCCTGTGCAAGTTGTTCCTAAAAAGGGGGGCATGACAGTTATCCGCAATGAGAAGAATGAATTAATTCCTACAAGAACTGTCACGGGATGGAGGATGTGCATATACTATAGAAAGCTCAACAAAGCAACAAGGAAGGATCATTTTCCCCTTCCTTTCATGGATCAAATGCTGGAAAGATTAGCTGGCCAAGCTTTCTATTGCTTTTTGGATGGTTACTCAGGCTATAATCAAATCGCTGTGGATCCTAAAGACCAAGAGAAGACAGCCTTCACGTGTCCTTTTGGAGTCTTCGCATATAGGAAGATGCCATTTGGGCTATGCAATGCACCTGCCACTTTCCAAAGGTGTATGCTAGCTATCTTCTCGGATTTGGTGGAGAAATGCATAGAAGTCTTCATGGATGACTTTTCTGTTTTTGGTGGATCATTTGAATTGTGCTTGTCAAACTTGGAAATTGTTTTGAAGAGGTGTGCTGAGACAAATCTCATCCTTAATTGGGAGAAATGCCATTTTATGGTGACCGAAGGAATTGTTCTTGGCCACAAAATTTCAGCAAGAGGAATTGAAGTTGACAAAGCCAAAGTAGATGTCATTTAAAAGCTTCCACCACCAGCAAATGTGAAAGGAATTCGAAGCTTCCTTGGGCATGCTGAATTCTATAGGCGCTTCATCAAAGATTTCTCCAAAATTGCCAAACCATTGAGCAATCTGCTGAATAAGGACACACCATTTAATTTTGAGGCTGAATGTTTAAATGCTTTTAAATTTTTGAAGTCTAGTTTAGTCTCTGCTCCTATACTCACTACACCTAATTGGAAAATTGATTTTGAACTCATGTGTGATGCTAGTGATTATGCAGTAGGGGTTATTCTAGGCCAAAGAAAGAATAAAATATTTCATCCCATACATTATGCTAGCAAGGTTCTCAATGAACACCAAGTGAATTATGCAACAACTGAAAAAGAGTTGCTAGCAATAGTGTATGCTTTGGAAAAATTTTGTTCTTATCTAATTGGCTCCAAAGTAGTTGTGTACACTGATCATGCTGCAATTAAATACTTGCTGTCCAAACCCGATTCCAAGCCTAGACTCATTCGTTGGGTTTTGTTGCTGCAGGAATTTGATCTTGAAATTAAGGACAAGAAAGGAAGTGAAAACCAAGTTGCTGATCACTTGTCACGACTTGTGAATGATGAGGTGACCACTCTTGAGAAAAAAATTCTTGATGAGTTTCCTGATGAGAAATTGCTTGTGGTGCAAGAAAGACCATGGTTTGCGGATATGGCTAACTATAAAGCTGGTGGAATTATTCCAGCATAAATGAATTGGCACCAAAGAAAGAAATTTTTCAAGGATTCTCGCTTTTATGTGTGGGATGATCCTCATTTATTCAAAATTGGAGCTGACAATTTACTTAGAAGGTGTGTTGCTAAGGAGGAAGCAAGGAACATCCTGTGGCACTGCCACAATTCACCTTATGGAGAGCACTACAGTGGAGAGAGGACTGCTGCAAAGGTCCTCCAGTCTGGATTCTATTGGCCTACAATTTTTAAAGATGCTCATGAGCATGTGCAAAGCTGTGATAAGTGCCAAAGAACCGGAGGGATATCAAGAAGGAATGAGATGCTACTTCAAAACATTCTTGAAGTGGAAGTCTTTGATTGCTGGGGTATAGATTTTGTTGGCCCCTTACCTTCATCCTTCTCCAATGAATACATTTTGGTGGCTGTTGACTATGTTTCAAAGTGGGTAGAAGCTGTTGCTTGCCCCAAAAGCAACTCCAAAACAGTCATTAAATTTCTCAAGAAGAATATCTTCTCTCGGTTTGGTGTTCCTAGAATTTTAATCAGTGATGGAGGCTCCCATTTTTGTAATGCACAATTGAAGAAAGTCTTGGAGCATTATGGAGTCAAACATAAAGTAGCTTCTCCTTACCATCCTCAAACCAATGGTCAAGCTAAGGTTTCTAATAGAGAAATCAAGAGGATCCTTAAGAAGACAGTTGCTTCTTCAAGAAAGGATTGGGCTGTAAAGCTTGATGATGCTCTATGGACATATAGGACTGCATTCAAGACTCCAATTGGCCTATCTCCATTTCAAATGGTCTATGGCAAAGCTTGTGATCTCCCTGTGGAATTGGAGCACAAAGCTTATTGGGCTCTTAAATTCCTTAATTTTGATTAGTCCTTGGCTGGTGAGAAGAGGAAGATCCAACTTCATGAGTTAGAGGAGATGAGACTCAATGCATATGATTCGTCAAGGCACTATAAATAGAAAGTCAAGGCCTATCATGACAAAAAGCTTGTAAAGAGAGACTTGCGGCCTAATCAAAAAGTTCTGTTGTTCAATTCAAGGCTGAAATTATTTCCAGGCAAGCTTAAGTGCAAATGGTCTGGCCCTTTCATCATTAAGGAGGTGAAGCCTCATGGTGCTGTTATTTTGGAAGATCCTTCAACAGGAAGAAACTGGACAGTTAATGGTCAGAGGTTAAAGCCCTATTTAGGGGGTGAAATTGAGAGGCTGACCACAATTTTGCATCTAAGTGACCCTTGAGGTCACCAAATGTCAAGCTAATGACATTAAAAGAGCGCTACCTAGGAGGCAACCCAGTTTTCTTACCCTTTTACTTCTGCATTCTGCATTTTGAATTGTTAAATTTAGCTAGTTATGTGTTTTGATCAATTAGGGTTCATTTGTTTTATCCTTGTGTGAATTTTGTGTGCTGTTTATGTTAATTTTGTTTCTTTGTAATGTGATCATTTAGAAGCATCATTCTGTAGTTGCATACATCCCAATTGCCTGTTACATTGCAGTACTTAGGCCTACTTCTGCATAATTCGCATTTTGGTTATGCCTGTGCAAAAATTGCTCTTACGTGACTTTTGGCTCAAGCCACTGATACTGGCTCCAAGCCAAAACCACTGGAAGCAACAATTTCAATTCCATGCATTTTTTAGTCTAGCCACGTTCCATGATTAAGCCAAAAGCCACTTTGTGATCCCTGTCCAAATTCGAGCTTTCTGCCAAGCCATGCCTCATGGCCAAGCCGTTTTCCACTTATTCAGACCCTCTGATCTTTTTCAAAATTTTCCCGCGTTCCAAGACCTTTGATTTACCCTATAATGTCTCCACCCTTCCCAGTCAAGTTTCCCTATAGCACTATTGTTACCTTTTCCTATTCACCTCTCTTTTCCTCCAATCACGTCGCCTCACCCATCTTCCCCTCCAATCAGAATTTTCTGACACTTTATTACAACTACCTACCTTCAACCCTTCCCCAAATCAGACTTAACTTTTCTCCACACCCTCACGTCTGCCCCTAGACTCCCAACCCTTCAACTTTCCACTCATTCCTACTCTTACAATCCCATCATACCTCTAAGCTTACAACTTGCTTCATCCCTAAACTCATCATCCATCACGAGGACTGTGACTCCTCCCTCTCGGTCTACTCTCCATCTCCACCTCGAGCACCGCCGTTTCTGTCCACGCGTGAGTGTTTCTTCCGCGATTTCTGCTCCCTTGTCTATTGTCATTTTCATCTCTTTTCTGGAAAAGATCCTAGGGTCCTTTGTTTTTCATGAATGTGTTTTTCTGTTATTTTCTTTTTATTTTTCTCTATTGCAACTTTTGGAAGCATATGCGTTGTTTGGTTATGTTTGTGTTTTCATGTTAAAACTTTGACCTTTTGTGAGTTTTCTGTTCTCTTCCCTTTTTCACTGACAAAGATCTAAGCTTTTGCTAGAACCTTCTTTTTTATCTTTTGTTATGAAATTTCCCTTCAGTGGTATGTCTTTTTCTACCTTTGGTTGTTGAAAAAGTGCAACCTTTTTGTGTGTTTTCTATTGTTTGTGCCTTTTTGGGATATCTTTCCCTTTTGGAGGTAGTCACGTGTTTGTTTTCTCTTTTTCCTTTTGTGTTTGTTGTTCATCTTTTGGGAAATCTACCTTTATTCTTTCTGTTTTTCCTTTTTCAGTTTCTGTTCTTGTTTTTAATGTTTGGATCTGTGTAGATCTTGCCTTTTTCATTATTTTCGGGACCACTAATGGTTCAACTGTTGGTTTTCTGAATATCCTTCAAAGGTTCTTATTTTCTATGTTTTGGGACCACGTTTTGGGTCCCTATGCTGTTGTATCGTGTTTAAAGTTCTTCTGTGTATTGCTGCTTCTGTGTGCTAAAGGAGAGCACATGGCCTTTTGTGAAATCCTTGTTTTTACCCAAAAAGCACCCCTTTGTCCTTTTCTTTTTCTTTTTGTTTTTCTTCTTGTTTGCACATGTGTATTTTACTACCTAAGAACTGGGACCATCTGTCTTTCTTGTTGGATTGGTCAACCACAAGTGCTGGAACCTCATCTTTCTGCAAAATTTTAGAAGCACCAGATTAGCGGAATTTGGGGAAGCCACCCTGCGAATGCTTAGCCAAAACTGCTGCACATTGCTGAGTGCATATTCTGTTCTTGCACTTGTGTGTGACGAAAGTTCCTTGCTGTTCTATGGATTCTCAGTTCTCCCTTTAGTCTTTCATTAATTTCTTTTTCTATTTTTCTTTTCTTTTAAACGTGTTGTGTTTCAATTTTTTTGTGATTTATGTTTTATCTTACTCTTCTGTTTCTTGTTTCTCTTTTGTGTCACTGACATATTTCATTTTTGTGCCTTCTGTTCTATTCTATTTTGTTTCTGTTCTGTTTTGTAGCATGGCTCCTAAGCACAAGCAACCTGCTGATGATTCCACCCCCTCTGCGAAGAAGCAAAGAGTTACTAGGAGAGGTTCTTCTTCCCGTGCTCCTCCTCAAGCCTCACGAGAAGATGATGAAGTGGAAGAGATTCCACCCCCACCACCACAGCCTCAAACTCCACGTGAACCTTTACAAAAGAAGCGCTTCCTTGCTCCCCCTAATCAGGAGCAGTTCAAGAACAATGCCAATAGAAGCTTGATCAAGGAGCGAGAAGTGCAACTGCTGGCTAGAGATTTCCAGGAGATACAAGATGAAATCGTTCGAAGGAAGTGGCAGAAACTTACCAACTTCCCCCTCAAGATCAATGAGGAAGTGGTGTGCGAATTCTACGCGAATGCTATTCCCAGGCACACCAGCGATCCTACCCATAGGTCTTGGGTGAGGGGTTGCTTTGTCTACTATGATGCTCTTTCCATCAATCGATTTTTGGCCAATGACTTCACCGATCCCAACAACCAAGACTGTGGCTATTTCCTGATGTCTACTAGGAGAACCCTTGTTACCAACACTGTTGTGAGCAACAACCTCTGCATTCCAGGGCGTTCTTTTGTAGAAAATGATGTTGGAAAGGCCTTACGCTTCAAGAGGGCTGCTCTGAAAACCATTTCGCAAATTTGGGCCTCCTTCCTTTTCTCTAACATCACACCTACAACTCATACCTCTGAGTTGAGCATGACCAGAGCCTTCATTGTGTACTGCATCATGAATGACATTGACATCAACATCGGGAGGATAATATCAAGAGAACTCCATAAATTTGTGACTGCAAAGGCTCCTACCTCCCCTCCAAGGCCTCTTAGCTTTCTGGCCCTTATCACTGCATTATGTGAGAGCCACGGAGTGAATGTCCGCCGCCCTCCCCTCCTTAACCTCCGGGAACCACTCAACATGCGCTTCATTGACCAGCATTGCTGCAACCCTACGGAAGTGGATGGACCTCAGCCTCCCATTCCTCTTGCTGTGGAGCTGTTTAACCGATCCCAACTAGCAACTGCTTTCATTTTCCTTTTCCAGCAGCTAGCAGCGGTTCATTGCGGCCAACAAACTTTAAATTCTTCCATTTATTATTATCTAACCCCTGCAGCACCACGACCTCATGGTCATCTTCATTGGCCATCACCTTTTGAATTTGAAGCTATCATTGCATGGCCTGGGGACAGACCTCCTTTTTTGGGGGGTGCTGGAGCTGCTGATGCCCCAGAAGGTGCTGCTGCTGGAAATGCAGAAGCTGGTGACCAAGGAGCTGAAGCTGCAGCTGAGGATGAGGCCGTGGCAGAGGAGGAAAGTGAAGTGGAGGAAGAAGGAACTGAAGAGGAAGAAGAGGAAGAAGAGGAGTATGGCAGTTCTGAGGCAGAGGAAGATGATGATGTTTGATGGGGGATTTGCTGGTTTAATTCCCATTATAACAGGAAATTTTTTTTTTTCTATTTTTACATTTCAGTATTTTAATTTCAGTGCATGGTTAGTACTTTGTGGGTTTGCTGTTAGTTAGGTGTTGTTAGTTTAGTTGTTATTTTGATAATGTTGGCCAAGTCTCAATTGTTTGCTGAACTTGGTACTTTTGTTATGTTTGCAAGTTTAATGATTAATGTTGTGGTTGTTTATGGTTTTAGAAAAATCCCATCGTTCATTTTCCTAGCTTGCTTCCCGCACTTTTTAAAAGAAAAATGCGTTTGCAAAACCTTGATTTGATCAATTTTTGTGGCTGCGCGTTTTGTTAGCATAGCTTGGATGCATGTATGTTTTTGAGAAAAGTTTCAAGCATGATTTGATTGTAAGAACAGATTTGAGAATATTTGAGAAATGATTCTTGTGAGTTGTGTGTTGTCTCAAATGATTATGAGTGCCACCTTTGGCACCACTGTTGGTTTTGAATATTTCTCTTGTGATAATTCTTGCACGTTAATAAAGAAATGATCAAGGCAAATTTTGTTTGATGATTGTAAAGCCTAGAGCCAAAAAGCCTTCCCTGTTTCTGTCATCCTTTTTGTACAGTCCCTTTGAGCCTTAATTGAAATTAATTTCTGTCATGATAACCCATGAGCCTAAATGAAAAACAATTCACTTTCCTTACCATTGGATAGGAGAGCAATTGCATGTGTTGGGTTTAGAATAAGTTTGGGGGAAATCTTGCATGAAAGGAAAAACTTGGGAACAATTGTAGGTCACTTTCATTTAATTAAAAGAGGTGTCACAACTGTGTATTTGTGTTTAAAAAAAATAGATAAAAGAAAAAGAAAAAGAAGATCAAGGAAAACCAAAAGAAATAAAAGCTGTGATACTTGTAATTATAGTGGCATATTTGTGAGCTTAAAATTGAGAAATGTAAGGTTTTGGTATCTTTGTCATTGTGAGAAATAAGGATTGGGAAAACTTTGTGAAATGCAATAGTTGCTCTCTTTATCTCATGGTGTTTGTTTATCCAGAAAAAAAACCAATTTCCTTTCAAGCCTAGCCACATTTCAGCCCTTGATCAAGTCCTTGTGATCTTAATTTGTGTGCATAATTTCATTGCATTGAGAAGGAAAGCAAAACTGATTTGTGGTTTCCATTGTGTGTTGATTGTGAGAGAATTCAGCACCTAAATCAATTGGTGCTTGAGTGAGACACTTGAGTGAAAAGAATCAAACATTCTTGGATTTTGCCAAATTTTGATTGTTATGCTTGGTTCATTTCTAGAGAAATTAGGTACTCGCATCCTTGTTATGGTTTCGATTTAAGGCACCATGTTTGAAATTCGAATCATTGGTTTGGTCCTTTTCAATTCTTAGAAGGAAGCATGTTTTGGATTTGTTAGGATGGGATTGATCTTGATCCATGATTTCTGTTTTAGTGGTAGTTATTTTCTGTTTAGGTAGTTATTTAGTTTTTGTCTTTATCTTTTGCTTGAGGACAAGCAAAACTCCAAGTTTGGGGGAGTTGTTAGTTGCTATAATTACTTACTTTTCAAGTAGTTTTTAAGGCAATTATCTATCTTTTTCTCTCATTTGGAGTGTTGTTTTACTCAATTATTGTTAATTTTTCAATTTAGTTAGAATTTCTTTAGTTCTTCTAGTTTTATGGTTATATCTTAGTGTTTTGCCCCACTTTTTGTAGGAATTGGAGATTTAAGTTGAAGAACATGTTTTGGAGCTGCATTTTGAGCTTTGGAAGCAGTGGAAGGTCCTTTGCAAGAGAAATCTGTTGAAGTGCAGAATTTTCAAATAAGCCAAGCCAAAATCCCTGGCTGAGCCAAATGTCACTTTGGAGAAATTCTGCACATGTATATAAAGGACTGACCCTCAGAAGTTCAAGGAGCTTGAACATTTTTTAGTAGTAGTTTCTGTAGCTCATTTTGTACTGTTTAGTAAGAGATAAAAGCTCTCCCTTTAGTTCTTAGTTTTCTCTTCATCTCCTTCCCCTCCATGTGTATTTTCCAGCTGCTCATACCCATGAGTGGCTGAGTTCTGTAGTTGTTAGGGGTTAGATGTAACCATTCTCAAAACTCACTTGTATCTTTTGATATTATATATATATATTCTGCATATTTGTGTTTAAAGTTAGTATTTTGCTTCTTTTCTTAAAGCTTGTTGTGGCTTGATCACCCATGGCATGATCCTTGGACATGATTGTTGTTGGGAAACACTTTCGTTGTCTAGAACTGAAGCAATATACCTCATGAACTTCGTGTCTAGGAATGGAGCTTAGTTCATGGGTTATCTTGTGGTCTCTAGACTTAAAGTTAGTTGCTTCGTTAAGTTGTTGAGGAATCAAGGCTTGGAGGAGTAATCTAAGACTTTCTGCACCTAAGGAATTAGGGCTGAGAATGTTTTTATTGACTGATTTTAACATTTAAATGCAAATAGAATGTATATTGTGTGCATGCAAGAAGAGAGTAGAGAATGGTGAGATCTAACCCCTGCAACATCTTCATTTATCTGTTTTAACCTCTGTCTACTACTGTGTTTTACTTTAAAATCACAAAAACATCTTTTTAATTTCTATTCTGCATTAGTTCTGTTATAATCTTTCAGAAAACCAACCAAAGTTTACGTTTTTATCGCTTTCTTGTGAAAACCAGTTCAGTCTAGCTAGTATTTATGTGAACATTGCCTATATCAAGCAAATCCCTTGGGAAAACGATACTTGGACTTATCCATTTACTACTTGTGCGACTGGTGCGCTTGCCAATCTCGTCCAACAGTACACGATGGAGATGTTGCTTTTGCAATTAATCTGGCAACGTTGGGTGACTCACTTCACTGCATGAGATGGATGGGTTGGAGTTTGCTTAAAGCATAATAATTTTAAGGCCTTTATTTTTCATGTTTAATTACTTTTTTATCTTTTAATTTATTTTTTAGATTTAATTTGGTCTTTTTATTATTTAAAAGTTCATTTTTTTTATCAACAAATGTTAGTTTGTTAGTTTTGTTAGAAATGTCAGTAAGGGATTGAAACTGGTGACCTCTCCTCCTTCTTCCTTCACCCTTCAGTATCCCTTCCCAACTAACAAGTCACCTTGTATTTCTTATTTAAAAGTTCAATTAAGTTATGTGTTTTTTAAAACTGGTTTTATTTTTAAAAGTTTCAATTATGGTATTTATTTTTTTAAAATAGTTCAATTTGGTCTCATTTTGCTTTCATCTACTCCAAAAAATTTTAAAATGGGCCCAAAATTAGTTTTAAATTGGATCAAATTAACTTCATTTTAAAAAATAAAGGACCTAATTAAACCTTTTAAAAATAAAAGATTTTAATTAAACCATTTTTAAAAAAACACATAACCTAATTAAACTTTTTAATAATAACATGATCAAATTGAATTAAAAGATGAATTAGAGGATAAAAATTAATTAATCTGTATTGTACACAAAGTTAGGCTGTTGCTTCGTTCTGTATCTTGTCTCCATTTAGGCCCACATTTTGCTTAAATCAAAGATTGACCCCAATTGCTCACCGTAATTGCTCACCCCAATTCAATAATGGGAGTTGCTATTCTCACCTCAATTTTACTATTTGCACTACCATGTCGCTGTATTTGGTGAAATTCCAGAATTACCCTTCTCCACAGAATCGTGATTCCGTTGCTCAAGTGTGCAACGAAATAATGATTCGTTGTACTGTGATTGGCAACACCCCCCACACAGTATAACGGAATCACGATTCTGTAGGGAATAGTAAAATAAAAACACGATTCCGTTATACATTTCAACAACGGAAACATGATTCCGTTGTTGAAATGTATAAATGCAACCTGTTTTTTTTCTTTTGGCAGAGACATTGTAAAATACCATGAATCCCTCACAATACAATACATAATCAATCAAAAACTGTCCAACAATTAAAACATTAGTTTAAAATCTCTAATAATTGACTAAATTGAATCCCTAGTAATGTCTACTACATATTTGTTGGTGTTTCAAGGTCTATAATTTTAATATTTTCACAAAAAGACCCTAAGCGGAAGAACCTCATCCCATGGACCACGCATTACACATGAATCACTAGGTTTAGATGTTACCTTTGTAACTCGCTTTCAACCCAAATAGAGTTTCCTCTTGATCACTAAGCGCCGAAGTGTACGACGCCTCTACTCAGTCTACGCGAGTAAAACCGGAGCGAGGTCTTGGTGCTAGTCGACAGTAGACACTTAGGATTTAGAAGGAGCTCACTAAAGTGTTTTTCTCATGCGTCATGTTGTGAGGTGTGCACATCTTTATATAGAAACATGATCTCTATCGTAATCCCATAAAATATCTTATCAAATCTCATTTAATCTTATCAAATCTTATTTAATTGGATATAGATCTCATCAAATCTTATTTGATTAGATATACATATAATTATCTTATCAAATCTTATTTGATTAGTTAATTACCTTATCAAATCTCATTTGATTTAGATAATTAATTAAATCATATCTAATTAATTATCTTATCATCTTGCATCTTATTTAATTAAACATGTTGATTAATTAATTAAATCACATTTTATTAATTAATCATGAACTAAATTAAATCACATTTAATTTATTCATCTGCTCCAATTAATTACTTTATGCATGTGACCCTATAGGCTCCCACTAAACTGGCAATAACATTATCTTTATAATATTATAGATAGTGAATGACATCTAGCAATGCATCGTTGCCGCCCAGCTTATGAGATAATCTGTGATCCGATTTCAACCTTTACGACAACCATTTCCACCGTGTAGCCTTTATCCCTTCGCCTGAGTGTTTCGATTGAACACGAGGCATAAAAGTGTCATCCTCGTTAGGTCCAATTGTTTATTTCTCAATACCTAAGTAGACATTTAATTACAAACGGACTTAATATCTCATATCAGTCCATTTGCTCATGGCCATGCATATTGTACGTCTCACTCCATCAAGAGGCCTATAGACATAACTCATGTTATGTAGGAGGGACGAACCCTATCTACATCACTCATATTCCTCAATATGATTCATTGCATGCCCATGTACTACCTTTATAATCACCTTATTACAGATGGCGTTTGATAGAATTAAAACATACAACTCCTACATGTAGGAATCATAGTGACTTCAAGTCAAAGGACTGCTATCTCCTTATGGTTGCCTTAAGAAGCGCTTATGACACTTACATAACTATTATGAAGCCTTCTTATAGAGGGTCAGTCTAGTATAAATATTACTCCTAATATTTATACCTGTGTGCTAGCCTGATATCTCATATCCATAACCTATGAGATGCGGTCATCGTGCTACTCACACAGTAGTCTTGATGCATCATCATCGTCCTAGTTAACAATGATACTCAACTACAGACACTTTAAGAATCACGTTCTATTATTCAATGAATCTCACATCATTGAATAGCTCGCTTATTCTAAGGACATTACCATATTATATAACAAATAATATAGTAACTGAAATGCCTCATATAAATCAAAGTCGTAATACAGATTTAGTCTAAAATGGATTGGCCACTATGACTAACTCCAACAATCTCCTACTAGCACTAGTGCCAATCAAGTATAAACTTAAACTTAATATTGATCGATCTAGTGTGAGCAATATGCTTCTGCTAAGCAAGGTGCTCCATAAATGGATCAACAACATTCTCCAATGTTGGCTCTCTACATATCTCTCAAATGAGATGGAAATGTCTAAGTATATGAGTTTGGATCGCTGATGAGATCTAGGTTCCTTAGCCTGCGTGATTACTCCATCATTATCACAATAGAGGTCAATTAGGTCTGCAATGGTAGGAACGATGCCAAGTTCGTCAATGAACTTCCTGATCCGAACAACCTCCTCAGTTGTACCAAGGACAACTATATACTTAGTTTTTGTAGTAGAATCAACGACTGTCCCTCGCTTGGAACTCTTCCAGCTTACAATGTCGCCATTCAAGCAAAACACAATTTTGCATAAAATTCATTGGTGGTGGTGGAGGAAACATAGGGAAAAAAAAGAGGATTTTGAGAATTTTTGCTAGTAGGAGGAAATTGATAGTTTTGTAAGAAATTGTAATAAGTTTGCCAATTACACTGATTTGGATCCATTTGGCATCAAAGAAAAAAATTAGAATTGAAATTGGGATTGGAGAATTAAAATTGAGAAATTAAGAATGATAATGAGAGTTGGTGTGCAAAATGTGGTCACCACTTAGGCTATTTATAAGATTTTTTCATGTCTAATTTTTACATAATTTTAATATAAAAAAATGTACAGCTACACTTTTTTTTTTTATTAAGAAATTTATAGCTACACTGATAAAATACAGTAGTAGTAAACAGTTGTATACTTGCCGTGTAGACAAAATTTTTTCGTAGCAAATGTTACATGTTTCAACTAGATTCACAGCTACTTGACAAGTAATGTCTCATCCTTTGATGTGCAATGTTCCAATCCAACGGTAAGGTAAAATTTAAAAAATAAATAAATAAATGATTGAAATCTAACGGTAAGAATTTGAAAAAGTAAAAAAAAAAGGTACTTGTTGTTCTTTTTTTTCTCCACATGGACCCCCTTTTCCAATTTCTTTCCTGCACGCACAACCCACTTTCCCCAAATCAAATCCTTTTTCCTCCCTCACACTCACGCACAAAATTCAATTTCTTTCACTCATCCACGCACAACCTCCACTTTCCCCAAATCAAATCCTTTCTCCTCCCTCACACTCACGCACAAAATTCCCCCTCCGCAAACATCCAAATCCGCTCTCCACTATGCAGGCGGCGGTGGTCCAGATCCATTCTCGGCAACGCCACCACTCAAGACCTCTTAGTCTCTCCCTTCCCATGGTGGTGCGGTGGTTGCAAGGTGGGGTTCTCTAGAAGGAGAACAAGGAAGGGACTTTGGAGTCACGGTGATAGCAGATCTTCCCCTTCCCTTCTCCCCCTATCTCTCATCAGTTCCCTTTTTTAAAAAAAAAAAAAATTCTAGATCTAGTTGTTGTTGTTGAGGGATTGAAATCTGACTTTGTGATTTTTTATAATATTTATTTTATTTTATTTTGCTGGATCTGTATTTAATTTTATTCTTGTTCTTCATGATGAACACCCACGGAAATTTCATGGTTGCTGTGAATTTGTTATTTTCCCTCTTATTTTGTCATAATTATTTTTTTTTAATACTTGGAATGGGTTCTTGGGAGTTATTGCAGAAGAATTGTTCTTACACCCTGGCAACCACGTCGACCCGCTCCAATGGTAAGAACCGGTGGAACGATTCTTACGATACAAGAACCAGGCACAAGAACACCATTGGAGATGGTCTTAGGGTATCCTACAAAGACACATTTGTCCAACTTGGGTTCAAGTTTATTTGAAATCATATGTTTCAAATAAATATGACAACCTCATACCTTTAGAAAAGACATACTGGGCCTTCGGCCAGTCCACATCTCATATGGTGTCTTTTCAACTGCCTTAGACGGAACACGGTTAAGTGTGAAAGCAAGTGTGAAAGCAGCTGTAAGTAACGCATATCCCCAGAAAGAGTCATGGAGGTCTGACTGACTCATCATAGATCGTACCATGTCTAACAAGGTCCGATTCCTCCTCTCAGACACACCGTTCCATTGCGGTGTTCCAAGTGGAGTGAGTTAAGATATAATCCCACACTCTCTTAGACAGACATCAAACTTCTGGCTTAAGTATTCACCACCGCGATCTGATCGTTTGGCTTTAATACTTTTGCCCAGTTGGTTCTCCACCTCGTTTTGAACTCCTTGAACCTTTCAAAGGTATCTGATTTGTGTTTCATAAGGTACAGAAATCCATATCTACTGAAATCATCAGTAAATGTGACGAAGTAAGGAAAGCCGCCTCTAGCAGGCCGGTTCAGGGGTCCACATACATCACTATGTATTAGTTCCAAAAGATCACTCACCCTCTCACCTTGATCGGTGAATGGGGTCTTAGTCATCTTTCCCAATGGACAAGATTCGCATACCTCGAATGATTCATAATCAATCGGGAAACTCATTAACATAAGGCATCGTTTTGCTCCGTTTATTGTCACTGACAACTTTGGGAGCCACACTAGGAGTTCCTGAACTACCTACCATTGTGTTCATTGCATTGACTTGCTCCCACATTGAAGGTGCACGTTTAGTAGATTTCACAGACTTTGGGGCACCATTTGTTTTCACCTTCTCTAGAGGGGGACACATTGAAGTTGTATCTAGAAATGCAAGTTCATGGACTTTAGTCTTCATTGCTTCATTATGATTTTTCTGCAGACATCAAATTGGGAGAACCTCTTTAACAATGCATCCACCTCATGTGTCAAAGTAAAATCCCCCCAAGAATCACTCGTGTCATCTTGATTGATGGATAACATCTTCTAATGCACATGAATTGACCTCAAGGGTATTAAGCCAAACATATTGCTGAATCTAGCAAGTTCACACGCACACGATGGATCGTGAGTAGTTCTAAGTGTGCAGCCACAAACATAACTGTCAATACCAACACTATCAAATTGTTTGTACTCGTTATAGATTAGGTTTTGTGCCTGGTGTGATACAAAGCCCCGTATCTTCTTGAAAAGCAAGTTATTAAACCTATGCTCCACCACATTGATGCTTTTTTTTTTTGGAATGAAGCTTTAGTTTTAGTATGTTGCAATATAAGCATGTTAATCATGGCATCCCAACAGCTACATAAGTCTCCCATACTATCTTGAAGCAACTTCTTCAGTCGTGCGTGTCAACCCTATCATGCAACAAGAAGTATTGTCAACCAAAGTATAAAATTAAAAATAATGAATGTAATTATATGAAAGTACCTATTAGTTGTTGTGTTTCCAAGATGTATAACTCAATCAGTCCATGCTTGTACAAACTTCTCCTTATGAGGTATCAACCATATACATTGGACATACTCAACAAAAATTGGATAACGTGAGCATAGGTTTGTAAAGCTTTTCAAGTTTTTCTCATACAATTGTTCATTAGCATATTGCATTAACCTTTCCCAAGCTTCCAACACTTTGTCCCATTCTTCTGTGTTGCCCACATGCATCTTGCATTTTTCCCTAACATTCTTAGAAATATGGAATTGACATAACAAGTTGGTTGAAGAAGGAAAGACATTCTCCAACGCATTCATGAATGCATGATCTCTATCAGTGACAATAACCTAAGGCAAGACATCATCTTTCACAAACATTCCTTTCACCTTACTTAATGCCCATTCAAAATTGTTCATCCTCTCATATTGTAAATAAGCAAAGGCAATAGAGAAAGTTATGTCTGTTGAAGTCACCCTAACAATCTCCAACAATGGAAGACGATATTTTTTCATCTTGTAAGTAGTATCACATATCAACACTGTTGGAAATGAATTTAGGAGCTTGATAGGATCTGCATGTGACCACAAGATATCTCTGACAACATCTTCAGTGTCGACCCTTCTATACCAATAAACATATTCACCGCATTCTATCAACTTCATCAGATATTGTATTTCAGGTCTTAGACCCTTTTGTTGTCGCCGATATTGTTGTCGCCGATATTGTTGTCGCTCATTGTATATGATTTTGATGGTGGTGACATTTGCATGATCTTGATCTTTGATTGTCAACAAAATTTGGCCAAGCTTCACCATGTTTTTGGTCATTTGGTTTAGCAAAGTTTTTTCTTCACTGCTTAAATGACCAGCATATGGATGACCCACAAATGTTTCACTGACTTCATGGTTAGGAAAACCACAAATTACATAAAGTTTCCAACTAATGCCTTTCACAGGCCTCTTTTTTAATTTAAATGGGCACCCATATTTTTTGCTTCCAATAGTCTTGCAGACTAACTTATCTTTATATTGTTTGTACTTTCCTCCCTTTTCACAAGCCAGTAAGACAAAGGTTTTCTTGCCAGTTTCTGACCTTTCTATGACAACAAATCCAAGCTCCTTTGCGACAGATCGAACCCACTTCAACAAGTCATCTCACTCTTCAAAAGCCTAAAAACAAAATGCATTCCTTCAATAACAGAACACACATATACAAAAAAAATATCATGTAAAAATAAAACATTAATTAATCAATAAGCCTCATTAGTCATGAAATTATTAGAGAAGTCAGGATAATTGTGCTGAGATTGAATGTCCAAATCATAGTCATCTACCTGCATTTCATTTTGTTGAATGGGTTGATCAAAAGCATCTTGACTTGCATCAATCATATTTCCCAAACCACTTAGCATCGTAACTTCATCAAAAATAAAAGTATTCCAATTCATTGTTACCACTGACAAGAAACAAAAAATCAATTCAAAATTTAATAAATCCTTAACAATGAAAAAAAAAAACAAATATTCCCTGGGATACATAACGGAATCGTGATTTCGTTGTGTTGCAGAATTGCATACACAACGGAATCACAATTCTATTGTGTATACCATTATGTGCACACAATGGAATCATGATTCTATTATGTATGCAGACCGACATAGACAACAGAATCATGATTCAGTTGTGTATGTCATTCTGCACACACAACAGAATCACGGTTCCGCTGTGTATGCCATTCTGCGTACACAACAAAATCATGATTTCATTTTGGATGCACAAATACAAAAAAAATGGAATCAAGATTCTGCTATGCATTCAACATAGCAGAACCTTGATTCTGTTGATGTCTATAGAAAAAGTAAAAACTTACTTAGAGAGGAGCTTCAAGAAAGAGGGAGAAGGAGAATGGGTTTAGGGGAGCAAGAGGTGGGGGTGGAGAGTGTAAGGAGAAGGGAAAGGGGTGGGGGTGTAGGAAATGGAGGAGGGGCAGTATGGTCATTTTACAATGATAGGGGGTGAGAATAGCAAAGTGGGGGTAAGAATAGCAACCCCTTCAATAATTGAAACAAACCGGGTAGTATGTTGAAAAATGAAATTAAAAAAAAAAAAAATATAGTAATGAGTATAGCATAATTGAACATGTTCTATAAAAGTCTTATGATTTGGAGTTCAAAAATCATCAAGATTAAATTCACAAAATAATTTAATAAAAGGTTATAACAAAATCTAACAATCACATCTTAAACCATATTAATTTCGCTATGATACCAAATGTAAGAAAAATAACATACCAAAACATCATACTTATATGTATTTAAAACACCAATTTAAATCCTTGTTGAAGACATGATTACTGAAATGTTTTTATGCATTGTGTGAATTCTTAGAACCGAGAAGCCAAGCCTTGCTGGAGAGCAATTGAAAATAGTTGTGATAGGAAAAGAGATCTAGTCACGTCATTTATTTCCTTACAGATCGTATCCAAAACCCATTAACAATTTTTTTTTTTAATGCAAACCCATTAACAATTAATCACATTATTATTGGAGTTAAATATTATCAAGGCTACTATAAAATAAACCTCCCTAAATTGTTAAATATACCCCCTCTACATTTTTTACATTTGTTTTTTTCTTCTTCTCAAAATACCTCTCCAGAAGAGTAAAAAATCACATTTAGAAACTATTTTGGAAGCAAAATTGATTCGTTTAACATTGGTTTTGTGAACTTGATCATGTTGTTCCTCATACTCATTAATGCTTTTCTTTTTCAATTTTTTCAAGTTGTACCTGAAGTACAACTTCTTGAGCAACAAAAACTTCCTTGCAAATAGTAGCTACCAATCCAACCTCCAAACCCTCCTCACCTCCCTATCTTCCCATGCCACCACTACATAATTCTACAATATCACAACGGGTGGTGGAGACCGAGTCACTCTTGTTTCACTTGCATCAGCTTTTTAGAACTACGAGAGCAATTTTTCATTTCCATGGAACAAGATTACAATGTATTGCTTGAGACTTACCACTATGCAAGTATGGTTGATATGTCCAGAAAGGCTAATCAACTAGAAAAAGGTTGTAGAATTCATGAAGAAGATTCTGATGCTACAATCTGGGGAGCAAAAACAAATTTTAGTGGCCCAAAATATTGAGACTTTTTTTAAGGAAAAAAGTAGGGAAGGAAAAGGCTAGGAGGTTGAAGAAATCCCATCTAGGTTTGCACCTCAACAACCAACAACCAACACTGAAATGTATAAAAGAAGAAACAAGAAAAAGAAACAGTACAAAAGCATCTTCTAAGGACTATTGACGTCCTCTACCACCAACGCACACATCCTAGCGAAGCTATCTTCTAAGGAATGTTTCTTCAACCATAATTGAAAATCATTTCTAGACTTCTAGTAATACATAGTGAACCTTCCAACCTTTGATGCTTATGAAAATGGAATAACAATGACTACGGCATCCTTCCTCTCAGCAGTTGCACAAATGTCTTCATGTATATTGGTCATAGATGAGATTGCAATCATTGGCCGAATAAACACTTGGCTTAGTTTCTTGTAAGCCTCAAATGCCATAATAATATGATTAGAAATCTGCATGATGGTCTTAGTGACAGAATGGCGAACCCATTTCTTCTTGCCTTATCTTTACGGGCAGTGACACAAAAGATAACTTAGGGCGATCCAATATCGCATAGGAGTAACAGAACCAATATTCAATAATCAACTGTGTCACAGGGAGATTCAATATTCAGAGGGCAATTCAATATTAAGAATCCTAACCTGATATCATTTAAGAAGTCCCATGATTATAGTTCCTAATTTCACATAATCATTTTCTCAATTGTGTGTTCCTGTCAAATCGTTCTCCCGTAATATAATCGTTCTCAGCTCAAATTTTCGTGGTTAGTTAGTTACTAGGAAAGATAAGGTGGTTATACATTTTTGAAGAGAAGTTTCATTAAATTCAAAATTGTTCAGATATAGGTTTACTGTTTTGAATTTTATTTAATAGTTTTTTTTAATATTTAAAAAAATATAAAAATATTGTAACCACACTGAACACGTCAACTAAAAACGACACTCAAGCAAACATCAATTTTTTTATCTTTGTGGGGATTATTTCTAGGTTTTCCCTCACCAAGGTTTTCCATTACATGCTAACATTATTTTTAATCTAAAAGAAAAAGAAAATCTATCTTTCATCAGGTATATATCAATGGAAGAAGGAAAAGAAAACAAGGGGACGAAGAGACAGAGGACAAGTGAAGAGAGGAGGAACATGTTGAGTGAGTTGCCTGATTGTGTTCTGCTCCAAATAATGGACACAAGACATGCAGTTAGGACTTGTATTTTGTCCAAACGACGGGAGAAACTTTGGAAACGTCTTACTACTCTCTCTTTCTTTCACTGTGACCCTATTCACTCTGACTCTTTCCTTTACTCTGCCTCTAGAAGGGTTGACAATTTTAATTTTAACAAGTTTGTATCTTAGGTTTTGTCTCGTCGGGATGGTTCCATTTCACTACTTAACCTTCGTTTTTGGGGCTTCAGTCCATTTGAGTCTGAACTCCTGAATATGGCCATGAAATATGCTGCATTACACAATGTTCAGCGGTTGACTATGGACATACCTTTCAATTTTAGAAACTAGCTGGTTGACTCGTGCACCCGCACGAGTCACTCTTTATATTTTTTTATTGCACATTTGTTTTTTTTTTTAAGTATGTATCAAAATGATTTGCGATATAATAGGCTGAATTTTTTTTTATTGATATTGATATTAAATAAAACTTATTAACATGTATTCCTTCCGGTTTCAAATATAAGTCAAATCAAAAACAAAAACTTAGGCTTATTAAGAAAGTTTGTTAGAATAATTTAATTGTATCAATTTCATTTAAAAAATAATTTCTTTTCCTAAATTATCCTTCCTTGAAACTTGATATAAAAAATAAAAGAGTGTCATTCAAAACAAAACCTCAATTAAATGAATGGTATCTTAAGAATGGTCAGATTAAATAAGTTAAAATTTGCTTATATTTGAGATCAAGACATAAGGCTTTTTTTTTTTTCTTTTTAGATTTACATAAGTTATTGATCAAAGTAATTTAGATTGTTGATTTAAGTCTTATGTAATATTTTATTTAGAGACAAAAGTTAGCTAGGTTGAAGATATAAGAAATTTGGAATTACTATGTAATTAGAGACAATATAATCAAGACAACATGTATCTATTCATTGATAATCAAAGTCTTAATCACACATTTTTCCTCATGTTGCAACTACAAACTCTTGTTACATACATATAATCAAGTGATTAGACCATATATATACACACATTTACATTTACTTCTCATTGAAAATTTCTAGAACATTTAAATATATAAGCATACATTTTTTTAAGAGATATATAAACATACATAATATTTATTTAAATATATGATTATATATATTAATAAAATAATGATAATTGATTGGTTGTACATAAAATTATAAAACAGCAATATTATAATTATATATAAAGTCTATAAAAAATTATAATTTTTTTTATATATTGAGTTGATTTAGAAAAAAAATTATATTATTCTTTTGTTTTATACTCAAAAGTGTATTTCTTAAATTTAATACATTTAAAATCAATTGAGTTTTAATGAATAATTAAGTTTAAATGGAGAGAATATTATATTTATTTTTCTAAAAATCATAAAATTGTTATTTTAGTTTTTAAAAAATTGTGCAAATAAGAATGAGAAATAATTTAGTGTTTAACTATAAGAAATATTAGAGAATAAATAATTTTTTTAAAAAAAGTACAGTCAATTTCAATAATAAATATAAATGCCGGGTGATAAATTTTCACTTACCAAGCTGTGGGACAAGTTAGCAAAAATGAGGATACGGGGATGAGGAAAGCCGAAAAGGTGACTGGTAAGGATATGCATACGGAAAGAAAATGGGTTAACTAAGTTTTTAATCCTTAAACTTTTTCAAATTTCGGGTTTTAGTTCCTAAACTTTTGTTTGACTGGTCAAGGTTCCTAAACTTTTTTCAAATTTCGGGTTTTTGTCCTTAAACTTATGTTTGACTGGTCAAAGTCCCTAAACTTTTTAAATATTTGGTTTTTAGTCCCTAAACTTTTTAAAAATTCAGATTTTAGTCCCTGAATTAATGAGATTTCAGGGACAAAAATCCAAATTTTTAAAAAATTTAAGGACTAAAAACTGAATATTTAAAAAGTTTAGGGACCTTGACCGGTCAAACTAAAGTTTAGGGACTAAAAACCAAATTTTAAAAAAGTTTAGGAACCTTGACCAGTCAAACAAAAGTTTAGGGACTAAAAACTGAAATTTGAAAAAGTTTAAGGACCAAAAACTTAGTTAACCCAAAGAAAATTTAGCGGGACGTTAAACTAATGAAAGGATGCCACGTGTCAGCTTAAACTTTTTTTTTTTTATATTATAGACTTACCCATTTTCCTGTCCCTTTTGACATTTCTTGAGCAGTTAAGCTTTCCAGTTATGTGCTGGCACTCCTTGGGAACTTCCAAAATCTCTGCAGTTACCAGCATTGAAAAGCTTGTTTCTGGGTAGTGTCAGTTTTACTGCAAATGACAATGGCTGAGCTGAGCCCTTTTCAACTTGTAACTTGTTGAATAGTTTGGTCCTTCAACGCTGCTCTTTGCACAAGGATGCAAAGTACTCTTCATATCTAATTCTAACCTTCTGAGTTTAAGCCTGGACAATACCTTTCGAGCTACCACCAGCAACCAGGACATCTCTCAACTCAAAATTGTGCTCTCTACTCCGAATCTTACTTCTCTCACAATCACCAATTGTTCGGGTTCCGGTTGTCAACCACTCTCCTCGACATGTAATCTTTCTTGTCTTGAAGAAGGAACTATTCACACTCACACTCACACTCACACCACTACTAATATATCTTATTCAGTCCACATTGGCTGGCTGCAACTCTTCACTAATGTAAAGATATTGACACTTTCTTCGAATACCCTTAAGATAATACTAAAGGTAAGTTACTTCAGTTTGTTTTCTCCTCTTTTTATTTTCATAATGCTAATGTAATGTCTGCATTCTTATGTCAACTTTTTGGCTATACAGCTATGCTCAATCTTGCATTTTAGTAACTTTTTGTCTGCACTCTAATTGTGTAGGATCTATCAAATCTTGCTACCATGAGAACTCAACCTCCGTGCTTTGTTAGATTGAAGTCATTGAAGGTGAAAATGGATCCATACATTAAAATATCTGATGAAGAAGTAAACAGGGCAGTGGAGTACTTACTTCAGAACTCTCCACTAATCAGAGCTGTGCTGTCATAAATTGCTGAAACTTATATCAATGTTCCTTGCTTAACTATTTAGGTAAATATTTTTACAAATTATTCAATTCTTCATTTTATGTTTCCCTTTCTTGATGATGCTCTCTTCTTGCAACAAATTATAGGGTGTTTGATTGTGATTCCTTGTTGTAGCTGTTTTCTTATTTGGCTTTGATAGATGAATTACTTTTTAAGAAACCATCACTGTGGGGAAACAATTTTTATTCTTTAGAAGTGGTTGGTAAAATTCATGCTTAAACATGTGAAGATGTTTTACAAATTATTCAGTTTTACCTTGTTTTATGATTACCTTCCTGCCTTACATGCTCTTACAACAAATGATAGATTGCTATATTGTGATTGCCTTGTTTATATTGCTTGTTATAAATTTGTAACTTGGCTTTGACACATGAAAATTTTAAATTTAAGAAACTATCACTGTGGGAAACAGCATGACAAAAATCTGCTATTAATATCAAGAAATACATTCTTGGGTGATGCAGAAACAGTGACAGTACATGGTTTATAGAACATTATTAGCAGAGGAAAATAGGATCAAATAATGACACAAAAAGTGATATCATTTACGTAGGTAAAACAGAAAAGAAGGAAACCGCAAGGGAAAAACAAGAGTGTGAATATGAACGGAAATAAAGGTTGACTGGTTTAGCATGGTAAATAAAAAAACAGAAAGAGTAAATGATGAATTTAATTTTTTTTTGGCTGAGAGCATATCACAAAGCAAGTAACAATTAACAAAGAAATAAGACAGTCTGTGATGAACAGAGTAAAAAAGTTAATTGAGATAAGGACATGAATTTGGAATCTGAATTTGATGGTCAAGTCCCAAGACTAGTAGTAAATTCCTAATCAATTGCCTACTGATAAAAAATATTTGTACAACTCTAAACAAAGTATAATGTTCTTTATACATAATATTTTTCTCACATTTTTCATCATTACTACCGTTTTTTTTTCTCTCTTCTTTTGCTTTATTCCAATTAATGACTCACCTCATTTTATGCATTTGTAAGCAGTAAATTTAAGAAATATTTATGTAAATTTCACAGGTAAGGTGTGTTTGAAGGAAAAGGAACAATGGGGAAGTTGAAGTTTAAGTTGAAGAGAAGGATGCAGAGTGGCAGAGATAGAACTGAGTACAAGGACAGGATCAGTGATAAATGACATTGTTTTGCTCCACAAAGAAATTTATGAACACAAAACAAGCTGTTCAGACTTTTTTTATGTCTTGTCTACTAGATGGAAGGAATTTTGGAAATATTTCATTAATCTCATTGAATTTCTTAGCTAGGCTTTATCAACCTTCACCCATTTCATCATATTTGTATCTTTTGTGCCGACTCATCGTGATGGCTCCATTTCCCTGCATAATCTTGGTTTAAGGCATAAAATTTGTATTGAATGCGAACTCCTGGATTAGGTCATGGAATATGCTGTGTCACATAATGTCCAGCAGTTGAAAATTGATGTTAATTTAAATTTTGAATAAGGTTTTAAGTTTCACCCTTTCATCTTTTCTTGTTAGTCTTTGACATTTCTTTAAGTTTTCCATTTGGGCTGTCCCTTATGTGACAGAAGTTACAAATTTCCTGCAGTTGCCAGTTTTTATTATTATTTTTAAATTGTTGCAGGTTTAATTGCAAATAGCTACTAGGATTCATCCTAACACATTATAAATATAACCTAAATGAATCCAGTTGGGTGAGATTGAAAATCCGATTTTCATGCATTTAGCATTTTTAAGGCTTTACAAGAAACAATTTGCTCGATTCACTGAGGTGAAATTTAAGAGTGAGATTCTACTACTTTATTTCTTTTAACTGTATTGACGTATGGACAGTTGATGTTAGATAATAAATCATGTAGAGCTGTATTGCAAATTTTATCAACCCAAAAATTGTAAAGCCATCTCAGGCTTAAATTTTCATACGTGTCCTTCATACTCATTCACTTTTCGTTGAATATTTCAGTCTTCCAATGAATGTTGCACATGCATGCTTAAAGTCGTGATTTTATACGATACCAGTAATTGATGATGATTAATATTGCTCTTATACAAGTCATCGGATCCACTGGTTTTGGAACCACATACTAGGCAACTGGGACAACATTGCATAAATAAGGAAGAATTCAATTTCTAGAGAGACTCACTTTTCATTGAGTTTCTTGATTCCTCTTATAGTTTAGCACGCATGGAATTTGTGGTTCAAGGAAAATCGAATGTTGCAGAGGGAGGAAGAACCTTATCTGTGCATGCCAATCCAACATAAATGGAATTGGCAATTTTGTCCTAAAAAAGGCATCTTTGTTAGCTTTTTAATCTCAACGGTTCAATTAATCCAAGGGTATACAAATTGGAGATGAGCTGGACTGCTGGAGACAAGGTTTGAAGGATAATAAGCAATGTTTTTAAAACCGGACCGGTCATTAAACCGGTCAAGGCACTGGTTCAAGGTTCAATGGTTCAACTGTGGTTCAACCGTGGTTGAACCCGTTGAACCGGTATTAATAAAATAATAATAATAAAATAATTTATAAAATAATATTAAATAAATATAATATCACATAACTTTATAACATTAAAAACTATAATAAAACTTAAAACATCACTAAAAGTTTAATTAAAATATATCATAATACTTAAGTTCAAATTTTAATAAAATAAAATAATGTCCATTAACAATAAAAAATTTACATTTAGAATAAAGAAAGAAAATGAAAAATTAATATAATATAAAATTATCAAAAATCAAGATATAAAAAAATTATAAATTAATATAAATGAGCAAATTATATGTTTTACAAGAAAATAGTAATAATAATTGATAAAATAATTTATATCTATTTGAGATATTTATTAAATATGTGTTTTTATTTATTTTTAAAATATTTTATATTAAATTTAAATTTTTAAATGAAAAAATTAAAAATTAAAAAAAAATAAAAAAATACCGGTTCAAACCGGTTTTGGCTACCAGTTTTGGCCCGGTTTGACCGGTTCTTGACCGGTTTCCACCGATTCTGAGTTCCTCCGGTTTTATAGAGTATCCGGACCGGTCACCAGACCGGTTCCCGGTCGAACCGGCCGGTCCGGTCCAGTTTTGAGAACTATGATAATAAGAAGTGACATCAATTTACAATATTATGTTAGATAACATTTAAAATAGTTCTTATAAATTGAAATTTAATTATAATTACATATATAATTATATAATTTTAATTTTTAAGATATCTCGAGAAGAGCTTAATATTTAAATTATGAATTAGAATTTTAATAGAAATTGCTAGAAAATATGTTAATATTTAAATTAATATGAATTAGTATTCTAATAGAAATTTCATATACTCGCATATAAATAGGCAATGTTACAAAATTACAACACAATTTAGGCATTGATCATTAGTGTTTTTACTTGATGTTATTTAACTCGGTTGATTTTGTTTTTTAAAACTTTCAACATATTACTTTTTACAAATTTTATTATTTTTAATTTGTAGATGTAATTTTAAATATTTTCAAAAAATATTAATTTTAATGAGAAGATTTACATTAACTTAAATCTAAAATATATATTATCTAAATTTAAAAGTAAGATAATTTTATATTATATTATTCTTTTAATATTTATATTTCAGTCTACTATATGTTATGAAAATATAATTTAAGTATCATGTTTTTTTATTCCTATATCCATGTCACAATTCTAATTCCGTCAAAAAAAATGTCACAATTGTAATTTAAGTTTTTAGCTTGGTTCAACTACAAATACTTATGAATATTCATACAAGATTTCTAAGTTACAGTAAATTGGATATGAATAATAGTAGTCACTCCTCATTATGTGTTCATATTGCTAATGTTATGGCGGAACGATATTGTATCAAATTATCAAACATATATAACCCTTTAAATAAAATATTTTTATATTTTTATTTATTTAAATCAATATTTCAGTCATGTGTTATTGAAAGAAAAAAAAATAATGGCATGTCGTGCACGGGCGGAAATCTAGTTATACTCCTTCATAAAAGTTAGTGGAATATTATAGCAAATCTATACCATTATATAAAGGGAATATGTCTTTTAGCAATGTTAGACGGATTGGCAAGTGCACCAGTCGCACAAGTAGTAAATGGATAAGTCCAAGTATCGTTTTCCCAAGGGATTTGCTTAATATAGGCAATGTTCACATAAATACTAGCTAGACTGAACTGGTTTTCACAAGAAAGCAATAAAAACACAAACTTTGGTTGGTTTTGTGGGATTTTAGAACTGATTTAATGCAGGACAGAAATAAAGAATATATTTTTTTTTGTGGTTTTTAAGATAAAACACAGCAGTAGAAAGATATTAAAACAGATAAATGAAGATGTTGCAGGGGTTAGATCTCACCATTCTCTACTCTCTTCTTGCATGCACACATAATATACATTCTATTTGCATTTAACTGTTAAAATCAGTCAATAAAACATTCTCAACCCTAATTCCTTAGGTGTAGAGAGTCTTAGATTACTCCCCCAAGCCTTGATTCCTCAACAACTTAACGAAGCAACTAGCTTTAAGTCTAGAGACCACAAAATAACCCATGAACTAAGCTCCATTCCTAGACACGAAGTTCATGCGGTATATTGCTTCAGTTCTAGACAACGAAAGTGTTTCCCAACAACAGTCATGTCCAAGGATCATGCTATGGGTGATCAAGCCACAACAAGCTTTAAGAAAAGAAGCAAAATACTAACTTTAAACACAAATATGCAGAATATATATAGATAATATCAAAAGATACAAGAGAGTTTTGAGAGTGGTTACATCTAATCCCTAACAACTACAGAACTCAGCCACTCATGGGAATGAGCAGCTGGAAATTACACATGGAGGGGAAGGAGATGAAGAGAAACACTAAGAACTAAAGAGAGAGCTTTTCTCTCTTACTAAAACAGTGCAAAACGAGCTACAGAGACTGCTGCTGAAAAATGTCCAAGCCTCCTTAAACTTCTAAGGGTCAGTCCTTTATATACATGTGCAGAATTTCTCCAAAGTGACATTTGGCTCAGCCAGGGATTTTGGCTTGGCTGATTTGAAATTTCTGCACTTCAACAGATTTCTCCTGCAAATGACCTTCCACTGCTTCCAAAGCTTCAGAATGCAGCTCCAAATTGTGTTCTTCGACTTCAATCTCCAATTTCTACAAAAAAATGGGGCAAAACACTAAGATATAACCATAAAACTAGAAAAACTAAAGAAATTCTAACTAAATTGCTAAATTAACAGAAATTGAGTAAAGCAACACTCCAAATGAGAGAAAAAGATAGATAATTGCCTTAAAAACTACTTGAAAAGTGAGTAATTATAGCAACTAACAACTCCCCCAAACTTGGAGTTTTGCTTGTCCTCAAGCAAAAGAGAAAGATAACAATTAAATAACTAACTAAAACTAAACTGAAAATAACTACCACTAAAACAAAAATCATGGATCAAGATCAATCCCATCCTAACAAATCCCAAAACAAGCTTCCATCTAAGAATTGAAAAGGACTAGACCAATGATTTGAATTTGAGACATGGTGCCTTAAACCGAAACCATAACAAGGATGCAAGTACCTAATTTCTCAAGAAATGAACCTAGCATAACAATCAAAATTTGGCAAAATCCAAGAATGTTTGATTCTTTTCACTCAAGTGTCTCACTCAAGCACCAATTGATTTAGGTGCTGAATTCTCTCACAGTCAACACACAATGGAAACCACAAATCAGTTTTGCTTTCCTTCTCAATGTAACAAAATTATGCACAAAAATTAAGATCACAGGGACTTGATCAAGGTCTGAAATGTGGCTAGGCTTGAAAGGAAATTGTTTTTCTAGATAAACAAAACACCATGAGATAAAGACAGCAATCAATGAATTTTTTTTTTCAGATTTTCCCAATCCCTCTTATTTACTCACAATGGTAAAGATACCAACTCCTTGCATTTCTCACATTTAAGCTCAAGAAAATGCCACCATAATCACAACAAGTATCACAACTTTTATTTCTTTTTGTTTTCCTTGATCTTCTTTTTCTTTTTCTTTTCTGAGTTTTTTTTTTAAACAAAACAAAAGCACAGCTGTGACACTTCTTCAAATTCAATGAAAGTGACCCACAATTGTTCCCAAGTTCTTCCTTTCATGCAAGATTTCCCCCAAACTTATTCTAAACCCAACACATGCAATTGCTCTCCTATCCAATGGTAAGGAAAGTGAATTGTTTTTCATTTAGGCTCTTGGGTTATCATGACAGAAATTAATTTAATTAAAGCTCAAAGGGGCTGCACAAAAAGGGATGACAGAAACAGGGAAGGCTTTTTGGCTCTAGGATTCACAATCATCAAACAAAATTTGCCTTGATCATTTCTTAATTAACATGCAAGAATCATCACAAGAGAATTGTTCAAAACCAACAATGGTGCCAAAGGTGGCACTCATTATCATTTTAGACATCACACAACTCACAAGAATCATTTCTCAAACATTCTCAAACCTGTCCTCAAAATCAAATCATGCTTGAAACTTTTCTCAAAAACATACATGCATCCAACTATGCTAACGAAACGTGCAACCACAAAAACCATTCAATTCAAGGTTTTGCAAAAGCATTTTTCTTTTAAAAAGCGCAAGAAGCAAGCTAGGAAAATGAACGATAGGATTTTTCTAAGGACCATGAAACAACCATAACATGAAAAGTAAACTTGCAGACACAAACAAAATACTAAGTTCAGAAAAGTGATTGAGCCAAGGGTCAATATCACCAACAGCCAAACTAAAACTAACAACAACTAAATTACCAAGCAACCAACAAACTACTAAACATGCACTGAACTGAGAACTAAAATACTAAAAGTTGTAAATGCAAAAAAATAAATTGTCTTGAAAGCATGGGGATAAAACACACAAATCCCCCATCAAACATCATCATCCTCAGAACTGCCAAACTTCTCTTTTTCTTCTTCAGTTCCTTCCTCCTCTACTTCGCTTTCCTCCTCTGCCACGGCTTCATCTCCCATTGCAGCTCCTTGGTCTTTGAAATACAGAGAAACACACTAGAAGGGGGGTTGAATAGTGTGTTTATATTTTCTTCGGTATCCTTTAACAAATATGAAGAAAGTATATCTTAAGTTTTACAGGAACTTAGTGAAACAAAAGATTATGCTATCGTCCAGTGGTTCAAAAGCAACAGTTCAATGAAACTGATTTTTCTTGTTTTTCGTCAGAACACACGTAAAGTATTTTCGTAGATAAAATGTGTAAAGAAACACTTTCATGGTTTGTTGAAGAGATAACTTAAGAGATATGCGAGTAAGCTAGAAAGCGAGAGAATAGAACACTTAGTTTTATACTGGTTCACTCAACCTGAGCTACATCCAGTTCTCCTTCAAAAACTTTTGAAGGGTTCTACTAATCAGAATCTGATTACTAACAAGTATTCTAACCTTGCCACTTCTGGCTACAACTATTCTCCAGGCCACTCCTGGCACACCTTTAATCTCCCCTTGAGATTAAAACAAACCCAAGTATTCTTTAACACTAAGCCATTCCTGGCTTTCCAAACAGAAATTGTTTGAGTATAGAAAGAAAGAGTAACTCTCACAGAGAGGATGTTACAATAAACACGAATACACAGAATCGCTTAGCAAAGCTAAGTAGAAAGCTCTTTTTGCTTAAGTGTTAATCGTCCAGTCATTTTGACAGAGTTTCGGCTCTTTATCAATGTTTTCGTCACTTTTGATGCATGAGCTGGTTCCTCTATTTATAGGCAACTTGGAGTAAAGTATCCGTTGTGGGATCTGTTCCTTTTCCAAAAGCGGTTCTCTCCAAAACATGTGACCGTTGTCACGTTTCGACTTGGGGTGGAGAGTTAGAGGAGACAGCCGTACATGTAGCGCCTCCGCTACTTGTACTTTTTCTGCAAAGAGAAGCTTCTCTTTTCCTGTTCAATACTTTTCGAAAATTCAAATAGAATGACATGTTAGAATGAGAGAGAATAATCGTTTCATTCTAGAGAATCATCATCTAAAACGCATTGTCACATTATGTCAGTTTTAAGATACAAAACAGAGTGTAGGTTATATAGTCATTGGACGCTGCTTTGCATAAACATTGGACGCTGACTGTTGTTCTTTTCAAAACATATTTGGACGCCTTTCTTATTGAAACACAAAGTCTAAGTTTGAGAGATACAATACCATTGCGGCATTTGACGACGTAAACCCTATAATACTCAAACAAGACCATTAGATACTTCCAAAATTTATCCTTTAATTGTTATCATCAAAATCAAAATTTGAGGGGTTGGACATCGTACAAAGTCTTAGAACTTAACAATCTCCCCCTTTTTGATGATGACAAATAATGTTAAATTTTGATGTTAACAGGAACATAATCATATATGAATACAATAAATCATGTCAGAGATGATTATGTTACGCCAGTGTATGTTGACATTGTTAATAAATGTGAAATGAAGTACTCCCCCTGAGTTCAACATTTCTTATGCATCTGATAACAGTGTATAATAAATAGCAAGAATATATCAGATATAATAGATATCAGAGTGTAAAAACATATCAAGGATATGGATGCGGAATTTATGAAATAAACACCTCATGTATTAAAGATGTTTTGATAAAATAGCCAATATATTCACAGAGTGTTAGCTATATACTTCTATGACATCAAAATTCCAATTTCTCCCCCTTTGTCATTAACAAAAATGGGTATGAAAGATGGAAAAATGACTTGACCATCATGGTCACCTATGGCTGTGGAGGTGGTTCTTGTGGTGGCGGTGGTGGTTGTTCTGGTGGTGCTTGGGTAGGTGGTGCTGGTTGATGAGGTTGTGGTTGGACGGGTGGTGCTGCTTATTGGATTTGTTGTGGTTGGACGGGTGGAACGGCATGAGCAACTTGTCCAAGCAGGGTGGCTGCTGTATTTTGAATTTGGTTCACAAGCATCTGGGAGAGGCTCATGAACTATTCAGTGATAGCATTCTGCAGCATCAGACGATGTTGAGCAGCCTCAGCCTGTTGCCTTTGCTGAAATGCTTGAAGAGCTGCTTCGGTTTCCAGCTGTTGTTGCCTCAGAGCCTGTTGCACTATCTCGTGAACACGATCTTCTGAGACCCTTTGAGGTTCAGTAAATCGCAAGGGATGGATGCCCCTTGGACTTGAAGATCCTGTGGGAACCAGTTGACGTGTACCCGAGTGAGCTTCAGTAGACGCATCAACAATGGGGAAGCTGGTTATATCTTCAGCAGGAGGCTTTTCTACAGTTGATTTCATGGGCTTGGATGCTTCAACAATAGGCTCTTCATCATCCTTGGACTTTCTAGATTGGACGGTAGGTTCTTCATGTGAAGTGACAAAGTGTTCTACGTCTACTGGTTCGGATGGGTCCAAGTCAAGATGGGCTAACACCTTTGTTACCTTGGCAGATGCTTCATCCAACTCTGCTTGTGTAGCTTTCGACTTGGCAACCTGATCTTCCTTGTCAGTGGTTGTAGCCTCAGCTTGCTCAAGAGCCAGCTGCTCTAGACGAGCTTGTTCTGCAGCTCTGGCCTCTTCTGCCTTGTACTCCTCATGCAGAGTTTGGAGTTCCTCCACAAACTCTGTGCGATCCAGTGACCAAAGATCAAACACTTTGTTGCTTCTGATGATAGGCAATGTCTTCATTAAGTCCAGGTAGTCATCTGAATCTTTTAGAAAGCAAGCAAAAGTGTCTGTGAAGTGATGAGTCTTCACTGGACGCAGCACCTTAAGACCATGAGGGGGGGTGAACAAAATCATCCTTGGAGCTGCTGGAGGAGGAGGCCTTCTGGGAGTCGTTCCATAAGATCTGGCGCCAAAAGGTCATGGAATGAAAAGTTCCAAGTGAACGTGTAAGCTTACCAGTCTTGTCAAACAGATGACCCCAGGTATGAGAGGATTGTTGCAGGGCTTCAAATTTTTCTTCTCTGTTTGGCATCTCAATGCCATAAAACTTGTAGCCTTTCTTTCGACCAGCATCATATATGGGTAGTCTAGGACACACCTTGTCTGGTACAAACTTTATTTCTATGGCGCGGTTGATGTGAAGTTTTGGTGGGTAGGCAATGGCTTGGTTTGGTATATACATCTGTTGAAGAAGTTTGCCAAGATCATCATAGTCGCTTGGCTGGAAATTAAGCACTGGAGTTCCAGCAGGTAGAGGCTGGAACTTTGTAATGGGAGTCCAGATGCGAATATCCTTGACCCATTGTACGTCTGGACGCTGCTTCGACTTGGAAGGGTCCAGGTTTTCTTTAATGGCCAACTTCAATTCTTCGGCCAGTTCAATATCCCTGCTAACAGGGGGCTTCTTAAACGGTGCTTTCTTCTTTCTTGGAGCCTTCCCTTTTTGCTCTGCAACCGTCTTTGTGAATTTTGAAGCAACCTCCACCTCTGGTTCAGGCAGATCTTCTGCTGCTGGGCACACCCTTTGTTGGGTTCCAGTTGGACAAGAGTAAGGTTGAGTCATTCGGATCAAGTGTGGATACACTTCTCTCGTCCAAGTGGGCAAGAGGTTACTGATTATTGCTCCTTCTGGCATTGCAGCATTGTCAGCTGAAGGATCATGAGCGTAATCATACCTCGTCCACTTTGGTGCTGAGGCAGTAGACAGATGCCTCTCCAAAGGTTCTTATAGAGGCCTCCGTATCACATCGCGCCTCTTACAGTAATTTTGTTCATTCCGTTTAAGGAATGCAATAGGGAAGCGTTCCCTGTCTTCTTCTTCTTTAATTTTCTGCTTGGGGGGTATAGTCCATGGGGACCAGGTATCCTTCCATGCATCCCTTGGACGTAGGGGTGTACACGGGTCGGGTTGGGCCGGGTTTGGCCAAACCCGATACCCGATCCGATCAAAATTTTACGGGTTGGGTTGGATCGGGTTTGTGCATTTTTTTTGCGAAATCCGATCCAATCCAACCCGTTCAAAAACGGGTTGGATCGGATCGGGTTGATCGGGTCAGGGCATTTAAAAAATATTTTTTATTTTGTAAAAATTAGAATTTTTTAGAACAACAATTTATTTTTGCCTAGAGCTTTACACATATATAATTTCTACATGTCCTTCAAAAGGACCAAATTGTGACAACATTTGATTAACAAAATGAATGGTTTCAATGCTAATACAAATATTTTATTTTAAATAAATATTAGCATGAGAAAACATAAATAAAATCAAGACAAAAAATAGAAACAATTAAAAAAGAGAAATATAATTCATGTGTGGTTAAAAATTAGCAAAAAAATATAGTGTTTTGTATTTTTTAATTTAATAATATATATATATATATATATATATATATATAAATTTATAGTACGGGTCGGGTCGGGTCAGGTCACGGGTTCAAAATGCAAACCCGTTACCCAACCCGTATACTAACGGGTTGGATCGGGTTGTGTTCGGGTTTGACCCGAACTAAAAAAAAACCCGATCCGAACTAATCGGGTCGGGTTGGATCGGGTTGGGTGATCGGGTTACCCGATCCGGTGAACACCCCTACTTGGACGCACAAACTTGGACAGGTCCAAGTGAAGATGTGGATGCTGGGTTGTTGATGTGGATGGAGCACTGGATGGTGCTGGTAGTGGGGTGCTGGTGGATATGCTGTCGGTGTCTTGAGAGGAAGGTGGAAGAACTGCAATTCTCCTTGGCCTTGCTGCCTGAGTCTTGACTCGTCTCGGCACGTTAGAAGGAAAGGAAATTGGTTTGGCAGGTTGTACCTTCTGCTTCTTTTACTGAGGGGCCTCCGTCTCTTTTGCTTTCTTCATGATTTGACCAATTGGGATCTGGTCATCATCATCAGAGTCGTCCAGTAGTTGAAGCTTCCGAACCTTTGCCTTTTCTGGAGCAGACTTTACTGGAGCTGCCTTTGGACGCTGCTCAGCTTGAGCAGGTCTGGACGCATCAGTCCTTGGACGCTTCTCTGCAGGGGACTGAGCAGTGGAGTTATCAGCATGTCTTTTCTTGGTTCTTCTCTCCTTTTCAGCATCTTCCTCATGCTTCTGAGACATTTGACGTGTTATCTTTCTGCTCCCCTGTTCCTCCATCAATCTTTTGGTCTTTTTGCCAATACCAAGAAGATCAATCTCCTCCTCATCATCATTGGAGATAATCTTGCTCTGTTCATGTCGTTGCTTATTGATGGTATCTTCGTCCAGGTCCCTTAAGACCTTGGTTGTCAGCTTGATCTTCATAGGCTTTATGTTGGACTCACCAAATGGTTGTTGTGTTGCTACCATTTGCCCTTTCTTCACAATAGCTTCGTGAACATTTTCTTCCAGTTCATCAAAGAAGCGTTGATAGACCTTCTGGTCCCAGAAGATCTTGTTCAGCAGAGCGGCGTAGAAAATGTCATAATTGCCACCAACAGACTTCATCATTCTCACGATATTGACATAAATGGTGTGAGGGAGGTTGAAGGGAATACCTTCCATAATATGGAATATCACAAACTTGTGTAAGTCCATGACTGAGTCCTTAGACCCAGCTTTGTGTAGGATACTCTTGTTGCACACCTGCTGCCAGAATTTTGCTTCCTCACACAGATTCTTGTACTCAATCTTTATTGAGGCGGTGGATTTGGTCTTGCAAAGCACGTTTACAACGTGATTGCCGTACTGCTTGGCCCAGTCTGTTCTTTACTGGTTCTGCTCCCTAATGCAACCAGTTACCTTTGCAATGGATTCGGTGGACAGTGTCACCTCTCGTCCAAGAACAGTGGCCACGATTTGTGCTCTGAAACTTGGCATTTCTCCAGAACATCCTGATCAACTCAGGAAATATCTTCTAATTTTCGTTGAAGTAGCCTCTGATTCCACACTTCAGAAGGCTCTCGTTCAGGTTCAGGCCCAGCTCCTCCAGTTTTTCAATGTCGAAGAAGTGTTCAATGTGCACTGTAGCAACACCTTGACACACCACCGTGGTCTTAGGGTAGGCGTGGACGTCGAGTTCAGAGTTGCTTGAGCTTGTAGAGTTCGACATGGTAGAAAAGTTTGGATTTTTAGGTTTTCTGAGAGGGTTTTGAGTTTCTAAGAGAGAGAGTGTGTGTGTGTGCTTAAGGGTGACGATAATCTCAGAGAAGATGGGTACGGTGGTGATTTTCTGTGACGATTTGATTGTTGTATATTTGGGCTTTGTTCGGAGAATGTGAAACGGTTTTGGGCTTTTTGAATATTTGAAATGGTGATGATGCCATAAAACCCGCCATGATGAGGCGTGCGAAGATTGTGGGTAACTGTGTACGGTTACTAACATTTCGGTGACTCAGCATAGAGTATTGACTCATACTTACTCTAAAACGAACCGTTTTGGCCATTTGAACAAAAAAAAATGCTAAGATAAAAACATCGTCCAGATATTGGACTTAAGTGTAACATATGAAATCCACGTGCAGGGCCTAGTGATCTTTGGACGATATGTCCATTGGACGCTAAGGTTTTATTAGACGCATCATGTAGATGTTAATCATTCCTTTACAGAGTCCATACCAAGTTTATTCCTTAGAAGGATTAACTTGTCTTCAGTAAGGGGTTTAGTGAATATATCAGCAAGCTTATTCTCTGTGGTTACAAAGTGTAGTTCCACAGTACCCTTCTGAACATGGTCTCTTATAAAGTGATGTTTGATCTCTATATGTTTAGCCCTTGAATGAAATATGGGATTTTTAGAGAGATCTATGGCAGCTTTACTATCACAGAAAATAGGAATGTTACTCTCATATATGCTGTAGTCCTCAAGTTGATGTTTGATCCACAAGATTTGAGAACAACATTTTGCAGCTGAAATATACTCTGCTTCAGCAGTGGACAGAGCAATGGTTCCTTGCTTCTTGCATGTCCAGGAGACTAGGTTACCACCGATGAAGTGACACCCTCCACTGGTGCTTTTTCTTTCAATTCTATCTCCAGCATAATCAGCATCACAGTATCCAATTAGCCTAAAATCTTTCTGCCTTTTGAAATATAAACCAAGATTAGTGGTTCCAGCAAGATATCGAAAGATTCTTTTAACAGCAGTTAAATGAACTTCCCTTGGGTCAGATTGAAATCTGCCACATAAGCATACACTGAACATGGTGTCAGGTCTGGACGCTGTGAGGTATAGGAGTGATCCTATCATTCCTCTATATAGAGTGTTATCTACTTTCTTTGAGTTGTCGTCCAGTCCAAGTACTATTGTTGGATGCATAGGAGTTTTCATTGGTTTTGCATAATCCAACTTGTACTTCTTTAGCAGCTCTTTGACATACTTAGTTTGATGTATGTATATGCCCTTTTCAGTTTGTTTGATTTGAAGTCCAAGGAAGAATTTCAGCTCACCCATCATGCTCATTTCAAACTCTGTTTGCATTAATTTGGAAAATTCTTCACAGAGAGACTCATTAGTTGCACCAAATATGATATCATCAATATATATTTGTGCAATAATAAAATCAGAAGAGTAGTCTTTGCGAAATAATGTAGTGTCTACTTTTCCTCTTGAAAAACCATTTTCTGACAGAAATGAGCTGAGTTTTTCATACCAAGCTCTAGGGGCTTGTTTCAACCCATATAAAGCTTTGTTAAGTTTGAAAACATGATTTGGAAAAGCATCACTTTCAAATCCTGGGGGTTGTTCCACATAGACTTCTTCCTTTATGAGTCCATTTAGGAATGCACTTTTTACGTCCATTTGATATAGCTTCATATTGCTATGAGCTGCAAATGATAGTAAAATGCGAATTGCCTCTAGACGTGCAACAGGAGCATAAGTTTCAGTATAATCTATACCTTCCTGTTGTGAGTAACCTTTTGCTACCAACCTCGCTTTGTTTCTCACAACATTACCTGCTTCGTCCAGCTTGTTTCTGAACACCCACTTTGCTCCTACAGCTTCTTTGTCGTTGGGAGGTTCTACTAGCTTCCAGACATTGTTCTTTTGAAATTGGTTAAGTTCTTCCTACATTGCTTTGACCCAGCTCTCATCTTTTAAGGCATCGTCCACAGTCTTAGGTTCTATTTGAGATATGAGTGCTGCGTGACCTTCTTGTCGTTGAAGTGAAGATCTGATTTTGACTCTATCTTTTGGATCTCCAATGATTTGCTCCTCTGGATGATGTTTCTTCATTTGCCAGTTGCGTCCAGTTGGTTCTCTTTGTTCTACTACTGGACCGTCCAGTGGTGCATTGGACTTTTCAACTGAGACATCATGGTTGGACGAATCTGATGACTTACTTGCATCGTCCAATCTGAGATATGCAAATGATTTATCCAGCTCTGATAATTCCTTATCAGGCTTGTTGTCATTAAACTTCACATGAATAGCTTCTTCAACAACTAAGGTTCTAGAGTTATGAACTCTGTATGCCTTTGAAGTTTCAGAATATCCAAGCAATATTCCCTCATCACACTTAGAATCAAATTTTCCCAAGTTATCCTTAGTGTTCAGAATGAAACATTGACATCCAAATGGATGGAAGTAGGATATGTTGGGTCTTCTTCCCTTCCACAATTCATATGGAGTCTTTCTCAATATCGGCCTTATATAGATTCTATTTTGTAAATAATAGGTAGTATTCACTGCTTCAGCCCAGAAGTGTTTAGGGGTTGAATTATCATTCAACATGGTTTTGGCCATCTCCTGGAGTGACCTATTTTTCCTCTCAACTACACCATTCTATTGTGGTGTTCTGGGTGTTGAGAAGTTGTGAAGGATACCATTATCCTCATAGAACCTTTGAAAACTTTCGTTTTCGAATTCTCCCCCATGATCACTTCGGACAGAAGTAATGCATACTCCTTTTTCATTTTGAACTCTTTTGCAGAGGTTATAAAAAGCCTTGAAGGACTCATCTTTGTGGGATAGGAATATGACCCATGTCCATCTAGTATAGTCATCCACTATAACCAATCCGTATCTTTTACCACTTACTGAGGCTGTTCTTGTGGGTCCAAACAGATTAATATGTAATAGCTCAAGAGGTCTAGAAGTGGAAATAATGTTTTTACTTTGAAAAGAACTTTTCACTTGTTTCCCTTTTTGACAAGCTTCACAAAGAAGATCATCTTTATATGACATACTTAGTAGTCCTCTTACGAGGTTATGCCTATTCAGCTTTGAGATTAACCTCAAGCTCGCATGACCAAGTCTTTTATGCCATAACCAATGATTTTCTTGTACTGAAACTAGGCATGATACATTTTGACTTGATAGTTCCCCAAGTTTAATCTTATACAGATTACCTTGCCTCTTTGCAGTAAAGAGAAGGGATCCATCAGAGTTTTTGACTGTACATTCTCCTTTGTTAAAGGTAACATCATATCCACTGTCACACAATTGGCTTATGCTAAGTAGATTGTGTTTAAGACCTTTAACATAAAGAACTCTATCAATACAAGGATAGGGTGGTATACCAATCTTACCTACGCCAGCTATCATCCCTTTCTGATTCCCTCCAAAAGTGACTGTCCCACCAATTTTGGGTATGAGGCTTTGGAACATACACCTTTCTCCTGTCATGTGATGTGAGCACCCACTGTCCAGGTACCATGATTGGAGTTTCTTTCCTGCTGTTAAGCATGTCTGCAACAGGAACAATTTTATCCTTAGGTACCCAGATTAACTTGGGTCCTTTTTTGTTAGCTAGAAGGGCATTGGACGCTCCCTTCTTAGGCAGGTGTCGGCATTTGGACGTTATATGTCCAAGTTTCCCACAGAAGTGGCAAACATCTATTTCCTCGTCATGAATATATTTCTTTCCCTTATATCCATGTCCTGACCTGTCATTTGGTCTCTTACAACCTTCATATTTTAAAAGCTTTTTAAGGTTGTCAGAGCCCTTAACAAAGTTTGACAGATACTTCTTTAGACTGTCAATTTCTTCATGAAGTTTTACAACATCATGTGGTTGACCTCTTAAGGAAGTATCTGCTTCAACTTTCAGAAGCTTCTCAACTAGCCTTTTGTTTTCTGCGTTGAGATTTTGAATTTCTATGGAAAGATTCCTTTCTCTAGTCCTTAAATCCTCACAGGATTTATGGGCTCGAGTAGCATCATTCCAGAGAGTTCGCCTCTCCGCATTTGTAATTTCATTTTGCTCTGAGAGCTCTGTAAACTTTTTCTGTAAATCCTCCTTTTCACTTTCAAGTTGTTTGACTCTTTTCTCTAAAACTTCTTTTTCTTTTGAAAGTGATTTGGACGATTTCTTTAAAGTTCTGTAGGCTTTTGACAGAATAGAAGAGTTTGAAAGTAGTTCATGATAAGCTTCTTGAAGTGAATCTATGTCATTAAAGTCTACCTCATCTTCTTCTTCTGGTTCAGAAGAATCCGTTGAAGTGTCTGCCATAAGACATATATGTGCTTCCTCTTCTTCTTCATCGTCCGATGATGAGTCATCGTCCAGGTCTTCCCATGTGGACATCAGAACTTCTTGCCCTTCCCTTTGCTGAAGAATTTCTTCTTCTTGTCCTTGCTCTTGTCGAGATCTGGGCATTCTGATTTGAAGTGTCCTGGCTTTTTGCATTTGTAGCATACGATTGGACTCTTCTCCTTCTTTTCTTTGACGCCTTTCCTGTTTAGGTTTCTCCATCTGGATCCACCTTTCTTCTTCCACATAGCATGTATCCTTTTGGATATGAAGGATAATTCATCATTCTCGTCTGAGTCATTATCTTCATATTGTTCGTCTGATGATGTTTCAGCTTGCATGGCTTTGGACGATGGTGCTTTCCTTGGCTTCTGGACGCTAAGCGCCAGAGACTTGTTTTTCTTACCATCACCATCTTGATGCAGTTCTAGTTCATGCACTTTGAGAATTCCCACAAGTTCTTCTAGGGACATATCATCCAGTTCTTTTGTTGCTCTCAAGGCTGTAACCTGTGGTCTCCATTGCCTAGGCAACCTTCTTAGAATTTTGTCAATATGTTCATAGTTATTATAATCTTTACCATGTGCTATGAGTTCATTTAGTATGGTTTGAAACCGTCCAAACATACCTTGTATGTCCTCGTTTTCTTCCATACCAAACAATTCATATTGACGAGTAAGGAGACTAAGTTTGTTACGTTTTACCTGGGTGGAACCCTCATACGTTAACGCAAGAGTGTCCCACATTTGTTTTGCGCTTTTGAGACTGTGCACCTTGTTGTATTCTTGTTCGCTTAGTGCACACATGATGATGTTTCTAGCTCTGGAGTTGAGATGAAATCTTTGTTTCTGCTCCTCTGTCCATCTAGTCTTTGGGATTTCGATGAGGTTCGCATCAAGTGGAATGTAGTCGCCCATCTCTACAACGTCCCACATGTCAATATGGCTAGATTCAAATAATGCTATCATTCTTTGTTTCCAGTAATCATATTTGACACCCTTGAAGAGTGGTGGTCTGTTCACAGCTTATCCCTCGTTTTCCATCTTTCTTAGGATCTTTCCTCTGTACTGCCAAGTACTCAACCCAAGAGGCCGAGCTCTGATGCCAACTGAAATACAGAGAAACACACTAGAAGGGGGGTTGAATAGTGTGTTTATATTTTCTTCGGTATCCTTTAACAAATATGAAGAAAGTATATCTTAAGTTTTACAGGAACTTAGTGAAACAAAAGATTATGCTATCGTCCAGTGGTTCAAAAGCAACAGTTCAATGAAACTGCTTTTTCTCGTTTTTCGTCAGAACACACGTAAAGTATTTTCGTAGATAAAATGTGTAAAGAAACACTTTCGTGGTTTGTTGAAGAGATAACTTAAGAGATATGCAAGTAAGCTAGAAAGCGAGAGAATAGAACACTTAGTTTTATACTGGTTCACTCAACCTGAGCTACGTCCAGTTCTCCTTCAAAAACTTTTGAAGGGTTCTACTAATCAGAATCTGATTACTAACAAGTATTCTAACCTTGCCACTTCTTGCTACAAGTATTCTCTAGGCCACTCCTGACACACCTTTAATCTCCCCCTGAGATTAAAACAAACCCAAGTATTCTTTAACACTAAGCCATTCCTGGCTTTCCAAACAGAAATTGTTTGAGTATAGAAAGAAAGAGTAACTCTCATAGAGAGGATATTACAATAAACATGAATACACAGAATCGCTTAGCAAAGCTAAGTAGAAAGCTTTTTTTGCTTAAGTGTTGATCGTCCAGTCGTTTTGACAGAGTTTCGGCTCTTTATCAATGTTTTCGTCACTTTTGATGCATGAGCTGGTTCCTCTATTTATAGGCAACTTGGAGTAAAGTATCCGTTGTGGGATCTGTTCCTTTTCCAAAAGCGGTTCTCTCCAAAACATGTGATCGTTGTCACGTTTCGACTTGGGGTGGAGAGTTAGAGGAGACAGCCGTACATGTAGCGCCTCTGCTACTTGTACTTTTTCTGCAGAGAGAAGCTTCTCTTTTCCTATTCAATACTTTTTGAAAATTCAAATAGAATGACATGTTAGAATGAGAGAGAATAATCGTTTCATTCTAAAGAATCATCATCTAAAACGCATTGTCACATTATGTCAGTTTTAAGATACAAAACAGAGTGTAGGTTATATAGTCATTGGACGCTGCTTTGCATAAACATTGGACGCTAACTGTTGTTCTTTTCAAAACATATTTGGATGCCTTTCTTATTGAAACACAAAGTCTAAGTTTGAGAGATACAATACCATTGCGGCATTTGACAACGTAAACCCTATAATACTCAAACAAGACCATTAGATACTTCCAAAATTTATCCTTTAATTGTTATCATCAAAACCGAAATTTGAGGGGTTGGACATCGTCCAAAGTCTTAGAACTTAACAGTCTTCAACCTCGGCAGCAACATCATTTCTAGCAGCATCAGCAGCACCAGCACCCCCCAAAAAGAGAGGTCTATCCCCAGGCCATGCAATCATAGCTGCAAACTCGAAAGGGGTTGGCCAATGGAGTCGTCCATGAGATCTCGATGTTGCAGGAGCCATGCTGAAAACAGAAAAGAAACAAAACAAAAATAAAACAGGAGACACAAGAAATGAAATAAGTTAGTACAAAAAATAAGAAACAAGAAACAGAAAATAATTTGAAAGACAAGTTACAAAACATAATTGAAACACAACACGTAAGAAAAGAAAAGAAAAGAAAAACAAAAAAAGAAACTAATGAAAGACTAAAAGGAGAACTGAGAATCCACAAAACAGCAAGGAATTTTCGTCAGACACAAGTGCAGGAACAGAATATGCACACCGTAATGTGCAGGGAATTTGGCTTAGCATCCACAGGATGGCTTTGCCAAATTCCACTAATCTGGTACTTCTAAAATTTTGCAGAAAGATGTGGTTCCAACACTTGTGGTTGACGAATTAAACAAGAAAACAAGAGTGGTCCCAGATCTCAGGTAATGAAAAACACACGTGCAAACAAGAAGAAAAACAAAAAAAGATAAAGATAAAGACAAAGGGGTGCTTTTTGGGTAAAACAGAGAACTCACAAAGGACCATGTGCTACCCTTTAGCACACAATAGTTGCATAAAAATAAAAAATAAAACACACAGCACAGGGACCAAAACCTGATCTCAGAACACACAGACAAGAAGAACCTTTGAAGAAAATTAAGAAAAACTAGTACTTGAACCATCAATGGTCCCAAAAACAACGAAAAGGATAAGATCCACACAGATCCAAATATTAAAAACAAGAATAGAAACTAAAAAAAAAAAGTAAAAACAAAAGGAATAAAGGTAGGTTTCCCAAAAGATGAACAACAAACACTAAAGGAAAAAGGGGAAACAAACACGTGACTACCTTCAACAGGAAAAGATATCCCAAAACGGCACAAACAAAAGAAAAACACACAAAGTTTGCACTTTTTCAACAAACAAAGGTAGAAAAAGACATACCCACTCAAGGGAAGCTTCAGAACAACAGAAAGAAAAGAAGGTTCTAACAAAAGCTTTGACCTTTGTCAACGAAAAGGGAAGAGAACAGAAAACCCAAACACAAAAGGTCAAAGCTTTAACAATAAAAACAATAAAATAACAAGAACAGAAAATTTTTAAACATGCACATGCTTCAAGAACTGAAACGAAAATCAAAATGAAAAAGAAAAAGAGATATGATAGTGCAGAGATGCAAATGGACAGAACCCAGAATCTTTTTCTGAAAAGAGATGAGAGTGACAAACAGAAAGGCAAAAGGGAATGACAGAAGCAACACTCATAAGTGGACAGAGAAGGGTTGTGGTCGAGGTGGAGATGGAGAGTAGGCTGAGAGGGAAGGGTCACAGTCCTAGTGATGATGGATGAGTTGAGAGATGAAGAAAGGTGAGGTCAAAAAGAAAGAATCTGATTGGTGGAGAAGGGGGTTGGATGGGAAACGTAACAGTGACTGTTGTAGGGGAAAGAGGATTCTGATTGGAGGGAGAGTGACATGGGTGACGTGATTGGTGGGAAAAGGGGTTGTGGGGGAAACGTAACAGTGGAGGTTGAGTGGGAAAGGAAAAGAAAAGGGTGATTGTGACTGAGTGGAGACGTTATGGGGAAAAGAAAAAGTCTTGGGAAGTGGGAAAATTTGAAAAAGATCTGAGGGTTTGAAAAAGTGGAAAATAGCTTGGCCATGAAGCATGGCTTGGCAAAAAGCACGAATCTGGACAAGGATCACAAAGTGGCTTTTGGCTTAACCATGGAACGTGGCTAGACTAAAAAATGCATGGAATTTAAATTGTTGCTTCCAGTGGTTTTGGCTTGGAGCTAGTATCAGTGGCTTGAGCCAAAAGTCACTTAAGAGCAATTTTTGCATAGACATAACCAAAATGCGAATTATGCAAAAATGAGCCTAAGTACTGCAATGTAACAGACAAATGGAACATATGCAACTACAGAATGATTCCTCTAAATGATCACAACACATAAAATTAACAAAAACAGCACACAAATTCTTAACAAGGATCAAACTCATGCATTCTAAATGATCAAAACATATAACTAACTATATCTAACACTTCAAAATGCAGAATGCAGAAGTAAAAGGGTAAGAAAACTGGGTTGCCTCCCAGGTAGCGCTCTTTTAATGTTATTAGCTTGACATTTGGTGACCTCAAGGGTCACTTAGATGCAGAATTGTGGTCAGCCTCTCAATTTCACCCCCCAAATAAGGTTTTAATCTCTGACCATTAACTGTCCAGGTTCTTCCTGTTGAAGGATCCTCCAAAATAACAGCACCATGAGGCTTCACCTCCTTAATGATGAAAGGGCCAGACCATTTGGACTTAAGCTTGCCTGGAAATAATTTCAGCCTTGAATTGAACAATAAAACTTTTTGATTAGGCCGCAAGTCTCTCTTCACAAGCTTTTTGTCATGATAGGCCTTGACTTTCTGTTTGTAGTGCCTTGAAGAATCATATGCATTGAGTCTCATCTCCCCTAACTCATGAAGTTGGATCTTCCTCTTCTCACCAGCCAAGGACTGATCAAAATTAAGGAACTTAAAGAGCCCAATAAGCTTTGTACTCCAATTCTACAGGGAGATGACAAGTTTTGCCATAGACCATTTGGAATGGAGATAGGCCAATTGGAGTCTTGAATGCAGTCCTATATGCCCATAGAGCATCATCAAGCTTTACAACCCAATCCTTTCTTGAAGAAGCAACTGTCTTCTCAAGGATCCTCTTGATTTCTCGATTTGAAACCTCATCTTGACCATTGGTTTGAGGATGGTAAGGAGAAGCTACTTTATGTTTGACTCCATAATGCTCCAAGACTCTCTTCAATTGTGCATTGCAAAAATGGGAGCCTCCATCACTGATTAAAACTCTAGGAACACCAAACCGCGAGAAGATATTCTTCTTGAGAAATTTAATGACTGTTTTGGAGTCATTTTTGGGGCAAGCAACAACCTCTATCCACTTTGAAACATAGACAACAGCCACCAAAATGTATTCATTGGAGAATGATGAAGGTAAGGGGCCAACAAAATCTATATCCCAGTAATCAAAGACGTCCACTTCAAGAATGTTTTGAAGTGGCATCTCATTCCTTCTTGATATCCCTCCGGTTCTTTGGCATTTATCACAGCTTTGCACATGATCATGAGCATCTTTGAAAATTGTAGGCCAAAAGAATCCAGATTGGAGGACCTTTGCAGCAGTCCTCTCTCCATTGTAGTGCCCTCCATAAGGTGAATTGTGGCAGTGCCACAAGATATTCCTTGCTTCCTCCTTAGCAACACACCTTCTAAGTAAATTGTCATCTCCAATTTTGAATAAATGAGGATCATCCCACACATAGAACCAAAAATCCTTGAAAAATTTCTTCCTTTGGTGCCAATTCATGTCTGCCGGAATGATTCCACCAGCTTTATAGTTAGCCATGTACGCAAACCATGGCCTTTCTTGCACCACAAGCAATTTCTCATCAGGAAACTCATCAAGAATTTCTTTCTCAAGAGTGGTCACCTCATCATTCACAAGCCGTGACAAGTGATCAGCAACTTGGTTTTCACTTCCTTTCTTGTCCTTAATTTCAAGATCAAATTCCTACAGCAACAAAACCCAACGAATGAGTCTAGGCTTGGAATCGGGTTTGGACAGCAAGTATTTAATTGCAGCATGATTAGTGTACACAACTACTTTGGAGCTAATTAGATAAGAACGAAAATTTTCCAATGCATACACTATTGCTAGCAACTCTTTTTCAGTTGTTGCATAATTCACTTGGTGTTCATTGAGCACCTTGCTAGCATAATGTATGGGATGAAAAATTTTATTCTTTCTTTGGCCTAGAACAGCCCCTACTGCATAATCACTAGCATCACACATGAGTTCAAAATCAATTTTCCAATTAGGTGCAGTGAGTATAGGAGCAGAGACTAAACTAGACTTCAAAAAATGAAAAGCATTTAGACATTCAGCATCAAAATTAAATGGTGTGTCCTTATTCAGCAGATTGCTCAATGGTTTGGCAATTTTGGAGAAATCTTTGATGAAGCGCCTATAGAATCCAGCATGTCCAAGGAAGCTTCGAATTCCTTTCACATTTGCTGGTGGTGGGAGCTTTTCAATGACATATACTTTGGCTTTGTCAACTTCAATCCCCCTTACTGAAATTTTGTGGCCAAGAACAATTCCTTCGGTCACCATGAAATGGCATTTCTCCCAATTAAGAATGAGATTTGTCTCAGCACACCTTTTCAAAATAGTTTCCAAGTTGGACAAGCATAATTCAAATGAACCACCAAAAACAGAAAAGTCATCCATGAAGACTTCTATGCATTTCTCCACTAAATCCAAGAAGATAGCTAGCATACACCTTTGGAAAGTGGCAGGTGCATTGCACAGCCCAAATGGCATCTTCCTATTTGCGAAGACTCCAAAAGGACAAGTGAAGGCTGTCTTCTCTTGGTCTTTAGGATCCACAACAATTTGATTATAGCCAGAGTAACCATCCAAAAAGTAATAGAAAGCTTGACCAACTAGTCTCTCCAACATTTGATCCATGAAAGGAAGGGGAAAATGATCCTTCCTTGTTGCTTTGTTGAGCTTTCTATAGTCTATGCACATTCTCCATCCCGTGACAGTTCTTGTAGGAATTAATTCATTCTTCTCATTGCGGATAACTGTCATGCCACCCTTTTTAGGAACAACTTGCACAGGGCTTACCCATGCACCATTGGATATAGGGTAGATCAATCCAGCTTCTAACAACTTTAAGACTTCCTTTCTCACTTCTTCCTTCATCACAGGATTGAGTCTTCTTTGAGGTTGAGCCACAGGTTTAAAATCATCTTCCATGAAGATTCTATGCATGCAATAAGAAGGACTTATCCCTTTAAGATCAGAGATAGACCATCCAATGGCTCCTTTGTTAGCCTTCAAAACCTCAATCAATTTCTCTTCCTCTGCAGTAGATAAGGAATTGCTAATGATGACTGGTTTGCCACCATTTTCTTCAAGGAACACATACTTCAAATGTGGAGGCAGCACCTTCAGTTCGGGCTTGGTTTCCTCCACCTTTTCATCTTTCTTCAAATCTTCAACAATTTCTTCATTTGGAGGAATTTCCTTCAAAGTATCAAGGCTTTTCAAGCATTCCTCAATTTCCTTCTCTTCCTCCTCATTGAGTAACTCAAATGCATCAATTAAAGCTTTCTCAAGAGGAGAAGAACTAGGTACTTGCTTTCTAGAGGTGGTGTAGATTTCATCAAGAATATCCACTCTAAAGCATGATTTATCTTCACTAGGGTGTTGCATGGCTTCAAACACATTGAAAGTGACTTCTTCATCTTGCACCCTCATCTTGAATTTGCCATCACTAACATCAATCAAGGCACGGACTGTCATAATGAATGGCCTCCCCAAAATGAGAGGAACTTCAGCATCCTCTTCCATATCCATAATTACAAAGTCAACTGGGAATATAAATTTGTCCACCTTCACTAGCAAATCTTCAACAACTCCCTATGGAAGCTTAATGGTATGGTCTGCTAGTTGAAGTGTCATCCTTGTAGGCTTGATTTCTACATCTCCCACTTTGCTAAGCATGGACAGCGACATAAGATTTATGCTTGCTCCCAAATCTAACAAAGCTTTTCCAATGGACAGATTTCCAATGGTGCAAGGAATGGTAAAGCTACCAGGATCTTTGTGCTTGAAAGGCAATGGTTTTTGAATTATGGCACTGCATCCAGCTTCTAATTCAATTGTATCTTTCTCAATGTACTTTTTCTTCTTGGTGAGGAGTTCCTTCATGAACTTGGCATAAGTTGGAATTTGCTCAAGTGCATCCGAGAAAGGTAGATTGATTTGCAATCTCTTGAAGATGTCTAAGAAACGTGCAAACTGCCTTTCTCTATCTTTCCTAGTTGGTACATGAGGATAGGGTAATCCTTGTGGAGGAACAGAAATTGACTCTTTCTTCTTTTTCTCTTCCCTCACCCTCTGGTGTTTAGTCATTTTTGGCTCAGCTGCCTCACTGATTTCACTTTTTTCTGCATTTTTCTCACTGATTTTCTCTTCCTCACTCAATTCTTTTTTACTCAGCTCATTTTTCTCTTCCTCATCATCTTTTACATCCTCCACAACTACCTCTTGCTCACATTTTTCTCTACTCAAATCTCCCACAATTGTACCTCTCCTTGTAGTGATAGCCTTGCATTGCTCCTTGGGATTTGCTTGAGTGTTGGCTGTAAATGCTCCACTTTTGAGTTCTGCCAAATCTTTAGCAAATTGTCCCATCTGCACTTCAATATTTTTTATGGAAGAATCCGTGTTCTTTTGGTTGGTTAGAGAGACTTACATGAATTGATTGAGAGTGTCCTCCAACTTAGAAACACGGTCTTGATGAAGAGGTTGGTATTGTTGTTGATGACTTTGATAAGGAGGTCTGTTCGAAGGGCCAACTTCTTGCTTCCAACCAGCATTGTTGTTTCTCCATCCTTGATTGAAAGGTTGAGCATAAGGGTTGCCTTGTCGGTTTTGGTTCCCCATATAATTGATTTCTTCTTGGGAACCCGGTGGCATGATGCATTGGCCACTTGAATGACCACCTCCACAAAGTTCACAGCAAAGAACTTGTTGAGTGTTGGACTAAGTAGCTTGTAAGCCTTGGAGTTGTTAAGGCATCTTAGCAAGTTGCTTGGTGAGTGCATCAAGTTGTTGCGTGAGAAGCTTATTTTGAGCTAAGAGGGCATCTTGAGAATTTAATTCAAGAACTCCTCTCTTCTGCACTTGCATGGGAGTTTTGTCATGCTGCACCTCATAGTCATTAGAAGCCATATTTTCAATAATTTCCTTAGCCTCATCCGGTGTCTTGTACATGATTTTGCTTCCAGCTGAAGCATCAAGCATAAGCTTTGTTTGTGGTCTAAGTCCAGCCAAGAAAGTGTTGATTTGAGCTGCCTCATTGAAACCATGAGCTGGACATTTCCTTAACAGGCCATTGAATCTCTCCCATGCTTCACATAAGGGCTCATCTGCTCCTTGAGTGAAAGTAGAGATAGTTGTCTTCCTTTGGTTGATCTTGGATTGAGGAAAGAAACGGTTCAAAAATCTGTCAACCAGCTCGTCCCAAGTCAAGGGAGTGTTAGGAGGAATGGCTCTGTACCAATCATTTGCCTTTCCATCAAGAGAGAATGGAAAAAGACTGATCCGGATATAATCATCATTAACTTGATGAAGCTTCACTGTATTGTAGATATCAACAAAAGTAGTCAAATGAGCATAAGGGTCTTCACGATCAAGACCATGGAACTTGTTTTGCTGAATCAAGTGGATGAGAGATGCCTTCATTTCAACATTATGAGCCTGCACCTCTGGTCTAGCAATGGTATTGAAGAATCTTGGCCCTGTGTTGGCACAATAATCATTCAAAGTACGCCTTGGTTGATTCACTTCTCCCTCATTTGCCATAATGAAGTCCGCTTCTTCAGGAATGGATGTCAAAGACAGATCTGGTGAAATAGGAGAAAGGGGTTCTTGGCTAGCAAGTCTTTCTAGAGCCTTCCTCTTCTTTGTCCAGCTGTTGGTTTGTCTTGCTGTCCTTTCAATCTCTGGATCGAAATACAAAGGATCAGTTGAACTTCTTTTGTGCATAAACAAAGAAAAAGAAAACAGAACACTAGAATAGAAAGTTAGCACAAGAAAACAACAACCACAACAGAAATAAAAACGCAAAGAATAAAAGAATAAAGAATAAAGCCTAGGATAATATGAATGTGAAGTTGCCTAATATTCAGATGCAAATCCCCAGCAACGGCGCCAAAAACTTGTTAGACGGATTGGCAAGTGCACCAGTCGCACAATTAGTAAATGGATAAGTCAAAGTATCGTTTTCCCAAGGGATATGCTTAATATAGGCAATGTTCACATAAATATTAGCTAGACTGAACTGGTTTTCACAAGAAAGCAATAAAAACACAAACTTTGGTTGGTTTTGTGGGATTTTAGAACAAATTTAATGCAGGACAGAAATAAAGAAGATATTTTTTTTGTGGTTTTTAAGGAAAACGCCATTTTGTAATGTTGTTAATATTGAATGATATATGTCAAAAACAATTTTCCACGTTGTCTAAAGGAACTTTTTATTTTAATCCCTTCTACTCATTGCCAATGTTCAGATAGGCTTCCTTAATTTTCTCCAACACTAACTCTATCAGCATCTTATGTAAACGCAAACAGGACACAGGTTCTTATAGTAGACAAAGGAATATTACTAACCAAAGAGAACACATATGTTGATACTTGATAGCAATATGATGTGATAAAACTAAACACAGATAAACGATATGAAAGAAGGTGTTTTTTTTTTTTTTTTTTTTTTTTTGTAAATAAGAAAGAAGTTACTGATTTGGCTTGCTTATCTTATTTTTAAAATTGTAATATATCCTGCGTGAAGCATTCACTTATTCAAGGCCACAGATTGTGACATGTGACAATGCAGTTAAATTTGAACTGTTACATTAATTTAAGTTATCTATGTGAATAGAATTGGCAAATAATAGAATGTGACGCATATCGGAAGATCATCTATTCCAGGGAAAACAGAAGTTTTTAATGGTAGCCAACGTAAAAATTGTTTATTTAATTACTGGAATATTGAATCAATGATAAGAGATATAACAATTGCGTGTGATTAAAAAAGGTGGTTCCTCCCTTTTCGAAGGCCATTATAAGATGATCGAAAAGGGAGTAGTACCATTTTTCCAAAACCAATCATAAGATCCGCTTAGTAGTTGCTCAATTAACGGGGGTGTGAAGTGTGGACACAAATATTGTGGCTGGAGGTGCTGAAAATGATAATCTTTTGCTGTGGTTATGAAATGAATTTGCACAATATAAAACTCGACATCATAATGAAACAGTGAAACAGGAAGAAAGATTGGAGGTATATGATGCACAAAGGGAGCATAATAAACAAATAGGCATAAGAAGTAAAAAAAGGAAGCTTATAAAAAAAAGTAAAAAAAAAGGAAAATTTTGTAACTACTAATTAAAAGAAACCATAGCTAGATAAGAGATATAACAATCATGTTAGTACACAATGATCCCAGCATTGAGTGGTGCCATTGTGGTGTTGGCACAATGATTTATTAATAAAGAAAATGATCGATGGAATATGTCAAAAAATAATATATTGAATTATATGTTACCATAATAAACAAACAAGCATAAGAAGTAAAAAAAAATCTTCTGTAAAAAAAAAAAAGTAAAAAAAAATCTGTATACATAAACATGTAATAAAAAAAAAAATCTTCTGTAAAAAAAAAAGTAAACAAAATCTGTATACATAAACATGTAATAAAAAA